>OX463238.1:114031411-115277869 GCA_949820135.1 Sylvilagus floridanus | reverse complement strand
GAATTTTAGTGTTTTTAATGACAGTGGGTGTCCTCGCAGGGGTGAGGCGATTCCTGATTGCATTTCCCTGGTGCTAACGAGGTTCAATGTCTTCCATGCACCTGTTGGCCATTCGTGGGTCGTCTTTACAGAGATGTCTACTGAAGTCATTGGTCCACTTTTTAAATTGATTTTCTCGAGAACCCTCGTCAATGAAGGTCCAACACACGGAGTCACGACATGACCGCTGTTGATCGGTTCTCGAGGAACTTTTATTCTTAGTGATAGAAGAAGGAAAGGAGAGAAAGAGCGGGAAGCAGCCGAGAGAAAGAAGGAGAAAGACTGAAGAGGCTGCCCCCGTTCCCGCCCCTAACAAGGTCTTTTATCCATTCCCAGTCCCCCGGGGCTAGGGCGAGTTGTCCATCGATCAGTTCAAAGGGCACGCATAGTCTCAGGTCAAGGTGTATCTCATCCCACCAGGTCGTTTGCAAGTCTTTTGTTCAGCACTTCCTTGACCTTGTTCTGCTCTGCAGGATGAGGCAGTGCAATGAGGAGGTCCCCACAGGTGGCCGGCCTGTGGTTCCCCACATTTGAGAGGTAGAGTTATAGACAGTGAGAGGGAGAGACAGAGAGAGGTCTTCCATCAGCTGGTTCACTCCCTAAATGGCTGCAATGGCCGGAGCTGCACTGATCCAGTCTGGGCCAGGGGCTTCCTCTGGGTCTCCCACACTGGGGCAGGGGCCCAAGCACTGGGCCATCCTCCACTGCCCTCCCAGGCCACAGCAGAGAGCTGGACTGGAAGAGGAGCAACCGGGACTAGAATCCAGTGCCCATATGGGATGTAGGTGCTGCAGGCGGAGGATTAACCACAGTGCCGGCCATTGTCCATTTTTAAATTGGGTTGTTTGTTTATTTTTGACTGGTAAGTTATTTGAGTTTCTTATGCATTTTTGATGCTGACCCCTTATCAGATCCATTATTTACAGGTGTTTTCCTAGGAACCATGGCTGCCCTTCCTCTGCTGTGGACAGGAGGTTTAGTTTGCTGTCACCCGTGTGTCTATTTTTGCTTCCATTGTCTGTGCCTTTGGTGTCATAGCCAAGAAGTCCCAGGCTAGGTACTCTTGTCAGGATCCTAAGATGAGAGTGGGGCCCGGGGCCGCTGGCCTGCACGGCTCCTGGCTGTCACCCGGAGCCGGTGCCCCCGTCTGGACCCTGAAGTCTCTTAGTCACAGAGCTCAGCGCCACCTGCAGGGAGGGGTGCTGAGACTGCGTGGGACGGGAGTTCCAAGGCGTCTATTCAATAATGGTCTGGAATCCCATTTCTGAATAATACAATATTTTTTCATAACTTAACTAAAGAAAGTGAAAATCTGCACAGTGCTGACTGCAGAGGTTCCTGGTAATTCTAAGTGAGAGCCGGCTGGTGTGTGTGCACGCGCGCGCGTGTGTTGTGTGCATGCATGTGTGTGTGCATGTGTGTGTGCACGCACGTGTGTGTGTTGTGTGCATGCATGTGTGTGCGTGTGTGCATGCATGTGTGGGTGTGTGCTGTGTGAGGGCAGTGTGCACATATGTGTGATGTGTGTATTTGTGTGTGTTGGGTTCTGCCTGCATTTGTATCACCTGTACGTACTGTGTGTGTACTCCGTGCTGCATGTGCGCGTGCTGTGTGTATGTGTGCATGTACCATGTGTGTTATGTGTGGACTGCGTGTGTATCTGCACGTGTGTGTGCGTGTTGTGTGCGTGAGTGTATCCAGGACGTGTCTGTTCATGTTATAAAGTCTGGGTGACGTGGAAGACAGATGAGCGCCGTTTCCGCTGGGTGTCCGCAGACCAGGAAGCTCAGCACCAGCTCAGCCCGCAGTTTTGACCAAATGTGTTTCCTGGGGGTGCTGGGAGCGCCCGGAGAACAGGCAGGAGCCCCGTGGCAGGGAGGCCATTCTAGCGCCAGCCCCCATCTGAGACCCCTGCATCAACCACCGCTCCACTGCCACACGACAGTCTCTCTCCAAAACTTATCTGATAAAATGAAAAAAAATACTGACTCCTTCTACAGCTCACACGTAAAGGCTACCAAGCAGAAAGCCACAGCACCAAGCCGCAGAGCACGCTTGCTGTGTTCCGCCGTTTGAAAGCGCTTGGCTGAGGATCTGGGAAGGCTGCACAGAGCGCGCTCAGTGCCTCTTCCACTTCCCACACACGGACTTTCAAGCTATCAAAGGGCCTTTTCAGACTTATCCAGGGCGCAGAATCTGATCGCAGCTCCTAATTGGAGGACGGTGTTTGTTGAAAAGAACAGAAGTCTCAGTCACTTAGAATAAAGCTGGCGCATCACCCGCTGTGGGAAGAAAGCACTGTTTATTTTATCCGTTAATCCCCAATACAAACACAGTAACGCTGTCTTTTCTGATAGTGACCCATTTCATGTTAAATTGGGATAAAGCTAGCTTTTCTGAATAAGACCATTGTGGGCAAGAAAAAGTCAATCTTGTTAGGACTCCCATTGAATACCTGCCAATAACGTATCTTTGAAAGCGCTGAGCCAAGTCCGGGTAGAATTCCGTCCTGCCTGACGCAAAAGGCAAATCTGGAAGCGAAATAACCTCAACCACAGAGCCCCATCTAGTGGCAGGGAAGTGAATTGCTGGTCAGATTTTGAGCATGCTTAGCTGACATCTTTAACTTAATTTAAAAATTTCTTTTATTGAATCTTCAACCCTACTGCTTCAGTTTCTCTATTTTTTTTTTTTTGGCTTACAATTTTCTTTCCAGAAATAGATAGCTTTTGATATCATGAAAGGTTTTTTTGGATTCCTTAAATGTCGGTCTTAAAAAATAACATTGCTTAACATTCCAAATTCCTCATATGGACTTTTCAAACATAGACACCCACATTCCTTAAGCAGCGCCACAAAATTAAACTGTATTTGATGTAAATAGTAATGTTCACTTATCGATTTTATTTTATCCCACATCTCCAAAGGTGATTTATTCGTAAGAGCTTGGACAAGCAAGAGTGAGTCCTGGAGAGTCCAGAGGCGTCCATGGCCTCGGAAGTGCCCACGACCCGCTTCCCGGTCAGTGTCAACGTCTGACAGGTGCATGGGTTGGAGGAGGGGCTTCTCGTGCTGCCCAGTGAGAAGCTGGGTGTGGCATTCCTTCCCCTTTACTTTCAGGACAACAAACATGTCAAAAACCACAGCGGGGATCAGCACCAGTCACCCACAGCAAGTGCTTTGACCAGCGAGTCTGCTCAAGAGCAAACCTCTTTGTTCCAACCAAATCTCCCAACATTTTCCCGAGTTCATCCACATTTCCACGTACTTTCCCAACATCTTCCTGCTGGCCCTGGTGCCCAAACTCCAAGTGCAGGCCAAGGTATACAGAGTCGTCCGGGTAGTGGACGAAAGAACGAGGGGCTCCAGTTCAGAGCCCAGCCTTGCCCTTTCCTGGCTGCGTGGCCGCGGGAGGAAGTCTCACCTCCTCACCAGGAGCCACGAGCAGCAGCTGAGGAGGAGCCAATCCCCACCCCCGCTCTGCCTCCCGGCTCTCAGATTTGAGGACAATCATGAGGGTCTTCAAGAAGTGCACATTAGGCCGGCGCCGTGGCTCACGTGGTTAATCCTCCACCTGTGGTGCCGGCCTCCCATATGGGCGCCGGGTTCTAGTCCCGGTTGCTCCTCTTCCAGTCCAGCTCTCTGCTGTGGCCTGGAAAGGCAGTGGAGGATGGCCCAAGTGCTTAGGCCCTGCACCTGCATGGGAGACCAGGAGGAGGCGCCTGGCTCCTGCCTTCGGATCGGCGCAGCACGCCAGCCTTAGCAGCCATTTGGATGGTGAACCAACGGAAAAGGAAGACCTTTGTCTCTGTCTCGCTCTCTTGCTAACTCTGCCCGTCAAAAAAAAAAAAAAATGCACATTACAAAAAATGATGTGTGGATTTAAAAAAAATTGCACCCAGATACACATTTTTCAAGAGAGTTTTTTGAATCTATTACAGGGAGAGGGGAAAATCTTCCATCTGCTGGTTCACTCCCCAGGTGGCCACAATGGCCAGGGCTGTGCCAAGCCAAAGCCAGGAGCCAGGAACTCCCTCTGGATCTCCCACGTGGGTGCAGGGGCCCAAACACATGAGCCATCTTCTGCTGCTTCCCCGGGTGCATTAGCAGGGAGCTGGATTGGAAGTGGAGCAGCTGGGGCTCCAGGCAGTGCCCATTTGAGATGCTAGAATCCCAGGTAGTGGCTTAACCCATTGTGCCACAACGCTGGCCATGAAATGTGTCTTCTATTCAACTCGCCCATGGACTTGTGGAAGGACCCTGGTGCTCCTCTGAGCCACAGCGTCCTCTTCCCTACCTGTTCATGATATCTACTGAGAGGAGTTACGAAGATTGAATGACAGTAGGTGAAGTGTCCGCCCAGGGCCTGCCCCAGTAAGGAACCAGTGCCCGCCCTCCAAGGCCATCAAGGAGACTTGAGAGCTGACTGACATGTGGATCAGCTCCAAGGCATCCTATAAAGTTGCTGCTTAGACGGACCTAGCACAACCTCAGAGACAGCATAAAGAAGAAGCAAGGTTTGGGGCTTGCATGACACGGGGCTTGTACAGGCAGCTTTTAAGGTTTCCTGGGCTGAACAGAACTTCTGTAGGCCTATGACGTGCCTGTGGGATTATATCCTATCAGGATCGCCAACTTCCGAAAAGAAGACCCCGGCAGAGTTGCAAGGGGCTCATAGCCTTTAGTTTCCTGATTCCATGGAGGAAAGAATCAAACCCCTCCTTCTTCTTCAGCCCCCAGGAGTCGGGGTCGTGTCTGTAGCTCCCGGTGTCCAGCACTTGACTGGCATTGCTCTGCGTGGACGAGAGCAGGCTCTCTGCAAGGAGGGAAGGTTGGGGACAAATCTGAGCGCTCTGGTTTACGTCCTGTGTGACCCTGGTCCACCTAGCATCTGCACGTCTCAGGTTCATTATCTGCAGAACAGGGTCAGCCGTGGCCTGGGGCTGTCGTGTCGATAGACGAGCAAATCCACAGGCAAGGTCGGCACCGTGCCAACTCCAGCCCTGCGCCCAAGTGACCCCGAGAGCACAGCCCATCTACGCCATTTCTTCCTCCCTGTTCCCTGACCTCCCTGCCCAACCCACTTAGGGGAAGTCAAAATTGCAACATGAGCTAATCAGGAGTCGGGTGAGCCCCTGGGAGGGGCCCCAGCCTCTCCGAGTCTGGCAGGAAGTCCCGGCTCTCACTTGGAAGGCTAACAGCCTCCCGGTGCTGAAAGCCCAGAGCCTCAGAGCACTCGGTATTTTGATCTCACAACTGGTCCTTACGGGGTCGAGTCTCAGCGGCGAGCCAGCTGGATCCTGCGCACGGCGTATTTAAAAACGCCTCTGCAGCTCACGCCTAGACGACTTCTCAGCGGTGAACTGTTAGCCCTTGAATGATCACACGTCGGGATAATTAGTTCTCTGCCCCACGGACTCCACGTCTCACAGCGCTCTCTCCTTTCTCCCCTGTGCCCCTGGGCTGAGTCCTGTCGCTGGTACTTTATGCCTGAGCCCTCTCATTTCCTCTCGCACAACTCATGAAACAGCTCCCTTTCGGGACCTGTCACACCGACCGCTCAATCCACAGGACTCACTTTGATGTGGTGTTTGACAATTCAGTGTGTGTCTAAATAGCAGCGGAACCGGAGAGCCAGTTAGACAGGTAAGCCTGGGGTGGGTGGGCTGTCTGCCATGACCCCTGTGGCCTTCAGAAGAATCCACGGGCGAAGTGGCCAGTGGTGCAGCTCCCACTGCCCCGCACGGGCAGTGGCCAGTGCATTTCTGCCCTCCTGGCCAGGGTCTACGAGCCTCTCCGTTTCCTCGTTCCACACGTCCTGGATGCGGCCTCATGCAGCTGGGGAGCCATGAGAAACTGGACTGGACCTCGGCCCCCGCCAAAGGAACCACACAATTCTAGAACTTTCTGGATGCAGGAACTGCCAACGGTGGACCGCACACCAATCCAGCAGTAACCATGGCTCTGATCTCCCGAGAGCCACCGGATGCCCGGCCTGTGCTCCTCTCTGGAACCGGCTCTTCCCTAACACAGCTGGCTGCCCGCTCAGAACCTTCTCTCTCACGTGTCAAAGAGAAGACGGGGGTCCCCCCATGCCACCCAGACACATGGGGTCCAGCCCGCAGGAGGGTGCCACACCTCGTCTGTGTTCTGCAGGCTTTGTTCTCCAGCTCCTCTGGGTCTTGCACAAATGCCAGGGCGTCCCGAGAATATTCTGCAGTGGGCCAGGAGTTGAGAGGCAGGAGAGGGGGTGGGGTCTTCCTTCCCGCCTCTTTCCTGGGCCAGCAGCCACTTCCTGGGTGCTGTCCCTCTCTCCCCTCACTCCCCACTCCAGCATCACAGCTCAGAACCACGACCCCCTGGGCCTCCCAGCTTGGAGCCAAGCTGCACCCGGACCCACACTCTCTCGGGATTCCCAGGCAGAGCCTGGGGCCCCAAGGACCAGGGGATCCCCAGGCCCCGGACCGAAGCGGAAGCGGGTTCCTGTCCCGAGTCTGGATTAGCACACCTGTGTTCCAGGGCTGCGCCTCAGCTGGGTGGCCCGCTGAGCTCTCTGTGAGCTGACTTTTGGATTCCAGCGATCAGCGCCTTGAATTCTCACAGGCGGCCACGTGGTGAGAGAGCTCTGGGGGGTGGGGGCAGGCTGACCCGGAGCTGCTGCCCCATCTGTCATTCGCCGTGGCAAGGCGCTTCTCCTCTGAGCTGCGGGTTCTTCCTACGGGAAAGGAAGATGACAAAGCCTTGAGGGTGGATAAGAGGATTAAAGGGAGAGAGCCACGGGGCCAGCATTGTGGCGCAGCGGATTAAGCTTCTGCCTGGGCATCCCATACCAGTGCGCCGGTTCGAGTCCCGGCTGCTCTGCTTACCCATCCGGCTCCCTGCTGCCGCACCTGGGAAAGCAGCAGAGGATGGCCCGAGTGCTGGGGCTCCTGCGACCACGTGGGAGAGCTGGATGGAGCTTCCTGCCTTTGGCTTGGCCCCAGCCCTACGATTGCGGCCGTTTGAGGAGGGAACCGGGGTCTCCAGTACAGGCCGCTCTGTGTCTTGCCTGGAAAGGCAGGAAGACACAGCCCCTCTGCCCAGGGAGCACCCAGCACACACCACGGATGCTCACGTGGGGCCCCTGGTGACCCTGTAAGCCCAGAGTCTCATCGGGGTAGATTACGATTTCAGAGGCCCACAGCACTAAGCAGATTAGGGGGCTGCCACCCCCGTGTGTAATTAAAAATAAAACCAGTGCTAAGCTGTAATTAAATGGGAAGAGGCAGAGCCTGCCCTGGCGCTGCTCCCGTGGGGTGACAGGCTCGGAGCTGCTTTGGAAGCCCCAATTGCCAAGTTTTTTTCTGGGGAGAGGTATTGTTTGGGGGGGTCCTCATGCTGTAGTTAAGCCTTCTGCTCTAAGGCAGCCCTGCAGCCCCACCCGACGCTCAGAAGCCAAGGGGAGGGGCTGAGACTCACGAGTGCGACGGTGATTATAGGAGTCCATCTCCAGGAAGATCAACTCACTTTTAAAAAAGATTTTTTTTTATTTGAAAGAGTTACAGAGAGGGAGAGAGAGAGAGAAAGAGAAGGAGGGAGAGAGGGAAGGAGAGAGAGAGAGAGAGAGAGAGAGAGAGAAGGAGGGAGAGAGGGAAGGAGAGAGAGAGAGAGAGGGAGAGAGAGAGAGAGAGAGAGAGAGAGAGAGAAAGAGAGAGAGGTCTTCCATCTGCTTGTTCACTCCCCAAATGGCTGCAACAGCCAGAGCTGGGCTGATCTGAAGCCAGGAGCCAGGAGCTTCTTCCAGGTCTCCCACGAGGGTCCAGGGGCCCAAGCACTCGGACCATCTTCCACCGCTTTCCCAGGCCACAGCAGAGAGCTGGACAGGAAGTGGAGCAGCCGGGATCTGCACTGGTGCCCATATGGGATGCCAGCGTTGCAAATGGCAGCTTTGCCTGCTACCCCTCAATGCCAGTCCCCAAATCACTTAAAAAAAAACTGTTTCCAAATACATGAGTGCTTTGGAAAGTGTATGGAAAACAGACTAAAAAGGCAAGTTTATTTTGGTGCCAAAAAAAGAAAGTTCTGAAACCTTTGCGATATCCTCAGAAAGTTCCTGGGAAATTCGCACTATGGAAAACCTGCACGTGCTTCTCTATTGTTTTTTTTCTGGCACCCAAATAAACTGATCTCCAAAGTCGACTTTTCCGGAATTTTTGAAGTACTCCTGTGCACCCCATCTCCTGGTGGTTCGTCCCCCTAAAAACCCCGACTGCACAAGGCTATTGGAGGCAGCGCCGGCTGAGACAGCGGCTTCCGCAGGCCTGGGAGGGGTCACGGGGGATGCAGGAAGCCAGACTCGCCGCCCGGGCAGAGGGGCAGCGCCGCAACAGCGTGGGAGTGTGGCAATCCACGGATCCCAGCTTTTCCCTGGGACGGACCTCCAGCATCCGTCCCACACACGGACGCGGAGACGTGGAGAAGGCTGTGCAGGGCCTCGCAGCACCACCCCGCCGCGGGCTCAGGTTAGGGAGAAACTGGACGGCGGTGGCCTGCCCCGGGAAGCAGAGGCGCTGGTCCCGGCCCTGCCCCTTCTCTCCTGGAGGGCGCCAGCTCCCAGGGCCAGTGCCCGGGCGCCTCGCTGCTGGTACCGCCATCCGGCTGCCCACTCAGGGTTCTGCTGCGAAGTGCCAAGAGCAGCCCCAGGGGAGACCCAGAAACCCCACGGTGGAGCGTCTCTGGCGTGCTGGGGAACAATTTACAGAGCCGCGATAAATAGTTAATAAAATCCATTTTACAGCCCATCTACTTAGCTTCCCGCTACATCCTGTTCTGCAGCGAACACGCATTTTTCTCTCGGATTGTTGGGCAAAGAGAGGCGAGCCATTTATCAAGCCGTGTCTTCCGATTCTTTTCAAATGTTTTACCGTTTTCAGGAAATACCGCGGCCGCTGTAATTAATCTCCCCACTTCAGAGGGAGTCAGGGGCGCAGGGAGAAGGGCCCCCTTCGCGGGAGCTCCTTGGTTTCTGGGGGTGGGAGTCGTCTGCGGCGGAAGCCCCCGGTGTCACTGCACATGGCAGATAGCGCTGGAGAAAATGCGCACCATCTCGTCCTTGCAACTCTCCCACGACAAAGCCGAGGCTCAGCAGGACCCACCAGCAGCTCCACGTGCTGCTACAGTTACAGTCGCTCCTCCAGCCCGGGCCAGGGCCCCATCTATCCCACTGCACCCCGAGTGCGAACAAAACCACCTTGTTTCCTCCAGGAACCCTCCCAGCTGATCCTCTCCAGCTCTCCGGCGTCAAAGGTCACCTTTGGGCTTTTAATGTTTTCTCACCAGGTGACCCTGAGGGCTCTGGTGGCCCGTGGGGGCCAGCCTGACCCCAGATGATTGCATCTGTGCCGAGCACAGGTGGGTGGGTCTTTCTCGATGGACTTGGTGGCGCAGGCGACCGCCTGCCAGGGAGACCTGGAGTCAGTCGCCCGTGCACCACGGGTACCTAGCAGGGTTCAATAAAGGGACCCTTTACAAAGATGGAGGCTGAGGGAAGAGGATGCACGGGACCACAGCGAGCGTCACCTGCAGCCTTCAAGACAAAAAATAAAAGCTGGAAAGAGGGTGGTGGGAAGAAAGCCACAGGACAGGAGCCAGGGCTTTGCAGTGGCCCGGCACAAGGGAGGTCAGGGCAGCGGGTACTCAATTCTCCCCCTCCCACTGGCCCAGGAGGGACGCCCCACCCTTCCCCAGTGCAGGGAGAAGGGGCCGAGGGACCAGGCCGGCAGCCACCTCAGATCCGGGGTACAGCAGCACCCCCCAATGTAATAAAGTAATTAGGGGAAAAGCAACAGCACGGAATTAGGTGGCTAATTTTATGCCCACAGCAGCAAGCAGAGTTGTGGACGCCTCACTGTGTTTTATGAGTCACCACGGGGTGTGCAGAATACAGGTGGCAGGGACACGCCGGGGCCTCCACACGGGCCCTGTGACGATCAGAGGACGGAGGGCAGCCAGCAGAAGTCAGCTCCCACCAGGATGGGGACACGGCCATCCTAAGACCAGAACGGGGTCCCGAGGTGGGGGGCGGGGCTGAAGTTTCTGGAATAAATTAGCACGGGCACCGTGCTCTCCCGTGTGTCCTGTGCTGTTTCGAGGGACAGGAGGAGGCGTGTGTCTGGGGAGGGCTCTAGAGGTGCCGGTGATGGCGGAGTCAGCGTGGACGTGATGGGGGGAGGGGAATCTGCTCTTACCAAAGACGCTTGGTGCTGGGACTCGAGCTAGGTGGGGAGTTAGGAGCACGAGATTTGGAGTCCACCGGTTAGCTGGGCCACCCCGAACAAGTCAGAGAACCTCAACGTGTAGCTCGGTGAAGTGGGGGACAGTGCCCGCCTCTCCCCAGGTTGTCCTAGCAACCAAACACTCTCTAAAATGCGTTCAGGGTTGGCATTGGCCTAGTGGCTTAGGACACTTTCATCCCACGCCAGAGTGCCCACGTTCGGCACGTGGTTCCGACTCCTGACTCCAGCTTCCTGCCAGTGGGGACCCTGGGGGGCAGCAGTGATGGCTCAAGTCCCTTGGGTCACTGTCGCATATTGGGCGACCTGGATGGGGCTCCTGGCTCCCGGCTTTGGCCTGGCCCAACCCCAGCCCGTGTCAGCGTTTGGAGAGTGAACCGGCAGCAGGGAGGCCTCTCACTGTGTCTTTCAAATAGTAAATACACACACATTGAAACGCTTAGTACGATGCTTAGCACTGGCTCGTGTCCAGTGGATGGTACACGTGTGCATACGAGCTCACAGACATACGTGTGTGCCTGCGTTTGTATTTATGGTGGCGTCATTGATGAGGGTCTCAGTGGCTCTGCTGTCTCCCCAGATTCCCCATGACCAAATATATTGACACACACATACACATCCACACCTTAGAGGGGGATTTTTACCTTAAAAACTACCTGCTCGGGCCAGCAGCAGGTTAAGCCACCCCCGTGACACCTGCATCCCATGTACATGCTGGTTTGAGTCCCAGCTGCTTCACTCCCATTCGGTTCCCTTCCAATGTGCCTGGGAAAGGAGGGGCAGATGACCCAAGAGCTTGGGCCTCTGTCACCACCTGGGAGACCTCATGGGGCTCTGGGCTCCTGGCTTCAGCGTGGCCCAGCCCCAGCTCCTGGGGCCATCTGGGGAATGAACCAGCAGGTGGATGCTCTCTCTCTCTGTCTCTCCTTCTCTCTCTGTAACTCTGCCTTTCAAATAAATAGATACATCTTTTTTAAAAAAAAATTCTACTTGAGCAATTAATATACTGATTAAGTTTGTATTTTTTTTTCTGGAAGTTGACTCATTGTCAGAGTCTCGGCTGGTCCATCCCTCTCCCAACCGCTCATCTCGCAAATGGCTTTATTGTGACAGCTTATTCCAAAGGTCTAGCATGACGTAAGAGGACAGAGGTCAGAAATTTCTGCTTTATTTTATCTGTTGCACTTTTTTTTAAAAAGATTTATTCATTTGAAGGCAGAGTTACAGAGAGGCAGAGGCAAAGAGAGAGGTTCACTCCCCAGATGGCCACAACAGCTGGAGCCCAGCCAGAAGCTTCTTCCGGGTCTCCCACACGGGTGCAGGGGCCCAAGCACTTGGGTCACCTTCCATCACCTTCCCAGGCCACAGCAGAGAGCAGGATCGGAAGCGGAGCAGCCGGGACTTGAACTGGCGCCCTCATGGGATGCCGGCACCGCAGGCGGCAGCTTTACTTGCTATGCCACAGATCTGGCCCCTGTTGCACTTGAATTTGGTCAGAATGGAACTAAAGATTGCAATTTAGGATCACATTTGTTTTACTTGCTACTGCCTGGAGAATGAGCCTCGTGTGCTCACAGCTGCTGGTCTGAAGATGTTACTACACATTTCTCGTGTTTTTAAGGCAAATGTGTTCCCCTTAGATGATGAAAGAAATGCAAAAATCTCCACCATCCTGCCAGCTGCTTAGCAGTTTCACTCTTGGGCCCACATCTTTGAAAAGCACCGACCCCGATAAGCAGCTAATGATGCAGAAGCCGCAGTGTGGCCTCCGGCTGCGTTCAGAGCCTCGCGTACTTGACCTTCTGGAGAGAACTTGACGAGTCTCTGCCACATTAATTACTCCACACTGCTCAGCCGCGGCCCTCGCGGATGCACGCGGGAGTCTCCTGGCCGCGAGGAGCCGTCCGAGGTGGTGGCCGACGCGGGTTCCCACAGCCCGGCCTGTTTTCTCTCCCCAGGACGCTGACAAAGACCTCTGGAGCGATCTGGTATTCGTCATACTCTGTTACTCCTTGCAGAGCTACACACAGAGAGAGGGAGAGACAGAGAGAGAGAGAGAGAGAGAGAGAGAGAGAGAGAGAGAGAGAGAGAAATATCTTCCACCCTCCAGGTCACTCCCCAAGTGGCAGCAATGGGTCAGACTGAAGTCAAAAGCCTGGAACTCCATCCGGGTCTCCTAGGTGGGTGCAGGAGCCCAAGCACTTGGGCCATCTTCCGCTGCTTTCCCAGGCCATTGGCAGGGAGCCGCATCGGAAGCGGAGCAGCCGGGTCTCGAACTGGTGCCCACATGGGATGCCGGCGTCGCAGGCTGCAGCTTTACCCTGTACACCACAGCGCCTGTTCAAGCCCCTGATCCCTTGCAGAGCTCTCATGCGTTCTTGGCAGAGTATCTGGGAAAGCCCCGGGCGTCTGTGGGATACGCTCTTGTCCCTTCTGCGACTCCACATCCCATAACCACCATGCTTATTCCTGGCGGTGCTGTCTTGGATGCCTGTGTCGTCCTGGCTCGGCCTTCAGTTAACTTTGTCGTGGATGATCCCGGACTTGCAAAGGGCCACCGAGTGTCCTTCACGGGCTGGGCACCGTCTCCCTGATGACCTTGCTGGGGACGGGGCTCCCTCCCCCCACCGCTGCTGCTCCCAGCCTCAGCGTGGTGGCCGGCCTCAGCTCACTGGGAGACACCTCTGTGCTCACCTGCACCCCACCCCCACCCCACACTCCTTTTGAGCCACTCCAGAGCGACCACATCACTGTGGTCCCTTCTCATGCGCTGTCAGGGCCTTGATCAGCAGGGTCACGTGCAAGGCTGGAGGCCGGCACCCGCCTGTGTCCTGTGCCCCAAGCCTCACTGCGTCACGCAGGCCTTTCGATTCAGCACAGGTCTCCTCACCCAGGTTCCCCTTTAATGGCAGAGTGGGGTGGGGTCCGAGGCAGAGGCTCCAGCTCTCCCCTCTTCACCCCTCTCCCCCATACACATTCAACCAGAGAGTGAAGGAGACAGCTCTCCTGCAATCTGGCTCCAGAGCTCAGAATCCGAGCTCCTACGTCCCAGTGCACCCAGTGCAGGCTCCAAGAAGCCACGTGCTTTGGCCAGCTCCCGAGGACTGTCCTGGGCCGCTGTGGGAAACTGTTTTAATTCCGAGTTTTTCCTCTGCACCTGCCCTGCGAATTCACCTGCCGCAAAGCACACCCTCACCGCCAGGCCGAGATACTTGACCCGTCTGGGCTTTATATTCCCCATCTGTGGAATGGGCATAGCATGAACAGGAGGTCTGAGTTGTGGCAGTCGCTGGGTGATGTTTAAATCACCACCGGTACAGACAGCTCTGGACTGGTTCGCAGGACGGCTGCTCCCTCCCGGCTCAGCTCGCTGAGGCTGTGTGAGCCCTTGCACCCTGAGGTTCTGTGTGCATCCAAGCCTCTCCCTCCGTTCTCAGCCCGGGACACAATAGCCAGAGAGGGCGGAGGCTCCCTTGGATGTGTTTTCTACACAGCAGGAATGACCCCGGGCAGAGGCTTGTGGTTAAAGTGGGTGAAGGCCAGGAGAGAGAATGAAGAAATTTGACTGCTAGCAACCTGCGCTGTGGGCTTGTTATCCGAAAGTGAGCAATTAGCGTACACAAAGCTCAAGCTTATTATCACTTCCATGAAGCTGGAGTCCGTATCTCTTCACCAGGCAGAGAGGGGTTAGGGAGCACAAGCAAAGGTGAACATTAAAAGGACAGTAAAACCTTTCATCATCAAATGGAAGCTCGTAGGCCGTCTAGACGGCTAGGCAGTGGAGAGGGATGAAGGGATGAACACATGTCGCCAGCCCTGGATGGCTGCAGCGGGTGCTGGACGCCACGCAAAGAGAAAGGCCCAGCCTTGAAGGGGTGCAACTGACTTGGAGAGCGAGACCCTGGGAGGTGAGTAGTGTGGAGAGGACTGGCAGGGGGCTGGGAGCACTGGGCGAGCCAGAGAGGGGTGACCAAGGCAGATCTCCCGTGATCAGCACCGGCCGCGCCGTTCGTGACGAGCAGCTACAAAAGCATGTAAACATTTACGTAGAAATCTTTAGATTTAACCTAAACTCGTGCTTAAAAATTAATTTTTGGGGCTGGCGCTGTGGCATAGTGGGTAAAGCCGCCGCCTGCAGTGCCGGCATCCCATATGGGCGCCGGTTCGTGTCTCGGCTGCTCCACTGCCGATCCAGCTCTCTGCTATGGCCTGGGAAAGCAGTGGAAGGTGGCCCAAGTCCTTGGGCCCCTGCACCCATGTGGGAGACCCAGAGGAAGCTCCTGGCTCCTGGCTTCAGATCAGCCCAGCTCTGGCTGTTGCAGCCAACTGGAGAGTGAACCAGTGGATGGAAGACCTCTCTCTCTCTCTCTCTCTCTCTCTCTCTCTCTCTCTCTCTCTGCCTCTTTCTCTCTCTGTATAACTCTGACTTTCAAATAAATACATAAATCTTTAAAAATAAAAATTATTTTTCACCTCCTAGGGGTCATAAATCCCTCTAAGAACCTTCACCAAGGACTCTGCCCTGGGGTGGACGTTTGGCACAGTGGCTAGGATGCCACCTGGGACCTGGTCCCTGTCCTGGCTGCTCCCCCACTTCCATCCTGGCTTCCTGCTGATGCACACCTGGGAGGCAGCAGAGGCTGACCCAGGTGCCCCAGGCTCTGCCACTCAGGTGAGAGACCTGCAAGGAGCTCTATGCTCCTGGCTTCAACCTGGCCCACCTGTGGCTATTGTGGGCCTTTGTGGGAGAGAGCTGGTGGGTGGAAGATCTGACTTCTCTCTCTCTTTTTTCTGAGTTTCAAATAAAATAAAGAAAGAAATAAAAAATGTAACACTCTGCACCATCTCTCAGGAACTACATGGAAACCCCAAAGTTTGCATAGACATTTAGGGGACCCAGAGATGCCCTACAGTCCCTCCATGTCCCCCACACTGAACACCCTGGCTCCAGGGAGGTGAGAGCAATACTATTACCAGTAAAACTTGGGGAAGAAAGGCGACCTCAGTTCTCCACTCATGTGAAAGAAGCATTTCCACGTGGATGAGGCGGTGAGCAGAGCAAGATTTATTTAACTCACAGGCAACGGCTGCAGCAGCCAGGACGGGGCTCCAAGAGAGGCAGCCCCAAGAAACTGTGCCAACTGAGGCTTTCAAATACGAAGTTTGGGCACAGAACCCAGAAGAGCAGCTAAGAGGGTGGGGACCCAGCCCATCAAAGGACCAGATCGGTAGTCCTGTCCACTGTGTCTAGCTTGCTCATGACACAGAAGACTGGTAACCTCTCAATAAACCCAGATTCAGAAGGGTAGAATCAGTACGGCCTTCCTGTTCTTCTGATACAACTCGGGAGTGGGGTGGGCAATTGCGTCTTTGCACCCTGTTAAAGAGACGTCCCAGGCCAGTGCTGTGGTGCAGTGGATAAAGCCGCTGCCTGCAGTGCCAGCATTCCACATGGAGGCACCAGATCAAGTCCCGGCTGCTCCACTTCTGAGCCGGCTTCCTGCTAATGGCCTGGGAAAGCAGTAGAAGATGGCCCAGGTGCTTGGGCCCCGCACCTGCATGGGAGACAGGGAAGAGGCTCCTGGCTCCTGGCTCCAGATCAGATCAGCCCAGCTTTGGCCGTTGTGGCCATTGGGGGAGTGAACCAGCGGTTGGAAGACCTCTCTGTCTCTACCTCTCTCTCTCTCTCCCTTTGTAACTCTGCCTTTCAAATAAATAAACAAATCCTTTTAGACAATGATGAAAGAGATTTCCCTTTTCCTTATTCTGACCAGGCCGACCTAACCGTCAGTCAGCCCATCTGCCTCCCCAGAGCACTGTCGCAGAGATGAAGTTGGACATAGTTGACCAGATCTTAGAAGATCCTGGTGACTGGGTTTTGCTTATCTTTTCATGGAAAGTAGGATTAAAAGGCAAATTTATTTTGATGCAGAAATGTTAGAAATCCACACATCAAAAGGTCCGTGGGAAAGTCTTATGGAAAGGTACCCGTGGGTTCCCACTGTTTTCCCACAAACATAAGCATATCTTTACATTTCCCCTTTCCTGAACTTTTTGAATATACTCATTGCTACAGTTTTCTTGAAACTAAACTCTCTCTTTTTAACAACAAAACCCAGAGACGCCTTTCATACAGGAGTTGGGACTCGTCTCCCTGATGCACTTAGCGTTTCCTCCGTAGCCGGCGTGTGGCAGCCCACGAGAAGACTGCAGCTCCCACCTGCTCCCAGGGGCCAGGCCCCAGGGTTAGCTAGCGACAGGCGGGGGTCCTGTGACGCTGCTCGGAACCCCACCTCCAAAGGCAGCGCGGCCACGCCCCTCTCTTCTGGGCCTCTCCCTCCATCGCATGGTGTGCAGCATGGGTGTGATGGCTGCGGCCCGTGCTCAGGCTGTGAGACAGGGAGCACATTCTGGGGACCCTGTATCTGAGGCTAGGGGAAGCTGGTCCTGTGGCAGTAGGGAGGAAAGCCTGCGACAGTGCTGAGTGGTATCTTCTGCTGCGCCATACGAAAGCAGACTGGTGGTCCTTTGTTGCCACTGCTACCACGTTGTATTGTCTATTACTCCTGGCTGAGCTGAATTCTGGTTTGTAGGCTCAGTGGGTGGAACTTTGAAGCCATTACTTTCTTGCTTCTAGAAGCGACTGCTGCCCATGAGAAGGGTCATCTGTCTTCTGTTTCTCGTGACTTGTGAGTTGTAGTTGGTGAAGCCGCTGGCTGCAGCACTGGCATCACATATGGGCATGGGTTCGAGTCCCAGCTGCTCTACTTTCAATCCAGCTTCCCGCTGATGTGCCTGGGAAAGCGGCAGAGGATGGCCTATGTGTTTGGGCTCCTGCAACCATGTGGGAGACCTGGATGAAGCTCCTGGCTCCTGGCATCAGCTTGGCACAGTCCCGGCCTTTGCAGCCATTTGGGAGTGAACCGGCAGATGGAAGAGTGCTCTCTCTCTCTCCCTCTCCCTCTCTCCCTCTCTCTCTCTCTCTCTCTCTCTCCCTCTCTCCCTCTCTCTCTCTCTCTCTCTCTCTCACCCCTTACCCCTCTCTCTCTCTCTCTCTCTGTCACTCTGCCTTTCAAATAAATAAATAACTCTTTTAAACAACTTCATGGAAATTGAAATTAAAAGATAAGTTTATTTTGGTACTAAAAATTTTGAAATCCGTACATATAAGATGTCTTCAAAATTCCCTGGAAAATGCGGTATTTAAACTGCATACGTGGATTTCTAGTTGTGTTTTCATCGTCCCGTGGCTGTCTGAGTGTTTGAGTCCCTGACCTCCCTGCCCCTTCCTGGAAGGACACCCTCCTGTTGCAGGCCGTCCCAACGATTGTCCAGCACCTTCTTAAAGGTGGAGTCTCCAAAGCTAATCTACGGACTTGGGGGAGGCACACAATTCAGTCCACAACTGGTCCTGCAGAGACGTCTACTTCGACCCCAGTCTTGCTCCTCTGTACGTAATGTGTTCTTTCTCCTCTCTTCGCCCTTGGCTTGCTGGGAGTTGACTGCAGCCCACGTGCTGACTTCTGGACAGCTTTTCTGCTTTGTGCCTTCTGAGCTTCTTAGATCTGTGGTTGGTATCTGTCGTTCGTTTTAGAAAATCCTTGTCCATTAGCACTGTAGGCATTTCTTCCCTTCTTTTCTCTCTTGCTTCTCTTTCTGGTATCCCAATTCTGCGTCTGCTACGCCTTTGGTTTCCTGGTGCTTGGATGTTCCAGCCCACCCCACCTCTTTCTCCCTCCCCTGATTCTTTCTGTTGCTGATTTCAGTTTGGGAGGTTCCTGCTATTTTTCTTTCTTTTTTAAAAAGATTTATTTATTTATTTGAAAGGGTTACACAGAGAGAGAAGTAGAGGCAGAGGGGGAGAGAGAGAGAGAGGAAGAGAGAGAGAGAGAGAGTCATCTTCCATCTGCTGGTTCACTCCCCAGATAGCCACAACAGCCAAAGCTGTGCCGATCTGAAGCCAGGAGCTTCTTCCAGGTCTCCCACGTGGGTGCAGGGCTCAAGCACTTGGGCCATCTTCTACTGCTTTCCCAGGCCACAGCAGAGAGCTGGATCAGAAGTGGAGCAGCCAGGACTCAAACCAGCGCCCATATGGGATGCTGGCACTGCAGGCAGCAGCTTCACCTGGTATGCCACAGCGCGGCCCCCTCCCACCCCCACTGTGTTTCAATTTATCTTCACTTAGTTCCTTCCCTGACCCTGCCCAGTCTGTAACGAGCCGTGAGAGTGATTCTTCGCTTCTGTAACAATGCCCCTGACCTCAGCAGCTCCCTTTGCTTTGCTTGCGTGTTTCCACTTACACGGCTCAGAGGCTCTTGCACGCTGTCCACCTCTCCCCAGGAGAACCTGCCCCGGGTTAGCTGTGGTCATTCTGTGCTATTAGCCTGGATGTGTTAGTCTCTGACCATGCTGCTCTCTGTGTTGCCTCTGTACCTGGTTCTGAGGATTGATTTGGTTTCTCCAAGCTGTGTGCTTTCCTTTTAGCGTGTCTTGTAATTTTTGGTTGAAAGTTAGACATTTTTAAACATTGTTATTTAATGTGTGAGTTTCATGTATTTCCTATATACAGAGTCTGGAACGTAGTGATACTTCCCACACTACCCTCCTGCCTACCCCGCTCCAACCCTTCTTCCCCCTCCCTCTCCCACTGAAACAGGCACTAGGAACTAAGGTAGGGAAGGCGTTGGTGAGACACACTCCTCTGGCTAAGAATCCCGCCCTCCTTGGTGTTTTCTGTAGCTATGGACACTGTGGGAATCAAACAGTTCTTTCCATCTTCCCTCTCGGCTTTGGGCTGCACAGAGGCGGAGCACCTGTCCAAACTCTTGCAGCTCTAACCCTCTGTTGTTACCCTGATGGCTGCGGATGGAAAGTCTCCAAACCTGATGAGCAAACTTCCGTCCTTCTGTGGGCCTGTGTCCCTGGCTAGAGACCTCCAGAAAAGCCCCTCAGCTTTTACCTCCCTCCTGTAGGACATGGAGGGGCTGGAGGCAGTGGGGAGGGAGCAGCACCTCTCCCACGCTCTGGGGAAGCTTCCCCCTGGGAAGCAAGCCCTTGTTGACAACGACATCCTGACATATTTCAGGAGGATCACTCTTCTCTTTCCCTTTGGGAGCTGCTAGGGAATCTCAGATCACGACCTGGTGGGGTTCCTGGAGGCAAGGCCCGTGTATGTGCGGGGGTCCCCAGAGGTTCTGCCCCCTTGCCCGTGCACACCTAGTGCACAGCAATCCATCCAATGCACCTGCTCAGTGTTCCTACCAGGCTCTGGGCCCTGAGCCTTCTGCTGCCTTCTGTAACCAGGTTCCCAAATTCCTATCTCTGATGCATGCAGGAAAAACTTGCTGATTTTTTATTTAAATGTTTCTTGCTATAGATACATCCATGGTGTCTTCCAAGGTCATCACATGCCTGAACTGAAACTAAACGTCATTTCTGGGATTTGTAACTGAGTTTTTAAAAATCGTGTCTCCCGCTCCCCTCCTCCCCCTTGCTCCTCCTCCTCCCCACTCCCCTTCCTCCTCCTCTTCCTCCTCCTCTCCCTCCTCCTCCCCCTCCTCCCCTCCTCCTGTCATCCTGGCTGGCTCAGGTCCACTTGTTTCTTATTGCAGACTCTGATCCTTGCTCTATTCCACAGAAATCAGCAGACACGCTGACATCGTCACTGGCAGTTGCTCTCTTTGAGTAGCAGGTGCCACTGAAGTAACAGCCAACAGCTACACACACCTTACCTGTTATCATGTGTGATGTTAAGTGGAAGGAGGTAGGAGGTAGCAGCTGTTTCTGGTGGTGAAAGGACCTCCTGCCTTTGTATGACTGCCTGACTGCCCGGATTCCGTTTTCCCTCTGTGTTCTTTGAATTCCGAGTTGTAGGTTCAACAAAATCATTTTGTCCCCTCTCTGCCCCTTGTTAAATGGAGGCTCACTGGGCTCTCAACCCAGGGCTCTGCCTGCAGATGGCCACTGTCCCCCAGGGAGGGTGAGGTGGCAGCTCCGTCATGCCCCCTCTAGCCTGTCCTCGCCCCCTCCCCAGGGACGAGGGCCACGTTAGCTCCTTGTGGCCTTGGCAGGAGCACTTTGCACACATCCTGCTTTGGATTTCTGATGCATGTGATTTATCTCATTTTAGAACAAGGGTTTAGCCGTTTAATTTCTCTTCCAAAGCTCTATATAGCGCGTGTTTGGGGGGTAGATTAAGAACATGAATGTACAGTACTGTCCCGCCCAGAAGACACGTTTCACTCATCCCAGCAACCTCTCTAAGAAGTCTACAAAGTCAGGCTTTATGTACCCATTTCACAGATGCAAAGAGAGGGAAACAGGTGTTCGGGACAGGGCTAGGATTGGAGAGCAGGCCTCCTGATTCTGTGTTAAGCAGGTGACATCCAAGCACATGGAGCCTGTGGTACTCAGAGCTCAGCCACCAACACTTCTCCTTGCTTTTAGAACCTGGGGTGGGAATGGAGGAAGTTCGTGGTGGTGGTGGTGGGGCACGTGCCCCATTTACGACTTCATCACAAGGCTTTTCCTTCGACGTCAGTAGTTTCCGGGCCACTGGCTGGGCTCTGTGGCCATCAGTGGTTTCTGGGCCAATGGCTGGGCTCTGCAGCGCAGTCTCTCCCAGTACTGGCCCCCACAGTGTTGCCTGCAGCAGAGCTGGTGGGGGTCTCCTTCCCTGTGCCTGGTGCTTCCGTCTCACGCAGGCACTTGCAGGTTCTCACCCACCCTGCAGGCTCTCCCAGGCTCTCACTCACCCTGCAGGCTCTCCCAGCTTCTCACCCACCCTGCAGGCTCTCCCAGCTTCTCACCCACCCTGCAGGCTCTCCCAGGCTCTCACTCACCCTGCAGGCTCTCCCAGCTTCTCACCCACCTTGCAGGCTCTCCCAGCTTCTCACCCATCCTGCAGGCTCTCCCAGCTTCTCACCCACCCTGCAGGCTCTCCCAGGTTCTCACCTACCCTGCAGGCTCTCCCAGGCTCTCACCCACCCTGCAGGCTCTCCCAGGTTCTCACCCACCCTGCAGGCTCTCCCAGGTTCTCACCCACCCTGCAGGCTCTCCCAGGCTCTCACCCACCCTGCAGGCTCTCCCAGGTTCTCACCCACCCTGCAGGCTCTCCCAGGCTCTCACCCACCCTGCAGGCTCTCCCAGGCTCTCACCCACCCTTGCAGGCTCTCCCAGCTTCTCACCCACCCTGCAGGCTCTCCCAGGCTCTCACCCACCCTGCAGGCTCTCCCTCTGCCTCTGCACCTGAGACCTGAAGCCCTGAACCACAGGCAAGGTTGTTGATGCTTACACTTGTCTTGAATTTTATAACCTCCATCACCATCACCCAAACCTGTGTGCAATTGAGGGAAACACAGGCAACCTGAACCCTGGAGCCATCTGGTCAACCTGCAGAAGCTACCTGTAGTTGACTGTTTAGCAAACAGACTTCCCTGAGTGGCAGCCCAGGGGCTGGGGCTGGGCTTGGGTTAATCATTAGGCATTGAACAAACAGCTGGGGCCCTTGGCCTTGCTATCACCACTGTCAGGAGCAACGTTCTCTACCTGCCACTCTCTGCTCTCTGCCCCAGCCCCGGCAGCAGAGCGGAACTCAGCCGTTGGTTGACCGCTGGGATTTCCAGCCGCGTGGGTTGCCACGCCCGAGCTGTGGCAGGCATGTCTTTCAGCAGGAGGTGGGACTTGTGTGCTCTTGTTGTTGACTCTCTCTCTGCCAGCACCCGTGGGTGTCTCACTGGGAAGCTGGGCTCGAGGGTGGAGCGCGCCTTTCATGCTTGGAGGGACGTGTGCTTTGGTGAACTCTTGTCTCCGTAGACAGACTCGGCCCGTTTGCTAATCCTTTGCGTAAACATCGCCTTGGGAATGATGGACAGTCTGCAAAGGCATGGGGACTTGGGAAACCGGCTTCGTGTCGGTCACTTGCAGCAGGGTCCCTGAGCCGGGCTCTCTCGGAGGCTGGTCTCTGGGGAGCTTAAAGCCCTGCACCTGCGTCTCGGGGCAGATCCAAGCCATGCAGTCATGGGATGCAAATGGCCGTTTCCCGCATGGTCTCAAATAGCGATCTCAGCCAGTCGCAAGTATGACAATGACCATGGGGTCGCAGAATGTTGGGCAGAAGCCAGGACAGCCATGTTTTCAGTTAAGGAGAGAAAAAGACGGGGAGGCCAACGTTCCAGGATGCAGGGGTGTGGAGGGGCTGGCTGGTGCAGCTCCGAGGAGGAGCCCACGTGCGCCTCTTCCTAGCTTCATTTTCCGGGCTATCGGGGAGGTGGATTCACAGAAAAAGTATTTATACCAGAAAAATGGGCACGCACTACCAGCCAGGGCTGCCCCAGAGCTCCCAAGACCAGGGCACCACCAATGCGGCCCGACAGCACCCAGGTCCACCTCCGAGGAATGAGAGAGGTGACAGGACACGCAGGGTTCATGGCGTCTCTCAGGGGATGGGAACTGGCCCCCACTGATACGCCTGGTCAAGGAATTTAAGTGAGTTCAGTTTCTGGGGACAAACACGCAGCTGTTTGAGATAACGGAGGGGCAAGGCGGGCCTTCCCCAGGGCAAACTCTGAGCATTCTGTCTGGTTTTACTGTTTGGGTTCGTTTCGCTCATTCTGCGAGGTTTCCTGGGTGCTGGGTTTGCTCTTGGATGAACAGAGACGTGGTCACTGGGCGTGTGGAAAAGGCAGACAGCGATCCAACAGCCACAGTAGGCGATGTCTTCAAAGAGTCAAGTTTATCTTGGCGCCAAGACATTTTCATAATACGCATTTCCCATGAGGTTTTTGGAGATCCCTCCTTGTAGAAGTACAAACTGCTGAGCCTTGTCAGAGCGAAGCTTTCTAAGCGGTCTGGGGACAGACAGAACCTGTGGCTGATGACTTGGTCTTTCCCGAGGGACCGTGGGCTGAGCTGAGCTCCCGGGATTGGTCAGGTAGACGGACGGCAGCCTGGAGGAGGGTGAAGCGGCGAGAGCAGTGTGCAGGGGTGACCTCGTGGTGGGAGAAACGCGTGTGAGTCTAGGGAAAGCAAAGACGAGCTTCGGCTGGAGAGTGGGCAGGGTGGACGCAGTGGGCTGTGCCACTGCGTTCCCGTTGACCGGAGGGGACAGGCAGGCTGCTGGGCTGGACCCTTCTGTTTGTTTGCTTGTTCTCAAGTCTCACTTGGGCTGCAATGCGGAGAACTGGTTAAGAAGGGGACAGAGAAGACGGGGACAGCTGCTGGAGGCAGGACCCTGGACCAGGTGTGTGGATAATGAAGAGAAGAGAAGGCGTTTAAGAGACACTTGGAGGGGCCAGCGCTGTGGTGTAGCGGGTAAAGCTGCCGCCTGCAGTGCCAGCATCCCATGTGGGTGCTGGTTCGAGTCCTGGCTGCTCCACTTCTGATCCAGCTCTCTGCTGTGGCCTGGGAAAGCAGTAGAAGATGGCCCAAGTCCTTGGGCCCCTGCACCTCTGTGGGAGACCTGGAAGAAGCTCCTGGCTCCTGGCTTTGGATCGGCTCAGCTTGGGCCATTGCAGTCATTTGGGGAGCAAACCAGCAGATGGAAAACCTCTCTCTTTCTCTCTCTCTCTAACTAGCTAACTAACTAACTAAAAAAATAAATAAAGAGATGCTTGGGTGCAACTAATCAATGGCAACTTGAGGTGGGGGAAATATGTGGACTGCGAAGGAGTGGGCTTTCACCCTCGCCCCAAGGTTCCTGGCTCTGGAGCGGGAGTTGAGGATGGTTCTAGTCTCAGGTTAGAGACCCAGCCCTGGGCTGAAGGCCATGAGTTTGGCCTGGGATAGGCTTCTACTCTAACAGAGGGGTCTAGCAGAGTTCTTGGCTCTTGGTGGCTCCCATGGTGTCATAAAGAAAACAAGGGGAGAATGGAGATGGAGGAGTGTGCCCATATGCAAGCGATGCTGAGCCGGCAGGAAGTGAGGGAGCCCCAGGGCCAGGAGCGAAAGCACAGGGCAGGTGGCGGGCAGGGGGTTTCTGCAGACGAGCCATGGGGTCCTGTGGGGGGATGTGGGGATATTCTAGAGTTGAGGTCTGGCGCTGGTGGTTAACGCCATGTGGTTAAGTCACTACAAAGCGTTGAATTGGACATTTGAAATAGGTGAGCTTTATGATATGGAAAATATGCCTCAATAGCTGTTCAATAAAAAATCAAAGAGAATGTAGAATGAAAGAAAACAAGGGAGGGGAACCTTGCAGGAAGACGGCGTCGTCGTGTGTGCTGAATGCTGATGGTAGGACAGTGCTGAAGGCTGCCAGCAGGCTGTGGACTGTCAACAGGCAGCTCACGGAAAAACAGCGGCACGCGCGGCTGTTGGGTAAGGTGGTACTGGGAAAACTCCGGACCAGCTTTTAGAATGATGTGTGCGTTGTTGTGAGAAGACGCACGTGGCGTGGCCCCTCCTTGTTCTCAAACAACGAGCCCAAGTCCAGGCGTGTGCTGTGCCCTCTGCAGGGGACGGCAGCTGGGGAACGGACGCCAACGGGCAATTCTATCGCAGCTGCAGGTCCCACATATGTGTAAACAAGAATTAGCCCCGCTGTGTGATCAAACAGGATATTTACTCTGTAAGCCCAAGGCACTCAGGGGGTGTCATAAAAGTCTTGCTTTCTTCAAATCACCTGCTGGTTACGAAGGAATTCTGGGTCAAGGTCTCACCGTCTTCATGGGCAGAGGGTCAGCATGTCATCCCGGAGGGGCACGTAATACGTGCTCAGGAAATCTAGGCACAGAGTGGGTGCTCAGTGAATACCTGCGGATGACAACCTTGGAAGCTGGAAGAGCAGATGACAACAGTAGCAAAACTCAGATGTGCACACTGTGATGTCAAAGAAAAGACCAGATCTACATGGGTTATTTAAAAGCTTTTGCTTTACAGAAAGAGCCAACTAACTCATCATTTTTCTTTTTCTTTTTTTTTTTTTTTTTTTGACAGGCAGAGTGGACAGTGAGAGAGAGAGAGACAGAGAGAAAGGTCTCCCTTTTTCCGTTGGTTCACCCCCCAATGGCCACTCTGGCAGCACACTGCATCCCGGCGCACCGCGCTGATCCGAAGCCAGGAGCCAGGTGCTTCTCCTGGTCTCCCATGTGGGTGCAGGGCCCAAGCACCTGGGGCATCCTCCACTGCCTTCCTGGGCCACAGCAGAGAGCTGGCCTGGAAGAGGGGCAACCGGGCCAGACTCCGGCGCCCCGACCGGGACTAGAACCTGGGGTGCCGGCGTTGCAGGCAGAAGATGAGCCTAGTGAGCCCCCATTTTTCTTATTCATTTGATTACCCAAATCAGTCTAGTCTAGTTACCAAAAAAAATCTGTGTAAAAAATAAATCATTTTCATACCTCAATCACATCTGGGAACTTATTTTTGCTGCACATTTTGTCTTATTTCACTTATTATCATTTGTTTACACCATTAGTCTGAAATGATATTTTTCTTCTTTATTCCCAGCCCTCACCTCTGACTTCCAGATTAGGCTACACTCAAGAAAGCAAGCCTGCACCAGGGATTTTTCTATCGGACTTCATCTAAATGGCCGGAGAAAGCTGTTGACGTGTGACTTCCAGTCCAACTTTTTAATGAAGCATTTCCACGGACTATAAATGACTTCCTCAAATTGGTTTTTTGGGAAATGCTGAACTCAGGCCCTTCGATGTTGACTGAATTTCCCGGCCCCATCTTATACTCAGAATAGCAACCCAGTGTTAGTCTCCGAGCAGGAAATTGGAAGCCTCGAAGAGAAATACAGTGGCTGGGGGAGGAAGCCGGTGAGCACAGAGAGGACCTAGAAACGACCCATTCTTGAAGCCTGGGCAGATGTCGGTAGAGATCGGTCTGTGCGAGGTCAGTGGCGTCCTGTTGGAGCGGCCTGCTGCATCCTCTGGCTGGAAATTAATTCATAAGGTGAGGATGATTGTTCAGGGCTGGACAGGTGTTGGGGCTCTGCAGGATTCACACACAATGGGTGTCTTATTTTACCCCTGGTGAGCGGAGCTCTCTGTTCTGTCTGGATGTGCACAGCACACGGGGTGCTCGGGAGGGCGGATGGCTCGCACTTCCACTCCCACAAGTCGAAGCCGAATGTTTACCAAGAGTCCATTGTCTCTGCCATCGCCACTACGCCATTGAATTTATAAATACATGGCGTGCAATGATTCAACACATCAGACAGAAACGAATACTTCCATGAAAATGAAGTGGAACGCCTTGGGAAGATCGGATACCGTGAATTGTGCTCGCAATGTGATTGGCTCCAAGGGTGAACAGCTCACCACGAGGGTGGACGAATGTTCCACTAGAGTAGCTTCTGTTTCAGGTGGCCTTTAAGTGTTTTTAACATCTCGCCTCGCTCAAAAAAGCAAAACTGGAAAGAGTGAACAATGCAATATTTGCATAAAAAACTGAAGATGGGACACTTAATCGGAAGCCATACCTCCAGGGGAGTTGTGGGCCCTAAATCCCAAGGTCGGAGAAGTAACCCCGCCTGGGTTTCAATCCCAACAGGACCTTCACTGCATGCACGATAATTTTCACTGTAGTCAGTGTTCCTAACAGGGGAGGAGGGCGCTCACTGTGCTCACGAGGCCCCGAGGCAGCCTTTGACTCCTTTTCTTAAGGTCCTGATATACCCTACCCCCCCGAAACATGTGTTTCTCCCCAGAATGTTCTCTCTCCTTCTGTGTGTGTGTGTGTGTGTGTCTCATTCTGCCTCTGGCCCTCCCTCTCCTCCTCCTCCCCCTCCTTCTCTCCCCTCCCCCTCCCTCTCGTTCTCCCCCCCCTCCCCCTCTCTCATTTAATGAGCTCTTAGTCATCCTTCGGGTCCTCCCGTCTAACCCCAGGTGGAGGTTGTTCTATCCTGGGTACTGTCTCTGTCCTAACAACATAGCCAGGGCTGTCCTTAAGGCACAGTGTGTGCTGTGCTCCGACGGCTGATTTACCCAATTTATTGTCTTTGGGTTCCTGCAGGCTCAGTCTCCACTGCCCCCCTTCTCTTGAGATTGAGCTGCATTTTCTCTTTCTTTATGTATTAAATGGTTTTGTTGGATCACATCCTAGAAATTGTGGATATTGTATTGTGGCGACTCTGCATTTTGCTATATTCTTCCAAAGAGTGTTTGCTCAACTTGATTTAGCAGATAATTTACTCATCCAGACTAACATTGAAAACTGTCTTTTGGGCAAGAATTCAACTTTCAATTCAGTTTGTGCATCCTTATCCCATCTGCCTACAATTTGCCCCATACACATACTGTTCAAGGATCAAATGGAAATTCGGGTCGAGTTCAGACACAATATGTAAATTATCTTTTTCTACAAATCTTCCGTTTAAGATGCACGCCAGTTTTTACTTACTTATTTTTATTTGAGAGGCAGAGGCACAAAAACAGAGGGGGGAGGGGGGAGAGAGGAGGAGGAGAGGGAGAGAGGGAGAGGAGGGGCAGAGAGGGAACTCCCTGTCTGCTGGTTCACTCTGCAAATGCCCACAATAGCTGAGTCTACGCCCGTGTGGCAGGTGGGGCTCCCAGGACTTGAGCCATCACTGCCCCCGGGAATCTGGAATCAGGAGCGGGAACAGGACTCAACCCACACGCTTGAATGTGGCTGCAGTCATCCCGGGTGACGTCTTAACCGCTGTGCCCAGCCCCCACCCCGAGCTGTCTGTTGTCCTCCCTTCTGCCATCTCCTCCTCATCTACCATGGAGGTTTGAGAAAAGTCAATTAATTAATTTATTAATTAATTTATTTTTAAAGATTTATTTATTTGAAAGGCAGAGTTACAGAGAGCCAGAGGCAGAGAGAGAGAGAGAGAGAGAGAGAGAGAGAGAGAGAGAGAGTCTTCCATCCGCTGGTTCACTCCCAGATGGCTGCAGTGGCCAGAGCTGCGCCGATCCAAAGTCAGGAGCCAGGAGCTTCTTCCAGGTCTCCCATGCTGGTGCAGGGGCCCAAGGACTTGGGCCATCTTCTGCTGCTTTCCCAGGCCACAGCAGAGAGCTGGATGGCAAGTGGAGCAGCCGGGACTCTAAATGGCGTCCACACGGGACGCTGGCACTGCAGGAGGTGGCCTTACCCGCTCCGCCACAGCGCCGGCCCCACCACTGAGTCTTTATGGCTTTAGAGGCTTCACCTCCTCAAGACACCCAAGTCTAAAGTCGCAAATGCAGGATACGTGCCCGGTGCTGTTCCTTCCCAAGTGTGCCCCGCTCTTGTTCACTCTCTGCCTTAGCCCAGCTGGCTGCTGTAACAGCACACCCTAAAAAAACATAGAAACAGATTTCTGACACTTCTGCAGTCTGAGAAATCCAAGAAGAGCAAGGTATTAGCGGACTTGGGGGTCAGGTGAGGGTGCACTTCCTGGGTCACAGATGGCGCCCCCTAGTGGTGGCCTCCCAAGAAGCAAGAGGCCAAGTGGCTCCCCAAGGTCTGGTCTGTAAGGGTCACCAGCTGCATTCCTGAGCTCTCTGTCTGAGGACCTAGTCATCTCTCGATGGCCCCACCCCCTGACAGCATCACGCTGGCCAGGTCGGTTTCAGGGGCACACAAATATTCTGCATTTTTGTTTTTGTTTTTCAGTCTACCCAACGCCTCCCGGTCTCCTTGCACGCCCGTGTCCCGGCGGCGCCTGGCACTCTGAGAGCGTGCTCAGGAGAGCGTCTGTGTTGGATGGAAAGAGACAGAAGGGCCTCCCTGAGACCCCAGATACGACCAAGGGCGGAGAGGAGGTGCACCTGGTCTCTCCAGTCAAGAGATTTTTTGCAGTAATCACGGACGTCATAGAAGACAGAAAGATTGAAATGAAGAGGGCCCGAGCTGGGGAGCGGCAAGCTCCCGTGAGGGCCAGAGGTAGACGAAGGAGGCTCCGGGCAGGGCAGCGGCACCCGGGGAAGGGTGCAGTGGTCCCTGGCATTCCCGGCGTGGCCAACTTGAAACACCACTGGGTTTACTGAGGACCAGGGGCCCCTTCCAAGACCCTGGGAAGGAGAGGAGGCCCTGCCCCGCCTGCTCCGCACTCCATGGGGTCCGCACCCTGCAGGGCCGATGGCTGCAGCGCCTTGCACCGGGCAGGGCTGTGGCCTCCGTGGGTCCGATGCCCCTCACAGCCCTGAGCTCTGCCAAAGATGGCCTTCTTCACCATCCCACAGGACGGGGCCCTCATGGGTCAGGGTCATCTTGGCCATGTCTATGTCAAGGGCAGCCCCTGCCCCTGGGAATTGGAAATACACATTGAACCACCTTTTGGAGAAATGCATCGTGTCCCACGTGCTGATTTTCCAGGACAGGAAGCCCAGAGTCCCAGTGACCTGCCTGTACCACACGGGGGCGATGGGGCTTGCACCGGGCTCAGCTCCTCCCACCCTTCCCCCAAGTCACCCGCCAAGGACGGGCCTCTCACGTGGCGGTTAAGACGCCCGAACTCCACAGGGAAGTGGCCGGCTTTGAGTCCCAGCTCTGCTTCCTGCTGGTGCACACCATGGAAGGCAGCAGGGGACAGCTCCAGTGCATGAGTCCCTGTCACTCATGTGGGGACCTGGATGGAGCTCCCAGCCCCCAGCTTCAGCCTGGCCCAGTCCTGGCTGTTAGGGACATGCAGGGATTGAACCAGTACATGGGAACACTCCCCCCCCCCCCCCCGTGCCTTTCAAATTAAAAAAAAGTCTTTGATAAGTCAGCTCCTGGTGAGGCCCCCCTTGGCCAAAGTGTACAAGACGCCACCTCCTCCACGCCGGCCACCATCTCCCCTTCCCTTCTGCAGCTGAGCACTTCCTGTGGCTAATCCCCACCACCTGTGTCTGTCCTGGTCCCCGTCTGCCCCGCCCTGCAGAGTGCAGGAGCTTTGGTCCGCAGATGGCCAGCCCCAGGAAGGTAGAGACCATCGCTCGTGCCGTGGGCCAGGCACGTTCCGGGGATCACCTCATCTGGAATCCCCAGCAGTCATTGTGTCTGCTCTCTGATCCATGCTAAGTGGCTTGCCCTAATCAGAGAGTGACAGAGCTGGGACAAGGAGCCAGGTGGGTCTGACCCCCCCAGGCCTCCCGACAGGAGGTCCCGGTCCAGCCCCCACAGGCAGCCGACCTAATGCTGCCCACAGAGGAATCCCAGTGAGGTTGCAAATCCTCGCCGGGGACCAGGCACAGCTGGCGCTGCCCGAGCTGCTCCTCACTGGGGTGCCCCAGCGGCCGCCTCGCCTGGCCAGGAAGACAGAGGGCCTCCCTTGCCCCCTCTTGCAGAAGGCCCGGGCCCAGTGACCCCAGAGCACACCGTGGGCGAGCCTGTGTGTCAGTGCCACTGCTGCCCTGTGATTAACAGATGGCCGTCTGCCCTCAGGGTCAAGTGTGCTCCACGGGCAGGCGGGCGCTCTCACCGGTCTCCCACCCGCCTCCCATTTCTCACACTGCTACCTTGTCAGCTGATGTTTCCTGGGCTTCCCGAGTTTTCCTAGGCTTCTCGGAGCCTCATGGAGGCAGAGTCTGAGCAAGGGGGAAGCCCTCTTTGTAGTCACTGCTGTGTCCAGGCACATGCGAGGGTTCTATAGAAATGGTCTTGGCGTTCTCTCCCATTATACAGACAGGAAGACTGAGACTTGGGCCGGCTGGCTCAAAGCCACACAGATGTCTTTTTATTTATTTATTTGAATGACAGACAACAGAGGAAGAGAGGGGAGGTGCAGAGGGAAAGAGAGAGAGCTCTTTCATCCACTGGTTCACTCCCCAAATGCCTGCGACAGCCGGGGAGGGCTGAGTCAAAGCCGGAGCCTGGAGCTCCATCCAGGCCTCCCCTACAGGCGCAGGGCCCAGGCATTTGAGCCGTCATCCGTTGCCTTCCCAGGTGCATTAACAGGAAACTGGATAGGAAGTGGAGCAGCAGGATTCAAACTGCTGGCGCTCATGGGATGCTGGCTATGCAAATGGCAGCTCAGCCCGCTGGGCTACGGTGCTGGCCGCCGTGTTTGTCTTTTGCAGTCTCTATGCACTGCACGCCGGAGTCGCGTCCGTCCTGTGCGAACTGAGCCCGTGGCGGCCAGGGCATAGTCCCGCTCCCGCCTTCCTTCCCAGCGGGACTCAGCCTCGCCGTGTGTTGGTTGCCGGGCTAGGAGCACTGGGTGGACAGTGCTGCGACCACTGCAGACGGAATCAGGCCTTGGCTGTGTCCCCTGCAGGGAGGCACAAACACCCCACCAGGGACGGGCTAGAGCGCGTCAGCCACTCTCCATGCCGGGGGCGAGGAGAAGGGAGTGTGACACGCTGGCCAGGGCGTGGAGGAGAAGGTGGCTATTGTAGCCTTGGACGAGGACATTGAGGACGGAGCACACGTCTGGGAGCCTGAGGAGTGGGCACTGGTGCGCGTTCAGCCTCTGGCACCAGTGCCAAACAGGAAGTGGCTTTGCGACTCCGTTTCCCCTCCTGCGCCGTGAGCACGCAAAAGATTCACATCTCCGGTCGTTTCACTCGGCAACTATTTCTTTTCCGATTCCCACGAGCTGGTGACATCGACGGCACAACGGCGAACGGGACAGAGGAAGCCCCGTTCTCATTGGCTGCATATCCTTGTGGGGAAGACGGCAAGAAACAGAGGAACAGGTGAGCGGTGTCGTCCCTGCGGGACCCAGGACCTCTGGGTGACTCCCGTTGGTCGAGTGCTGCACCAACCCACCTGCTTACGAGGTCGCCTGCAGGCAAGTACTGCCCCGTCAGGACTCACCACAGGACAAAGAAAACACTCAACAGCTACCAAGTCCGACCCTGCCACGCAGGAGACGAGGCTCAGCCTCCTGGCTGAGCTGCGGAGGCGGAATGACGGAGACCCGAGGAACCGTGCCAACGGGCAGCCGGCAGGTGCACGATGCACACTGGAAGCCTGGGAAGGCACTCCTGCCCCGAGAGCAGGCTGGAGCTTGCTGGAGGCATGGGCTGTACACTCTCACCCCTCCCACCTAGGCAAACAAGTTGTTAGCAGTTCTACATGTTCCCTGAGGGCAGTCAGTGTAATCCACCTTGACTCCTTTCTGGAAGCAAGCCATTTAGTCCTGCTCTTAGCTCCTCAGTGGGAGGAGGGAGGGAAGGGGTGGAGGGAGAATGCCCCCTTTAAGACTTGCTATAAAACATCTCACCAAGATCACCACCTAGGAGTGGGTTCTTGGGATCCCCAAAGGCACCCAGTACCTTCTCTGTCACTTTTGCTTTTTCGAGAGACTGAGGGAAACGTGCTTGGGGCACTACTCTACCGGGAAAGGGGTCTAAGCTTCCCGGACCACAATTACCTGCACTTTGTTCCCGCTTGCCCCAGGGTTAACGGAAATCCAAGTTCAAGGGCTTCACATTGGAGGTGCAGAAACTTGAGTCTGTAACACAACGTCAGGTCACACAGACCATGGGCTGCCCTGAACCCCACGCTCCCTCGTCTCAACAGATCACACTTCTTAGAAACGGCAGTGGCCGCTCACACGCGTGGAGGTGCAGATCTGGGCTCTTGCTGGCTTCATCTCTTTGAACTTGATGGCTGAGATTCTGGAGGGAGGGGCTCACTGTCCCAGCACTGTCTGGGACCATGGAGTTGGGATGCCCAGCTCCGGAATTCACCATCTAAGGCTGCCGAGACCAGAGTTCTCAGTAAAAGGGGTGCTTTGGTTTCCCGTGGCCTTGGGCTTGTGTCTTCTCTTTCATTTGGTTCAAAACTTGGTCTGGGAAGAGGAGCGCTGCTGGCTGGGCTCTCAGACCCCAAGGACCTTGGTGTGCCCAGCTGCAGGTTTGTAGCATCCCCGCCCGCCCCGCCCCCCCCCCGGCCTGCAGGTTTATAGCATCTGCCTCCCCCGTCTCAGAAAACACTGTATGAGCTTTGATGAGCTCCCGGAGGGTCTTGGCCGCCCCAGGCCCATGGAAAGGGAGGGGCAGCCCTCGCCAGAGTTCACCAGGGCATGAAGGGCTGCGCTTACGAATCCGCAGGCCCAGAGCCCACACAGCTGATGGAAAACGGACTTGGGAGCCCGGCATCCTTGCTGAATGTGCCAGGCAGGTGCCTGGCCCGGTCAATGTCAGTGTTAAAGACAGGAGTAACGGGGGTAGGGGTAGGGGTGATAAGGCCACAGGAAGCCCTACCAGTCACGGAGTTCAGGGGGAGGGGCCTCATCCTGGCTAATGAAACACCAGAGCCCCCGACACAACGCGCACACACACGACCACAGCACATGGCAGCACTCACTCCGTAGAATGCGCTGTTTCTGTCCACCCTCGCTCAGAAGGATGGTGGTTTCTCGAGACGCCGTCTGTCACCTCCTCGCTCTGTCGATGGAATAAACCTTCTCTTTCCTTTGTCTTCAGACCTCGTCCTTGTTACTCTGATCCAGCACTGTCGACAAGGACACGAGCCACTGTTGACCTCCCCACCGATGACACGGCAGATGATGGACAGTGTTCTATGTCGTGACGTTGTTTGGGCTCATGGCATCAGTTAGGTGTTGCTGTCACCGATGGGTCCACGAGCAGACTGAATCCCACAGAGATGAGGAGAGCTTGGTCAAGAAACACATCACACAGGGACAATGGAGACACACACACACACACACAGGGAGAGACAGACAGAGAGAGAGAGAGACAGAGAGACGAGGGGGTAATCTAACAGGAACACACACTACGCTGGTTAATAGCATGGACTCGGGCACTAACAAGTCTGGACTTGAACGTGGCCTAGTTTGATTCTTTTCTGCATCCATAAAATAATGACGCCTATCAATCAATTGTGCCAGTGTTCAGAGACGACAGTGCTTGAGCTTAGAACAGGGCCTGGTACCTAACATCTACTCAACAACGCTATTAAGGATACCATTTGCTCTCCTTACCCACACATCTTTCTGCTGGCAAAGTTGTCAAGTAAACCATTTTTCTGGAAGACCCGTGATTGCTCTTGAAATGTGTCGCTGGCCGGTGGGGGAGGATGCTGTCCCTTCCCACGGGGCGGAGGCCCTGCACCATGCCTCCGCTCCCTGTGTGCTCTCGGACTGCTCCCTGTTTGTCCATTCACTCAGTCGGCACCTGCTGAGCATCTTACGTGGGCCTGAAGACTTTCTGAACTTGGCAGTGCACAAACGGAAATGCTTCTGACCTTCATGGAGCCTGCGTTCACGTGAATGACACGGGGTTTCCTACTTGTCAGGGCCTCTGCCGGGATCTGGGTCTGGGCACCATGCCCTGGTCGCAGGTTCACAGCCAGCATGGCTGCACCGGGAAGAGGAGCCAGGAGCGACTTAAGCTGATCCGTGAGGCCGGGACACAGGACCCAGCACAAGGCCGGGGTCCCGATGTTTGTGTCTTGGCGAAATTCATACAATGAGCCCCTCACACTCCAGGTTGGGGAACAAGGAGGTGGGGGCTTAGGGAAGGGAAGCATGGCCTTGCAAACCCCTGCCCCTTCTGGCTTGCATGGACACTGAGGAGCCGCCATCTGTGAGCCAGGAACAGAAAAGGCCTTGACCTTGAATTCCTGGCTTCCCAGTCTGTGAGAACTCTGTTTCTGGGTGGTTGATGAGCTACTGGGTTTATAGTGCAGCCCAGCCAGCAGACGGGCCCCACCTCGCCGGCAGGTGCACATGGTGCTGTGCTCCCCTGCACGGGCTCGGTCTCAGGGTGGCCGCCGCGGGGGCGTGCACCCCTGCCTGGGACTAGGGGGGGCTGGCTTGCCGCATTCTGGAGTCTGGTGTCAGGAAACCCGGCTGCTGTGAGAGTGAGGTTTTGCAGAATACCCGTGGGAACGCAACATGGAGACTTCTACCAAGTCTGCGTTGGTGTACACCTGTTTGAGACCCGTGTATACAGCTTTTTCATGCTATGCATTTTCCATGAACTTTTCGAAGAGCCCTGCAAACCACCTTCCGCATCGTCAGCTTTGTCAGTGAGGACGGGGAGGGCCTTCCCACCTGCCTCCTCCTGCCATCTGTCTGGTCTTTCCACACTTGACCTTGGGTTGGGGGGGCAGTGTTTTGGGCTCTCCTCAATGCTGTCAGAAGGATGTTTGTTTTTGGAACCGCGTTCTGTGCACGTGGAAAACATCTTTCAAGACGCTAGTGAGGACTTTCCCATCCGTCGTGAGCCCAAGGCTGCCTCGTGATCAGTAGCCAACAAGTGACTAGGACATCTCCCTCCTACAGAGGAGCACCAGCCCGCGGAACCGCTGAGACAGGCATCAGGCAGAGTCTGGGCGTTAAAGGTGTGTTCAGCCACTTGCGTGGGCGTTTTCCGTTGCCTGTTTATGCTGCACGGTGAGCATTACTCAACTGTTAATGGTGGATATTAAATTGTAATCATCCACTCATTGCACTGAATGTGTCTAAGTACATACGTGAGCAGCACCCAGCCTCAGACATTCTCAGTTCAGGCTTGGCAACACCCCGTGAGGCCTTAGTTCAAAAGGGCATCACCATGTTTTGTTTTGTTTTGTTTTTTGTTTTTAAAGATTTATTTTATTTATTTGAAAGAGTTACAGAGTGAGGCAGAGACAGAGAGAGAGAGAGGTCTACCATCTGCTGGTTCACTCCCCATTTGGCCGCAACGGCCAGAGCTGCACCGATCCGAAGCCAGGAGCCAGGAGCTTCTTCCGGGTCTCCCAGGTGGGTGCAGAGTCCCAAGCACTTGGGCCATCTTCTACTGCTTTCCCAGGCCACAGCAGAGAGCTGGATCGGAAGTGGAGCAGTGGGACTCTAAATGGTGTCCACATGGGACGCCGGCACTGCAGGCGGTGGCTTTACCTGCCACAGCACAGTCAGTGTGTTTGTACCACGATCTAGGGTTTGCTAGACTCTGGTTCCCGTCCACAGGCTTTCCCACCAACCTCACCCCTGTTCCCCTCCCACCAGCAGCCTCCTTCCTGTTCTTTTCAGTGGTGTCTTTTCCCTCTGGCCACAGCTCCTCCTGCCTGAGCGACCTGGTCAGACCTGCTGTTCCTGCTCAGAGACCTCTGGGCAGCTCTCATGATCCAACTTCCTCCTGGGGCAGTCCTTTCCCTCACACCAGTGGAGGGGGCAGTGACCGGCCAGGTGAGACATTTGTTTATGTAGCCACGGACCCCATGTGACTCCCTGACGCAATGATAGAACCCTCACTAGGCACTGGTTCCGTAAGGATGATCACGGAACCCTCCTGAGAAACTAGAACTCAGACAAGGATCAGTGGTGTCTGAGAGGCCCGCTGCCACTTCCCCCTCCTGTGCTCAGGGCAGACATGGATAATCAATCGCAGAATTTTGCCCTGTAGAACGCAGACTCAGCATCGTGTCCATTTCCAGCCACCACTCTAAGCTCTGACACGTGATGAGACGCACCTGCCGCGCTCAACGTTAGAGACGCACTTAAGGGGGGGTGTGGAGAGGAGAGAAGTGACGGGCTGCCCTGGACAGACCCTCCGTGGTAAAACCTGGTTAAGGGGCTTCTTGAAGTGCAAGCGTTATTCTAACCACTTTGTGTTGGTGTCTTCTTCTTCATTCCAAGTTCTTGCCCCACAGAGAAAAGCGGGGGCAAACACACAGGGGACCAGTAAGAGCAGTGACTATTCATTCATGCATGAGTGTGGGCCACCCCACATGGAGAGAAACCCATCGTGAGTGGGGCAGGAGGAGGCCCGAAAAGGGTTCCCAATCAGGGTCAAGAGCAAGTGAAGCCCCCCCACACACACATTACCAGTCACTTCTATGAGATAAGGGGTGGGGTGTGGGTGGAGTTTAGGGTGGGGAGTCTCATGGCGCCACCACACTTAGGTTTATTTCCACGTGGCCATCATGGTGTCTTCTGCTTCCTGGTCCCGGGTGAGATGTAGATGCATCTTGGGAAAGTTGACGTACTCGACTGACAGGTAAGGGGGCAGAGTTGCAACACAGGGCGGGCAGAAATTCCAGCTCACTTGCCCCCATCTAACTCCCTACCCGGTTCCTCCATATCGCTCTCACGCTCCCAGGCACTATGCTAAGGTGATGTTGCACAGCGTCTCCCATGGACCTCAGCATCCCCGAGTTCAAACACAAGGAGGCTTAGGATAGCAGAGTTGCAATGGTTCTCAACCAGTGATGGGTGTGTGGGTTCAAGGTCAAACTAACCCCAGCACAGCGTAAGTTTCTGAGAGCGAGCCACTGGGACACTTCAAGCTTCTATGTGTGTCTGTTTGTCATCCAAACCGAGACAAAAACTGTGTCACGTGGGTCATCACTGGCACCTTGAGTCTGAACACCGACGGTCACTTGGCAGCCATGGAACAGGGGCAGCTGGCCGGCAGGTGCAGCTCTCTCGGCAGAAGGTTGGCAGTGAGACCCTTCAGATGGAGAGAGGCCGCGTGCCTGCTCACGTGGACTTAAGGACCCCAATATCTGAGACGGGGAAACCATCGGTCTGCCTGCAAGGAGGAGGGACCATGAATATCTCTCAGCTCAGCCATGGGTCATCTAGTTGTCTCGTGGAAAAATCCAGAACAGATTTGTCAAACCGAAAGGTGAGTCGCACACTTGGCTTTCACGAGCCAAAGGTGTCTGTGTTCCCAGCCCTTCACGCTGATGACAAATGTTGCCAAGCAGTTCTTTCTGAAAAGCAAGCACACTTCATCCGTCGCCTCAAGGTAAAGGTGACATTTTAACAGCAGCAGAGCCTTTCTGGAGAAACTTGTATATGAAAAGAGCATTTTGGAAACGGTTTGAGTTTGTCATCTGTTAGTACAAACCTATGAATATGACACACGTCAGCCACTCTCGGAAACGTTGGAGATAGCGTTTCCCAGAGAATCTCCGCAGTTCTCCAACCCATTTGCTAAAAATACTGACAGCCCCAGCAGCGGTGCCAGGTTACTTTGTAACAACGACTGATAGGCATCAAGGCAGATCAAAATTTCCTAGGCAAATTTCAATAACATTTGCATAATTTGCAAATAAGGATACAAACTAAGCTCTCGTGATTTAACCTTGGCCAATGATCACATTTCTTCTGTTGTTTCCGCTTCCCTCGGCGAGGAAGGTTTTGCACGTCTGACATCCTGGAAGCCGAGATCTGAACCACTCTGTCTCAGCGTAGAGCCTGCCGCAGCCGGCTTGTCAAACCGTCCTCATCACAACGGATTTAACAAAGATCCACCGAGCCACCGCTCTTGTGAAAACACGTTAACTCCTCTCAATCAAAGCAAAACACGTTCGCGGTGCCGGAAGAGAAAATTCAACTCAGGTTTAAGAATCTGATTTCGTCTCTCCCCCTCGTTTCTCAGGTAGGGTACACTGGCAGACTAGTCCACGTGTGTCATTTACAAACAGATATGCATCTATTGTAACGTGTTTACAAACCCCTTTCATTAAAGAAAAACAGCCAACAGGTAATGTTTGGAGCCCGCTGCAGCATCCTTGCAGCTTCAAGAACAATGGTCAGGGTCGCAAGATGCCTGCGTCCCGCACCAGAGCTCAACATTCTGCTCCCCTCCCGACTCCAGCTTCCTGCCAGTGGGCACCATGGGGGTAGCAGGCAATGGCGCAAGTAACTGGGTCCCTGCGCCCACGTGGGAGAGCCAAGTTGAGTTCCTAGCTCCTGGCTTTGGCTGTTGTGGGCATTTGGGGAGTGAACCAGGGAATGGAAGCACCTTCTCTCCTCTTCCATTCAGAGAGCCTGTGTTCAAGTCCTGGCCCCCTCTGGAGTGCAGCTTTCTGCACATGGGAAATCCGGATTGAGTTCCAGATACTGGCTTCAGTAGGCATTTGGGACATGAGCCGGTGGGTAACAGCTCTGTCTGTCTCTCAAATAAAATACATAAATAAAAATTAGGAAATGAAACCAAATGGAAGCGCTTAAAGAACTAACAAACGGGGCCAGCACTGTGGCGTAGCGGGTAAAGCCGCCGCCTGCAGTGCTGGCATCCCATATGGACGCTGATTCAAGTCCCGGCTGCTCCACTTCTGATCCAGCTCTCTGCTATGTCCTGGGTAACCAGTAGAAGATGGCCCAAGTCCTTGGGCCCCTGCACCCACGTGGGAGACCCAGAAGAAGCTCCTGGCTCCTGGCTTCAGATCAGTTCAGCTCCAGCCATTGCAGCCAAGTGGTGAGTAAACCAGCAGATGGAAGACCAACCTCTCTCTCTCTCTCTCTCTCTCTCTCTCTCTCTCTGCCTTTGCCTCTCTGTAACTCTGCCTTTCAAATAAATAAATCTTAAAAAAAGAACCCAATTGAATCTCTCACTGGGTGGAGGGGCGCAAGTACTTGAGTCACCGCTGCACATTAGCAGGAAGCTGGACTTGGAAGCGGAGCTGGGACTCAGACTCAGGCACTTGGATGTGGAATGCGGGCTCCCACAGCAGCTGTGCCAGCTCCTTCCTCACCTGCAGACGCTGCTGAGAGGCCAGCATAGTCTTGTGGCAAAATGCTGATGCGATTATTATTATTCCAATTCATGCAAAAGAACTGGAAATAAGAGACACAGCCCATGCGCTTGAGAATGTATGACCCAGAGGACTGGATGGGGAATCAAACAGAGAGATGACAAACGCCCAGCCAGTCCTGCACACGGTGGGCTAACACTGCACAGAGATGCGGTCACCTGGCCAGGGGGTGCGGGGGCCTCCAGACCTCGGAGCCAGGGGCACTGGTCTGAGAGAGCTCCCGGGGGGACTCTGCTAGGAGGGGTGTGAGTCAAGCATCTCCCATGGGGTTGTGGCCGGTTCATCCCAGGGGGACCTTGGCCTGGGGCCGAGGCCACGGGCTGCCTGGGCTAAAGGGGACGTCAAGTCCCGGGCACAGCAGAGGGTGAGAGAGGCGCTTGCCAGGGGCCGAGAAAGTCTAATTGGATTTGCAGCACTGTAATGAGCCACTCCACAGTGGCTGAGACGAGGGACGTGATGTGATTCAAAATCCATCAGAGGAAGACGCAGCAGACAGCCCCAGGGAAGGAAGCAGCTGACTGCAGGCGGTGCACGGAGAGACAGAGTCTGCCCTGCGGGGCTAGAACGGGGTGGTGGAGGGGGCACCACGGAGAGGGACACGGCCCCACTGGACCAGGCCCCATGCACTGGGCCAGGGCGGTGTCTGCGGGGGTGGGGCGCAGCTCTACCGCCCCAGGGTCACTGAGACTCTGAGTGAGGGCTCTCAGAAAGCCGGGGTCAAGGATGAGATTCATAACCCACCCATCACCCCCGAGGGGCCAGGACACCGGAGGACCCTTAATGAGGGCGGGAAATTGAAGACAGGACAATGGACAGGAAAGAAAGTGCTTTTGCGCAAATTTGGAAACCCTTGGCTAGGAACAAATCTTCCACCGACTTCGTGGCGGTAGGCGGGGCTCGTATTTGCAAGCAGGAAATTTCCTTAGCTGACTCTGCAGGAAGTTGATTGAGAGGACAAAGGACAGTGCCTAACTCACTGGGTCACCGTGGAGCTTGGTGCCATGGACTCCCCGGGTGGACCGCCAGGGTGGGGTGTGGCAGACATCACTTGGTGGCTGGTCGTGCACCTGTGGGGCACTGGGAACCCCTGGCATCACCACCCTGGGCACAGGCTGTGGGACCACCCCTGAGTGTGGGTAATGACCGCAGCTGGACAGCAAGGTGCCTTGGCAGCAGGAAGCGTACACAGGACCCACACCTGGGTGGAGAGGGCTCAGAGCCCGCAGAGCCCATCAGCGAGCAGAGAGGCCAGTCCAGAGCAGACGGTGCCGGAAAGCCCCTGGGAGGAAACACACTGGGCTTTGTCCTCACTGCTCACCTTTGCCGCCCTCCCTCCACGGCTGCGGGCAGCCCATGCTGTTGCAAACTGCCTGGCCCAGCTGCTGGGACTGGCTCAAGCTACTTGAGGACTTGCAGCGCTCACCTTGCCCCGGGGACCCCGTTTGGGTCCATCCACGGGCTCTCCGTGGCCTGACACATTTGGCGCAGCTCCATCCCACCTGGGGGACGAATGGCAGAACATGGGCAGCGGCTCGCTTGCGCTGCTCCTGCCGTGTGGGCGCCGTGGGTGTGGGGCTCCTAGTCCTGTTTCACAGACGCTGGGCTGCCCTGATTGTGCAGGTGCGAAACATCTGTGACGTCTGGGCACAGCTTTTCCTGAAGATCCCTTATGCTCATGTCTTTCAAAAAAAATGTTTTTGCACCAAAATAAACATGTTTTAATTCTGTTTCCCAGAGGCTTCCTGTGGCGCTCTCTGATTGCAGACTGAGGGTTCTCTCAGCCTCGCCTCCATGCCAGAGCCTGAGAGGCTCCCACAAAGGATCCCATAGGAAGGGGTGCTGGAGAGGCGGAAGCCCCAGGTACCCACTGGCACCCAAGCCCCGTGAAGATGGGAAACTGGCTCGTTCGGCTTAGATGTTAAAAGAGATTTGCTTAGATTTGTCTTGACTGCTATCTCCCCAGGGCACAGAGCAGGGCAGAGCACGTGGGAGACACACCTGTTGCATGAACGCTGGAAGACGAATGCCTGGTTAACATGCACTTGGTGCGTGTTACTGTTGCGGGAAAGGAACTGAATTTGTCATAACACATCGCGGCAATGTGGCGTCCCCTCCCCCTCCTCCTCCCCCTCCTTCCAGTTAATTCTGAGTGCAGATAAATCTTGAAAACAGACTCGGAGGGCACAGCAGGCGGCCCGCAAAGTCATTCGGGTTGCAGCTTCCACGGTGCCCCTTTGCTATTTTCTGAGCAATTAAAATCTACGCAGGAGGATGCAGTCACTAAAGGGACTCGCGCCCTCACGTCCTTGGGAGCCTGCGCGCATGCCTGGGGTCCTCAGCTTCCAGCAAGGGGTCCCTTGGCTCCTGGGGGGGCACAAAATCCCCATCGCCCCAGGGAGCACCAGCGCCCAGGGGGTTGTCAGCCCCTTACCTCTTACAACATTGCGCAGAGGCAGGCAAGCGAGCGCCTGGATGTCAGAGCTTAAGCCAGAGACAAAGGCCCCGGGAGGTGAACGGCTGTCCTTGGGCGACTCGTCGCTCCGGTTGTATTTGCAAACACAAAGCTGCAGTGCCGCCCACGCTGGCCTCCACCCCGTCCCCTGGCACCAGGGTTTGATCCTTGGTATTTTCTTTCCCAGTCCAGGCACTCCCAGCTGCTGCCGGTCTGACCTGTGGCTGGCATTTCACTCCCCTGTTGACCTTGGCATCCTCGACACTCTGAACCTCACTGAATCCCAGACACCATCCATCAGAAGGAGAACCACTATTTTAGGCACTGCCAACCAAGAAGAAATGCCGCCAGTTAAACCACAAGACACGGGACGATTTAAGAGGTCTTAGCAGGTGTGTACGCGGGGACAGACAGGAGTGAGTGTCTGATGATCCACCTGTCTGGATCGAGAACTTTCTCTCCTTCGAGGAGTGTTTCTGTCTCCCCTCCAACTCTGTGGCTCCACGGAGAGCCCCCATCACGGCGTTCCACTCCTGGACTACAGTAGGGAAGCGTGGAAGCTGAATGTGGCAGAGCTGTGGCCGCCCTGGATGGCTAAGCACGGGGGTGGGGTGGGGTGGGGGAGCTGCTCTGCCTCTGGTCCAGCGCCTTGCGAATGTGCCTGGGAAGGCAGAGAAGGATGGCTCAAGTGCACGGGCCATGTGGGAGACCAGGATGAAGTTCCTGGCTCCTTGCTTCACCCCGGTCCAGCACTACCACTGGCTGTGGCCATGGCCACTGGGGGAGTGAATCAGCGGAGGAAAGAGTTCTCACACATCAATATATCTTAAAAAAAATCTTAAAGACTCTTTCTCCCTACCCCCCCCCACAGGTACCAGCAGAGCCACCACCCCTGCTGTTGCTGTGGATTCGTTCTGAGAGGAGGAGCGTGGTGGGGGCAAGAGGCGCGTCAGCGTCACCACATAGACTCAGGAGTCGGGTGAAAGCGGGCCAGAGACAGCTCGCAGACTCGTTTATTTCAGTTGGTACAGCTGCTTATATAGCCAAGGCAGCCAATCCGGTCAAGGGGCGGTCTATGCCCTAACCAATCACAGCCTGTTGCCAGGCAGGCTCCATTGCCAGGTGGGTTTCCAAGCCATTCCTGAGCAATGGATGCTCGCTTGCCAGTGGCCATCTTGGCATGGCCTTCTCGTTCCACCACACCCTGCAGCATTCCTGCCTCTCTCTTCTGGGCTGGCTCTTGGGAGCCCCCAGCTCCCCAGGAGTGACAGACACCCCATTCTTACCTGGAGAGTGTGGACTTTGTCTCCTACCACGATGCCTCGGGACACGGTCCTCCGCTCTTCACTGAGGAAATAGAGTGGCATGTTTTTCAACAGCGAATTTCAGCGTTTGGAAGAGAGAGAAAACTCACAGACTTTGGTAGGAGGGAGAGCAAAGAGAAAACAGCAAACACATGGCTTAAAAAGAACAGCCCTCGACCTCCCCCCACTCCCACATTCTTGGGACTTCTGGCTGGTAGGAAGGGGTGGGGGGTGGGGGGTAGGAGCTGGAATCCAGGGTGAACTTGTTGAGAACGGCAGAGGTAAAACGTGAGCACATACTGTCGCCTAGCACCTCGGGCTGCCTGCGGTCCATGCCGGGTCCGGATTTCTGAGGTTCGCTAAGGAATTCTTTTCAAAAACTTGTCTGTATAGAACTCTGGAAGCCATGAGGGACTCACGGGAATTCGCTTACCCTATTCTAACTGCTCAGATGTCCCCACAGCCCCTGGGCTTCTGTCGCAGACAAAGGGACGTGGCAAATCGCTCTGGAGGGTTCTTTGGTTCGAACGATAACCCCGGGCAGTGCCCACCTTGCCTGTCCTCCCCCGCCGCTGCGACATTGATTCCAAAAGGCTCGCTGCTTCAAAAACCCGATCTCCTTGGAAACCGGGAAGAAAATGAACTGAGGCAAGAGCCTATTTTACTGGTATCAAGATTAAAATCTTCATTACACAAATTTGTTTGTCCTCGGCTCCTTTTAAGTCAGAAGGTGCATTATGGATTGGTGTTCGTCTCACGTTGTTGCAATATTTTTTCATCTAGCTGGAAAGTTGTCTAACTCTGAATGACGGGGCGGGGGGAGAACCCTACCGCTTCTTCCGCCTGCACCCAAGAATTTTATTACTTGTGTGTGGGGTGTGTATGTGTGTGCAGTGACACTTCTTTATAGGGTTTTGGGAAGGTTATTAATTTTTTAAAGATTTATGTATTTATTTGAAAGGCAAAGCCACACAAAGAGAAAAGGAGAGGCAGAGAGAGAGAGAGAGAGAGAGAGGTCTTTACTCCTCAATTGGCTGCAATGGCCAGAGCTGCACTGATCTGAAGCCAGGAGCTAGGAACTTCTTCCAGGTCTCCCATGCGGGTGCAGGGGCCCAAGGACTGCCTGCCTTCCCAGGCCATGGCAGAGAGCTGGATTGGAAGAGGAGCAGCCGGGACTCGAACCAGCGCTCATGTGGGATGCCGACACTGCAGGCAGAGGTTTTACCCACTACATCACAGCACCGGCCCCCGGTTATTAACTTTTTACATAGAGAAATGTTGACTAGAGGTTCTGTTCTTCTGGGTTTTTGCTCAGTTTCTCCCCTGGCAAGAATGCCCTCTGTGGGAAAGTACTGAAAATGCAGGCAATCGCTCGGGCCCTGTGCTGCCGGTGAGCTTGGCGGAGAGGCCGCGTGCCGATTTGCTTTCTCGATGGGAAACAGAAGAGAAGCCTTAGACATACTCGCTACATTCACGCAGTACGTGCCTCCAGCTTTGGGAGCCACAAGAATGACACCCGTCCTTAGTACGTCGTCACTGGGAGTCTCCCTCGGCCAGGGTGTGAGGGAGAAACCCCCATGTGACTTGCAGGGGGCTCTCCAGCAGGATCAGCCCCTCCCCCGTCTATCTCCAGTCACCAGGGTGCCCCATGGCCCACCCCAGCCTCTCCTCGTTTCTGAGTTAATTCCCCTTCCTGTCCTGTCCGGCGTGAGGTCCCTCTGTGCACAGCTGCGCTGGCTGGTGCCTACCAAGCTGTGCTTTGGGTGTCAGAGTGCCTGGCCTGCCTCCAGCTGCGTCTCGTGCTCCAAGTCCCTCCTGGGAATGTAAGCCCGGTGCTCTGCACTGTGACTCCTACAGGTCCAGCTCTTAACCGATCAAGTCAGTTATTGGTACATTTAACCTCCTGGGTACGGCGATTGGCTCAGAGTGGAGCACACGGCACAGGTTGGTTCCATGAGGCTCAGTCGCAGGATCTGGGCTGCAACTTCGTAGGAAAAGCGCTCTCCACCACGCCATTGCTCAGCTGCGAGTGCTGTGGTCATTGAAGTCCAGATCACGCTTAGCTGCGCGGCCATCCTGTCTTGCACAGTGCAGAGCGTCTCCCTGGCTCAGGCACCATGGCTGGTAGCAATGCCTCCCCCAGCCCCCGTTGCGACAACCGAAGGTCTCCAGACACGGCTGAATGTGCTGGGGAGTGAAGGTGGGGTGGGGAGACGGAACACTGCCCCAGACTAAAAACCACTGCACTGCAGTGATAACCACGTGCCGGCTGTGTGCCCCGAGCCGTGGGGAGATGGCACATCAGAGGCTTTGCCCGACCTGATGGCCACACGTGGAAGAGGGGGCCGTGCGGGCAGGAGGGCTGAGCCCCAAGGATGCTCCCAAGTTGTTCATCCTCCTTTGCACTACGCTGAACGCATTCTGATGAGGATTTCTGCTCCACGTGAGCTGTGCAGCGCCTCACCAGGGCCGACAAGCAAACACGGCAAGTAAAAGGCGTAGGGAAGGCAGGCGCCACGGCTCACTAGGCTAATCCTCCACCTGTGGTGCTGGCACACCGGGTTCTAGTCCCGGTCGGGGCACCGGATTCTGTCCTGGTTGCCCCTCTTCCTGTCCAGCTCTTTGCAGTGGCCAGGGAGTGCAGTGGAGGATGGCCCAAATGCTTGGGCCCTGCACCCCAGGGGAGACCAGGAGAAGCACCTGGCTCCTGGCTTCGGATCAGCGCGGTGTGCCGGCCGCAGCGGCCATTGGAGGGTGAACCAACGGCAAAAGGAAGACCTTTCTCTCTGTCTCTCTCTCTCACTGTCCACTCTGCCTGTCCAAAAAAAAAAAAAAAAGGCATAGGGAAAGAGCGAGAAACAAAACTGTCTTTCTTCACTGACAATATGACCATTAGGAAGGAAATTCTGAGTTACAAAAAAATGCAAACACCTTACTAGAACTAATAAGTAAATTTAACAAGGTTGTAGAATAAAAATCGATATACAACTTTCAATTGTACAAGTAATGAACAATTTAAGTTGCAAGTTGAAAATGCTATTATCTAAAACAGCATAAAAGCATGAAATTCTTGGAGACAAGCTTATTAACATATGGATAAGACTTCTATTCTGAAAATTTAAGACTTAAGTAAGGGGGGCTGGCACTGTGGCTTAGCGGGTAAAGCCGCTGCCTGCAGTGCCGGCATCCCATATGGGCGCCAGTTCAAGCCCCCGCTGCTCCACTTCCCATCCAACTCTCTGCTATGGCCTGGGAAAGCAGTAGAAGGTGGCCCAAGTCCTTGGGCCCCTGCACCCACATGGGAGACCTGGAGGAAGCTCCTGTCTCCTGGCTTCGGATCAGCCCAGCTCTGGCTGTTGCAGCCATTTGGGGAGTGAACCACCAATGGAAGATCTCTCTCTCTCTCTCTCTCTCTCTGCCTTTCCTTCTCTGTGTAATTCTCTGACTTTCAAAATTAATTAAAAGAAAAGACTTTAAGTAAGAGGGAGACTTATCAGATCCACGGTTAGAAGATTAAAATTATTAAGATGTTCAGTCTTCCATATTGATCTAAAGATTCAACGCAACCCTAATCAATGACCTTATTACTGTTTTATGGTGAGAAACATAGAGTCAGCCAGCTGGGCTGAGTTTCACTGATCCCCTCCTTGTTGAGTCTTACCTGAAGCATCGGTTGGGGGCAGTGGAACACACGCCTCCTTCTCCCCGTCAGTCTGATCGCGGGGCTGCCTGGCCACATCCGGGTCCCGGGATTCCCCCAGCCTGCTGATCTGGTGCCTGCTGGTCTTGATGCCCGCCATGAACACGCGTGTGCCGTTGTCTTCTGTCTTCTTCGGGGCGGACTCAGTGATGGGGGAACTTGACGATGCCATAGTGGTCAAGGTGTCTCTCCTGGGGGGTGGGGGAGGGAGACTCTCCCACAGATATTTGAGTTGCTACTGCTGGAGGCGTGGAGGCGTGGGCCACAGGAACGTGGGTGATGTGCAGCTCGTGTGGGTGGGTGGGTGGGTGGCTGTGGACACCTCTCAGCACTGCCTTCTCGGCCTCCCAAACCTTTGCTTTGGCTCAGCTGTGGGAAGTACTGAGCTTCCTTCTACACCTTTGGCACCATCTTGGTGAAAGCTGACGCTCTGATTCTGTTATTGATATGGAAACAAAGACCTGTAATTGCCAAAACAAGCTTGGACGCTTACACAATCTGACTCAGACCTGGTCCAAAGCTGCGTGTGAAGACAGTGATAGAGCGAGGACAGAGTAACAGGGGCCAGCGCGGTGGGTACTGAGTGAAGTTGCCACCTGCGATGCCGGCATCCCATGTGTGTGCTGGTTTGAGTCCCAGCTGTTCCACTTCCCATCCAGGTCCCTGCTAATGAGCCTGGAAAAGTGGAGGAGGATGGCCCGAGTACTGGGCCCTGCACGCACATGGGAGACCCAGATGGAGTTCCGGGCTCCTGACTTGGGCCTGGTCCAGCCCCGGCCACTGCAGCCATCTTTGGAGTGAAGCAGTATATAGAAGAAATCTCCTTCCCTCTCCCTTTCAAATCAATCAAATAAATCTTTAAAAAAGCGAATGTGTACTACCTACCACCCACATAAACAAGGTAAATGCCCCTTTGAAAATGAAAATCTACAATAAGACCTTAAATAAAAAGACAGATCTATAATTCAAAGATATGTGATGGAGTCCAGAGCTATGCCCGGATTTCTACGGCTAATTGATTTTTGATAAAGATGTCAAGACAATTCAAGGGGACAGGATAATCTATTCAACAAATGATCCCTGAGCAGATAACCATCTGCATGCCAAAAAAGTGACTCTTGTTTATCTGACATTGTCCCCAAAAATTAACACAGGATGAATCACAGGCCTGTGTGGGAGACCGAGCGCTGTAACATTCTGGAAGGAACTATGGGAAAAAAGCTAGTAATCCGAGGTCGGGCAGATAACTTTTACCACAGGAGACTGAAAAAGCACAAAATATTAAAGATAAATGCTAAATTGCACGTCATTACATAAAACGTGTTTACTCTTTGAAAGACACCATGGAGAAAATGAACGGGTAAGAAATAAGTGGAGCGAAAAGATTTACCAAAACCCATCTGCTCAAGGCATCATTTCAGAATCGGTAAAGAATGCGCTCAACACAGCTGAAAGAGGACAAGAAACCAGGTAAAGAAAATAGCAGGAGTCTGGCACCGCGGCTCACTTGGCTAATCCTCCACCTGTGGTGCCAGCACACTGGGTTCTAGTCCTGGTCGGGGTGCTGGATTCTGTCCCAGTTGCCCCTCTTCCAGGCCAGCCCTCTGCTGTGGCCCAGGAGTGCAGTGGAGGATGGCCCAAGTGCTTGGGCCCTGCACCCCATGGGAGACCAGGAGGAAGCACCTGGCTCCTGGCTTCAGATCAGCACAGCGCACTGGCCCTGGCGGTCATTTGGGGGGTGAACCAACAGAAGGAAGACCTTTTTCTCTGTCTCTATCTCTCACTGTCTAACTCTGCCTGTCAAGGAAGGAAGGAAGGAAGGAAGGAAGGAAGGAAGGAAGGAGAAAGAAAGAAAGAAAGAAAGAAAGAAAGAAAGAAAGAAAGAAAGAAAGAAAGAAAGAAAGAAAGAAAGAAAGAAGCAGGAGATTTGCACAGGTGCTTCTCCGAGGACACGCAACCGAGCCACACCCTGACAGCATTGTAGGGGACGGTGGTCCACAGAATCGCATTGCTCAGTGGGCAGCTTGCACAGGCTTAGCTGCAAATGGGCACAGCCCTCAGGAAGCGGCCCAGTCACTAAGCAGCACCCACTGTCCCAGGCTCCTTCAGGCAGGTCACGGGAGACATGCATGACGAAGAAATTATGTGTGGATCCCGTATTTTTTCCACCCAATAAGTTTTTCCTCTAGATTCCATGTTGCAATGACAAAATTTAAAAGTTTTATTTATTTATTTATTTAAAAGACAGGGATAAAGGGGAGGGAGACTTTTTTTTTTTAAAAGATTTACTTTTGTTTATTTGAAAAGCAGAGTTACAGGGAGAGAGAGAGGGAGAGACAGAGAGAGAATCTTCCATCTGCTGATTCACTCTCCAAATGGCCACAACAGCTGGAGCTGGGCTGATCCAAAGCCAGGAGCCAGGAGCTTCTTTCAGGTCTCCCACGTGGGTGCAGGGGCCCAAGGACTTGGACCATCTTCTACATCTTCTACTGCTTTCCCAGGCCATAGCAGAGAGCTGGATCGGAAGTGGAACAGCCAGGACTCAAACCTGCACCCATACGGGATGCCAGCACAGCAGGCAGAGGTTTTACTTGGCTACGCCACAGTATTGGCCCCAATATTTTTTTTCTTTTTCCACAACTTCAGTGTTAGAGGGAGGGAGGCTCAAAGAGAGAGAGAGACACACAGAAAGGTCTTCCTTCCACTGGCTCACCCCCTATATGGCCTCCATATGGCCGCTGCAGCCGGTGCACCGCGCTGATCCGATGGCAGGAGCCAGGTGCTTCTCCTGGTCTCCCATGGGGTGCAGGGCCCAAGCACTTGGGCCATCCTCCACTGCACTCCCGGGCCACAGCAGAGAGCTGGCCTGGAAGAGGGGCAACCAGGACAGAATCCGGTGCCCCGACCGGGACTAGAACCCGGTGTGCCGGTGCCGCAGGTGGAGGATTAGCCTAGTAGCTGCAGCGCTGGCCAGGAATGCTTCTTACCTTGCAGGTCTCTCTCTCTCTCTCTCTCTCTTTCGCACACACACGCAGGCACGCACACATGCACACGCTCACGCAGATGGTGGACCTGGTTGGGTCCTCGGGCTATGGTGAGCCAACCCCCTCACAAACCCATGTCGGTAAAAACAGAGCCGTGACTATGGACCGTGTCAGACAGGCGAGGGTGCAGGCAGGGGGCATTTCCCATCTTCCACCCAGGCTTGCGTTCGAGAGACCTGTGAACCCTGCAGATCAGGCGTGAGATCCGTGTTCTTTCCGCTTCTTCTTCAGTAGGGCCTTTCACCATGTTAATATCAGCCCGGGAGTGGCAGGTGTAATAAGCAGTGTTTTTGTTAAATGCAGTTCAGCTCTAAAGCTCGGACACCCACACCCGCTCTCGGCTTTTATCAGCTTTAATATACACTGTGTCCAAACCCCACGGCGTCCTGAGGGCGGTTTTTGCTTTTGATTTTTTTTTTTTTTTTGCCCTTTGCCTTCTGGCTAATTCATGTTCCATGAGGGGCTGTATGTGGCTTCCAGAATGTTCTTCTCTCACCTATTGTCACTTCGTTCCAGTCTCTGCCCCAGACGTCCTATTAACAAAGCCCTCCTGCACCTGCCCCACGGGTTTGGAAGCCCCTGGCCCCCTTGTCCTGGGTTCCTCCTCTTACAGTCCATGCCGCTGGCTGAGGGGCCCATTTTCTGCCGCCCATTTCTGTCTTGTTCCGCTGAGTCAGCACCCCGTGGGCAGAGCTGCAGCCCCCCAGTGCCTAGCAGAGCGCCTGGCACATAGCAGGTGCTCCTGGAGGACTTGCCGAACGCACGAGCGTTTCCCCGCCTTTCCCTTAGCACTTCATGACTAATCTTCCTTCTAGAGTTTTCTTGCTTACTGCTTGTCAGTAGGAAGGGTGGATCTTTTTGTTTTAAAGATTTATTTATTTATTTGAAAGGCAGAGTTACACAGAGAGAGAAGCAGAGGGAGAGAGAGAGAGAGAGAGAGGTCTTCCACCTGATGGCTCACTCTCCATTTGTCCGCAGTGGCTAGAGCTGCACCAATCAGAAGTCAGCAGCCAGGAGCTTCTTCCAGGTCTCCCACATGGGTGCAGGTGCCCAAGCACTTGGGCAATCTTCTACTGCTTTCCCAGGCCATAGCAGAGAGCTGGATGAGAAGTGGAGCAGCCAGCACTCAGTCCAGTGCCCATATGGATGCTGGTGCTGCAGGTGGCAGCTTAACCTATGCCACAGCCTTGACCCCTGTCCCCAAGCAAGGATCTAACCATTGCTCCAGATGCCCACCGCAAGAATCATTCTTTTGAAGTAGGAGTTTACCACGAAGGAGGAAGAGAAGAGAAAACAGGTCAAAGAAGCATGCACCACACTGGCTTTAGTTTTCTTTTCAAAAATCTTCCAGGAATCAACAAAGACAAACTTGGAGCAGATTTGTGTTTGAAACCTCGTCCTTTTCTGGGAGACAGTTGAAAATAAAACTGAAAATATTTTCATGGGAAAATGTGTCCATATGAGTGTTTTCCTACTGCACGAGCACCGTGTCAAAACGCACTTGACGCTGACATGGGGCTGTCAGCTTGTCTGTGTGTGATTTCAGAGACTCTGTCTAGATGCCTGCTATGGCTCTTGGCCTTGAAAAACACTAATCCATCCTCTCTCTCTCTCTCTCTCTCTCTCTCTTCCCCCCTCCCTGCCCCCGTGTAAGATATTTGCTTGCTTATAAAACACCTTTCTCTTTCTTTAGCGTCCCTGAACTCTGAATGTCACACAGTCGATGGCATTCCCCAATTATAGACTTCTCAGCACTTTTTCTTTCTTTCTGTTGCGCAAAATACTACTAATCTCAGGCTGATATCATCCCGGACCCTGTGAAAAAAGGCGTACACAAAACATCGCTTGTGATTTCTGTCTGTTCCCCTGGCTTCTCCCCCAGGGCCCCACGGGATGGTGATAGCAAAATTCATGTGCAGCCACTCCCAGTGTCCCAGCGAAGGGCACTGGGACCAACTAAACGCTCAGGGTGGTGGGGCCCAGGTTTGGAGCACCCCACTTCAGGATCAGACCCCCCAAGATGCACGTCAGACCTCGTGGAAAGGGCACGGGTTTTGGGAACAGAGACCTGAGTGTGACTCCTGTCTCTACAGAGTGACTTTGTATGAAAGACAAACACAGAGCCTGGCATTGCGGCGTAGCAGGTTAAGTGCCACCAGCATCCCACAGGGGCACTGGTTCTAGACCCGGCTGCTCCACTTCCGATCCAGCTCCTTCCTAATGGCCTGGGAAAGCAGCGGAAGATGGCCCAAGTCCTTGGGCCCCTGCATCCATGTGGGAGACCCGGAAGAAGCTCCTGGCTTCAATCTGGCCCAGCCTGGGCCGTTGCAACCATCTAGGGAGTGAATCAGTGGATGGAAGATCTCTCTCTCTCTCTCTCTCTCTCTCTCTCTCTCTCTCTGGAACTCCAGCTTGCAAGTAAATAAATAAATAAGTGAGTAAATCTTTTTTAAATGAAAGGGAGAAAATTGCTGCCTTCCCAGGACGTAGCTGTGTCTCATGTGGGATGACCACAGGGACCCCGCCCCACCTCGAGGTGCCGCAAAGGTCCCAGATGGCTTCACGGGTGCTAGGACCCCCTGGCTTGTTTATTGAGTGAAGGCACTGCTCCTACCACGTAAACGGCGCTGGGATCAGGGGAGAGGCCTCTTCTTGGCCCTGACCCTGATTGGAGATGCTATTCAGGTGCTCTCTCTCTCTCTCTCTCTCTCTTTCAGTAACCCTCTGGCCCATCCATCATGGGCGTTTCTCCATGCGGGGCAGCCCACTCCCAGTGTGAATGCGTGTGTGCCATCTCTCCCCTTCAAATAAACCCTGGGCTCACCTGTGCACCCCGTATTCACCTCTGCTTAGAATTCTTCTCTCCATGGAGGGCAAGAAGCTGCATTGAAAATGCAGGTAGCAGGCCCACGCGAGAAGGACTTAAGAAGTGGTGGTCAGTAGCATCCTCCTTCAAGACTGTATAAGGGGGCTGGCGCTGTGATGCAGTGGTTAAAGCTGCCACCTATGGTGCCGGCATCCCTATGGGTGCAGGTTCGAGTCCCAGCTGCTCCCATTCCAATCCAGCTCTCTGCTGTGGTCTGGGAAAGCAGTAGAAGATGCCCAAGTCCTTGGGCCCCTGCACCTGCATGGGAGACCAGGAAGAAGCTCCTGGCTCCTGGCTTCGAATCGGCCCAGCTCCAGCCCTTGCAGCCATTTAGGGAGTGAACCAGCGGATGGAAGACCTCTCTCTCTCTCTCTCTCTCTCTCTCTCTCTGCCTTTCAAATAAAAATAAATAAATCTTTAAAAATAAAGACTGCGTACGCGCGCGCGTAACCAGAACTTCGGGAAGTTGCTGCAGGCGCCGTCTCCTCCCATGCCCTTGCTTGTTCCTGTCGAGTCCCAGTGATCTCACGCTTAGACCTCGTGCCTGCCACAGTCCAGAGCCACGCAAACCGAGAAGTGCTGTCGCTGGCAACCTGCTGTTACCACGTGCAGCCCAGCAGGGACTGAGAGCGAGCCCGACAGGCCTGAGTGGGAATTCTGGCTCTGCTGCTGATCCCCTGTGCTTCACCCGAGGGTGAGTCAGATTTTCTGAGTGACAGAGCCGGCAGGCTGTGTAGGGTCAGATATAGAAACAGGTGTACGGAGGGTGCAGGCATAGGTACCACTGTAGCGTAAGGAATCAGCTCGTGATGAGGCAGGCTGGCAAGTCCCAGGGGAAGCTGGGAGAGCCAGAAAACTTCAGGGACCCAAGAGAGCTGGGGGCTGCGTTGTGGTCTGAGTTGAAAGACCTCAGAAGCAGAATGCCCAATGGTGTGGCTCCAGGCCAAAGGTCAGCAGGTGCAGAACTCGTGTGAGCCCAAGGTAAAGGCAGGCAGACAGGAAGACGGCTTTGATACGTGGCGAGGGGTTGGCCTTGTGGTTCCGATTGGGTCTTCGGCAGGTGGAACGAGGCCCGGGCACGCGGGGAGGGTACCTGTTGCACAGCTGACTGTGCTAAGCATTCAACTCACCCAGACGCACCCTCGCAGGCACACCTGGAGTAATGCTGGGCCAACATTGGGGCGCCTTGCGGCCCACTCAAGGCGACCCTCAAAGGTGAGCCTCGCGGTGGGCCTGGGTCTCACCGTCTTCCATCGTGGGACGGCCGTTGGCAGCACGTGAGGCCGCCATCCTGGTCTTGTGTCCTCACCTTGGCCCCCAAAGCCCCTTTATGCTCATGGTCCCTCTGGCTCGGGTCTACCCTTAGCTGCAAACGTCAGTAGGTCCCCTCCACTGGTAAGCAGTCTTGCCCCTGAGGTCGTCTGTGGCGGCTCCAGTTTCACACTGGGAAGAGCTCTGTGTCGCCATGAGCCCCAGTGGCCCCGGGAATCCATGGGGGATTGGTTCCAGGTCATTCTGCCAACACCAGGATCCCAGGATGCTTCAGTCCCTTTACATAAAATGGCACAGCACCTGCATAGGACCCGCACACCTCCTCCAACACACATTATTTACTTTTAAAAATGGATAGGCCCCTTTTATTTAAAATGACTTATTTGTGTATGTGTTTATTTGCAAGGGAGAACAAGAGAGAGACCCTGTCCACTGATTCACTCCCCAGATACCCACGATGGCCAATGGGACTAAAGCCAGGAGCTGGGAGGCCAGGCTGGGGGTCTCCTGGGGGGGGCAAGAACCCAACTCCGTGAGCTGTCACTGCTGCCCCCAGAAGCGACGTTGGTGAGAAGCCGGAGTCAGGAGCCAGAGGCAGGACGCGGCCCCACACGGGACATGAGCGTCCCAACCACAGGCCGCGCGCTCCCCACGTCTCGCTATGAGTCATCTCGGATTCCACACGATGCCCAGGACAATGCAAATGCTGTGCAAGTCATTGCCCTCCTGCATCGTTTAGGGGAAAGTGACCAGGAGGACACGGCCTCTGCTTCCACATTTGGCCGCCGTGGCAGCTGAATCCGTGGTAGGGGGAGCCGAGTGAACTTCCTCCTGGTCCGTGCAGGGAACCGGGGCCGTGGCCACTTCCAAATCAGCCCGGCCCTCTTCCCCTGGCTGCACCCAGCGTTCTGTTCACGCCTTCACACCGTTTGCCTTCCGAACCGCACCCTCGGCCTCTGTTCTTGCCACGGCCACGACCTCCGGGTGCTGGTAGTCTCTCTCCAGCGTGCTCAACCTCCACTGAATCAACGCGGCCGTTTCCCACCAAGTCCGTCTGCAGTGCGCCGAATCGCGCTCTCATCTGACGTGGGAAACGGATTGAGGAAGGCTGCACGGAGGGCAGCCACGACTGTGCCATGGGCCTGAGTCAGGCCTGTGTCCATGGGCCTGCGCCATGGCTGCGTCTTGTGGGCTTGGACCACAGCTGCATCCCATGGGCCATGACCGTGTCCTGTGGGCCTGAGCCATGACCGTGTCCTGTGGGCCTGAGCCATGGCTGCATCCCATGGGCCATGACCGTGTCCTGTGGGCCTGAGCCATGACCGTGTCCTGTGGGCCTGAGCCATGGCTGCATCCCATGGGCCATGACCGTGTCCTGTGGGCCTGAGCCATGGCTGCATCCCATGGGCCTGAGCCCTTCGGGGGCTGGTTGGGAAATGGTTTGAACTCACGCTGAAATGTCATTGCCGCTGCCATGGCCACAAGAGGTGGAGCCTCAGGGCCTGCTTAGCCCAGAATGGCTCCGCTTCCTGCGTGGATTCACGGAGTGGGCTGGTTACGGGAGAAAGGTGGTGTTGCAAAGCTCTCTGCGCTCGCCCTCTCTCGCACACGCGTGTCCTTTCCCCACTGCCTTCCATGGATGACACAGCCTGGAAGCTTCCAGCCCCCAGCATGGGGACCAAGGCGATCATCCTCTTACCTCCGTGCAGAGCCCAGCCTGGGCGACTCCAGCGGCAGCAGACAAGCTGACAGCTAAGGTTAACGACTGTTGTCAGAGAGCAGCTCAAGATGAGGACGCGTGGACCCGCGGCAGACGGCTGGGGTGCCTTCCGCCCTCCTGATATTAAGAAAGAGCCAGGCAGGCGGAGCATAGCTCTGAGTGGACACGAGAGGCGGCCTGTCGCCGTGAGTCACCCCTGTGGCTGAGCACGCGGCTTCGCCCCTGCCTCCCGTGTTTTCTGCCCTCTGCAATCCTGGCCCACGCGAACACACTCTGGCCTGGTGCCTGGAGCCAGGCGGGCAGCGGCGGGGGGTCTGGGGTCCACGGCCCCATTTCCTCTCCTCGTCGCGGTCTGAACAGTAAGACTGCGGCCAGCGGACCAGCTCCCTGCAAACAACCCAAATCCACCTGAGCGCACGGCTTCTTGACTCCTTCGTGTCAAGAAAACGGGGTGGGTGGGGTTTGCACTTCCCCTCGGCATCCGGGCGACTGCAAAGGTTCAGGGTTAGAGCTCCGCGTAGCAACTCCTGAGGAATGAACTGGTGCTCACGTGGCACAAAGGACCTGGGGCAGACGGAGTGGTGGAGGGCGTGCCCGGAGAACTCTGAACTCCCAGCGCAGACGCCGCCCTTGGCTGTATCCTGGGGGCAGCTTCCCTGGGCTTGCTCAGTCTGGGTGGGGGGAGCTCCCACCTAGCATCTCCCAAACAATTCTCTGGCCTCCTATCCGCCTGCCCGCACGCGTGTGCGCACACACACACACACACCTCTTTCGCTCCCCCATCCCTTGGTATCCCGGACGCAACCCAGTTCCCACTCCTGAAAATACTGCCCAGCGCAGCCACGGATTCCTTATTTTACCTGGTCACGCAGAACCCACCATCGCCCGCAGTCTGCCATGTTTTGCTCGATGAAATTCACATGGCAGGTCGCAAAGCTGCGCTCCCCTTTCCAACGGGGGAGAAACCTGGGAACCCCAAAGACGCGTCAGGTGCCGATGCCTGCGGGCCCAGAGGGTTCACTCAGATGGCTCATTCATTCATTCATTCATTCATTTATCAAGTCTTTGCTGCCTACCACTTGCCCGGTCAGGGCTGGGCACCTGTGACGATTGTAGACCTGCAAGCGACCAGCTCTAAAGCCAGGACACGAGGCAGCCGAGGGAGTCAGATGTTAGCCTGATTCCTAACACGAAGGAAATCCACTACTCGATGGCGTAAGAAGGGAGCGGGAGTGGCCTTGGGTTGGATGACCGGGCAGAGGTCGCCAAGCGGGCAGAGATGCACTGTGGGAAGGATCCGGCAGGTGCAGCGGGCTCTCCACCCAGAAGTCAGCAGATGGCAAAGGGCACAGGCGCACAGCAGCACAATCGCGCCACGGTTCCCGCCTGTCCCCTCGGTGAGGAGGAGATCCTGGCTTCCTGGAGGGTCAGCCACACCGTGGATGTGACAGGTAGTGAGGGCCTGAGCAAGCTGCCCGTGGCCCCGGTCACCTGCGTGTCCCCACCAGCCATGGCCCCGGTCACCTGCGTGTCCCCACCAGCCGTGGCCCCGGTCACCTGCGTGTCCCCACCAGCCGTGGCCCTGGTCACCTGCGTGTCACCACCAGCCGTGGCCCTGGTCACCTGCGTGTCCCCACCAGCCGTGGCCCCGGTCACCTGCGTGTCCCCACCAGCCAGCGTCCACCGTGCAGCTGTGGGAGCCGGCGGAGGCTTGGGCGGACAGCCGGCCGGAGGGAGAGGAGCCGGAATTGGCAGGGCCCAAGGAAGGCCGGGCCCAGGATGGCGTGCCCCTGCGGGAAGGGGTCCTTGTCCCACAGGGGGTAGACAGGGACCCTGAGAAGAGGCGCCTGAAGAGGCGGGGGGAGCAGGAAGGAGGCCGAGGGGTCCTCAGAAACCAGTCGCCATGGACAGCACGGATCTGGCTCACACTCGGCACTGGCAGGAATTAGCTGGAAAGTGGGCATCCTCACCACCGTTGTGCGCCGACCTCCGGGCGACTTTCGCCTCCCCCTGCCGCTGTCCACGGAGTTTCCAACTCTGCTCCGGCCAGCACGCCCCTGGCGCTCGCTCCCTGTTCACCCCTCACCCCCTTCCCCGAGGCGCGCGTGGAAGTCTGCGTCGGTGACCTCACTTGTACGAGACACATTGCTAGCTGACATCACCCAGGCTCCATGCCGGCTGTGGTTGCCAGGGGACGGCCCCTGGTTCCCCTCTGCTGGGTGCTCACGCAGTCAGCCACGCCCACAGCGCGGCTCACTGCAGCCTGTCCACCCTGAGTCAGGTTTGGCTGCTTTGCAAGCGGCCACGATAAGGCACAGGTAACTGCGCACATCTCTAAGAGCCAGAGGCGTGGGGGTTTTACAACTTTTTTTTATTATTAAGATTTGTTTATTTATTTGAAAGGCAGAGTGACAGAGACGGAGCCACACAGAGCTCTTCCCATCTGCTGGTTCACGCCTCAGAGAGCGGCTACACCTGGAGCCAGGCCAGCCTGGGGCTTCATCGGGGTCTCCTGTGTGGTAGACAGGCCTGAGCGCTTGGGCCATCCTCCACTCTCTTCCCAGGTGCATTAGCAGGGAGCTCAGGAGCTGGATCGGAAGCGGAGCAGCCGGGACTCGAACTGGCTCCTATGTGGGATGCGGGTGTCACAGTGGCGGCTTAGCCCATTGCACCTCAGCGCTGGCCCCTGGAGTCGGGGGCTGAACCCAGGGATGCAGCCGGCCAAGGCCAGCTCTGGGCAGGTCGGCAGAGCGGGGCAGAAGCCCTCTCTTGCCTCCCTCGCTTCTGCACTGTGGCTGTGTTTCATCAAGATGCACGCCCTTTCTCCTACTTTTGTTTGTCTTCTCCCTCTCCCTCCTCAACTGCTTTAATCTCTAAATCCCTGCTATTCCCTTCTTCCTCCTACAACCCCAGCTTTTCTAAATATGCTTAACATCATGTCGTGATTAAGGTCCTAACCCTAGCCCCACGCTCCAGAGCCCGGAGGCATCAAAGCAAAGTTGCCTGAGGCAGAGAATCAAAACACACACACAAAAAAACCAGAGCAAAGGCAACATTAGCATTTCGGGGGCTGTGGCTGCGAGCCCCCCACCTCCCCACGCCTGCCTAGTGTGCGAAGGCCCTGCTCTCGCTACTGGGTCTGCGAGGAACCTACAGGGTGATGGGTGCACGCCAAGGACTGCTGGGGCCGGTGGCTCGTGCCTGGAGCGCGCCAGGGCCGGAAGTCGCGGCATCTCTCAGCTCGGGGGGGGGGGGGGGGCAAGTCCTGCATGATGCTGAGGGCCTTGTCCTGGTGACAGCTCTGAGAGTGTCCTTAGGAAAAGGCCACTGGTTATCTTGTCTTCTGCCACCAGGCTGCAGGAAGAGGCCCTTCGCAAAGGTCACCGGCTCTGACCCGGGTGACTATCTTCCCGGCTGCAGGCCTTGGGCAGGATCAGCAAAGCCCCCCTCCCGTGGGGGAAATGGCCTTGGGTGCAGCAGGAGGGAGTCTGGGGCTGGGGAGACCGTGTGCACCCCCGCGGGCTGCACCCCCTGCATCAGCCACCTTGAACGCGAGCCCCTCCTTGGAGCACAGTCGTATCTGGGACCCGAGGCGCCATAGTCATCCATTCTTCCCTTCTGATTTGCAGCCATTAATTTCCCTTAACAAATATTTATCGGCTGCCTATACAGACAAGAGCAGCGCCGTGAACGGGCTACACGGGACGCATACAATATGTGGCTTCAGCCATCACTGTGGGCGACAGACACAAACAAGTCAACACTTGAGGAATTGGTGGTGATTAGAAGCGAGTTTACGGCAGCGCTAATGAAACATAAGCCTGGAGGTCCCTGGCTTGCACAGCTCGGTCCCAAAGCCGGAGGGGCTGTGCCGTGCGTGTGGGAGAGGCAGGCTGGCAACGCATGTGTAAGCTGCCGGGTTTGGGGAGCGTTTGTTTCCTGCAGTCTCTGAAAGAAAGCTCCCCAGATGGCTAACCTTCCTCCCGAGTGCAGTGTCAGGAGCTGGCGTAGATTACCACCCGCAGACAGCAGCAAAGACTCCGCTCGGCCTTTTGGGGGAGAGATGTTGCCAGGTGTTGTAAACAAAGCGGTTCTCATCCACCTGCTTCCTTCCACAACTGCTCCAGCTTTTCTCCTCCGTAGATAAAGGCGGATGGCGGAGGAGCCGCCCCACCCTCCAGCCGCAGAATGGAGAAGCAGCCGCCCCGGCACCCGGGGTGGGGGGGGGCAGGGAGCAGGCCTGGTGTGCAGCCCAGTGCACCTGCACCTGAGTGAGGCTTATCTGGGAAGGCAGCTGCAAGGTGACAAGAGGGAAGCCACTACCTAGGGTTCGAGGCCGGCAGAGCAACCAGAGGGGAATTGTGGGAGGTGACAGCAGAGCCACCAGCCTGGCTGGGTGGCCACGGTGGCAAACGCGGAGCCACTCGCCTGGCCTCCACGGCGGAGAGACCTGCGGGGCCTGGGAAGCTGGGGACTGTGAGCCCGTTCTCGGTAAAGACCGCTGAGGGAGCTGGGGGGGAGGGTCCCTTCTGGGGAGCCATGTGGACCTGTGGCCCCATGGGCGGCACTCGGGCCGGACTGTGACCCTCGCGCTCCCGTGCCGGAGTCCCGGCCCCCAGGGCTGCAGAAGGTGGCTGTGTTTGGCGACAAGGTCTTTAAAGAGCTCATTAAGTGACCATGCCGGCGATAGGGTGGCCCTGATCCAATGCAGCGAGAGGACACGGCCACGCACAGAGGGACAGAGGAGCAGACAGCGTCTCCAGGCCGAGGGAGAGGCCTCACAAGAGCCAGCCCCGCGGACACCTGGATCTGGGCCCTGCAGCCCGCTGAACATGGCAGGAGCCCATCTGTGGTTACAGCTGTCTGTCAGCGGGATTCGTGATGGCGGCCAGCGGTGACCCAAACACGCAGCAGCCGCCCCAATGTCTGCCCCGAGCTCGCGGTAACACTCTGAGTTCAAACCTGGCTGGGCCTCTTCCCGATCCTGTACTCTGTGTGCACACTGGACACCCCGGGTCAGCCCGAGCGCGGCGACACGCCACAGCTACCACCACCAACTCTGCCACGTGCGCCCCTGGACACGCCGCGCCCCTACCAGCGAGCAGGGTCATGTAACAGACAGCCGTATGCTATGCATGCACACATACAGCTGGCTTTCCCATCGTGTTAGGAAAATGACTTCTTATGGAGGACAGAAAGAGAAGGAGAGAGAGCCAGGCGCACGGAGTTTCACAGCCACGGCTAATCGTGGTTAACAGGCTGGCTGCGGCTCCTTCAAGGAGGGGGAGAGAGGGGAGCAGGGGGAGGGGAGGAGGAGCAGGCCAGGACGCAGGAAAACGGGTCCTCAAAGCTCCCACGGCAGCAGCGGGAGCTCCCAGCTCCTCGGCCCCAGCTTGTTCTACACAGCTGTGATCAGACAGAATCCGCGCATCTGCAGGCAGAGGGAAGACTCCGAACGCTGATAGAGTCAAGGATTTCCGCCGCCTTCCGCTGTCCGAGCCGCACTTGAAGGCAGACAAACAGCAGAGGGAGGGATGTTCTTTTTTATGAACGCAAGCAGCTCGGGAGAGCTGGAGTCACCCTTGCCGGGGTGGGTAAAGGGTTCTCCTTCTGTGGGATCGTCATCTTTCATTGTGGTGAAAGGTTTCTCATAGAAGAGACAGAAGGGACAAAATCTAAATGGAAAAAAAAATGAGAAGAATGTTTGCTGTTCAGAAAGGCACATTGCAGTGGAAGCACAGACTGCAGACGGAGAGAGGGGCTCGTACAGCAAGGGGCGAGGGTGCGGGACGCAGCAGGCGCCCTTGGGACCCTGCAACCGGAAGACAGTGAATATGAGCTGACACTGGAGGGTGACGCACAGGCAGCGGGCGTGCGGCACAGCAGTCACGACGCTGCTGCTGGGGCTGGAGTCCCAGCTCCACTTCCCTAGCCACTTCCTGCTCTGCACGTCCCGAGAGACAGCGGACGACGGCTCAAGTATGTGGGCCCCTGCCATCCGTGTGGGACAGGGGACCCCGATGGAGTTCCTGGCTCCTGACTTTGGCCTTGGCATAACCCTGGCTGTTGAGGGCATTGGGGGTGGGGGTGAACCAGCAGGTGGAATATCACTGTCTGCCTCTCCATCTGTCTCTCTGCTCTTCCAATAATAATAATAATAATAATAATAAAACAATAATAATAACAGGGGCCAGGACTGGCACAGAGGGTAAAGCTGCCACCTGCAGTGCCCGCATCCCATTTGGGCGCAAGATGCAGGTTCGAGTCCTGGCTGCTCCACTTCCCATCAAGCTCTCTGCTATGACCTGGGAAAGCAGTATAGGATGGCCCAGTCCTTGGGCCGCTACACCCACGTGGGAGACCTGGAAGAAGCTCCTGGCTCCTGGCTTCCAATCGGCGCAGCTCTGGCTGTTGTGGTTAACTGGAGAGTGAACCAGCGGATGGAAGACATTTCTCTCTCTTCCTCTCCTCTCTGGGTAATTCTGACTTTCAAATAAATAAATAAATCCTAAAAAAAATAATAACATGAACAATCATCATTCTAATAAACAACTATTTGAGGGTGCATCAAAAAGTTCATGGCCAATGGAATTAAAGGAATTACTTCCATGTAAAAATCTTGAAACCCATGCATGGTTTTTGGGTGGTGCACAATTTCTGAAAATTTCTCAAGACCCTTGTGTGCACGGGTTTCAGAAATGTTGCACCGAATAATATCTCTTAGTTTCACTTGCCATGAACTTTGGAGGTTGCCTCATGCGTGCATGTGCGTGTGCGTGTGTGCGCGTGCACACGCATGTTTATGACATGTTTATGACATCAGAGAAGTGAACCTCAAAGTGACACTGGGCCAGCACTGCACGGCTGCTGGGACAGCTGTGAGTGGGGAGGGGGAGCTGCAGGAACGCTCAACACCTCTGCTCAGAATGCAAAGTAGCGCGGCCCCTATAAAGCGAGCCCCACGCTTGCCAAATGACCGGGCAGATCCTTCCCCAGGTGCTCAGCGGAGGGAGGGAGGTACGCAAACACGGGGCAGAGGGATTGGCATGCAAATGATCGTAGCAGCTTTCTTTCTGATAGTTCAAACGGAAAGGAAGCTAGATGCCAATCATCAGATCAGATGAGCAGAAAATGAACTGTGATATATCCATTCGACAAAATACGGCTGCAGGATGAGAGAGCACAGCTGACACTCAGGGTAGCGAGAGAGACTGCGAAAACATTACCTGAGAGGGAGAAGCTGCCACAGGCGTGATGTTTGCATGAAATTCTCCAAGAGGAAAACAGCCAGAAATCAGATCAGGACTGGTGGGAGCCGAGGGGGGTGCAGGGGGTGGGGCCAGCATTCTACACCTTGGCTGTGCTGTCACCTGTCTGTGGATGCGACTGTGGTACGGGACGCCCCCGGGGTGCCTACGCCACGGGTGCTGCTGCATTTGGCGTACGTTCACCGCGTCTCACCGTGCTGTCCGCCACCGACGGGGGCAGTGTTTTGTGTGTGCTGTATCTCTGTAAGCTGATCTGACAGGTCATGAGAAATGGGGAGAAAATGTGGACAGCAGACGCAAAAACGTTCACCTGCTCTCAGTCCTCAGCTGTTCGCACTGCCACCGGTGGCAGTCCGTGTGCAGTGGCGGCTGAAACCCATGGGGAGCTCTGGGGGTGCTTACTCTAACGCCCCCTGGGTCCCTAAGAACATCGTCTCGGGGATGATTTCCCTTAGTGTAGCTGTGGAAGCCCTGGGCTGCATCACCCAGCTCCCACTTTCTAGGGTCTTTCTACCGACACGAGACGCCTGGACCAATGACTTCCTTGGGACCGGCTGAGTGGTACGTTTCCGGTTCTGTCCTTGGTTTCGTGTATCAGCTGGAAGGACTTCATACGGGGACTCTGCCTCGTCATTGCCACAAAAAGTTCCAATAGAAAAGGCAAGATGCACGCTCGCTCCCCTTCACCATCAGCCTTCAAGGTAACAAGTTAGCTCTCCGCCATCTTCCCATGTCCATCTTCTCCCTAATTTAAATATCGTTGTCAACACCAGCCTTGAAACGCGAGTGTCAGTTTTCAATCCATTTTAATCCTCACCCTTCTCAAAGCTGCGGTTCCTAAGCCAACGGAAGCCTCATTCCTTGGGTTCCTGGATCCTGCTGACGGTAGTGTTGACAGCTCTGGGTTGTCTTTGACAGCTTCTTCGTCACCGTCAGCCTGGAAGAGACAATCCAGGCACTGGGGGCATCTTGTCCCATCCCAGACCTAGGAGCGACTTCTCCCCGCCAAGTCCTAGCTCCTATGGGTGAGAAGTGGAATTTCAGGGTGAGGGATTGGATGCCAGGCGTTCACAGTTGTTGTTTCCATAGAGGTTTGGTTGACAAAGTTCTGCACCTGTTCCTGTCTGTGTTAACTTAGCACTTGGGTCTCGCTCCACCTCTCTGTGTCACAGCTGCATCTCCCCTTCCCTAGTCACAGTCTGTGTCAGTATTCAAGGACATGGAAGGGATTCTGTGACATTTCAAGTTCAGAAACATGGGGCAGAACGGACTCCGGGGTCCTGGCTGATGAAGCCAGGAAGAAACACAAGGGAGGGGTTGCCATGGTGATGGCCGTGTCTGGAGGAGCTTGGGACGTGTTGTGGGTCCCCGGATTCACGTGGGGAAGCCCGATGCCCCGGGACTTCAGAATGGGACTCTCCTTGGAGACAGAGTCTTTGAAGGGGTCATAAAAACCAAAGGAGGGCATCAGAGGACCCCCAGTCCAGCATGACCGGGCATCCTCCTAAGAGGAGGAGACTGGACACAGCCAGGAAGCAGCCACCCACAAGCCAAGCAGAAGGCTTCGGAAGAAACCAAGCCGCTAACACCTGTCTTGGACTCTGGGAAATCACATCTCCTGCTCAGTCACCCGGTGCTCCACGCTGGCAGCCCCGCTGACGGGAATCCAGAGGGGCACCGGTGGGGGTGCACAGGGGAGGCCGGCAGAGCAGAACCCCACTTCTCGTCCCACTTTCCTGATGATCGCTCCGAATCTCCTGCACTGTTGTGCGTGATTGTCTGTGTCTGGGATTTCTTTTGTAGGAATTGAAAACAAAATGAGAAACGAAGATTAGTTGGAGACAGAATTATGCTGGCAGCCAAGGAGGGCAGCGTGGGCTAGGGTGGGGTAGGCTTTGGAGAGAGATGGGCCAATTCCTGGTGTTTTCTAGTTGGGGGGGGCAGGGGAGGGGCTAAAGTGGCTGCCATGGAGGGTAGGGGTGGGGAGGGTGAGTTGGAACGTGGGCGTTCACTTCACTCTTACTTGTATGCGAGCCGACGAGTCCTGGTGCCGGCACAAAACGAATCGAAGGCCATGGCAGTGGGAAACCTCACTGTCCATGACCGGGGCCTCCCTCCCAGTCCTGCTCCCCATGCCCCCGTGCGTCACCCCTGTCTCCCAGAACTCCTCTGCATCCTTTGAGGCTGCACATTCTAGAATGTTCCTCTGAGTCACGCTGGAAACAATGGCCAAAGCCTTTGCGATTCGTCTGGTTCCTTAGGCTGATATTAAAGATGTCCTTGTCAGTGACCTTCGTCCCAGGGCCTTGGGCTTTCTCCCCTCTAAGGTCTCACCTTCCAGACCCAGGGTTTGCCAAAGAACAGGAGGCGTGTGTGGCTGACGTCTCCGTTCTCGGCCGGTCTGGAGCTCCCGGTCAAGGTCACCTTCCCCCAGCTCCTTCCCAGGCCTTCTGTTATCTCAACCTTCTGTCGCGTGCCGGTGCCCGGCTGACACACCTGGGTGCTCACGGGCTGGCTGGGGCTTGTCACTGCCTCTCCGACAACACTCACCAAAGCTCCTCCACCCCGACCGGGAGCCGCTGGGCAGGGCGCTCTCTCCTTTACGCTGTCCGAGCGTTGGCCCGCGACTGGGAACTGGGCCATAGGACGGGTGTGGACCTGGACAGCCTGGTAGGGGCTGCCCCTCTTCATCCCATATGCGCGTGGCCCATAAAACGGGTGTGGGGCTCACTAGCCAGCCTCTCCCCACCGCCCACCCACCCTCAATAAACACTTTGAAACCTGCCTGTAGACGCCTGTCTCCTGGGGGTGCCGTTTGCCCAAAAGAGCCCAAAATAAATAAAGAAAATCGCCCAGGCTGCTGGAAACAGTTGCAGTAATGCTCTGCCTGTAGGCTGATCAGAACCGGGATCTGATAGCACTCCGTCCCCACCGAACACAAAACAGAAAAAGGACAAGCAGGAAGCCAGCGTTGGTGAGCACGTGAGGTCGGAACCCCGCGGCGTTGCCAGTGGGAGCGTGGAACAGCGCCGCCGCCGTGGAAAACAGCGAGAGACGCATCAGACAGGTAGACCTGAAGTCCCACTTCAGGCACATGGGCAGGGATGCGGGGGCAGGGCCCTTGGGCCGAGCGCTTACCTGCTGTGTTAGAACAGCATTGTTCACAACTGCCGAGAAACGGGGAAAAACGCGAGGATGTATCAAGAGATGAATGGGTACCAAACAAAAGCCCAGAATGCAGCACGATTCAGCCACACACAGAGACAGGATGCTGATGGATGCCACCATTGCTCACTGCAATCAGCCAGACACAGGAGGGCCGACCCGTCGGTGCGGGGGGAGCCGCTGTGTGAAGGCTGTGGTTCATGGTGGCGATGCTGACCGAGGCACGTGTGCAGACAGCAACAACAGCAAAGCAAAGCTTGTCTGTAACAGCATTGAATTTTCTACTTCCAGGGCTTACGATGCAAAAACATATTTTTTTTATCTGCAATAAAAAAGCTTCCTTTGAAGACAAACTCCGGCCCTTACCCAGACAATTGTACGATGCCAAGGACAAAATAATCTAACAGAGACGATGTCTCATCTCTGACATCACTGTCCCCGTGTGCTGCACACGGCACGCTGCGTTGCACACGGCTCGCTGTGTTGCACATGACACGCTCTTTTGCACACACCGTCATGATGGTCATTCCTGCCTAAAAGTGGTGACGAAGCATAGCTTCATCCGGTGTGATTTTTTTTAATTGTTTTGGGGTCAATTTCTCAGTAAAATGGCATAGTCTGTCCTAAAGTGGAATACAGTATCTTTGGAGAAGCGGGAAAAGTCGAAATGTTACAACGTCCAAAGGGGTGTCTAACGTAGTGCGAAATCTAAACCAAATTCCCACTCTCGACAAGGCCAAGGTGGAAAAAGAACTAGTGAGCCACGCTGGAAATAGAGACCCCGCCGTGACCGTGAGCAGGGTCTGCCTCCTGCACAAGCCTTCCGTGTCAGCCTGGGTGCCGGGCGGGCTGGCCCAGGCACCAAGAACAGCAGACACATTGTAAACAAGCAATACCGACCCCGTCTTTAGCTCTGTTACCTCCAGTTCAGACACAGGCCACGTCCTCAGCCCCCTCCTACTGTATGCTCCTTTAAATGAAGAGAGAGACAATTGATTGATTGATTTCAAAGGCAGAGTTGCACAGAGAGACAGAGACCGAGAGAGAGAGGTCTTCCATCCGCTGGTTCACTCCCCAAATGGTCACGATGGCCAAGCCAGGAGCCAGGAGCTCCGTTTGGGTCTCCCACGTGGGTGCAGAGGCCCAAGCACGTGGGCCATCGTCCGTTGCTCTCCCAGGTGCATCAGCAGGGAGCTGGATCGGAAGTGGGGCAGCCAGGGCTGGCGCCCACAGGGGACACCGGCGCCGCAGGTTCACTGGCCACGCCCCTGTATGCTACTTTTCTGGGAGGCAGCCAGACCTCGCCTTGTGAATTCGCTAAAGGAATCTACCCAGAAGTAGAGCCTGAAGGAGGGCGGGGCGGGGGGGGGGGGGAAGCAGACTGACCATCTGTGTCCCTGGACAAAGGATCGGAATGAAAGTTCCAGTAGAACTGTGTCGGAGAGGGAGGAAGAAGCTGCCTGGGAAATCTTAAGTTTCCTAGTGTTTCACCTGCTGCAGCTCCCAGGGCCCCAGGCCAGTGAGCTGCGGGCCAGGCGATGCGTAATAAAAACACACCAGCAACTGTGTGGCCTGGGCATGGATCTGGCAACAGAGGCGCTGGGCAGCCCGGGACACCCTCACCTCGGTGCACCCTGGATGCAAGCCGCTCGGGTGCACCCGGAGCTGGCCCAGGGCTCCCTCCTGGTTGAAGTTCAAGTGCCCCGATGGAGGGAGCCCAACCCCAGTTACTGGAGTGGCCACACGGTGGACCCTGTGCCGGCTGCACCTGAGCCTGCGACTGTCCCGTGACACCCTTATGTGGCAGAGATGGGGCTTGTTCACCCACGTCTCCCGTGGCTATCGGGGGTCTGAGGCCGGAGCAGAAGGTGTAACTGGACAGTTGGCCATGGCGGTGCTGGGCACCCAGCATCAGGGAGGGCCTCTGTCTTCGCCAACATCCCCCTGCCCTGGGGCCCCGCCATGCCTTCCCCGCCTCACTCCCTCTCCCTGCTCCTCAGTGGACGCACCAGCAGCCAGCACACAATATTTCACAAGGGCTTTCAAACTGGCCGACGCCTCCCACTGGAAACGTACAGTGTGTGTTTGTTGAGTGACTGCATGACAGGCCAGGGAAACTCAGCAAGCAGAGAAGCCGGGGCTCTGCAGAGACACCTGCGCAGTGCATGCTGGCTGGGAGAGGGTGCAGAGACACCTGCTGCTCTGAGGGGCATAGACAGGTCACCAGCACAGGCACTCGGAACCCTCAGCAAGACCAGGACTGGATCTCAAATCATCCTGCTTTTCTCCTCCCACCCCCTCAGCCCCATTCATGGGAATCTTACTCATGGCAGCAAGGCTGTAGGGTGGGCACTAATGTCCCCATTGGCCAGATGAAAATACTGAGGCTGATGCAGCTGTATATCCAAGAGGCAGAGTCAGGGTCTCAGCTGAATTCTGTTCAATTCCAACAGCGCTGGGCCTTGGTGGCTTATTTATTTATTTAAGAGCGAAAGAGAGCAGCCCATCCTCTGGTTCACCCCTCAAATGCCTGCGGCGGCTGGGACTGGACAGAGGCTGAAGCCCCATCATGGCCGCCTCCTGGATCAGCAGGAAGCTGGGGTCAGGGGCCAGCGCTGGAAGCCACGTCCGGGCACCCCCGTGTGAGAGGCGGGCGTCTCAGCCTCGGGCTAAGTGCCTGCTGGGACCGGAGGGTGGCGCGGGATCTGCACACGGAGTCACCGAGCCTCAGGCTCAGGAAGGAGGGGAAGAGGCAGAGGGGACCTGCATGGGTCTTCCTGGAGTCTGCCCTGCTAGGGAGCCCGGGGCTGCGGCTCCTCTCTGCTCAAACAGCAAAGACCGGACGCTGGGAGCTCTCGCGCCCGTCTCCATTGCCGCCCTCATATACCTCTTCCTCCCCAACTGCGCACAGGGGGCGTGGGCGGAGGCACCGCCCCTGCTCTTGGGAGGGAACTTGGCCTTGAAAACAAAGTGCACGCCCCTCCCTTTCCCTGCGCCCGAGGCCTGGAGCGTGTGCTCCCTGCATGCCTGCGGCCGCCTGTTCAAAACCCCAGCCCCCACAAGTGGCCCGTGGGAAGTGGGATCCCAGGAAGGGTTTCTGGCTTCTGCCGGGTTCCAGCTCACCCAGGGCCTCGCATAGCGTCCTGCACCTGGCACCCGCGCCCCTGCCTCCATGACTCGAGCCTCTGCAGTTCCGGTGCTGTCCGGGGAGTGCCTGGGAGATGCCCCTCTCCCCAGGGAGACAGTCGCTCCGGGGTTTGGAGCACCTCTCTCAGGGCCCCTGGCCTTCCAGCCAGAAGCTCATTCATCCCCTCTCCCAGCTGCCTTCGTACGCCCAGAGAACAGAGCGGGTGGGTGTCTGGCTCCAGCCTCTTGCTAAGACACCCCTGGAAGGCAGCTGTGATGGCCCAAGGACTTGGTCCCTGTCCCTGACCCAGACTGAGTGACCATGTCCTGGCTCCAGCCTGGCCCAGCCTCGGACGTTGCCGGCATTGGGAGAGTGAACCAGAAGATGGACGATCCTTCTCTGCGTGTGTCTTGGTCTTTGTACCTTTCAAGTAAAATGAAAATAAATTACAAAAAGTGTTTAATATAGCCAGTATGAGAGAGAGAGAGAGAGAGAGAGAGAGAGAGAGAGAGACCCAGGTTGGTCCCATGACCCCGGTCCCGCAAGCCGGCCGTTCCCTCCCTCCCTGGTGGTGGCCGGAGCACTTGGGGTGGCCAGGTTGCCCCACGCCACACCGGGAACACAGCGAAGCTTTCGTGCACCTGTGCGTCTTTGCACAGCAGCACAGGTGAGCCAGCCCCCATAAAAAGGAAGCGAATCCAGGGCTTAAAATGAGCGAGAAGGCCAGAGCAGACCGACAGCAGGCAGGGAAGAGGGAGACGGGGCTCCCCAAAGGGCGCCTTGGAGTCGGTGGTCTCGGCTCCTGGTCTCAGTCTCCGCACTCTGCTTCGGGTGTGAAATGCCAGGACCGCAGTGTGGTGACTCACACGCGTGAGCGTCGTCCCTCCCCTTGGCCAGCGTCCGAGGTCCTGTCCTACACTTCAGGGAACACCTGCAGCCACTCCCCCGGTGGCCTTCCTGGAGGCGAGGGCCCGCCCGGGCCAGGCACTCAGCTTTGCCCGCTCTGCACCTGCCAGCATCAGCCAACAGACAGCTGCTGGGGCTGTCCCGGGGCGAGAGCCGGCCTGACCAGCAGACCCTGGAGAGGCCCAAGCCGAGATGTCTCAGCAGCTAGGGAGGGGAGCAGCGGGAGCCCCAGCCTGGCCCTGACCCCGCCCCCCAGGAGGTGCCAGTGTAACCAGAGGCACAGGCAGACCAGCACCTGGGCCTTAGCAGCCTGGGTCTCACCTGGCCCATGAAACCCACCCACCTGGTTGAACGAATGCATGGGTGCCAGGTGTCGTCTTGGCTCCGCTCACAGCATCCTGGGAGCCCACGCACATGGCTGGGGGAGGGCCTCGCCCATGTGCTCGCTGACTGTAGAAGGAGCAGCGGGGGGCTGACGACCCAGGCTGGGGGCACCCCGCTCTGCTTCTTCCTTCACCGGCCCCACATCTGTTCGTGGCAGGAGACCCAGGGTCAGAGGGAGACCCTAAAGCCTCCTGCGAGCCGCCCTGCTAATCATATTACAACCACCGAAGGGGCGCTGGGGTGCGTGAATGCTCCTGCTCACACCCCGGCGGGTCACCGGTTCTGATGGGTTGACGTCCTTAGAGCGTTCCAGGCCCGCGCTGCTCAGTCTTCCAAGCGCACTCAAAGCACCTGGGTGTCTTCCACACGCAGCTGCTGACTCGGGGCGTTTGGAGCGAAGCCCAGGATTCTGTTTGCAGCCCAGGCTGGGGTCCGGCCCCTGCTGTGAGCCGCTGAGGCTGAGACTCTGTGCGAAAAGCCCCGCCCGCCCATTGCGGGCCTGGCACAGAGCTGGGAACAGTCCCACAAAAAGCTGCGGGCGCTCCCGCACCCCCAGGAGCAGGCGCAGAGCCCTGGCGCGTGGGCATCCCGCCACGGGGCCCCCCCAGCCCTCCTCCAAGGGCAAAACCTCTGGCACGACCCGGCTCCAGGCGGAACAAACCCGGGAGCCTGCACGGAAGCGGAGGTGGCCGGGGTGGCGCGGAGGTGGCCGGGGTGGCGCGTGTGTGGCCGGGGCAGCGCCCTGGGCCGGGGCAGGGCTGGCGCGCGGTTCCCACGGGCTCCTGGCCGCGAGCCGGGTCCAGGGCGGCCTGCCCGCAGCTCCGCTGAGCGATGGCTCTGCTCTCTGCCTGGAATCCTGGCTAAACGCGCCCCTGGGCCTGCAGGCACTGGCACCAGATGCTCTCCCCGCCCCACAGCTCGGGTAATGGCCGGTGACAGCCGGGGAGGCTGGCGGCTCCTGGGGGGGGGGGGCTGCGAGGGGCTCGCCACGGGGGAGGGGGAGGGGCGGAGCCTGCGCTCTGTTCCAGGCCCCGGTGCCCCCCTGCCGGCAGACTTGAGGGGCTCCTTGCTGGGAGGTCGAAGCCTCACCCTGACTCCACAGTGCAAACCCTGACAAAGCTGGGAACAAATAGAAGTCCTGCTGGGGACCAAACTCAGCAGAAATTAAAGTGATACCCGTTTCCCGAACTGTTCTCATCTCAGTCCCCACCTTGCCTCTGCCCAGAGGTCCTTCTGTGAGAATTAGAGAAGCAAGGGACAGGGCAGGGTACGGGGAGGGGACATAGCCGGGCACAGGGTGTCCTTGTGCAGTCAACAACAGACACAACCAAACCAGGTGACTGCCTCCCTTCCCCACCGTGAGAGACAGGCAAATCCAGAGAGAAAGGAGTCTAACGGTGGGGGAAGGAGCGGATAAGCCACCAGGGTGGTGCCCCCAGACGTGCAATGATGTCCCCAGGAATGACAGGAGCCAGGGAGCACCGAGGACCATGGCAGAAGGTTTTGGGAAGGACCGGCAGGCCGCCTGCTGTCACAGACGCCCACTTCCCTACAAGGGGCGGAGGCAGCCGTAATGGGGGGGTGCCCCCTCTGTGCCAGACTCCAGGGCGTATGAAATGAGGCAGCGGAGGAGGGGAGGTGACCGGGGATGGGGGCAGGGAAGCTCCAGCCCCCACCCCACCCCCATCTGCTCTCCATCTTGAACTGCCCGGGGTGAGGGGTGGAGCCCTAGGAAGGTTCTGGGTCCTTTCAAGTTGTCACGGGTCAAAACCGCAGTCGCTGGAGGCAACGGAGACCACGAGAAGACCCGTGCACGGGGGATCACGTGTCTACCCGGAAGTGTTTGGATCTGCAGGCTGTGGAGCTGGGGGTTCCAGGCCACTTCAGGGCGGATGGACGCCCTAGTGGGTGTTGAGGGTACAGCAATGATGTCTAGAAGATTGTCCGTTATGTTTCCAACTCGGGGTCTTGCTCAGAGACTCCCACGGCAGCCAGGCAGGTAAAGCAGGCCCGGGTGTGAGACAGCAGGGAGCGGTGGGGCCTGGGGCAACCCACAGAGTTCAGGGTCCAACCAGAGGGGCGCAGGTCACCCAGCTCCGGGTTAGGAGAAGCCGGAAGTAGAGGTGTTTCAGAAAACCGCCCATCGTTAGCTAGTTCCGAGAATATTTTCAAACATCCGGGGTCAGGCTGCAGAAGTCGTGCGCTGTGCGCAGGTTCTGACTTAGGAGATGCATTTTTGAAGGCAGCAAGGAAGCAAACGCCCACGGGTGGGGAAGCTCTGAGCCCAGGGTTGCACGTGCAGGGTGCAGGCTCTGTTTGTCTGTGCAGCTCCGGAGCAGTGACTGACAATCTCTGGGCCTCCTCCTCATCCTTAAACATGAGCATTGGACAGGACGCTGCGGGGGCCAGCGTGGTACAGCGGGCTGAGCCACCAGCATCCTGGTGACCATGGCCGGTGAGAGTCCCCACTCTTCCGCTTCCAATGCGGCTCCCTGCTGATGGCCTGGGAGGGCAGTGGAGGACGGGCCAAGTGCTGGGGCCCTGCACCTGCATGGGAGACTTGGATGGAGCTCCAGGCTCCTGGCTTCAGCCAGGGCCACATGGGGAGTGAAGCAGCAGATGGAAGCTCGCTCTCTCTCTCTCTCTCTCTCTCTCTCTCTCTCATAGGTCTTTTTTAAAACCCCATCGCTGTTTTAGAGTTGCAGTTCCTGTTGGGGGCGGTGGGGCGGGACGGAATAAAGTCTGAGCAGTGGGAACATCCAGCGCTGGGGCGTGTTTTGGAGAGCATCGAATTCCTTGATGTCTATTGCGCTCGAGTGGCTGCCGGGACCTGGCTGGCTTGCTCTCGGATTCCCGCTGACTCTGACAAAGCTCCACAGCACCTTGATGATTCAATGCCTTCAAAGGCCAGCGAGGAATGCGGGGGACAGCGAGCTGGCAGGCGGCTGACATTATCAGCAGGTGACTCACCGGCTCGGCGGGCGGCGATAAGAGCCTGGCACGCGTCCTCTGCTCCCAGCCAGCTGGCTGACTGCTGCTCCGCCCGGGGTCCCCAGACGTGTCACCCAGCCCGGGGGGCGCCCGCGCACCCCCAGAATGTGCGGGGGGAGCAGAGCACCTCCTGGCCTCTGAGCTTGACCCTGAGCCCTGGGGGGCTTGGCGGGGCCGGATTGGTGCTGGTGGGCTCTGAGACCCACCCCCCCAGGGGCAGGGCGGGGTTGGTGGGCAGGAGGAAGCCCACGGGAGCGCGCAGACTGCATGGTGGTGTTTAGGGGGCGTCTCCACCCTGCTCGCTGCCCACGAGGGGCTGCAGAAATGACTCCCCGTGGGAAACAAGAGCCCACGTTTTCAAAGGCTGCTTTGTTTTCTGGGAGACGACAACAGAGCATGTGACAGGGCAGCAACCGCAGCCTCTGTGCCCTGCGGAGTCGGAACTGGTGCCAGATCAGGGCGCGGCGCGATCCTGCGGCTGCCAGAGACCGTGGCAGCCCCAGTCACGGTGACAACGATGACAAAAAGCTGCCCCTTCCTGGGCGTCTTGTCTATGCCCATCCCTGAGCTGAACACTTAAAAAAAATAAATTTATTTATTTGAAAGGCACAGTGAGAGAGAAACAGAGAGATCTTCCATCCGATGGTTCATTCCCCAGATGGTCACAACAGCTGGGGTTGGGTCAGGCTGAAGCCAGGAGCCTGGAGCTCCATCTGGGCTTCCGGTGTGGGTGCAGGGGCCCAGGCACTTGAGCCATCTTCTGCTGCTTTCCCAGGTGCATTAGCGGGGAGCTGGACTGAAGTGCAGCAGCCGGGACTTGAACCAGCGCCCACGTGGGATGCCGGCGTTGTAGGCAGCGACTTATCCCAGGACACCGCAATGCCAGCCCCAAGCTGAACATTGATAGATGTGTTTCCACTGATCCCTACAGATCCATTTTGCAGATGAGGGAACTGAGGCTGAGAGAGAACCAATATACTTGCTCAAAATAACACAGCTAGGGACTGAAATCTGATCTGTACTGCGTTTGGAGAAGTCCTTTGTCATTTCTGGCATGAACTCTCCCCCGGCAGCCCTGCAGGCATGAGGAGCCGAGCAGCACAAACAGGAAGGCGGGCAGAGAGTGTTTGTGAGAGCTGCGTGGATTCGGCTCTAATCTCTCTCATCCATCAGAGGGCGGCCACTTCCCCTGTCCCTCCAGGTGCCAGCGCCCAGAGCCAACCCAAGTGCCAATCAGAGTGACAGCACCGCTGTGCAAGGGTGTGACACCGTCAGCTTCCTCTCGCTGCGGCTCGCCCCCAGCCGCACCCCTGACACACCGCACTGTGCTGCCCTGGGCGGGGGGCACCACTGTGCTAATGCCTCACCACTTCCCCTCGACCCCAGTAGACACCACGCATGCTCGGGGCCCTCCCTCCCCAGCGGCGGCAGGCCTGGCTCCATCCCACCTGGGCGATGACGCTTAACTAAATCTACGCATCTTTCCATCCCGCTTCCAGTAACACGGTCGTCGGCGGGGCCTGGCGTGGTCCCAGGTGCCCCTGCCCCATCCTGTCCCCACTCGGGAGTCCCGGGCAAGGGGCTGGTCTCCTGAGGCTGTGGGTTTTGGCTGCGATGCGTCGAGAAGGAGGGGCTCTGTGGTGTCAGAGCCCTGTGGAGTCAGGAAGGCGTCTATAGGAGCGGAGGGGCAGGAGCCTTGGGGGCGCTGGCCGTGTGGCTCCAAAGCACGAGAGCCCCCACTGAGTTAGTCCTGGGGTAGCCCCAGCTCCGGGGTCCCTCGGCCACCCCGCCCCTTCTGGGACCCTGGGTCCCTCACTCTGCCTGTCACTCTGAGGTCTTGCTGCTGACTGGCAGTCTCTCCCCAGCTCAGTGGATCCCAACCCAACTCCCAAGTTGGACACGGGGTCGTCTTCCCCTTAAAGAAGAAAAACTCTGGGCATTGAGTGCAGGGTCTGAGACGCCTTGGGATGCCCGCACCCCATACCACAGTGCCTAGGTTCGAGTCAGCTTCCTCCCTGGGGGGCAGCAGGTGCTGGCTTGTCACTGGGCCCCTGCCACCCACGTGGGAGGCCCAGATGGGGTCTCTGGCTCCCGGCTTCAGCCTGGCCCAGTCCTAGCTGCTACAGGCACTGGGGGAGTGAGCCAGCAGAAGGGCGACCTGTGTGTGTGTGTGTGTGTGTGTGTGTGTGTGTGTGCCTTTAAAATAAATTAAATAATATTTAAAAAATAAAAACCACAGCTAGAGCGAAGGAACAGGGGCTGGAGGAGCAGCATTGCCTGGCAAACTAACTCCCAGGACGGTTTTTCTCTAAGGCCGAGAGCCAGGACGGGGCAGGGGGCTTGAGGCGGGAGCTGCTGCTGGGTGCAGACGCCCGATCCCGTAGAAATGGGCTCGGAACCATTTAACCATTGAGACCGGCATTAACCTGGCAGCCTGTACTGCGCTGGCATGGGGCATGCTGCTGCCGCCCCGGGGTCAGCGAAGCCTGGCTCGTTAGCAGGAGGTGTTGTGCCAGAGAAGGCAAGCGGATGGCAGGCTTGGGGCTGGGCAGGGAGAGCAGACACATGGTGACACTTGAGGGATCCTGGCGTGGTCCTGTGGGGTGGGCAGGGTAAGCAGCAGTATGGGCCCATTTTACAGATGAGAAAGCCAAGACGGGGGTAGAGAATGATACGTAGCCCTGCCAGTAGGGGCAAAACCACGCTCCATTCCTAACCCTACTTGCCAGCTACAAAAAGGCAACCAGCGAAAGACAATCCCAGGAAACCAGCACCTTCCATATAGTTCAGTGTGTGTGTGTGTGTGTGTGTGTGTGTGTGTGTGTGTGCGTGTCTGCCGCCAGCCGGGCCCTCACTGCCACAGGGAGAGACACGTGGATGCCAGGGACCTTCCCCAAGCAGGAAAACCACGTAGGATGCTCTGGCTGCCGGGGAGAAAGTGGAGAGCCTGCGGCAGGCAGGCCCGAGCGAAGCCTGGCAGGCCCCACACGCAGAGAGAGCGCCCCACGCCTCTGCAGACAGCCCACTGGGCCTCTGGCGATGGGGCACAGTGCTTTATCTGCCCCCAGCCTGGGGGAGGCGAGCTGTGTGCCTTTCTCAAGGAGGCTCCTGCCCCGGCCGGGCTCTCGTCCTGCGGGGGGCACTGGCTCCCCGGGAATCGCTGGCTGGCACACTGGGGTTTGCACGGAGAGACTTGTGATCCTCACGTGATTCTGAACGAGGGCCAGGCGAACCCGTGCCATCTGTCATTTGCAGGTGGCCTGGTGGCCGCATTTCTTCCAGCTGCAGCTGCGGCGAGGGAGGGGGCGTCCCCGGGGTCCCTGATGGCTGCTCTTCCCCAGGCCATCACCTAATGGCCTCGTCGCCCCGGGCTGTTCCTCATTGCTGCTGTCCCTGGGGCTGCTCCCGGGGCTCTGCCTGCCCTGAGCAGGACCCTGCAGTCAGGCCAAGGGGCTGCGAGGCGGGGACAGGGCGGGGTGGCCCCACGGCGCCTGTGTCACTGTCAACAGCGTCCCAGCGCGCATGCGAGATTGCGTGTGCGCACCCCACTGTGCCGATCCTTCTGCGTGTGGGGCTTTGCCAGGCTTCTGGGCCTTGAAGAGCTTTTCTTTAGAACTCAACTGAAGTGCACAGAGCGAAAAGGGAGATGTTCCTGATGAAGGGGGAGGGGTGGCCCAGGCCCCCTCACCACTGCCCCTACCACTGCCCCGCCTCCTGGGCTGCTCTCCACCAATGGGAGTCCTGGAGCTGCCTGATTTGGCCCTGAGAGATTAAGGGGCTACATAGGGCCACACCTGTGGAGGAGCCGGGCTAGAACCCGGATGTGCCCCCTCCGCCTTGCCAGCTCTCCTGCCCGTTTGCCAGATGGCTTTAACGTTTCATGGCCAGGTGCCGGCTTTGCGGTGTAGCGGGCGAAGCTGCTGTTTGTGTCACCGGCGTCTGATATCAGAGCGCAGGTTCGAGTCCTGGCTGCTTCATTTCCGATCCAGCTCCCCGCTAAGGCACCTGGGAGGGCAGCAGAAGATGGCTCAAGTGCTTGGGCCCCTGCACCCACGTGGGAGACCTGGGCGGGGCTCCTGGCTCCTGGCTTCAGCCTGGCCCAGCCCCAGCTGTTGCCAGCCATTTGGGAGTGAACCAGCAAATGGAAGATCTCTCTCTCCCTCTCTGTCTCTCCTTTGTCTCTGGAACCCTGACTTGCAAATAAATAAGAAATGCATCTTAAAAAATAAATAAATAAATAAATAAACAAAGCACTAAGTGGCCAAGCGGCCGGCATGGTGCCGGAACTGTCACCAGAGAGGACTCACGGGGCTCTTTGTGCACAACACACACGTCTGTACGCATGCACGCACGCGAATGTTTAAACTGCTATGACTTCTGTGAAATGTGCGTAAAACCTCCACCACAGAACGGTCATGAGTTCAAAAGCCTCAAGTCCATGATCAAGAAGCCGAATCGCACAGGGCACCCGGAGGGGAGCTGCTTTGTGCAGAGGTACAAATCACTCAACGGGGCCTGGGGACCGGCGTCCTCTGTAGTCTGCATAAGACGATACGCAGGCCTCCAGCAAGGAGCAAAGCTCCGGCTCTGGTAGAAAGGAAGCCCGCGTCCCTCCGGGGGCCTCCCGGGAGCCAGGCCTCCCTTTGTCCTGGTGCATCCCTGGGAACACACTGGGCGAGTCTCCCCCCAAGCGAGGCCTGAGCAGGGACGCACCAGGCGTCTTTGCCGTCGACTGGCTGTGGCTGTGGCTCTGCCTTCTGCCCCCGCGCACTCACCTGGGGCCCAACGTGAACCCTGGGCAGGCAAAGCAGATGCCAAATGCAAACCCGACAGCAAGGCAGCAGCCGCTTGGCAGCCCGAGGAGGGGGGCGGAGTCAGGTGCAAGGCAGTGTGGCCCTGGCCGCTGGGGCGGAGGGCGGCTGCTTTGTTTTGTTTTCTTTTTAACCTGGCTTGGGTCTGCTCCAAGGCCTGGCTGTTTCTCAGGGAAGCAGGAGCCTGCAGCTCGGGTTCACGCAGAACAAATCTGTCTGAAGTCAGAATGCGATCCTGCCCTCTCCCGACGCGGAGGAGGAAGAGGTGGCACAGCTGGGGCTGGGACGGCCTGCCCTGCTCTCCTGCAGCCTGGGACCATTTGCATGGCCGGGGTTCTGAGAAGTGCAGCAGTGGGGCTTTCTATGCAAAGCAGGCTTGCGTAGCAACAAGAGAGCAGACAGGAGACGTGGCCTCCTGGCCCTGGGCAGGTTCGCCCAGCTCGGGTCACAGGCGCGAGCTGTCATTATCCCACCCGGTTCCAGCAGAGAGGCAGAGCTCCCTAAAGGAGCAGCACCATCGCCCGTCGCTCGGCCAGGAGCGGTGGAAGGAGATCCCAACCCGGGGGGTCTACTCAGAGCCTGTGCCCAAGGACACCCAGCCAGCCGGACTCTGCACCCAGATGGGCCGGGGGCCCTTGTCAAAGGGGTCGATCTGATTCCGGGGGCCCTGCGGCTCCAAGGGGCTCCAGGCAGCATTCGGTCGGCTGCACAGAGAAAGCAGATGTTTTTCTGGAAGGGCCCAGTTGGTCAACACGTGAGGCTTTGTGGGTCTCTGGTGCGTGCCCCTCTTGCTGATCGATTGCTGATTGATTGCTTTTCCAACCCTTTAGAGCCACCGCCGCCTCCGGCTGGCTGTGCCCTGACCTGGAGTATGTGCCCGGCGGGGCCGCTTCCCACCCGTGCCTCTGAGACTGCCCTGTGTCATCCTCCAAGGGGGTTCGCTCAGCCGGGTTGGGGTGCAGGTTGAGCCATGTGTTGGGGTGATGGTGGGGGGGGCTGGAAGGATGTCCGGGAGTCAGGATTGGGGGAGTATGGGGAAGGGGCAGAGGGCACACATCTCAGGGGGCGGGGGCAGGCGTGACCTTGGAGAGCCTGCGCCGGTGCGTGCGTGCGTGCGTGCGTGCGTGCATGCGCACGCCTCACCCGTGAGCTCGGGGCTATCGGGAGATAATCTGCAGGCACCGGATCAGCAGCTGCATCTCAGCACAGCTGCTGCTTTATCTCCTGGCCCAGCCAGGGCAGCCCAGGCTGCAGGGCAGTAGGTGAGGGTCCCCTGGAGGTATTTATGGCTGTGGATAAATGTCCCGTGGGGGTGGGGGTGGGGGTGGGGGTGGGGGCAGAGGGGGAGCAGCCTGAGGGGGCCCTCCTGGCTCTGTTTGCTGCGCAGTTGTCTGTCACCCCCTCTCCTCCCTTTCTCCCTGCCGCAGACAATCCCGCTGTTGTCTCCCAAGCGCATCCCTTTGTTTGCATAAACTCTTGCACAAAGGGCTACTGTGCTGTTTGTGGTGGAGGGAGCCTCAGAAAGCTCTTGGGAAGTGGAATTATGAAGATAACTGGAGGCAGGCCCTGTGGAGCGTGCTGAGGCCAGCACTCCCTTCCTGGAGTGCGCGGGTTCGAGTCCCAGCTCCTCCACCTCTGGTGTAGCTCCCCACTAATGCAGGCCCTGGGAAGCAGTGGCTGTGGTCCAAGGGCTGGGGCCCCTGACGCCCGTGTTTGAGACCTGGATGGAGTGTCTGGCTTCTGGCTTTGGCCTGGCCTAGGCCTGGCTGTTGTGGGCATTTGGGGACTGAACCAGCACATGGAAGACTTCTCTCTCTCTGTCTCTCAGAAATGAAAATGAATACTTAAAAAAAAAAAAAAGACAATGAGGATTTTTCATGTTTCATGAATGTTTGAAGCATCCTGTCGGATATTTTAATTTTTGCGTGGCTGTTGTGTGCATCATTTATTTGGTCTGTTGCTTTTTTTTTTTTTTTGACAGGCAGAGTTAGACAGTGAGAGAGAGAGACAGAAAGGTCTTCCTTTTCCGTTGGTTCACCCTCCAAATGGCCACTACGGCCAGTGTGCTGCGCCAATCCGAAGCCAGGAGCCAGGTGCTTCTCCTGGTCTCCCATGGGGTGCAGGGCCCAAGCACTTGGACCATCCTCCACTGCACTCCCGGGCCACAGCAGAGAGCTGGCCTGGAAGAGGAGCAACTGGGACAGAACCGGCGCCCCGACCGGGACTAGAACCCGGAGTGCTGGCGCCACAGGCGGAAGGTTAGCCTAGTGAGCTGGGGCGCCGGCCCCGAACCCTTTCAACCGGCGGTGCTGCCACTTGGTCCCTTGCTCTGTGCCCTGCTGCGCACAGGCCTGTCTCTAGCGTGGATTTAGCTTCAGCAATGCTCAGGGCCTCGTGATCCTCAGTAACACAATGAAAAACAACGTGATAGCTAATGATGGACGGAAACACAGTGTTCCCATTCAGAATTTTTCATCCAGATAACCCTGATGGGTGACGTTGCAGCTGGCTGAATAGATTACACGACTTCTATGCCCACAGAATTCCACGCGGAAACCACAGGCGAGAAAAGACACGCGGCGGCGTGCAGTCACTCAGCAAACGTCACATTCGGAAAAACAGAGTCTAAAATGATCCCACGTGCAGACAGTGAGTAAGTCCCAGACAACACTCGTGGCTCGCCGTGTGCACGGGACTGATTGTGACTGTTGAATAGATCAGCTACCCGGGGAAGGACACGTCCCTGTGGTGACCCCTGGAGCCGTGGTGACGTCATCCTACACAGCAGGGGGACTGTGCCCTTGTGAGCCAGGTTGAAGATGCTGATGTGGGGAGACCACGCTGGGTTTGGTTCAGGTTGGGCCCAATTGAGTCCTTCAAGAGAGAGCAGGTCGGAGAGACACGTGATGGCCCAGCAAGACCAGAGGGTTTGAAGACAGAGTGTAGACAGCCAGAGCTGGAAAAGGCAGAACAGCAGATTCTCCCCCCCCCCCCCGGGGGGGGGGCTTCAGAAAGGGACAGGGCCCTGCCAGCAGCTGGATTCAGCCTTGGCTTCTGACAAACAACCCTCAGAGAGTAAATTTGCATTGCAAGTTGGTGGTCAGGCATCGCAGCAGCAACAGGAAGTCCCCGCTGTGAACCTGTCTTGCCCTGGGTTGGCCCTGCGGTAGGCAGCACAGTCGGTGAGGGTCTGCGGGGCTGGGCAGGGAGCCAGAGAGATTTGTGAGCTGCCCCTGGCTCTGTTAGCTCTTGGAGCCCCAGTTCCACCACCCAGAAAGCAGAGAGGAATGAGAGCGCCTCTCTCTCTCTCTCTCTCTCTCTCTCTCTCTCTCTCTCTGGCTTGTCCTGCTCCTTGAATGGGGCCACACACAGCACAGGCTGCCAATAAAGCCACCGGGTCAATGGTGGCCATTATATCGTTTATGGAGAGCAGATCAAGGGCCTTGGAAGTACCCCCCGCGGCGGGGAAGGCCTGGGGCCCGCCTGCTCCATTTGAAGTGGAGAGGCCTTGTGATGGAGTGGGAAAGGGCGCAGGCTACAGAGTCGTGTGATCCCGGGCGCGTGATGCCACGTCTCGGCTTCGTGCCGCCAAGATGCAAACCGCGTCACAAGTCCATCTGTGTGCCAGCGGCGATCCCAGGATGTGGGAGAGTGGGACGGGAAAGGGGCGGAGTCCTGCTGCGGACAGCTGCGGTGTAAGGTGCACAGGACATCCCAGGACACCTGTCCATCATTCAGGGCGAGGGGGTGAGGAATCCATGTGGTGTAAGGTGCGCAGGACATCCCGGGACGCCTGTCCATCACTCGGGGTGAGGGGGTGGGGAGACCACGTGCCAGCTCTGTAAGGTGTGACATCCAGTGTGTCCATCACTCGAGGCAGGACCTGGGTGCTCACAGCTGGGTCCCCTGCCTCTGTCCTGGCACATCGTTCCTCGTCCCTGATTGGTTGCTGAGTCAACCAGCACCAGAAGCGCTTAGAAAACCCATGGGTGATTTTTCAGTCTAAAACCGCCGGCGGCTGACACCACATCCACATCACCTCCACCGCCAGCCGCGACCCCTAGAGTGCAAAGGTCAAGCTGGTGGTATTTACACGGAAACATGCATTTTAAACGGGCCCTCACTTCCTCCTGAAAGAATCCGAAGAGCGTGTTGGGACTGCAAACATTTCATATTTATGTGTCACCAGGCATCCAGGGAACACGGAGTTCTCCGTCAGCAGCCATGATCTCACCGGCCCTCACCGCAGCCCTGGGGGAAGAGTTGGAGAGGTGAGAGCCTGGGGCTCAGGAGCCAGAGCCGCCGGGCAAGCGCCCCGAACAGCCAGGGTAATGGCGGCCAATGTCAAGTTCCAGCGCGGGGCTGAGCGCTGGGGCCGCCACCGCCCTGTAGCGCCATCAGGACCAGGGCAGAACTCGAGGGCTGAGATCATCCCTCAGCACTGGAACTGTCAGCTGGACCCAGGCGCCGACAACACGAGCATCTTCAGGGGTGCACGAGGCCCACGGGACCGCATGCAAACAGGTTCTTTAAGTGACAAATGCAGAAAAGCAGATACCATATCCTCACCCCTTACGGGAAAACAGCATGGTGCAAGACGGGGGGGCGCGTGTGCCTAGTTACACGTGGACGCTGGGCACGTTTTGTGTCAGGGAAAGTTCTAGAAGAAGTGTGTCTCTAGCAGCTGGGTTGAAGACGCTCCCGGTAATTACACATTGTTCCTGTTGACATTTCTTGCCGTGTGCGTGTTTTTCCTTGGCAGTCAACTGCCTCAAATCCAGTAACGGAAAAGTTCTCTGTGTCCTCGGAAAATCGCTAAACACAACAAACGCAACTCTTAAAACCCTCCCCGATTGTCTTCTGTCATTAAGAAGGGACGCCAGGGGTGTTTTCCTGGCCGCGCTGAGCTTGGAAAGGAGTTTCCTGGTGCACGGGCAACCGTGGCAGGGGCACCCTATTTTGTAAACACGAGGCTCTGTGTCTGCAGAAGCAGCCCGCGCGGTGAGAGCGCCCTGCTTCTCCCTTGTTGTTTGAGAACCGGAGGCCGGCCCCACGGCGCAGCCTTCTTACCTAATAAACCCTGGGAGAAAGGAGAGCAGCCGCACCCCAACCGGGCATTTGCAGTGTCAACAAAACGCACGCGTCCACGGGCTGTCGGACCATAGATCTAGATCAGGTCGTTAAACTTGAACTTGGAAGCTCAGCTCACTGTTTCACAACAACTTAACATGACCGAACCACACACACTCGTGTTTAAGGTTTAAGGTCCATTTTAGGTCGTGTGTGTGTTTCTGCCACAATAAAGAAATTCGAGAAAATAAATCGTCTCCACACTCAGATCCCTGCAGGGTGAGACCCAGCTTAATGGGAGGAAAGGAGGGGGGGTCCCAGGAGGCTGTGTTCAAGTTCTGACTCTTACAGCTGTGGGCCCGGGACAAGCAGCGTGGAGTTGTTTCTGGTCTCTGCACCCAAGCTGAGCAGCGGCACGGGCCGGCGTGTGCCAGCACAGGGGCAGGCGGACCCCTACCATTGTGTGGGGGGTGACCACAGTGTGCACCCGCAAACAGGGAGTCATAGGATAATTACTCCATGTGCGTCAGGAGCAGGGGGATTTATTTGCAAGGTGGCAGCTGGCCCCTGGCAGATGTCAGTGTCTCTCACACACACACACACACTCACAGCCGGGAGATGGACAAGCAGAGCAACACCTGAACCCAGACCCCTTTCCCAATCAGAGCCTGGGGGGGAGTGGAGGGGCCGCACCTCCCCTTACCAACGGGGTTGGACAAAGCGCTGGGCACTGGAGGCCGCCCAGAATCTTCCGGGGCACCTGGAAACCTCCGGGGCCACGTGGAGGCGCTGCCGCGTGTCCAGCCCTGAGTCCAGGGTGTTTGTTTCCTGAGCTCGCTGCCTGCTGCCCCTGGAGGCGGCGGGGACGGTGGCCATGGCGTCAGTGTCCCGCAGGTCACAGCGGTCACTGTCCTTTTTCGAAGTGTGGACACAGCGCGCCCCCGGGAGATCCTAGCAATCCAGCGGCAGGTCCACCCCCGGGCCTGCATCCTGCTGTCTCCCACGAGGGTGCCCAAGCACAGCGGAGGCCCAGGGCCCGTGCCAAGGCTGGGCCTGCCACCCGCGCTTTCCCAAACCCGGCTTCTGCAGAGCAGGAGGTGGCCTGCACGTTTGCAGGTGCACCCTCCGGCTGACTCCGCCCCCGACGCGCGCCTGGCCCTCTTCCCAGCGCAGATGGGACTACTGCGCTGCCATCCGCGACGCCCGCGTTCCTGGGGACCCGGCCTTCGTTCCTTCACTCATTGCCGAATCGGAATCGGAGCCTTGCCGCCCGTTTTAGGTGCTGGGGGTTCAGCGCTGAGCCACCCCCTCAACACCGATTTCGCGATGCGGTCCTGTCCTATGAGCCATTGTCGTGGACTTTGCCTGTGCGCAGGTGCAGGTGGGAGGGCATTGTCTCCCGCTGGGAGGGTGATGGGCAGCTGCATGTGGCCCCGCCCCTTCTCCTCCCCCCACCCCGCCTCGCAGGGCGCAGGTGCCGCTGGCTGTCCCCAGCAGTCCCTCTCCCGGGCCTCCCTGAGGTCAGGGATTTGTTCGGGATGCCCTGTCCCAGGTGCCCCGGCTTAGCCACGCCTCCCCACACACCCCAGCCTCTAAGAGGGGCCCACAGCCTCCAGTTCCTCCTGTCACCCACTGCTAGGCTGGTCACCCTGTCCCCTCCCTGCCACCTTCCTCTCCTCCTCCTCCTCCTGGTCCTCTCCCACCTCCCAGTTTGTGGCTGTGCCTCTCCCTCAGCCAGAGCCTGACCCTCCTGGGGTGTGGTCGCCACGCTCACACCCAGGAGCCCCCCCCCACACACACACACACACTGCTCCCGGGGCGCTGCAGAGCTGCTGGGGCCGGGAATCTGACACAGGTCAGGAATCCGACATTTCCGGGCCAGTTGCCCTGGCTCAGAGGGTTACGCTACCGCCTGTGACGCGTGCATCACCCATGACGAAGGTTCAAGTCCCAGCTGCTCCACTTCTGATCCAGCTTCCTGCTAATGCACCTGGGAAAGCAGCAGAAGATGACCCAAGTGCCTGGGCCTCTGACACCCACGTGTGAGACCCGGATGGAGTTCCTGGCTCCTGGCTTCTGCCTGGCCCCACCCGGACGATTGTGGTGATTTGGGGGGACTGAACCAGTGAATGGAAGATCTGTCTCTAATTCTTTCTTTCAGATAAATGAAATATAATTTTTTAAATGGGCTAGTGCTTCTTATTTGACTCCTGATGGGTTTAGTCACCAGTTCAACACTTAACTTATTTGCAGGCCACTTCCTCCAGGAAGCCTTCTCAGATTGCCTGTCCTGCAGCACCCCTGTCTCCCTGCCAGAGCAGGGTTAGGGACCTGAGCACCCAACCTGCCCGTCCCAGGGAGTAGCAGCTGCCTGTCTGCGTTTGCACCCTTCAGAGGGGCAGTGAGTCTTGGGTGGTGCGGGCTAGGCTGGGTCTACCTTTTGTCCTCAGCGTGGACACAGGAGCCAGCACCTCGCAGGTGCCTGTGTGTGACAGAAGTTAGTGTCTGCCACCAGGCGGAGTGAGGGAGCTGTCCCCCCTCCCCGCCATTAGAAATCACAGCCACTTCATTCATTCACTCACTCATTCATTCACTGGAGCACGTCTATGTCCGGTGCTGAGATTCCACAGTAGGAAGGGTCCCCAGAGCCCTGGCCTTGGGAAAGCCTGGGCTGGGAGGGGCAGGGCACCACGGGCTCGGGCAGGACAACTGGTCAACCCGCCATGTTCTCGGGCACCCATCCTATGCACTCAGCTCACACAAGCGTGCGCTGTGGATTCCTCCCTTTCTGTGCCTCGTGCCGGCCTGCTGGGCCCTGCTGGTTCGGCAATGCTGGGACAGGACCTGGAGCGCGCGCACGGCCTTGTGCTCCCGGGGCCCCGAGCAGGCGCAGCCGCTTCTGCCGCTTCTGCCCGGCTCTGCCCCAGAGTCTGGGGGGGAAGTCCCGGAGCTCATTTCCCCTCATTATTGAACTTGAAACAGCTCGGATAAATAAGCAGATTTTAATCAACTGCAGCTAAACAAAAGGCACAGATGGTCGGGAGAGATTGAGTGACAACGGCGAAGCCCCCGGGGCTCTCCCCAGCACCCCCGGGCGGGGGGAGGGGTGCCGAGCCCGGCCCCTGCTTTGTTTGTTCTTTGCATTTATGAATCCCGGAATTCCTTTCCTTGAAGTCCGCAGCTGCGGCCAGGAAGGCAGAGAGGAGAGAAGGGAGTGAGGGAGCGCCGGCCAGAGCAGAGCAGGGAGCTCAGGGCTCAGTGGAAGGAGGGACGCCAGGGTCCTGGCTGAGTTTACAAAATGGAATAACACAGGAGGTAAGGAGTGAAGATGGGTGGGCACTGTGGCACTGTGGGTAAAGCCGCCGCCGTCAGTGCCAGCATCCCATATGGGCGCCGGTGTGGGGCCTGGCTGATCCACTTCCCATCCAGCTCTCTGCTGTGGCCTGGGAAAGCAGTGGAGGATGGCCCAGGTCCTTGAGCCCCTGCACCCACGTGGGAGACCTGGAAGAAGCTCTTGGCTCCTGGCTTCGGATCGGCGCAGCTCTGGCCGTTGTGACCAATCGGGAAGTGAACCAGTGGATGGAAGACCTCTCTCTCTCTCTCTCTCTCTCTCTCTCTCTCTCTCCCTCTCTCTCTCTGTAATTCTGGCTCTTGAATAAATGAACAAGCTCTTTACAAACAATGCTAAAATCCCAGAGAGAGAGCGAGGAGGCCTGGGAGCGTGGCCTGCACAGAGCCTTTCGCCTTGAGCTTCCTCTCACTGAGGCCACGGGGAAGAACAGGATACGCCAGATGGTTCTTGACGTTCGTGAGATATACACAGACCGTCTCCCAGAGGCTGACGTCACACAGGCCAGCCTCCAGGCAAGGAGGCCGACGGATGGTCCGGTTCGGGGATGGTTCTGTCGGAACCAGAGCTGGCTGTGCGTCCTCTGCTCCAAATTGCAGTTGAGCAAAGCAGGGAGCGCGCTCCCCAGGCCCCGCCCAGTACGGACTTCCGCTCGCTGTGGCCCCGGAGTAGCGGCCATGACACTGACCTCCTACATGGGGGTGGAGTCTGCGGGCAGAGAAGGGACCATTGACAGGGAGGCCCTGCTGGAACCGTGTGGAGGGCTGGGGGCGTGGGAGGGCCCTGGGCGCAGGAGCCCCGGGTGCAGGGAGGCCCCGGACGCAGAGGGCCCGGCAAGTTTCTGGCTCCAGCTCGCCGGCTGCATGGCCTGGTTGAACCATCCCAGTCCTAGTCCCGACCCCGAGGGGCTGTTATGAGGATCCAGTAAAATCGTACACACAAAATACTTGGCAGAGTTTTGTCTATAGAAGGGCACGCAACAAACACCGGAAATCGGATGCAAAGAGTTACACAGACTCATAAACCCTCCCCAGGGCCCTGTTAGCGAAGAGGGCGCGTGTTCTCACCCTGTGCCGCGGGCTGAGAGACGCAGCCTTCGCCCAGTGTTCCCAGAAGCCTCCGTGCACTTGCACGAGCTTTGGCCTCTGTGCCTGCACAGCCTCCAGCGCACAAGGCTGCGTCTTCGGGACTGCTTGTGACTGTGTCCCCCGTCTGTGCATCTGGCAGGTGGCTGCGGACCGAAGGGCAGAATTTGCTGGAAAAGTAATTGTCCACTAGCGACGCAGGGAGTTTGGCTTCGCAGGAGAAGGGGGGTTTCTAGGCCCAGCTCTGGGCCACCCAGCGGATCAAGGGTCTATGCAGGTGGAGGGCGTCTGTAGGAAAAAGATCGACCCCTTGATACGTAAAGAAGACCTGTGAAAGCAGATTTGACAAGTGCTTGCTCATCAAGAACAGGCAGCTACACCCCAGAGTCACGAAGTTTCGTTGGATTTGAGAACAACCTGCAAAGTGGATTTTTCTTAGCCTACGAGGATTCCCGCGGGCAGACAGGAGCGCTTGAGAACCCACTGTCCACTTAAACCACACAAATATTTCTGACATATTTGATGAGCAAGGTCGCATTTTAAAATCTCATAGGAAAAGTGTTCTGCTATGCGCCCATTTTCACATCTCTCCGAGGTGAGCGGCAGGGTGCTTGGGCCCGAGTGGGGCTGAAGACGGTCCTGGTGCAGGCATCCTGGGGGTCCTCCTGGAGGAGGAGGCATTCGGCGGGGCCCTAAACAGTCGGTCAACCTCTGCCCAACATGGGGGGAGAGGGCATTTTGCACAGAAGTGGTACATCAGCGGCGGAAGCTGAAACCCAGGGGCGTCGTGGGGAGTGGGAGATCGGCTGGGCTGGGAAGAGGGGGTGGGGGCTGCAACCCTCCCGACCGTGCCTTGGCTGAAGGTGAGAAATTCACTTTTTGAAACATGAAGAACAAAGAACAGCTCCAGAGCCCAAAGATGCCTCCCAGGGTCATCTAGCACCAGAAACCTGCGCTGAGGTTTCTCTTCCCCACATTCATTTGTTTTCATCTTGGGCAGGGCCATCTGGCTGCGACAGGGCAAACAGCGGTGAGAAACAGGCGCTCCTGTCCCCCTCCCAGCCGGGCGTCCCCGACCCCTGCACACCCATCCATTAACGCGCAATTAGTCCCCTGGCTTTCTCAAAGGCCTGACCTCTGACCTCTCCCGCCCCCTGGCAATCTAATCCCTGCCAGTTAGGAGGGCGGGAGGACAGGTGTGTTTCACACTTCCCTACGAGGTGCCAGACGCAGCCCTGAAGACCACAGACTTCGCTGTTCGTTTATCAGCACTGATTTGTTGCCAGGCCGTCTCTGCCTGCTGGTGTCTTCAGGTGCAGCCCGGGTGCACAGAGGCCCCACTGCGCCTGCTCGTTCCTCTACTGCAAGGCTTCCGTATTGAGACAAGCCCCACCTGGAAATGTGGCATCTGGAGGGCGCTGGTCTGCCCTAGGAATCCATCCCACCACCCAGCTCTCCACCCACGCAGCCAGCCAGCCAGCGCCTATCCATCCATCCATCCACCCTCCCATCCATCCTCCCATCCATCCATCCATCCACCCATCTATCCATCCATTCATATATTCATTCATTCATTCATTCAATAGTTCATTCAACACTATTCACTGAGCCCGGGGGAGATTCAATGTAGTCAAGAAATAGCCCTGCCTCTTAGGAGACTGGAGGCTGGTAGAGGAGACACCAGCAGAGTTTAATATGACACGGGAAGAATGGCAGTTGATACATTGATTCATATATATTCATATATACTGACTGATCTATACTCATATTTATTTGCAGTTTAGGTATTATATCATATGTAGAGTTCAAAATGTTGTACATGCAAACTTACATAGCAACTAAGAAATAGCTCTATAATAATGTCAGATGCTGCTCCTGTACAAATACCCATCCACTCACTCCTTATCTGGATTTTACAAACGTGGAATAAAGCTATTAACTGAACTATCTTGCCCAAGCTCGCACCCTGAGCACATCAGGGCCCAGGGTCTGGAGCTGGACGGTGCAGCCCCCACGCACGTGACCTAGGACACACTCCCGTGCCGTGGCTTGGCCTGGAACAGTGACTCCAACAGTGGAGGAGGCCTGCGGCTGTCACAGGCTGAGCCCTCCCTTTGGACCACTCCCGGGCTGAGTGATTGACGTAGAGTGTCTCGCTCCACACTTGGGAGCCTTCCATGAAGGCCTCAACCCATTTTCCCAGCTCAGGAGAGGAAGGGTTGGGCCAGATCAGAACCTTACCCGTTGCTGGGTCTGGGCACCACCCTGAGCTCCCGGCTTCCAGAACCCAAAGTCCCAGCTGGCATCGACCAACTCTGGGGCCCCCGGGTCCCCTGAGCCCAGCCCAAGTGGCCATTCATCAAAAGAAACCGAAGGGCTGGACCTGGGCTGTCCCGGCTGCAGGGGAGAGGACCCGGGCCGTCCCGGCTGTGCTGAAGGCTCGCTGTGTCAGCACGGGGGAGCAGCCTGGGGTCACCAGCTACCTCCCAAGGGGATCGCTTTATCCGTGAGCAGACGCGCCTTTGCGGGTGAGACCAGGATACGAGGTCCCCACTGGCTCAGACTGCAAGCTGGCTTTTCGTACAAATGCTGCGTTAACTTCTTTACTCCTTTGAAATGAAATCCGCGGCTCCTATAGCTACTGTCACGCGTAACTTTAAGAGAATCCAGGTAACAGCCTGACCGTAATGTAAGAGAGAACAATGAAAAGAAAACTGTTTGTAATAAAATTCTGTGGGTTTCATTCCACAGACTTTCAGGCACAACCCCAAGCCGTGCGGTGGGGCAGGTGGGTGCCTCTGGCTTGGCCCCGGCTGGCTCTGCAGGCAGGACCACAAACACAGCCACGTCCAGCTGACTTGTGCCGGTACCTCCACGCCAGTGCTCGCGTGATTTTCCACAACAGTGAACAGCTCTGGTCAAAATCTCCAAACAGCCAAAGTGCGATCGTTTCTCGCTTAGCGTGGCTGCTGCATTTACAATGAACGTGCATTGAAATGATGCAAACAATGGCTCTGTGCTCACGGTACAACCAAGTGAGCTCCTGGATTCGTATATGTCAGGACTCGCTCACCTACCTGTGTGTGTGGCGTGTGCTGTGCGTGGGGCCAGCAGCACTTTCTCACCCATCGCTGCAGCCGGAGACACAGCCACATGCACCCAGAAGCCTCCACGGGCTGGCTCCAGCCTGGCCATGAAACACGGGTGTCGAGTTTATTGTAACCGCGTAAAACTCACAAGGGTCACTCCACATGGCTCCAGCGATTCCAAAATAGTTTTTATGAGCAAGCACGTGACTTGCTCACCTTGCAGATATTTATTGGGTGTATGCTAAGAGCGAGGAGCTATGGCCGCATAAGTGAGACCCAGTCCTTTCTCACAAGGGCCTGACTGTCACGTGTTCAAGACAAGTTCCAAACAAAAATGAACCCTGAAAAATGAAACTGCTCTAAGGAAAAGGAGACACGGGCACAGGCTATCGCACAGCACGAAACACGACAGAGACCGGAGAGTCTGGCGGTCCACGTCCCAGCTCCCCATCTCGCCCCTGGAAGACGATGGCTGGTGCCCCCTCACCCAGACAGCAGCCATGTGTGTGGGCTCCCTCACCTCCCGTGCACCCGAGGGCTCCCCCAGCTGTGTCTGGAGACGGCGACAACCAGGTGAGCCAGCTGCCCGGAGGGGACGCGGAAACATCGCTGGGGGGTGGCTCGGGGAAGGAAAAGGCTCTGGCCCCCCATCCTGGGGAGGCTTGGGCTAGAAGGATGTGCAGGGAGGATGAGGACTGCTGGTGCAGCAGGAGGGTTCTGCCCCCCGGGAGGGCTTCCCAGGTGCCCTCTTCGCCCCTGGTAGTACTGGCCGCTCTTATTTTTGTCACACGGTACCCAGAACACCACCTTGGCTGCGCTGCCATTTTTTTTCCCATATGCTGGGCTCCTTGGCATTTGGGGTGGAGCCTGTGTTTTCCTGACTTTAACCCCAGAAGCCTGAGGGTGCACAGCAGGAACTCTAGAGGTCTGTGTGGAAGAGCTCAAAGGGGGGACAGGAGAGAGGGAGGCCCGAGACGCTCCTTGGCCAGCGCCGTGGCTCAACAGGCTAATCCTCCGCCTGCAGCGCCGGCATACCGGGTTCTAGTCCCGGTTGGGGCGCCGGTTCTGTCTCGGTTGCCCCTCTTCCAGGCCAGCTCTCTGCTGTGGCCCGGGAGTGCAGTGGAGGATGGCCCAAGTGCTTGGGCCCTGCACCCCATGGGAGACCAGGAAAAGCACCTAGCACCTGGCTTCGGATCGGCTCAGTGCACTGGCCGTAGCAGCCATTTGGGAGATGAACCAGTGGAAGGAAGACCTTTCTCTCTGCCTCTCTCTCTCTCTGTCTAACTCTGCCTGTCAAATTAAAAAAAAAAAAAAGACGTCCCTTGATAGCCCTTTGGGGCAGGCTTGTGGAGATTCCTCTTCTAACATTTCTTTATTTAATTTCATCTACCTTAAAGCAGAGCCAGAGAGAGAGACAGACAGACAGAGCCAGACACACATGCAGACAGAGAGAGAGAGACCTTCCACCTGCTGGTTCATTCCCCCAAATGCCCGCAAACAGCCAGGGCTGGGCCAGGCCGAAGCCAGGAGCCAGGGACGCCATCCAGGACTCCCTGTGGGTGGCAGAGGCCCAAGTAGCTGGGCCATCACCTGCTGCTTTCCAAGCTGCATGAGCAGGAGCTGGACCAGAAGAGGAAGAACCAGGACCTGAACCGGCACCCCAGTATGGGATGGGGGCGTCCCGAGTGGCGGCTGAACTTGTTGCAACACAATGCCCAAGAATTCTCGCGTGGGAAAAAGAGTGACACTCAGAAGGGGGAGGAAGGGAGAAAGGAAGATGACAGATGATTACAAAGATAGATCGGTGATTGATTGATTGATGGGTTAGATGGATAGATGGCAGAGATGACAAACCACTCGCTTGTTGTTTGAGATTCTCTTTCCAGTGAGCAGAGCCCTCCATCTGCAGTAAGACATAAAGGGGCTTCAAATGCCAGTGCTGGGAGAAAGACACAATGCGGTTTTAGACACAGCAGACGGGCCGGCCCTGCCCTGGCTCCTCTGTTTTGGAAGTGCACAGCGGTGGAAGGTTTGGGACGTCGGCAGGGGAAGGGTGATCCTGAGGAGACAAACCAGCCGGGAAAGGAGACCCAGGTCCCCAGAGCCACACTCAGCCATGATCGCACTGGGCTGGCCACCGCCGGCGGGGCTGGCGGGCTTGGCCAGGCTGAGCAGCCCCCCGCGCGGGCCCCTGCTCCTGCACATCACAAGCTGGTCACGGGGTATTTGTAAACAGTTGCTTAAAGACAGCGCTGTGCGCGTGGCCCTGGGAAGGCTGCCTGGCGCGGCGCCTGCAGGGATCTTGAGATAAGCTCTCCATCTTGCCGAGCCCTGCTCCAGTCTCGTGCGAGAGCCCTGTAATTAGAGGGAGAACTGGGAGCCGGCAAGAGGATTGGAGAGGAACTGTGAGAATATGAAAGGGCTGGAACAATCAAGCTCATAAAAAAAGAAAGGCTGGGAGACGTGGGATTATCTAGATCGGAGGACAGAAGGTCAAGGGGTGCATCCGCAGATGCTCAGCCCGGGGAGGGACCGCTGAGAAGAAAGACCTGAGGCTGGGCTGCCCTCCCAGGCTGGAGCCGTGGGAACTGAGCCGCGAGTCCGCAAGGTGCAGGGGCGGGCCATCTGGCTGCGGGAACCCACCAGGCCGGCCCGGGTAGAGCCCGTGCAGGGCCCCAGGCCAGCAGGACGCCTGGGTGGTGCCCATGCTGTGAAATCCCCCACCCCCAGCGTCATCGTGAGAGAAGGCACGCTCGGGTACACTCTAAACAAGCAAGGTGCCCGTGGAGAGAGAATTCTCTGTGCGTGTAGGGGCAGGGGGTGACCAGGACATTAAAACGTGGCTTGGTTGGGGCTGGCACAAAGGGTTAAACTGCTGTCTGCGATCCTGGTATCCCATAGGAGCGTGGGTTCGAGTCCTGGCTGCTCCACTTCTGACCCAGCTCCCTGCTAATAGCCTGGGAGGGCAGAAGAGGCCCAAGAGTTTGGGCCCCTGCCACCCACGTGGGAGACCTGGATGGAGCTCCTGGCTCCTGGCTTCCGCCTGGCCCAGATCTGGCCATGCAGCCATTTTTTAGGGAGTGAATCAGCAGATAGAAGATCTCTCTCTCTCTCTCTCTCTCTCTCTCTCTCTCTGTGTCTACTTCTCTCTCTGCAACTCTGCCTTACAATTAAATAAAATCATAAATCTCTGAAAAAAAACCATGCAGCTTGGTGGAGGTTTTGGGGTAACCCAGAAACTTGATTTCAACACAACCCAGATGTACAAGGCGTGGTCTCCCAGTTTGCAGCCGGGGCCTCTCCGGCCTCCTCCCTGGGTCGGGGAAGCTGGGAGAAGCTCAAGTCTTTGTCCATGGTGGAGGGGTTGAATGGAGACTCTGGATGGGAGTCAGCCCCACCCCTTCCCAAACCGCTCCAGCACCCCAGCCCTCCCAGCCTGAGATGCCCTTGAACGAATCCTGTTAAAGAAACAGCAATGACGTCAGACTACAGGGAGCCCTCCCCCGCCCACCACACACAGGCCCCCAGAGCAGCGCACTGCCCCGGAGTGGGTTTTCTGTATTCTGCTTGTTTTACACACACAATCGGATGGCTTACCTATTATTTTGCAAATTTTTTCCTCCTGTTTTAGTTAAGCTAAATTAATCAAAATGGTGTGTGTAGTATGAAACTCATTTTACATAAATATGCAGCTATCTGCGAACTTTCATTCCAAAGACAAGCGGGGATGGCACCCAATCAACCACAAGGTCTTTCCCGATGTGGAATTGTAAGTTATCATATTTTTCATGCTGTTATTATTTGTATTTTCCACCATTAATAGGTTGCACTTCTGTAAAAAGAAGAAATCCATTATTGTAGTTATAACATAAAAAATTTGCCATATTATTATTCACTTTTTAAAAAAGATGTGTTTATTTGTTTGTTTGAAAAGCCAAGTGAGAGAAAGAGGGAGGGAGAGAGGAGAGAGGAGAGAGCTCTTCTACTCTCTGGTTCACTCCCTAAATGCCCATGACAGCCGGGGCTAGCGTAGGCCAAAGCCGGGAGCCAGGAACTCCATCCGGGTCTCTGATGTGGGTGGTGGGAGCCCAGGCGTTTGGACCACCACGTGCGGCCTCCCGGGCACATCAGCAGGAAGCTGCATTGGAAGCAAAGGGGCGGGACTTGAGCTGGCTTCCCAAGATGGGATGTGGAAGTCCCAGCCGAGGCTCTACCCCCTGCCCCACAGTGCCTGTGGCTGCTCTGAGCCCTGATCACTCTGTTTGCAAAGACCACTCCAGCAAGGGCATGGGCGAAGCGAGGGTGTCTCAGATACGACGTATTCTCCATAGGGTCGCTCGGATTTAATGCCAATCTAAGACCCTGAGGGAGGAGCTATGGAGGCCAGTGGGCCCAAAGCAGCCTCCAGCAGGCTCCTACAGACCCCTAAAAATTTCCATCTTTAGAGTCTGATTTCTTTGAGAGGCAGATGGAGAGACAGAGACCAGACTGGGCAGAGAGAGAAAGAGAAAGAGAGGGTTTCATCTGCTGGGTTTTTTTTCCCCAAAGGCCCACATCCATGAGGCCAAAGCCAGGAGCCCCGAACCCAGTCTGAGTCCCCCGCATGCGCATCAGAAACCAGTGCTCCAGCCATCACTGCTGTCTCCCAGTGTCTGAGTTGGCAGGAAGCTGGAGTCGGGAGTAGAGCCAGGACTTCAACGCACTCTGAGATACGGGAAGTGGGTCCTGGACCGCAACACCGAACGCCCACCCTGCGGCTCTGCAGTCCTCTGAGGGTCTCCTCCCTCCCGTCTGGATCCCTGTGGACTCCCCGTCTCCCACTTCCTTTGCGAATGCCTTGGGTGGCCAGCCTCTCCCCCGTGCACCCTCCTCCCCAGGAGATGACACTATTATTAGCTCACAAACCTCCATTTCCGCCGTGTTGAAATCGAGGACACGAGAAAGCAGCAGCAAACACGCTCAAGTGTCAGGACCGTGGCACCTGCCCCGAGGGCTTGTCACAAGCAATAACCGCTTAGCTCTGCGGCCACCATGAATAGCCTTAAAAAAAACCCCTGCACCGAAGGTCATTTACACACGTTTGATGCTGTCTCTTTGAAGTCTTGAATACAGCGCAGTGTTGTCCATGCCTATCTGGAGAGGCAGCTGCACGAGGAGGGTTATTTTTAAGCTTATCGGATGCATGTGATTTGCAGGCTGTTACAGATGGAGAGTGCTCGCCTTCCCGGCTGACGGCGTTAGCCAAGCAGAGCGAGGCGGCTGTAAGCACAGATGCTCCCACCGCTGGGAGCCCGGGGTCTGGGCCAGGGGCTCTCTGATTTTGCAGTCCCGCCGCCGTCCGTGGTGCGTGATAACCCCGTCTTCCTCTCGCCACCTCTCTGTGGCTGTATTACGCTGGTCACTTTCATAGCATGTCAGAGCTGGCCAGCACCTTCCCCAGTAATTGAAGCGCAATTGGCAGAGCAGGGAATGACTCATCCTGAAGTGGAAACGCTCATGGCCTTCGGGCATTCAGTGTGAAGCAACCTCCGCCTCCATCCAGGTCCAAAACTCTACCCTATCTCTCCCCGGGATCGCTTCCCCCGGGCTCCCAGCAACCAGCACTGCTGGTTCTGGACGTGTTTCAGAACGCAGTGACACAAAGCTGACCAGGGTTTGTGCTGGCGTCTTTCACGCAGTGGCATGTTTTTGAGGCGTGCTCGGGTTCTGGTGGGTGTCCCGGAGCTTTCCTCATGGGGCTGAGCATCCCATTGTACGCATGTGTTAAACTGTGCTCATCCATCCAGCCCTTCACGAACATCTGCCCCCACGAGACTGCGGACGGTAAAGCTGGCTCAGGCACAATAGGGAATGGTGGGTATTGCGGCAAAGCGAGGACCCAGCCCAACTGGAGGGGGATGAGGAATCAGTCGGAGCTGATGGAAACCTGGAGACAGCCGCCTTCTAACTTCTCAAGGACCCAAAGATCTGGGTTTTTTATGGAAAGGATTTTAGTTCGTTGAAGACTATCGGCTAACTCATATTTCGTTATGCAAGCCAAACCAAATGAGCTAGTCGTCCAATTGAGTCCACCGGACCCGGGACTGCTCGGTTATTTGGGATTCAGCACTCTTAGTCCCATTTTGTCACACAATATTGTATCCTTGCCACAAAGGACGCCATCATAGTCTCTGACTTTGGGGAAGGTAAAACTAAGAAGACTGATCGAATGGAATTCCTTTAATTATCAAGACCCACTTGCAGCATTTGTTTCTAACCGCACCAGCATTTTGATGGAGCACCTGGTCTCAAAGACTGATGCTGGCTTACCAGGCCATAAGTTCTTAGAAACGGACGAAGATGAAGTGTCTTACACTGGCTGTAAATCTAGCCTGTACACTGCACAGCCGGATGGTGCAATTGTATGTTTCACCATGAAGTATTTTATTTAGAAAGTACGATGTGCTGTACACTTCAGAAAATCTGAAAAGTACAACGAAGGTGAAAATGGGATGACTGTGGATACTCCTCGCATGCAGAGCCAATGCCCCGTAGAGTGGGTTTCCTTCCAGGCTTTGTTTTGAGGCAGAGTGATTTTGTGGGTATGTCTCACCTTAAATGAATTTGAGGTCTGCAAAGAATTTCAGAATGGGATGAATAAAACTCGAATTACCAAAATCCAGTGCTGCCTGGTTCAAAGCCATGTAAAGCGAGTTTCCTGTTTTCAGATTAGCACAATGTCTGCATTTTTAACTTGCCCGAGACGGCTCCCTCCCCCTGTCTCTTTCCCGGCTGTCAGTGTTCACATCAGTTTCAGCATGAAATTAAAATGTTCATGTGTGTTTCTAATGAAGATGAGTTCTGTGAGATCCTCCTGAGACTCCTTGGACGGCCGGGATCCTAGTTACGGTCTGGAAAAATCGTAGGCTCTCAGACAGTGTCCCACACAGGGCATCCCTCCCGTGGCTGGAACAGCAAGTTCGAGGGACGGCTCTTTGCCGTGCATAAACTGACTCCAGTGCGTAAGGCATTGTGCGAGTCCTCACAGGCCACTTGAACATCGCAAGTGGTAATGAAGCAAAAACCCCATCTACTAAATAAGACCCCAGCGGCCCACGCTTCCACGGAAGCCGACGCTCGTGCAGCTGCTGCTACCCTAAGCCGGTCTCCACTTCCCCCTCCCTAGCGGGATGCTCACTTTCAACCACGCATCTCCTGTTTATTACTGGCCCAGAGGGGCGTGAGACCCCCGGAAGCCTGATCAAAGGGACGCGAGATGCCATCTCCCGTTGAGGAAGCGTGTCTCCCGCTCCTGCCCCACTCAAACAAGAGAGCAAGAACGGAATCGCTTCTAAGTCAAACCTGTCTACACCGCTCGGCCCCGCTGCTTTACACGCCCAAACCAGGGGCAAACCCACGTAACCCAGAGCCTGTCCTATAAAACCCACTGGATAGCCCACGTGGTTCATCGACTGCTATACTGACCGTGCAGAACAAAGTGGTTTCTTGGCACACTTTTGTACCATTGCCAAGTCAGAAATGACCCGCAAGTCGTTTTTCTTCAAAAAATTCATGAGAAACTGATATGATGAAAGAATTATGCAGGGATTTCAATTTCTTTTGCAGTCAAATAACCTTTTATTTCAATTCCACTTTCCACAGACTTTTTTTTCAGGATTTTTAAATTTATTTCAAAGTCAAAGTTAGAAAGAGGGAGACACAGAGAGAGAAAGAGAGAGAGAGAGAGGTCTTCCACGTGCTGATTCACTCCCCAAATGGCCACAATGGCTGGAGCTGGGCCAGGCTGAAGCCCAGAGCCGGGAGCTTCATCCAGGTCTCCCACGTGGGTGCAGGGGCTCAGGCGCCTGGGCCGTCTTCCACTGCTCTCCCGGGCCAGTAGCAGGGAGCTGGATCAGAAGCGAGGCAGCTGGGACATAAATTGGCACTCATATGGGATGCCGGCACAGGTGGCGCTGTACCTGCTACGCACGGTGCCGGCCTCCCGCAGACCTTCTGAAGTACACGTGGGTATATTTTTAAAGGAAAAACCAGCACCAGCTCACGAGCTGGGAGTACACTTGTAGTAATCACGCGTGTTTAACTTCCGGGCACAGACTGCTGCTGGAGCGCCTAACAATCCCTGAAGAGCGGCAGCCGGGTGCGGGACCAACAGACGGCCGTGGCCGGCCGGGGTGGCTGCGTGTCTCTCTCTGGTCCAGCACTAGGGAACCTCTGAGACGCTGCTGTACAGCGGACAAAGCAGCTGCAGGGGGACTGTCCAGTGTGCGTTGATTGGCGGAAAGTTGACAAAAGACTGGCTTTGGGGCCAGCGCTGTGGCATAGCAGGTAAAGCCCTTGCCTGCAGTGCTGGCATCCCATACGGGCGCAGGTTCAAGACCCAGCTGCTCCACTTCCACTCCAGCTCTCTGCTGTGGCCTGGGAAAGCAGTAGAAGATGGCCCAAGTCCTTGTGCCCTGCACCTGCGTGGGAGACCCGGAAGAAGCTCCTGGCTCCTGGTTTCGGATCAGCACAGCTCTGGCCATTGCAGCCATTTTGGGAGTAAACCAGCGGATGGAAGACCTCTCTCTCCCTCTGCCTCTTCTTCTCTCTCTGTAAATCTGACTTTCAAATACATAAATAAATCTTTAAAAAAAGACTAGTTTTTTTTTTTTTGACAAGCGCACTTATTTGATAAAGGCTATCACTTTTAAAAGATTTATTCATTTATTTATTTGAAAATCTGAATGACAAAGGGAGAGAGATCTATCATCCTCTGGTTCATTCCACCAAATGGTCATACCAGCCGGGTCTGGGCCAGGCCGAAGCCAGGAGGCAGGAACTCTACCCTGGTTTGCACACAGGTGGCAGGAGCCCAAGCAGACACCCCGGGCATATTGGCAGGAAACTGGATCAGAAGTGGAACAGCCAGGACTCGAACTGGCACTCTGACATGGGCGGCCAGCGTGGTGGGCGGCCAGCGTGCAGGCGGCTGCTTAACCCACTGTGCCACCACGCAGGCCCCAGCTTGGCCTTTCCCTCCTCTCCGTGCAGATCCTCTGAACCGAGGTGATGAGGGCTCCGTCAGCCGCCCGTGGTGAGCCCCGGAGGCAGCTGAGGGACCTCCTGGTGGTGCTCCTAGGTCAGGGTGTGCTTGGCGAGGCTTCGATGCACTGTGTATTCCGTGCTGTTAACATGTGCTGCCCTGTGCATGGATACCACCTATTTCAATTAACTAAAGTAGTAAGCAAGGCATTAAAAAGAGACACCAGCTGTGTGCAGTTAATTGTCGTGGAGCGAACCTTGACCTTGAGAGTGAGGCCCTGGTCTTGTACTCTTTTCTTAAAAATTAATTAATTAGTTAAGAAAGAGGTGGAGTTACAGACAGAGAGAGGGAGAGATAGAGAGAGGTCTTCCATCTGCTGGCTCACTCCCCATGTGGCCACAACAGCCAGAGCTGGGCAGATCGGAAGCCAGGAGCCAGGAGCTTCTTCCAGGTCTCTTACATGGGTACAAAGGCCCAAGGACTTGGGCCATCTTCCATTGCTTTCCCAGGCCATAGCAGAGAGCAGGATTGGAAGTGGAGCAGCCGGGTTTCAAACCGGCGCCCATACGCGTTGCCAGCGCCGCAGGCAGAGGCTTAGCCTACTACGCCACGGCGCCAGCCCAGGTCTCATAACCCTTTTAACTTTTGCAATCCACCCCCCCCAAAGAGTTGGCAGCCAGATAAATATTAGATCATTAAAGGAAGTAATTAGTAAGTGTGAAGGTTCTATCTATCTCAATACCTAGAATAATTTTCATATGAGACAAGGGTGACCCAAAACAGATTCCAAACAATCAAGATTTTTATGCTCCTAAAGCTGTCTAAATGAAGTACATGAAATTTGCTCACCTTAAAAATATTTTTAAAATTAAATTTAAATTTAAAAAATAGAAAATGATTTAAAATATTTTGCATATATATCTTAATTGATATGATTCATTTAAATACATTAGTATAAAATGTTTGACTAAAATGCATTAATGAAATCTTATTTTAAGTGCTTCAGGGACTAAATATTTAAAACAGTGTATTTCACAGGATTTTAAAAAAAGAATTGGTAGAATACGCCCACCAGCAATACTTAAGTGGCAGAATAATCACAGTGTAATCGATCTGCTTCCTAAATTCAGAAGTCTAGGTCACGGGGCGGCGCTGTGGTGTAGTGGGTAAAACCCTTGCCTGCAGTGCCGGCATCCCATGTGGGCGCAGGTTCAAGACTCGGCTGCTCCACTTCCAATCCAGCTCTCTACTGTGGCCTGGGAAAGCAGGAGAAGATGGCCCAAGTCCTTGGGACCCTGCACCCACATGGGAGACCTGGAAAAACTCCTGGCTCCTGGCTTGTCTCACTCCCTCTGCCTCTCCTTCCCTCTCTGTAACTCTGCCTTTCAAATAAATAAATCTTAAAAAATAAGTCTAGGTCCTATGTTGCCTGCTGCAGGACCCAGCTGTGCTTGGATGAGCCTCCTTCCTGGGTCGTGCTCTGACGTCCACCTTACTCTTCCTTTGTATCGTTCTGTTGGACGAAGGGGAATGAAAGGCTAAGGGGAAAGCAGACAGGATCAGAAACTCGAAGGCGGTGGAGCCGTGGAGGCCCAAGTCACTTTCTGTAGCAAAAGGGGAAGAGAAAGTGTGAGCGGGGAGCAGCAGGTGGCTGGGTGGCCCGGGGATGGGGAGGACGGAGGGTGGGGATGCAGGCAGGGCTGACCGCTCCTCTCTGGTCTCTGACTGTTAAGGGAGCCCTGGGTGTGAGATTTTTCTCGGGCAGGACGATCTTCGTGTCACAAACGCCAGGGGCCAGCAGCGGAGGTGGAGAGCTACAGCCGTGCCGGCTTCTGACCATGACAGCTGCGGTGCCGCCCGTGTGGCTCAGCCCCAAAGAGGCTTGATGCTTCGGTCTTGTTACCAAAAATGGGCAGGGGGTGGGGGAGCAGGTTTTCCGCTGGTGTCTTGCCTTCCTGCCTGTCCAGCAGGGACTTGGTTGGATGTCCCCGGACACTGCCTTTCCCGGCTGTGTGCTCACGGGGAAGTGGCGTCCCCAAGGTGGCTGCTGTTCTGGCCTGGATGCTGGGGCCACCCCCTTACTGCTCCCTGCTGGGAAAGCAGCGTTCAGGAGAGGAGGAGGGACTGGCGGGTCCCCGTGAGTGAGCCCCCTGGGTCTGGCCCCTCCTCTCCTCGCTGGCATGGGAACCCCAGGTGGGCTGGGACTGCTGCCTGCACTGGCCACCACTGCCCGCGTCCCTAGCACCCAGCCTGGTGCCTGGCAAGTGGTGGGCACCCAGGAAGTACAAAGAGGCTTTGGAAAGTTCTCGGAAAGCAGAACTGAAAAATAAGCTTCATTTGGAGCCAAAAGTTTTTGAAATCCATGCATGGTTTCCTTCATCAAGCTCATTTTTTAAAAGAATTATTTATTTATTTGAAAGGCAGAGTTACAGAGAGGCAGAGAGAGGGAGAGAGAGAGAGGGGGAGAGAGAGATCCTCCATCCACTGGTTCACTTCCCAGATGGCAACAGCCGGAACCTTTTTGATCCGAAGCCAGGAGCCTCTTCTGGGTGTCCCATGTGGGTGCAGGGGCCCAAGGACTTGGGCCATCTTCCACTGCTTTCCCAGGCCACAGCAGAGAGCTGGATCGGAAGTGGAGCAGCCGGGACTTGAACCAGTGCCCATATGGGATGCTGGCACTGCAGGCGGCAGCTTTACCCGATAAGCCACAGTGCCAGCCTCCATCAGGCGCATTTTTTCACAGACGTTTGAAGACAGAGTGAGCTGCTGCCCACTGGCTCACCCCTGTATGAAGGAACAAGCTGGCTGAATGACAGGGTCTGGGCGGAAGACGGGGGAGGGAAGGGTCCGAAGCACCAAGCTGGGGTCTCTGTGTGGGATCATCTCATTGCTGAGAAGGGGCCTTGACCAACTTGCCCATGCGACACTCAGCCATGATTCTGCAGTCACCGTCACCGCTGGCCACCGAGGAGGATCAAAGGCACAGACTCCCCTCCCGTAGGCGCCTGGAACGGCGATGCATTACCGCAGAGCATGCTGGACCGGCTTCTGCTGAAAGCATAGACAGGTGCTAGCCGGCATCCACTGAAACCTCCCTGTCTGAGCTCACCTGGCCGCTGTCCCCGGCGGCTCCCTCCTGCTGGCCGAGCGGCCAGTGTCCCCCGTGGCGGCCAGTGTCCCAGGGCAACCGAGAGGCGAACACGGAGCCCAGCAGCTCAGGACGGAGACGGAGCTCTGAAGACAGCAGATTCTCACCCCTCCCTGCAAGGGCACGGGGCTGTGCACCCGTGCCAGCCAACAAGGCCACCGTCACCGGGGGGAGGATGGTGCTGCCTCCCCCGCGCCACTCACTGCTCCTTTTGTTCATAATATCTGGGTGCGTGGGCACCCACCTCTGCAGGGTGGTTTCCCGATCAGTTTTCTTGCAGTGTTTATTATTTGGGAGGCAGGCAATGCCAGGAGCTCCATCCTGCTCTCCGCACGGTGGCAGGGACCTGGTCACTGGGCCGTCATTACCAGCTCCCAGCGTGTGCATTGGCAGGAAGCCGGGGCCAGGAGCCAGAGCCGGGACTCGAACCCAGATGGTTAAACATGTATTCGCCACGGGGCTACATGCCTACTCGTGGTCAGGGTCTGAAAATCCCAAGTAACCACCTCGCTCCCTCTCCTTTGCGTCGGGCAAAAGGGCATTGACGCACATACGTGGGTTAATCCCGAGGCGGTGTAGACCACAGTGTAGACACAGTCCCACAACTCCCGGAGCAGAGTGGGTACCGTGACGCCTTCCCTGCCTGGCTTGTTCGAGGAGTCGGCCCCGGTGCAGCTTCTCCACCGCTGCTGCCTCCATCTTGAGACAGGAGGCGTGTGTGCAGAGACGCGATGTAACACAGCCGGAGCCCCGCGGCGGGCCGGGGCCAGCACCCAGGGCAAACGTGCTGTTAGTTTCCCAGGGGATTTCCTTTGGGAACCAGGATATAGCACAGCAGCCCAGGTGTCCAGGGCCGCCAGCACTTCTCCATCTCTCGCTCACTTCAAAGGCGAGGACTGGGGGTCAGGGGGCACAGGGCCAGCGGCCAGGCACCACGGAGGACAAAGGCTCGGGCAGTGGCTTGAGCCACTGCGTGCCTGGGCACTGGCCACGGATACACCGCTGTGACTCACCCCAACCGAGTTGGTGTAGTTGGCCCATCTGGAGAGAGAGCCCCAACTCAGAGGCACCTGGCTACCCTGTCGTGCTGAGATGATCTTCCAGGATGCCAGCGACTCCGTCCCGCTAGGGGGCCAGAGTGGGGGCTTTGGGTTGGAAACCGGACGCTGGGCGTGTGTCCTTTACCTCGCAAAGCCTCAGTTTTGCAACTGCACAATGGGAGAGCTGAGAGGTGTGCGTGTGCAGTCCCTGGCAGACGTGACCCACCACAGCGATTGTCACAGGCCTGTGAGTCCCTGGCGACTGGTGGTCCTTCAGGCCCCTGAGGACAAATGGAGTGGCTGGAGCCACGGCTGCTGGCTCAGTCTGGTGGGGTTGGGAGCCGGTGTGGGGCCCCAGGCAGGCTCGCTCTAACTGGCTTTGTACCGTCAGGAGCCCAAAGTCAGAGTCAGGTGCTCCCTTCCCCTCTGGTAGGAAGATGTCCTTCCAGCCGCCTGCAGGCTGCGCTGGGGATGGCCCAGATCTCTCCTGGTAAATAAAATCCTACAGCATGGAGTAATGTGTACATGGTTAAAATGTAGCGAATTGAAATCCATTTGCATGATTGTGTCCCATGTGTGAGATCTACTTGTAAAGGCAGCTGTTTCTTGGGATGAGGAATCAGGTCTGAAGTTCTGACTGACAGGTGTCGCCCGTCAGCCTCACCTGTCTCGCCGGTCTCTGTTCGGGTCCGCAGGGCTGCAAACGGCACGGGTTCTCAAGCCCCTCAATATCTCCGGGCACGTCCGCCTGATGCGTGCGAAGCTGGGGAGGTCGGAAGAACATGCTGCTTGAAGTCGGAATCATGCGTGCTATCTAACAGCCACACGCCTGCCTTATCACCCGGCACAAGTCAGCCTGGAAGCCGCCGAAGCTCACAGCGACCCAGCGACCATCTTATGATGCGATGTTATCACACCGGGCGGTTGCTCGCCCCGCTCGTTCTAAGAGGCGGCAGGGGTCGGGGGGAGGAGGGCATGGGTTCCCAGCACAACCCCCCCCCCCCCGCCAGCAGCATTGTCCTAAGCCAAGTTCTCCACCTCCTCCAGCCTCAGTTTCCCCATTTGCGCAGTGAGGACTGTCCTGCGCGGGACTCGGCTCCTTTGGAGAGACAGAGTCACCCCCAGCAGGCCTCTCGCATGGCATGCCCGACCCAGGGCACCATGCGGCGCCGGCCAAGGTGTGCCATCTGTGCCACCGCTCCTTACAGCGTCACCCGATCCTATTTTCTGGAAGCTCAGTGGATTGCCAACTCGCTGGCCTTTTGGACACTTTGAAAACACTTTGTAGGGAGGTCCCACCTCAGGCAGGTGCAGTTTTGAATAAATAGCCCGTGGGCAGGACTCAGCTAACCGTCCAGCCGGCTGGGTAACGTAATCCCCCATGATGGCCTTGCTCCCAGAGGTAACCAGAATCCCAAGGCGAGGCCTGTGTCTGAAGGGTGCACTGCGTCGAGCGGCTCCCTGGGTTCTTATTTCCCGTGCACGCAAGGTCAGGAGCCCCTGTTCAATATTCCAAGTCAGCTCACTCCTTCGCAAACTCATTTCCCCCATAAAATGTCACTGTCCACTGTCACACGCTAATGAGACAAATGTCTGATGTCGATCAGAGATTTAGACAGTGGAGTTTGATCCACGGATTGTATCTCTTTTTTTTTTTTTTTTTTTTTTTGACAGGCAGAGTGGACAGTGAGAGAGATAGACAGAGAGAAAGGTCTTCCTTTGCTGTTGGTTCACCCCTCAATGGCCACTGCGGCCAGCGCACCATGCTGATCTGAAGCCAGAAGCCAGGTGCTTCTCCTGGTCTCCCATGGGGTGCAGGGCCCAAGCACTTGGGCCATCCTCCACTGTACTCCCGGACCACAGCAGAGAGCTGGCCTGGAAGAGGGGCAACCCGGACAGAATCCGGCGCTCCGAATGGGACTAGAACCCGGGGTGCCGGCGCCACAGGCAGAGGATTAGCCTATTGGGCCATGGTGCTGGCTAGATTGTATCTTTAAAATGCTGACACATCCCCTGGATTACATATTTTCATTGGAGAAACTACCGGTGTTAACTACAACAGCCTCCAGGTTAGGGACCCGAGCTGGCCCCAGCTGCACCGAGGGGTCAGAGCAGGGCACGGACAACACGAGTTCTTGAGTTGCCCCCAGAATGTTTGCAAGGATCAGTCCCAGCTGCTGCAGACTGTGTGCCCAGGGCGGCAGCCAGGAGGTCTGGCATCTATGCCTGTAGTCATCATGACACCACGAAGCAGACAGTGTTATCAAATGACATGTGCTCCAGTGATCATGCAATCAACACGAATGTTAGCATCATTCCCCGTGCGCAGAGAACATTCAGGAAACAGTAACTCCTCCAGTTTTTGCAGGCCCAGTGACTGTGTTGTGGTTCCCAGCTGCCGAGCAGCACCTGAGCGAGTGCCGTGTGTGCAAGCTGACAACCCACGCGTGCCGTCGCAACCCACATGGCGCTGGGCGGGCCTGAATTCTCCAGGGGCCAGATCAGGCCTTTCTGAGTCAATGACACATTCCCGTGAAGTTTAGGTGCATGGACAGTGACCGGAACTGTTCATTCTGCACAAATAGAACTAACCCACGTTTGGGTGTATGCATAATTTGTTAAAGTCCCAGTGGTTTTTTTTAACAAGCATTTGAGAAACAGAGTAAAATACTCACACAGTCCTGAGGCCTTTCTGCCAGGAGCCACCAGTCTGATGCCCTCTGCGCTAAATGACTACACGACACCGTGTGGATTCCTTGGGGCCGGCACGGTGGCACAGCCGGGCAAGCCGCAGCCTGCGATGCCGGCATCCCATATGGGCACTGGTTCGAGACCCAGCTGCTCTGCTTCCGATCCAGCTCCCTGCTAATGCACCTGGGGAAACAGTGGAGGCTGACCCGAGTGCTTGGGCCCCTGCCATCCATGTGGGAGACCCCGAGGGAGCTTTGGATTCCTGGCTTCAGCCTGGCCCAGCCCTGTTCATGGTGGCCATTTGGGGAGCGAACCAGCAGATGGAAGCTCTGTGTGTGTGTGTGTGTGTGTGTGTGTGTGTCTCCCTCTTTCTCTCTGTAACTCTGCCTTTCAAATCAATCAATAAAATATTTTTAAGAGTCCATGATTCTATCATCATGAAGAGCAGAAATCTCAGACCTGCAGCAACTCAACATTCCAAGCAGCAGCCAAACCCAGTCCCTGTGTGTTTCCGATTCTGGTTGACGCTGGGACATGATGGGCGAGATGCGAGTGTCTTTCGTGCTGAGTCATGAAGGCATGCCGCCTTGGGCCTTCCCCCCTTTCCCTTGGAGCCATCTCCTGATGTCCCCCCGCCTCACGCTTCCCAGGAGTCACATGCTCCTGCCTCCCAAGAGACCACGGAATTGCCACGGGAAGACACGCCGAGCCACGGGCTGATCAGACACCGTGGGCGGAGACCACACTTGCATTGGCTCTTCCTGGACTTCCTGCTGTGGCTTTTGCTGGAATTGGCAGCCCCAATTCTCCCCTGCTGGAATCCGAGGGGGTGACGGGAGGGAGTGAGGCCCAGAGCGGTGGAGGGCAAAGGGAGAGGAAGAGCTGGCTTCAAAAAAAAAAAAAAAAAAAAAAAAAAAAAACAACCTCAGAAGGGGCACTGTCCAAAGGCAGGCGCATGTGACAACATTTTCCATGGGTCTGGCTTTATGGTTGGGCCCCTGGAGGGAATTCAAAACAACAAAGGCACGGACAGGAAGGCAGGCTACGGCCAGACACAGAGGTCCCAGAGACGGCCAAATGCTAAATGGTACCAGCGCATCCACGGAGACAAGACAGCTCGTTCCTGCGCAGATGTAATTACCTAGATTACGGGAGCAAGCGCCCTTCTTCAATCCCCACGGGCAGGTTGTAAAAAGCACTTAATTTAAGCCACAGCCTACCTTTTGGTGTGGAAACACAGCAGCCCTGGAGCTACGACAAGCGATAGAATTAATTTTTACAGCAACTTTTGAATGAAGGGAACTATTTCGCCGTTATTTGTCAACCTCGCAAACATTAAGGAGCGATTAATGACTCCTAAATTCAATGCAGCCATTACCAAACTCATAAAGGCAACCATAGCCAAGATTCGGTTAGTCAAACCCAACAGTGGGAAAGACTAAATTAGCAGAATGAAGTCCGATGATGGATTTTAAGACACAAATAGAAAACCAAGCACCACCCCTGTCTCGGATGCGTTAAGAGAGCCGCTCCCAGCTCCTCAGACTCTGTCTCACCCCAGGCGTCTCTGCTCCCGTCTTGGCTGCTGATGGCCTTGCTTCCGTTAGAAGGACAACACTCAGGCTGCATTTCAGGGTTCAGCATGGGCATTAGATGGAATACACGCTGAGGTTCATTAGTTCACGCTCCCAGCAAATGGTCACTGAGTTGTATGGGGAGCAACGCATCGATCTGAGAGCGCTGGTTGTACGTAGGTGAAAAGCTATGACCCTGACCTTGGAGGAGTTAACGGTCCAGCGAGGGCCACACACATAAAGGGAAATGCAGTGTTTTATGCATGTATCCATAACCATCATTACGACTGCAAAGGCCCGGTGGGAGCCAAAGCCAAGGAGGCTGAGGCCTTGGCGGGTGGGGAAGCGGGGGGCTCCCGCGGAGGGGGCAGGCTGAAAAGAGGCTGGCGGTGCACTCAGCGACAGCCCCTGGATCAGATGCAAGCCTGGAGTTCGTGGGCTAAACCGTCACCGCCACAGAAGCTCCAGGCGGGCCAGAGTGAGCCGCTGCCCCGTCGTCTCACTGCAGCGAAAGCGAGTGTCGGGAGGAATCTGCCAGCGGGAGGGAGACAGAGCGGTTCTGCCCTGGCAGGTGAAGTGGCAGCTCCTGCCCTCCTTGGACGCCTGGTGGGCCGGGGCACTGGGCAGCTCAGGTGGACGCAGTCTCATTCCAGGGGCAGGATCCTGCTGGCCTCGCAGGTGCCAGCCATCAGGCGATCACAAGTCCCCCCAAAAACAGTGCCAGACACGGGGCGACCTGGAGGCTCCATTTCAAGGGCTCTCCTGGGAGGGCAAGCTTCTTCACTTGTTGTAGTTTGTGCCTTTTTATTTGAAAGTATTCCAAATAACACAGAAGAGTGCAAAGAAGCGTTCGGAGAGCACAGGCCGATTTAACCACATTGACTCATATGAAATATCAAACATATCCCAATTCCACTGATAGCAAGGGTGGATATATTCATAGCACAGAATGTGGGATTCCTGACAAAGACCATGAAGGGAGGGAAGAAGGGGATGCGATCGTGTAAGAGGTATAGTTCAGTGGGGGCAACATTATAAATATCTGTATTCCAAATAATAGGGTACCCATGCATTGATTATGTATATAAAACTCCACCAATGAGAGAAAACGCACGGGACCTGTCTCAGCCTCTGGCTTGTTTCACTTAGCATCATGATCTCTGCTTCTATCCTGTTCATCGATTGCACCTGCCAGAACTTTATTCTCTCTCTGACCGAGTAATACGCCATCCTGTCTATGCGCCACATCTTCTTTGTTCACTCACCCATTGACGGACATCTGGGTTGATTCTTGGCTGTTGTGAAATGGGCTGCAGTAAACCTGGCTGTACAGTGTCTCTTGGAAAGGTTGATTTTCTTTCCTTCCATTACCTACCCGGAGGTGGCCTGGCTGGGCCAGATTGTAGACCCAGTTGGAGTTCTCCGAGGAACCTCCATACTGATCCCTGATGAGCACAGATACCAAGGTTCTTAACAAAATACTAGCAAATTGAGTCCAGCAAAGACTGAACAGTGATTGAATCCAACAGCAAATGATCAGAAATATCATTTACCTTGTCCACGTGAACTTATCGCAGGAAGGCAGGGATGGTTCAACATATGCAAATCAAATAACCCACACGCCAACGGAACAAAGGATGAAAATCCTCCAATCAGTCCAGTAGTCACCGTTTATTCACTTGGCGCAATTCAGTGTGCATTCATGATAAAAACCCTGAACAAATGAGGTTGTCGGGGAGGCCGCTGGATCGACTCGGTCCAGGTCCTCATCTCCATGTGAGAAAGAACTCAAGGAGGAGACACAGATGGAGGTGAGGGGAAAGTAAGATGCACTTAGAGGTAAATGGAAAGTACACACCCAAAAAGGAGTGTGGGCAACCTCAGGTCAGTGCAGGATGGGAGTGGGGGCCAGGTGCAGGATGGGAGTGGGGTCAGGTGCAGGATGGGAGTGGCGGCCAGATGCAGGATGGGAGTGGGGTCAGGTGCAGGATGGGAGTGCGGGCCAGGTGCAGGATGGGAGTGGGGGCCAGGTGCAGGATGGGAGTGGGGGCTAGGTGCAGGATGGGAGTGGGGTCCAGGTGCAGGATGGGAGTGGGGTCCAGGTGCAGGATGGGAGTGGCGGCCAGATGCAGGATGGGAGTGGGGTCAGGTGCAGGATGGGAGTGGTGGCCAGGTGCAGGATGGGAGTGGGGTCAGGTGCAGGATGGGAGTGGGGGCCAGGTGCAGGATGGGAGTGGCAGCCAGGTGCAGGATGGGAGTGGGTATGCTGAGCCTGCAGCCATGTTGGATATTTCTAGTCCATGTAACCCTGGAAGCTCGGTCTACACAGAAGTAGGTGGCACTTGGGTACGTTCTGGGGCTGTGACACAGGTGCTGGCAAGCCCACGTTCCTCGACCCCTCCTGCCTACAACAGGAACACTGAACTCCATGCCGGTTCTACCCCAGCACCTGCAGAGCCCAGTGCTTCGTTGCAGAGGAGGGGTGAGTCAGACAAGGGTAGGGTCAGAGGTCTGTTTGGCTTTGTTGACACAGAAATGGTGACCAGGGATGGCACTTGGCATAGTTGTTAAGACGCCTGTGTCCGGGTCTCGGCTCCACTTCCGAGCCAGCTTCCTGCTAACAAGCACCCAGCGAGGCAGCAGGCTGTGGCCCGAGTACTCGGGGCCTGGCCCGCCTGTGGGAGACATGCATTGAGTTCTGAGCTCTTGGCCTCAGTCTAGCCCAGCCCTGGCTGCTCTGGGCATTTGGGGGAGTGAGCCAGTGGATGGAAGAGCTCTGTCCGTCTCTCTCCCTTTCACACACAAAGGAAGATAAATACAGTTTTCTTCAATTTTTCGAAAAGGGGGCTAAATGCTCACACATTTGGAAGGAAAGAATACCAAACGCAATGGATGCAGCCTAGGGAGTACGGGCCGCAGTCAGAGCCATGCACGAGTGCTCACGCAGAGAGGGCTACAGCATGGGCTGGGAGGACGGGGTCAGCAGCACCACTCCATGTGTGCCCACTGCAAACAGACACACACGCGGCGCCATGAAGGAGTGCATGTCTTCTAGACACGCAGGTAACCCATCAAAGCAAGTCCCTATGGAGGCAGGGACAGGGAGTAGAGACTGGAGATGAAGGAGCATCTATAAAATAAGACAAAACACGGGAACCTCGCCCGGGGCAAGAACAGCAAGGTGTTACAGATTAAGAAGCAGGGTTCCCTCCAATCTCAGACTACAAGAAAGTATAATTCCTGTTTTAATAGCAAATTATGTGCTGTGAAGTGGTCTCAGATGCCTTTAAGAAGTGTGGGCTCCCGGCCCAGGCTGGGGTTGAGCAGGCTTGAAGGTGGAGGCACAGCTGGGTCAGCCCAGCTGTTGCACTACCCATGTGTTAACCCAGCCCCACTGAATTTCAGTTTTGCACGTGACTCACGTTGCAGACAATGCCTGGAATACAGACGAAACATTTCTTTAAACTCACTGCTGAAAAAATTCTTTGGGGGCCGGTGCTGTGGCGTGGCGGGTAAAGCCGCCGCCTGCAGTGCCGGCATTCGATACAGTCGCTGGTTCGAGTCCCGGCTGCTCCACTTCTGATCCAGCTCTCTGCTATGGCCTAGGAAAGCAGTGGAGGATGGCCCAAGTGCTTGGACCCCTGCACCCACGTGGCAGACCTGGAAGAAGAAGCTCCTGGTTCCTGGCTTCAGATCAGCACAGCTCCAGCTGTTGCAGCCAACTGGGGAGTGAACCAACAGATGGAAGACCTCTCCCTCTCTGCCTCTCCTTCTCTCTCTGTGTAGCTCTGACTTTCATACAAATAAGCAAATCTTTAAAAAAAAAAAAAAGAATAAGAAAAAAATCTGTGAATTGGCAGATCCAAACAAGGGCCATGGATGGACTTGGAACAAGATGTATCGGATAGAGACACTCACTCCACCATTCGTAAGGCGTTGTCATCCAAAGCCCATGCACTCTAACGTGAAATACCAGTGAAGGTCTCATTCCACAGAGTCACTGACCCACAGTGTAGAATAATCCGGAATGTAGGAGACACAAGCCAACTCCACTGGTCCCAGAAAAACCAGCTAGACTAAACGAAGTTGAAACGAAACCATGGTAAAATTTCCAACTCATCAACTTCAGAGATCATGAAAATTCTTCAAATTCAGCTAAAAAGAACACCCAATAATCATATCAGTGCCAAGATGGTGAGCGGTGGAAAGCGGTAGGTCAGCGGCTCGGCCAGGCAGACTTATCGGAGAATCTGACCGGTCATCTGGCCAACTGCTCTTCTGCGAGAGGAAGGAGCGTGAGGCCGAGTCACTTCCTCTGCCCACCCCGAGCTTGCCTTGGCCGTTGCTCGGAACCCCGGGCACCTGGATCCAAAGGCGAGGGCATGGGCTGGGGGAGGGGCGCTGAGCTGCCAGCCCCAGCTGTGAAGTGGCAGGATCACGATGCATCGTCCCTCTCCTGAGCCTGATTACAGGAAACCAAGTGGAAAAAACTCCTCTTGGGCTGGATCCAGTGCACTTACAGCTGCAGCACGGGTGGCCTCTTTGGATCATGCCGCTCCCCGGCTTAAACCCTTTCAAGGATCAGGCTCAAGTTCCAAGGGCATGGTGGGGCTTACTAGGCCCTTCAGGGGCAACCTGGGTCTCTGATCTCAGCTGAAACCCCCTCCTCCCCACCCGCCTGCTCTCTGCTCCAGCTGTGCCGGGTCATAGGACACCTGGGCTCTCATGGGCACCCGCATTTTCTTTATCCCGGCTTTGCGCTTCACCGGGAGATCTATCCTCCTTCGCCTCCTGACCCCAAGTGCCTGCCGCGCTAGCCCCAACCCCCAGACATCTACGAGCTCACCTTTATGGCTCCCCAACACTGCAGGACTGGGGACAACTACCCATGGGTCTCCCACATTTATGCATATCTTGCAAATGCACCTGGTCACTGCATTCCATTGCAGGAATGTTTGGAAAACAAACAGCCTTAGAGACAGTCATCCTCTCTCCAAGAGCCCAGAGCAGGTCGGCTCCTCCTGTCCCCCCAGAGATCTATCTGTCCCCAAGGACAGGGCATGCGGGCTTCTTGCCCGTCACGAATCGTGGGTTCCCAAAGCGCAGGGCCCCACTCCCACAGGGCGACCCATAGCATGTGTGGCCGGTGATGGGAGCATGTGTGTTGCCTGCATGGAATTCAGAGACACCGGAAACTGACAGACAGATTGTTCACACCCTGTGCTGTGCTGAGTGCTGGAGCCTCATGACTTCCACCTCTGGATGAGTCAGCTTGTCGGCTTGCAGGAAGGGGAACACTCGGACCCTTCTCTGTTGTTGGCAGCACTATACCCCCGCCAACGTGTTGATTGAGACGGTTAGATCGTGTTGAATGGGGCTGTGGTATGGAAGCTCAAGGCACTAGGAGTGCTGGGGCAGCCTGTGGGCAGATTCCTCTAAGGTGTGGAGAGTTTCTGTTGTGCTGGATGTCGTAACTTGCATCTTTTCTGCAGGTTTGAGATGTTTCCCACCCATCCTACAGATGGACCGGGGAGGGCAGACATTCGGCTCAGCAGTTCAGATGCAGGTGCCTGGGGGTGGGTCCCGGCTCCACTCCCGACTCCAGCTCCCCGCTAATGCACCCCTTGGGAAGCGGCAGGTGACGGCTCAGAGTTGGGTCCCTGCCACCATGTGAGAGACCCAGAATGTGCTCCTGGCTTCCATGTGTGGGCTGGCCCATGTAAATACATGAATAAGTATCATGTAAAAGATCGACCTGCAGAGTCCTGTGATGTCAGCATGAACCATGGGACACAAAGCTCCCTGCTGGCAGCCTCTTGGGGGCTTTTGGCTTCCTCTGCCCAGGTTTCTTTTTTTTTTTTTTTTTTTGGACAGTGAGAGAGAGAGACAGAGAGAAAGGTCTTCCTTTGCCATTGGTTCACCCTCCAGTGGCCGCCGTGGCCGGCGCGCTGCAGTGGGTGCACTGTGCTGATCCGATGGCAGAAGCCAGGTGCTTCTCCTGGTCTCCCATGGGGTGCAGGGCCCAAGCACTTGGGCCATCCTCCACTGCACTCCCGGGCCACAGCAGAGAGCTGGCCTGGAAGAGGGGCAACCGGGACAGAATCCGGCACCTTGACCCGGACTAGAACCCGGGGTGCCGGCGCCACAGGCGGAGGATTAGCCTATTGAGCCATGGCGCCGGCCTTCTGCCCAGATTTCTAACTCAGTTGCAGGTTGAGCATCTTTAACCCGAAAATCCAAAATCCAAAAACATTCCCAAGCCCAAACCTTCTTGGGTGTAGGCACGATTCCACAAGTGGAAAATCCCACATCTGACCTCACATGTGTGTCCTAGTCAAACAGAGGCATACTAAAGACACGGTGTAAAATCACCATTAGCCTATGCGTGTAAGACATATATGGAACATGCATGAACTTCATGTGTAGATGTGGGTCTCATCTCCAAGATACCTCGTTGTGTGTGTGTGTGTGTGTGTGTGTGTGTGTGTGTGTAAATGGTCTAAACATCTCAAATCTAAAACATTTCTGGCCCCCAGAATTTTGGATAAGATATTTAACCTGTATTCCTTGTTCATTTATTTGAGTAATTCTTTGACAAGGAACCTTTCCTCATTAACTTTTTCTTTGCCCTGAAATGAAATTTACACAGGAAAAAAAAATCTGTTCCTAAATTTTTAAAGTGGTGACTATTGCTGTAGGAAATGAGCACAAAAAATATGTTCTTGATTGTTGGCATCGTGAGCTTGCCATTTTTTGTATTTCATTTTTTTAATCAGTGGAGGTCGCTATTCTTTTAGATGTTCAAACTGCCCATCACAGACCAGTGTCAGCCCCTTCGAGACGATGCCCGTGTTCTGTCGTGGCTTTGTCAGTCTGTCCTTGCTTCCTGGCTGGACACACAGCAAGAGAGTCCAGGACCATCTCCTCCATTTATTTTTTTCTTAAAGATTTGTTTATTTATTTGAAAATCAGAGTTACACACACACACACACACACACACACACATGCAGAGAGAGAGAGAGAGAGAGAGAGAGAGAGAGAATCTTCCAGGTCTTCCATCCACTGGTTCACTCCTCAAATGGCCGCAATAGCTGGAGCTGCGCCAGTCTGAAGCCAGGAGCCAGGAGCTTCTTCTGGGTCTCCCACGCAGGTGCAGGGGCCCAAGGACTTGGGCCATCCTCCACTGCTTTCCCAGGCCATAGCAGAGAGCTGGATCGGATGTGGAGCAGACGGGACTTGAACCGGTGCCCATGTGGGATGTCGGCGCTGCAGGTGGCAGCTTTACCAGCTACGCCACAGCGCCGGCCCCATCATCTCCTCCATTCTTGCTCCAGTTCGTCAGTCATTCTTTCTCTGAGGATCTTGCACTCTTCTTAAAGGGGGCTGGGTTCCTAACCACCTATACATAAGTGTCTATATCTTGTACTGTAGTATGCTGTCATGGTTTCGAAACAATACCGCAGCAAACACTAAGTGTACTGAATGTAGTTCAGCGTCTCTTAGTGGGAATTATGGATTTCACTAGAGTGACCAGCTGACCCGCTTGTCCAGGAAGGGGCTTCCCCAGCTCATCGCCGAAGCCGGGACAGCCCCAGGCGAACCAACGCAGCCGCTCACCCCACCTCCTGCAGTTTCCGCTCTATGCCAGCAGCACCAACGTGACATGGAGTTGGGGTCATTTGCTTCTGGTTGTTTTCATTTTTTTAGACATTCCTTTTAAAGATGCTTTAAAAATATAAAACTTTATGCTCTTCCAAAGCCCAAAGCCCTTGGGAGGCACCTTCAGGGAGGGCCGGCTCCCATCTCTGCCTCTCCATCTCATTCCCCTTCTCCCAGCAAGAAGCATTTTTCTCCATTTTTGCTGGTTTTTTGAAAATATAAACAATCATACACATACAGTGATATCTTCCTGTCTTACAGAAAATTAGCATTCTACAAATACTTCATTTTTTCTTTTTTTTTTTTTTTTTGACAGGCAGAGTGGACAGTGAGAGGAAGAGACAGAGAGAAAGGTCTTCCTTTGCCGTTGGTTCACCCTCCAATGGCTGCCGCGGATGGCGCACTGCGGCCGGCGCACCGCGCTCATCCGATGGCAGGAGCCAGGAGCTAGGTGCTTATCCTGGTCTCCCATGGGGTGCAGGGCCCAAGCACTTGGGCCATCCTCCACTGCACTCCTGGGCCACAGCAGAGGGCTGGCCTGGAAGAGGGGCAACCGGGACAGAATCCGGCGCCCCGACCGGGACTAGAACCCGGTGTGCCGGCGCCGCAAGGCGGAGGATTAGCCTGTTGAGCCACGGCGCCGGCCAAATACTTCATTTTTTCAAGATTTATTTTATTTATTTGAAAGGCAGAATTACAGAGAGAGAGAGAGACAGAGAGAGAGAGAAAGACTGTCCATCTGCTGGCTCACCCCCCAGGTGGCCACATCGGTCAGGGCCGAGCCTGGCGGAAGCCAGGAACCTGGAACTCCATTCGGGTCTCCCACAGGGGTGGCAGGGGCCCAGCCACTTGGGCCATCTTCCGCTGTTTTCCCCAGACACATCAGCAGGGAGCTGGATCGGAGGTGGCACAGCAGGACTCGAACTGGCGCTCATCTGGGATGCTGGCATCGCAGGCTGCCGCTTAACCCGATGCACCAGATGGCATTCTATAAACACTCTGTTCTTATTTTGAAAGGTGTCCCACATCAGTATGTAGTCTAGAAGTGTAAAATCCTGTTCCCAAACAGCACACTTCTCATCCTCAGAGGGGCCCCAAACCTTGGATTCCGGAACAGAGGGGTGGGGGTGGAAGGCATCCCATAGTCCAGGCACAGAACAGCAGGGATGAGTCGCGTTCCATTCCTGATGTCTCGCCCCTGCACGGCCAAGCCTCACCTACCCAGTCACACGGAGCTTTAACAAAAGCCGGTGCTGCGTTCAGGCTCGGCGCGTTTAAAGATCTTACAGAACGGGGAGCGACTGCTTTGCGGTCCCAGCTGCGGAGGACGGAGATCTGCCAGCCAGAGGGCAGCGGTCAGTTAATGCTGCGGTACCAGCGTGCATGGGGACGCGCACGGGCACGCACCCGGGGCCCCCAGCCTGCTGCTGTGACGTGGCTCCCGGAAGGGGCAGGCTGGGAGGGATCCCACACTGAAGCTGTTCGTACAGGAGGAGCAGCCGTGACCTGCAGCAGGAGGCATGAGACCCTGTGGTGTCCTTGAACTAAAGACAGAAGTAGGCCCCCATTTGTGATGGAGGGGCCAGGCTCTCCTGGGGGAAGACTGGGCCCCACCGCCTACACCTAGGGCACCAGGTCTCTGTGGCTGTCCGGCGTGGTCTGTGGCTCATGGGCGGCTGTCCACAGGTCAGCCACAAGTGCCCTGGCCTCCGCCACCTCCCTCCTCGCAGGGCCTGATCCTCTCCCTTCCTCTTTTGCTGCTGGAGTAGGGAGTTCACTCTCCTGAGCCCACAGCAAAGGTGGGCACTTCTAGAAGGCCACACTTCAAACCCACTTGCACCCTGCTAGGGAGATGGGGATGGAGCCGCTCTAGGCAGATCAGCCAAAAACCCAGATCCGTGCAGAGGCAGAAGCGCAAATGGTCAGAGGAAGCCCCGGGGCACTGCCCTCAAGGGTGTGACACCCCCTCTGCAAGGGCTCGGACACATCTTCCGGCCCTTCTGTGCCCCGGCACCTCACTCCCCAAAGAGCAGGCGCAGAACTCTGCCGATCTTGACAACTTGTTGGAAGCCGGTTTGAGTGCAGCTCCCAGGAGCTGGGTCAGCTCAGAGCCCAGGAGATGACTTGATTAGGGGATGCACACTACAGACATAATTAACTTAGGGATCGTGATTTGGGAGCATTTCTGGGTTGACTGCAAGCCCTGGATACAGTGTAGTGTTCTTAGGGAAGAGAGGGAGGTTTGGGTCTGGAGACACGGGCGGGAAATGTGTGTGAAGACAGAGAGGGGAGGGGCCCACCTGCTAGTGAGGGAACCAATGCCAAGGCTGGCACAGGTTCCTCCTCAGGGCCTCCAGGGCTCACACCTGAGTCTAAGACACCCAGAGACGTGTGTCTGTTGTTTGAAGCCACCAAGTGCATCGGAATTTGTTTCACAGCCCAGGAAGGTGGCACGGAGCCGCGACCGCAAAGAGTATGGGCAGAGCGGCGCCCGTGGTGCGGGCAGGTTGTGTTCTGTGCTCACCTCCAGGGTGTAGGCGATGCGGGGATGCCGCACCCAGCTGCAAGTCTTCCCTGCCTGGCTCTCGCCAGATGTGGACAGGTACTGTGGTGCCGCGGTCAAGTCGCCGTTTGGGGTGCCCACACCCCCTAGTCCTGGCTACTCCACTTCTGTTCCAGTTTCCGGCTAACACATCCTGGAAGGCAGCAGGCGACGGCTCAAGTGCCTGGGCCCCGATCTCCGGGTGGGAGACCCAGAGGGGATTCCTGGCTCATGACTTTGGAAAGATCTCTCTCTCTCTCTCTCTCTCTCTCTCTCTCTCTCTTCCTCCCTCTCTCTCTCTCTTCCTCCCTCCCTCTCTCTCTTTCTCCTGTGACTCTAGTAGATGAAAATAAATAAACATAAAGCAGGAGAGAGAAGAAAGATTTAAGTCACTCAGAGCAAAGAGCGCGGGAGCCGTGTGTATGAGCTAGAGGAGGCTACCAGAGAAAAAGCGAGAGCCAGGCGAGGAAGACTTGTGGCTGGGTGCAGCATCCTCGCGTCGCCTACGCCCTGGAGGTGAGCACAGAACACAACCTGCCCGTCCGTCTCCGGGAGCCAAGTATCTAACAGGCAAACGGCTCCCACCCAGAACATCCGGCCAAGGCGTGGCTCTCATCTGTGCACCATGGACTCTCAAATGATTATCCTGGGGGCCGGCATTGTGGCGTAGCAGGTAAATCCGGCATGTGCACTGCCTACATACCATATGGACACAGGTTCGAGTCCCAGCTGCTCCACTTCCAATGCAGCTCCCTGCTAATGGCCTGGGGAACGTATCGGAGGATGGCCCAAGTTGCTTGGGCTCCTGCTACCCATGTGGGAGACCCGGAAGACGCTCTTGACTCCTGGCGCTTCAGATGTGCCCAGCTCTGGCTGTTGCGACCATTTGGGGAGTGAACCAGCGAATGGAAGACCTTTCTCACTGTCTTTCCCTCTCTCTGTCTGTAACTGACTTTCAAATAAATAAGTAAATAAATAAATCTTCCAAAAAAATGCTAATCCCAAGTGGTCGTGTTGATTACCTCCAGAATCTGGGATCGTGGGGGTTAACGCCCCCTCCTCTGTCCCCACCTTGCCCTTCTGACTGGTGAACTCAGGTAAAGGACCCTGGAGCCCTCTGGCTTCTACGTGAGAACACGTGGGGCATAGCAGTGGAAGTGTCCCTAGACCCGGGCCCTGGCCACCCCACCCCTGGATCCCTACAGTGGGCACCTGGATGAGGCCCTTCTCCCTGTACCACTTCCCCCTCCACCTCCTGGCCCAGCCACAGGCTCCACCCCCTGCTCTGTCATCCAGGTGCAGACTGAGAATCATCCCTAGGCTCCCTTTCTCCAACCCTCCCATCCAGGGAGCCACAGCATCCCATCCAGGGAGCCACAGCGTCCTACCCAGGAGCCGCAGCATCCCATCCAGGGAGCCACAGCGTCCCACCCAGGAGCCGCAGCATCCCATCCAGGAGCCACAGCATCCCATCCAGGGAGCCACAGCGTCCTACCCAGGAGCCGCAGCATCCCATCCAGGAGCCACAGCGTCCCATCCAGGGAGCCACAGCATCCCATCCAGGAGCCACAATGTCCCATCCAGGAGCTGCAGCATCCCATCCAGGAGCCGCAGCATCCCATCCAGGAGCCACAGTGACCTGGTGATTGGCTCTTGCTGGGAGCCCTCCCATCTCTCTTTCTGCCAGGGCCTTCATTTGGGCAGGTGCTGTGTCCCATCAGATGTGTAGCAATGTCCTTCCACCAGTCTCCATCCCACCCGCCATGCCCCAGCCCCTGGCCCTGCGTCCTCTCTCTCTGTATCCTGCAAAGCTGATCTTGCTCTGTGCCCTTAAATCTCAAGGTCACTCCTGAGCACAGTTGCTGAACAGCCTGGGGCCTGGGGCCTGACAGCACCGAGCAGGCTGTCGAATCCGGCAGGTGCAAAGCTCAGGAGCCGAGGGCACAGCTCCGCAGGCCCTGAGAGCAGAGACACCGCCCAGCTGTGCTTTCCCGCGGTCCGGGATGAGCGACAGGTGATGGGCGCAGGCGGTTACTGATGTCAAACCCCCTGAGAAGCGAAGCCCGCATCCAGATGCGCCCCTGGCTGCTGCATTGCGGGTTAACGTCTGCCCGCCTCGGCTGCCCTGCGCAGCACAGAGGCGCCCGCCTACGCCAGCGCTGCATGCAGCGTGGATGCCCATGCGTGCGCCGTGTGCCTGGGGGATGGGCGCCGCCGCGGAGGCCTGGCCACGGGGCTGCACGTTTTCTGGAACGTTCCTTCTCTGCCACGGGTCTCTGGGAAAGCAAGGCCCCCAGAGCCAGGAGGAAATGAAGGGAATTGCTTATGGCTCAGAATTCTCTCCAACCTGGCCTCCAACTGAGGGCCCAGCAGGTGCGGGACTGGCGGGGGCAGGGCTGCCCATGCACGCTGTGTCTGAGCCCTCAAGGCCGACGCCCCTGCCTTGGTGGACTGGAATAAACTGGAACGAACTGCAAAACCTGCTCCCAGCACGTGGGACCTGCCCTTCCCGAGTGTCTCTGGGGGCGAGGAGTGGCAGGGATGGGGGGAGGGGGTTGAGGAGCCGGGAGGGGCTCGGGACTTGTAGGAGGCACCGGGCCTTGCAGGAGTGTAAAGCTGGAGCCGGGAAGCAGAGACGGGTGTGGGAACCTGCAGGTGGGCGCCTCTGTCCCCCAGAGTGCAGCGCCGGGGAGGAGCCGGGGGCGGTGCTCCGGGGATGAGGTCAGGACTGGCTGGGATGGAGTCCGCCTCCACTTCGGATCCAGCTTCCTGCAGGTGCACACCCGAGGAGGCTGCGGATGCCGGCTCAAGTGCGTGGTCCCTGCCACCCACATGGAGACCCACATGGAGTTCTGGCTCCCGGTTTCAGCCTTTCTCAGCCCTGGCTGTTGTGGACATTTGGGGCAGTGAACCTTGACCTTGTCTCCCTGGGGTTGGAAGCCAGCTGCCAGGGCGGGGCACTGAGCGTGCTCTGGCCAGGGGTGGGTTTTCCCACAGGCGGGCCCACACACAGAGGTCTCTAACTGTGTTTGCAACTTGCCCACTTGAACTATCAGCAGCTAAATCCCGCCCAGACTGCTGCATGCGCCACACCAAACAGCACAGGAGCTGTCTGGGCCTCCGCGGGGAGGCCAGGGGAAACCCAGCCAGCAAAGGGAGGCAGCTCAACGCCTCCGTGTGTCCCAGCAGGGGGACTGGAGCATCATGGCGGGGCCTGGCTTCTCGGGACAACTGCACGATCAGGGTCCAGGGACACAGGTGCCTGTGACTGAGACCGGCACACCAGGAGCCGCTCCCTCGCTGGGAAATATTACAGGAAAGTGCATTCGGTTTATGCCAGGAGAGGCAAAGAGTTCAGCACAAGGGGGGAATGAAGCAAAGCCCGGGGCCAGAGAATGAGGGAGGCCGCCCGTTTCAGGCCTGCAGGCTACAGAGCAGAGTGCAGCAGGTTAAAGCCCTGGCCTGTAGCACCGGCATCCCACATGGGCACCGGTTCGAGTCCCAGCTGCTCCAGTTCCCATCCAGCTCTCTGCTGTGGCCTGGAAAAGCAGTAGAAGATGGTCCAAGTCCTTGGCAGGGGCTCACGTACTTGGGCCATCTTCTGCTGCTTTCCCAGGCCATTAGCAGGGAGCTGGATGGGAAGTGGAGCAGCCGGGACTCGAACTGGTGCCCATATGCAATGCCAGCACTGCAGGCAGAGGCTTACCTTTCTGGGCCACAGTGTCGGCCCCCAAATCATACCGCCTCTGCTCAGATCTGTCCAGGGGCCTCCTGCACTGCTCAGGGAAGAGGTGCCGTGGGATCCCACGCTAGTCTTTGGCCTCACTGCCTCCTGCCTCCCCCACAACGTCAGTTTCCTCATCATACTCAGAACCCTCTGAGTCCATTCTGACCCCAGGGCCTTTGCACCTGATATCCCCACATCCAGAAGGCCTTGTCCCACACAGCAGCATGGCCTAGTCCTTACCCCTCCAATGTCACCTTCCTGGAGCGGCCGTCCCCAGTTAGCCCATATAAATCAGCACCCCGCTGTGACCCTCTATCCCCTTACCATCTTCAGTGTTTGCTGCCACCTGGCCCATTCTGTGTCTGCTTGGTGTCAGCTGTTCCTCGGGAAGGCAGGAGGGATCCAGTCTGTTGGGGGAACAGCCTAGGATGGGCGTGGCATAAGGCAGGTGTTTGATGACGGCGTGCATTCATTCGAGGTGTCGACAGGCGCGTGTGTTCTGTCTATAGGCTGAATCCGGAAGTGAATTCTACCAGGCTTCAGCTCGCCAGTGTCCCCTGAGGCAGAAGGACTCCGAGGTTGAGCGCCTTGCCCTTCCAGTCCCCTGGAGGCTCCTCGCAGGAACCGGCGGGGCCTGGCACGGAGGCCGCCCCAGTTAGCTGCTGGCAGTACCGGGGCACCGCAGAGGTGTCAGGAATGAATGGGTCCATTCACACACTGGCTGCCCCTCAAACACGCTCACCAGTGAGCCCGACCCACCTGACACGAGGGCTTCTGCAGCCTTCCCGCCCCCGCCCCTCCCTCTGAGCGCTCTCCTGTGTGCCCTGCTGCCTCTCCATGGAAACTTCCAGCTCCCAAACCTTTTATTCTCAGACCCCTCCGCTGATTGGAAACACAGCTCCCCATCTGACCTCGGGGAGCAGGGCCCAGCGTGTCTAATCACCCCTATCCCTTGGCAGCTGTGAAGTTGTCCTTGGAGTGCGAGTCCCGAAACTGCACCCTGTGCTAGGTCAACAAATCTGTTTTATAAGGAAGTCCCATGCGGGCCTCTGCCGGGGGCAGGTGCGGTGGGCGGGGGAGGGGCGGAGCCCACGAAAGGAGGCCCACTGCCCCTCCGCGTTATTTTGCAAGGATCGTCCGTGGTTCTTGCTGGCACCGTTTTGAAAAGCTGAGCGCTTGCGGGCTATGGGCAGAGAAGCCAGAGTTCAGTCTTCTAAAGGCACAGCCGGCACCTGACGGAGCCCACCTACCCCGAGGTGGGGGTCCTGGGAGAAGCAAGCTTCCAGCAGTCCTGTGGACACTCGCGGGCACGGGTCCACACTGTCACACGCGATCCGGTCTAACCCAGCATTCTGTCTTTGTTCGTTCTTCCCTGTGTTCAGAGCTCCCGTGTGAAAAGGCAGCTGGAACCCCCCACTTCCCCGGGGGGCTGTCGGTGGGGCGGCCGGCCTCCCGGGGCCGGGAGGGTGAGTGGCAGTTCAGGATGGAAGCGGAACGCTGAGCTGATTCCCGTGGGAGCCCCTGCCTGTGAAGAGACCCATTCAGCTCCACTAAGACGGAGCGATCGCCTGCGGCCAGATTGCCGGGCCGTGTCCCCAGAGAGAGCCGAGGTGGGAGCTGGGCCGGTGCCTGGGTCAGCCCAGGCTCTTTGTTTTCCCCTGGGCAGTTGGCTCAGAGCCCCAGGAACTTGCCTGTGGCCAGCTGCCCCGCCAGGTGAGTCTGGGTGTCCTTGGGGAGGCGTCGGCTGTGAGCACGGGGGAGGGGGGGGGGCGGACCGGAGCAGAACACGTGGTTGGCGACGCTGCGATTCTGCACCCGGGATCAGTCATGCCTCCGGCCATCCCTTCCCCCTCGGAGAGCCCTCCCCCACTTCCGGAGGAGCCCTTGCCTTTCTCTGTCTTTAAGAATCCTACACGCTCTCTCCCGACTCTAGGTTTTGCCGCCCCCCCCGCCATGTCTCACTGGGGTGCACCCAAAGTGTCCCCCACTGCTACTTGAGCCACACGTCCTCTCGTCCGGACTGAGCCCCCCGCAAGGAACCCACGCAGTGCAATCATCCGCTGGTCCACGACCCCTCCAGCACGGCTTGCCTGTGACCGGGACAAGTTATCAGGAACGGGCAGACATGAAGCCAGTCTCGGGAAGTAGGCAGCGAGAAACAGGGGCCGCGAATTCCTTTCTCATTGCCTCCATCAGCTCCCTGCGTGACCTTGGCCTTCCAAGAGTTATCAGAAATACACAGAGCCTCGGCTAACTTCCTGGGGCGATTCTGAGTAATCCATATTAATGAATCGGTTACATAACGCCATGATCCTGATCCCGCACGGCTTCCTCCATGATCGTGGAAAGCGGGGCCAGAAGTCCAGGTGCTGAAATACACAGCAGGTGCTTAGCGTGCATGGCCTCATATAATTCGCCCGTCCACCCTTCATTGTCAACACCTACTTTCATTTTCTCTGTTTTACAGATGCGGATACTTGGGCGCCAAGGAGCTGAATAATTTCCCCAAGTCTTGCAACAGAAGGAGCCGGAACCGGGACAAGGGCTCTGACATGGACTTCGCGACCTGCAGAATGTCTCCCTGTGCCTGGAGTTCTCTCAGGCCTCTCAGAAAAGCTCTGGTGATTCTGCGTCATTAAGATATTCCGTCCACTGGATGAACTAATAGCAAACAACTCATACTTGCCGAATAATTGCTGGGTGCAGTCACACCTGTTAAGGTATTTAATTCTGGCATTAACTCTATGAGGTTGATTCTAGTTATTTCCAGTTTAGACATGAGACTTGTCTACGGTTACACAACTGGCAGATGGCAGAGGCTGGCTTTGAACCCTGGACAGTGTGGGTCCAGATTTCTTGCTCTTTGTTAACAAATATGCTGGGGCCGGCGCTGTGACGTGTCAGGTAAAGCTGCCACCTGCAGTGCCGGCATCCTATATGGGTGCTGGTTCAAGCCCCAGCTGCTCCACTTCCCATCCAGCTCTCTGCTATGGCCTGGGAAAGCAGTGGAAGATGGCCCAAGTCCTTGGGCCCCTACACCCACGTGGGGGACCTGGAGGAGGCACCTGGCTCCTGGCTTCGGATCGGCACAGCTCCGGCTGTTGTGGCCATTTGGGGAGTGAACCAGTGGAAGGAGGCACTCTCTCTCTCTCTCTCTCTCTCTCTCTCTCTCTCTTCTCTGTAACTCTGCCTTTCAAATAAATAAGTAAATCTTTAAAATAATCATCATAATAAATATGCCCTAGCAATATAGATATGCCTCGACTTATAATGGCGTTATGTCCCAATAAACCCACCGCAGGTTGGAAATGTCCTTGGATGCCCTCAGTACACCTGACCTGCTGGGTGTGGTAGCAGCCTGGTCTACGGCGAGCACCCAGAGAATGCACTCATGCAGTCACTGTGGGCAGAATCGCCTCACGCACAGTCTTAGAATGGAGTGTTGACTGTCTCCAGTGACTTAATGCAGAGGAGGCCAACACTGGCACCCTCTGTGTGGGTACTCAATTGACTGACTAACAGATGTACACAGTCACTGATGAACCCAGAACATTCCCAGAGTTGAACCTAAGCCAGGGACTGCCTGTAGCTGGGACTGTGGAGTACACAGAATCCTGTTGCACGCTCCGAGAGTGGACTTGGCCATGAACGAGCTGAGTAATGGGAGCCTTGGTCGCTTTATCTGTAACGTGGATGTGTTTCACTGCCCCCACCATCTATCTGTCATCGTGGATTTTTATGTATCTGAAAGGGAGGGAGGGAGGAAGGGAGAGAGAGATTGAGATCTTCCACCCGCTGGTTCACTCCCCAAAGTCCTGCAACAGCCAGGGCTGGGCCAGGCCAAAGCCAAGAACTCCATCCGAGTGCCCCGCCTGTGTGGCAGGGACCCACGTACTTGAGCCATCACCCGTGGCCTCCTAGGTGCACATTTGGCAGGAAGGTGGGTGGGAAGCAGAGGCGGGCTCCACCCCAGGCAGGCCAACACCCAGACTGGGGATCTCCAGGGTGGCTTAACCTTTTACGCCCCAAACCCACCGCTGTAATCCCGCATCCTAACGCGTTTGCTTTTCTGCCTAGGAGTGGAGCGAGCAGTCGCTGCTGTTCCAGGAACATGTGGGGAGCACGGACGATGGTTTGGGGAACTGGAAGGAGGCGGGAAGACCTCGTGGGTTTGGGATCTCCTCCCGGAGGCCTCACTGTCCAAGAGCAGTGTTTCCGTGGCTGGTGTGGAGAACGGGGCCTGGAGGGCTCACACAGCACGAGCGCGAGGGGACAGCTCAGCGGACGGCTCTGCCTGGTGTCTGCCGCCCCGGGCCGCAGCACCAGGCTGGAGAGCTCTCCCAGGCGCAGGTGTGGGACACGGGCAGGCACCGCAGGCTGCGGCATCCTCGCTCCTGGGCGGTTTCTCCTGGCCAAAGCAGGGCCCCCACCCACGCGCTGAGCAGAGACCCGGCCCGGCTGTTTTCCATTCCAAACCCCTACCCCGCGCCCGAGCAGATCAAACCCCAGCTAACTGCTCAGCGGTGAGGAAAAGCTTTGATCTGAAGAGGAGTCAGGACGACACGTTCGCCTCTGCAGCTCTCTGGCTTAGCCGGGATCTCAGCTGGGCCGGGAAGGCGGGGAAGGCGGCCAGCCCCGAGATGAAAGGACCAGCTTGCTCCCGAAATGAGACACAGGAGGCGCCCGCTGAGAACAGCACCCGCAGCCTGTTCCCTCCCTCCGCAGGGCTGCTCTGAGCAGGGGCTCCCCCCACCCCTCAGGGCAGACAGCGAGAAAGCAGGAGGGGCGACAGGATCGGAACCCCCAGATGCACAGGGCGGGTGCAGAGCGTGCTAAGAGCTGGTCCGTGTCTGTTTCCTGGTGTTGCCACGGCAAACGGCCCCACAGCGTGGCTCGCAGCTACAGCCACCGCCTGCAGCGCCAGCATCCCATAAGGACGCCAGGTCAAGTCCCGGCTGCTCCACTTCCTCTCCAGCTCCCAGCAGACGGCCTGGGGAGGGCTGCAGATGATGACCCAGGTGTTTGGTCCTTGCCACCCATATGGGAGACCCAGATGAAGCTCCTGGCTTCAGCCTGGCCATCCCTGGCGACCACTTGGAGGGGTGGACCAGCGGATGGAAGGTCTGTCTTTCTCCCTGTGTCTCCTTCTCTCTTTTCAGGTGGGCCAGCAGGGCAGCTGTGGGGCTGAAGGCTGCCGGGGAGGCCCCGGCTCTCCGTTTCCAGCTTCTCGGCTGCAGTGTGAAGCCACCCCAGCCCTTCTCTGTCCTCCCGTCCCCTCTGACTCCGACTCTGCTGCTCCCCCACATTGGGGTGCCCTGGATCCTGCCAGCTGCCTCCCCATCCGCGGATCCCGGAGCCAGTCCCACTTGCTCTAGGCCGTGCTGACTGACGGCGACACAGGTTCTGAGCTCTGGTGGGACGAGGTGTGCCGAGTCGGGGCTGGGCTTGCGTGGAGAGGTTTCGGGCTGAGCGGGAGGAGGTGGTTCATTGAGACCCTGGGCCCAGTGAAGCTTCAAGGTGAAGCTCAGCTGAACTCTTCCTGCAATCTGTAACCTTTCCATCCGCTTAAACTTGAACTTGAACTTCAAGCACCCCAGCACCTGCACGCCTGCTGCCGTCCCGGTCATTTGCTGGCTCCCATCTCTTTTTCCGTCTGTCCCAGCCTGGCCCACCCGTGGGCTGTAGGAGGAGCAAGCGCTCAGCACGGGGCTGGGCCTGACTCTGTTTCAGCCAGGAGACCCAGGAGTGCCTGTGCACCCACCCTCACGTGGTGAGGAAACGCCTGGGCAGCAGGCACAGGAGAAACGGTGTCTTCAGCTCGCGGCCTTGGAGGCTCCAAGTCCAGAGGGCCTGGAGCAGGTGCTGGGTGTACCGAGGGCCCCCTGCTGTGCGGGACCCGTGTGAGCGAGAAAGTGGGGGGGGGCAAGCTCAAGCTTGTAGAACTGCGGCCTCATGAGAACGCCCTTCCAAGAGCCCGCCCCATGACCGAGGACACCCCCCCCACCCCGGCCTCACCATCTAAAGGGTCTACACCTCCCGCACTGCCCCCTAGGGACCAGGTGGGACATTCCATGTGCAAACCACAGCAGAAGGGGTTACAGGAGCATTCTCTCTCACCTATTTTTTAAAAAGTATTTATTATTTGAGAGGTAGAGTCACAGACAGAGAGAGGGAGAGACAAAGGTCTTCCATCCGCTGGTTCACTCCCCAGATGGCTGCAACGGCCGGAGCTGCGCCGATCCGAAGCCAGGAGCCCGGAGTCTCCTCTGGGTCTCCCACGCGGGTGCAGGGACCCAAGCACTTGGGCCATCTTCTACTGCTTTCCCAGGCCACAGCAGAGAGCTGGATCAGAAGTGGAGCAGCCAGGGCTCGGACCTGCGCCCACAGGGGATGCTGGCACTGCGGGCCACGGTTTAACCCTCTGTACCACAGCGCCAGCCTCTCTTCTCATCTTGCTCCTCCTGCTCTAGGCAGTGGAGAACTGGGGCGCTCGCTTCGTCGTTCCTTTGCCACCTTGCCACCGCTTGGTTTCCAAGCCCAGCTTGTTCGGGACACGCCCTCCCAGCCCCAGGCTGGCTTCCCTGATGTCCCTCCCCTCAACAAGCCACAGGGACAGAGCGGGTCAGGTTTCTGTGCTCCTGTCAACGGTCTCCAAGACCACGCCCCATCGGCTTTGCTCAGCTAAGCTCACAACAAAGTGTTTTCTGCAACTCTGGGGTCAGACTTTTTTTTTTTTTATTGTGGGCAGTAAACCAGCTGCACCAAGTGCTTTGACAAGAGAGCGATCCCGCTGTGTGCGTCTTTCCGAATCCAAAGAACTCGTGGTGACCGCAGTTCTTGGCGTGTGTGGGGATGATCAGCCAGCGGGGTCATGCCCCTGCCTTTCATCTCTGTGGACTTAAACTCTACGAAAGGGGGCGCGCAGAGGGGGTGACTGCTGAGCTGTCCGCTTCCCAGGCGGCTGTTCATATCGGAAGGCGTACTTGACTCCAGCCTTAGGGTATGGTTTCCTAGAAAAGATGAAAACCAGGCAAACAGTCCCAGGATGCAAGGGGAGACCCCTAAGCAGAATATACCTGGGATCAGTGTCCTTCTACACTGCCCCCGCCCCCACCGCTGCCATGCCGATGTCCTGGGGCGGGCGGTCCACGCTCAGTCGTAATGAGATTCCTCCTACGGCGGCCTCCTCACTGGTGTCCCCGGGGCAAGGCTTAGCCCGCTCCTGGGTGCTCTCTGTGTATACGGCAGCCAGCGTGATGTTCAGAGAGGGGACATTAGATCGAGTGGCTCCCTGAGCTGGAACTCCGTGCAGTGCCCCGAGTGGTTTGACCCCTGGTGTCCCTCCAGGACCCACTGAGAACACCACCCCTTGACTTAAAGGTTTTAGGGAAGCTCCTGCCGGCCTCAGGACCTTTGTACATGCCATACCTGGAAATCTCTTTCCATCCCGGCCCCCTTCTGCCAAGGGACTCTCTTCTTTAGGAGTCAGCATCAGGGAAGGCCTCCATGCCCACCCTAAACCGGGCTTTTGGTCCCTGTCATTCGTCTCCAGTTTAGTCTCTCTCATGAGAGTTACGATGATGTGTCAGTCATTGTTTTAACTTTTTAAAAATTCTTATTTATTTACGTGAGAGGCAGAGACAGAGTGCTCACCTGCCGGTTTACTCCCCACGTACCCTCGGTAGCCAGAAAGTCAAAGCCAGGAGCCAGGAGTGAGCGCAGGAACCTAATGTCCTGGGCCATCGCTGCTGCCTCCTGGGTCCAGCTTAGCAGGGAGCTGGGGCCAGGAGTCGAATGCAGACGCTCTGCTGTGGGTGCCCGTGTCCTAACCACTCTGCCGAATGCCCACCCTCCTCTACTTATTAGCACTGATTTGGTTTTATTCTGCTTCCTGCACTTGGGTGTAGAAAGCTACAATCATGCTTTTGTCTCACACCCTGTGTCTTTCCTGTCTAGCAAGGCACTTGGCCAAAGTTAGGGACCCGGCCAATACTTGCTGAACAAAGAAACACTCTGGACAGGGGCTGGAGCCTTGGCTGCAGCGTCCATGGAGCTTATGTGCGCGTTTCACTGGGTGGCTCTGCGCAGTCCTGTGTCTGCAGTACCTAGAAGAGCACTTGGCAGCGAGCAGACGACGTTTGCTGCTGCTTCGTGAAAGCTACCCAAGGTCAAGTGCATGAGGCCATGAACCCCTGGAGCGATGGCCCTCACAGAATTTGCAGACCAGAAGCCCAAGCAGCTGGCAGCAGACTGTTTGACCTGGGTGGTGTTTTACGCCGACTTCAACAGGTTGCCAGTATTTAAAAATGGGAAGATTTCACACAAAAATCCCCATGCCGACTTCTTGACGAGCCGGAATGTGCCAACCTGGCGGCCGCTCCTCTTTGCCCAGGGTGCAGTGGGCTGGCGCTGGGGGCCTGAGTGGGTTGTGGACTTCCTGTTTGCTTTTGCTAACACCTGTGTCGATGGAAGGCTCCCCCCCTTCACAATCGCCCTGAAAATAGTGGTGGGGGTTTTTAAACTCGGTAAGTAAAGAATTCCATCAGGCCGATCATCAGAAGTGGAGAACTAACCCAGGGGATGTTTGCGTAAGACTGAGATGGTGTTGGGCCGGATTAGTCCTTCTGAGATTGGCTCAAAGCTCCCGGCAAGGGCTCAAGGCCTGGCTGTGATAGGAATGAGGTCCTGTGTGTTGTTAACTTCCAAACGTGGAGTAAGGAGCTAAGCTAAATCGTTGCTCACGCGGGCCCAGGCCAACTCAGCGCATAATTGAATAACATCACCGCACCTCCAAACTCCACAGAAGGGAGGAGACAGTGCAAAGACAGACTTCAAATTTGCGAGCCCCAGCCTTGAAATGTAGCAGTGGAGGATGGCCCAAGTGCTTGGGCCCTGCACCCGCATGGGAGACCAGGAGGAAGCACCTGGCTCCTGGCTTCGGATCAGTGCAGTGCACCAGCTGTGGTGGCCATTTGTGGGGTGAACCAGTGGATGGAAGACCTTTCTCTCTGTCTCTCTCTCACTGTCTAATTCTGTCTGTCAAAAAAAAGAAAGAAAGAAAGGTAGCAAACAACTAGTGCCCTGAGAAGATGAGTCACAGCGCGCGTTCTGTCTGTTAGGATGGATTAGCAGCAGCCTCACGTCATCGTCACCATCACCAAGACCATCATCATCCTCACGTCACCATCACCATCACCTTCACCACCATCACCACCATCATCACCATCACCACGACCATCATCTTCACTGACATCACCATCACTATTACCTTCACCATCACCACCATCACCATCACCACCACCATCATCATCACCATCACCACCACCATCATCATCATCACCACCACCATCACCTTCACCATCACCATCACCACCATCACTATCACCATCACCATCATCGTCACTAGGAGCACCACCATCACCATCATCATCACCATCATTGTCACCATCACCATGACCACCATCACCTTCACCACCACTATCATCATCATCATCATCACCATCACCTTCACCACCACTATCATCATCATCACCATCACCACCATCACTATCATCATCACCATCATCGTCACTATGAGCACCACCATCACCATCATCATCACCATCACCATCATTGTCACCATCACCATGACCACCATCACCTTCACCACCACCATCATCATCACCATCACCTTCACCACCATCATCATCACCATCACCACCATCACTATCACCATTACCATCATTGTCACCATCACTATGACCACCATCACCTTCACCATCACTATCATCACCATCACCATCACCACCACCATCATCACCATCACCACCACCATCACCTTCACCATCACCATCACCACCATCACTATCACCATCACCATCATCGTCACTAGGAGCACCACCATCACCATCATCATCACCATCACCATCATTGTCACCATCACCATGACCACCATCACCATCACCACCACCATCATCATCACCACCACCATCACCTTCACCATCACCATCACCATCACTATCACCATCACCATCATTGTCACTAGGAGCACCACCATCACCATCATCATCACCATCACCATCATTGTCACCATCACCATGACCACCATCACCTTCACCACCATCACCATCACCATCATCATCACCATCGCCATCACCTTCACCACCATCATCATCACCATCACCACCATCACCATCACCATCATTGTCACCATCACCATGACCACCATCACCTTCACCATCACCATCATCGTCACCATCCCCACCACCAAATCATCATATTGCAAGAATCTGAGTTTTCACACAGCTTTTTAAAACAAGTTAAATCCCCAAACAATGTACGCGGCAGCTTGAGCTTGTGTGTGGTCAGGAAATTCTCCTGTGGCCAAAAGGCTCCAACCCAGGGGTGACTTAGGAGACCTGGAGGTGAGCTGTTGGCCAAGTAAGTCCGGACTGGTTTGAAAATGATGATGGGCTTTATGATAGCGTTCGCTTCTCAGATTTTATTTTTGGCCTCTGTTCACTCGTTTTGGTCAGTTACGGAGAAAATCAGGCCTGATGAGGGTAGAGACAGCCAGCGCTGCTCAGCCTGATTTAGCCTGGCAATTAAATCCATTTTTCTAAGTGCTACTAATTGTCCCTTAAAATAAACCGGAATGCTCTGAAAGTGTCACAGTCTGAAATGGCTCATCTATTTTGAAATCTAATTCATGGCTTCCACTTAAATGTTTACAGATTCTAGTAAAAAATAAGAACTATCAAAATTACAAAATGTTTAAGTATAATTTATGAGGAATTTATCATTCATGATTTAATTAAGCAGTTCATTGCAGCTGTTCGGGTTTATTCCTGAATAAAAATATCTCGCCTGCAGTATCGCTGGAAACCAGAAGTTTATCGTGAAGGTGTTCTCTTTAAAAACTGTTTCTTAAAGGTGTGAGAAAATAAGAAATACAGGAAATAGGAAAAGCAGGATTTTTTTTAAATGTGTTTTTACTTGTATTTATTTGAGAGGTAGAGGATGGAGAGAGAGAGAGAGAGGGAGGGAGAGAGAGAAAGTGAGAAAGTGGGAGAGAGAGAGAGAGATCTTCCATCTGCTTCACTCCCCCAATACTTCCCCTCAAGGGCCACACTGGGCAAGGCTGAAGCCACAAGCCAGGTCTCCCAGGTGCGCTGTAGAGACGTAGCTGCTGGGGCCACCCCACTGCCCCCTGGGGTCTGCATTAGCGGGAAGCTGCAGTCAGGGGGCCAGAGGTGCTGAGCCCAGGAGCTCCGACACGGGGCTCCAGCGAGCTAAACGCCCCACCAGGTCTTCACGATGCACGGAACGTCACGCACAAGCACCCGCTGAATCGCCAGCTCTGCTCCACGTGCAGGGACCACTGCCTGGCGGGAGATGGATCTGGGACTTCTGCTCCGCACAGACTGCCCTGCCCGTGCTGCACATCGGAGACACGGATGGAGTTTAGGGAAAGTACACGCGTCCCTGGAGTCTCCGATGGCCGAGTAGAGGCTGGGACCTGACAGCTGTCGTTTGTAAGCAGGTGGACCGAGCGACGGCCATGCTGGGGCAGGCATGGTCCCTCCAGAGGTGGGGGCCCGGAGGGTCCCTCACGCTCGCGTGAGCCCGGAACTGAGCTCTGAGCTGGGCAAGTGCCCACCAGGCAGATTGGGTCCTTAAGGTTCCCAGAGATGGACTCAAAGGCGCAGTCCCGGCTGAGCGGCCATGACTGTGCGGGCGCTGGCCGTCCCAGGACTCCGGCTCTGGTCCTCTCCTTGCGTCCAGTTGACTGATGACCGCAGTTTCTTGTTCAGTCTCTCCGTCTGTGCCAGACAGCGGGCGCAGGATGACCCCTAGACAAGGACTGTGCACTGGTGGCCCCAGCCCATGCCCAGGCAACAGAGCCATCTTACTGGGCCTCCATGGTGCTTGAAAATTAATTCTTTTTTTTAAAGATGTATTTATTTATTTGAAAGTCAGAGTTACACAGAGAGTGGAGAGGCAGAGACAGAGACAGAGACAGAGGTCTTCCATCCGCTGGTTCACTCCCCAATTGGCCGCAATGGCCAGAGCTGGCCTGATTGGAAGCCAGGAGCCAGGAGCTTCTTCCAGGTCTCCCACGAGGGTCCAGGGGCCCAAGGACTTGGGCCATCTTCCACTGCTTTCCCAGGCCATAGCAGAGAGCTGGGTCAGAAGTGGAGCAGCACCCATATGAGAGGCCAGGACTTTAACCCGCTGTGCCACAGCACCGGCCCCGAAAATGAGTTCTAGTTAGCTTCCAAACAGGGCTCTCTCTCTCTCTCTCTCTCTCTCTCTCTTTCTCTTTCTCTCTCTCTCTCACACACACACACACACACACACACACACACACACTCCAGGCTCCTTTGCACAGTCAGAAATTCTGGCTAATACCAGGCTCGCATTCTGGGCCTCGCTCTCTTATTTTCCCACAGAAGCTGCCCCGGGTACCCACCCCTCACCTCTCCGTTTCCTGGCCAGGCCCCACAACTGTGGGGCAGTCGGTCATCTTCAGAACCAGGGTTCCTGGGTTCTGCAGATTGCTCCTGCGGAAGGGTCCTCTCGCCGGGCCTGTGTCCCCCGATCGGCACCCCCAGCAGCAGGGTCCTCTCGCCGGGCCTGTGTCCCCCGATCAGCACCCCCTGCGGGAGGGTCCTCTCGCCGGGCCCGTGTCCCCCCGATCGGCACCCCCAGCAGCAGGGTCCTCTCGCCAGGCCCGTGTCCCCCCGATCGGCACCCCCTGCGGCCGAGTCAGCAAAGCAATCTGCGCTGCTGCTTTTGCAGGGTGTGGAGCACGTGCTGTGGTGTGGACGCGCTCTGTCCCCTCACGGTGGCTGTGGTGCAAGCTTGGTGTGCCGAGTGGTGGCGCTTTCCGGAGTGGAGACTGAGTACAAGCCAATGACGTCATTGTGGGCACTGCGCGCGGAGGACATTAATGGGGTCAGTGCTGTGTCGAGGCGGGTAAAGCTGTCACCTGCAGTGCGGCGTCCTGTATGGGCGCTGGTTCGAGTGCAGTGCTGCAGGGCCGGCAAGAGCGAAGACATTACTAAATTCCAGGGTGTTGCAACTCATGATGAAAACTGTGTGGCGCTGGATGCAATGTAATAATTTCTGTATGACTGGAATTACTGAAAGGAAGTGGCTTTTCTGGGAAAACAAAAAATGGGACTTTTTTTTTTTAGCTTTTTCAGAAGCATCTTAACCTTCAAGATGGGACTGTGAAGGTGGGGGGCGTGTGTTCAGGATGCGTGCTGTGGACGGAAGCGACCTGCCTGTGAGTTCGCCGGGTCTCACGGCTGTCAGGGGAGTGACTTAGTCAGACTGTGTTTTTCCGCATCTCTCCCACCTCAACCTCAATGCACCAGAGGCGGAGTGGCCAGTGTCGACATCATTCTCAGCTTCCCGAGGCAAAGCTGTGTCCCTGGTGTCGCCCAAACCAGACATTCTTGGTGCCGAGTTATGGGTGTGATTCTACCACACAAAAGATGGATGAGGCTAGGAGCTAGTTACACAAATCCGTGTGAGTGACAACAGCACATCTTGGGGGGCAGGTGCTATGTTCCAGTGGGCCAAGCCATTACCTGCAGTGCCAGCATCCCATATGGGTGCTGGTTCTAGTCCTGGCTGCTCCACTTCCAATCCAGCTCCCTGCTACGGCCTGGGAAAGCAGCAGAAGATGGCCCAAGTGCTTGGGCCCCTGCACCCGCATCCTCATATGGGATGCCAGCACTGAGGCTTTAACCCGCTGCACCACCACCCTGGGCCCCTCCAAGCCTCTTGTAATCACTATCCTACTCTCAGGTCAATTTAAAAAATATATTTTTAAAAAAATTTTTGAGAGGCAGAGAGACAAGGATAGGGGAGGGGGACATATAGCAAGAGACCTCCTATCAACTGGTTCACTCCCCGAATGCCTGCCATGCCTGGGGACGGAGCCAGGCTGAAGCTGGGAGCCAGGAACACAACCCAGGTCTCCCATGTGAGTGGCGACAGGACCACAGTCACCGGGGCCATACCACTGCCTCCCAGGGTCTCCACTGACAGAAAGAGCCAAGAGTCGGGGACGTCATAGCTGGCATTTTTTTTTTTTGACAGGCAGAGTTAGACAGTGTGTGAGAGAGACAGAGAGAAAGGTCTTCCTTCCGTTGGTTCACCCCCCAAATGGCCGCTACGGCCAGCACGCTGTGCCGATCCGAAGGCAGGAGCCAGGTGCTTCTCCTGGTCTCCCATGCGGGTGCAGGGCCCAAGCACTTGGGCCATCCTCCACTGCACTCCCTGGCACATCAGAGAGCTGGACTGGAAGAGGAGCAGCCAGGACTAGAACCAGTGCCCATATGGGATGCCGGCACCACAGGCGGAGGATTAACCAAGTGCGCCATAGCGCCGGCCCCAGAGTTCACATCATGAGTGCAGAGAAGAGACAAGATCGAAGCGATTTGCTGCCAGGGCCCTGGGCAGCCATTCTGTCATTCACCATAAAAGCCGCAGCTTCGCCCAAGCTCATCTGTCCCTTCCCACCAGTATAACCACGGTCAAGGTTGAGAGCAGCAGCGTGGAGGGTGCGATTTGCCCAGTGGGTCTACACCTGTTGAGGGGCTCACACCCATGTCTGAGCGCCTGGTTTGAGTCCCCGCTCCATTTCTGATTCCAGCTTCCTACGAATGCGCACCCTGGGAGGCAGCAGGTGACAGCTCAGGTGTTCAGTCCTTGCCACTCGCGTGGGGAACCTGGGTTGAATTCCTAGTCCTGATTTCAGCCTGGCACAGTGGGCACGTGGGAAGTGAACTAGCCAATGGGGGCATGAGAGCCAGGCAGGCTGGAGGGCGAAGCTGTTTCCAGCTGACTGGCTGTATGGCCGGGAGCAAGTCGCCTAACCTCTCTCTGCCTCAGTTTTCTCATCTGTGAAATGGAGATAGCAATCTCCATGTTGGGTCTGAGATCATCAACACGAGATACTCAGTGAGAACAGGCTTATCAACCTTGGCACTGGGGACATTGCGCCGATGATGCTCCGTTGCAAGGCGCTGTCGTGTGTGTTGCTGGATGCTCACCAGGGTCCTGGATTCCACACACTGCAGGCCTGACAGCTCAGAAGGTCTCAGGGTGCTGACAAATGTCCCCAGCTGGCCAAAGCACTCCGCTATCCCAGCCAGTGACTTTGGGCATACACCTGGCAGGAAGTACATGCTTTAAGAAGATGCTCTATTAGTGGGGCCGGCGCTGTGGCACGCTGGGCAGAGCTGCCACCTGCAGTGCCGGCATCCCACATGGGCGCCGGTTCGAGTCCCGGCTGCTCCACTTCCGATCCAGCTCTCTGCTGTGGCCTGGGAAAGCAGTGGAGGATGGCCCAAGTCCTTGGGCCCCTGCACCCACGTGGGAGACCCGGAAGAAGCTCCTGGCTCCTGGCTTCAGATCGGTGCAGCTCTGGCCATTACGACCATTTGGGGAGTGAACCAGCGGATGGAAGACTTCTCTCTCTGTGTAACTCTAACTTTCAAAGAAATAAATAATTTTTTAAATCATTTATTTTTTTGTTTATTTATTTGAAAGGCAGAGTGACAGAGAGAGAGGGAGGGACAGAGAAAGGTCCATCTTCCATCTGCTGGTTCACTCCCCAAACAGCCACAACTGCCTGGGCTGGGTCAGGCTGAAGCCAGGAGCCAGGAGCTTCCTCCAGGTCTCCCATGTGGGTGCAGGGGCCCAAGTCCCCGAGCCATCCTCTGCTGCTTTCCCAGGTGCATTAGCAGGGGGCTGGGTCCAAGGTGGAGTAGCCGGGACTCGAACTGATGCTCTGATACAGGATGGTGGTGTCTGTTAGGAAAATGGCACAGTTTTATCTATGGCGCGATCTACACCCTGACACCATCCTAGGCTCTAGCCCCCACCACCCTTGCTGGAAGCCAGGTGGCCACATGGCCCAACCACTGGGGTCAAGCTCCACCCCATCCCAATGGGATTTGCTGCCCCTGCTTCTCTGCCTGCCCCCCCAGCAAAATTTTAAAAGGACCTGCTCCTGAACAGGTGGCTCTCTCAGCTTCTCTCCCCTCTCCTCTCTCACTCGCTCTCTTCTCTCTGCGCTCTCTGCTCTCTCTTCTCTAGCCTCCTCTTCTCTTTCTCTTGCTCCCCTCGTTCCTCTCTCCTGCTTGCTCTCTGGTCTCTCTCTTCTCTCCTCGCTAGCTCCTCTCCTCTCCTCTCCTCTCCTCTCCTCTCCTCTCCTCTCCTCTCCTCTCCTCTCCTCTCCTCTCCTCTTCTCTCTCTCTCTCTCTGTCTCTCTCTCTCTCTCTCTCTCTCTCTCTCTCTCTCTCACGCTCTCCTTCTCTCTCTTTTTCCTTCTTCACCCCTTCCCTCCAGTCTGCTTGGGTGTTTCCCAATAAACCCGTCCCCTTACTCCGGTGTCTGGTGTGTTTTGTGGCGGCCTTACAGTGTCCCAAGTGGAAACTTAACCGATGGCGCCACGATGCTGGCCCCTCTCGCGTCATCATCGCCATCATTATTGTTATTGTTTTGTATCGCTGCTAAACAGCTGCAATTTTGTGCTTAGAAAGTCTATGTTTCTTTTTTTTTTCTTTTTCTTTTTTTTTTTTTGCCTACGTGAGAATGCAGGAAACCTCGTCACATTGAAGGAGCCCAGGGCCAGGGCGCTGCACACACTGAGCCACCAGCCCCTGAGGAGTTTTGGCCCCCAGGGCGATCTGTTTTTGTTCTTCCCTAAGGCAAAGCCCCGTAGGTCCTCGTTGACATTTTCCAAATTTCAGCAGAGAGGAAGTCCTGGGTCCTGAGCCTGCCCTGGGCGTGGAGGGAGCAGGAGCCCCCGCTGCCTCCCGTGTCCCCTCCTCGAATGTCACCTCCCTGTATTTCTTCCCCTCTCGCCTTCCACCGTCGCTGTCACTTAACCCGCGGACCCTGAGCGCTGCTTATGAACACTTGAATCCGAGGGGAAGCACTGGGGGCGTTGCTCGGACAGGGAGAAGCGTCTGATTTGCTCTCAGCTCATCGCCTGGAACCATTACAGGAGGAATTCCTCAAAGCTGGGCCATGTCCTTTCTAAAACCCTGGCGTGCATTTGATTACGCAAGGCATTTCCCCTCCCCCACTCCCTTAATGACTGTTGATGAGCTCCTATTGTAGTGGCCGCTGTCTGCCTGTGTGTGTGTGTGTGTGTGTGTGTGTGCAGACAGGGGGTGTGTTTCCAGCTGCCTGTGCCTGTGCCGGGAGGGGCAGGAGGCTGGAGCTAAGGTTAGGAGACAGATTAGGGTGGCAGGTGTGTCCAGAGGTAAAAGGGGTTGGAAATGTCCCTTCCAAGGGGCTGAGCCCATATGCGAGTGCCTGGGGGACGTCCCATCTCCACTTTAGAGTCCAGCTTCCTGCTAAGTGTGCGCCCTGGGAGGCAGAAGGCGGTGGCTCAAGGACTTGGGCCCCTGCCACCCATGGGAGACCCGGGTTGAATTCCAGGCTCCTGGCTTTGGGCTTGGCACAGCCCTGGCTGTTGGGGCCATTTGGGACTGAACCAGCAGGTGAAAGATCTCTCTCCATCTCCTCTCTCTCTCTCTCTCTTTCTCTCTCTTCACTCTGTTATTCAAATGAATAAATCTTTTAAATTTCTAAAAAGTTTTGAAAACAAACACAAGTGAAAATAAATAAGTAAATAGTGACCTTGAGAGGAAAAGCTGGATTCGACCAGGAGGGAACACGGACGTTTTGATCTCCGAAGCGTGCCCTGCTCAGAAATGCAAGCGCATCCTAGGACAGGAATGCTTCATTTGACATACAGATACACTTTTGAAGACTTCTGTCTTGATTTGAAAGGCAGCATTGCAGAGAGAGAGAGGGAGAGAGAGAGAGAAATGGAGAGAGAAATGGAGAGAGAACTTGCATCCACTGGTTCACTCCCCAGACACCAGGTCTGAGACAGAAGGACAGGAGCCGGGGACTCCATCCAGGCCTCCTGTGTGAGTGACAGGGTCCCAAGCACCTGAGCCATCTTCGACTGCTTTCCGAGGGGCATTAGCAGGGAGCTGGATCGGAAGTGGGGCAGCCAGGACTCGAACCCATGTCCACAGGGATGCTAGCATCACAAGCTGCGCCTTAACCCACTGCGCTACAACGCCAGCCCCATAAGATGTTGTAACTCTCTCGTTTCTTCCAGAAAATATTGGAAATAGCAACTTTTATTTATCTTTTAATTTATAAGAAGAATGTGTGAACGTATCTGAATAAAAGCTCAAGCCGTTCAGAAACAAGTAGAGGTGCCCTCCTGCAAGACCGGCCCTATGCACCTGCTGACCCCTCCCAGCCGAGGGTGGACGGGGAACAGGTGGGTGTGTGGCCCTTGGGGGGTGTCAGCCTGGGGCGGAAGCGTGTCCAGTCGCTGCTTTTCGTGGTCAAGGACGGCTGAAGTAGCAGCGGGTCCACATGGTGCAATCTAATACTTAACGCCCCAGAGTCCTGCTAGCCCTGTGCTCCGTGACCTCTGCCGTTCCTCCTCTCTACTCTCTGCGAACGAACGGAGCTCCATCTCATCTCCCTGGCACATGGCATCTCTAAAAGTCTTATTAAAAAATCATCTCGAGAGGGTGGATGAACCCTGCGGGGAGGGGGTGCTGGCGAGGTGGCGCTGCCAGGAAACACGACTCCTGCGGGAGCCACCGTTTAAAAGCCCGCTCCGGTGACCTGGGGTCAGCTAGCTGCACGGGCCCCATTTTGCAAGGGGCCCAGCGCGCCTGCCTGGTGGAGGAGTTTCCCGCGTGCAAACAAAAGAATGGCTCGTCCCCTGCCCGGCGCTGGGCTGGCTCGGGCTGGCTGCTGTAATTTACCTTCCAGCCACCCAGGGCTCGCCAGCCCCTCGGCGCGGGCTCCAGGCTGTCTGGGGGAGAGGCCGGCTGGCTCCGGGAGCCAGGGGCCGCCGAGTTTTTGTGTTAACAACAAATGTTAACTTATTTCCTGGTGACCGCTGGAGGCCCAGGACACTACCTGACCCTCCCGGATGGCTGTCTCGTGTCATTTCTCATGACCGTGCCCTCCGAGGGGGGCTGGAGCCGAGGCAAGCTGGATTTAAGGGCAGACGCTTACGTTTTGCCGTCTGCTCCGCAGGCTATGGAAACGGATGGACCTGGGCTAGCCCTCCCGGCCTCCCCTGTGCAATGGGGCAAAGCGCTGCCTGTAGCGAAGCTGCAGGCCTGCTCTTCGCACCCACATGAACGGAGGCTCACAATGCCCGCGCTCATCCGGGTCTCGGCTGTGATCATGACCTCCTGCTGCCCCCTATCCGCCGCCGCGGTGGCATAGCTTGCCCGGGGTCACCTGGCCGGGCGGTGAGAGTGCTGTGGACACAGAGGAGCAGGCGTGGGGTTAGCAGCTCAGCGTGGCCACGGGTGGAGCCGGGGCACAGACTTGGGGACCCTACCCCCCCCCCCCCACTAACTGAACCTTCCAGTGTGAGAGCAGGACATGGGACCTCGGAGGCTGCCGGGCCAAAGCTGTCATTCATTTCGGGGGGTGGGGGGGGGGGCACTGGGCGCAGCCAGAGCACTTAAGGACTTGGGCAGGGTTCAAGTCGCTGCTGACGGTGCCAGGCTGAGGCTTTGCTGCCCGCGCTCTGCCATTCCCATGGCTTTTTCCATTTGCTTAAATACCACAAACGACTTTTTAAAAAAAACTGTTTATTGTGGAAACAGCTAAACATCTACGCGAGCACCCTGGCCTCCCACGCCCTGCTGCCAAGCTTCAGCGGCTGCGTAGTCCATGGAGCTGCAGCCGCGTTCCCACCGGCTCCCCCGGCCCCAGCCCCCGGTGCGAAATCCTGAGCTCAGACTCAGGCGCCATAGCATTGCCTCTTCGAGAGGGCGTACGTCTCTACCCTAGGAGCACTGAAAAATAACATTAGCCCAGCGTGGTGGCGCGGGGGATTGAGCCAGGCTTTGGAACACCCGCATCCCATATGGGCACTGGTTGGAGTCCGGCTGCTCCACTTCCCATCCAGCTCCCTGCTAATGCGCCTGGGAGACCAGCGGAGGATGACCCAGATACTTGGGCCCCTGTGCCCACTTGGGAGACCTGGGTGGAGTTCCAGGCCCCCGACTTCAGCCTGGTCCAGTCCCGACCACAGGGGCCATTTGGGGAGTGAACTAAATCTTGCTTAAAATGGTCAAATACCTTGGCAGGGTTCAAACTGCTCCAGTTGCCACACACAGTGGGTTTGCCGTAGCAAGGTCTGAACTTTGACCCAGTGTAAGACTCCGTGGAGGGTCCAGGCATGGTTACACAGCAGTCCCTACCCCCGGGATCTGAGCAGCCAAGTGTGGAGTAGAAACGGCTCCATGTCCAGCGTCAGCGCAGGGCGGGGGGCCCTGGCGAGACGGGGCTGTTTGAGGGGGAAGTGCCGCCCACAGGCAGCGCTCACAGCAGCACTGGTGCCCCCCCCACACTTCCTGCTCTTAGCGGGATTACAGCCCGCGCTGGGGTCCATTCACGTCTTAATGACCTACGTCCATAGGTCTGGTCATTGTCACCAAATAATTACTCTGCATTGTCATAATGATGATGATTTAGGCCAGGAATATTTTATAATTGTTCAACACTGTTTATTTATTTACTTTTCATTTATTGAGAAGGCAAAGAAAGAAAGATACCTTCTGTTTGCTCGTTCACTCCCCAAATGTCTGCAACAGCCCGGGCTGGGCCAGACTAGAGCCAGGAACCGGGAACCCAGCTGGGTCTCCTACACGGGCGGCAGGGACCCAACCACTTGGGCCATCATCGGCTGCCTCCCAGGGTGCACCAGACGGAAGTCGGTCAGAAGCAGAGCTACCGGGACTGGACCCCACGCTCCGATGTAGGATGCGGACACCCCAGGCTGCAGCTGAACCCGCAGTGCTACAATCCTGACCCCAGGAATTAGTCATTCAATGTGCAAGTCAGCGCTGTTGGAGTTCTTTGGTCTCCTCTCTCCCTCCCTCCCTCTCTCTCAGGAGCGCTCAGCTCCTGCTACCACTTCACCCAGGCCTCTCCCCCTCCCGCTGGTGGTGGTCAGCAGCCCGACGCCCGGGCCGGCCACTGGTCCTGGGTTGAGAGCTGATGTTGGTTGCAAGTGCTGCCTGTGGATGGTGACGTTACCACCCTACCTGAGCCAACTCAGAACATCATACAGCCAGCCTCCCCCCACTGCCTTCCTTCCTGGAGCCACCCATGCACAGCCGCTGCCGTGAATACCCATCTGCATGGTCACTTTGTCCACGGCAGGTCTGGGGGCACGTGATGGTGGGAGCGGCTCCATCACAAGGGCTGGGATCCTGTTGCCGCCTTTGTCACTGTGGATCGCTCTTCCCTTTCTTTTCTGCTCTCTCTCTCTCTTTCTTTGAAAGGAAGGGAGACAAAGAAAGAGACACAGAGAGAGAGAGAGAGAGAGAGATCTTCCATCTGCTGGTTCACTCCCCAGATGGCCACAACCAAGGCTGGGGCAGACCAAAGCCAGGAGCTCCATCTGAGGCTCCCACACAGGTGCAGGGGCCCAAGCACTTGGCCATCTTCTGCTGCTTTCCCAGGCGCATTAGCGGGAGCTGGATGGCAAGCTGAGCAGCCGGGACTCAAACCAGCACTGAGATGTGGGATGCTGGCACTGCAGGTGGCAGCCTAACCCGCTGTGCCACAATGCAGGGCCCTGGCTCTGGTTTTTATCCCTCTTGGTGAGGGGTGGTCTCCAATCAGAGATCTCTTAAAGAACAGCACACAGATCACATACAGCCCCGCCTCCTCGGCCCCCACCAATCAGGAAGCGGCACTGATCTGTACTCTCCCTGGTGGACCGCACACTGGCTCCTGTAGGAGTCACACAACCATCCAGGATGCTCAGTCTCACAGCAAGTTGATCTTCCCTCTCCAGCAGTGCAAGGCGACTTCTGTATCAGATCAGAAGGGAAATGCGAAGCAGTAAAAGGTGATGCTGTTCACCGGGATATTGACTCAGCTAAATTGATGACAATAATCATAATGAAATGTATGTGGGATTTCCTGAGGCCAAAACAAATGTGGATGCCATAAAAACCTAGGAACATGGGGCCAGCGCTGTGGCATAGCGGGTAAAGCCGTTACCTGCAGTGCTAACATCCCATATGGGCACTGCTTTGAGTCCCGGCTGCTCCACTTCCGAACCAGCTCTCTGCTGTGGCCTGGGGAAGCAGTGGAAGATGGCCCAAGTCCTTGGGCCCCTGCACCTGCGTGGGAGACCAGGAAGAAGCTCTTGGCTCCTGGCTTCGGATCTGCGCAGCTCCAGCTGTTGTGGCCATTTGGAGAGTGAACCAGCAGATGGAAGACTCTCTCTCTCTCTCTCTCTCTCTCTGCTTATCCTTCTGTGTAACTCTGACTTTCAAATAAATAATAAATCTTTAAATATTAAAAAAAAACCCTAGGAACAAACACGGGTGCTCTGCAAACATGCAGTGCCTACTGCGTGCCTTTGGGGAGACTCAGAGGTGAATTGAGTGTCTCTGCAGCGAGGCCCTGCAAGGTGACAAATCATTCTGGTCGGAGGCAAGGAAGGATGAGCGACTTAGGAGGCGGAGGCTTTAGGGACTCAGGCGAGTCTGAAACATAGAGACATTGCTGCTAAGCCCAGGAGGCCACGGGGACTGAGACGAGGAGCTGTGTCACCGCGTGGAGCTCTTTATCTCTGCACAAGGCTCTTTGTAGGACGTTCTGTCACACAGCTGTTGACAGTTATGACAAAGCGAGGTCTGGGGGTCATATTTTATGCACACTCACCAGGGTACACGGCTTATACACTGGCCATCTACACAGATTGTCCCCTGGACTGGCCCTTCCTTATCATTATCCTTCCTTATCCTTCCAGAGAGAGGAAGACACACACACAGACACACACACACACACACACACACACACACATCTGTCATAGATCAATCTATCATCTGCTGGTTCACTCCCCAAATGGCTGCAATGGCCAGGGCTGGGCCAGGAGGAGCCAGGAGCTTCGGGTGCAGGGGCCCAAGGGTTCCTTTAACATATTAGCAGAGACCTTGACCGGAAGTGGAGCAACCGAGACTCAAACCAGCGCCCACGTGGGATGCTGGTGCTGCAGGCAGTGGCTTAATCCACTGCGCCACAACGCCAGCCCCCACAAAGTCATTCTGAGGAGGAAAGACGTTAGTGTGCACGGTAGCAGACGGTGGCAGCTCTCACGGGAGCAAACCTGACCTAAGAGCAAACCTGACCTAAGCCTTCCTGCTAGATCTTGATTGGCCTCCCTAGGAGGCACAGCCCAGAGCCCAAGCACGGCAGATCTAGAGTCCCAGCCTCCCATTCCTGCTTTATCAGGGCGAAAGGATCACAGTGTGGCTAAAGTCTGAGTTGGCTTTCCCGTTTGATTCCAACACAACAGAACCAGGATTCCCAGGATCCCGGCAGAGGAGGCTGGGTTTGGAGGCTGCAGAGGGGTGAAGAAAGCGGAAAGAAAGACCAAGAGGCAGTCAGGGCCCGGAAGACAGACAATAGGAAAATAACCACTGGTTAACATCCGCCACTTCCAGGACCTTTTTTGTATGCAAGGATTAAGGGGCGGGCCCTCATTATCATGCTGATTAAGGTGGCTTTGGGGAGAAGTTGTCTGTTATCTCCCTAACTCTGATTTCTGTCCTATAAACAGCTTCCTTTCAGCCTGGTGACCTGGCACTCCTTTGTGATTTTTTAAAAAAGATTTGTTTATTTGAAAAGGGGGCAGGTGAAGGAAGAAGGAGGGGGCGGCGAGAGAAATCTTTTTTGTCTGCTGGTTTACTCTCCAGGTGCCTGCTACAGCCTGGGGTGGGCCAGGATGAAGCCAGGAGCCCCGTCTCCCACGAGGGTGGTGAGAACCCGAGGACCTGGGCCATCCCCCCGGATCAGCCGCGCCGAGCAGCCAGCCGGGGCTCGAACCCAGGCACTCCGGAGGTGGGACGCAGGCGTCCCTGTCGCACCACAACTCCCTATTTCAATTGTTCACCTGGCCTGTTGGGGCCTGGTGCAGGAGCTCCGTCTACAGCGGTGGCCTCCACACCCGTTCCCCGGGAGACAGCACATGCCCTCTGCTTCCCAGGTAGGGGTCTCTCCCGAGGGAGCTCATGGAGCAGGAAGTGCAGCCCCCTCTCCACTGTCCGCCCTGCACTGCGCCCCAGGCCCATATCGGACATCAAGAAAAGCAGCCTCAACTCCAGGCCTGACTTCCATGGTCGGCAGCTCCAGGCCTTGCTGGAGGGAGATGATGGCGCTCCCACCCCCTAGGGGCCCTCTGTGCGGCGTGGGGGCAGGGGTGGGGCCCTAGGAGAACCTTCTGTTAGGTAGGAACATGGGGAACAGTGGTGCCCCCACCCCGTACTACCCAGCATCGCACCTGCCGCTGCTCCCAATGCATCTGCACTGATCCAGTGCCCCGAGAAGGCTCCAGTGAAAACCCCCAAGTGCAGCAGGCTGGTAACTTACCTAATGAAACACACAGCGTCTAAGAGATCAGGCGGTGTGCCATTTTTATTTTGTTCCTTATGATTGTGGTATCTTCCACCTTTCTGTAATACGCCTCTGTACTGTGACAATCAGAAACGCAACAATATTTTCAGAGGTGGGGATTTGGGCTGAGTGGGGCTGTGGCAACATCTTTTGTTCTATCTATGCAGTGTCATTCTCCCTTCAAGGAGAGGGCCTCAATTTCCTTTTTTTTTTTTTTTAAGATGTATTTATTTCTTTGAAGGGCAGAGTTACAGAGAGGCAGAGGCAGAGAGAGAGAGAGAGAGAGAGGTTGGTCTTCCATCCGCTGGTTCACTCCCCAATGGCTGTAACAACCAGAGCTGAGCTGATCAGAAGCCAGGAGCCTGGTGCTTCTTCCAGGTCTCCCATGTGGATGCAGGGGCTCAAGGAGTTGGGCCATCCTCCACTGTTTTCCCAGGCCACAGCAGAGAGCTGGATGCGAAGAGGAGCAGCTGGGTCTTGAACCGGCGCCCATATGGGATGCCGGCGCTTCAGGCCAGGGCGTTAACCCACTGCACCACAGCACCGGCCCATCAGCATCAGTCCGTTCACAGGCGATGTCTACGGGGGCGATGCTGAGAGCTGCCACAATGCACAGGTGTACACCACAGGCCCACGCACCCCCCCCCCCCCAAGCCCTGGTTACTTTGGATCCTCGAAGCCAGCACAGGCTGGATCCCTTACCACCCCTAGACTTCCCAGTGACAAAAGCCAATGCCTGGTGGTTTGCTTCAGTCAGTCTGGGTTTCTCCAAGGTACAACCCGGAGCCCACATTAAGGGGGCACCTTGGGTGCAGCGGGGTAAGCCACTGCTTGAGATGCCAGCACTTCATCTGTAATCACTGGTTCGAGTCCCGGCTGCTCCACTTCTGATCCAGCTCCCTGCTAATGCTCCTGGGAAAGCAGTGGATGATGGCCCAAGGCCCTGGGCCCCTGCACCCACATGGGAGACCTAGATGGAGTTCTGGGCTCCCCTCACCATTGGGGGCATTATGGGAGTGAACCCGAGGAGTGAGATCTTTCCCTCTCTGTCGTTCTGCCTTCCAAATACATAAAATCTCAAAAGAGGAAAGTAATTGGCCTGCGGCTGGCGCTGTGACATAGCAGATGAAGCTCCGGCTGTGTGGCCTGCGTCTTACAGGGGAGCCTGTTCCTTTGCTGGCTGCTCCACTTCCCATCCAGCTCCTTGCTTATGCACCTGGGGAAGCAGAGGAAATGGCCCAAGTATTGGGCTCCTGCACCCACCTGGGAGATCCAGATGATGAGCCAGTGCTGGCTGGTTTGGCCATCTGGGGAGTAAACAGCAGATGGAAAATCTCTCTCTTTTTCCAAATAAAGAAATAAATCTGTTGCCCAGCTCTGTTGCAAAAGGCACCGCAGAACAGAACTAGGATCCCACCTGAGCCTGGAATCCCCACCCAAGATCTCCGTCTGCCCATGGAGCCCATCCCATAGCCCCTGCCACAGGGATCCAGGAGGGGGTGTTATTAACAACAGCTAACAAGCCCCAGGGGCCCAGGCACTGCAGGCTCTCCACTGTGCCAGCACAGGCCAGGAGCTCTGGGGGTCTCTAGGGTGGGCTTGGGGCGTGGTGGGGGTTGGGGGGCTTTTTCTAATCAGTACAGAAACACAGTGCTGTGCAAGCAACAGGGCCCCAGCGGCGAGTGCTGGCTGTGACCTCAGGGTTTAATCGCCTCTTGTGTGTGTGTGCGCGCGCGCGCGTGTGCGTGTGTGTGTGTGTGTGTGTGTGTGTGTGCTGCCTGTTGAACTGGGGATGCCCCTGAGCAGCCAGGGAGCTGGCCTGACCCATTTTTGCACTTCTTGTGCCTGCTTTGTGCCCAGTGAAAGCAACAGGCCCTCCGTGTGCAATTCCCCATCCCGCGGCCGGTTCTTTTCCTTACTTATTTATTTTGTAGAATTGCCTTGTCTAGAATTAAATCGCAACACGGGCTCTTTCCAGCGAGTCTCGCGAAGCCTTTATCCTCGGCATCATCAGTTGATTGAAGAAGGAAATCTTGAATTCTCGACCTCAGGCATCATGTTAGTCTAACTTCGCGATTCCCCCTCACCCCCGCTCCAAAACGGATCTGAGGACTCGCTGTGAGGGACGAGCGTTATCCGTGGGGGTCTGAGGCCCCCCAGCTGGGCGGTGGGCTCCCGGCAGGGCAGGGCCGGCTACGGGGGCGGCGCCCTGCGCCCTGCACCCAGCACCCAGCACCCCTGCGCCCGCACCCCCCAGGCCCGGCTCCTCCTCGCAGCGCAGCAGGCGCCCGCACAACGCTTGATGAATGGATGAATAAATAAATTTAAAGAGAGGCAATTATGCACATTGATCATCCTCTAGTACCGATAATTTTGAAGTGATTAGCTTTTAAAAATCATTTTCCTTACAGCGGCTCGGGACTTGCCGACGGGAAAGGGCGGGGGAGGCAGGGCGCGGCAGTGTGGGGCGATCCCGGGGCGTCGGGCGCGGGGTTCCGCGGCGGCTTCCCGCGCTCAGCCTGCGCGCCCAGGCCCCCCGCAGAACGCAGCGTCTGCATCTCAGGGCGCGCAGGGAGAGCCCCGGGCACCCGGCCTCGGAACCAGAGCTCCAGCAGGGGCTCCCGGCTGTCGGCGCCCTGCTCTCGGGCCGCTTTCCAAACTCGCCTCCGCTGCGCACCTTGCAACGTGCAGTGAGCAGGCACCGCGGGGTGGGGGCAGCCCCGTGGGTCCCCCGCGGCCGGCGGCACCCAGCTGGCGACAATCCCTTTATTTTCACCTCGCTGCTGCGGCCGCGGGGATCGTCGGACACCCAGGCCGGGAAGCCGCCCTCCCCTCCCCCACCCCACCCCCTGCCTCGCTCCCCAAGGCGCCCCGGGGGCGCCTCCAGCCACGCGGGCGGGGGGCGTCTCCCGCAGTCGCCCCCCGCCCGGCCCGCTCGCCCGTCCACGGGGGTCTCGCAGGCGGCCACGCCCACCAGCCGCAGCGCTGGGCGTTAGCACAGGTTCCCGAGCAGGTGGAGGCAATAACCATCAGCCGTGACCTGCGCCCCAGCGCCACGCGCCGGCGCCCCCTCCGGCTCACGGGAGCCAAACTGAACGCAGGGGGCCCCCGCCTCCTAGCCCCGCCCCTGACCTTTATTGTCCCCTGGCACCTGCCAGGTGGCGGCGGGGTGCACGCGAGCGCGCGGGCAGCAGCCCCCTCGCTCCCCCTCCCGGGGGTCGGGGGGAGCGCCCAGACGCCCGAGGAGGGGCTCCGGGGTCCCCGAGGCGCAGCCCCCGGGACCGCACGTCCGAGCCGCAGAGGCCCGAGGCGGCCGGCGCGGGCGGGGCGGCGCGCAGGGGCGGGGCGGCGCGCAGGGGCGGGCGCGGAGGAGGGGCCGCGGCTCGGGGGCTCGGCTGTGCGGCGCGCGGTGCACTCGGGCGAGAGCTCCGGTCCCCGCGCAGCCGCCGCGATGAGGGGCGCCCGCGGCGCCTGGGATCCTCTCTGCGTCCTGCTCGTCCTGCTCCGCGCCCAGACAGGTGGGAGAGCGTGGCGGGCGCCCGGGCGCGGCCGCAGCCGGCCGGCGGCCCCGGGACCCCGCTGCACCCGCGCCTCGCTCACCTGCGCCGGGCGCCCTCCGCCGCCGAGCCGGGGGTCCTCGGCGCGCCGGGGCAGCGGCGGCGGCGTGCGGCGGCTTTTGTGCCGCCGGCGCGCGGGTGGCCGGGGAGGCCGGCTCGCACGGAGCGCGCCGTGTCGCCGGGCGCGGCGCGGCCGCGGCTTCCTTTTGTTAAAAGTTGCGTGTGTGTGTGACCGGCGGAGGCCCGGCCGCGCCGAGGGCGAAGTTGGAGCGCCGTCGCCGCGCTCCGCGGCTGCCGCCTTAGCCCCCGCGGGCGCTCTTTGTGCCGGGCGCCGGGGACCGACCCGCCGCCGCCGCTGCCCGTGGAGGCGACCCCGGGGACGCTGGGGGGCTCCCCGGCTGGGGCGGGCCCCGGGGTGGCGGCCACCTGGCAAGCTGGACAGGGCGTGGGGGCAGCCGCCGCCAGGTTGCACGCTCCTGGCTCGCCCGTGTGGCGTGTGCCACGCGCCCCGGAGCGGCTGGCGGCTGCGCTGGCCGCGCGGAGCAGGGACCGGCCGCGGCCGCCTCGCGGCGTCCCGGAAGCCTCCTCCTGGGCGTGTGCGACCTGTCGTCGCAGGTGCCCGCTTTTTTTGGGGGGGGGGACGAAGATTCGCGACCCTCCCCCTTCCCCCACGTGGCGTCCACGCTCCAGGGCGCCGTGGAACTTCGCAGGTGCAGCGGCTCTCCGCTGTCGGCGGGGTCCGCGCGGGGGCCCGGGTCCCCAGGCGGAGGGGCCCTTGTCAGACCCCCGGGTCCCCTCCCCTGCCGCCCAGGTGTCATTCGGCCGCCCCCTGCAGCAGCCCACCACGCAGACCCTTAAGGTTGCCCCGGTGACGTCCGGGCGGCGACTCGGCCTGAGCCGGAATCGGGCGCTCAAAGGAAGCGGCACAATGAAGTATTGTCGGCTGCTGACCACCGGTCAGTTCCCCCAGCCCGCCAAGTCCCCGCACGCAGCGTCCCCGCGGCCTCGTGACGGGGTGGGGACCGCTGCGCGCAGGAGGGGGCGGCAGGGGTCGCCGGGGAGTGACCCGAGGCTACGCGCTTTGCAGATCTGTGCCTTGGGAGCCCGGTGTGGGGACCGGAGCCCGGCAGGATGTGGGGAGACCGCCGGGGTCTTCCCTTCTTAAAAACTAAGTGGCTCAGCGGGTTGCGCCTGCTTGCGAGTAGCCCGTTTTGGCGAGGGGAGTTTTCAGGGCCGGCTCCTGGCGCGCGCGGTTTTGCTGGCCGCGTGCCTGGGGCAGGGGGCTTGGATTTTCCGGGGCACGTCCTGAGCGTGGACTTAGCGCCCCCGACCCCGCGCCCCCAGGCTGCTGCTCCTGCATCGGCTGCAGGTGCCCAGCGTGTAGTGGCGGGGGCTCCCGGCGTCCTGGCTGTTTACGGCTCCCGTGCCCAACAGGATGAACCTGCTCGGGGTAGTGAATCATTGCCTCCCCGGTTCCTGCACGTGTGGGCCGGAGTCATGGGCAGCAGCTGGCCGCGGGGCTGTTATCCTGCTTGCAATAACAGGATGGTGTTGGAGAGGGAGCCTCCCGAGTTCTCTGCCCCTCGTGGCTTTTCCAGCGGCCAGCCGTGTGCCTTGTGCCCCTGCCGTTCATGGTGCTTCCGCCACCGAGTCGAGCGGGCCGTGGGCTCCCGCTCACCTGTGTGTTGCACGCAGTTGGAAACCTTGCCAGGCCGTGTGCGGGGGCTTTCCCTGCCGGATCCCGCACTCGCCAGCAGCCCAGGAGGTGGCGCTGTCCCCAGCTCTCCTGGAGGAGCCACTTGGCCCACGTAATCCGTGGCAGAGCCCGAGACCAGCCCCTGGTACCTGCCTGACGCTCCATCGGCACAGCTCTCACCAGCGGGGAGGAAAGCGCTTAATGAGCGCACAGCAGGTGCCAGGCATTGTCGGAGGTGCTGGGAATCTCTGGGTGAAAAGACCCCGGGGCGCAGGTAGTAGAGGGGGCTTGGGATAGGTAGGCGTTTGACTCCCTGATGAGCCTTGGGTCTTAGCTGTTCCATTTTAGTTAAGCTCCCCGCCAAGAAATGGGGAGGACTCCCCCAGAGCGATGGCGCCGTCTGTTGGAATCCACCCCCCTCTTCTCACTCCAGAGCGTGCACACATTAAGCGTTGGTGCCTCCTGGTGAAGGGGAAAGCCCACCGTGGCTGAGCCCCTGGGCCGTGCGCCCACAGCCCTGCCCAGCTCCCCGCTCCCAGCCCGGGAATGAGCTGAGCGCGCGGTGGGCTGCCGTCGGAGCGGCTTAGGTCCAGATGTTGCGTCATGTGATGGATTTTGCTGCTGTTGTTGACAGCGGGTAGAAGTTACCCTTAGGATTCTGACTCACTTCCTGCAGTCTTCGCTAGCCCAGCCGACTCGGGAGGGGCCGCGGAGGAGGTGGTGGTCCACCAGGCTGCGGCAGCGTCTCCCAGGGCGAGGATGCAGCCAGCGCCTGGGTGTGTGCGCTCGTGTGCCCCGGCTTTCCCAAAGCAGGCGGCAGAAGGCCAGGACGCAGGGTCCCATGGGTGATTCCACGGCTCCGAGTCCCGAGCAGGGCGGCCAGGGCGGCCGTGGAGGGTGAGCCTGGCCTGGGTCGGGGTGGGGTGGGGAGGGGGCTGGTTCCGACATTCTGGGGTGTGATCCTGCTTTGTCTCGCCCAAGGTTCTCAGCAGAGAGTAGTTGTAGGCTGATGGGGTCACTCGCTTCGTGTGGCCAAGTGAAGCTCTATGGAGTATGTGCGGATCTAGAGTGTTTGTGTCAGGGCTGGCTTTGGCCATCTTCTTGGAGATGCCGGTCGCCCGGATGGCACCTGTGCCCCTCAGCTCCTTGGTGCCCTGCCACCGTCCACTGCCAGGCCTTATTTGGCACGGGGCCCTGGGGACGGCAGCGGGGGCTGGCAGGTGCCGCGGCGGCAGGCAGCCTTGTGACGGTCTAATGACCCCGCAGCTGACCGCTCGGTGGCCTCCAAGCACGCCGCTTACCCTTTGTGAGCCTCACTTCTTTGTCCTGGGTTAGCCACTGACGTGGCTGTGTGACATGGACAAACTACTGAGCCTCGCTGGGCCAATCTGGGTATAACATCTTGCAGCAGAAGCAGAGAATCTGAACTTTATTTGAGAGCGAGCGAGTGAGCTTCCAGCCTGTGGTTCACTCCCCTAATCCTGCAGCGGCCCGGGCTAGCAGGCCGAAGCCATACGCCTGGGCCTCCCACAGGGACCTCGGGCGCTTTAACCATCATCTGCCTCTTAGGGTGCAGCAGCAGGAAGCCGGAACCCAGGGACCCTGAAACGGTATGCAGACATCCCAAGCCATCTCCTAACTGCTGTACCCACCGCCCATCCCTGATGCTGCATGGGAAACTCGCAGAGCAACGCCACAGGGGTCGCGCCCGGTGTGCTGGCTCTGTTGTCTGTGGCCATTGTCCACGCACCAGAAGCAGGATTTTCCCAGGGCTGGCACCCAGTCAATGGCCGAATCCCCCTGCTGGCCAGGACCTGGTGGCTGGTTTTTGGATTCTTCGCGCGAGTGCCCGTGTGCACTAAGTTGGTGCTGTGCACAGGACGTAAATAAACTTTTCCTGTTGGCTTGGGTTTTATAGCGCTGCTGATAAATGATAGTTGGAATCACCGGCCTTGGAGAACAGGTGGATGTGGCCCCTTATTCCCAGGGAGGGCGGCAGCCCCTCCTGCCCCCACCCCACGTCTCTGGTGGCTTCTGCATAGAGGTTTCGTGCCTGATAATTTCCCATCGCCTCCGCTGTGGCCCTTGCCGCCCACGTGTTTGGTCAGGACACTTCCCTTAGACACCTCCTGACAACTCCCTGCCTGCCAGCAGTTCTGCAGACTTTAAGCTCGTGTGAAGTGGTTCTGCAGAGCACATGGCGTCCGTGGTAAGAGCTGGGTTTCTGAAATCGTCACCCTGGGACTGAGAACTGTGTGGTCTGGAACCAGATAGGAGCCTCCCCGGGCCCTCCACTCCCTCATCTGTGAAATGGGGCCGTGGGCAGAGGGCTCTGGCGTGGGCGCTGCAGGCATGGCGGCCCTCCTGGAGGAAGCTCGTGCACTCCACCTTCAGGCTGGGTCTTTCAGGTTCCGCGCCAGCTTGGTCTCGTCAAAAAAAAAAAAAAAAAAAAACGGAAACAGTGTAAAACCAGATTATACAGGATGTTTGAAAACCTTTGGTATTAGGATGAAATTTATACATTTGACGTCGCGTTGTTTTAAAAGTCCGCGGTTAGTGTACTTCTCTCCCTGTTCTTTGTTTAACCTGGCTCTCGGCTTACTTTCCAGCAGAGGAGACAGCTTTCTGGATGGAAGCCTAGGGACGGAGAAGTCGGGAAATGGCCGCGCTCTGCAGGGCCCGGGGCCCCGGCACCCTGCACCGTGGCTTACAGTGCACCATGAGCGCCGGAGCTTTGCCTGGCCTGCCATGCTGTGCTGGCCACTGCCCTGTTGGCCACCTGCCCCTCTGGCCCTCGGCGAACGCTGGTCCAGTTTCTCCGGGTCCTGGGCGGTGCGGCCCAGTGGGTTTACACGCTGCGTGGGATGTGGCTGCCTCCAGTCCAGGCTGCTCCCCTCCCATGCGGCTCCCCATTAACGCACTGGGAAGGTGGCAGATGATGGCCCGAGTGCTCAGACCCCTGCCCCCACCTGGGAGACCCGGATGGAGTTCTAGGCTCCTGGTGTCCGCTTTCCAGCCCTGACTTGCAGCCATTTGGGGAGTAAACCAGTGGATGGAAGGTCCCCCCCCCCCGCCCCCCCGCCTTTCAAATAGCAATAATGAGAATAGACAAGGCCCTTTCCCCAGCTCCTGGGCCATGCGCCGGATGTAGTAAGCGCTCAGGAGACGGCCTGGCTTCTGTCTCGCAGAGATCTCTGCCTGCCACAGCTGGGTTCCCACAAGGCCACGATGGCAGCGGGGCACGGAGCCCCGGGGTGTGAGGACAGGGCTGTGATGTCCTCGTCCAGTCCTCGCGGTCGGAGGGCAGGAAGTACGAGGGGACTTCAGAAAGTCCATGGAAAATGCAATTGATACAGAAGTCGGTTTTGGTGAGGTTGATTTCTACACCTTTTAAAAAAAGATTTTTTTTTAAATGCATTTGTAAGGCAGAGAGAGAGAGGGAGGGGGAGGGGGAGGGAGAGGGGGGGAGGGAGAGAGGGGAGGGAGGGAGGGGGGGGAGAGAGAGAGAGAGGGAGAGAGAGAGAGAGAGAGAGAGATCTCCCATGTGGGTGCAGGAGCCCAAGCACTTGGGCCATCTTCTGCCCCTTTCCCGGGCCATAGCAGAGAGCTGGGTCAGAAGCAGGGACTCCCATAGGGTGCTGGCATCCAGTCAGTGCCTCAACCCGTGGCTCCCACCCCAGCCCCACGATTTCTTCAAGGAGGGGTCACAGAGGCATCTCTGATCTCCTTGTGGGTGATGGCTGGGGCAGGGGGCTGGAGAGGCCCCCAGAGGGAGGAGAGTGCATCTAGAGAACCTGGCCCAGTCCCTGGGGGCTCAGGAGCTGCCCTCCACCTCTGTGCACGGTGCAGACCCCCTGCCCCACGGTGGGAACGCTGGGTGCGATCCTTGCCCTACAACTTGGGTACCCCGCCCCTTGGCAAGGCTAAGGGAGAGTCGTTCTTTTTTTAAATTTCAGTGAAGCACACGTGGTACCGAGTTCAAGGCCTTAACCATGTTCAAGTGTGCAGGGACAGCCGGGTGTGTGCAGCTTGTCCCCGGCCCCAGGGTTCTGCTCTCAGTCTCTGAGTTGGAGCAGCGTGCCCCGTGGGAACCTTCTGGGGGGCCTCTGCAGAGGGTGGTCAGCCATGGCCGAGAGCTGGCTGGGACAGTCGCCAGCTTCGGGCACCTTCGGCTGCAGGGCCTGGGGGACACAGGAAGACAGAGGCGTGGCCCATGAGGTCTGGGGGCCTGTGCATGGGGTGGGGCTGAGCTGGGGCCATCTGCTGCTTTCCCAGGCACATTAGCACGAGACTGGATTGGAAGTGGCGCAGCGGGGACTTGAACTGGGGGCGCTCCTGATAGAGGACATTTTGGGTGTCGGGGATGAGGGAGCTGATGGAAGCTTGGGGACGTTGGCCCCTGGAAGGCACTGAAGGCAGGTGGATTTGTGCAGCCCCGGGAGGATCAGCGAGGGAGGGTGGTGAGGACCAGTGTCTAGTGTGTGGGTGAGCAGCGTGACGCACCGGAGCCAGTTGTCCCCAAGGGGGAGGGGTCTCTGTGTACGCGTTTTGTCGTTTGGAGCAGTTCTTTAGTGGAAGCTCCGGGAGGATGATCTTGCTTTATGTGCACTGGGTACAGGGTCTGCTCTGAGATGGGAGCCAAGCCAAGTGGAGTGAGGCTCTGGGGCTGCCTGGCCCGTGAGGCCCCCAGGGAGTAAGGGCAGGAGCAGCTGGGAGCAGTCGGGCTGCGCTGCGCGCTCTGCTCTCCTCCCCGCTGTGGCTGTGCGGTCAAGTGGTCCTCCTGTAGGCGGGTTGCAGCCGGATTGAAAACGGCCCCATGAAGAAGCCACGGCCTAAATGGGGGTCCTTGATCTGTTGGGGGAGGGGTGGCTGCATCCAAGCTGGGTGAGGGACTGGTCCTCCCTCCTCCTCCTCCTCCCTCCCATCTGTCTTTTCCCCCTGGTCATTTCATGGTCACCGCTCCCACTCCATGGCCCACCTGGGGCCAGCCGGCCGTCCAGTGGGGGCAGGTGGTGGGGGCTAAGCTGCTCTAGTGGCTTCTGGGTGATGACACCTCGTCACCTGTCACCGCCAGGACAGCATCCTGCCTTGAAGGCGCCTGGGGTCTGTGGGACCCTCAGGACTGGGTAGACAGACACTCAGGTGCTGAGATGGGTAAAATAGGATTCAGACCCCGGGTCTGCTTCCGTCGGACGTGGGCGTCGCTTCTTGAGTAGGGTGGCGGCTTCTGGGCGGAAACCCAGGCGTGGGCTGGGACCAGGTTCCCGTGTGGACAGCGCCAGCAGCCGCCCAGCAGCCGCCCGGGCTCCCGCATGAGGGGTCTGCAGCGATCCGCGCGGGGGCGTGCCGGCTGATCGGAAGGCGCCGGGACTCTGATTCCTGAGTAATTAACGTATTGTGACAGTGCCATATGTGATGAGATGTTTGTGCAGATGAAACCTGGTGACGAGCTGCTGAGTCAGGGGTGACTTGGCGGAGCGGGTGCAGCTCGCTGCGGCGTGGTCACCTGTGCAGTGCGTGTTCAGGACTTGATGCGGACTTTGAGCTGTTTGTGTTTTTAAAAAACCCCATTTCTTTATTTGAAAGGCAGAGGGACAGAGAGGGAGCCAGTTTTTTTTTTTTTTCCCAGTCTCTTGGTTCACTCTCCAAGGGCCCACAACAGAAGCTGGGAGCCCGGACCTCCGTCTGGGTCTCCCACATGGGTGCCAGGCACCCACAAGCTCAGGGCGTCACTGGCCACCTCCTAGGCCGAGCATTAGACGTGGGAGTGGAGCTACGGCTGAGACCGACACATTCCCACGGGGACGTGGGTCTCCAAGAGGTGCCGTGGCTGCAGTGTCAACCGCCCACCCCTCCTTTAGTTGTCTCCAAGTTCAAGGCTGATTGATTGTCTTCCCCCACCTTCCTCTCCCCTCCCCCCAGCCAGGATTACAGATCTTGTGGCATTCTGGTCTGTGCCTGTTACCAGGATTTAAACATTCAGTGAGATGGCAGCCTGTTTATGTCAATTCCTTGGTTAAGGCTGCAAACAAACCCTAGGCCTTGGTAAGGATCCTGTGTGTGTGGTTTGAGGCACAATCTCTCCCCCTTGTTCTGTTTCATTTTTTATTTTTTATTTTTTGAAAAGCAGGACAATGGAGAGAGGGAGAGGGAGGGAGAGCTCCAGAGATTGATCTTCCATCTGCTGGTTCACGAATGGCTACTTTGGTCCGGGCTGCGCCAGGAAGCTGGAACTCCACCCAGTCTCCCACGCGGGTGTCAGGGGCCGGTGGGGACCTGACACCCATCCATCCTCCGCTGCTTTCCCAGGCGCATGAGCAGGGAGCTGCATCAGGAGTGGAGCACCTGGCCTGTAAGGGATGCTGGCGGGCAGGTGCCGGCCCCCAGCAGATGCCTTGTTCTTGACCAGGTGGGGCAGGTGGAAAGGGGAGAACCGGCTCACTGGTTTAAGGAGTTGGCGAAATGTCCCCCTTGGTTTGCAGTTACCCAGGTGAGTCAGTTATTTCAAAGAATGGCTGTTAGCTGGTAATCTCCATAGAATAGCCAGGTGGATTCCTGAGTCGGGAGTTAAACAAAGGAGGGCAGTGGGGGAGGGCTGTTATCAGAGAGAACTTTGAAATGTATGCAGGTCTCTGTTGGAAGGCTCAGTGAGCCCCCTGTGTAGGCAGGGATTCTGTCTTAGGCTGCCTTCTGGGGAGAGGTGGCTGGAGGCACTGGCTATCTGTCTACTGGGTTAGAACTTGACTTCAAAGGAAAACAAGACTGTTTAAAAAAAAAAACCCTCCAGAATTCTACTCGGAGAGCCTGGGGGAGGGCAGGACGGGTGTTTGGCTTGTACTACACTGTGGGTGCGTCTCCGCCCAGGGCCGCAGGGTGGGTGTTCTGTGTAGGGCCAGCGTTGGGCAGGTTTGCAGTGAGAAGCGGGTGACAGGTGATGGCTCTGAGTGACGGGTGTCCTGAGGGTCGCTGGTAGGCGCTTGTGCTCAGTGTAGTCTGGTTTGTCACAGGGAAGGAGTCGCTGAGGTTTTAGTTGGAGCAAAAAGCGTCAAGAGGCGCCCCTCTCCGCCTGTGTTTTTTTTTTTTTTAAGAAGCTAGCATATGTAGAAGGGGCTGTGGGTTTTTTTTTTTTTTTTTTAGGGAGATTGGAATGTGTTGCCTAATTTGCATTCTAGCATTTTCAAGGGATATTATTTAAAAGGAGCCTCCTAGTTTCAGAGCCACAGCCCAGAGAGAGGCTGGCCTCAAGGGGCGGTAGACCTGGGTGTCTGTGTGCGGCCCCCTTGGCTCCTGCCCGGCCCCCCACCCCCGGCCTCTCTGCACCCAGCCTCTGCCAGGCTCCCACAGGTGTGTTCCCGAGACATTGCTGAAGCTGGGGTAAGGCTGTGAAATCCAGGCAAACCCCTGGCCTTTGGCTTATGCGCCAGTGAATTCTTGGTGTCTGGAGACCCTAGGTCCAGGAGCCCAGAAGGAGAGGAAGGAGAGGGTCTCTCATGGGACCCAGTTGGTGTCAGTTTCCCCGGCGCCCTGCTGTGGCTGGGGGGGGGGGCAGGTCCTGGCAGGAGTGAGGACCAAAGAGAGGACGGAGGCAGGTGGGGCCTCTGCAGCCGGGGACAGGCAGCGGAAGCTCTGTGAGGCGCTGTCACCTTCTGTACCTGTCCCTGCGTCTCCTGGGCAGTGGCCTCCTGCTCCCGTAGGGCTCCCCGCGAACGAATCGCTGAGAGTGTGTGTGTGTGGGGGGGCACTGGGAAAAGCCTCCCTCGAAGGACACCAGAGGCTTTATAGGGCCGAGCGAGGGGTGGGATGGTTCCTTCCAGAATGTTCCAGAAAGTTCTTTCACAGCTGGGAGCAGTGTCAGGAGTCCATGCTGGGTGCTGTCTGGAATCTCTCTGTGGACTGGGTGTTCTGCAGCTTTTTTCACAGTTCTTTCATCTTTTTCGTGTTAAACCCCACGTTTTATGGGAACCACGTTATGCTATGGCTCTTGGCATTTGACTGTGCCATTTCTTTTTATTATTTTTTTACTTGAAAGTCAGTGTTCTAGAGACAGAGGGACACAGAGAGGTCTTCATCCACTGCGAGTCTGCAACAGCCAGGGCGGGGCCACACAGGAGCCAGGAGCCCCATCCGAGTCTCCCACGGGGACGTCGTCTGCCTCCCAGGCGCCTTTGCGGGCAAGCAGAGACAGGGTGTGGTCCCAGGCACGTGGTTGTACGTGACACCCAGCCCCGGGAGGGATTCCAGCCCCTGGCTGAGCGTGTAGGCCACTTTTCCGGACTTGGTTTCCCGTCTTGGTGATGGCTCTGTCTGCACTGGGTGCTGGCTCGGTGGCGGGGGTGCCTGGGTCCCCCTTCAGAGCACCCAGGTTCTGCCCCCAGGTCCCCTGCCGATGCGCACCCTGGGAGGTGATGGCTCCATAACTCGTCCCTCCCACCCACAGAGGGGCTGGGGGACGGGGCGGGAGGACGGGGTTGAATTTCTTCTCTGGCTTGATTTAGCACCCCAGCCCCAGTCCCTGCCCCCCCAGGCATCTGGGGAGAGCACCGACACATGGGTGCACATTCATGTATGTTCTTTCCCTCTGAAACAAACAGAAAACCCACTGAACTCTGTTCCACAACCGGAAACGAGCGACTTCGTGACTGCGCGCAGCGGTTACACACTCACCTCGCCTCTGCTGTGTAGTCTGGGCTGCCGGGGAGTGTTTGTGTGACGCTGTCCGTCTGTCCAGACGTCCTGCGCTTCCGGACACTTGGTTTTCGGAGGCTCAGCCCGGAGGTGCCGCAGGAAGGGTGTGCTGATGGCGCGCTCACGGGTTTGTGGTCTTGGTTCTTAAGGTCAGGCCGGCAGAGGGCACACCCTGGCCCACCTCGCCTTTGCTCAGATACTGCACTGTTTTCCCGTGTCCTGCTGTGAAGGGCTGGACGCTGAGCTGGCCGAGATAACCGAGGAAATTATTATTTTTTTAATTTGTAGCCTTCCAAGTGCAGCCCCTTTGGTGCTGGCTGCTGAGGGCTGCTGTGTCCAGACCCCGCGGGGCGCCCCCTAGCAGCCGAGCCTGGTGCCGCTTGTGCGCGTGTTGTGTCTTCCTTGCCCGCCTGCTGTGTCCTCCACAGTCGCAGATCCTCGAGCTCCTTCCTGATTTGCTTGAGTTGTCAAGGGTCCTCCTCTCCACCTGCGGCGAAGGCCCGGCCCTCGGCCCTTGTGTTCGCTTTGTTCACCCCTGGCTTCTGAAAGTTCGTCTCCCTCGACTTCAGTTCCTGTTCGGCTCCTTTGTGTCGGTTTTTGTTCTTCAGTTTGTTCCATTGGCTGGTCCCTGAGCCTGGGGCTGGTCCCGGCTGGTCCCTGAGCGTGGGGCTGGTCCCTGAGCCTGGGGCTGGTCCCGGCTGGTCCCTGAGCGTGGGGCTGGTCCCTGAGCGTGGGGCTGGTCCCGGCTGGTCCCTGAGTGTGGGGCTGGTCCCTGAGCCTGGGGCTGGTCCCGGCTGGTCCCTGAGCCTGGGGCTGGTCCCGGCTGGTCCCAGAGCGTGGGGCTGGTCCCTGAGCATGGGGCTGGTCCCTGAGCGTGGGGCTGGTCCCTGAGCGTGGGGCTGGTCCCTGAGCGTGGGCTGGTCCCGGCTGGTCCCTGAGCGTGGGGCTGGTCCCTGAGCCTGGGGCTGGTCCCGGCTGGTCCCTGAGCGTGGGGCTGGTCCCTGAGCATGGGGCTGGTCCCGGCTGGTCCCTGAGCCTGGGGCTGGTCCCGGCTGGTCCCTGAGCGTGGGGCTGGTCCCTGAGCATGGGGCTGGTCCCGGCTGGTCCCTGAGCCTGGGGCTGGTCCCTGAGCGTGGGGCTGGTCCCTGAGCCTGGGGCTGGTCCCTGAGCCTGGGGCTGGTCCCTGAGCCTGGGGCTGGTCCCTGAGCCTGGGGCTGGTCCCTGAGCCTGGGGCTTGTCCCGGCTGGTCCCTGAGCGTGGGGCTGGTCCCTGAGTGTGCGGGATTCGATGGTCGCTGTCAGTATTTCACGGTGTCTCATCGCTTGCGTCTCTTCCCGTTCGTTTCCAAGTGCAAGGTTGCAGTTGTGTGTCCTTGTCGTGATTTTATTGTCGGTTACATCCTGCTCCTTGGGTTTTCCTTAAAAAGCTGTCTCTGGAATTCAACTGCAGCCCCCGCCCCCCCACGCTGAGTTTTCCATTTTCCTCCTTTTAGGAGGCCAGGCAGTCTTTGCACATGTAGGTGTTCACTCTCGGGTTCTTCTCATGAGGCGGTGAACACACACCGTGCTTCCCCCACCCTGGGGTCTTTCTCTTCCTGGTCCCGTCCCCACTCCCTGCCTCTCCAGATCTTGTATTTGCCTGTTTTGCTCTTAATTCCACTCCTGGCTGATTCTCCTCAGGGTGAGGCTTTGTCCTGGTTAATACATAGGAATCAGACCACCACCATTTAACATTCTGACACACCCCAGAACATTCCAGCACACTCTGGAACATTCTGACACACTTTGAAACATTCCAACATAAACTCTGGATCATTCTGACATACACTCTGGAACATTCCGGCACACTCTGGAACATTCCAGCACACCCCAGAACATTCCAGCATACTCTGGAACATTCTGACACAGCACACTCTGGAACATTCTGACACACTTTGGAACATTGCAACATACACTCTGGAACATTCCAGCACACTCTGGAACATTCTGACGCACTTTGGGACATTCCAACATGCACTCTGGAACATTCCAGAATACTTTGGAAACATTTTGGCACACCCCGGACCATTCCAGCACACTCTGGGACATTCTGGCACACTCTGGAACATTCTGGTGCCCCCAGAACATTCTGGCACATTCCAGAACGTTCTGCCATGTCCGAGGTACATGGTGATAGGTGATACAGGCGTCTCTGCTAGCTCCTCTCCCAGAGTCTGTGGCTGCTCTGAGAATGGCCCTAGGGTCTCGTCAGAGAGAACCCCATGATGAGGACTCAGCCTGGGGACGGTCTCCACCTCTGCCTCCCCAGGGCGGCCAGGCATGCTCCGTCCTCCCTGATTTTGTTGTGGATGCTGTCTGTGGGTTTTTGGGAGATTCTGTGCCCGGGCCAGCACATGTGCAGCCATCACCACCCTCCACTTGGTGTCTTGACCTTTTGACTAGAACTCGGTGACCTTTGGGCCTGTCTGATCCAGCCTGAAGACTGCGGTATTCCAGCGCTGGTAGCTATTTTCTTGTAAACAGTATTCTTGCAGAGCAGTTACACGTGGGTTTGGGACTGGAGTCCGTGGCTGCACCATCTGGAAGCTGAGTGGCATGGAAATAAACCCGGGTAGGGCAGGTGACAAGAGGCAGGGGCTGAAGGCACCCGGGTGTCGGAGATGGGCTGGCGGGAGGCGACAGGAGAGGCCGGACCAGGCGACTGGAAGGGGCCCACGCCCACCCTGAGCCCGCTAATGACGACCACCTCGTTACCTAATGAGCGCATTTCTCCCCCAGCCCCCCCACATTTGCATATCTAATTATAGTCATTTGGGGAAAGAAATGCTGCCAGGGCTTGACATAACGTTCATTTCGATTTCCAAAAATACGAATTTGCTTCCTGCGGCCGGCCGCTGGCTGAAGTTCCACGCAAAGAGAGCCGGCCTCTCCCCAGGTGGACCAGAGCGTTCCCGGTGGGCCGGCTGGGGTCTGGGTTCCGGTCTCAACCCCCGGAGCCCGAGGATGGAGGAGAAGCCCCGAGCACAGGGCGGGCATGGCTCCCGGTGCCCGCAGGCTCCCACGATGGTACGGGGCCGAAACACACCAGACACGGACCCCGCGTGCTGGCGCGGGCAGGGCCCTCGGTGCCAGTTTGAAAGGACACACGGGATGGCGCCCGCTCCGCCGAGGTCAGGACTCGGCACAGGGCTCGAACTCTGCTCTCCCCTCCAGGGGCTCAGCCTCTACTCCCCTCCCCTAAGGGCTCTGTTTTGCACACTGCACAGGGCTCAGCCTCTGCTCTCCTCTCCCCTAAGGGCTCTGTTTTGCACACTGCCTGCCCAGGGGCTCAGCCTCTGCTCTCCCCTCCAGGGGCTCTGTTTTGCACACGGCACAGGGCTCAGCCTCTGCTCTCCCCTCTCCCAGGGGCTCTGTTTTGCACACGGCCTGCCCAGGGGCTCAGCCTCTGCTCCCCTTCCCCAGGGGCTCTGTTTTGCACACGGCCTGCCCAGGGGCTCAGCCTCTGCTCTTCCCTCCCCCAGGGCTCTGTTTTGCACACTGCACAGGGCTCAGCCTCTGCTCTCCCCTCCCCTAAGGGCTCTGTTTTGCACACGCCCTGCCCAGGGGCTCAGCCTCTGCTCCCCTTCCCCAGGGGCTCTGTTTTGCACACTGCCTGCCCAGGGGCTCAGCCTCTGCTCTCCCCTCCAGGGGCTCTGTTTTGCACACGGCACAGGGCTCAGCTTCTGCTCTTCCCTCCCCCAGGGCTCTGTTTTGCACACGGCCTGCCCAGGGGTTCAGCCTCTGCTCCCCTCCCCCAGGGGCTCTGTTTTGCACACGACATGGCGACATGGCACCGGCTTGTGGCTGTCCTGTCCCTGCCGCTCCCAGGACCCTGGGCTGGTGCGGGGACCGGGTGTCCCCTAAGGTGTCCCCCGCAGTTAGGGAGGCTTGGCCGCCCCAGGCCGCGGGTCCCGGCACAGCAATGCACAGAGCTCGGAGTCAGCGTGGGAGCACCCAGAGTCCGTGGAAAATGGGTGCTGTGAAAAAACCGCATGTGGGTTTCATTCATTTTTTTTTGCACTGTTAACAAGTTTGCTTTCTAATTCCATTTTATTTCCAAAGACTGATTTATTCGAAAGGCAGAACTACAGAGAGAGAGATCCGTGTACTTATTATGGGCTGGCTCACTCCCCAGGTGGCTGCACAGCGGGGAGCCAGGAGCCGCATCGGGTCTGGTGGGTGCAGGGGCTTAGGGGTGGGGGCCATCTTGTGCCTTCCCAGGCATTTCCAGACCTTGCACCTGTGCTCACGTGGGCTGCACAGGGTGCCCCTCAGTCCCATGGTTGGGGGCTTTGTGCCCTGCCCCGAGCCCTGGTCAGCAAGTAGCTCCCGGTGCGTAACAGGGGCACCCAGGAAGTCTCCGGGGTGGTGGCTTGTCCCCTGGCCCTCCGCGGGCCTGCAGGGGGCCTGCAGGGGGCCAGCACTGCTCCCCCCCACCCCCAGGTCACTTCATGGAGGAAGAGACGGGTGTCTGGGTCTCTCCGTGGCTGGTGTTGGTGTCCTGGCCTCGGCCAGGCTAAGCTGGGCTTCTCGGGCCTGGGCCTGGGCGCTCACCGGCTGAGAGGGGGACTGGCCTGGGCGCTCACCCCACTGAGAGGCCCCCCCCCCCCCCCCCGGGCCTGGGCGCTCACCCGCTGAGAGGGGGGCTGGCCTGGGCGCTCACCCGCTGAGGGGGGGCCCCAGCCAGGGTACTCACCCCACTGAGAGGGGCCCCCCCCCCCCGGCCTGGGCACTCACCCCGCTGAGAGGGGGGCCCCAGCCAGGGCACTCACCCCACTGAGAGCCCCCCCCTCCCGGGCGCTCACCCCGCTGAGGGGGGGCCCCTCGGAGAGCGGCCTCTGCCCGGGTCATTTGTAACAACGCCTGTGTAGCCAGTGCAGCCTCCAGTTTTTTTGAGTTTGAAGACCTAGGGGCTAAAAATGCAGCTGTGTGCTTAGGGAACTTTTTTTTAAAATTTTCATTTTTACTTTTTCTGAAGGGCAGAGAGAGGTAGATATGGGGAGACCTCCCATTGCTGGTTGACGCCCTGAATGCCTGCGGCAGCCTGGGCAGGACCAGGCCAAGGCGGGAGCCTGGAACCCCATCTGCGTCTCGCCTGGGCGTCAGGGGTGCAGTAGCTGAGCCATCACCTGCCGCTCACGGGGCGCATTGAGACGCTGGATCAGAAGTGTAGCTGGGGCCAGCGCTGTGGTGTAGCGGGTAAAGCTGTCACCTGCAGTGCCGGCATCCCATATGGGCACCGGGTTCGAGTCCCGGCTGCTCCACTTCTGATCCAGCTCTCTGCTGTGGCCTGGGAAAGCAGTGGGAGATGGCCCAGGTCCTTAGGCCCCTGCACCCACGTGGGAGACCCAGAAGAAGTTCCTGGTCATCTCCCTGCCGTGGAATGTGACGGCGCCCGGGGCAGGCTCCTGCGCTCCGCCTGTCTCCAGGTGCCGTGGTTCCCCCGCACGCCGCCCCGCCCCACCTCCCTGCCCACGGGGGTCCCCGGCAGGCCCTCAGCGGCTGGCTTTGCCTTCCTTCCCCCGCTCGGTGCTGCAGCACCTGTTGCTTGTGTAGAAGGCATTGAGAGGCTGCATGAGGGCGCTGAGGACTTTACCCCCAATTTGCAGATGTCCAAAACTGAGGTGGGGGGGGGGGGCAGGCCAGCCCCGCAGGCTCCGCAGCCCGTGCCTGCCTGGGAGAGCGTGATGCACCCCCCCCACCTGCTCACCCCGTGCGGTCCCCGATCCTGCCTCTAGACTTTCAGATGCGGCCCAACAAAGTTACAGATCTGTACCCAGGGCTCTTTTTCATGGTCTGTTCTTGGGGGAGGATTTCAAACTTACAGAGAAGTTGCAAGGTGAATGCACGAAGCCCTGCAGGACAAGGGGAGTCAACGTGTTGCTACAGTCAGGCTGTGTGCATAGGGAATACGGCCCTCCTCGTGCCCCACCCGTGATCTCCTGAAGGCCAGCATGTGTGTGTGTGTGTATGTGTGTGGGGTGTGTGTGTGGGTGGGTGTTGATTGATTTGAAAAATCAAGTGACAGAGAACTCTCCCACCTGCTGCTTTACTCCCCACGTGCCAGGTCCTAGGTGGGTGGTGGGGACTCGGGCCCTTGAGCTGTCCCCCTGCTGCCTTCCCAGGTGCATTAGCAGGAAGCCGGACTGGCGGCAGAGTAGCTGGGACTGACCTGGCCCTTCGGCGTGGGATGCAGGCGCCCACCGCTGCCTTGTGTGTTACGGGAATGTCCAGGGCACCCCAGGCCCCTCTGCCTCCACGTATGTCCCAGCTCCCACCTTCCCCCCCAACAGGGGCCGGCTCTCTCATGCACCCAAAGCCCAGATCCCCTTCCAAGCAAGCGGGCCCCAGGACTGGGGAGGGGCTCCTCTGGCCTCTGTCTGCCTTAGGTGGAGGTGTGGCCTCCGGTTATCCACAGCGCCCGGCTCACCAGCAGCTGCCTGGATGAGATTCGTTGGGTTTTGTTTTTCAAACTCCTTTGGTGGAGAGCACCTCCGTGGCTGGGAAGTGACACGTGAACGTGGGAGCAGAAAGAAAAGCGACCGGTGTGCGCCGGGGGGGCCGAGGGGAGGGCAGCTCCTTATCTGCCAGGCCCAGTCGGAGGCCTTTCCGAGGTGTGGGGCACAATGACGGGAATCTACCGGCAGGTTAGGGCGGAGGATGGGTGAGCGTGGTGGAATACTATTTAGCCTGGAACAGGGAGGGGAAGTGCTGACCCCTGCCGCTACACTAGAGCGGGCAGTGTGCAGTGCCCGCCCTGGGGCCTCCTGGAGCAGTCCTGGTGACCGCCGTGGGGAGCTCGTGTGTCACAGGGAGGCTGTCCATCCATGGAGCCACAGGGTTCTGCGAACGGTGAGGACAGTCACAGGGCCGTGTGAGTTCGCCCCGGGCCACTCACCTCTCCTGACCTGTCGTTGAGATGGTCAGTCTTGGGTCTTGTGTTTTGCCATCGTTAAAACTTGTCCTGAATGCCCCGGTTGCCACACACCTGCGCGCGTGTGTGTGTATCTGTGTGCAGGCAGAGGCTGGGCGGCCGTGCCCGGGGGAACCGGTCCATCCTTGCTTGGAGTCCTTAGCATTCACTGCATTAGGACCGGAGCGCAGGGTGTCCTGCTGCATTATTTCCAGAAGCTTCTACCTGTCACAGAGCCTCCTGATGGGGGGAGTGAGACGGTGATGCGTTCGGCTGCAACCGCGCAAGCCCCGAGCGGGGTGAGAGGGGGCTGTCGGTGCTGGGCCGGTGCAGAGCTGTGCTCTGAGCACCCGCGCTGCTTTGTGCCGGCGTGTGCCCCGCATCCCGACCTCCGGTCCACTCTGTCCTCTACGTCACGGCAGTTTGCATGGGAGGAAGTGGGGAGCCCCCTGCCGGCTCCTCCTTCCAGCCCGGCTTGGCAGACGGTGCAGGCCTGGGGCGGGCTTTATGGGATGGCAGTCCTGGTGCTGCTTATCTGATTCCCACTTCAGCAAGAAGTGCGGTCCAGAAATCAGAGTGTGGGGCACCTGTGTGTCCTCAGCAGGAGCCGACTGCGCCGGCGGGAGAAGCCCCCGGGAGGCGTCCGTTCCTCCCTGCTGCGCGGGGATGGGTGCTGGACTTGGCTGGACTTGGTGCTGCCGGCCTGGCCCCGCCTGCCTGCGTCCTGGCCGGGAGGCCCACACTCCCCGTGGCTGTCTCAAGCGCTGGGCTTCCCCTCTCTCAGGCTGAGCGAGTGGGGCCCCCCCTGAAAGCGTTTGCTGTGGGGAAGGTGTGCACCTTTAGGAGTTCTGCACGGTGCCTGGCTGGGTGCCGAGTGGTCCCCGGATGCACGAGCCACGCGTCAAGTTCCACGTGGTGCCCCCCCCCCCCCCCGCCCCGGAGTCTGTGTCCTGATGGTAATTTAAACACAAGGCAGGTGGCCAGGTGTGTGATTTATACCCTAGGAGAGTCCCTGCCACTCCCTCGCACGCCTTGGGGGACTGCCTGTGTGCAGCCCCAGGGCCGTCCCAGGGCTGTCTGTCGTGGCCACTCACGGCCCAGGTGTCGGGCACAGGTCCCGGATCTGAGTGCCCGGTGCCTTTCAGCTGCTCTGTCCTTGGAGGAGGACGGGGGGCCTCGGAGGGACCTCGGGGGGCCGGACGCCTTGGCCGCGGCTGTACATCCACAGCTTTTACTCGGTTCCACCGGGACATTTTTTTTTTCCTCCCTCTTCGTATTCTTCACTAATTGCTTGAGAGCGAAAATGTGTGGTTATGTGTTTTAATGTTTTATATTTTAAAGATTTATTTATCTGAAAATCAGAGTTACACAGAGAAGGAGAGGCGGGGGGGGGGTCTTCCATCCACTGACTCGCTCCTCAATTGGCTGCAGGAGCCGGAGCTGCACTGATGCAAAGCTAGGAGCTTCTTCCGGGTCTCCCAGGTGGGTGCAGGAGCCCAAGGATTTTCCCAGGCCACAGCAGACAGCTGGATGGGAAGTGGAGCAGCCGGGTCTCGAACTGACGCCCATACGGGATGCCGGCACTGCAGGCGGCAGCTTAACCCGATATGCCACAGCACTGGCCCCATGTGCTTTACTGAAAACGCACAGGTGCTGAATATCATAGTGGACCCCAGACGTCGGGTAGTTTTGCCGTCTCCTGCAGCCTGGGGAAAGTGAAAGCCCCCTCTCCCCCCACCCCCTAGATTCCTGAGAAGCCCAGGGTGTTGAGCACCTCCTGGGTCTTGGGTGTGGTTTTCCTAGGGCAAAGCCCAGCAGAAGGAGGGGCCAGGCTTTGGCCAAGGCCTAGCAGCCCACAGGGGGCCGTGTGAAGGAATCCCAGGGGCCAGCGGTGTGGCACAGTCAGCTAAGCCGCCCCTGTGACGCTGGTGTGCCTTAGTGCTGGGTAGAGTCCTGGCCGCTCCGCTCTGGCCCAGCTCCCTGCCGTGGCCCGAGTGCATGGGCCTCTGCCACCCGCCTTGGAGACCCAGATGGAGTCCCAGGCTTCCGCGTGGCCCAGCCCTGGGCGACGTGGCCATTTGGGGCATGAAGCAGCAGATGGAAGATCTGTCTCCTTCTCCCCGCCTCGAATAGATAAGTGAAGTGTCTGTTCCCAGTGGGACGCGCGTCATAGCGGGGAGTGAGGGCTGCGGATCTGCCTGCGTCACGGTCGCCCCAGGCGGGAGTCTAGAAAGTGCAGCCGCCGCAGGAGAGGTGCCATGGGCCCGGGAGATTTATTATTGCCGCGTCTGTCCCTGCGGTTAGAGCAGGAAATAGCAGGGGCGGGCAGGGCCCAGACCACAGGTGCGTCTCGTCCGCCCGGCAGCTCACATGGGCAGCTGGGTGGCCGGGCGGCCCGGCCCCTCCTGTTGGCAGAGGGACGTCCCTCCTGGCCCGGGGTGGGGGGGACCTATACGGAGAACCACGGGCTCCCCGCAGCCACAGGTAGCTTCCCGACGAGGGTGGGCCCGAGCTGGGGGCTTGAGGCACTGTTTGTGTTCTGCCCCTTGGAGCCCACATTGGGCCCCTATCTGTGGCCACACCCTCAGCCCCCGGGGCTGGGCAGCTTAGAACCGTGTCCACCTCGCTCCCTGTCCTGTCCATGTCTCTTTCGGCTTTTCCCTGTCACCCAGCCCTGCGAGTACTTGTCCCCTCCCCCACCCCCACCCCCCCATCAGCCACTGTCTCCAGTACTCAGTGGCTCTGAGCATCCTCACTGACACCAATCGGCCCCCAGGTGCCGCTGCCCCACAGCCCTGCAGGGCGAGGCTCGCCGTGCCGTGCCCATGCCCGGGCCCCTCTCTCGCCTGGAGTTCCTGGGGCGATCACCCAGCGTTTGTGCCATCCCGGCTCTGCAGCTGCTCCTGGCGCGGCCGGGCGCGGAGGTGATGCCAGTTCCAGGAGGCCCCTCCCCACTCTGTGCCCGCCCACCCTGGGCACTGAAGGCTTGCGGCCATTCTCTGGCCTCAGAGACGCTGGGGTCCCTTCAGCCGTGGCGTCCTTGCTGGCTGCTCCTGTCCCCAGCCGCCTTGGTCTTGTCACTTCTTTCTCTGTTCCTTGCCCTTCCGCCCTGTCCTGGGGACTCGCGGATGCTCCTGGTCACCGCCCTGGCTGCTGGCGAGGCTGCAGGGCGTCTGTGGCCCTGGCCGCCCTCTGAGCCCTTGCATCCCAGGTTCCAGGATCTGCCCGTGCAATCCGCCTCCTCCAGTCTCCCGACGCCCCAGCTCCTCCTCGGGTACCCCCCTCCCCGCCCAGGCCAGGCACAGCTGATCCCCACGCTCCCAGGCCACACTGCAGCCCGAGCCCCGGGAACCCTCTCCCGCCCTCTCTTCGTCCTGCCTCCTTGTCCTAACCGCAGGTGCCCTTGTGCCCTTGCCTACGGGCGACTCCCTGTGGATGAGCCTTGGCAGGGGGAAGGTGCTCCCCTCTGGACAGGGGAGCCCGGCCACCCTGAGCGTGCTCTGAGCACTCGCGTCAGGCACACTTGGGCCGTCTCCCACGGAGCCCCTGTGACCGGTGACAGGGTTGAACCTCACCATCCGCTGTCTGGGAGCTGCAGCTCGCCGACTGTGCTAGGAACAGACCCGACGGCAGAAGCCCCCTGTGTGCTGAAGGCGAGTCACTGCTGCCCCATCACAGAGGGGCCGCCCTCAGCAAGCCACGGTTCTCCACCCCAAGCTCTTGCCTGCACCCTGGGTGGGGATGGTCGGTGCGAGCCCCTTCGTGTCCCTGGACCCCGGCCCCTCCCAGGGGAGACGCGTTTCCTAAGCTCTTGCTGTGTCACCAGCTCTGTCCTTGGTTACCAAGGCTCTCGCGTTCGCTTTATTTCTCTCCCCTTCCGTCCTGTCAATTAGTTCATGGTGGTTAGACCAACCTTGAAAGACATGTGAGGAGCTGCTTTTTATTTTTTTAAAAATATTTATTTATTTATTTGAAAGAGTTAGAGCCAGAGAGAGAGAGAGAGAGAGGTCTTCCACCCGCTGGTTCACTCCCCATTTGGTTGCAACAGCTGGAGCTGCGCTGATCTGGAGCCAGGAGCTTCCTCTGGGTCTCCCACATGGGGGTGCAGGGCCCAAGCACTTGGGCCCTCTCCCACTGCTTTCCCAGGCCACAGCAGAGAGCTGGATCGGAAGTGGAGCAGCCGGGACTCAAACCTGCACCCATATGGGATGCCAGCACTGGCCCCCAAGGAGCTACTGTTTAAAAAACTGTGCTGCAATGTATAGTCTTGGTGATTTTATGATGAACTGGCTCTCAAGCGGCAGGTCATTGCACGGTGGTAATTTCTAGTGTTTGAAACTGCAGGCCGCCCCGAATGTTGAACCAGCTTTGGCACGTCCACTAAATATCCTGGCCCTGTGGTCACACTGAGACCTACATGCAGATACAGAATTTCTGGTTCTTTTTTTTAAAATAAGATTTATTTTATTGATTTGAAAGGCAGAGTTACAGAGAGGGAGATGGGGAGAGAGAGATCTTCCCTCTGCTGGTTCACTCCCCAGGTGGCCACTGCTGCCAGGACTGGTCCAGGCCGAAGTGGGGCGTCAGGAGTCCATCCGGGTCTCCCCTGTGGTTGACAGGGAGCCGAGTTCGGGAGCCACCACCTGCTGTTTCCCAGGTGCGCTGGCAGGAAGCTGGATTGGAGGTGGAGGCGGCTCGATCCTAGGCGCTCAGGTGTGGGATGGGGCATGTCTTGGTTTCTTTAGTTTTTGAAAGCCGGCTGAATTTGCACTCTGCCAGGGAGCTTTGCCTCTCAGGCCCTGAACGCAAGTTTGCGGTTAGAGACGTGGCAGTGTGGTGATGTCCAGCACTTCCTCACTGTCTCAGGTCTGAACCCGAGTTGATTTTAATGATTCTGCTCCGCAGGAAGTAGAGAAGTGGGAGGGGGTGAGGTCAGGGCTGGGACACCTGCACGAATAGCCCTTGTTGCGTGGCGGGAACGAGCTGGGGGGGGGGGCTGCTCTGCTGGGGCAGGACCACTGGTGAGGCTCTCCCAGGTACTTCCTGCCAACGCTTAGGTGAGCGCCTCCAAAGACTCCTGATCAGTGGGTGCTGCTGTCCCCTGGTCCCCCAGAAAGTCCGCAAGCAAAACGCCTGAGCGTCCCCGAGACCCGTCGCCACGACCTTTGCCCTTGACCTGGTCCGGGACCACGCTGGGGAAGTCTTGCTCGTCTCTGAAGACACACATGTTGTTGGATGTTGAGCGTCTCCCTTGGGAGCTGTGGTGTGTCCTGGGCTGCATGAGAGCTGGTGGCCACCGTGTCCCTGCCGTGGGTCTCCTGGCCAAGGCTGTGGGTTCCCGTCTGCCCCACGGCGGCCATTGGCCTCTGCTCCTTGAGTGATGTACAGGGCTGTGGGGACCTCCTGGGTGCTCGCCTCCCCCCCCCCCCCAGCCCTGCTTTGTCAGCTGTTTGTCTCAGCCTCCTGGGTGCGTGGGCCATCGTGGGCCATCTCTAGGCCCGCTCCATCCTGGTCTTATCCCGACTGTTCCCACGGAAGTGTTAGAGCGTAGCAGGGATGTGTAATGGACAGGTCCTCCACTATTTTTTTTTTTTAAGATTTTATTTATTTATTTGAGAGGTAGAGTTACAGAGACAGAGAGAAAGGTCTCTCATTTGCTGGTTAACTCCCCAGATGGCTGCAATGGCCGGAGCTGCGCTGATTTGGAGCCAGGAGCATCTAACCTCTTCCAGGTCTCCCATGGGGTGCAGAGCCCAAGCACTCGGGCCATCCTCCACTGCACTCCCGGGTTCCCCAAAGCCAGAGTGGAGCTCTCGACGTGGGTTTCTTCCCAGCCATGGCTCTGCCTGCTTCCTTCTGTGTCCAGAGCGGGGACCGTTTTGAAAGGACTTCGTGCTTTGAACCCCAACCTAAATCCAGTCCTGCAGCTGTAGACGCGTGGGAAGGGTGTCAAGGCGTCGTGGCGATGGTGACACTGCAGGTGACCGGGGACCCCGAGTGCCAGCGCCAGCGGGGGTGGCCACTTCCACCGGCTGTCAAGTCTGGAATTGGTCTATTGGTTGACACATTATCTTAAAAAAATACGAGTATGCCTTGGTCATCCTGTTTTTGTTTGAAAAATGAAAGATGGACAGGTGGCATGTGTTTTGCCTTGCCTGGGAGCCTTGACTGACAGATTCTCTGCAGTTCTTCTTCTTCTTCTTCTTCTTTTTTTTAAAGATTTATTTACTTACTTGAAAGCCAGAATTGCAGAAAAAGAGAAGTCTTCCACCCGCTGGTTCATTCCCCAGATGGCCGCAACGGCTGGAGTTGTGCCAGTCCGAAGCCGGGAACCAGGAGCTTCTTCTGGGTCTCCCACGTGGGTGCAGGGGCCCAAGGACTTGAGCCATCTTCTGCTGCTTTCCCAGGCCATAGCAGGGAGCTGGATTGGAAGTGGAGCCGCCGGGTCTCGAACTGGCACCCATATGGGATGCTGGCACTTCAGGCCAGGGCTTTAACCCACTGCATCACAGAGCCAACCCCCCGTCTCTGCAGTTCTAAGCCAACTTCCTTGCCCTGAGCCCCTCCCCAAATACAAGATCTGCCACTTCGGTTTCGGATTTTGCACCTGCCAAAGTCTGAAGAGCTTGTACGTGGAGGCTCCTCTGCCCCTTCCAGGGTTTTGCCCACCCTCAGTCCACAGGAGACTTGTGGCTGAGCCACCCTCAGCCTTAGTTATAGTGCACCAGCAGCTCCCGGCCCCGTGACACACTCATTTGTCACCGTTTTCATAATGACTTCACGTTGACCTCTAGGAGTACGTAACACAACGTCAGGTACGGCTCCCTTGTGCAGGGGTGGGCGCAAAACCAGATGACTCGGGCGAGGGGGCGGGAGAGCGAGGGGAAGCTAGGGAGAAGCACCTGCTGGCCCGGGCCGCGGACGTCCCTGGGCCGTGGCTGGTGTGGTTAAAGCAGAGCTTCTAGACCATTCCGTCCTGGATCAGCATCTACTGTGGGCACTTCGGGCAGTGTGGGGGACAGGACACACCAGCACAGCTGGGCGGAGCCTCTGATTAAACACCGTGATTGACAACATGGGAGGAATCCCAGCTGGGGAGAGGACTGGGCATTAAGCTGGGCCTGGAGGAATTGCCGAAATATTCTTTTCTCTTTTTTAACTGTCACATGGACATGACATAAAAAGTACGCTTTACAAAAAATGGGTTTATTAGAGAGAGAGCTCCTATCTGCTGGTTCACTCCCCAGCCCCCAGCTGGAGCCAAAGCCACGAGTGGGGGACTCCGTGCAGGTCTCCCGTGTGCGTGACAGGAGCTCCAGTCCCTGGGGCCGTCCCCTGCTGCCCCTCCAGGGCCTGCACTGACCGGAAGTGGGGGTCGGGCGAGTTCTGTACTGGTGAAGGGGGCGTGGGCCGCGGCTGTGAGTACCCGGGAGCTGTAAGCCGAGACTGGGGCGCTTCTCATCTTGACTCCTGCGCTGCTGACTGCCCGGAAGGGCCCCCTTCATTCATCCCCTGGCTTGGGAAGCAAGGGCTGTTAGGGCCAGCACCCAGCAGGGCACTGGGATCGCTGGTGGCTGACAGGTTCCTGGGGAGCCCCGCCCCAGAGTGCATTACAGGAGTTGGGCCCCAGAGCGATGGGTTTTGCCATCTCTTTTTGTTTTTTCGGGCTCATTATTAACGTGCATCCAGGGAACAGAAAACGTATTGGCCATCATGTTAGCCCTGGCCACGCGTGATTAGGGGAGTGCATTTGTGAGTGCACAGGCCTGATGTGCAGAAAACACTTGAGCAGAGCCGGCGCGAGCGCGCTGTTTGCCAGACGCATTTTGGCTCGTGCAACTAGAGAGCAATTTCAAAGCTCAGCAGGAATACCTTATTGGAAGTTGCTCCTTTAAGACGAATCTTTGTTTTTTTTAGCATGAGTCCCTCTCTCTCTCTATCTCTCTCTCTCTCTCTCTCTCTCTCTCTCTCTCTCTCTCTCTATTGTGAGACCATTCTGCCCACATCGCAGATAGTTTGTAAAAAGGGAATATCCACTATCCACCGTCCGCCCCATCAAGGTGCTATTTTCATTTTGTAGTACGAGTTTGAGAGCTGAGCTTGCAAATCATTTATTTTGAAAATGAAAGCCAAGTGGTGATATTTTTAAGAGCGTGTTTTGCAACTCTAGAGGCGGATTGTATATGAACCACCTGGGATTGGGAAGGCCCCCTGCCCCTTACCTGGGCGCCGTGGGACTGGGCGTGGATGTGGCTGGGGAGAGACGCACAGTACGCGATGGGGGGTCAGGACAGGCCACGCTGGCCGCGAGGGGGGGTGTTAACGAGGACAGGCTGCATGGCCCGGTGCCCGCAGGGACCACAGGAGAGGGGACCTGTGCAGAGATGGGCGTGGCGCGGGATGAGGACCAGAGAGACAGAGAAGCATGGTTGTTCGTGGCCGTTTGTTGGCCGTTGTGGGCATTTTGAGGAGTGAACCTGAAGATAGGAGAACTCTGTCTCTGACTTCCAAGTAAAGAAGTAAATGAAACGAATTCAAGGCCACTCTCCGTGCAGGGGCTGGGCTGGGGCCTGCGGAGTGGAGGCCCCGTGGGGAGGGGGAGGCGGGGCCGAGCCCCTCTCTCAATGGGAAGTGGTGAGTGTGGCTCACTGGCAGCGGCGATAAGCAGATCTGTTTGTGGAGCGTGGGGCACCTCACAAGGTCCCTGGACGGTGGGCTTGGAAGATAAGTGTATTTGAAATCCATGCAGGGTTTTCCCTAACACCCACGGCCCCGGAAGTTAGGAAGACCCCTGTTGCGTGGCTTTTACGTCTTTTGCACCAAAGAAAACACCTTCTAGCAACATTTGTCACTTCTTTTGGAAGTGCCCTCGTCAGCGCACCTGACAGGTGTTGAGTGTTTCTCTACGCCCGGGAAGGTCTGTGTGCGGGCACAGCAAGGTGCCATGGGCGCCGGTTCACATCCTGGCTGCTCCACTTCCAACCCAGCTCTCTGCTAATGCGCCTGGGAAAGCAGCAGTGCGTGGCCCTAGTGCACCCACGTGGGAGTCGTGGATGGGGTCCCAGGCTCCTGGCTTCAGCCTGGCCCAGCCCAGCGCTGGCTGCTAGGTGAACCTGCAGATGGAAGACCTCTCGCTGGAAGACCTCTCGCTCTGCCTGTCTATATATGGGTATATCTGTATCATCTGTATCTAGCTTCACATCTTAAAAACAGGGGCCATGACTGCCCCCGCTTTCCAGATGGTGACACCGAGGGGGTGCTGGGGAGCGACTTGCCCAGGCTGCCCGGTTGGGGACAGAGCCAGGCAGCGTTAATGGAGGGCCGAGCTCTCGCCCGGTGTGCAGAGTGCTCCCCTGTTTAGCCAGCATTTGTCCACAGCTCACCAGTCTCACTGCCCCGGGGCTCCGGCGAGTCCCTGCATTGTAGTAGCTGTCTGTCCTCCAGATCAGCTCATGAGAAGGCTGAACTGAGTGAGATACACTCCAGTCCAAACCCTCGAAGAATTTCTGGGCTGCATTTACTATCAACATTATGCCTCTCCACATGGAACTACTACTACTATTTTTTTTAATTTGTTTGAAATAGATACTGAGAGGGAGAGGCAGATCTTCCACCTGCTGGTTCACTCCCCCGATAGCTGCCGCAGCCAGGAGCTCTGTCCCGGTCTCCCACGCAGGTGGCAGGGACCCACGCCAGGCGCACCAGCAGGGAGCCGGCTCGGAAGTGAGCAGCCAGGGCACAAAGCGGCACCCATATGGGATGCCCGAGGCACAGACTGGCTTTACCTGCTATGCCACTGCGCCAGCCCCCCACTCCTTTTTTTTTTAAAGGACCAGTAACTGAAACAGTAGTGCCTCCACCTAATCTGCGTCCCCCGCCTGGGGTGTGGCCGGAGACCTGGGGCGCAGGGAGTCCCCTCCACCGGACCCCTCCACGCTCGGTGCCGAGTTCGCTGTAATGGTTATAATTGGCCTGGCTCTTATCTCCTGCACATCAGAGCTGCTGGCGCCTTTTGATCCGAGCTGTGCCGTTGGTGCCTCCGGGGAAGTGTTTATCCGGGCGGCAAACAGGAAGTGGGAAGACAGTTTTGGCTCCGGCCCCGTTGGTTGGCAGGGGCTTCCCTCTGTGTGCACGCGGACAGGTCTCTCACGCACTACATTATTTTCTGGTTTTCCACGGCCCTAGGAGTCTATGCTTGGGGCCCGACCGTTAGCCTCGGCGTGGACAGATTCCCACTGGACTGAAATGGCACCCGTGGACTCCCGGGCAGCCCCAGTGCACCTGCTGTGGTCTTGCCCGACCTTGGACACTGGGCTCCTGCACGATGCCACCGCTGTCCTGCACCAGGACCAGGGTTTCCCGCTGGAAGCAGCCCACTGCTGGGGCGTCCCTTCCGCTCCCGCCCCGGCTCAGCAAGGCCCAGTGTGCCTCACCCTTAGGCCTCCGTCCCGCTGCTCCTGGCCGCCCCCTGCCTCTTCTCCCCAGCTCCGTAGAGGGCTCCTCTCCTGCGCGGGTTGGCTGAGCATCAGCCCTTGGTTTTCTCCCCGTTGTGAGGTCACACTGACGACTCCTGCGGGTTGTAATTCACAGACGGATTAGAGGATGCGCACGTCTGCTGGTGTGAGTTTTCCGAGGTCCAGGGTTCACGGTCTCTGTCTGAAGCTTGCATCTTGTGACTCGTGCCACAGAGCATCCCACGGTCTCCTCTTTGAAACCTGGATTGTGTGTTCTGCCTTACCGTGTAGGTCGTGGCCAGTTGTGTCAATGAGCAAGCACTACCGTGTAAGGAGAGCTCTGTAGAAGCAACTGGATGCACAGAGCCTTCAGAAAAAACCAAGTGTGTCATGATCATGGGCACCCCGCCGAGAGGGGCGGGCCAGTGGCTCAGCTGTTTCTTCTCCCTCATGGTGTGAGATTGTTGTGTTCGTGGTTCCTGAGCTGGGTGGCGGCGTGTCAAGGCCACGGCGACAGCCGGTATTCCCAAGGGCAGCCGCCCGGCTGTGCATTTAACCCGAGGGGAGCCGTGGCATCCAGCTAGCCCTTGCCTGGACCCCAAGTGTGACTCCCAGCTGAATTGCGAGTTGCCGAAAATAGCCCGATTTTTGAGATGATCTTAGCAAACTTTGGACAGAGCTCTTTCCAGCCCTAAATAGCAGGACAGCCTTGTCCTATTTTTATTGTAGCACAGAAGATGGGACTCGGCGTTGGAAGAAATGTTTTTTTTTCCGCCAAAGAAGAAGCTGGCACTCAATGAGATCCTGGTTTTTCTTGGCAGGCTCTTCGCAGCCATCTGCGAGCCCGGGGCAGCCGGCTCCCCCAGCCATCCAGCCAGCACAGCCTGAGCTGATCGTGGATGCCGGCAGCAGGTTCTCGCTGGAGTGCATCGACCCGGGCTCCGTCAGGTGGACGTTCGAGAGCCTGGGTCAGCTGAGTGAGAGCGAGCACAGCCAATGGACGCGCGAGGAGGCGGAGGCCGCCCACACGGGCAGGTACACCTGCACCAACGCGGGCGGCCTGAGCAGCTCCATCTACGTGTTCGTGAGAGGTGAGTGCCCGGCTTTCCGGGACGTTGCCCTTGACTTGACACGCAGATGCCGGAGCGATGGCGTGTCGCCCGCTCGCTGGGTGGAGATGCCCGAGACGGAGGCCTCTCTCTGTCCCGTCTTTGGCTGGCTCTGGGGCTGGGGGCTATGCGGGCCGTGAGCCTCCTCCTGCTAATCTGCTCAGTCCCTTGGTCCTGGAGCTCCCAGAAGCCCGAGGACAAGCTGCCTTCCCATGCCTGGGGGTCCTGGGTACTCCCCATCAGTGTAAAAAAGACCCCAGGGAATCAGAGGCCTAAACAGACCAGGTGTGGCCCACTCCTAGGGAGTCGATTCCAGAGCAGTAGCTTGGTCAGCTGGGCCCCCTCTGGCTGCCCGAGGGCCCTGTAAAGTTGATTCACTTAAAAAATCGTGACCTCTTGGCAACAAAAGAGAAAGACACAGGGCAGGTGGATGTCTGTGCCTCGCTTCCTGTGGTTGATTCGCCCGCCCGTGTTTGCTCTTTGCAAATCTTTGCAGAGACCAGGTTTGCCAGAAGGGGCGTGTCTTCTGGTGGCTGACAGCTTGGGAGATGACTTCTCGTCCTGAGTAGGTGTGGATCGCAGCTGATGCTGACACAGGCCGGGGCGAGAGGCCTTAGCCAGGGGGTCCTGCACAAGTGATGGGGCGACTGTCCTTGGTGGGAGCCCTGAGCCGCCCCCTGCAGTGCCCGGGTGAGCTCACCGCTCCGTCGTCCTCACCGAGTGACAGATGCGTGCACACCCTGTGACCTGCAAGCTGGCCGTGACGTCCAGGAGTCCTGTCCTCCCTGAGTGGGCAGTGGGCCAGAGACGGGCACCGACGAGACACTGTTTAGCTCTGCTCGGGCTGTGCTGTGCCACTGAGCCGGGGCCTCCCCGAGCTCTCACGGGAGTCCCGGCTCGGACGAGAGAGCCCTGCGTTCATTCCTGACACCGATGAGCCCCTTCCCCTTGGTCTGCAGCAGCGGGGATGCCGAAGTGCCCTGCCCACACGGGGCCCAGGAGGACGTGCAGAGAGAGGCTCGCGCACTGCTGGCACTGCGTTCCGGGGCTCCTCCCGGACAGCAGCTGTCACTGTCCCCCCTCTGCAGCCACTCCTGTGCTGTCACCTCTGGGGTCTTTTTTTTTTTTATAAGATTAATTAATTTATTTGAAAGTCAGGGTTACAGTGAGAGAGGCGGACACACACACACACACACACACACACACACACACCATTCGCTGGGTCACTTCCCACATGGCCCCAACAGCTGGGGCTATGCCGGTCCAAAGCCAGGAGCTTGCACTGGGTCTCCCACCTGGAGGACGGGATTAGCCAGGAGCTGGATCAGACTCTACCCGCCACTCCTATAAGATGCTGGCGTCCAGGCAGCGGCTTAACTTAACCCTTACACTGTACCACCAGCCCTGTAGCTTTCAGATTTTTGGATTAGGCCTGCTCAGCCAGGAAAGTTTATGCAAACATTCCAAAATGCTAATGTCTCTGAACCATGAAACACTTCTGGCCCCAAGTGTTCCCGTCGGGGATGCTCGGCCGGCAGCACCCGTCACACAGGGGCCTATGGAAGATTAAATAAGATAAAAAGTGGGTGGCGGCTCGGGCTTAGTGCCCGGCTCATAGAAGGTGTCTTAGGCGTGTTAACTCTTTCTCGCCAGTCTCGTTTGCACACGTTCTGGTTCTGTTTGCACGGGAGAATTCAGCGGCCGACTGGCTGTCACGCTGCCTGCAGTGTCAGCCCAGCCACGCGACCCACTGACGCCCAATGTGTTTGTAGATCCGCGACAGCTGTTCCTCGTGGGCCTGCCCCTGTATGGCCGAGAAGACAGCGACACGCTGGTCCGCTGTCCGCTGACCAACCCGAACGTGACCAACTACACCCTCAAGGAGTGCGAGGGGAAGCCTCTCCCTAAGGACTTGACCTTCGTCCCGGACCCCAAGGCCGGCATCACCATCAAGGACGTGAGGCGCGCCTACCACCGGCTGTGCCTGCGCTGCACCGCCGACCGCGAGGGCACGACCGTGCAGTCGGAAAAATTCATCCTGAAAGTCAGAGCAGGTGGGCCCTTCCCTCCTCGCTTCTCCCTGAGGGTCGCCCGCGGGCGCTGGCCCCTCCCCGTGGGCTGTTCCCCAGCCTCGCGGGAGCCCTGTGCTGGCGGAGCCTCTGTTGGAGAGGCCCAGCCCCGCACCCCTGGCCCACGGCCGTCTCTAGCCGAGGCAGGTGCGTCTGCCGTGGACCGGCATCCGGGCTGGGCACGGTCGTTACCGGCTGTGCCTGCACCAAGTGCTGCTTCCCAGAGACCCCCTGGACAGCTTCCAGTGCACTGTTGGCAAAGCTGAGTTGTTCATTTTGATTCGCTATTGCACTGTCTCCCGCTGGTTGATTGCGATGCATCCTGGGCCCGCACGAGGCCTGGGAAGGAACGGGCAGGCTGACCGTGAACTTGTCATCGTGCGGCATCCTGTAGAGTGTTTTGGTGGCTGGGATAATCCAGGTCTCTGTATCTCAGAGGCCATGTGATTCAACACCAGCTGTTCAGTAGGTTTTTTTTCTTTTCCTTTTTTTTTTTTTTCCGAGAGAGGTCTGTGTGGATAAGAGAATATAATCTGTGAGAGGCCACATGCTCATGAAGCCATCAGCAGATTCACGCCACTTCACGGCGTTGGGGTGGTGCAGAGGGGAAGAGACAGGGAGATCCTCTACCCACTGGTTCACCGCCCCCCAGGTGGCTGCAACAGCCAGGGCTGGGCCCGGCCGGAGCCAGGAGCTCCAGCCGGGTCTCCCACGTGGGTGTAGGGGCCCAAGTACGTGGGCCTCCCTCTGCTGCTTTCCCAGGCGCATTAGCCGGGAGCTGGATCAGAAGTCAAGCAGCCGGGACTTGAACTGGTGCTCAAATAGGATGGGGGCATCGCAGGTGGTGGCTTAACCCGCTACGCCACAACGTTGGCCCCTTCTTCCTGTCTTGAGAAAGCGTTTTCCAGAGGTGTTACAGTCCCACAGGGGACATGTCTGTCTCTTTCACGCGATATTGATGAATGTGCTGGGGGGGGGCGGGCTTCTACGGCATCCGTCTTCCGGTGAGACTGAAGGTTAGTGCCGGATTCCAAGCCGACGAGGTAAGCCGCGCTCGCTGGGGACGAGGGACGCTGGCGTCGCCTGCGGTGCCAGCCCGGGCTGTGCGAAGGCCCCCTTTCTTCCCGCCGCAGCCATCAAGGCCGTCCCGGTGGTGTCCGTGTCCAGGACGAGCTGCCTGCTTAGAGAAGGGGAAGAGTTCTCCGTGACCTGCACGGTCAGAGACGTGTCCACCGCCGTGCTGTCCGCGTGGCTGAAGGAGGACGGCCAGGTGAGCGGAGGTTCCTCCTCTTTCTTCTCCCGGGGTTCTGCCGTGTGGGGGCTGCCCCGGGGCCGGGACCCACCGGCGAGGCGGCGCTGCGCGTGGAGACAGGGCCTTTCGTAACCAGTGACTGGTCAGCGTGCCACCAGGAGTCGAGCTGAGACAGGGAGGGGGCACCCGGGTCTGCAGGGGCCTTCCCCAGGGAACTGGAAACCCCAGGGCGGCCCAGCCGTGACTCGCAGCTCTGGCTGATCCTTACGTATCAAAGGCCAACAGAGCATCCCCGATGTTAACCAGAAAGCTCTTTCCCGAAAGACGGCCTGCGTGTGCGTCAGGGCCGCCCGTCTTGCCCGCGCGGCTCGGAGCCGCTCACCTGGGGCTCACTCGCTAATGGTTTTCTGTTTGTTTTAGCAGCTATTAATATAATGGTTATCTTTCCCCTGAAAGCCGTGGACGTGTGTAGGTTCTCATTCATTTAACAAATGCGCATCGAATGCCTGCTATCTGTCAGATACGTGCTAGGCGTATCTTAAACACATTTCAGGAGCTGTATTTGAAGAGGTATTTTTTTCCTCCCTCTCCTGTTAATATCAAGCAGAGTCTTTGAGCCGATGGATTTCCTACCATTCTCCCTTACAATCCCTGTTGAGTGAGATCTCAGTATTTTTTTTTCAAGTCCTCTTGAGCGTGTGGTTCGTCAGCTGTCCCGATACTTCCTCTTGGTTGCAGGATCCCCGAGCATGTCACGGAAAACGGGTAGGGTGGAGAACTGCGTGGGCTTCAGATGAGTTTTGCACTGAGATGACGTACCCTTCACTTGCGTGTTTCCCTGAGCTTTTCAGAGGACCCGCGCGCGTGTGTGCACTGTCCTGGGAAAAGAGCCATGACTTCCTGCCCCACCCCACCCCCTCCCCCCCGCATCCCCGACACCGGCCCCTCCGTGCCTGTTCAGAGCTCTCTGCACACAGGCCCACAGTGACTGTGCCCTGCAGAGCGGCGGCAGGGCTGCTCAGGCCGACCTGTGATGGATGGTGTCTCGTTCATGAGGCCTGCTGGTGCCGTGGAGAGAGTTGGCTCTGTCCCTCCCTCGCCCTTTCAACCCCGTGGAAAGTTTAGTTCTCAAAGCGGATAATGTCATAACGGCAGTAGCTTAGGTATAGATCGTTGGCTCCCCTTACAGGACGCAACGCCACGTTAAGTGGCTTTCGCCAAGCGTTGATTTCAATGAGAGGGCAATTTGAAAATTAGCCTTTTTGAGATGAGAGATTCAATTGCCTCAGGCAGCCTTATTTGAAGCCATTTGTCCCAGGAGTGCTGTGTGCCATTCCCAATTAACCCACGGGCGCTGGCGCACACGCCTTCCGAGTCGGGGGCTCTTTAGGGAGGTCCCAGCGTGCGCTGCCGAGGGTTAAGGAGAGCCAGGCCGCGTGCAGACAATATGCAATGCGTGACTTGCAGATGGGCTCCTGGCCTCCTGCCAATCTGTGTGGCTACCCTTTGGTTTAATTTGGAATGCTGTTAGCGCGATCAGATTATTTTCCAGATCCATAATAGTATTTGGTTCTGACCACTTAGGATAAGTTTAACCCCGGCGAGACCCGGGGCAGCGTGGCTTCAGCATTGTTGGATTTGTGTCTCTAAGCCTCAGCGTCTTGGACTTTATTCAGCGCTTGCTGGTCTTGGCTGGGCCTTCCAGGGCTTTCTCCTGGCCTTTGGTGATCACCCCCGGCAGTCTTTGGGCCCGGCTGCTCTGTCCGTCCCTGACCCGCTCTGAGTTCTCGGGCAGCTCCCTGTGTGGACGCCTGGGCTGTCTCGGCTGTGGATCGCAGCCCTGTGCTCTTCAGAGCCCTGGGAGAGCGAGGCCAGTGTGACGCCGCCCCCGGCCCTGGCCGTGTGCAGAGCCAGGCAGCCTGCCCGTAGGAGGAGGCGGCTGTCTTCCAGCCTGCACAGCGCCTCCTGCTGCCTGTCTGTTCTCGCCTCCCCTGTTCCGTCTCCCTGATGACCGCTGTGCAAGGCCTTTCAGAAAGTGCATGGGAAGTGGAAGTAAAAGATGAGCTAGCTTATTTTGGTAAAAAAAATTTTTTTGAAATTCATGCATATAAAGGGACTTCAGAAAGTCTCTGAAAATTGTATGTTTTGGAAAAAAAAAACCCATATTCTTGGGTTACAGGTGTTTTGGCCCCGAAGTGACCTTTTCATTTTTCCAGAAACTTCTTGGAGTGCTCTTGTGCCCACGTGCCTTTGGCCCTGGGGCCTGACGTCCGCCGCCCACGATAGGTTCTTGTGAGCAGACGGTGGGAGTGGGTTGCTGGTGTCACCAGGGAGGAGCCACAGTTTCTGCTCAGGCCTGCGCGTCTCAGAGTCTCTGGGGCGGCTCTCAGGTTGTCGGGATTCTGCTGGGTACGGGCTGCGGGGTGGCTCTGCAAGGTGGTTTTCGACACACGGATCCCATCCTAATCCCACAGAGCACGGTCGTCACGCACGATGGTTTTCTTTCAATCTGGGATAGAGAATTAGAGAGGTAGATCATAGATCACAGGGAATACTTATGACGTTAGTATTCTTAGACTGTAAGATGCCATAAGGTTTCTTTTTTTTTTTAAGATTTATTTATTTATTTTTATTTGAAAGGCAGAGTTACATAGAAGCACAGAGAGAGAGAGAGAGAGAGAGAGGTCTTCCATCCACTGGTTCACTCCCTAGATGGCTGCAACAGCCGAACTTGTGCCAATCATCGAAAGCCAGGAGCTTCTTCCTGGTCTCCCACGCGGGTGCAGGGAGGGGCCCAAGGACTTGGGCCATCTTCTGCTGCTTTCCCAGGCCATGGCAGAGAGCCGGATCCAAAGTGGAGCACCCGGGACCTGAACTGGTGCCCATATGGGATGCTGGCATTACAGACAGTGGCTTTATCCGCTACGCCACAGTGCCGGCCCCTCATAATGCTTCTTATGATAACTTGAAAGTTAGTGCTGCAACTTTGGAATGACGTAGACTCTGGTCAAGCAAAGAATTTTCATCTCCCCGCCAGTCACTAGTACCGACTGTCTCTCTTACGGCCCTGTGATAGGAACTGCGCCCGCGAGGGCTTGGCCTGTCACTTCAGTATTTCCCCCTTAAGTCGCTGTAATGAATGCGAATATGGAGACATTAATTGCTGCTATTTTTAATTTAGGGAAGCTCTGAATATTAATGGTATGGTAATTCTGGATTCTCTTTGTCCCCTCCGGGAACCAGCGGACGAACGGCCAGGTGAGGCGCCACAGCTGGCACCAGGGCGACTTCCATTACGAGCGCCAGGAGACGCTGACGATCGCCGCGGCGAGGGTGGAGGACTCCGGGGTGTTCATGTGCTACGCCAACAACACCTTCGGGTCGGCGAACGTCACCACGACCTTGAAAGTCGTAGGTAAGTACCGCCTTGGGAAGCCGTACGTTGCTGGCAATCGTGGAAAAAGAAATGATGGGCCAGTTTCAATGTGAATGCAATGCTAAGCAGATTCTTAGACGTTTATCATCACCAAGCGAATGAATGAATGAATGAATGAGTGAGTGAGTGAATGAATGAATGAAAATATCATTGCAACTCAGCACCAGAGCAGATTCTTCCTTTTGTCGCCTTGAGGAACGCGGGAAGCTGGGATTTTTCCCGTGGGAGCCCCAGCCCTGGCTGAGCTAGGCCAGTGTGCAAGCCAACATAGCCTTTCGCTGTCGGGGGCAGAGCCGGGTCTCTCTCCTCATCCGGGTCGCGCTCCTCTGCCTTCTGCCGCCCAGTGGCTCTGTCTGGGGTTAGGGTGCCCAGGGCGTCCCCCACCTCTCCTGGTCTCCAGCTCCGAGCACAGAGCGGCACCCTTGAGGCAGGGAGCCCCCGGGGTGCAGCCCAGGGTGCAGACAGGGTCCCCTACCGCACATCAGCCCTGGGGGCCTCACTCAGTGTTTTCCTTGGCTGCTGGGCATTTCTGATGTGCAGAGAACGAGAATAATCGTTTCGAAATGGCCTCTTTTACCTGTTTTTCTTTGAGTGTTGTCCTGTCCTGCTGACCCAACCTGGTTCTTAGTTGTTGACCGGGCCGCAGGGCTCAGAAGGAGGTGAAACTTGGCCCTGCGCAGGGACGACAGGAAGCAGCTTTGTGTTCACCCCGCCCCGCCCGCTCCCCACGGGTGTGCCTCGTGCCCCGGGCAGGGTTGGAGCCCGCTCTGCCCCTCGGTGATCTCCAAATGGCTCCATGCTTCTGCCCGGGCCGGAGCAGAGCGGGAGCTGTCCCCGACCCTGGGTCTGAACGCGCAGAGACCCCTTCCTCGCCGTCCCAGGAGCAACGGGAACGCGTCCTGCCCATCCCTCTCAGCGTGATCGCAAGCCATTTATTAATTGCAATGGAAGGCTGTGCTTTTAAAATATTAAACTCCATAAGCGCTAATTTGCTAAGTTGATTAGGGAGCTTGTTGATAGATCAGCGTCAACTCCAGAAAAGCAATTAGCAAGACTGTTTTGAGCACATCGCTGTACGTAATCGGATTTTTAAAATCCATTCTTCAGTTTCCAAGAATTATAGCCGCGTGCCTGGCAGGGCTGGCGGCCGTGAAATCTGAGTCGGGGCTGGGGCGGGACAGGAGCGGGAAGAGACATTGAGAGGCCGGGCAGGGGTTTGGACGAGACGTGGGCGGGGCGGGTGGAGAGAGGGAGGTGGAGCGGCCGCACCTGCGTGTGTGTTTGTTGCCTTTAGAGAAAATTGTGGGTACAAACCCGGAGTGAGGCTAGTTGACCTCTGTGGTTTCTCCTGGGGGTACCTGCTTCCGGTTTGTTATGAGGCCACGGCAGCTCAGCTCTGACCTGGTTTCGAGGCGTGGCCCCGGCCCCGGTCGCTTGCTGTAGCCCCGCTGTGTTCTCCGTGCCCCGTGCTGGGGAGCGTGGCCTCCAGCTGGAGAGGCAGCCGCAGAGGGGCCCGGCCTGGACGCTGCCCTGCTCCGTGTGTGTGTGTGCGCGCGCGCGCGTGTGGTGCCCGTCTCTGCACGCCCAAGTGCTGGGCAAGAGTGGCGACCCCAGTGGGTGCTCTGCTCTGGTCCCCCCGCCTCAGTCGCCCTGGTCGCTCTCGGAGCCTTCCCTGCGGGATGCCAGCCACAGGAAGCTAACAAGACACAGACAACGCAGCAGGCCCTGTGTCTCGTGCGGTGATGGTGAGAAATCATTTCAGGGCGGACGCTGCTGTCTGAAATATTTGCATTGGGGATTGTCTTTGAATTTATGACTTTGAGAAGTGGGAGCTATTTTTATTTTTAATTTTTTTTTTAAGATTTATTTATTTTACTTTAGAGTCAGAGTTACACAGAAAGAGGAGAGGCGGAGAGAGAGAGAGAAAGGTCTTTCATCTGCTGGTTCACTCCACAGATGGCCACAATGGCCAGGGCTGCACTGATCCAAAGCCAGGAGCCAGGAGCTTCTTCCTGGTCTCCCACGCAGGTGCAGGGGCCCAAGGACTTGGGTCATCTTCCACTGCTTTCCCAGCCATAGCAGAGAGCTGGATCGGAAGTGGAGCAGCCAGGACTCAAACCGGCGCCCATATGGGATGCCGCACTGCAGGCGGGGGCTTTACCCACTAAGCCACAGCGCCGGCCCCGGTAGCGGAATCTTTAATCACATCTACAGTTGCATTGCTGTTCTTTCAGAGTTAACACAGACTCTTATCCACCAGTTCTTATAAGAAGGGGCTGCCTTGGTTTTCCGTAGACCTGTGTTCAGATCTGGACTCCGCTGTTTGGCTTTTCAGATGGTGGTTTTCATTTATGAATTGAGCCTGGAAGCTGCCTGGTTCAGTGTTCTGGGATGAGATGTGTGCCATGTGCGGAGTGCTGTGTTGCCGGAGTGCTTAGGGCAGGTCTCGGCGCACAGGGAGCGTTCTGTAGCGCGGCTGTAAAAGCAACATTGGCAGTGACTGTTGCTCGTTCAGGATCTTTCTCCTCCTCTTCCCCCCTCCTCCTTCCCTCTTCCTCCTCCTCCTGCTGCTGCTTAGTATCCTAGACCATTCCTAAGGGATGCACTATTCAGCCAGTTCTCTGTTTCACTTTTTAAAAGATTTATTTATTTACTTATTTGAGAGGCAGAGTTGCAGAGAGGGAGAGAGATCTTCCATCTGCTGCTTCCCTTCCCACATGGCTGCCACAGCCTAGGCTGGGCCAGGCCGAAGCCAGGAGCTCCATCCGGGTCTCTTGTGGGTGCAGGGGCCCAAGCACTCGGGCCATCTTCTGCTGCTTTTCCAGGAGCATCAGCAGGGAGCTGGACAGGAAGTGAAGCAGCCGGGCTCCCAACTGGTGCCCGTAAAGGATGCTGGCCTTGTAGGAGGCGGCTTAACCCAGTGCGCCACAGCACTGGCCCTGTATTTCATTATTTGTAAAATGCTTACAGCGAGTATAGAACACACTCTATCCTAAGAGTTCTCACACAGAAATGACAGGATTCAGTAAAAGAATTGGGATTTAAAAAATTCTCTGCTGCTGTCTGCTAAGAGAGTTGTGCCAGGTGTGGATGCCTCGTGGGCTGCCTGCGTCTCGTATCAGAGCGCCTGGGTTCGAGTCCCGACTCTGCTCCGATTCCCGCTCCCTGGCCACGCACACCCTCGGTGGCCCAGGGAGCTGTGAGACCTGCATGGAGGTCCTGCTGCTGCTTCTGGCCTGGTCAGCCCCAGCTGGTGCAGGCATCAGAGCAGTGAACCCGCAATGAGCGCTCTCTCCTGTCTGTCTCTCTGTCTCTCAGATAAAAAATGAAATACTAACTGTGTCTAATTCAGTGTCGCTTTTAAAAGCCTAGCAAAATGATTGCGTTTACTGAACATTAGTTTTATAAGTATATTTTATATTTTAATTATATATGTTTCCTGTTTGTTAAAGCTTTCTTTCAAAACTACAGTTAGGGAGGGAGAGACAGAGAGCAGGAGAGATCTTTGATCTGCAGATTCACTCCCCAAATGGCTGCAGCAGCCAGGCCTGGGTGAGGCTGAACCCAGGAGCCAGGAACTGCATCCGGGTCCCACGTGGGTGGCAGAGGCCCATCTTCCCCAGGTGCACGGGCAGGGAGCTGGATCAGAAGCAGGGCACTCCGGACAGGAATTGGCACTGATACGGGTTCCCAGTATCGCAAGCCGTGGCTTAACCCAGTGCGACACGGCACCGGCCCCAGCCTCCTCCATTGTAGTGTCCCCTGTTGCCTGAAACCTGAATTAATCTTACCCCTGGTATCCAGCAGTGCTTCTGTGTTCGAAGTTGGCCTGTAGGACGTTGTCCTTCTGTCACTTCCCGAAGCCGAGAAACCTGCCCCGTCGAGTCGGTTCTGTCGTGTAGTTAAAGATGCGGTTTGATGGGGCCAGCGCAGTGGCTCACTTGGTTAATCCTCCATCTGCGGCACCAGCATCCCATACGGGCGCAGGTTCTAGTCCTGGCTACTCCTCTTCCAGTCCAGCTCTCTGCTGTGGCCCGGGAAGGCAGTGGAGATGGCCCAGGTGCTTGGGCCCTACACCTGCATGGGAGACCGGGAAGAAGCACCTGGCTCCCGGCTTTGGATCAGCACAGCTCCGGCCGTGGTGGCCATTTAGGGGGTGAACCAATGGAAGGAAGACCTTTCTGTCTCTCTCTCTCACTGTCTATAACTCGATCTGTCAAATAAATTTTAAAAAATGAACTTATTAAGTTGCTATCTGCGTTTACCGGTGAGAGTGGGAGGAGAAAACTCAAGTTTTCTTCAGATACTGAAGGACAGTCGTCCAGCGTCTTCAGTCACCCGGGCCTCTTGTCCTTCCTTTGTGGCGGCTTCTTCATACACACATGATTCTGTTGGTTCTGGTTGCGGGCTGTTGGGTTTGATTCCATAAACATGGCGAGCAGTCGGTTTAAGAGACGTTTAAGGGAGGGGCGGATGCGTGGGGGCCGCGGGAGGACACGGGTGCTTGGCCGGGCTGTGTGCTTTCTTGCTTGGTGGCGGCGATTTTATAAGAACAGAAGAGGACGTCGCCTGACTACCTGCAGGAGCCCTGGCTGTCGCCAGCCGCCGGCCCCCGTGACTCCGGGGCCTCGTGTTTCGGTCGCGGAGCTGCGGCTGACGCTGTGTTTCTGCCCACCGCTGTCCCCGTTAGATAAAGGCTTCATCCGGGTCTTCTCGGTGACCAACACCACCGTGTTTGTCAACGACGGAGAAAACGTGGACTTGGTGGTGCAGTACGAGGCGTACCCGCGGCCCATGCAGCAGCAGTGGCTGTACATGAACAGGACCTCCGCCAACAAGTGGGAGGACTACCCCGAGTCAGAGAATGAGAGCAACATCAGGTGAGCAGGGCTGGCCTGCTGCGCCCCAACATGGGTCTGTCCCCTGACATGGGTCTGCCCCCACCACGGGTCTGAACCCCCCGACACGGGGCTGTCCCCCACCCCCGGGTCTGTGCCCCCAACACGGGTCTGCCCCCTCCCCCACCACGGGTCTGTCCCTGACATGGGATTGCCCCCTCCCCCCCAAACATGGGTCTGACCCCAACAAGGGTCTGTCCCCTCCACCCCAACACAGGTCTGCCCCCGACACGGGTCTGACCCCGACAAGGGTCTGCGCCCTGACACGGGTCTGCCCCCCACGTACTCACCTGCTGTGTGTGCACGTGGGAAAGGGGCATGTTTCCTCCCTGGGCTCTCAGTGGCTGTGACTCGGGACACAGTAAATGGCATCTTCCACTGCATGGCCTTGGGCCAGGTCCTAGGTCAGGTTCTCTCGCCTGACCCACAGAGCTCTGGGATCGAGACAGCAGCGGCAGCAGCCGCCGTGCTGTGAGCCAGTTAAGCTGCGTGGGTGCAGCATCCTTCGTGCAAACGCCCGAAATCCAAAATTTCCCCACATCTTTTTAAAAAATATTTATTTATTTATATGAAAGGGTTACCCAGAAAGAGGAGAGGCAGAGAGAGAGAAAGGAGAGAGAGAGAGAGAGAGAGAGAGCGCGAGCGAGAGTGAGAGCGAGCGAGCGAATGAACAAGCTTCCATCCACTGGTTCACTCCCCAGTTGGCCACAATGTCTGGAGCTGCCCCAGTCCAGAGCCAGGAGCTTCCTCCAGGTCTCCCACGTGGGTGCAGGGGCCCAAGCATTTGGGCCATCTTCCTCTGCTTTTCCAGGCCACAGCAGAGAGCTGGATCGGAAGTGGAGTGGCCGGGACCTGAACCGGTGTCCGTATGGGATGCCAGCACTGCAGGCAGCGGCTTTACCCACTCTGCCACAGCTCCAGCCCCCTTTTTTTAGTTATTAATGGTTCCCTCCAGAAACCTTTTATTTAATGAATATAAACTTTATACATTTCTTTTTTTAATTTGTTTTTTAAGAAATACAAATTTCATAAGTACAACTTTAGGAATACAGAGATTATTTCCACTGTACCAGTCCTCTCACCCTCACTCCTACTCCTCCTCCCTCTCTCCTTCCCAGTCCCATTCTCTACTAAGATTCTTTCTCAGTTAACTTTGTACACAGAAGACCAACTCTATACTAAGTAAAGATTTCAACAATTTGCACACATACCACACACACACCAAACTGTTTGAGAACTAGTTTTATAGTCAGCTCTTGTAACACAACTCACTGAAGACAGAGGTCCTGCATGGGGAGTTAGTGCACAGTGTCTCCTGTTGTTAATTTAACAATCAACACTCTTATGTATGACGTCAGTGATCACCCGAGGCTCTTGATGGGATCTGCCTAGGCTATAGAAGCCTATGACTCCACTGACTCCGTCAGTATTTGGACAAGGCCATAAGCACAGTGGAAGTTCTCTTCTCCCTTCAGAGAATAGTACATCCTTCTTTGATGGCCCCTTCTTTCCACTGGGGTCTCACCAACTGAGGTCCTTCATGTAGAACATTTTTTGCCAATGTCTTGGCTTTCCATACCTGAAATGCTCTCATGGGCTTTTCAGCCAGACCAGAAGCCTTAAGGGCTGATTCTGAGGTCAGAGTGCTACTTAAAGCGATTGTCATTCTGTGAGTCTGCCTTGAGCACTCCTGTTTCCTGCGTGGTTTCAGGAAGAGGGAGCTGAGGCAGGCAGCAGTGAAGTAATCGGCCAGGAGCCCATGGCTGGGTGGAGTTCGTGGATTTTCTCAGTGCAGAGCTGTAGGCGACTCTGGCTGAGAGGTGGTAACGGCCTACTCTAAGGCTTGGAGGGAGGAGGGCCGAGTCGGGAGGGGTCCCAGCCCCCTTTTCGATGGGACTAGGTGGTTGGGGGGTGGGAGGGCCTGGACACACCCCTGGTGGTGCTCCCAGGTCCACTGTGGGGTCTGTCCGATTCAGCATTGACAGTGGGAGCCCAGGTAAGAGGTGTCTTGGTTCCCATTCCCCTGAAGCAGAGCCCGAGGTGGAATTGGAGGTTTGTGAAGGGAGGGAGGGGGAGAGCCACAGACTTGCTGGGTGGGGGCAGGGGCTCTGAGCAGGGCTCCTGGGCTGTAGACATGGCCTAGCCATTTCTAAGCAGGGTTAAGCTCCCGAGGGCCCTCCCTGGCGGGGAGGGGAGGGAGGATTGCAGGGGTGAGGCATTGTGATCTGCAACCCCCCAACAGGGGGAGGTGGCAGCATGGAAGGCAGGTAAAGATTGCAGGAGGGGAGCGAGCACCCTGCAGGCAGATTGTGGGCTGGGGGGGGGGGGGGTGCCAGTGCCCCTGCACCACCTCACACACCCCTGCAGCCAGGAGTGCAGCTGAGGTTGGGCGGGAGGCAGAGCAGAAGTGAGGCTGCGTGTGTGTGGGTGTGTGTGTGTGGGGGTGGGCAGGCGGGGCCGGCTGAGGTCAGGGTGCTGTGGGCAGAGAAGGAAGTGGCCGTGAGAGCGCCCGGGGCTGCAGGGCCTGGGAGGCCCCTGTGCACCGAGGCAGGCTTTGCACGCACAGGCACTTGTCCCACACTGACACCGACACCGGGCATGTGTTTGCTTAGGAGGATTGGGGCGGACACTGAATTCACTGGGCCATCTCCCCCACCCCTGCGGCAGGCCAGGGCTTCTCCAGGGGGCTGATTCCTTGTCTGCTTTTCAGATACGTGAGCAAGCTGCACCTGACCAGACTGAAGGGGAGTGAAGCCGGCACCTACACGTTTCTCGTGTCCAATGCTGATGTCAACGCTTCCGTGGCCTTTAACGTTTACGTGAACAGTAAGTGGCTCGAAGCCTCTTTGTCTTCTCGTTTGTTGTTTGAGCCTTGTGGTAGCTCGGTGCCGAGCTCCCCGTGTGCTGTGTAAATAGTGTTTCACGATAGACTTGCCCTTGACCACGACCTTGTGGTTTGGTGGTGAGAACAGAGAGCCGATTCCTTGTCCTACATTGCCCTGGCCACGTGACCCAGCGGAGGTCGCTCCCGCTCTGGTTCTGAGAGACACCTTGGATGCAAACAGAAGCTGTAGAGAGAATGGGAAAGCAGCAGTTGTTGGGGGGCGCTGTGGGGTGTTGGGTGGAGCTGGGTCACAGTGCTTCGAGGGACAGAGATGCTGTGAAGCCCTGGGGGATGTGCATGGGAGCCTCTTGGCTGGCTCACTCCCCACCACGGCCAGCACAACCCTGGGTCCCTAGTGAGTACCATGTGGGTGCATTGGGAGAACACAGCAGGTGGTTAGGATGGGGGGCTGCCTGTGGCCACATCCTGGACAGCCGAGTCCTGCAGGGCCCAGCCCTCTCGTTGGCACCCCCACACCTCTGAAGAAGGATGTCGCTCTGTGTCCGGCGTGGTGGGGGGAGTCGGGAACCTGAAGGAGCTTGTGCGCTGCCCGCTGGCCACATGGGGCGCTCTGCTCAGGGATTTCATCGCCACTCGGAAAGTCTTTGGTCTGTGTCCGTGTTTCCAAAACCCTGCTTTGCGAACAAGATGTTGGCGGGAGTTCGGATCATGGGGGTCACACTCTGTGCAATTGAACGCGTCTCCTCCTTGCTGGGGTCCCTGATGCACCGACATGGGCTGTGCCTCCCGGGAGGGGCTCGGGGGTCCGTAATCCAGGCGTACCTGAGCTCAGAACCCGGCCTTTCCAAGGAGCTTCCGCAGAGCCGTGTAGACCGGGGGAGGTGCCGGTGGGGATGGCGCAGGCTCTGCCGCCCTGGGTGAGGCTCTTCGCGGATGTCACCAAACTGGCGACAGGCGTTTGTCTCATTTCCGCAATAACAGCCGAGCCCCTCTGTGTGAACCTTCACCAGCAGGTGAGGCACGGCCCAGGTCCTCCTCGTAGGTATGCTTAGGGGATTGGTGATGGTTTTGGGGGGGATGGCGATTGAAAAATGCTGGTTACTTTTATAAGTTATGGCTCTTAGTGTCCCATTTTAAAATCGACAGCTAAAATCATTTAAAAATATTTTTAAAACAAAGGCCGGCCCCAGTATGGCCGTGTTGGCGATATTGTGGCTGAAGTGGTTCCGGGTGCGGGTCTGCTGTGTGGCTGGTTCTCTCGCTAGGCTCAGCCCCAAAGCATGAGGGGAACTGCATTCCACCAAACACTGGACGTGGTGAAAAGGACACAGGTGACTGCAGAAATTCAGGCTGCCTTGAGTCAGCCACTCTAACAGATCACTGTTTAATGGCTTCAGCTGTGAGACACGCTGGCGAAGAATCCTGACATTCGGTGGTTAAAAAGGCCATTTGCTTTGAACACCCCAGGCGTAGATTTGAGTCTGAGGAGTGTGTGTGTCCGTGGTGGGGAGGGGGCCTTCAATGGCTTCGGAAGTCATAGCCTGGCAATATCTGTAAGGAGGGCGATGACATGGGTAAACGGTTAGGCTTGACCATGTCTTAGTGATGCCTCAGCCGCCAGCCACGGGGCCGTGCCACGGGCTCAGGGACGCCAGGGCACTCTGACCGTCCACAGATGCACTGCCTGCCGTCTGCGTGGCCGGTGCAGGGGAGCCCAGGGGAGTCGTCTTTGAAACGCAAAGCAGAACTTGGAGAAGCGGTGATTCTTCGCTTTGCTGTAGTTACTCGTGGGGTTGCTTGGCGAGGACTGTGTCTGTAGACATCAAACCCTTGGCCCTGACATCCTGGAGATCCTTGGGTGAAGAGGGTCATGGGGGCAGAAAACAGAGTTCCAAATCCTGAGGACGTGACCCCGAAGTGTTTCCTTGTGGACGTGTTTCGTGGGCGCCTGGGTTGCGTGCAGTGCCCGAGAGGAAGGCTTGTCCCAGATCGAGGGCGGAAGGCAAGGCCAGCGTGCGGCTCAGTCCCGCTCCGTGCACTGGGCGCTCTCCCCAGCCGTCCAGCCTGCGGCTCAGTCCCGCTCCGTGCACTGGGCGCTCTCCCCAGCCGTCCAGCGTGCGGCTCAGTCCCGCTCCGTGCACTGGGCGCTCTCCCCAGCCGTCCGTTAGTTCTTGAATGAGTAAAATCTCTATAGTGAACTTTAGCAGTAATCAGCCAAGTAAATGTGTTGTGTGTGTGTGTTTTGGCGTCTAATTTCAAAGAAATTATTGATCGATACGATTCTTCAGCTGTTTCCCAAGGCTTCGGGATGATTTTTCCAAGATCTAGTAACCTTTAAAATATTGCTTCAAAACCTTATCTGATAGTATTTCCAAAAATATGTGCAAGCTGTGTTCAGGGGTCATAATAGATCTCTCGCCAACCTTGTTTATTTTGTGATATTTATTTATTTGAAAGGCCAAGTTACACACAGGCGCGCACACACTCACACACACACACTCTCTCTCTCTCTATCCCATGAATAATTATTTTTTCTTTCTTTTTATTTGAGAGGTAGAGTCACAGAGTAGAGGCAGAGTGAGAGAGACGTAGAGAGAGAGGTCTTCCATCCTCTGGTTCACTCCCCAGATGGCCGCAATGGCCAGAGCTGGGCCGATCCAGAGCCAGGAGCTTCTTCCAGGTCTCTGTGTGGGTGCAGGGGCCCAAGGACTTGGGCCATTTTCTACTGCTTTCCCAGGCCATAACAGAGAGCTAAATTGCAAGTGGAGCAGCCGGGACTCAAACCAGCACCCATATGAGATGCTGCCGCTTCAGGCCAGGCCATTAACCTGCTGCGCCACAGTGCCGGCCCCTCTGATTCAATCCTGAAATGGCTGTAACCACCAGGGCCTGGCCAGGCTGAAGCCGGGAGCCAGGAGCTGCTTCCAGGTCTCCCTCGTGGGCGCAGGGCCCTAGTACTTGGGCCGTCCTCCGCTGCTTTCCCAGGTGCATTATCAGGGAGCTGGATTGGAAGTGGAGCAGCTGAGACTTGAACCAGAACCCACATGGATGCCTGTGTCACAGGGGGCAGCCCCCTCTCTCCAGTCCTTCGGGTGGTGGGAGCAGGGGTGCTCACGTGGGACCTGCATGGCTTGCTTCCCCGTCATCACAGGCCCTGCATGGGGAGCGTGTTCCACAGAGTCCGTTCACTCCAGGGTGTTCACAGGGGTTGAGAAACAAGGGAACAGGAAATAGGGTCTTGTCTCCAAATCCTGCATCTCATCACTGTGGCAGTTGTCGGTCCATCACACAGCGCCCGGGGTCTCGCCCTCCCTGGGTGGGGACGTCCCGTCTGGCCTCACTGGCGAGGCCCGAGCTGCCTTTTACGTGGCTGATGTAGTTTCGGTCACAGTCAAATCCAGGTACAGGTGGCTGACGCAGCCCTAGGGAGGCACGTGGCCAGCCGCCATTTGCCATCAGCGAGGGGACACCTGGGCAGCCAGCCGTGTGGGTGGCTCTGGACTGCCTGCCAGCCACCTGGGTCACCCACCTGCCAGCCTCGAGTACTAGCGAGGAAGTCGTCCCACGTGAGATGGGGCACAAGCAGAGCCGCTGGGTCCTTACCGCTTTTGGAAGGTAGGAGCCGTCTAGTTCTTTCTGTGTCATTTAGGAAAGATAGTAGAACCTTCCAGAAGCATGTCCCAGCCGTCCTTGGAGGCCTGAGGACTTTGCCATGGGCACATTCGATCAGTGAGTTTTGCTGTGAGAGGTTTTATTGATGCCACCTGTGCTCTGGGTGCGATCAATTCTGTGTTAAATAAGTGGAATTCTTGAATATTAACCAGATCCAGGGCAGAGCGGAAAGAACCCCCTTCCGACTGGTTGGCTTGCTTTTGAGAGTTTCCGTAAGGCTGCCACAGTACCAGGACGGTGGCAGGTTTGTGGCACTGTTGGTATGTGTAGGTTCTTAAGTGATGTTTTTTCTCCTAAGACGATGTTAGGAGATGGAGAGAAAAGTTAGAAAACATATGTAAGCAAAAATAAACAAACAACAAAAATGTTTTTTAAAAAGATTTTATTTATTTGAGAGGTAGAGTTAGAGAGAGAGGTCTTCCATCTGCTGGCTCACTCCCCAAATGGCCACAGCGGGCCAGAGCTGGGTAGATCTGAAGTTAGGAGCTTCTCCTGGGTCTCCCATGTGGTACAGGGCCCAAGCACCTGCGCCATCTTCCCCTGCTTTCCCAGGCCGAGCAGAGAGCTGGATCGGAAGAGGAACAGCCGGGACCTGAACTGGTGCCCATATGGGATTCCCGCACTGCTGGTGGGGGCTTAGCCCACTGTGCTACAGTGCCAGCCTCCATCAACTTTTTGAAATGTATTTCAGAGACAGAAAGAGACAGGTAGAGAGAGAGAGAACTCCTGTCCGCTAATTCAGTCCCCAAGTGACCACAGGGCTGGGTCCAGGCTGGACCAGAGCCGGAAGCCAGAGTGCACTCAGGTCTCCCCCGTGGGCGGCAGGGGTCCACTGAGTGGCGCATTCTTGCTGACCCCCAGGTCTGTGTTGGCAGGAACCTGGGGTTTGAACCCTGGCAGCTCCAACATATGGGGTGTAGCCAACCTAACCCCTGAGCGAAATTCTACTCTTGTCTTCTATGTAACTGAAATTTTATTTGAAATTTTCAAAAAAGAGATTGATTTCTGTGAAAGGAAGAGTGACAGAGAGAGAGAGAGAGATCTTCCACCTGCTGGTTCACGCCCCAAATGACCCCATTGGTCAGGGCTGGGCCAGGCTGAAGCCGGGAGCCCAGAGCTGCGTCTTGGGCCGTCTGCTGCTGCGTTTCCAGGCGCATTAGCAGGGGCTGGGCCAGAAGCGCAGGAGCTGGGACTTGAATCTGCCTGCGGATGTGGGCATGGAGGTTGCCGGTGCCGCAGCGGCAGCCGTCGTTCGCGTTCTGTAGTTCACGGTCAGTAACGTCCCTCATCATCGCTGTTCCTCCCTCCCAACAGTCCACGGAGGGTTTGTGCACGGAAGCTCCGTTCCCTGTTGTTCTGTGGAGAGCGTCTTCCTCTGCGGTAAAGCAGTTGTCTGCCAGCCCCGGGGGTGGTCTTTCCCGACTCCTTTAGGTGGTGTCTGATCGAGCCACCGTGGAACGAGACGAGCCCATGACTGAATTTGAAAAGAACCTGTCAGACGCGTGTTTAAAGTTGGCAATTATCTCGTTTAATGGCGAATGGGCGACCTTGCCTGAGAGGCTGGCAGCTGGCAAGGTCGCCACCCGCACTCTGGTGTCGTCCTCTGTGGAGGCAGGGAGGCCGTGGTGAGCGCAGGGAGCCGCTTCAGGTCCCGCGTGGGCGCGAAGCCGCGTGGACACAGTGGCTCGTCTTCCCACGCGCGTCTGTGTAGGTGAGCCGGTTCAGTCGATCTCCCTGGCAGTGTTTGTGTTTTCTCTTCCTGAACTCGAAATGGGTTTTGTTCTCAAATTGCTTGGGAATTGTGAGTGTTGTGTTTGCTGTGTTACACTCTCGTCCCTTTCTGTTTTTATCCCTGTGGAAGCAAAACTGTTCGAGACGTGTGAATCGGCAGAGGCGGGGCGGGGACAGGGGTGGGGGAGACGCTGTGGCACCTGTTTTTCCAGGAGAGCTGGGTGCTCATCTCTCCTGGGAGGACTGAACAGAGGTGGCGCTGAGGGGCTGAGCGTGTCCCTGTCACCTGCACACATCACGCCCAGCCTAGACGCACCGGAGCCCATCTGCACCTGCTGGCCACCCCCTTGCAGCTCATGTATGTGGTTGGAGGAGTGGGAGAAGCAGGTTTGGGCCTGTGACCGCGTGGACTGTGGGGTCGCCCGGATTGAGGCCGAGCCTGGGGAGCCGTGTGTGTGTGTTCATGTTCATATCCAGGTAGCCCCTTTGTGCACAGATGCCTAGGGGGCCACCTGTAATTTAAACGGATCCAGGGTTAGGAGCGGGACTTTTCCACTTCTGAGTCATGTGACAGAGTGAGCCAGCCACTTTCGCGGAGTCTTGAAGCTGTGGCTCATCCCTGGTCTGCCCCGTGCTGCACCACTGGCCCTGCCCCCACCCGCTGGGATGGGCTGTGCCAAAGCCAGCATCCAAGCGGGCATCGCTTCTGCAACTTCATCTCGGGTGGAGAGATCCATTTCCCTCATTATTGCTTCTCCCGTTTATTATTGTGTGAAGCAGAGAGACACAGGGACAGACCTGCCGCCTGCCGATTCACCCCACAGATGCCCCCATCCGGGCTGAAGCTCAGAGCCAGGACCTGCATCCGGGTCTCCCGGGTGGGTGGCACCTGCTGCCCCCCGGGGTGTGCATCAGCCGGAAGCTGGGTTCCGGAGCGGAGCCGGGACTTGAACCCAGGCAGTTGGATATGGGAGGCTGATGTCTTGCGCGCTGACAGACTTTAGGGAGGGCTCGGCCAGCCACAGCCCATGGACCAGATTCAGGCTGCTGCCCGGTTTTAAATGTCTCACAAACTGGGACTTAAACAGTTGATAAAAAATCGGGGAGATTTCAGGACACATGAGGATAGAAAACTCCTGTCAGCATCCATCAGCCCCGTGTCACGGGAACAGCATAGTGCCCACTGTTTATATGCAAAATATGCATGTGGGGGATTTTTAAAAGCTGTGATAGCCCCTTTAATAAGTGGAAGCCAACTTGAGTTATTTTCATATTGCTGTTTCAGCCGATTTTAATTCCTTTATTAAGCAGCATTATGGCAGGAACGTCGCCTTCACCCAGATAATAACCAGGGCAGGGACAAATCGCCGGAGCGCCAGCAAAGCCAAGTTCAGCCTCCGGCCCCTCTCTGCTCCGTGCTATTTGCAGACTCCAGTCTGTGTTCTTTGTCCTGCTGATGAGAGCAAGTGTGGGCGCAGGCAACGAGGGGTTGGTGGGGCGGTTCCGGGAGAGGAGAGACTTCAAGAGACACCCCCCCACACACACCCCCCCCCAGCCGATTCCTCGCGTGTCACCCCCAGCCCTCGGCTGCCAGCTCTCGTTATCCTTGAACTTCGTTTTGTTCTTGCCTTCTGCATGGCGCTTATGGTGGTGCAAGGGAGTGTTTTCCAGGATTACAATCTGGGGGATAAGGCAGAGGCTGCTCAGGCTTTTGAACTGCACGCACAACGCGTTCTCCGAAGTGACTGCCTACACGCCGGCCACCGGCGTTGCTGGAGACGCCAGAGCAACTCGAACCCACTGTCCTTAGGAAGTCGGAAAACCGTTCCTTTCTCCGCACGGGGAAGGCAGGACCTGCACATCACACAGGCTTATCTAAAGCTCCAGCTTGGGCGGAATTAGGGAACGCTCCTCACAGAGCAGCCGAGGATCTGCGCTCGGGCCTCACCAGCAGAGTCGCACAGAGTTGACCTATCTTTAAAAGCAAAATGTACATTTAATGCCACACGAGGTGCACGGAGGCCCTTATAAGCTGTGGATGAGCCAGGTTTTCACGTTTAGGAATCCGATTCCCACCTAGCTTGTTCTTTATGCACGGAACATTTTCACAATGTCATGCATGGGGTGCAGCCCACGCTGCTGGTGTCACTGCCACTGGGGGGGGTCTCCCAGCACTGGGCATGGGGCATGGGGTAAGGGGCAGGGCTGGCGAGAGAGGAGGGACTGGCCTTCTGCGGCTTCACTCCCCAGGTGCTTCTCCTGCCTCGGTCTAGCCCTGGCCTTGCGAGCGGTTTCTCGAAGATGCTTTTTTTTTTTAAATTATTTTCAGGAAGCGCGTAGTTGGGTCAGCTGCTGCAGCTCTGCAGATGGGTCCGGGGGCTGTAGCCTCTTCCCTGGGCGATGCTGACACACGTGGACGTGCTTGGGGCGCTCCAAGCCCAACCAGACCAAAGCTGCTCAACCCGCCTCGGGTCCTGACCCACCTGGGACCGCAGTTAGCCAGCACTCAGCAAGCAGGCCAAGTGCCACCAGGTGTCCTGCCACGAGGCTTGGCTCTCACAGCGCTCGCAACCGGAGCAAGACGTCGCTGATTATGTAGCTTTGAGCCGTTCCAAATTTTTAATTAAAAAGGTTTTAGAGGCTCATTTTTGGCTACATGTTCCTTATAACATAAAATTAGAAAAATATAGGACTCTGCGTGCGCCTGCTGCCCAGACAGCGTCTGAAGGTGGCCGCTCCCTTTGTTCCTCTGTGAGTTAGTGTCGCGTTCGGCTGAAGATCTGTTGTGACATTGTGGAGTGTGGGTGTGCATCTGCGGGGAGGTCTGATTCCGTCCCGTCATCCCTACTTGCTCTGCGTAGAATTCCCACTCAGCGCTAAGTGGCATCTCAATGTTGAAAGAGAAATTCGCCCAGCCAGGCCTCCACGAGGGTTCTTCTTCTTCTTTTTTTTTTTTTCAAAGTTTTATTTATTTGAAAGGCAGAGGCAGAGAGAGACAGAGAGAGTCTTCCATCTGCAGGTTCTCTCCAGAGCTGGGCAGATCTGAAGCCAGGAGCCAGGAGCTTCTTCCAGGTCTCCCACGCAGGTGCAGGGGCCCAAGGAGTTGGGCCATCTTCTACTGCTTTCCCAGGCCACAGCAGAGAGCTGGATCGGAAGTGGAGCAGCCGGGCCTCAAACCGGCGCCCATAAGGGATGCTGGCACTGCGGGCGGCGGCGGCTTCACCCGCTACGCCACAGAGCCGGCCCCATCCACAAGGGTTATTCTGTTGCGAGAGTGGTGGCAGGAGTGTCCCCTCCCCCGGAAAGCCCCCTTCAGGCTGCTCTCCCGACCCTGTCTTGTGGCTTGCGTGTGACTGGGTGTCTGCAGTGGGTCCCACATCAGAGGGAGGGCCAGCGAGATGATGCACCCGCTCTGGAGAAGGGACAGTCCGATGGTGGAGGCAGCCTGGAATCCGGCACCATGGCGTCAGGCGCTCCGTGGGGCAGGAACCTGGAGCACCCGAGTCCAGAACTGGTTCCAGCCGCCTGCTGATTCACATCCTGGGGGGTGCGCATGAACGGCCCCCCCTGCCGCCCACGGGGGAGGTGTGGATGGGGCGCTCTCTGCCTCTCAGTGAGTAGTGATCTCAAATACAGTTAGCTTGAGCTACAGCAGACTTGGTGCACAGTGAGGGGTCGGTGACCGTAACGGACTCTGCAGGTTGGTTTCCGGCTGTGCCTCTGTTTTGGCGTGTTCTGTGCTGTTCCACGCGGCCGCCCCAGTGTCTGCTGTGAGCCGGGCACTGTTGTCCCCGAGGATGCAGGCGTCAGGAGATAGGCTCAGCCGTGTGACCGAGGGCAGAGGGCGGGCAGGCGTGTCCCTTGTGCCCAATCCACGGGCGCCCCAGGGATGCAGGCTGAGACCCCCTACCCCTCCATCGGGACGCTTCAGGGCGAGCTGGGCTCCTCAAAGGGCTGGAACCTTGGAACAGCTGCGCCCAGGTTCATCCTCCGCCACTTGTTCATTCTCAGTGTCCGTAGCCGGGTTCAGACGCGCGGATGAGTAGAATTCCGGGGCTGATTTCCCGTCCGTGCTTCGCATTTGAAATACGGATCGGAGTTACCAGGGCGCGTTCAGTGTTTCTCCTGCGTTTTAGCTGCTCTGTTCCTGTAACAACTCCTCCCTCATCTCTTCCAGTTCCCGCGATGACTTAAACCCCGTGACAGGTGCACCCGCTTGACGCCCCACTGGCGGGAATCCCTGGAGCAGACAGATGTCCATCCTTGGGACGGTTAGGGATCCCTGAGTATTGCTTAGAGACAGCCTTTCTGGTCCCCTTCCCGGAAGTGGCCACCAGCCCCGCCCTCCACATCAGCCACCACCCGGCTCACGGGTCCCGGGGCTCCTTGCCTGCGAGCCGGGCAGCTGCAGGTGGGACGTGTGTCTTGGCTGGACCCTGGCATCCGCCTCTCCGTGCCGTGCCCTCTGCCTTGAGCCTGTAGCCCCTGGGGCGCCCCTGCAGCCCGGGAGCTTCCTCGGCTCCGAGCGAGGTTTCCAGCAGTCTGACATGTGGCCGTTTCTCTTCCTGCAGCGAAACCAAAGATCCTGACTTCCAAAAGGCTGGTGAACGGCGTGCTCCAGTGTGAAGCAGCGGGGTTCCCGGAGCCCACCATAGACTGGTACTTCTGTCTGGGAACCGAGCAGAGGTGAGAGGCTGATCCTTGGACGGCCGTTCAGCTGAAATCCAAACGCGTTTTCAGATGTTTTTTTAAAGCTTTGTTTTGATTATTTTTTTTTCATCTCCATGTGCCTTTTCAGAGAGGGGATAATGGCTGTGTTTTTCTCGGTCGACATTAATTTTGTTTGCTAAAAAATGATTACTGAACGACTTGTCTGTTTGGGTGGTTATCTTTTTGGGTTTATCATGCAATTTCTAGCCTGCAGGTAGATAAAGCGATTTTCCAGGACAGGGTAATTAGATTTCCATTCTGCACACAGGAGGTAATGTGTGTGGGAAATGTGGCTGTCATTACCATGAACAAATTACCTCCCAAGTTAATTGCCAAGTTGCCAAAAAGTCTGGATGGCGTCCGCGAGCTTTGCAACGGGGTCTCCCTGAGCAGGCCTCGGCTGGAACCGGGCACCTCCGCGGGTGCTTCTCGGGGACCCGGTCACCGCAGCCAGCCGGGGGACATGGCCGTGACCGATATAAAGAGGGTCCCAGGCCCCTGGGGAAGCAAGCCCCCTGCCTCGAGTCTCTTAGCACAGATGGGTGGAGGCCCACATTGCAGCCACTTTCTGGCTGTGTGGGTGGTCGGGGCGGACGGAGCAGCCGGCACACGAGGGGCTGGAGGTGTTGAGAGTCGGGTGGTCGGCTCTGCCCCATCTTGGGTGCCAGTACCCCGTGCCCCTTCTCCACTGTTCACACCCCTTCCTCGCTCTGCTGGCCCACGAGGGTCTCTCCCGTGGCAGCCAGTTCAGTAACCCCCCCACCCGACAGGGGCGTTAGCAGCTGCCCGGGGCGAGTCTCGGGGCGTCCATGGGACTGGGCAGACGTGGACGGAGCAGGAGTCAGATTGTGGCCTGCGCCGAACTCCGAAGCCTGCCTCCCCTTTCCCGCCCGCTCCGTGCCCGCTGACCGCAGGCCGCGGGGCTCTGCTCCGGCCCGCAGGTGCTCGGCGCCCGTGTGGCCAGTGGCCGTGCAGGTCCAGAACGCGTCGGAGCAGCCCTTCGGGAAGCCGGTGGTCCGGAGCGCCATCGACTCGAGCGCCTTCAAGCACAATGGCACGGTGGAGTGCAGGGCGTCCAACGACGCGGGCCAGAGCTCCGCCTACTTCAACTTCGCCCTTAAAGGTAACAGCAAAGGTATACTCCGCTTTAATCCAATTTCAGGGGATTGCTCACGCTCTGTTAAGTCTGTTCCCACTGGCCATGTGATTGATAACACCCATCCCACCGCATCGTCGTCAAGCTGTCGTAGATAAGTTCCACTTTCCCTCTGCCAATTTTACCATGCCGTTCGTTATATACGCATTCACATGTGTGCGTGTGTGTGTGTGTGTGTCTTTATGTAACTGTATATTTGCAGCTGACTCCATTAAGATGGGCAGAGGAAAAAAAGGGGAATGCAATCACTTTTATCTTTACTTACTTTTTTTTTTTAAGATTTTATTTATTTACTCAAGAGGTAGAGGTAGAGAGGCAGAGAGGTCTTCCATCCGCTGGTTCACTCCCCAGATGGTCCCAATGGCCAGAGCCGAGCCAACCCAAAGCCAGGATCCAAGAGCCAGGAGTTTCTTCCAGGTCTCCTACGCAGGTGCAGGGGCCCAAGCACTTGGGCCATCTTCTGCTTTCCCAGGCCACAGCAGAGAGCGGGTCTGGAAGAGGAGCAGCCGGGACTCGAACTAGTGCCATAGGTGGAGGCTTAACCTACTACACCACATGCAGTCACTTTCTGCCTAGGCAAAATGGGCTCTGCTGAAATCTTGGATTCAATTTAAAACCTCAGTGATTTAACAGGAGCCACTGTAACGCTCTGCCAGACACTGTCTCCGGAAGTCAGTGTCGGTGGTGTCTTGGGAGGTCATATTAGGAAGCTCTCCAGCCATGAGCCCCTCCAGCTGGTCCTGAATGTGGGCACCCAGCTGTGGAGCAGAGAGGCTGGGCGCCCCGGCTGGTAGGGCCCCGGTGTTTGTTCTTGCCAGTTGGCAAAGACTCGTGCCAGGGAGCTGTGTTCTCCCAGGGTTGGAGGAACGCGGCGAAGGGGCTTGCGTGGTCCCAAGCCATCGTGTCCATGCCGGGAGGTGGGGGCACAAGATGCATCCAGGTGTGGCTGTTCATTGCTAAGCAGCAGGGATGTGCTCTTGGGCTGCAGAGAGCCCTCCCCTGCCCACAGCCACCTAGTGTGGAGGCACCGGAAACACGGGTCTGAGTAGCAAGGGAGGGGCATCGCCAAGGCCAGGGTCCAAGACTCGCCCGGCCGTCAGACAGGCAGTGGTGTGTCCAGGACCCCGTCCGGGGCCAGGGTGTGACCCCCCCACTCCTGTTTCTCTCGCACCCCAGAGCAGATCCAGGCGCACACCCTGTTCACACCTCTGCTGGTGGGGTTCGTGGTGACGGCCGGCGTCATGTGCATCATTGTCATGGTCCTCACCTACAAGTACCTGCAGGTGAGCGCCCCTGTCTGTGCCCGGGGTGGGGCGCTGGGGCGGCGCGGGCCGGGCCGGGCCAGCGGCTCACCTGCAACCCCGGTCCCTGCAGAAGCCCATGTATGAGGTGCAGTGGAAGGTGGTGGAGGAGATCAATGGGAATAGCTACGTGTACATCGACCCGACGCAGCTTCCCTACGACCACAAGTGGGAGTTCCCCAGGAGTCGGCTGAGCTTTGGTCAGTGGGCGCCGGGGGGCTTTCCGTGCTACCCGTCCGCGGGCACCTGATAGCGACTTTAGGGAACTTGGGTGGCTGTTGTGGCTGCCGCCCACCCGATGGGGGTGGCGCAGTGGCACCGCGTCCGTGTGCAGCCCTGCCCGCCCTCGCCCCCACCACTGACCCTGTCCCCGTCTGTCCTGTTCCTCTCACAGGGAAGACCCTGGGCGCCGGCGCCTTCGGAAAGGTGGTGGAGGCCACGGCCTATGGGCTGATCAAGTCAGACGCAGCCATGACCGTCGCCGTGAAGATGTTGAAACGTAAGTCCCCGCGTGTGCTGGGCTCCAGGGGCCGCCAGCCGTGGGCCTGGCCGCAAGCAGGCGTTTTTTGTTCTAGCGAGCGCCCACCTGACGGAGCGGGAAGCCCTCATGTCCGAGCTCAAGGTGCTGAGCTATCTGGGGAACCACATGAACATCGTGAACCTCCTGGGAGCCTGCACCGTCGGAGGTAAAGCTGCGCCCGCCCGGCGGCAGGAGGATCGGGCCTTCCAGGAGGGTCGGGCAGGGCCCGGTTAGGGGCTGCTCGCGGTGCGTTCCAACTCCATGCCGGCTGAGGCTGCCCTGGGGCGTACAGCCCAGGACCCAGGGCGGTCACCCCACTCCAAGAAGGGTGTGGGAAGGACAGCCGGACGATGAGGTCATTTTGGTGCTAAAGAAATTTATTTTTAAGATTGATTTATGTGAAAATCAGAGAAAGAGAGAGACGTTCCATCTGCTGGTTCACTCCCCAGATGGCCACCATGGCCTGGGCTGGGCCAGGCCGGAGCCAGGAGCTTCATCCTGGTCTCCCACGTGGGTGCAGGGGCCCAAGCACTTGGGCCGTCTTCCTCTGCTTTCCCAGAGAGCTGGAGTGGGAGAGGAGCAGCCGGGACTCGAGCCGGTGCCCATTTGCGATGCCAGTGTCCCGGGCAGTGGCTTTACCCGCTACGCCACAGTACTGGCCCCACCTAAAATGTCGAACTTCATTCAAGGGGTCTTTGAGAAGTCTGTGGAAGATGTACCATGATGGGAAGGGAAGCGTGCACTCTTAAGTGTTCCATGCCAAAAGAAACCTTTTTCTGCAAACATTCTGAAGTACCCTTGTACGTCCCATCAGTTGTATTAATGACTTAGAGTGACAGAAAAAGGAGGTGAGAGAGAGCCCATGCTAGTTAGCTGCCTGCCACGTGAGGACCACAGCTGGAGGTGTTACGGGCACCCAGCGCTCTGCCAGTGGTGGTGGTCAGAGTGTGGCTTGCTCCAGGGTGGCCGCTCCCGCTCTGCCCCGCCGGCTGCCCCATGAGGGCAGGAGCCCTCCCTGTACACGTGCATCCGGGGACCCGTGTGGGAGACCCCAGAGCCACAGGATCCTGGGCCCCGAGCGCTGAGTTTGCTGGGGCAGGGGGGAGAGGGCCTTGCCTGTTGCAGGGCTGTGCCCCCCGAGCTGCTGTGATTGTGCAGGGACCCCGTGGGCCCCCACCGCCCCCACCCGGAGCTGGCTGGGGTGCCGGCGGAGGCGGGGTCGCCCGGGCGCAGCCCTCTTGCTCAGCCCCGCCCTGTGCTTGCAGGGCCCACCCTGGTCATCACAGAGTACTGCTGCTACGGGGACCTCCTGAACTTCCTGCGGAGAAAGCGGGACTCCTTCATCTGCTCCAAGCAGGAGGACCACGGGGAGGCCGCCCTCTACAAGAACCTGCTGCAGTCCAAGGAGCCGTCCTGGTGAGGCCGCCTTGCAGCGTCGCAGCCGCGGCGGGCGCTCACCATCGCAGTCCAGGCTGAGCTGAGGTGCCCGGAGGTGCCAAGCGAAATTACTAGATTATTTAGCCGTGGCGACCGGTTCAGAAAGTTCAAATGGTGTTCGAAAGATGCAAAGCCCGGTCACCTGAAGAGTTCGGCTCTTTTTTTTTTTAATACATCTTTCCTTTTTTCCTGAGCTTTGCTCTGTGAGCCTGTGTGGGTTCTAGGCCTGGTTCTAGCACGCTCACTTCCTGGGTGCACTTGCCAGACGCCCCCGAGCCGACAGGGGGCGCTGCTCCCAGGGGACGTGCTAAAGCCCAGGCCTGCAGCAGAGCAGCACGGAGCGCCGAGCCCCTCTCCACGTCCACTTCCCGCCATCTCCCCTCTCCCTCCACGTCCCCTTCCCGCCATCTCCCCCCTCCCTCCACGTCCACTTCCTGCCATCTCCCCCCTCCCTCCACATCTACTTCCCACCATCTCCCCCCTTCCTCCACGTCCGCTTCCCGCCATCTCCCCCTTCTCCCCACGTCCGCTTCCCGCCATCTCCCCCTCTCTCCACGTCCACTTCCCGCTATCTCCCCCTCTCTCCACTTCTGCTTCCCGCCATCTCCCCCCTCCCTCCACATCCACTTCCCGCCATCTCCCCCCTCCCTCCACGTCCACTTCCCACCATCTCCCCCCTCTTCTCACGTCCACTTCCCGCCATCTTCCCCCCTCTCCCCACGTCCACTTCCCGCCATCTCCCCCCTCTCCCCACGTCCGCTTCCCGCCATCTCCCCCCTCTCCCCACGTCCACTTCCCGCCATCTCCCCCCTCTCTCCACTTCTGCTTCCCGCCATCTCCCCCCTCTCTCCACGTCCACTTCCTACCATCTCCCCCCTCTCTCCATGTCCACTTCCCGGCACCTCCCCCCCCCCCCCCCCCCCGCACGTCCGCTTCCCGGCATCACCCTCAAGCCGGCCTGTGCACCTCGGCCCTGCCTGGAGCTCGCCACGCTGTAAAAAGGCGGAACTGCCCCAGCGCGTTGGAAATCTGCACCTGCCTTCGCTCCTTGGAGAGCATGCGTCCCAGTGACGTGTGAAGGGCTCTGGGTTTCCTTAAGGAGAAACTGTTGGGTTGACAGCAGAATGCGATGGCACCCGCAGACACTACTGACAGGCCACTCCTTCCTGAAGCCGTTTCCTAGCTTTGGCTCAAGTCCAGAGCCCCAGGTGGTTGGTTGGTTTTTCTGTTTGTTTGTTTTGGTGTTGGTTTGTTTTATCCTTGCAGACTCGGGTGCTTTAACGAGGCGGCGAGACACTGCCCAGGCCCCTAGCACAGGTTTCCCCTGAGTCTGTGCCCCGGCGTGGCAGCACCGAGCCCCTTTGCCTTCCTTCGGAAACCCCCGCCTGGCATCGCCACGGGCACCCCAGCCAAGGCCCGTGGGAGGCGGATTGGAAGGGGCGGCTTCCTTTGACGCCAGGAGCGTTTTCACGTCCACGCACGGGTGGGGTCCTGACGAAGTCCGTGCGTGGGCCTGGAACCCGTCACTTGCTCCGTCTCCCCCGACCTCTGGGAAGCGCCCGCCTGCCCTGCCGCTCCCCGGGATGCCGGCCTCTGTGCTCGGCCTGTGTGGCGCGCTCCGTGCTGCGCCATCCCATCTGGGGCTGGAAGCCTGGCGCGCTCCGAGGAGCCTGTTGTCATGGTGTCCCTATGCTAATGAGAAGCGGGAAGTACTAGGAATCTTGAAGAGTCTCCAGCCAAATGTTGCCGATTCGAGAGGGCCAGATGGTTCAGAAAACCGTCCAGATTATTGGCGTTCGTCTGAACCGCGCTGGGTTTCTCCCACAGACGCCGTGTGTTCGCGCCCTCTGCCTCCCCCCGGAACAGGCCTTGGAAGACCTTGTTCTTTGTGTGTCTCTCGTCTTGTGGGACGACGTCTTTGTGCCCTATTTCCCATGGACACCCGCGGCGTTAGACAGGACACGGAAGGGACATCCCTTACAGAACGAGATTTTCCCCACTCTGTGATAAAATCGGTCCCTGGGCCTGACGTGTGTCCCCTCTCCCAGCAGCGACAGCACCAACGAGTACATGGACATGAAGCCCGGCGTCTCCTACGTCGTCCCCACCAAGGCAGACAGAAGACGATCGGCCAGAGTCGGTGGGTTCCTAGGAGAGGGCGTTCAGCCCAGTGGTTAGTGCCCCCACCCCCCACGTCAGTGCCTGGCTGAGTCCTGGCTCTGACTGCTGCAGACCCGGGGAGACGGTGGCGGTGGCTCAGGCAGCTGGGCTCCTGCCTGCCACATAGGAGACGTGGATCGATCAGCTGGCTGCTGGCAGTAGAACCAGCCACTGTGGGGACTTGGTGGGGAGTGAATCAGCAGATGGACACCACCCCGTCCCTCTGGGATAATGCAATGCAATTGTAAAATGTCAAAGCCGTTTCTTTCTCCAAGGATGTCATCTCCTGCAGACCTCACTGTGGTCGTGGGTGACGTCACTCCCAGCATCCTTTATGCCAGGGGCAGGTGTTCGAGGCCAGAGTGTGTGTGTGTGTATACTTGATCAGCTTATTGTAAAGTGTGTCTGTGTGTGAGTAAACAAGCGTGCGGAGTGCGTGGTTGTAGGCGTGAGATTTTGGTAGGAAGCCATCAGTCTCCCACAAGGCTTGTGTAGCCCCACCCTGAACATCCCCAGGCTTCCGTGCAGACCGGGCCTGGGGGGGCCCCTTTCTCTGCCAGGGTACTTGGATATTTATGACATCATCCGTGGGCCATACAACATTTCCAGCCTAAAAGTTAGCCTGCCCTGCATTTACTGAATTTTTTTTAAAGACTTATTTATTTGAAAGTCGAAGATAGAGATCAGCCATCCACTGCTTCACCCCCCCACATGGCTGCACTGGCCAGGGCTGGACCAGGCTGAAGCCAGGAGCCAGGAGCTTCTTCCAGGTCTCCCACGTGGGTGCAGGGGCCCAGGGACCTGGGCCATCCTCTACTGCTTTCCTGGGCACATTAGCAGGGAGCAGGATGGCAAGTGGAGCAGCCAGGACTCGAACTGGCGGCCACATGGGATGCAGGCACCGCAGGCAACAGCTTTGACCGCTGGGCCGAGACACTGGCCCTTGGGTCACTGAGCTTTGAGCCCCACCTGAGGTTGCCTTGGGGGCGGGGCCAGACCTACGGGGGCCTCACCCGCGGACAGGTGGCTGCCGTCGTGTGTTTTCCTCACTCGGGGGTTTTATTGCTGAGACGAGCCCTCTCTCACCAACAGGCTCCTACATAGAGCGAGACGTGACGCCCGCCGTCCTGGAGGACGACGAGCTGGCCCTGGACCTGGAAGACTTGTTGAGCTTTTCCTACCAGGTGGCCAAGGGCATGGCTTTCCTCGCCTCCAAGAACGTAAGCCCTCGTTAGCGTGCGGTGTCACGGGGAGGCGTGGGGAGGCGTGGGAGCCAAACGCAAAGGCAGCTCGGACCCTTTTGTTCTTGTGAAGCTCTGAATGCAAACTGCTGAGAGTGTAGGAGGTCGGGGAGGGCTCCTGGCTTTGGGGGATGCAGGAGGGCCCCCCAGGAAGTAGACCGACGATCATTTTATCAGCAGAAGCCAGGGGATGTCGCCGCCTCCTGTGGCCAGGCCTCACGGGTTCCCTGCATGGCTCGTGGAGTGGTGGGAGAGAAGGGGTCAGAGGTTGATGACTGCGGGACAGGACAGGGATGGGGGAGGGAGGTGAGGGGGGGAGGGGAATCCAAACAAGGAGCACCCTGGCAGGATGCAGGGAGCTCCCCCAGAGAGCTGCTGACCAGAGTGGGAGGTTCACAGCCTCTCCGGTGACATTTGCAAACAATTACCAAACCAAAAGAGGATCCAGGATGGCTGAAATAAAGACCTCCTTCCGGGGCCCTTGGGGGGTGTCAGGCTGAGGCTGCAAAGTTGTTTTAAGATCTCTTTGAAACAGGCATAGAAGGAGGTGCATGCAAACCAGCTTGCGGCTTTAGGCTGAGGATGGGGCCGATTCCCGCTGGGTTTTCCCGGGGGTGAACGTCTTGGTCTTGCGTCCCGAGAAGGGTTTGAAGCGATGCTAGTCCCGAGAACATGAGAGCTCCGGGGTGCCGTTTTGGCTTGGGGTCTTTGGCAGATGCTCGCTCTGCGCAGAACAAACGCGTTGGGTTTTTATGGTGCCAGCCGGGCCCCGGTATTGCAGTCTCGTTAGGAAGTAAAGTGGCCGTCAGCGGTTTGCTTTTCTCCCCGCCCTGGGCAGTGTATCCACAGAGACCTGGCCGCCAGGAACATCCTCCTTACCCACGGGCGCATCACCAAGATCTGCGACTTCGGCCTCGCCCGAGACATCAAGAGCGACTCCAACTATGTGGTTAAAGGAAACGTGAGTACATGGTTGTAACAAGAACCGATTTGCTGGGAGTTTCCCTCTGCGAAACCCGCCCGAGACGGCCTGTGTTTGAGCGCTCGGATGAGATGCGCTCCAGGCAAACCTGCATCCCGTGTTGTACCCCGCTGCTGCTGACGCCTGGTCTGAGTTCCCCATTCTGATTGTGTAGTCATGGGGCGTGGCCGGAAACAGCGCTTTCCTTATCACAGTCGCTCGAGAATAGCAGTGACCCTGGTCTTGACCAAGTGTAACAAATGTAGACTTGAAGGTCACAGCAGGAGAGTTTTTTTTTTTTTTTGGAGATTGACCTACCGTGTGGGAAAGGATCGTGGTCTACAATCCTGTTGAGATTGTAGACCCCCATACAGTGTTGGCTGTTACCGTGCCTCGGTTGGTAGAGTGGTGAATTTTTCTGAGTGCTTTGTTTCATTGTATTCTCCCAACAAAATCGTGACCCAGGTGCCGCGTCGGCCCATTTTTCAAAGCTGGGGAAACCTGAGAATCCTAAGGCAGCCGCTGGACATGGAGGCTGCGGCCGGAGCCCCTGGTGCCGGGGCTGTGCCCACCGGCCTGGCAGCCCCGCTGGCACGGGCCCGTGCTCCTCCAGGCCTGTCGCCCAGGCCGCTTCGACGGTCTGCGATTCTTCCCGGAGGGGGTCTCGTGTTGACGCGGTATTTCCCCCGTTCACCACCGCTGCTTCTCCGTTGTAGCTTGCGCTGGCTGTGGGTCTGTAAAAATGTTGCTGGGTCCTGACCCAGGTTTTGAACCCAGAGCGGCTCCCTGGAGGCAAGGGAATTCAGTTCACACCTAATCACACAGGAAGTCAGGTAACGCGAGTCGTGTGGGGGGTCTCGCAAGGCCCGAGCTCTTGGTCGCGTCTATGCCGTGACCCCGTGCAGGGCCTGGGGGCGCGCGCAGACCCCTCGTCAGAACACTGTGCGGTGTGCACGGAGCAAGTGCGTAGGGTGCCGACGTACAGGAATCAGAATCTCCTAAAGCGCAGTTGTGTGCAGTCGACACACCTGCTTGCGACAGAGTCTAGCTGTGGTTCTAGAAGCTTCTGTAGGAGTGGTCCTTTAGCGAGTGGTTAAGACGCACGTGTCCTGGGTTCGCAGCCCCAGCTCCAGGCTCCAGCTTCCTGCTACTGGAACCTTGGGAGACAAGTTGTCGTGGCAAGTGAGTGGGCTCTGGCCCACCAGGGGAGGCCTGGCGTGTGTTCTGGGCCCAGCCGTGGGGGCGATTGGGGGTGAACCAGCACATGGGATCTCTCTCCTTCAAGTACAAAACACTGTGACCTTAGAAAGAAGGAAGCAGGCAGAGGAATCTCAAGGTGGCGAGGGCTGTAAGATTGTTTAGAGACGGCTGGGAGCCCCGGAGAGGAGTAAGGGGATGTTTGTGGTCGTTCACGGGTGGCACAGCCACACGTTCTGCTGGTACTCCCGTGGGGCCGTTCGAGTGAATGCCAGACTCTCCCAGAACTGAGTGGAAGCCAGCGTGCTTTCTTTTCCCACCCAAGTTCCAAGGCCTCTGGATCCAAGATGGCGACCGGTCTCGCATTAAGAGCCGCGTAGGGATGTCGGAAGTGTCCAACGTCATTTGATTTTACTTACCTGAAAGGCAGAGAGACACAGAGATCTCCCATCCACTGGTGCCCTCCCCAGGTGTTTATGACGTCCAGGGCTGGGCCAGGCCACAGCGGGGGGATCCAGGGCCTCGAGCCGTCCCCGCTGCCTCCCAGGCCGTGCGTTAGCGGGAAGGTGGACTCAGACGAGGAGCTGGATTAGGCCCAGACACGCTGACGTGGGTTGCTGGGTCCCAAGCGGCACCAAGACCGGTGTGCTGAGTGCCCGCTGCTTCGCCTCTTGTAGCCACAGAAATAACTTTGGAGTGAGAAGGCACTGCCTTTCTGGTTCTTAGTCCTCAATGGAGTCAGGGACGGATTGGCTTAGCTTTTGCTGGCAGGCTGGGGTCCGGGCCTGACCTGGGCGGGAGAGGGAGGAGCGAGGTTGGGCTGGGGGGCAGCCTAGCGCCGTCAGCGAGCAGTCCCAGGCAGGCGAGTTTTCAGATCCTGACCTGTCAGGTCTTGCCCCGTCTCCTGTATCCCACGAAACTCCAAGCGTTGGTTTTGTTTTGTGGAAGAGACAGGGGCTCGATTTTCAGTACTTGGGTGACTTCCGGCGTGGGTGAGCCTGCGTGGTTCTGCCTGCACGTGACAAATCCCAGGATAAGGTGGACAGGCAGGGAGTCAGAGGGACGCGGGGCCTCTTTCTTGTGCCCTCCCACTGATCGCCCCTGTCCTCGGGGTCCGAGGTGACCGCCAGCTGCTCGCCAGCCGTCACATCCAGAGGCCGTGTTCTGAGGTTTTCCCAAAACTGCCACACAGCTCCCAGCGTGGCCCTGGGGGCCACGCAAGGCCACGTTTCTCTACTGTAGGATGAGAGGGGCGCAGGGCTCCGGGACATCGCTCAGGGCCAGGGGCAGCCAGGAGCAGAAGCCACACCTGTGTGCTTCTGACCCTGTGGCTTTAACGACCATGCCACGTGGACTCAGTGTCCCCATCCCCGGTGGAGAGGACAGACATGCGGGCTGCCCATTCCGGAGCAGGTGGCGGCCACATAGGTCAGAGGTCCCGGAAGTTTGTCTGCCGGGATGGCCCCAGGCGGGTGATTTTGAGCTCGGTAGTCGACATGGCTGGGCCGGCTCTGCTTGTGCCACAGGCCCGGCTCCCCGTGAAGTGGATGGCCCCGGAGAGCATCTTCAACTGCGTGTACACGTTTGAGAGCGACGTCTGGTCCTACGGCATCTTCCTGTGGGAGCTGTTCTCCTTAGGTAAGGACGCCCCGGGTCAGGGGTCAGGGTGGGTGGGGAGGACCGCGCCCCGCTGTGAGGAGCACTGACCCCCCGCCCGCCGTGTGTGCCGCAGGCAGCAGCCCCTACCCCGGGATGCCGGTGGACTCCAAGTTCTACAAGATGATCAAGGAGGGCTTCCGGATGCTGAGCCCGGAGCACGCACCTGCTGAGATGTAAGCGGGCCCAGGAGAGCCAGCCGGCGGGGGAGGGTCTGCGGCCGGCGTGGCCGGGCGGGAGCGTCGGGGAGTGGTGGTAAAGGCCCCTCCCCCGGCAGGTATGACATCATGAAGACTTGCTGGGACGCCGACCCGCTGAGAAGGCCGACGTTTAAGCAGATCGTGCAGCTAATCGAGACGCAGATCTCAGAGAGCACCCACCACGTGAGTCCCCCGTCCCCACCAGCAGGCGGCCCCCACCACGTGAGTCCCCCAGTCCCCACCAGCAGGCGGCCCAGGGCTTCGTGGACGAGGACAGCACCGGAAACCTGTCCTCGCTGCTCACCCCACTCCGAGCCTCGGCGGGGGTGCGGGGAGCAGGGGCAGGTGCGCCCGAGCCGTGGAGGTTCAAACTCCCATCTGGGTTCACTGTGTTTCCTCCCCTGCCCCCAGGGCTGGTCACGGGGTTCCTGGGTTCACCCTCGGCGGGGGAAGAGGGAGAGACCGAGGTCTTCCGTCTGCTGGTTCGCTCCCCAAATGGCTGCAGTGGCTGGGGCTGGGCCAGGCCAAAGCCAGGAGCTTCTTCTGGGTCTCCCACGTGGGTGCAGGGCCCAAGCACTTGGGCCATCTTCTGCTGGTTTCCCAAGCGCATTAGCAGGGAGGTGGCTTGGAAGTGGAGCAACTGGGACTCGAACCAGCGCCCGTTTGGGATGCTGATGCCACAGGTGGAGGCTTAACCCGCTATGCCATAGCTTTGATTCTTGACAGACAACGCCTGGAAGGGCCGTGGGCCGGCGCCGGCCATGGGGATTTCTCCATGGGTTAGATGGTGCTCGGTCCCACTGTGTCCACCAGGACGGCAAGCTGGCCGTGTGCCTGTTTGGCCACCACATCTTGGGTGCAGCGAGGACCCTGGCAGAGTGTGGAGTCGGACAGACTGGCGTTTCGCGCCCACTGGCCGCGGCTGGCCCGAGGCTGTGGTAGCGCCCGTGGTCACTCCCGTGGTCGCAGGGACCCCTCACTGACCTGGGCTTTTTCTCCCCAGGTTTACTCCAACGTGTCCAACAGCAGCCCCAACCCCGCGCACCCCGCCGTGGACCACTCGGTGCGCGTCAATTCCGTGGGCAGCAGCGCCTCCTCCACACAGCCCCTGCTCGTGCATGAAGACTGAGCAGGGTCCCGGCCCGGGCCTCCCCTGCAGGGAGGGGCCTCGGGCTCCGGCCTCCTCCATGGTCTCCTTTTTCTGGGGTGGGGGTCCCCCATAATCCCTTCACAATGAGCACACTTCCATGGCTGCTGGGGGCCGCCCCCTCGGCCACCACCCCCTTGCAAAGGTTCGAACTGTAAATATTCCCGATAGCAGAGTGAAAGTGTGACCGGGTGCCCGGGCGGGCGGGTGGGCCCAGGGCCCCAAGTCCTTTCCAGGACTTGCCGAGTTCTGTCCTCATAGCGCGGTGAGTTTGATTTGATAAGCAGTAGTTGTCACATTCCAGTAGCCGGCAGAGTCCGCCATGACGCGGGGGCGCCATGAAAAGAGATAGAAGCACATGCGACGCCGTGAGCACGAAGGCTGGGCGCAGGAGCGTCGGGCTTTGGGAATCTGGTGTTTGACGCTGCGGACGCTGCCCGGGCTCTGGCTCAGCTGTCCTAGCTTGTCCCCATGCGTTGGTGGAGAGGGAGGTGGCCTTGTGTGTGTCCGTGCCCCGGGGGCCTGCGGTCTGGCTTCTGTCAGGTCTTCCCCGTGCAGGGCACATTCAGGGCAAACAGTTCCCAGGTTTTGTTTTGTGGGGAGAAAGATGCACCTGCCACGCGCAGTCGGTAGTCTCCGCAGCCAGCCAACGCACTTGCTCCCTGGTTCTGCGGGGCGATGCCCAGCTGCCCAGTCGATGGATTTGATGTCATTTGCCAAAGAGGTTGATGGTGCGGGAAGACGGTGCTGCCTTCGCGCGGGCTCTCGCGTGGCAGGAAGCACGAGTGGGGTTCAGTTCCGTGGCAGGCGTGTCCTGAGCATCGGGCCAGTATCTGTGGCTGTGTGTGTGTGTGTGTGTGTATGTATGAGTGGGTTTAGCCGAATATTGGGGGTGGTGTCCCAGGGGGGCTCGACCCTCCAGCACCAGGGACAGCGCCTAGCTCTCAGCATCCGTACTGCTGCCGCGACTCCCCCAAAGCTTCTGGGCGGCAGGCGGGCCACGGGGTGTCCCCAGCATACTGTCCCCATGCTTACCACGCACATGTACTTCAATGTTGCCCTGTAGGCTAGAGCCTGGATGTTATTCTTGTAGTTTACTGTCCTTTCGTTTCTTCTCATCGCCCAGCGTAAGAGGCGGGCGGCCGGGTTTAGGTTTGGGTTTAGGCTTAGGCTTAGGCACGCTGTCTTCAGGGTTTCTTCTGCGCTCTTGTGTCCCTCAGGCCACAGCCCGAGCGCTGTGGCCATGGCCGTGGTGGTGACCATGTGCACTGGAGTTCCATGCTGTCGCACCTGTCCAAAGCCAGCCGGTCCTGGGGTTGCGTTGTCACATAGGAGATCGCCGCCGTTGGCCAGATTTGTCTGAAAACCATTCCTTTGCGTTCCTGTCGATTTGGATTATGGAAAGGAAACAGTTAGTGGCTCGTGGTAGATGTCTAGGTACTTCAGGGGCACTTCACTGAGAGTTTTGTCTTGGATATTCTTGAAAGTTTATATTTTTATAATTTTTTTTTTACATCAGATGTTTCTTTGAAGTGGCTTTAATGTTTGAAATTATTTTATGGCTTTTTCTGTAAATATTGAAATGTAGCAATAATGTCTTTTGAATATTCCCAAGCCCACGAGTCCTTGAAAATATTTTTTATATATACAGTAACTTTATGTGTAAATACGTAAGCGGTGCGACCCGCGCGGTTATTGGTGTTTTGTCTTTTTTCCTGATGTGTTGTCCAACTGTTCACAGTTCTGAAGAATTCTAATAAAATGTAAATATATAAAATAAAAAGGGGTTTCTGGATTGTTTTGAGCGTAGTGAAGTGGAGCTTGAAGGTATGTTTGCCTGATGCTGGAAACATTTTGTACCCAGTTTGCATAAAACATGGGCAGGGCTCTCGGATCCTTGGGGGTTTATACACGTACGCATTCGGCAAAACACGGCACGTTTTATGTGTACACCTTGAGGCCTCCGATCGCACAGTCAGAGAGAACACTTGGAGGCGTTTGCACGTACCTGCGATGTGTAGTTCCTGTAGTTGAGATGGCCGTCATTGGCCAATCAGCCGCCTCCCGGGGTTCAGTCTGATGCACCTGACTTGCTCTCAGAGCGTCTGAAAGTTGAGCGCTGAAGTGCTTCCCGGAGCACCCACCAGGACTCCCGGGAGGGTGGTTTGTATTCCCTTGGGCTCCTCACTCTGCCGGGATGGAGCGAGCTCCAGCACTTCCCGGGGTGAGAGGCTGCCCCTGCGCCTGGGGCCTCCTGCGAGGCTGCGGGAGCCGGGTGGGGGCCAAGCCTCCTTCCTGCGGGATACAGCCGCCTCGAAGCGCGTGATCTGACGGACAGTGACCTGGGCACCTGCCCACGGTGACTCAGCTTCCTGTGACACTGTCGGTCTCGGCTGTGTGTGTGTGTGTGTGTGTGTGTGTGTGTATGTATGTATATGTGGTCTCTAGCTGTGTACGTGTGTAGCTGTTTTCCTGGCTGGCCTGGCTCTCCGCAGCCCGGTCGCAGTGGGGGTCTGTTGGGGCCACTTCACACCAGGGTCCGTCTCTGCCGCTGAGTGCCGTGAGCTCTGTGCGATGGGCGCCCGGGGTCTCCGCGCCATCAGTGGTGGTGCGGGCCTGGGCGGGAGGACACAGAGCTGCCAGGGCCACCAGGGCTCGATGCCCGTCAGAATCGGTGACTCCTATAGCTGTCGAGGCCCTTGAAGGGGGGAGGGGGAGGGTTCCCTGTCCTGGCGGGACGTGCATAGGATTGTAGGGATCTGCCTCTGCCCGCTGTCTTGTGCTGGTGAAACGGCCATGCTACCCAGAGCTCTGTGCTGTTAGCAAAATCCCGAAACCCCAGGCAGGAGTTCAGGGCTCTGCATTCTGGCTCCAGCCTGCCGTCTGCCTGGTCTGCCATCCTTGTGGGCTCCACATCCACAGGCTCCTTCCTGTCCTCTTTCCCGCTGAGCCTCTGTCTTCTAGATCCCAGATCAGAGTCCTCTGTGGAAAGTATCCATCCATTCTGCCTCGCTGTGTAGGTCCCCTGTCTCTTACCTCCTGCACTATATTCATTCTTGCAGCCAATCCACACCAAGTACCCATGTGTGCTCTGGTCACTGGCTCACGGGCATCGTTTATTTGTTTAAAGTATCCACACACTTGGAGGCTAAATTGCCCAAGAGGTTGCGAGAGTTGGTTGAGACTCGCTCCAGTTTACCGAGCAGGTGGAATCAGAGTTTGAATCCAGGTCTGTGCACCTCAATGATGGTAAATACCTGGCCTCCCACCGCCATGCCCGTGCAGACATCATTCATCTATCCCAGCACTCTTTCCCACTGAGCCAAGATGTCTCGGAAGTCAGCCCTCTGCAGGAAGCCTGTACCAATCCACTGGGCTTAGACTCAACCTGTGCCCCGTAAATGGTCACCAGGCCTCCGTGTTTGGGGTAGGGGGCAGGGAGCATGCGTTCCCTATCCCAGACATGCCTGAAGCTGCTCACGTGTGCTTGGTGAGTCATTAGTGGCTTCTGAACGAATAATTAAACATTCCATCAGCACTGAGGGTGTGGGAGAGCCATCTGGGAGGAGCTGACTCCAGGAAAAACAAGATGGGAGAGGGGCCTTGGGGAGACAGGAAAGGGGAACCAGGAAGGTCCCTCTGAACCCTAGCTGATGGGTGCCTGCGTGGGGGCTGCCCACAGGAGGGGTCCCAGGTGCAGAGGGAATGTTCCGGAAGTGCCACTGGCCAGCTTTGTCACCACATGGTGCTCTCTCTGGGTGTCCGTGCCAGTGACACAGGATCAGAGCCCCACCTTGCCCCACTGTGAACCCAGCTCAACTCACTACTGCCCAGGAAGGTCATGGGGGTTACTGTTGGGCCTTGCGTGTGAACTTGGCAGGGGCGGGCACACAATTCTAGTCACGACGGAGCCCCTCCCAGGGCCCCTCTGTGTTGTGGGAGGTGATCCGGCCCCCCTCGGGGCACTGAAATGGCTCTCTGGCTGTTGCAGAGCCTCCCTCTTGGGTCTGTCGCCCAGAGCAACGTCTGTACGGTACCCAGTCTGGAGCAGACGCTCGGGGCTTGCGGGGTGAGGGGACCGCTTTGTAGAGGGATCTGTGTTTGCCACGTGCCTCGTGGCCTGTGCCCCCAGTCCTCCCCCTCCTCTCTCTTCACCCACCGCCCTTTAAAGACTCAAGGTCCAGCGTCCCCTCTCCTCCTGTCTCTGGAAGCGTCTGTCCCTTTCAAGGTGACAATTTCCAACTCTGTCTCTACCCCTGCAAAGACCAGGGTTGCCAGGTACAATGGTGGACACCCGGTGAAACTGGAATGTCACATCGACAACAAATAACATTTAACAGAGTATGCCACAGGCTGTGTCTCAGACACCATAAATGCTTACGACTGCAAGAGGAGCAGACGCTTGGCTACTTGTGACCAGCGTCCCTCAAGCATTGGAGGGAATGTGGCTGGATTACAAGCTGAGTGCAAGGCCAGCGTTGTGGCCGCTGGGTGAGCTGCTGCTGCAACGGCGCCATCCTGTGTCAGAGCACTCGCTGCTCCACTTCCAACCCGGCTCCCTGCTGCTGTGCTGGGAGAACAGCAGAAGGCGGCCCCAGTGCTTGGCGTGGAGTTCTGCGTCACCCTGGCTCAGCCGCAGCTGTTGTGGCCATTTGGGAAATGAGCCAGCAGACAGAAGATCTCTCTTTGTGACTCTGTCTCTGTTTTTCTTGTTTATTTGGGAGGCGGAGTCACAGACAGAGGGAAAGACAGAGAGAGGCCTTCCACCTGCTGGCTCACTCCCCGAATGGCTGCAACGGCAGGAGCCCAGAGCTGCTTCCGGGTCTCCCACATGAGATTAAACTGGGTTGGGAGTGGAGCAGGTAGAACTTGAGCTGGCACCCATATGGGAGGCTGGCACTTCAGGCCAGGGCTTTAACCCACTGCACCACAGTGTTGGCCCCAAAGGGTAAGACTCTTGACCTTGGGCCATCCTCTACTGCTTTCCCAGGCCTTAGCAGAGAGATGGATCTGAAGAGAAGCAGCCGGGACTCGAACCGGTGCCCATACGGGATGCTGGTGCTGCAGACGGATGCTTAGCCCACTCCGCCACAGCATTGGTCTCTGAATAAATCAATAATAATTAAGCTAAGAAAGGCCACACCAGGGTGTCACAGGTCCCTCATGCCCCATGGTGACTTCCCCGTGTCCTCCAGGAACCAGTCTCCCTCCATCGCAAGCGTCCATCTTTCATCTGAGTTGGACTCACAGAGGGACGTGGGGTCTGCAGCACACACAGGGGCACTGGAGGGTTGCATCAGGAATTTCAGATCCCTGGGGGTGTAGATGCAGACGCCACCTCCCCCTGGCTCGCACAGTGGCCACTGCTTCCCACCTGGCTCCTGAACCCTGTAGGCAGCTTCTGTGACATGGGCTCCTCCGTGGTCGGGTGGTGGGGTCTGACCCCACGAGGGCTCGGACCGCAGCGTGAATGCCCCAGCTGAGATCAGCGTTGTCCAGGGGCTCGCCTGTGGCCGTCCACCTGTGCTGGCTCTGAAGCGCGGGCATGGTCCATGGTTCAGCACTCACTCTCCTGCTGTGCAGAGGAGGATGTGGGCAGGCCTTCGGGGCAGCTGGGAACACTCGTGGCCACCCAGCAGGCACCTGGCCTGAGGGCCGGGCCTCCCTGCCATGGCATCACTTGCTTCTAATCAGGGAGCATTGAGTGCCCGCGGAGGGTTCCGGAGTGGGAGATGGGATGCGACTGTCTGCAGCTGCATCCAGATATTCTGGTGGACCTGAAAATAGGATGTGACAAGGTTTTCATTTGGAGAATTAACCATTTAGCAGTTACAGGAATGAGTTTGCTAACCAGCACACAGAGATTTCACACAGGTTCAGTGAGCAAGAATGCTGTAGTTGATTAGTTATGTCTGCCTGGAGGTGGGTATGGGGAATTGCAATATGTGTGCTGGGTTTCACATAGCACTCTTACCAGGCTCTTTTTTTTTTTTTTTTTTTTTGGAAAAAAACATTTATTTATCTGAAAGAGTTACACAGAGAGAAGAGAGGCAGAGAGAGAGACAGAGAGAGGTCTTCCATCCAATGGTTCACTCCCCAACTGGCCACAACTGCCAGAGCTGCACTGATCCAAAGCCAGGAGCCAGGAGCTTCTTCTGGGTCTCGCACATGGGTGCAGGGGCCAAGGACTTGGGCCATCTTCCACTGCTTTCCCAGGCCACAGCAGAGAGCTGGATCGGAAGTGGAGCAGCCGGGACTAGAACCAGCGTCCATATGGGATGCTGGCATTGCAGGCTGGGGCTTTAACCTGCTGTGCCACAGTGCTGGCCCTATAAGGTAAGACTCTTGACCTTGAGTGAGACTCTTGACCTTGCAAAGGAAGCTTCAGCAAACAGAAATGAAGAAATGCCAAGGCTGAACAGGCTCTCAGGGGACAGGCACACCGTGGACACAACCCAGGCGTCTGAAATGCAAGGTGCCTAGGGAGACAGGGAGAGCCGGGCCGCGCGCGATCGGGGACTCCAGGCCTTCGTCTCGCCTCGCCTGTGCCGCTCCTGCAGTCAGGCGACCTCTTTTCTAAAGGGACCGAGCCTGAAGCTTGGGCACCTAAATCCCATCCTTTCTCCTGGCCTCACAACAGCCCTCGGAGACAGGGATAGAGGGAACTGAGACTCAAGCAGATTAAGTGAATCCTGTTAGACTCCTAGGCCCGTCTCCCCAGGATCGGAGCATTTCACCTGCTGCAGTTGCCGCTGTCGAATCCCCATGAGGGGAAGCCCAAGGAGCAAACAGCAGCAGCAGGGCCCCAGACAGGCACCTGCCAGGCCCTGGAACGTCCCCACAGCCAAGGCGCTTGTTTTCAGATTTCAACTATTTTTAACAAGATTATATTTATTTGAGGGGTAGAATTACAAAGAGAGGGAGAGACAGAGAGAAAGGTCTTCCATTCGCCGGTTCACTCCCCCAAATGGCCACAATGGCTGGGGCTGAGCCGCCCTGAATCAGGAGCCAGGAGCTTCTTCCAGGTCTCTCATGGAGATGCAGGGGCCCAAGCACTTGAGTCATCTTCCACTGCCTTCTCAGGCCGTGGCGGAGAGCTTGGTCAGAAGAGGAGCAGCTGGGACATGCACCTGCGCCCATAGGGGTCACGGGCGCCAAGGTGGAGGCTTAGCCTGCTGCGCCACAGCGCCAGCCCACCTTTCAACTTTTACTTAGTAGACTGCTGTCCCTTGCGCCCACACATGCTGAAGTCCCTCACACAGGATGGTGCAGTATTCACACAGAACCCACACAGGGCCGTCTCTGTGTCTGAGGTACCCCTAGAGGACTTAGGGTACCTAACGCAGTGTATAGACCTGACACCTGTGCAGGCAGTGTATAGTCCTGGCACCTATGCAGGCAGTGTATAGACCTGGCACCTGTGCAGGCAGGGTATAGACCTGGCACCTATGCAGGCAGTGTATAGACCTGGCACCTGTGCAGGCAGTGTATAGACCTGGCACCTGTGCAGGCAGTGTATAGACCTGGCACCTATGCAGGCAGTGTATAGTCCTGACACCTGTGCAGGCAGGGTATAGTCCTGGCACCTATGCAGGCAGGGTATAGACCTGGCACCTATGCAGGCAGTGTATAGACCTGGCACCTGTGCAGGCAGTGTATAGACCTGGCACCTGTGCAGGCAGTGTATAGACCTGGCACCTATGCAGGCAGGGTATAGACCTGGCACCTGTGCAGGCAGTGTATAGACCTGGCACCTATGCAGGCAGGGTATAGACCTGGTTCCTATGCAGGCAGGGTATAGACCTGGCACCTATGCAGGCAGTGTACAGACCTGGCACCTATGCAGGCAGTGTATAGACCTGGTACCTATGCAGGCAGGGTATAGACCTGGCACCTATGCAGGCTGTGTACAGACCTGGTACCTATGCAGGCAGGGTATAGACCTGGCACCTATGCAGGCAGTGTACAGACCTGGTACCTATGCAGGCAGTGTACAGAACTGGTACCTATGCAGGCAGGGTATAGACCTGGCACCTATGCAGGCAGGGTATAGACCTGGTACCTATGCAGAGAGTGTATAGTCCTGGCACCTATGCAGGCAAGGTATAGTCCTGGCACCTGTGCAGGCAGGGTACAGACCTGGCACCTGTGCAGGCAGGGTATAGTCCTGGCACCTGTGCAGGCAGGGTACAGACCTGGCACCTGTGCAGGCAGTGTATAGTCCTGGTACCTATGCAGGCAGGGTATAGACCTGGCACTTATGCAGGCTGTGTACAGACCTGGTACCTATGCAGGCAGGGTATAGACCTGGCACCTATGCAGGCAGGGTATAGTCCTGGCACCTATGCAGGTAGTGTATAGTCCTGGCACCTATGCAGGCAGTGTATAGTCCTGACACCTGTGCAGGCAGGGTATAGTCCTGGCACCTATGCAGGCAGGGTATAGACATGGCACCTATGCAGGTAGTGTATAGACCTGGCACCTATGCAGGCAGTGTATAGACCTGGCACTTATGCAGGCAGGGTATAGACCTGGTACCTATGCAGGCAGGGTATAGACCTGGTATCTATGCAGGCAGGGTATAGACCTGGCACCTATGCAGGCGGGGTATAGTCCTGGCACCTATGCAGGCAGTGTATAGACCTGGCACCTGTACAGGCAGTGTATAGTCCTGGCACCTATGCAGGCAGGGTATAGTCCTGGCACCTATGCAGGCAGGGTATAGACCTGGCACCTATGCAGGCAGGGTATAGACCTGGTACCTATGCAGGCAGGGTATAGACCTGGCACCTGTGCAGGCAGGGTATAGACCTGGTACCTATGCAGGCAGTGTACAGACCTGGTACCTGTGCAGGCAGGGTATAGTCCTGGCACCTATGCAGGCAGGGTATAGACCTGGCACCTATGCAGGCAGGGTATAGACCTGGTACCTATGCAGGCAGGGTATAGACCTGGTACCTATGCAGGCAGTGTACAGACCTGGCACCTATGCAGGCAGGGTATAGACCTGGCACCTATGCAGGCAGGGTATAGTCCTGGCACTTATGCAGGCAGTGTATAGTCCTGGCACCTATGCAGGCAGTGTATAGTCCTGGCACCTGTGCAGGCAGTGTATAGACCTGGCACCTATGCAGGCAGTGTATAGACCTGGCACTTATGCAGGCAGGGTATAGACCTGGTACCTATGCAGGCAGGGTATAGACCTGGTATCTATGCAGGCAGGGTATAGACCTGGCACCTATGCAGGCGGGGTATAGTCCTGGCACCTATGCAGGCAGTGTATAGACCTGGCACCTGTGCAGGCAGTGTATAGTCCTGGCACCTATGCAGGCAGGGTATAGTCCTGGCACCTATGCAGGCAGGGTATAGACCTGGCACCTATGCAGGCAGGGTATAGACCTGGTACCTATGCAGGCAGTGTACAGACCTGGCACCTATGCAGGCAGGGTATAGACCTGGCACCTATGCAGGCAGGGTATAGTCCTGGCACTTATGCAGGCAGTGTATAGTCCTGGCACCTATGCAGGCAGTGTATAGTCCTGGCACCTGTGCAGGCAGTGTATAGACCTGGCACCTATGCAGGCTGTGTACAGACCTGGCACCTATGCAGGCAGTGTATAGACCTGGTACCTATGCAGGCAGTGTATAGACCTGGCACCTGTGCAGGCAGTGTATAGACCTGGCACCTATGCAGGCAGGGTATAGTCCTGGCACTTATGCAGGCAGTGTATAGTCCTGGCACCTATGCAGGCCGTGTATAGTCCTGGCACCTGTGCAGGCAGTGTATAGACCTGGCACCTATGCAGGCTGTGTACAGACCTGTCACCTATGCAGGCAGTGTATAGACCTGGTACCTATGCAGGCAGTGTATAGACCTGGCACCTGTGCAGGCAGTGTATAGACCTGGCACCTATGCAGGCAGTGTATAGACCTGGCACCTATGCAGGCAGTGTATAGACCTGGTTCCTATGCAGGCAGTGTATAGTCCTGACACCTGTGCAGGTAGTGTATAGACCTGGCACCTATGCAGGCAGTGTATAGACCTGGCACCTATGCAGGCAGTGTATAGACCTGGTACCTATGCAGGCAGGGTATAGTCCTGGTACCTATGCAGGCAGTGTACAGACCTGGCACCTATGCAGGCAGATGCCATACTGTGTTGTTGGGGAATAATGACAGGAAAATTCTTGGAATATGTACAGTACAGATTTAGGGATTTTTCTTTTAAATTTTAAAAAGTATTTTATTTGAAAGGCAGAAAGAGGGAAGGCATGGAGGAAGAGAGAGAGAGAGAGAGAGAGAGAGAGAGAGAGAGAGAGAGAGAGAAATCTTCAGTCTGCTGATTCACTCTCCAAATACCAGCAACAGCCAAGGCTGGGCGCCCGGAACCCTGTGGGTCTCTGATGGTGGTGGCAGGGGCCCAAGCACTTGAGTCATCACTTCTGTCCCCAGGATGCACATTAAGAGGGAGCTGGGTCAGAAGTGGGGTGCTGGGGGGGTCAATGAAGGGGTTCCATGTGGGGTACAGGCATCCCCAGGGGTGTCCTAACCTCCCTGCCGGACACCTGTCCTTGTCCGTGGTTGGCTGATGTGTGGATGCAGACCCCGTGGCAATGGAGGGCCAACTGTAGTTACTTTGAAGATTTTTCTCATTCCTACTCTCCCCTAGGTAATCAATGTTAGCTTTGATGTGACTTTCTCTTGCCTGCCTATTTTTATACACATGTGTATATTCGTTTTTTAAAGAAACAGGATCATAAATGTGTATGTTTACATGTGTATGTGTTTACATGTTGTGCATGTATGTGTGAATATGCATGTGTGTGTGTTCTACAAATTAAACTTTTTTTTTTGACAGGCAGAGTGGACAGTGAGAGAGAGAGAGACAGAGAGAAAGATCTTCCTTTGCCGTTGGTTCACCCTCCAATGGCCGCTGCGGCCGGTGCATCGCACTGATCCGATGGCAGGAGCCAGGTGCTTCTCCTGGTCTCCCATGCTGGTGCAGGGCCCAAGCACTTGGGCCATCCTCCACTGCACTCCCTGGCCACAGAATCCGGCACCCCAACTGGGACTAGAACCCGGTGTGCCGGCGCCGCAAGGCGGAGGATTAGCCTAGTGAGCCACGGCGCTAGCACAAATTAAACTTTTAACTCACTAGGTGTAGTGACCATCACGCAGGTCACCACGTGTTGCATAAACCTAATAGTTTCCCGCAGGAGGCACCAGTACCAAACCCTCGTGTCTTTGATGAAGAACTTGACGCCTTGGCTGTTACAAGTCTGAGATCTTGGGTTTTCTGCTCCACTTCTACCAAGTGAAGAGGATGGGATTTATCGGCTTGTTTGGACTGGAGGCCAAGTCGGCTCATTGGGTAGAGGCGGCCCCGGGGAGAGCCTGGCACGGGCCCCAGGAGCTGGTCTGGATTCAGCCTGAAAATACTTGCATAAGCGGGGACGGAGCGAGACAGCAGAAAGGAGCGCCGTGCCCTGCAGTGGGTTTTATTGAATATGTTTTAGACGTAAGCTCATTAGCTTTTCTCCGACGTCCCCAGGAGATTGGCAGAAAAGGAGTTATTTTCCAATCACACACAGGCTTCCACGGTGCAGCCGCCAAACCACACCAGGGCTACAGCAGGCGTTCACTGTTAGCTAACAATAGGTTATCACTTTCCCTTTGAACGGCTCTCCAGTGAACGGCCCCTCCGCCCAGGAGTGTCAATCATTCCTCACTGCCGCTCGGGCTGATTGGTGAAGCATTAGCCTGCTCTTAACCCACGAAGAAAAGAGCCGCACTCCAGGCACCTGTCAGCCCGTGGAACCGCCGCCTCCCCACATTCAGCACCCATCGAAGGCTTTGCTGATAGGAACGAAGCTTATGCACCGTCGTCTCCATCGGGCCGTCTGCCTTCTCCTTGGAAATGCAGGGAAGCTGTGTGTGTGGGTTGGGTTGTGTTCTGCCGTATCCCCCCAGTGCTTTGGCCAGTTGATCCTCTGTGCTCTCCTGTCGGCTCCCACCCTAGCCAGAAGAACCTTACCGTGAGTAACAGTGGGTGGCAGGAGCCCAGAGCTTTGGGTTTTGTCTCCGGCTCTGCCATCCACTTGCTAGGACTTCAGGGGCTCGGCTGTGTCACCTGCTAATAGGAATAAGAACAGCTCCCAGACCCAAGGCTGTTTGGGGAATGAAATGAGCTAACCCGTGTGACACGCGGGCAGCGTGGCTCTGCGTGCCTGGTGTGACCGGAGCAACTGTGGTTTCCACGAGTGCCTTCTGGACTCTTCCGCGATTCACCTGCTAAGGTCCAAACCCCTGCGTGCTCTTTTTTTTTTAAAGATTTATTTTGTTTATTTGAAAGACAGAGCTACAGACAGAGGTAGAGACGGAGAGAGAGAGGTCTTCCATCCGCTGGTTCACTCCCCAAGTGGCCGCAACAGCCAGAGCTGAGCTGATCTGAAGCCAGGAGCCAGGAGCTTTTTCTGGGTCTCCCATGTGGGTGCAGGGCCCAAGGACTTGGGTCATCTTCTACTGCTTTCCCAGGCCACAGCAGGGAGGTGGATCGGAAGTGGAGCAGCCAGGACTCGAACCGGTGCCCATATGGGATGCTGTCACTGCAGGTGGCGGCTTCACCAGCTACGGCGCAGCGCCGGCCCCTACTGGGTGCCCTTGACCAGTGGTCATTCTCCAGGTCACCAGCCCTTTCCGCTCACACCACGGAGTGTGCTTGCCTGCGTGAGCCGTTTTCTTCGAGCCACACCAGGGCAGGTTCACCACATCATCACCATAGTATAGTTCAGCATTTCAACGAAATAGTCCAAAACACGTGGCGGGCGCTGTGATTTCCACGGAAATCCAGGGAACTGTTGGAAGGGCCCTCCGCGTGGGGGGGGCAGCCCCCAGAGGTGCTGCCGGAGTCGAGGGGGCTGGACCAGCTGCTTAAAAGATGAGGAAACTCCCGGGGAGAAATACACACTCAGGAGGCTTCACAAACTGTCTATTTCACACTCCATCCGAGAGGAACTGAGCGGGCGGGATGCTCTGCTGTGGGCGTTGTTTACCCAAGGAAGACGGCACCAGATTTCAATCCTGCAGCCGGTGGGGAGAGGCTGGGGTGGAGCGCACCCTCCCAGGGCTAGCTTAAGAGAAATGCTGCCTGAGCGCATCACAGCGCTGTCTGTAAGTAATTAGCCTCTGTGGCCAGCATTTTTTTGTTGTTGTTGTTTTAATCAAACAATGCCTGGGCCCGATCGCTGCTAATGTATTAGCATTAACAGCATTCTTAAGACTCCTGAGCGAAATTTCTTTCTGGTCCCAGAATAAGTGATCGCACTTAAGGGATTTTTGTGAATCAAATCATTGATTCTCCTCTTTTCCGAGACAAATACTGGGAGGCTCACTTGGAGAAGGGAGCTGAAGGGGCATTGGTAGACCAGAGAGCCGAGTTCAGCTCCACCTCTCACAGGCCATGGCCACCCCCAGGTCCCCAGAGACCCCACCTCCTCCTCAACTCCAGGAGCATGGCGGGAACCCCTGCCCTCCCTCCCTGTCTCACACAGCTCTGTCGGGATCAAAGGAGAGAACAAGGCAGAGGCCGGGGTCCCTCTGTTGGCGTTGGCATTGGGAGGATCTCGCCTTGTTTCTAGAACATACATCCTGCTCCCTTTTCTACATCAAATTGTACCAATGCTCCACCTCCAGCCGATCAAGTGGCAGGAGGAGCCTTCATCCGAGTCATTACCGGGCCCCTGAAACGCATGGAAGGCACTGGACTGACATGGTAAGGGGGGAGCTCCTTCTGCAGTGGTGGGTCCACAGGGCCAACACCAGATGCGCATTTCGGCATCGCGCACGCTCCCTTGAAGCGAGGCATTGCTGCTGCTGCGCTATGAGTGGGGGAGCCAGTTTGGCTCAGCTGCAGATCCAGATGCCTGGGGGCCTGGCGCTTCCCTGCCTTGGAGTCCCCCAAGGTCACAGTGCTCTTCTCTGCTGTGCGGGGAGCAAGGAGGTTCTTGCTGCACTGGGAAACCCCTGTTCCCCGTGGGGCTCAGGAGACCTCTCCGGCCACCCCTGTGTGGCCCCTGCTTGCCCCGCGCCCTCCAGGAAGACCCCACAGAATGCCTCCCACCAACCGAGGGGTTAGCAAGGGGAGACCACTGTTGGAGGGGCATAGAGGAAGCTGGCTACTAGACACCAAAAATGGGGAGACGGGGGAGCCCTGGTCGGTTCTGGTGCTCTGAGTACAGTGGGGCGACAATGCCCTATTACGTCTTTCATGAAGAACCAGAAGAGAGGAACGGGGTGCCAGGGCGAGTGGTGAACGGAGAGGAGACCTTAATTCCCCCGACATTGTGTATGTGTACTGAGATATTGTGGCGTACCGCGGACATGTGTACACTGATCCGCATTCAGCCGTGTATGTGTACTGAGATATCGCAGCGTACCGCGGACATGTGTACACTGATCCGCATTCGGCCGTGTATGTGTACTGAGAGATCGCGGCGTACCGCGGACATGTGTACACTGATCCGCATTCGGCCGTGTATGTGTACTGAGATATCGCAGCGTACCACGGACATGTGTACACTGATCCGCATTCGGCCGTGTATGTGTACTGAGATATCGCAGCGTACCACGGACATGTGTACACTGATCCGCATTCGGCCGTGTATGTGTACTGAGAGATCGCAGCGTACCGCGGACATGTGTACACTGATCCGCATTCAGCCGTGTATGTGTACTGAGAGATCGCAGCGTACCGCGGACATGTGTACACTGATCCGCATTCGGCCGTGTATGTGTACTGAGAGATCGCGGCGTACCGCGGACATGTGTACACTGATCCGCATTCGGCCGTGTATGTGTACTGAGAGATCGCGGCGTACCGCGGACATGTGTACACTGATCCGCATTCGGCCGTGTATGTGTACTGAGAGATCGCGGCGTACCGCGGACATGTGTACACTGATCCGCATTCGGCCGTGTATGTGTACTGAGAGATCGCGGCGTACCGCGGACATGTGTACACTGATCCGCATTCGGCCGTGTATGTGTACTGAGAGATCGCGGCGTACCGCGGACATGTGTACACTGATCCGCATTCGGCCGTGTATGTGTACTGAGAGATCGCGGCGTACCGCGGACATGTGTACACTGATCCGCATTCGGCCGTGTATGTGTACTGAGAGATCGCGGCGTACCGCGGACATGTGTACACTGATCCGCATTCGGCCGTGTATGTGTACTGAGAGATCGCGGCGTACCGCGGACATGTGTACACTGATCCGCATTCGGCCGTGTATGTGTACTGAGAGATCGCGGCGTACCGCGGACATGTGTACACTGATCCGCATTCGGCCGTGTATGTGTACTGAGAGATCGCGGCGTACCGCGGACATGTGTACACTGATCCGCATTCGGCCGTGTATGTGTACTGAGAGATCGCGGCGTACCGCGGACATGTGTACACTGATCCGCATTCGGCCGTGTATGTGTACTGAGAGATCGCGGCGTACCGCGGACATGTGTACACTGATCCGCATTCGGCCGTGTATGTGTACTGAGAGATCGCGGCGTACCGCGGACATGTGTACACTGATCCGCATTCGGCCGTGTATGTGTACTGAGAGATCGCGGCGTACCGCGGACATGTGTACACTGATCCGCATTCGGCCGTGTATGTGTACTGAGAGATCGCGGCGTACCGCGGACATGTGTACACTGATCCGCATTCGGCCGTGTATGTGTACTGAGAGATCGCGGCGTACCGCGGACATGTGTACACTGATCCGCATTCGGCCGTGTATGTGTACTGAGAGATCGCGGCGTACCGCGGACATGTGTACACTGATCCGCATTCGGCCGTGTATGTGTACTGAGAGATCGCGGCGTACCGCGGACATGTGTACACTGATCCGCATTCGGCCGTGTATGTGTACTGAGAGATCGCGGCGTACCGCGGACATGTGTACACTGATCCGCATTCGGCCGTGTATGTGTACTGAGAGATCGCGGCGTACCGCGGACATGTGTACACTGATCCGCATTCGGCCGTGTATGTGTACTGAGAGATCGCGGCGTACCGCGGACATGTGTACACTGATCCGCATTCGGCCGTGTATGTGTACTGAGAGATCGCGGCGTACCGCGGACATGTGTACACTGATCCGCATTCAGCCGAAAGCTGTCTTCGGTGTAGGAGGAAGTGCGAATGCTAACTGCCTGGGTTTGATCATTCCACACTTTCTTGGAGGAGTGAGTTACCACACTGCACCCCAAAAATGTACGGTAAACGGTTTTATAAAAGGAGGTGGGGAGTGTCTTCTAGCAACTTCTGCCTGTTGTACAAATTGATCTCTGCCCCACCTGAAAGGGAGTTTTTAAAGCTGTTAGGAGTTATACAAATGCATGCAACCCAACTCTGGGGTTCACTTTTCTTTTTCTTTTTTTAAATTTGCAAGGCAGGTGGGAGGGGGAGAGAGGGGGCAGGGAGAGGGAACGAGCGAGCTCCTCTTTTGCCGGTTCACTTCCCAGGTGCTCACAATGTGCTGGAACCACGGCTATGAGCCAGAAGCTCACTCCAGGTCTCCCGCTGGTTGGCAGGAACCCAGTCACTTGGGCCATCAACTCTGCCTCTTAAGATCTGCATTAGTGAGGCCAGCACTATGATGTGGCAGGTTAAGTCGCCGCCTGCAGTGGCGGCATCCCATATGGGCGCTGGTTCAAGACCCAGCTGCTCCACTTCTGATCCAGCTCTCTGCTGTGGCCTGGGAAAGCAGTGGAAGATGGGCCAAGTCCTTGGGGCCCTGCACCTGCTTGGGAGACCCAGAAGAAGCTCCTGACTCCTGACTTCTGATTGGCCCAGCTCCGGCCGTTGCAGCCATCTGGGGAGTGAACCAGCGGATGGAAGACCTCTCTCTCTCTGCCTCTGCCTCTCTGTAACTCTGCCTTTCAAATAAATAAATAGATCTTAAAAAAAAATCTGCATTAGCAGGAAGCTGGAGTTAGGCTGTCAAGCCCAGGGACTCCAGCGTGGGCTGTGGGCATGATCGCTCCACCTAACACTCACCCCAGGTCTTCAGGTTTTGTCTAATGCGGTCCAGGGCCAGTCCTAAGAAGCTGCAGCGTTCGGCTGTGGCTCCAGGGACTGCCCTGGAAATGCCCGGCCCGCAGCCTCCCCAGCACTGTTCAGACACTCGCTCCTTAGGAAGGAAGCAGAGGGCGAAGAGGAGGAATCTCTCTGATCAGGCCCAGTGGCCAGGGCAGCCTGGGACTCTGCACAGGTCACTTGCGCTCTGGGGTGGGGGAGGGGTGGCTCTGTCAGCTTTGAAATGAGACGGTTGTGATGGGCCAAGATAAGTTTCTTTCGGTGCAAAAACATTTTGAAACCCACGCTTTTTCATAACACGCGTTTCCCATGAGCTGTTAGAGGACCCTCGTCTCGCTGGGTCCTAAAAGCCCCAAGCAGCGTGAGGACGGGGGTGGGTAGGACCTTGCGTCTCCACCCTTGTCTGAACCCGAGCTACGGGCGTTTATCTACCTTCTGTGTCTGCTTAGAGGAAAGATTCTGCTACTCAGAGCGTGAAAGAGGTTTTTGGAAACCACTGGGCTGGTTGATCGCCAGGGCCCGTGATTAGGCGAAGACAGCTAAGAAAGCGAGAATGGGTGCTGATCTCTGTCCAGCACGTCGTCCCAGCGAGGCCAGCAGCTCAGAGCCCAGGGATGTAACAGAGACCTCACGCCCGCCCCCGGGACGGCCCAGCTCGTGGGAAACGTGAGCTGCTGAGGCAGTGCCCAATCCCCTCGCTACCTCTTTCCTTGTGTTTCCTTTTTAAAGGTTGATTTTTTTATCTGGAAGGCAGAGTTACAGAGAGAGAGAGAGAGAGAGAGAGAGAGAGAGAGAGAGAGAGAGAGAGAGATATCTCCCATTGGTGGTTCACTCCCCAAATGGGCCAGGCCAAAGCCAGGATCTAGGAACTCCTTCCAGGTCCCCCCAAGGGGGCAGGGGCCCAAGCACTCGAGTCACCTTCTGCTGCTTTCCCAGGTGCATCAGCAGGGAGCTGGATCTGAAGTGGAGCAGCCGGGACTCGAACCGGTGCCCATACGGGATGGCAGTGTTGCAGGTGGCGGCCTAACCCGCTGCACCACCACGCCAGACCCCCTTGCTCTTGAAAAATCGTAATCTCCACCCCCACCCCGATCTTACTTGCTGCACCAATGTGCGGGCATGAATGGGGGCAGAGACAGGCAGCCCTGGTTGCTGCGTCGGCGTCGGCGTCGGCGTCTTCCACACCAGGCGGTGGAGCGCTCCAGGCTGGAGTCTGAGGCAGGGCTCGGGAGTGGCAGCCGTGGTATCACTTAGCGAACCACGTAGTCCCCCCAGCTTCCGTCCTGCGTGAGACCCGGTGCCAGGCACGTGCACCGTGAGAAGCGTGGGGTGGACGGTGGCTGTGAGAAGCGCACGGCGGGGTCCTGGGGTTGCCGTCCTAGCACATGGCGGTGTGGGTACACATGCAGAGAGACGAGTGGTGTAGAAGCCATTCAGTGACAGCAGACGGAGGCGGGTTTGAGATGAGCGGCGTGCATATCGCTGTGCACACCTTGGTAAGCTGTTGTGCGTCTCTGGGCCTGCTCTCCTCCCCTCCTCAGCTCCCCCTCTCCTTCCCTTCCTCCCTGCAGCCTGCCCGTCCTGCCTCTTCCCTCCCCTTTGTCCCCCTCCATCCTCCTCCCTGGCCGCCCAGCTGAGCTATAAATACTTCACTCTGCACCCCTCTTCCTGTAGCAGGAAGGGCGGTCCAGGGGACGAGGGGGACGAGGGACCAGTCCTTCCTGTGCCACTGCCTCCCAGCAGACAGGCGCTGTGGGCGCCCCCTCGTCCGGCACAGCCCGGGCTTGGGTGATTTGTGGAGCGTGGGGGGCTGGCGGCTCTTGGTCTTCTCACTTTTCACTGTCAAACGCTCCACCAGGGTTCAGGGTTAAATGACAGCTGGAGCTGCAGGCCTGCTGACACCCTCAGGGGGAGGAGGGCTGGATCCTGGGCGAGGGGGCTACACTCAGAGGCGGATGCTCAGGCGAGAGAGGAGGGGGCAGGGCACCAGGGGAGTGGGCCCTGTGGGATGGGGGAGGGGTCTGGCCAGGGCGCGTCCCCGAGGGGCCCTAATGCCTTCTCTGCGCATGGTTCCTATGCCTCGAATTCTTCCAGGTTCTGGGGTTGCAGCATGAACGGGCCAGACAATGGCCCTGCCCTGCTGGGACAGCTCTGGGGGGCAGTAGACCAGAACCCCGTGGAAACGTGACCAGGGTGCTGGCAGATCCGAGATGGTTCCATAAAGAAAATATAGTAGACTCGTTCATTGTGGGGAAAGAGCGTGCTCTAAACCCCCTTGAGGAAGCCCTTGGAACCAGGTCCTCCGTAACCAGAGATGCCTGCAAAGCCCAGGGGAGGCCTCTGGCCACCAGAAAAGACAGCACCAAGGATCCCTGGTGGGAAGAGCTGGAGGGGCCCAGGCGCTAAGGGGTGCCGTACAGGGCCCCGGGGCAGTGGTGGAGGGCGGAGGAGGAGGCAGCAGCCAGGACCCGCAGGGCCCCATAGTCCACTTGGATGACTGCATCAGCAAAGGGTTTGTGGAGAGGAGCTTAGCCCCCAGGAGCGCCAGGGACCGATGTGGAGAAGAGAGCAGGGAGCAGGGGGCTGCGGTGGGCATCGCTGTGCCAGCGTTTGTGTGACAACCCCCGCCGGCCCTGGGTCCTGGGCCCTGGACTCTCGCAGTCACCAGAGCTCGAGCCAGAGTTGGGGGCATCTGGTAGGTAAGGTTGTCCAGGGCAGCAAACCTTGGGGATGGAGGGGTGCCCTGTGTCTGGAGAGGGGAGAGAGAGCGAGATAAGACATCTGCTTGCATGGTTGAGAAGTCCCCAGATCTACAGTGGGAAGGCTGGAGGCCTCAGGGGCACAGAGGGTACCTGGCAGTTCCGTTCAAGTTCAAAGTCCTGAGAATCAGGTGTTCCTGGTCTAAGCTGCAGGCTGACGGCAGAAGAGCAGTGGTCGGTCAGGGCGTGCTTGGCGCTCACCCTGCTTCCATCCATTGCATTGGCTCACATAGGGATGGGCGCATCCGTTCCAGTAGTGCAGAGGGGAGCCTCACCCAGAGACACACCCAGACACACCCAGAACACGGGTGAGCCAGCTACCAGGCACCCACGGCCCCGTCAAGTTGACGCTTAATTGACTGTCACGGTGGGTGGTGTGGTTGCTTGGCTCAGTGGTCACGTGCCCAGGCTTAGGGGCCAAGGAAGGCGGGACACAGAGGATTTGACTCGTCCCTGCGTGGGGAGCAGTGTCTACCACCCACCCAAGAGGGCAGGGGCGGTCCCGAGTGTAGGACCTGTAGGGCTAGGCTTCGAGAAACGACGAGTGTTCAGTCCATCGCGGCCAGAGTTCGAGGTTTATTTCAGGGCAAAATGAAGTCCTTGGAGGACTTGTAGTGGGAGGTGCAGGGATCCACTTTGCATCTCTAAAAGGCCACTCCAGCTCTGAGGGGAGAGAGGCTGGTGAGGGGCGAAACAGAGCAGAGGCTACCACTGGGGTAATGTTGATCGGACCATGTGGTGGCAGGAGATGGCGAGATTCCGAGTTGGTTTTGGAGGTGGGACAGAGCTTGCCGATGGGGTAACTGTGGGGAGTGGGGGTGAGCGAGGGCAACCCATGATGCAGTCACAGGCATGGGATGGGAAGAGACAGAGGGGAGAGTTGACTCGCTGATTCTGACATGGGTGAGACACCTGTTGCTTATCCAAGTGACAGTATCTGGATGTCATAGGCCTGACTCAGGAGACAGGTCAAGGTTCAGACAAGAACTGGCAGGACAGGCTTTGGAGCCAGAGGGCTGTGCTCCGACGCTCGGTTCTTCTGCTCACCAATACGTGCATGGGGCAAAGCTGCATACGCCTCTGAGCTCCGGTGTCCTCGTTATCAAACAGGGCAGTGTGACTGCTGCAACAGAGCCCTACACACTGGCAGTCCTCAAGCAGCACACTGCTGGAGGCCAGCACCAAGATGTCCACCAGGCCAGGCCCTCTGGGAACCCGCCAGGCTCCAGCGACTGGTGGCTTCCACCAAACACTGGTGTTCGCTGGCCTCGAGTGGCACTCGTCGACTCTGACGTCGCCAGCTCTGACGTCGTGTGGCATGCGCTTCTCCCCGTGCTGGATGTCTCTGTGATGGTGTGCAATCTCCCTCTCCCTTCTCTCACAGAGACCCGGCTCACTGGCTTGGGTCACCCTACCTCAGTATGACCAATCTTATCTCAAGTTGAAGGTAAAGAAACCATTTTCCTTAGAAGGTCATGTTCACAGATACCAGGGTTGGCACATCAACATACCTGTGGATGGGACACAGTAGAAGCCACAAGGGGTACTATCTATTCTGAGTGACAGCACAATTGCTGTCAGTGGGTATCCTTGTTCTCTCTTCCCGTTGGTGTGGATCCCGTGGGAACCAGTTACAGGGGGGTTGTGGGTACATTGGCAGAAGGCAGCAGCACACACCTGCGTCCTTAGCAGGGTTGTTCCCAATCCTCAGGAGTTGGGAAGGCAGAGCTCCCACCACTCTCTTGTATTGCATTGTATTTGGTGTCAATCAATAATCATTAGTAAAACAGAGATCACTTGAATTTTATTGTTATTGGTTGCTTTGTCATGGCTCCTTCTGGAGTTCCGATGGTACCCAAGAGATCTTCAAAAAGGTCATGGAAGGGCAAGTGCTGGGGTCAGTGGTTAAAATGCTGTTTGGGATGGCTGCACCTCATGTCAGAGGCCTGGGTTGGGTATGGGCTCCACTCCCATTCCAGCTCCCTGCTAACGTGCACCCTGGGAGGCAGCAGATGATGGCTCAGGGGCCTGGGTCCCCGCCACCCACGTGGGAGACCTGGGTCACGTTCCTGGGTCCAGCTTTGGCCTAGCCCGTTCCGAGTACTGTGAGCACTTGGGGGTGAACCAGCAGATGGAAAATCTCTCTCAGAAAAATGTATATGGAAAATATGTATCATGAAGAAATAATGCATGGATTTTAAACATTATTGCACCCAAATGACCTATTTTTAAATTCCATTTTCCGTCCACCTTTTATCATATGTATCTGAGTATGTTCTCTATTTGCTGTTTAAAGATTGATTTGTTTATTTGAAAGGTAGAGTTACCAAGAGAGAGAGAAACAGAGAGAGGTCTTCCATCCACTGGTTCACTCCCCAAATGGCCACAATGGCCAGAGCTGGGCTGATCTGATTCCAGGAGCCAGGAGCTTCTTCCAGTCTCCCACGCAGGTGCAGGGATCCAAGACTTGTGCCATCCTCCACAGCTTTCCCAAGCACATTAGCAGAGAGCTGGATCGGAAGTGGAGCGGCTAGGTCTCGAACCAGCGCTCACTTCGCCACGGCACTGGCCCCTCTCTATTCTTTAACACCAGAGCGTGGGACACAGTAGGTGGTCAGTGGTCGAGGGATGATGAGAAACACTGCCCAGCTGTCAGCGACTTCACCCTTTCTCACACTGCTGCGGGAGCATTCGCAACGCCGCCCAAGTCCCGCTCCTCCCACGTGACTGGAGGCACCCTGCTGGTGGAACTCAGCATCCGACGGGGAGTGGAGCTTCTCGGCCAGTGCGGGCAGCCTGTCCCCACCCTCATTTACCGGCGACACACAGTCTCAGCACCATGAATTGTCCTAACACCTCTTTATATGGAAATAACCTCCGATGTGCGGAAAGTCTGGGAAAACACCAGGAACGTAAAACGCAACACTTAAGGTCTTTAACATTCGCCCCAACTGCCTTCCACGTGGACGCTCCTCCTCCCCTCCCATGCCGTGGGTCTACATCTATGAAGTGCTTTTTTCTGAACCGTTTGAGACTTTTGTTCACTATACACTGTTATGCCTGAACACGCTCGTGTGCTGTATGTCGTGGAACACGGCTGTCCATCGACAGTTGGGTCCGTCGACCGCGTGCGAAGCAGGCACGGCAGGCGCTTGAGCTGAAGGGCCCTGTCTTCTGTGTCTCTCACGGCTTGGAAGAACCCGATTCTCCCTTCCTGTTGCGTAGGTTGCTCCTCCCTGGGGGGTTGCGTGATGTGTCCCCAGGAGTAGATCCCAGTGAGATGGCTGCATCAATGGTGCTGTCCCCTTCTCCAGGGACACAGCTGCAGGAGAGAGAGAGAGAAACACAAACTCACATCAGTGGTTCACTCCTCTAATATCCTGAGGATGGGCCGTAGCTCCAGCCAGGGGACAGGGACTCAGCCTGGGTCTCCCATGAAGGAAGCAGAAACCCAATTACCTGAGCCATCACTGCTTCCTTCCAAGATCTGAACTGGCAGGGAGCCAGAGTCGGGAGTGGAGTTGGGAATCGAACCCCAGCACTCCAGTTGCTGGTGTGGGCGTCTTAACTGTTATGTTAAAGGACCACTCCCAAAATATATTTTTAAAGATTGATTTATTTACTTGTCACGCAGAGTTAAAGAGGGAGAGAGAGAGAGAGAGAGAGAGAGAGAGAGAGAGATTGTCCATTCGCTGGTTCACTCCTCAATTGCCCGCAATGGCTGGATCTGTGCCCATCTGAAGCCATGAGCCAGGAGTTTCTTCTGGGTCTCCCACATTTGGGCCATCTTCTACTGCTTTCCCAGGCCATAGCACAGAGCAGAATCAGAAGTAGAGCAGCCGGGGCTCGAACTGGTGCCCATATGGGATGCTGGCACTACAGGCAGCAGCTTTACCTGCTACACCACAGCGCCAGCCCCCACACTTTGCCTTTTTTTTTTTTTAACTTTAGAGACATTTCTAGAAAGTTCACGAAAACAAGTTCATGAAAAATTCACATTATCTCATTCTGTTTCCTGTGCATATGCACACGTGTGTCTGGAGATTTTCAGCTTATGTTTCCAAGATCTGTCCACACTATCGATGTTCTTAGAGTTTACTCATTCTCATTGATGTATAACATTCCATTTCTAAAATACACAGGTACTTAATAGATCACATCAACAGAGTCGTGTGAACAGACAGAAAAGCATTCAATAAAATCTAGCATCCATTCGTGCTAAAGATTTTGAACAAACTAGGTACAGGGCTATACCTCAACATACTAAAGGCTATATATGACAAATTCACAACTCATTTCTTATTGAATGGGGAAGAGCTGAAAGAATTTCCACTAAGATCTGGAAGTAGACAAGGATGTCCACTCTCACCACTGTTATGGGGTGAGAGAGAGAGAGAGAATCTCCCTTTTTTTTTTATAACGCTTTTATTTAAAGAATATAAATTTCCAAAATACAGCTTATAGATTACAATGGCTTCCCCCCCATAACTTCCCTCCCACCCGCAACCCTCCCCTTTCCCACTCCCTCTCCCCTTGCTTCACATCAAGATTCATTTTCAATTCTCTTTATATACAGAAGATCAGTTTAGTATATATTACGTAAAGATTTCAACAGTTTGCCCTCACATAGCAACACAAAGTGAAAAATACTGTTGGAGTACTAGTTATAGTATTAATTCAAAATGTATAGCACATTAAGGACAGAGATCCTACATGATATTTTTTTTTAAATTGATTAACTTTCTATGCAATTTCCAATTTACAACCAAGATTTTTTTTCATTTTTAATTATCTATATACAGAAGATCAATTCAGTATATACTAAGTAAAGATTTCATCAGTTTGCACCCACACAGAAACACAAAGTGTAAAATACTGTTTCAGTGCTAGTTATAGCATTACTTCACATTGGACAACACATTAAGGACAGATCCCACATGAGACTTAAGTACACAGTGACTCCTGATGTTGATTTAACAATTTGACACTCTTGTTTATGGCATCAGTAATCTCCCTAGGCTCTAGTCATGAGTTGCTGAGGCTATGGAAGCTTTTAGGGTTCGCCGACTTCAATCTTATTCCGACAGGGTCATAGTCAAAGTGGAGGTTTTCTCCTCCCTTCAGAGAAAGGTACCTCCTTCTTTGATGGCCCCATTCGTTCCACTGGGATCTCACTCACAGAGATCTTTCATTTAGGTCTTCTTTTTTTTCCAGAGTGTCTTGGCTTTCCATGCCTAAAATATTCTCATGGGCTCTTGAGCCAGATCTGAATGCCTTAAGGGCTGATTCTGAGGCCAGAGTGGAGAATCTCCCATTAACTGGCTCACTCCCCACGTGGCCACAATGGCCAGGGCTAAGCCAGGCCAAAGCAAGGAGCCAGGAGCTTCATCTGGGTCTCCCACATGGGTGGCAGGGCCCAAGCACTTGGGCCATTTTCTGCTGCTTTTCCCAAGTGATTAGCAGGGAGCTAATCAATAGTGGAGCAGCTGGGACATGAGCCAGTACCCCTAGTCCTGGAGATTTTAACTAGAGCTACTAGGCAAGAGGAAGAAACAGGAAACCCACATTAGGAAAGGAGGAAGTCAAATTACCCCTGTACACAGACGACGTGACTCTACATGTAGAGGAACCAAAACACCAACAAAACTAACAAACTAGTTAACACATACAGATCAACATAGCGTTTTTATATACCAATACCGAGTTTTCTGGGAAGAAGTTGTAAGAGAATCCCACTCAAAATAGTTATCGAAAAGTAAAATATTTTGGAATAAATTCAGCCAAGGTTGTGGTAGATATCTACAATGATAACTACAAAGTATTAATGAAAGGAATTGAACAAGACATAAAAAATTGGAAAGAATTCCATTTTTATGGAGTGGAAGAAATAATATTCATGTTCCCATGTTCATGGATTAGAAGAATTAATAGGATTTTTTAAAAGATTTATTTATTTGCTTGAAAGTCAGAGTTACACAGAGAGAGGAGAGGCAGAGAGAGAGAGAGGTCTTCCATCCTCTGGTTCACTCTCCAATTGGCCGAAATGGCTGGAGATGTGCCAATCCAAAGCCAGAAGCCAGGAGCCTCCTCCAGGTCTCCCACGCGGGTGCAGGTGCAAGGACTTGGGCCATCTGCTACTGCTTTCCCAGGCCATAGCAGAGAGCTGGATTGGAAGAGGAGCAGCCAGGTCTCAAACCGGTGCCCATATGGGATGCTGGTACTGCAGACCAGGACTTTAACCCACTACACCACAGCGCCAGCCCCAGGATTAATCTTGTTGACATTATATATTAACCGAAGTGATTTAGAGATTCAACATAATCTCCGCCAAAACGCACTCCTCACAAAAGTAGACACAACAGTCCTGAGCTTTGCATACAAGTGCAGGAGACCTCGAGCAGCCAGGGCCATGCTGACCAGAGAGCGAAGCTGAAGCTGTCACGCGCCTGATGTCAGACTTAGCCACACAGCGGTTGTAAGCAAAGCCACGTAGCACCGGCATAAAAACAGACGCAAAGACCGCGGGGACAGGATAGCGTTCTATAGCCAGCCGGTCTACAGAAGTGCCAAAAACACTCGGAGGAAGACCAGCCTCTCTGATCAGTGGTGCTGAGGACACTGGATACCAGGGCCTGCACTGTGGCATGGTGGGGTAAGCTGCCACCTGGGATGGCGTGGTGGGGTGAGCCGCCACTTGTGACACCCGCATCCCCTATGGGCACCAGCTGGGGTCCAGGCTGCTCCATTTCTGATCCAACCTCCTGCTAATGTACCTGAGAAAGCACTAGAGGATGACCCGAGTATTTGGGCCCTGGTACCCATGTGGGAGACCCAGATGAAGACCCTGGCTCCTGGCCTTGGCTTGGCCTAGCCCTGCCTGTTGGCAGCCATTTAGGGAGTGAACCAGTGGGTGGAAGATCTCTCCGCCTCTCCATTCCTCTGTAACTCTGACTTTCAAATAAAGAAATAAGTATTAAAAATATGTATAGGCATGTTATACATCTAACACAGGGCTAATATCCAGAATACATAAAGAACTCAACTACAAACACCCAAACAGCCCAGGTAAGAAAAGGGTAGAGGCTCTGAAGAGCTCTCAAATGGAGGACACAAATGGCCAACACGTGCTTGGCACCACTAACCATCAGGGAAACGCAAATCAAAACCAAAATGAGGCATCTTCTCACTCCAGGTGGACGGACTGCTTTCAACAAGACACAAGGACCTGCTAAAAGGGAACTGTCCCACCTTGCTGGTGGGAACGTAGCTACAGCCATTTCAGAGAACACCATAGAGGTTCCTCAAAACACTAAAAATAGATCCCCCTATGACTCAGCCATCCCACCCCTGGGAAATATTCAAAGGCCACAAACCCAGCACATGAAGCAGACACTGGCCGTGCCACGTTTACTGCAGCACTGTGCCCAACAGCCGAGATAGGTAGTCAATCCGGTGTCCATCAAATGAATGCATGGATAAAGAGAAGGTGTTCTGTTGCGTAGTAGAATCTTATTCAGCCAGAAAAGAATGACATGCTAACGTCCCAGCACAGCGGGTGCAACTGGAGACCACGGTCTTCTGTGAAATAAGCCAGACGCAGAAAGACAAACGTTACGTGTTCTGCCTCCTACACCGAAGTTAACACAGTTGATCCAGGGATCAGGCGTCTAGCTTAGCAGTTAGGATGCCGGCCTCCCTCCCCAGGGCTCCTGGGTTCGATTCTGACTCCAGATTCTTCCCGCAGTCTCTGGGAGGCAACAACGATGGCTCGAGTGACTGGGGTCCTGCCACCCACACGGGAGTCCTAGCTCGGGTTCCTGGCTTGCAGCTCCAGCCTCACCCGGTCCTAGGCACTGTGGACATTTGGGGAGCGAACCAGCAGATGGGCGATCTGTCTGTCTTTCTCTGTTCATCTTTGTCTCTCAACTAATTTTTTATAGAGATTTATTTATTTATTTGAAAGTTGGCGTTATACAGAGAGAGAGGAGAGGCAGAGAGAGAGAGAGAGAGGACCCCCATCTGTTGGTTCACTGCTCAATTGGCCACAACTGCACCGATCCGAAGCCAGGAGCCAGGAGCTTCCTCTGGGTCTCCCATGTGGGTGCAGGGCCCAAGGACCTGGGCCATCCCCCACTGCCTTCCCAGGCCACAGCAGAGGGCTGGATCGGAAGCGGAACAGCCAGGTCTCGAATTGTCACCCATATGGGATGCCGGTGCTTCAGGCCAGGGTGGTAACCTGCTGCGCCACAGTGCTGGCCCCTGTACTAAATTTTTTAAAAAGTCATCTGAACTTAGAAAAGCGATTTTTCACATATCCTCCTACAGCACAATAGGCCCTTGTTATAAATGGTTGTCACTGGAGTTGGTGGTGTATGGCTATTGAGAACAGTCCTTAGTCCACACTGTATATTTGCTTTCTCCAGAAATCATGTATGGAAACGCTAACCCTCCGTGGGATGGCCTTGGGAAGGCGAGTAGGTCTGAAAGAGAGCCGCTCAATGGGATCAGTTCCTTAGGAGGAGAGAGAGACCAGGGCGTGTCCCCTGTCCCCCTACTCTTTCTGCCGTGTGCAGACATCGCAGGAAGGCGGCTCCTACCAGCAACAGAATTAGCGGATGCCTTCCCTTGGCTTTGCTGGCCTCCATGACCCTGAGATGTAACATGGTCTTTTGGTTACCGCAGCCTCCACTAGGGCCATCCAGCTAGGACCAGGCCTATGTGGGGGCTGTGCTAGGCACAGGCCCGAGTGCCGTGGCTGGGTCCTGGGGCACACACACATTTGGCTTGAGTAGCTGGTGCCAAGCAGTTTTGCTGAGCGAGTCTCTTGGCTTGGATTCCCTCACGCTCCGTCTCTCCGTCCCTTGCGGTGGACCGGCTTTTGAACGAAACATTAAGCAGTCGGGAGCACTGGTCACACAACCTCGGTGAGGTCCCCCTATGCCACTCCTCGGCTGAGGGCTTCCTCTGTGCCTTTGGTCCACGGGGTCATTCGTGTTTGCAAGGTCCTTGCAGAAGCCTTGGTGCGCTGTCCCAATGGGTTGTCTGCAGTGCGCTTTCTGAGGTCTTGTGTTGAGTGGTGGAGGTCCTTCAGCACCGGGGATCTGAGTGGTTTGCTGGTTTCCTGGGTCACAAACACCTGCCCCCTTCATGGCGCCTACCCTGTCACTCTCTCAATACCACCTTTCCTAATACAGCTCTCGTCTCCTGATGATCGTTGTTCCTAGAAAGATCTGCCGTGAAGGTAGTCCACACCTATCTAGGTACCTCCTAGGAGCCTTCGTCCCACCTCGAGCTGATCCCTGTGTGCGGTGTGAGGTAAGGGGCAAGCAGCGCTTTTTCTCTGTGTGAATATCCAAGGATTGAAAAGCTCGGAGCTTCCACTCCGGTCTGGCTTGCGGATAAAGGACGACACAATAAATCAGGCGTTGGCTGTCGGAAAAGCACGTGTAGATCTAACCCTGCATCGTCAGGTGCGCGCTGTGTGTTTGCGCCTCGATCCTTGTGCACACATTATACCGTCTTTGAACAGAGCGTCGGAGTACGTCTCAACGTCGGCCATGTATGTCGCCTAACGTTGGACTTCTCCACAGTTCAGGCGGGATTCTTGACTCTTTGTATTTCGTGTAAAATTTAGAATCGGAATCAGCTTGTCAGTTTTCAGCAGAATTACCTGTTGGGGTACTGGTGGGCATCACATGACATCTATAGATCCGTTTGCCAGGAATCGACGTCTATTACAGGATGGATCTTCTGGTCCCTGAGAGCCAGCACAGCCTCCACCTCCTGTGGGGTTTCTTTCATTTCTCCCCATGATATTCTACACTTTTCAGGGTGTAGCTCTCACATAGCTTCTATTATGCTTCGTCTTCAATATCCACTCGTTTTAACGCTATGCAAATGGTATTTTTAAAAATCAGATTGGCTGGTTGTGGCTGGAAAGAAAAATATAGATGGTCTTTTGTTGATCTTATGTTCAGAAATTGCACCAAGTTAAATTATTTATAAAAATGTCTGTGTGGATTTCTTGGGGAGCGAGACAAGTCACGCCATCTTTCAGTGAGGACAGCTTCATTTCCCGAGGCCCCGGTTCCGTTGTCTGCTACAGCTTTTTGTTCCGTCCCTGCATGGATTGCGTTTGATGGCCCAGGGCCTCCAGGTCAGCCCTGACCGGAAGCCATGACCGGCGCATTCTATCCGTCTCTTGGCCCCTGGGCTCTGTGGTCTGTACTTTTGTAGATATTCCGCACAGGGTGAGGGCAACAGGCTTCATTTCTCCTTTGCTGATGATTTTTTTTTTGGTTTGCTTGTTTTGTTTTTTAATCACACGTGAGTGCTGCATTTTGTGAAATGTTTTTTCTGTTTCTTTTAAGATGATTGGGGGGCTGGTGCTGTGGTGTAGCAGGTTAAGCCGCCACCTGCAGTGCCGGCATCCCATATGGATGCTGGTTCAAGTCCCAGCTGCTCCACTTCTGATCCAGCTCCCTGCTAATGCGCCTGGGAAAGCAGCAGAGGATGGCCCAAGTCCTTGGGCCCCTGCACCCACGTGGGAGACCAGGAAGAAGCTCCTGGCTCCTGGCTTCGGGTCTGCGCAGGTATGGCGGTTGCGGCCAGCTGGGGAGTGAACCAGCGGATGGAAGACCTCTCTCTCTCTCTGCCTCTCTCTCTCTCTCTGCCTTTCCTTCTCTCTCTGTGTAACTCTGACTTTCAAATAAAATAAATAAATCTTTTCAAAACAAGAGGATCTTATGTTTTCTCCCGTTTTTCTGCTAATGTGGTAAATCACATCTATCGATTTTCAAACCTTTAATCAACTTTGCGTTTTTGGCATCAACACAGTTCGGTCCGGACACGTTTTCCTTCTTCTATTCGACCTGCTCACTTCCCTTCTGGAACTTTGCATCTAGGAGGGTCTCAAAAAGAGTTCGTGTTAAGTGCGTATCACGAAAAACTGGGCATGGATTTCAGAATTTCTTTGCTCCTAAACAAACATTTTTAATTCCATTTTTCACGAACGTTTTGAAGCCCCTTTGTAAGTCTGCGGCTCACTAGGATTTAGGATCAGAGCTCGCTGGTTCCGGAAGCTGGCTGGGGAGTTTCCTCTCCTGGTAGCGGAGGAGTCGGTGGAAGACGGACGCCACTTCTTCCTTAAGCCCCGAGTCGTCCGGGAGAGCTCCCGATGGCCACGGTGCTCGGCGTGCTTCAGCGTGCTTCAGCGTGGTAGCAAGGATTTCACTGGAGACCCAGTGACTTAACAGAAGCTGGATGGGCCGGCGCCGCGGCTCACTAGGCTAATCCTCTGCCTGCGGTGCCGGCACCCCGGGTTCTAGACCTGGTCAAGGCGCCGGATTCTGTCCCGGTTGCCCCTCTTCAAGGCCAGCTCTCTGCTGTGGCCTGGGAGGGCAGTGGAGGATGGCCCAAGTGCTTGGGCCCTGCACCTGATGGGAGACCAGAAGAAGCACCTGTCTCCTGGCTTCGGATTGGTGCAGCGCTGGCCGTAGTGGCCATTTGGGGGGTGAACCAATGGAAGGAAGACCTTTCTCTCTGTCTCTCTCACTGTCTAACTCCACCTGTCAAAAAACAAAAAAACAAAACAAAACCAGAAGCTGGACGAAGCGGATTTCCCTCTGTATTCTAAGATGAGCTTGGCTGTAAGTTCTGTGTATCCAGCTCTTTGTCCAGTTCATCAAGATTTTCTAATTTGTTGACAAGAAAAAAAGTCGCCAATATTTTATTTTTTTAGGATTTATTTTATTTATTTGACAAGTAGAGTTACAGAGAGAGTCAGAGAGAGAGAGAGAGAGAAAGAGGTCTTCCATCCCCTGGTTCATTCCCCAGATGGCCGCAACGGCTGGAGCTGCGCCGATTCAAAGCCAGGAGCCAGGAGCTTCTCTGGGTCTCCCACACGGTGGGATGCCGGTGCTCAGGCCGGCTTTAACCCGCTGCACCACAGTGTCTGTGAGCTGCGGAGTGACATCCACTTATCCTTGCCTGGAACTGCTTACCTCAGCAGTCTCTGTTTTTCCCCCTTTAATTGAGTTATCAAGAAGTTTGTAGCATTTTTTTGTTTTTTTCAAAGGATAGACTTTTTTTTTTCTGTGACAGGCAGAGTGGACAGTGAGAGAGAGAGACAGAGAGAAAGGTCTTCCTTTTGCCGGTGGTTCACCCTCCAATGGCCGCCGCGGCCGGTGCGCTGTGGCCATCGCACCGTGCTGATCTGATGGCAGGAGCCAGGTGCTTCTCCTGGTCTCCCATGGGGTGCAGGGCCCAAGCACTTGGGCCATCCTCCACTGCACTCCCGGGCCACAGCAGAGAGCTGGCCTGGAAGAGGGGCAACCGGGACAGAATCCGGCGCCCCGACCGGGACTGGAACCCGGTGTGCCGGGGCCGCAGGCAGAGGATTAGCCTATTGAGCCAAGGCGCCGGCCAGAATAGACTTTTAATCCTTTACATTGCATTCCGTTTTCCTCTCATTAAATGAAAACACAAGTAAGCTACGGGATGCGATTTTGGATGATTTTTCACCATGAAGACGCGTTACACTTGCAGAGACAATGTGCCTACCCTGACGGCACGGCACCCAGCGTGTGCGCGTATCGGAGCTTCACAGGTGCCCCGTGCATATGTGCAAATGTTTACATTTTCATTAATACATGAGTAATAATAGAGCAGTAAATAAAATTCAACTGAAATGAAGTCCAAGAATTCACAGGAAATGTTTCTTCCGTTAGTTTCTGTTCATTGATTTCTGATCTTCGTCACGCGTTCCTTCTGCCTTCTCTAATTTTCTCTGCTTGCTTCCCTCGAGTTTTTCCCAGCACTTGGGATATTCTTGTTGTCATCTCCGGCTCAGCTCCACAGGGGTCAGAGACGCACGCACTGCAGGTGATTTGAATGCTCTGCAATTTGTGAGTTTCTGTTTGTAGCCCAGCGGATGGACTGTTTCCCAGTGCTGGGCTTATGCTTGGAAAGGGGCACGAATTCTGCAGTCGCTGGGTGGAGTGGGTGTCTCTGGGTCTCTGTGTATTCTCTGCATCCAGTTATACACGGGACCCATTAGGTGAGCAGCTTCTATCAATGTTCTGTCTGTAGCATTTTCATCTCTCACTTTGGCACTGGTGGGGGTGTGGGCTAAAGTCTCCTGTGTCCTCCCTTCCCTGTGTCTGTGTCTCGCCCGGCTCTGGTTCGCTGCTGCGTCTGCCGCAGCTGGAGCAGATGTGGCTTGCACTCAGCCCACGAGCCCATCCAAGCTGGATCCTTGTGGCGTTCGCCTCGTTCCCACTCCCGTTCGTGGCCACTACTCTGAAAGCACCCACACTCGTTCATTCACTGGACACCACTTACCGCGTGTCCACCCCGCACAGCACTGCAGACGGTGCAGAGGGTGCTGCACCTGTCTGTGCGTTAGGAACACATTGCAGTTCTGTTTACGAAGGGCTTAGCACCCCGGCTGCATGTTTCTCATTTAGGCTCTCATTCCCCAGGGGGCATCACTCTAACCCAGCCCATGTTCCATGCCAGGTGGATCTTTCTAAAGCACCTCTTTCATCTCATCGCTTAAATGCTCAAAAACTTGCTTTGATGGGGTTGGCGCTATGGCTCAGTAGGTTAATTCTCCACCCGAGGGGCTGGCATCCCATGTGGGAGCCGGTTCTAGTCCCAGCTGCTCCACTTCCGATCCAGCTCTCTGCTATGGCCTGGGAAAGCAGCAGAAGATGGCCCAAGTGCTTGGGCCCCTGCACCCACGTGGGAGACCTGGAGGAAGCTCCTGGCTCCTGGCTTCAGATTGGCCCAGCCCCGGCTGTTGCTGCCATTTGGGGAGTGAACCAGCGGATGGAAGACCTTTCTCTCTGTCTCTCCCTTTCACTGTCTATAATTCTACCTCTCAAATAAATAAATAAAATCTTAAACAAAAAGCTCGCCTTGCTTCCTGGAGCCTGTAGCACAGCAGGGTTTTTGGGTTGCGTCGCCGAGACAGTCTCTCTCGTTTCCCTGCAGGTCTTAACCAAGCTGCCTGTGGGGACCCATGGATAGGCCTGCCATGGGACACCCCCCCCCATGCTGGGCGTGGCTTATAGCAGTAATGCGGATGTAGCAGCTGATTGAACTTTCCATCTAGCTGAGGATCGTGGTAAACAACATGATGGCGTTAATGCCCTGCTCACTGCGTGACTCCACAGCTGAGAGTGACTCCACAGCTGAGCGTGATCAAGTACCGGATTGGAGAGCTCCGCGCATGGATGATACCCCGTTTGTGATTGGTTGAATTCGGTATATAAGCGGACCACGGGAGAAGGAACGTGCACGCCAGCTTTCCCCCTTAAGGAACGTGCGTGCCATCTCTCCCCCTTCTCCCGGTCCCCCACTCTTTTCCCCACTCTTTCTAAGTAAAAGTCTACTGAAGACCGATTAACTGCGAGCAGTGTCGTTCCTTTTGCGGCCAAAGGAGCGACACTGCCAACTGCACGTGGGGGCTGAAGCGCCCCGAGGCCGTCTTAACCGGCAGCGCGCTGGGCGCGATCTTCCCTCCAGAACACTGCTTGACCTGAGAACCCTTCTCCACCTACAAAGACAGCATCCAGCTTCCTGCTGGCCCCTGAATCCCGCGTGAACACCGGGCAGCTCTTTCCTGAGCGACTCTCTCTCATCTTGTGTGTAGTGTAGACAGTCGGCTGAAACAAGTTAGATGTGATTAATACCACGTCTGGAAGTGTCCATAGCCCCACGTGCTGACGGATTAAGTACCTTTCTGTCCCCCCGTGGCCTAGGAGACACTGTGGGCAGCAACATTAACACAAGTTCACCTTCCCTCCAGGCAGCAGTAGACGTGGCCCCGGCGTCTGTCCAGGCTTGACTGAAAGTATCGTCTTGTCCTCCTCGCCTCTGTCTGCCCACGGGCTTCCACGGTCACGGGTGCTAGGGGTCTACGAAGAACCCTGCACCCTGTAGCAAGTTCTGGTGTGCCTATTTATTGCCGCAGAACAAAGCCACTCTGCAAAACAGGTGACGGCCTCTCAAGATTCCGCGGGCCAGCTCAGCAGTCCTCTGCTCGAGTGTAGCCCCAGCTGTGCGCTAGTCACGTGGTGAGGTTGATGGGCTGGAGTCTCCAGGACGGGCCCACTCGCTCACGTTTCTGGGGCTCGGGGGGATGGCAAGAAGGCTGGGCTCAGCTGGGCAGGAGGAGGGCTGGGCCGGCCCCTCACTGTCCCCGTCATCCCAGGGCCTCCCCAGCTGGATAACTGGACGCCTATCCTCCGGGTCAAGTGGAAGTGGCCTTTTCTTTCCCATGGCCCACAGAGCCTGTGGGCAGGCTTGATAAGACCCCATGTCTCCTGGCCACCAATGAAAGAGGCGGCAGGCACATGGAGAGAGGAAAAATGCACTCGGCTCTTCTAACCTCTGCTTTGCCATTAATTCTGCAATTATTCACAGATTTCTTGAGACATTCCTGGCCCCTCTCCGTTGCTGATATTTGAGATGTTTTCGAAAAGAATTTCCACTTCCTAAAAATGAGCCAACAAAGGATGAGAAAGCGGGCTGGGAATGTGTTGAAATCAATTTGTTTGCAACTCCAAGACAAGACTTGGGAAAGTGGAGCAATTACGACTATTAACTAAATGATGCCTTGCTGTTTTCTTTGGATTTAAAAATACCCTTCACTCACACGGGCCCTTTTAAATCTGCAAAGCACTTTATCTTTAGTCTTGCAACATTTCTCAAAAGGATAGAGGAGAAATTTCTATCTCAAGTTTATAAATCTTGTAAAATATAAAATCTACGTAACTTCTTCAACATGACCCATATAATAAAACCATATACCTATTTAATTATCACAAATCAGAGTGACGAGAGAGAGAGAGAGAGAGAGAGGTCTTCCATCCACTGTTTTACTCCTCAGAGGGCTCCAATGGCCGTGGCTGGGTCAGTCCAAAGCCAGGAACCAGGAGCTTCCTCCAGGTCTCCCACGTGGGTGGCAGGGCCCCAAACACTTGGGTGATTTTCCATTGCTTTGACACGTAGCGCGGGGGAGGAGCTGTGAACGCCCGTGTTAGGGACACGGAGCTGCCTCAGGACTCAGAGGGAGCTTTGCTGAGATGGGCGGTTGAGCTGGGTGTGAATTGGCTGGAAGAGGAGGAAGATGTCCGGGCAGGGGGGACTGTGCGTGAAACCCTGAGGCGGGAGGAGCTCCGTGTGTGTGAGAATGCAGGGAGACTCCAAGGGGCTGGGGGTTGGCGACGCAGAGGGGGCGGCTCCAGTGGGTGAAGCTGACGAGATGCCACGTACGAGGCCGTCACATGTACACGCTTGAGCTGTATGGCCACAGCTCAACCCTTGACCTGCTGATGTCTCCGTTGTCTGATGACTGAATGTGCCGAAGCTCCAGCCTCAACGCTTCCCCGAGCCTGGTATCATTCAGTGCCAACCTGATGCATCCACTGAGGCACCCAGCAGGCGTGGTCACGGTCAGAACAGAGTTCCTTGGGCCAGTCTGAAGCCAAGAGCCTGGGGCTTCTTCAGGGACGCCCACATGGGTGCAGGGACCAGGCACTTGGGCCATCCTCCACTGCTTTCCCAGGTGCCTTAGCAGGAACCTGGATGGGAAGTGGAGCATCTGGGTCTTGAACCGGCAGCCATATGGGATGCTGGTGTTGCAGGCGGCAGCTTCACCCACTGGCTCCTGGTCATGACTGCTTTTCAGTGTCCCAGCAGCAACCACCCCTCTCTGAAGTCACAGGTTTACGTCTGTCTGATCTACCTCACAGCAACTTCTAAACACAAGCTCCAAGGGAACAGGGCCTTGTCAACCTCACCTAGCAAAGTCGTGGGGCACCAAGTAGGTACAATTAAAAATCTGTTGGCTGAACGGATGAGTGTGGGGAAAAACCCACCTTGGCCCCAGGGCCAGGATCTACTCGCCTAGACTTGCTAGGTGCAAGGAATATTCTAGACCTCACACCAGGGATCCCGAGTAAGACGCCCTGGAACCTGCGAGTTCTTGAATGAAGAGCAGGACCTCATTCATGTAGACAGATCCAGCGCTCAGGGCCCACGACGGTTACCTTTAGTATAATTGGGTAACTTGGATATTTCGCCCCACGCGAGTTCCAAACAGGGCGTGGCTGATTCCTGCAGTTAACATTTTAGCACAGTCCAGGGACTCTCTCGACACCAGCGTCTCCACCAGGAAACCCGTGGCCGTGGGGACACTGCCCCACCCTCCGTGAGCTCCACATGGGCAGTTAGCTTATTCCCAGGTCAGCTCCTTCCGTCCGTTCCAGTTTAAAACAAACATAAAAGGACTTGGGAAAACCGCCTCCCCTGGATGCGTATAAACTTTCAAATAATGGCTCCAAACAGCTATTGATTGCCCAATGGGTGATTTATAATTACAGATTACACGTGTGGTAAAAAGGCCTTTGTGGGCCCTCTGAGACTTGTTTTACTGGGTTAAAGGGTAATTAGGGTCTTTTATGTGGATCCACCATAACCGCTCCTTGGCAGCAATTAAAGGTTGTGGAATGGATCCCCAGCTCTGGCGGCGTTTGGCACACCTCCCCCCACCCCCAGCTGCTACAGAGCTAGGGAGAAGAGGAGGGGGAGGCGCAATCGGATGCTTCAGGGTGGGGGCCCGGGCCGGGGAGCTGTTTTGCCTTCAAGCCGCATTCCGGCTTCTGCAACCTGGGCCAGGAGGAGGAGGAGTTGGCTCTGAATCTGGGGGCAGCTGCCCTCAGCCAGCCTTGGGCAGAGTGGAAATTGCCATTCTCTTCCCACCAGGCGCGGCACCAACCTGCGCTGGAGCCGCCTCAGCACTTCCTCCTCTGGGCGCGAGCACTGGTTTTCAGGTTTCGGTTCCAAGTGCCTGTTCCCAGGCTGGTGCATTGTCAACGCAAACTTTGCTTCCCTCCTGCTGACCGGGCTCGGGGAAGCACTTCCCAGTGCTCAGCGCCGAGTCCCACTCGGGGCCCAGCCTCGGGAGAAACGCCCGGGCGTGGGGCCTGGGCCCTGCACCTGCTGGCTCGGCACTCACTCTGCGTGACCTTGAGACAAGTATTTGACCTCTCTGTAGCCCACGACTCTTGGAAGGAGCAGCTTCTGGGAGACTCTTGCTAAGTGCCAGGAATAGTCTAGGTACTTGTATTTTTTTTTCTTAAAAACTATAAAAAGATTGATTTGTTTTTTTTAAATGTGATTTCTACTTTGAAGATAGTAGAAATGCTTTGGAAGGGAAAGAAGTCACCCAAAGCCGCAAAGTATATAAGTGAAGGTTTAAACTGAGGTCTAGCTCAACCGTTTTGTTCTCCGCTCTCGTATCTCTAGGGTTATTTTCTTTTTCATTTTTATTTATCGATCTGAGAGGTGTTGCTTTGTGAAATATCTATTCTCACTTATTTGGAAAGGCAGAGAGACACAGATGGAGGAAGGTCTTCCACCCGCTGGTTCACTCCCAAAAGCCTACAACAGCACAGGCTGGGCCAGGCAGAGCCGGGAGCCTGGACTCCTTCTGGGACTCCCACGTGGGTGGCAGGGGCCCAAGAATTTGATCCAGCACCTGCTGCCCCCCAGGGTGCGCGTTGGCAGGAAGCTGGGGCAGGGACTCGAACCAGGCACCTGGACGTGGGTTGCAGGCTAAGTGGGGCTAACGGGGTCTTAACCACTGAACGCACTCCCGAGGTGGTGCCTTCCAGGCACAGCCAGCCCTGGCCGCCCCTGGCCAACGCAGCGGCTCCCTTCTCTGCGCACCTGGGGCGTTTGTGCATTTTCTCCTCCGTAACAGCCGAACAGCAATGATTTGTTTGTCCATCTGTCGGTCCCCCTGGACTGAAGCAGCCCAAGGCAGGACTCTGCTCTTCACTCCCAAGTGTAGGCAGCATTCAAGGAAAGCATTTTCTCTAAGTACCAGGGGACCTCGGAAGGTTCACGGAAAATGGAACTAAAAGGAAGACTTATTCTGATGCCAAAAAGCTGAAATCCACGCATCCTCACAAAGTTCAACAGGAAAGTTGTTTGCACCAAGAGTCCCGGCTGTTAATTTCGCTTCTGCAGACTTTCTGAGGTCCGTCAGAGTAGCGGGAAGGTGCAGTTCCTAGTCAGCTGACGTGGAGGCCTGGGGGCCCGGCAGAGCCAGCAGGGCTGGGTGACAGCCGGCACACGGCCGGGTGCACGCCGGGAGGATGGACAAGAGAAGGCCCGGCCTGGCCGCAGCCACCAAGGCCAGGCCTCTCCGTGGGAGGCGTGAGAGGACATCAGCAAGGCCACTCGGGTGAGGCGTGCAGGGTGTGGCCAGGCCAGAGGCCGGGAGTCCACCTAGAAGTCCTACCGGTGGCCCACACGGGGCAGGGGAGGCAGCTCGGGCTGGGCCGTGGGGTCCTGATTCTCACTGCACAAAGATCGGCCTGGAGTCTTGTGTTGGTTAAGACCCCACGGCTCTTCTGCAAGCGTAGAAAATTATCTCCCACCCCTTCCGCATTAGATGAGAATTCCCCGGGGCCCAGGGCCGTGGCATAGCGGGTGACGGCTCTGTCTGTGACCCCAGCATCGCCTGTGGGTCCCAGCTGGAGTCCCAGCTGCTCCACTTCTGATCCGGCTCCCTGCTAATGCACCTGGGAAAGCAGCAGGAGGTGGCCCACGAGCTTGGACCCCTGCATCCACATTGGAGACCCGGATGGAGCGCTCTCTCTCTCGCTCGCTCTCTCTCTCTCTCTGACTCTGCCTTTCAAATAAATAGTTTATAAATAAAGTCTTCCTGTGTTAAAAGGACTGCCTGTAGCCCTAACCTGTAAAGCGCATGTTGGTTTCCAAGACCTCCATGCAGAGAAACACGGGGGTGCCTCTGGTTTGCTCTGTCTGCCTGCGCAGGAGGGGTTGGGGAGCTTTCTGGGGCTCCCTGGATGCTGGGAATAGCAGATCCCAGTCTGCCTCCCGCTGACTCAGGAAGTGAAAGAAAAACACCCAAGAGTTATTCCAAACATTCTCGAAGGTGGAATTAAGACATACATTTTTGATGCAAAAATCTGAAATTGGGTGCGTGGTTTTCTCCTGGTGCACATCCTCTGTGAATTGTTGGACGATCCCTTGCTCATGCTAGGTCTTGCTTTCCTGGGTGCCCTCTGTCCGCATCGGGTGAAATTAGGGTCCCTGCTACTTCTTCAAGTCCAGAGGAGCGAGGAAGAGGGTGCTCAGCAGCTCCCAGGGGAAGTTCAAGGCTGCCTCGAACCCTTCCTTCCGAACCCCTGACAGCCGCAGAGTCAGGGCGTGTGCGTGGGCTCCAGCAGGGAGCTGGGTGTGGCAGGTGCCGGCGGGGCTCTTCCTGGTGTAGGTCCCAGGTGCTGCTGAGGCGAATGCCGGTGGGTTGCCCTTGCGCTCTGCACCGTGAGGGCCAAGGCAGTTAGGAGAGGGACCCAGGGGCCAGCAGAGCGCTGAGCCCCCAGAGCACGGGCAGCAGCCTGGCTCGGCTCAGCTGAGGGATCAGTGCGTGCCTCAGGGGAACGGTGGGGCCGAGGTCCCTCCTGGCTGAGCCTTTGAGCGTCCTGGGCCTGGCGCCCAGTTAAAGCCTGTGAAAACGACCCTCACGCTGGCCAAAGCTTGTTCTTTCTGCAAACTCAGCCCAGTGGACCAGAGGACTGCCCTTTGCTTCAGAGACATGGCACTAGCTGGAAAGTTTGTACCAAAAGGTTTACCAGTTGACTGTTTTGTGTAATCATCATATCCATGTTGTCTTCTGCATATGGATGTAGGTAGTGGGAGACCCATTTAACAGATGGAAAGGCTGAGTTGCAGAGAATAAGTTTAATATATTTCTGAAGGTTGCACAACAATTAGACGGTGGATAAGAAATAAAACTTAGAGTCACTTGACGTCAAGTGCTTTCATTGGCGTCTGGAATAGACAAGCCACGCCCTCGGCACCGTGTGTAGAAGAGTGAACAGACGGGATTTTCCCTCCTGGGTCTTTCAGTCCAGCCGTGGAGACATTCATAGACTAAGAAGGACTCAGAATACAGAAACTCGTAAATAGAGACAAGACCTGGGGTGCCAGGAGGAGCTGTAGGGATGAGGCTGTGTTTGCGGGGTGTGTGTGAGCTGAACACCATTTGTAACCTTTGATCGCTGAGAGAAGGAGGGAGGAGCTGGGAACAGAGGCTGGAGCCGGGATGCGGTGGGGAGCCGAGGTACCGCACGAAGCCAGGAGACCCCGGTAGGCTTGAAGGAAACAGTTGAAGCTGACAGGGACTGGGAAGCGCGGGGTGCAAGGTGAGATTGGCTTCTCAGCGAGTGAGGCTCCTTCAGGCGTGGATGAGAAACGCGGGGCTCGAAGCAGGGAGTGGACATAGCTTTGGCATGTTTAAGCAATCCTTCGAGAGGCTCCATGGACACTAGACTGTAGTGGGACGAAAGGAGGTTGCAACGATCGAGGGGAAAGATGACAGTTCTTTGTCTTCCAATCCTGCAACGTTCGCGGGCCACGGTGTGTGCTGTGATGGTCATTCTAGAAAACCGGCTGACAGGTGAGCAAGGAGGTTCACAGCTATGTTTTTACATTCATCCTTGAGTTTTCGGGACTTGACAAAGTGCCAAGGGACGGTGGCGCAAGGGGCACACGGGTGATCCAAAGGCGGCACCACGTGTCCTACGGGTGACATCTGGACAGGAAAGCGACCACCTGGGACTGCTGCGACACGCCTCCGCTTCTCCCAGCTCTGTGGCGACGGGCAGGTGCTCCACCTCGATGAACTAACGGACGTCATCCAGGACAGGAGGATCAGGGTGGTGCCTCACTCTGCTTCAGACTAGAAGAGGATTAGACGCAGAACTCGATCCATTCAGATTAAGTGAGATAAGAAAGCACCCAGCACGATTCCTAACGGAGCAAGCCCCCCGCTCCTCATCCTTACTAATCACGAATCTTCCACACTACCCAATGGCGTGCGATCAGACCCAGGCATCCCTTGCCTGGAATGAGGAATTTCTGTCCCCAGGCAAAGCATGGGCACGTGTAGCTTAATTTGCGAAACATTGCATTTCCCATCACCCCAAACGATTTTCAAACGCTTTGAAATTCCTGGATGAAAGAAATTATATAAATATGAGATATTATTATTCCAAAGAGAGATCTTGCCCCCAGAGCTAGCCTTCCCCTAATGACTCCAGGCTGCCTTGAGTGTAGCTTGCTTTATTCTCCAGCAGAACAGTCGGCGGTACGGAACACAATTACAGACGCGGCTTTAAAAACCACCGGTAATTGGATTTCTGAATGCCATTTGAACTTTGGCGAAAGACGATTCTTCTGGCTCCAAAACGCACTGTGTAGGCTGCTGGGGAGCTTTGCGTCTTTGATAGCCTCCCGGTGGAGGGAGAATGTGTCCGACACCTCACACGCCGGGCCGCCTCGCGTCCCACTCCAGTTCTGCCGAATTAGATGCTCTTGGAAAACCTCGTCTGCTGAGAGCGTGCCCTCGGGGAGCTTCCCCAGATGGTCCCCTCGTCTACACTCGGTGGTCTGAGCTTACTCTAAAGCTGCTCAGGAGTTCCTGTAGGTACCCTATCTCCAGCAGCAACCCAGATGGCCCCGGGTGGCTCCGTTTCTAGAGACTTCTATCCAGAGACATCTAGAGCAATCCAGAGAAATCAAGGCACTGATTTGCGTGTCTTTAAAAAAGTTAAGAAATCTAAGTTATTCCTCAGAAACCCTTTTCCTCTCTTCCTTTTTCTCTCCTCAACTCTCCTGCGATGCTCGGTGCTCCAGGGTGGTGCTTACTAATTCGTCTTGCTGTGGTTTGAGTCCCAGAACTTCACAAGCTGGAAGCTTGGTCCCAGTGTGGTGGGAGGGGCCTTTAAGAGGGAGTGGCCCTCCTGCTTCAGGTGCCAGGAAACGCGCAGAGAGATGCGTTGGGCTCCCTCTCTCCCATGTGAGTGGCCACCGTGGCTCTAGCCGCGGGCTGGTCCTCTGCAGGGCATCGGAGGGTGATGGCATTCATGGTCCCCACACCTTGCCATGCCACTGGGCAATCTCCTGCCCCTGCTCCCCTGGGACCCCTTTGCACCCCGCACTGAGCAACCCCCTCACAGGCTGGGAGCTCTGGGAAGCTTCTAGAGAGATCCTGTTCCCTTGTAGGAGGGATGGCACACAAGCACTGGCTGGTGTCTCCCTCAGCACCTGTCCGCAATGGCGAAGAGTTCTCCTCCCCGTGAGGAGCTCAGGCCACCCGGAACTTCCACTCCGTCTGGTTCTGGATTGTTCCCAGGCTCCCCACAGCACCCCCGGCCTCAGAGGTGCTCTGTCCCCCACTGCCTGGTGGGCCTCTCCAAACCCCCTACTGTCTGCTCCAAGCTCTCTTGCTCCCCTGCCCCGCCCCCAGCTTACATCATCAGGTTCAAGTTCACTCCCTTTATGCCGACAGATGCAAATGAGCAAAACTTACCCAACCCCCCCCCCCCAAGCCAAGCAGTTTCAAGTCAGCTCAGCGCCCCAGAGAACAGAATCGCATCCAATAAGGCCGGGCTGCTGCTTTCTTTGCATGGCACGCTGTGAACTGATTTATGGTTTGGAAGCGACAAAAAGGTGCTCGCAGACTTGAGGGGGAGTTTGGCTCTGGGGCGATGCCCCCGCCTGCAGGGAGCGGCATTGTGGGCCCTCCAAGAGCTGGGAAATGCGGGCTTCCTTGGGGAGCTGTCAGCAGGAATTGGCTACAGTCTGTATGGTAAACAAACACAAACTGCCTATTTAATTGTTGAACCGCGAGAACAAACGGGCCGGTGTTGGCAAGTGCGTCGCAGTCAACAGTCAACTCTGCAAAACCCCAGCCCGTTCCCATGATGCACCGTGACCCAGCCCGCACCGGCATCCAGACCCGAGCGCGGCTCCCTTGGCGTTGGAACCATGGCCGGAAGTGGAGCACGGACTTCCCTCAGCAAGGAGATGAGAGCGACGTAACCTCTGAACAGGCGCCAAGGTGACCCCTGTGTCGAAACCTCGCTTGGGTTTCCCTGGCATGGTTGTGCGTGCATGTGTGTTTGTGTGCACATGTGTGTGCGCGTGCGTGTGTGTGTGCACGTGTGTGTATTTTCTCTGCCTTGGCTGAGCTCATTAGGGTTTGTCCGACCTGAAGAGCCGAACACTAGAGAGCTATTTGATGCCAGCAGACAAGCAACAGTTCTTTGAATGGGAACTTCAAAACACTGGGGGGAGGGGGGAGAAGTAGGGAGGGAATTAAAATTTATTTTATGCAAAAAAATAAAAATGGACATGCATGCACTTCCCATGGCCTTTTGGAAGACACCTCGTATTTATTTCGTGTGTCTGTGTAAATGCAAATTAAAAGCTTGCTTCTGTGAAATAGCCAAAGTTTCACCAGGTCCCCTGAGATTCCTTCCGGAAGCTCAGGGACAATGGGATGGAAAGATACGTCGATTTTGGTGCAAAGTAATCCGAAACCCATGCACAGGGGAGTTTTCAAAGTTCATCTACAAGGCATACTAGGAAGAAACTGCGCAGATTTCCAAATCTTTGGGCACCAAAATGACTTTATTTTTTAGTTCCGTTTTCCATGAGCTTTTCGGAGTAGCCTCGTACAAGCATTTTAAAACTGGAGAACCTGGAAGACAATTGGCATTTAATTAACATGAAAAAACAGGTACCCATGGTCAAGGTAGAGGAGAGAGGAGAGGGGCGGACAGAAGGTGTCCCCACGCTGGTCTGCTTCCTCCATTGCCTGCAACAGCCAGGGCTGGGCCAGGCCTGAAGCTGGGCGCCGAGGGCTCAACCCGAGTCCCACCCGTGGAGGGCAGGGACCCAAGCACTTGGGCCGTCACTGCTGCTGACTCCCAGGGTCTGCCTTTGGGAGAAACTAAGTCAGGAGCCAGAGCTTGTATGGAGACTGGGCACTCCACTGTGGTCCATGGGTTTTCTTTTCTTTTCTTTTCCTTTCTTTTCTTTTCTTTGATCTATTTATTTGAGTTACACACACAGAGAAAGAGAGGCAGAGAGAGAGAGAGAGGTCTTCCATCTGCTGGTTCACTCCCTATGTGGCTGCAACAGCCAGAGCTGGGCATATCAGAAGCCAGGAGCTTCTTCCAGGTCTCCCATGTGGGTGCAGGGGCCAAGGACTTGGGCCATCTTCTACTGCTTTCTCAGGCCATAGCAGAGAGCTGGATGGGCAGTAGAGCAGCCAGGACTCAAACCGGCGCCCACATGGGATGCCGGCACTGCAGGTGGCAGCTTTACACAGTGCTGGCCCCACATGGGTTTCTGAACCACTAAGCTAGGTGCCCCCTGCACTGCTAGTGTATTTCAGGTGACGGGGTCTTAGCAGAGGCACGGCGTGGGGGCTCAGCTCAGGGGCCCCCTCCTGTCCTGACGCCGCCTCCAGGCTGGTTGTCTTCTAACACATCCTCATGGTTTCTCTCGTGTTTGCCTTTCATGGTGTGTACTCCCAAGTCCAACTGTACACTTCTGTTGAGATTGTCTAGCGCTTCGTTCTGCTGTTGATTCCCTGAGCACTAGGGCCATATCTGTATCCGTTACCCTCGCCGATACATCTCCTACGCTGTTACCCTCGCCGATACATCCCCTACGCCGTGCCTGGTACCCAGTAATTGCTCAATGGCTGCTGAACAAACACCATCTAACACCACGATCAAGTACATAAAAATACACGCGCTAAAGGAGACAAGGGTCATTACCAATTTCGTGGAAAAATGGAATGAAAAGGGAGTGCATTTTGGTGTAAAAGTTTTGAAAGCCACGCGTAGCTTCTTCATCACACAGATTTCCGTGGACTTTTGGAAGATGTCATAGTCCTGGTCTTCACTATTTTTGTACCAAAATCACATCTGTTATTTCTATTTCCACAAGCTTTCTTTTCCATACATCTTACGGGTATGTATACATATGCAGTGTGTACATAGGCACACATATTTATGCCAGGTGCACCGAATGTCTCTGAGCCGCCTTCATTCATGTGTGCGGTGCAATGGAACTTAAGGCTCTTGGTCAGCCCAAGGAAGGGGTCAGGACAACCCTCCCTACTAACACTGTGCTGAGAGACCCCCACAAACGCCTTCCGTGCTTAGAGGACACCTGTAAGAATCTCCATAAAGCCCTCTCTCTCTCTCCCTCTCCTGAAGCCAGTTTGGCATTCTAAATTTAGAGTCTTCCCAAACAGAGTGCATTTCCTGTGCCATGCCTTCTCTGGAGAAAGCGTCCAGCCGAAGGGGGCCCAGCGCTCTCGATGAGCCCAGTTGCATTTTTGCCTCCCTCCTTGGCTGCGGTGTGCAAGCTGGTGGCGGCCCACGTGACCGTGTTCACGTCCACTCTGAGTAGAGTGAATTTTCCAGGCCTGATTGGTAAGTCACGCCATCACATGCCTGCCAAGTCCAGCCGTGTCGCAGTGGCCACCACCCCGACTTCTGCTCGTCATGGACGTGGACCAGGAGCAACAGCGCCGCTGCGGAGTGGACTTGGTTCCCCATCGCCATCGGATGCTGCTCTTGCTGCGCCTGGTCTGTGCTCGCATTTCCCGAGGGCCGTTTAGCTAGCTTTACTCTGTGGCTTAAACTTCTCTTGTGCCCACGGATTTCTAGGTAGGGCACAATACAGAATACAGGCGCTGGGGACATGGCTTCCCCAAGGTCGCTATAGCCTGTTAATGTTTGTAATGGTGCGAGCAAGACAGCGCTTCTGGGCTGCGAGGAGGCCAGAGCGGAGGAGGAAGGCAGCCTGCCTCCCCTGGTGGAGCAAGAGGGACGCACGTGGTTCTCCATGGCTACTTTGTCCAGAGCACGTGGGTTGACACCTGTCAAACACCGGCGGGTATTGTGTCGGCGAATGAGATTGGGAGGTTCTAGGGCCGGCTGACCCCTGAAGAACCCCTGAGCGTCGCTGCCCCCTGGGATTCCATCTCCCACTGTCCATAACCATTGGAAGTGGATGGCAGGACTCACCCCGCAGGTCTGTCCAGTGTGGCCGAGGTAGGGCCTGGTGGTCCTTATGGTTGCTGCATCCATCGCGTGGACAGTGGTGTCCACCCGCCCCTCCGCCCAGCCACAGAAGCCATCTGGACAGAGAGCTGCACTGCCATCGAATGTTCTTCTCTGATGAAGATCGCGCTCCAGCTCACCGGCTGCTCAAGGTGCTAAAAGAAAGAGCATTCCTCAAGGCGGGGCACCCGCGCCACAGAGCCACACTGCCCAGGGCCGTGGCCAAGACCACACGTGGCTGTCGGGTCCTTGAGACACGGCTAGCTTGAGCTGAGATGTGCTTTATTTAAGCTCCAACCAGGGGCCAGCGCTGTGGCATAGCGGGTAAAGCCACCATCTGCAGTGCCGGCATCCCATATGGGCACTGGTTCGAGTCCCAGATGCTCTGATCCAGCTACTTCCAATCCAGCTCTCTGCTGTGGCCTGGGAAAGCAGTAGAAGATGGCCCAAGTCCTTGGGGCCCTGCACCTGCGTGGGAGACCTGGAAGAAGCTCCTGGCTCCTGGCTTCGGATTGGCTCAGCTCTGGCCATTGCGGCCATCTGGGGAGTGAACCAGCGGATGGTAGACCTCTCTCTCTCTCTCTGCCTCTCCTCTCTCTGTATAACTCTGACTTTCAAATAAATACATAAATCTTAAAAAAAAGTTCCAACAGCTGTAGCTAGGTATGAAAATACATACCAGATTTCAAAGGGATATGACGTATCTGGTACTTTTTATGTCAATTACACGTTGAAATGATAATTTGTTGATATGATGGGTTAAATAATATATGGTATTAATTTCTTTCTCAAACAGTTTGGGAAAAAATAAAACAGTTTGGAGGTATAACTGATCTCTAACAATGGCATATACTTGAGTGGTCTTTGTTGTTGTGGATATTGGATGCATATAACTCGGTGAGTGTGGACATGCAAAAAACCGTCTCCACCATCCAGGGAATGGACACGCCCATCAGCTGTAAAAGTGCCCCAGCGCCCCCTCCCCCGACCCTTTGGGCGGTAAGAATGCGTAACGCGTACTCCGCTCTCTTACAACACTCAGGACAATCCAGGACTGCTGGCCTCAGGCGGATCTCCTGGGCTTACTTTGCTGCACAATTGAAACTTTGCACGAGTGAACAGTTCCTAATCCCCTTCCCTCAGCTCCTGGGACCCACGGTTTGTGCACCGCTTCTACGCCTTTGGCTGTCTGCGATACCTCCTGTGGGAGGGACCCCCTGGTATCACCCTCTGTGTGTGTCACTCAGTGCCACATCTTCCGAGTTCATTTGTGTTGTCTTATGCGGCAAGATTTCCTCTTTTGAAGGCTGATGGATGGTGCCTTGCACAGTTGACAACCAAAACCACACATCTGCGGATGGACTTTGTCTTGTCTCCGTGTCTGGGCTGTTTATAACCCTACAGTGAATGTGGGTTTCGACACCTCTCTTTGAGTCTTTTTTTTATTTGACAGGTAGAGTTATAGACAGTGAGAGAGAGACAGAGAAAAAGGTCTCCCTTCTGTTGGTTCACCCCAAAAATGGCCCAAAGCCAGGAGCCGGGTGCTTCCTCCTGGTCTCCCATGTGGGTGCAGGGACCCAAGTACTTGGGCCATCCTCCGCTGCCCTCCTGGGCCTCAGCAGAGAGCTGGCCTGGAAGAGGAGCAACCAAGACTAGTACCTGGCACCCCAACTGGGACTAGAATCTGGGATGCCAGCGCTGCAGGCGGAGGATTAGCCAAGTGAGCCACCGCGCTGGCCAAGTCCTTTTCCGTTTATGGGCCACACAGCCTGAAGTGGCATCACTAGGTCATAACGTAGTTTGGTTTTCAGTGTTCTGAGAATGGTCCCTTTTATTCTCCGTGTTGGCATCCCACCACCACTGGTTAAGGGTTACAGTCCCCCGACCCCCACCAAGACTGGTTGCCCGTTGTGGGTTGGTTTTTAATGATGGCCATAATAACACAGGTGAGATTTGGCTTTCATTTGCGTTTCCCTGAAGACCAGGTGTGCCGAGAATCTCTTCACACTCTGGGTGGTCATGTTAGGTTTTGGAAAAGTGTGTATTTAGGTTCTTTGAGTCTTTAGTCCATTCTGAGCTGAATGTTGCCTATGGTGTGGGAGTTCGCTATTTTATCAGCAGGTGTTCAGTTTTCCCTACACCGTTTCTTGAAGGGACTCTCACTGTCACCTCGGGTGTACTTGGCACTCTTGTCAAAGATCTGTTGACTGCAGAGGTGTGGATTTAGGGTTCTCTATTTGACACTGGGGTACATGTCTGATCTTTGGTCAGCACCATAATTTTTTAAACAACTTTGGTTTTATAATATAGTTTGAAATCAAGTAGTGTTTTTAAAAGTGTTTTCAGGGGCCAGTGCTGTGGTGTAGCAGTTAAAGCCACTGCCTGCAGTGCCGGCATTCCACAGGCGCCGATTTGAGTCCTGGCTGCTCCACTTCCCATCCAGCTCTCTGCTATGGCCTGGGAAAGCAGTGGAGGATGGCCCAAGTACTTGGGCCCCTGTACCTGCATGGGAGACCCAGAAGGGTCTCTTGGCTCCTGGCTTCGGATGGGTGCAGCTCCGACCATTGCAGCCAATTAGAGAGTGAACCAGCAAATGGAAGACCTCTCTCTCTCGCTGCCTCTCCTTCTCTCTGTGTAACTCTGACTTTCAAATAAATAAATCTTTTTAAAAATGTGTTTTCAAACATGGCTACTGGAGAATTGAGAAGCACAGGTGTGACTTGCATCATGTTTCTGTTGAACACTGCTGCTTTTTTTTTATTTTTTAAGATATTTTGAAAAGATTTATTTGTTTTATTTTAAAGGCAGATTACATAGAGAATCTTCCAGCTGATGGTTCACTCCCCAAATGGCCCCAAGAGCAGGGTCTGGGCCAGGCCAAAGCCAGGAGCCTGGAACTCCATCTGGGCCTTCCAGGTAGGTGACAGGGTTCCGAGTATTTGAGCCATCTTCGGCTGCTTTCCCAAGCACATTATCAGAAGCAGAATCGGAAGTGGAGCAGCCGGGACTCGAACTGATGCTCATATGGGACGCTGGTGTGGCAGGCGGTGGCATAACCAGTCAGCTCCAAGGCAGCTTATTTCGGGAGAAGCACACGCTCACAGGGCAGCGCCCCCACCCGCACAGGATCCCAGCGTAGCCTTGGGAAGCCCTGCAGTTCTCAGCCCCCAGTTTCCACTCTGACCGGGGGAATTGGAAGTGGCAGCTTGGGGACAGAGTGGCAGTCGAGGGGAACGCGCTGGTGATGTCACTCACGTGTCCTGCCTGGGCCGGCTGCTACTGGAAGCTAGAGAAGCTACTCCACTCGCACGCTGACTCAGTTTCCCCCATTCGCCGCTGCACCTGCTGGCAACCCAGCACCCGCCTGTCCCTTGGAGGCGTTGGCAGGTGGCAGGTTTTTAAATGTTTCAATAATAACATCCATTATAGATCAAGGCATGCTGAGATCGGAATATGTCTACATTCTCACCAGTCGTAAAATGATACCCCTATGATGTCATGTTTAAGAGCCGTAGAATCATCTTCCCTTCTGATTTTGTAAAATCCACTCCTCAGAATCTGCCTCGAGGAAACACCAAGCAGCAGAAGCGAGACAAATGCAGAAAGAGATTCATGCAGCATTATCGGCACCATCTAATCATTGGGAAGGGCTATGAAGATTATGCCGCCCCAATTCAATATAATTGTATATATTCATCCACATGTATAATTATGCAGTCTATATAGCAACATGGAAACATGTTTACTAGATAATGTCAGACTTTATAAAGTAGGGCTCATAAATTAGAGGCAGACTGTGACTGCACTGTGAACATTATGCATATGCCTGCGTCCCAAGGACATGCTGGGCTAGGACTACTACAGAATAACACAGAGAACGGCCTCTTGGGGGACCCAGCGCTGGGCTCCCACGGTGTCTGTGAAGCCAGCTCAGCCCCCAGCCACGCCCAGGGCCCCCCTGCACCAGGGCTCTGCCGATCTGGGCCACAGCTCTTCAGCCCTGCCCTCCACAGCTGGGGAGAACAGACCAAGGGGCCACGCCGTGCATAAGCACACACGTTGCCCGTGGGGGCAGAGACCGGTCCTCGTCACCCAACACCTCTCTCCCCTTTGTGCCATGCAGCAGAAGATCGGATGCTCAAGCGGGCTCTGGTTCGGCTGGAACAAAGATTATACTTCCCGGTCCCGTGGCCTGGTGCTCCTGTCCTGCCCCAATTCCCTCTCCTGGCGAGGGCACCGGAGGCGCTGCCCAGGGCCCAGGCTCAGTGGAAATGAATCTCCTCCCTCAAGCAAACAGAGCCGCATTCGGACGCCTTGGGGAGACGGCAGCGCAGAGGAACGTGGAGGGAACACAGTCCAGCCCCTGACAACCAGGAAACTGAATCCGAAAGCGACGAGGGAGTTAAGTACCTCTCCCGACATCACAGGCAGGAGGTTTCAGAGGTGGGCTTCTGGCCCAGAAGTTGCTTCCGGTCTGGGTCCGGAGCCCGTGCGAGCAGGTGCTGAGCGCCCACTGGCCCGACCCAGGCGAACCCCAGCATCCGCGCGTGCGCAGCAGGTCCCTGGGCGCCACGCTTGGACTATTTCAAGCCCCGAGCGTCCTATGTCCATGGCACCAAGGAAAATTATGAAAATTTAATCCAATTATGATCAGAGGTAGGCCCTTGGGAAGTGTCCGGACTGGAATGGGTCCCGGGATGATGGAATGCTGGCGGCTGTGTAGAGCAAGCACAAGGACACGCGCACTGCCTGGTCTCGCCCTGGCCAGCAAGACCAGCCCCGCCGCGAGCGGCAGACCCGGAGCAGGAAGCAGCCTTTCTCCTTGTGAGCTGCCCGCGAGTCGCGTGGCGGGGACCGCACAGACTCGCGCAGGCGCAGACACGGCTGTAGCCTCTGCTGGACCCCGAGTGCCGCGCGCCTTGCTCTCTCCACGTGATCGTGCACCGTGTACAGTGCCGGACGGGCAGTCCCGACTCTCAGAGCCCCCCGCAGCAGCCGTGGTGCGGGCAGCGAGCGTCCCTGGGTCCCCACCCCGATGGAGCCTTCGCCGCCCTCCGTCCCTCCAGCCACGCGGCTCTCGCATCCCCGCCTCCAGCCACGCGGGGCCTCACTGCCCTGGGACTTCTGGGAGCCGAGGTCTCCGTGGAAACCCACCCCCTTTCACCACTACAGGTTTCTCCTCTTCCTCTTCCTGCTGATCCCAGAAATGGAAACCAAAGCTGTTTCCTTGGGGGTTTGCAAACCGGAGAGCGCTCTGTCCCCAGCTCAGCCACAAAGACGACTGTGCTGGTGAGCGCGGCTGGCCCCGGCTCACTGCGCCCACCACCACCTTACCACTCTGAGTGCCACAGGCACCGGACAGGGCTGCCAAAGAGGGTCTGGAGGCAGCTGAATGAGAATTCGGCGGTGGCGGCAGACTCAAAGCCCACAGGAGTGTGTAGCAGAAGTGTTCCCGGGAGAATCCGAATTCTCAGACCCGAGCCTATGTCTCCGCCCCCCCCCACCCCACCCCGCCCGTCACCCCCAGAGCACATCAGGGGGAGAAGCTCACCCTGAGACAGCTCTCAAGCAACCGCGTGTAAAGCCAACTCCACAAAACCCGCACCTGCCGAAGCTCTTTCCCGGAAACCCAATCAAAACGGCTGGTGGGGGCCTGCAGGCGCTGTGCGGGTTGTTAAAGCAATCGCTGGCCAAACGTGCCGTCTCGTGGAGGTTTTTGCCCAGTGACGGCATCTTCCGTGTAGTGGTTAGGGAAGGCAGGGGTGCCTCTCTTTGCTGGCGCTCCCTGGCCCGCAGTACCAACCATCCTCAAGCCCAGATTGCCGTCCATCTTCCCAACACCTCGTTCTTCTATGCAGGCTCTGTCACCGCCGAGGCGAGACCCCAGTGGCAGAGCTCAGCGGTGTGGTTCCTGGTGCCGGCCGCTGCCAGGAGGTAAGGGAGTGGAGAGGTGGCTGTGGCTGTGGCCGTGGCCATGGCCGTGGATGGGCCTCAAGGTGTTCTGGAGGCCTGTCTTTAAGGAAACCTACACTTGAAGATTCTAACCAACAAAGCGGTTCGATTAGGGGTGGTTTCCTGCAGGGTTGCGGTGGATCTGTGGGAGAGATGCAGAGATTTTTTTAAAGATTTATTTATTTTTATTTGAAAGTTAGAGTTACACAGAGAGAGGGGAGGGAGGGAAGGAGGGAGGGAGGGAGGGAGGGAGAGAGAGAGAGAGAGAGAGAGGAGAGGAGTCTTCCATCCAATCGTTCACTCCCCAGTTGGCGGCAGCTGCTGAAACTACACCGATCCGAAGCCAGGAGCCAGGAGCTGCTGCCAGGTCTCCCACGTGGGTGCAGGGGCCCGAGCATTTGGGCCTTCTTCTACTGCTTTCCCAGGCCACAGCAGAGAGCTGGATCGGAAGAGGAGCAGCCGGGACTAGAACTGGTGTACATATGGGATGTGGGTGCTTCAGGCCAGGGCTTTAACCACAGCGCCGGCCCCCGCAGAGACTTTTTAAAAAAGATTTATTTGTTTATTTGAAATGCAAAGATACAGAAAGAGAAGGAGAGAGGAGAGAGAGGAGAGAGGAGAGAGAGAGAGAGAGAGAGAGAGAGAGAGAGAGAATCTTCCATCCGCTGGTTCACTCCCCAAATGGCTGTGATATCTGGGGCTGGGCCAGGCTGAAGCCAGGAGCCTGGAGCCTCTTCCAGGTCTCCCACATGGGTGCAGGGGCCCAAGCACCTGAGACATCTTTCCCTGCTTTCCCAGGTGCATTAACAGGGAGCTGGATTGGAAGTGGAGCAGCCGGGACTTGAACCAGCACCCACATGGGATGCCGTATAGCTTTGTATGCCACAGCACTGCCCCCCCAGACACAGAATTGATATCGAAAGTCTGTGGATTCCAACCCCGATTCTGCCATGCATTAGCTGTAAGACACGGGACAAGCTGCCGGGCCCCTTAGTCCCAGAGCCTGGGAGAGTGGCATCCTCCTCTATTTCAGGCTGTCGGGAGGTTCAAATGAATTTTGAATTCCCTACTATCGTGTCTGGCACAAAACGGCTATTGAAAATATTTTTCAATCTTTTCATCGAAAAGATGAAATCTTTCCGACTTAATTCTGAATTTGCATTTTAAATAATTTCTCATCTAAAAGGGAAAAATCCTCATTTATATGCATTTCTCTAGGAACGTATCTGTTCATCAAAATAAAAAGGGAGATCCTGAAAGTCTGCCGCTACGGCCAGAATACGGGAAACCTCACTCTCTCCGGTGCAGGCGCTCACCTGCTCCTGGTAAAGGCTCTGTGGGCTGTGCATGGCTCAGGGAGACACGGGGCTCACTGGTGGCCACTGCTTACTTCAGTTCAGGTTAATGCAATGGTCTGTGGGCAAGGCAATGGAGACGCAGACTCGAAGGAGACACGATCCACATGCTCGAGGGGCCCCAGGCTGAATGAATGGGGAGTTGGATGAATGAATGGGGAGTTGGATGAATGAATGGGGAGTTGGATCACCTCTGTGAGCGGCGTGTGCTAAGGAAGTGATTCCCTCTTGCAGGAGTCAGAAGCAACTTTCTGGAGGAGATGTTGTCTGAGGTTAAATCTGGGGAAACCCAGGCATACGTCCATCCATCCACCCACCCATGCATGCATCCATCCATCCATGAACCCATTTATTCATCCATTCATCCACCCACATATCCACCCATCCATTCATCCATGCATGTACCTACCCATCCATCCATTCATTTACATGCCCATTCATCCATGTATGCACACACCCAACCCATTCATCCATCCATCCATGCCTCTATCCAACCACCAATCCATCCATGCATCTATCCACCCACCCATCTGTCCATCCGTGCCTCTAGCCATCCATCCACCCACTCACCCATCCATCATCTGTCTGTCCATCTGTCCATCCATCTATTCATCCATCCATGCCTCTATCCAACCATCCACCCACCCATCCATCCATCTATCCATCTACCCATCTACCCATCCACCCCTCCGTCCATCTGTCCATCCATCTGTCCATCCATCCATCCACCCACCCACCCCTCCATCCACCCATCCACCCACCTATCCCTCCATCCATCTGTCCATCTATCCGTCCATGCATCCATGCACCCAGGCAGCCAGCCACCCATATATCCATCCTTTCATGCATGCATCCCTTCCTTTATTCAGCAAATATACAAGGGCTCTTTAAAAAGTTCATGGAAAATGCATATTGTGAAAAAATTATGCAAGGATTATTATGCAAGGATTTCAAATTGTTTTGACAGCAAAATCATCTTGCCTTTTAATTTCATTTTTTCCCATGGATTTGTGTCAAGTGTTTACCGTGTTAAGCATGGTTGTCAGCGTGGTAGAGAGGTGAGAAGCCAGTCTCTGCCCTTGTGGGAGTTGCATCCTTGAAGGAGGGTGATAACAAAACAGAGAAGCGAACAAAAACCTGTGAAAATAGTTTCCAGTATCAGCATGGATGCTATGGAGGAAGTTCAGGATGTTTTAGGTGAGTGTGCTAGGTGCTGTTGAGCCCCAACCTGAACGATGGATGGAGACAGCCACGTGGGGGTCTAGAAGCAGAGACTTCAAGGCAGAGAACCACTTGGTCTGATCATAAACAAAACAGAGGGACATTTTGAAAACCGGGTAGGGAGTAGCATAGCCCGAGAGCAGGGAGGGGCGGGGATGGGCAGAGCGGAGATCTGGGGCCAGCGCTGTCCGCCGTGCAGTGGGAGCCCTGGGAAAGGCAGGTGCTCAGTGGTCTTCCCAGCTCCCAGGGCACCTGTGGAGGCGGGGAGGCAGCGCAAGCCTGGCCAAGGCACATCCAGGCGCAGGTGCAGGGGGCCGCCTCCGCGCGGGGCTCGCCTCTTCCTGCCTCTTTCCTCTCCTTCCCACCACAGCAGGGACACTGGAAGGACCAGGAGGGCAGGGCCCACTGTCAGGGACTGAACCGGCGCCCCTCCTGGGCCATGCTCTGTGGGAATCCCTCCTCCCGGAGGTGCTGACCGTCTGCTTGCGTGATCTCCACTTCCTATCAGCGTGGGGTGCCAGCACTGTTTGTAGGGTGGATACTGGGACTATTTGACTTTACATAGAGAGATTGAAGCATAAATAATTTTTTAAAAAAATTTTTACCAGTACTTAACAATATTTTCTTTATTGATTTGAAAGACTGGGAGCGGAGGGAGAGAGAGATGTGTCCCACCAGCTTGTTCACTTTCCCACAGAGCTGGGAGCTGGGAACTCAGCCGTCCCCTGCTGCCTCCCAGGACGTGTGTTTGCAGGAAGCTGGAATCAGAAGTGGACCCGGGACGTGAATCCAAGCACCGTGATAAGGAATGCGCGCTAACCACTGCGCCACACTCCTACCCTCAGCCATTTGTTAATCCCCAGGTGTCAGATAATGCAGTGTCGGCACAGAGAGCTGGGTCAGGTGCGCAAGGTCACACAGCTAGCGGGCGGCAGAGCCAGGACTAGAATCCGGCTGCTGTGTTTCAGAGCTGGTGTTCGCTCACAGTGGTCTGCAATGGGGCGCCACTGATGGCTGGTGCTGGTGGGAGTGGCGGGGGCGGAGCCTCCATCACGTTAGACACTGGAGGGCTTTATGAATCCCTGGCCCCTGCTGGTGACATCCGAGTGAGAAGCTGGGTGACCCCCAAAAGAAACCCCCGCATGTATTTCCATGCACCCCCTCGGAGAGGTCAGTGCTGCTCCTGGTGGAGAGAGAGTGAAGTCCACGGCTCCCCTGCTGTGGATTAGAAAACAGCCACCAGAGGTGGACAGGCCACAGGGCCATCATATACACGTGGGACACTCGACAGCTGTCACTCACACTCTCCTCCAGCCAAATCTGCAGAGCACAGCTGCTGGCCCCGCCCACTTGTCACTCACATCTGAGCTTTCAGCCACTCAGCAGATACCCCCGGGCCACCTGGTGCAGGCTTTGTGTTATGCATGGCACGCTGGAGACGGACATGGAGCCTGTCCCCAGGAAACACACGGTGTGGAGACAGCAGGGTGGCGCCCAGGCTGCTAGCGGATGGCTCCATGGTGGCGGGAGTCACACGGGCGACACACGAACACTGACAAGGGCGCTTACCCCAGATTTGGAGTCACGGGAAGGAGGGATATTGGGGTCCAGCCAGTTGGATTTTTGGGGTCCAGCCTGGCAGCTCTGCCTGTGCTGCAGCCTCGGGGTGCTGCCTTACCCCAAGTGACCCTAAAAATGCTGCAGCCCCGTGTGATGGCCACAGGGTCACCACGCACTACACCGGGCCCTGGGGCCTGAATGGTTGTGTTCCTCCAACCACCAGGGCACTGGGGACCTCCCGCGTGGGTCAGTGCTCTTATGAAAGTTGCCAGGGGGGAGCGGCCGCACCCCTCTGCCAGGCGAGAATCAAGCAGGAAGGCACCGACTCTGAACCCAAGGGCACGTCCTTGGCAGGTGCCATACGGCCGGCACCTTCAGCTCGACCTCCAGAGCTGGGAGAAAGACGCTTCTGTTCACGTACGCTGCCCAGTTAATGGTGTGCTGGTACAGCAGCCTGAATGGGACACTGGTTATAAAATAAATGTGACACTAGGAGCAGTCGGTGTCCCCCCAAATGCGCTCAACAAAGCAGAGGCCACAGCAGCCAGGACCCTCAGTCCTCCTGGGTTCTGTGGGCACCCCCAGCTCTGTGCCCGGGCAGCCAGGGATTGGTAATTGGGCACTAAGGATTGTTTTTTCCTAGCGAGCCAGGAGAGCCACAGGGAGCCCCTTTGCTCCAATTCACACTGCTGTCTCCTGATCTAAGAGGCTGTTCAAACGCCGGCTGGGGACAGGTTACTGACAGCCCGGTGACAAGGCAGAGGGACCAGCTCCGTTCTCCCAGGAGACGAGGTGTCAGCTTCCGACAGATGTCGGCTCTGTGCGGGACAGAGACGGGCACCTGGCGTGCAGAGTCGTGTTGGTGCCACCCATGCCTCAGGACACGGCTCAGAGAGAGGACGCGGGCCCTGGGCAGGGCTGTGATGTGGACTGCTGATGGCTGAGACGTAAGCTTCAAAGGGCAAAGCTGGCGGCCTTGGCTTTGCTTGCTGCTTCCGGGCTCTGGATCGGAAGCTTCCACTCAGAGCAGACACACACCACGTCCCCGGGCGATAACGCTGAGTGAGCTAACGGCCGTCAGGTGCATCTGTCCTCCGGCTCGCTCTTCTCCGCCCATCACCTGTGTTCCTTCGTTCACCGGCCGCCTCTCCTCCATCTCAAATGCATCCGACCCGAACAGAGCCCTTCACGGTGCTGGACTTCGCTTTTCATCAATGTCGCGCTGAGAGCCAGGGGCTGCTCCTTCGAGGGGCTGGGCTAGTCGGCTTTCCGTGCTCAGACTGCACTTTCTGAGTGTCTCGGGGTCATCGGGCTTCTCACTGACACATTCTCACACTGAGGAGGAGCTTTTGTTCTTGGGAGCCCCCACTTCTTTGCCTTGAATTAAAAAAAAATCTTTATTTATATATATTTTCTTTGAAAAGGAGACACAGAGAGGTCTTCCATCTGCTGGTTCACTCCCCAAATGGTCACAATGGCTGGAGCTGGGCCCATCTGAACCCTGGAGCCAGGAGCTTCCTCCAGGTCTCCCATGCGGGTGCAGGGGCCCAAGGACCTGGGCCACCCTCCACTGCTCTCCCAGGCCATAGCAGAGAGCTGGAAGTGGAGCAGCCGGGACTTGAATTGGTGCTCATATGAGATGCAGGCGGCGGCTTTACCCACTATGCCACAGCACCAGCCCCCGAGTGAGTGTCTTAACCGCTGTGCCCAGTGCCACCGAGCCCCACATGGCCAAGCCTCTGTCTTGAAGCTCTGCCTCTCTTCCTTCCTCCTGTTCCCCACCACTTGGCTTCTCTGTTCCACCCCCCTTCCTCATCGGATTCCTTCTTTATTCCCTGCCCCCACCTCACCTAGCCCCATCTTTGGCTCAAGAATTTCTTCCTAACAGGAGGCTCTTCTGAGAATATGGAGTCTGGGGCTCCTTGTATATTCCCGGTGTCTTTCCCTAAAGCATATTAAGCAATCACATAATTAGCTATGGCTTAGAAATGCCTGGTCCCTATGGACTGTAGTGCTCACCAAAACATCCACAAGAAACAGTGGGATTGCACTGACAAAAAGTAAAAGTTGCCTGTTACCCCACTCGCCCCAGTCGAACAGAACAATCTGCTGCCTTCTCTTCCAAGCACACGGGGTGTGTGTTCTATGAAAATAACACTTATGTTCCTTTGTGTAAAAAAATCACAAACTAAAGGTCACTCCATGTTCCCAGAAACACAGAGATGCGACCCGCAGCCCCGAGGGAGCCGGGTCTGCATAGCCGGGGGGACCCATGCCCTGTCCCCCACCTGCAGAGTGTGTGACTGCCATTCAGGGCACATCAGAGACAGTGGCCCTGGGCATTCCCTGGGACGAGCGGGAGAAAACCGGGTGTGGGTGTCCCACGCGGGGGAGGTTTGTTTCACCTGATCCAGAGTGGGGCCTGAACACCTGTGTGTTTCTCCCGTGACCCCACGTGACTTCAGAGTGGAGCCAGAGTCGGTGACGGCTGGCTGGCTGTCAGGCTGCCAGGGGTTCTCATGTCGCAGCCAACCAACGCTGGAGCACGGGTTCTCACACCACAATCAGCCACCATGGTCACCCGCCCCTGGCGACCTCCAGCCAATGCCACCAAGGTCACCCGCCCCTGGAGACCTCCAGCCAATGGCAGGCTTGGGAGTGGATGCATTAGCTCTGTGCTGGAGGAGGTGCCACCTCTCTCTCTCTCTCTCTCTCTCTCTCTCTCTCTCTCACAGCTGCCCTCAGGCCACAGGCCACAACCCTGGGGGCTTTGAGACCCATGCGGCTGCTTACGGCCTCCTGCGGAGCTACCCGCTTGGCTCCAGCTCCTGCGCCATCCTGCCTGCACCACCTAGACGCTGGAGGAGACGGATACCAGGAAAGTGAAGTCAAGGGTCTCACTGGCACCAGCCAAGCACCAATGGCTTCCTGGGGATTCACAGCCTGGGCTCCGCACACGGGCTTCAGGGGTCTGCAGGCCACTTGAAGCTGAAGGCAGAACTGTGTGTGTGCGCGCGCGTGTGTGTACACGTGCGCATGTATGTGTATACATGTAACAGTGTACCGACACACATGTGTGTATGTGTGCACACGTGTGCACGTGTATGCATGTGTATATCTGTGCATACGTGTGCATATGTGCATGTGATTGTGTTTTGCATGTGTGTCTGCATGTGTGCACATGTGCTTCTCTGTATGTGCATATATGTGAGTGTGTACATGTGTTCTTGTGTGTGTGTTTGTGTATATATGTATGTGTGTGCATGTATATGTGTCTCTGTGTGTACATATGTGTGCATGTGTGTGTGCGTGTGTGTGTGCCCACCTATAGGCATGTGTGCTACTCAAGCATTTTTCTGTGAGGAGGATCAGGATTTTTCCAGAGGGGCCCTAATTCTGAGAGCATGGGAATCACGGGTCCGCGTCACCCCTGTGCAGCCCGGGGTGCGTGCGCCATGGAGTCCTGCCCCCCGCGTCACCCCTGTGCAGCCCGGGGTGCGTGCGCCATGGAGTCCTGCCCCCCGCGTCACCCCTGTGCAGCCCGGGGTGCGTGCGCCATGGAGTCCTGCCCCCGCGTCACCCCTGTGCAGCCCGGGGTGCGTGCGCCATGGAGTCCTGCCCCCCGCGTCACCCCTGTGCAGCCCGGGGTGCGTGCGCCATGGGGTCCTGCCCCCCGCGTCACTCCCTGTGCAGCCCGGGGTGCGTGCGCCATGGGGTCCTGCCCCCCGCGTCACCCCTGTGCAGCCCGGGGTGTGTGCGCCATGGAGTCCTGCCCCCCATTGTCACTCCCTGTGCAACCCGGGGTGCGTGCGCCATGGAGTCCTGCCCCCGCGTCACCCCTGTGCAGCCCGGGGTGCGTGCGCCATGGAGTCCTGCCCCCCATTGTCACTCCCTGTGCAACCCGGGGTGCGTGCGCCATGGAGTCCTGCCCCCCGCGTCACCCCTGTGCAGCCCGGGGTGCGTGCGCCATGGAGTCCTGCCCCCTGTGTCACCCCTGTGCATCCATGGTCTGTTCCTCTCGTACACATGCAGTGTGACTTCCCCCATCCTCTCCACACCTGCTTCCCCAGCGCCGGCCCTCTTCCCCGCCCACTGGACCTGGCCCGAGCCCCCTGTCTAAGCCCCTCCCCTTCTGTCCACCGAGGGGCCTCATAGCCACAGACGTTGCTCCAGACCCAAGTGTGGGCACGGCCCCTCCCCAGCCTATAGCACCCACAGGCCACTTCTGTATGTGCAACTAAGTGACCCAGTGGGGGGCCCACTGCGCTCTCCTGGGGCTCCAGCCCCAAGCTCCCCACCTCCAGGCCTTTGCCTGGTCTCGTTCACCCGGTCGGCTCATGCCCCCAGCTAAGTGGGGGTTCTCTGCTAAGGCGTCAGGGTCCCCCTTCCTCTCCGGGGTGCTCTCTGTTTGAGAAACCCTTCCACCCCACAGGGTCCTTGCCACGGGGCCTCCGCCCTTGGCCCTCAGGGTCCGTGACTTGCACCTGCCGGAGGTCACGTCTGCTGGGTGTCCTTGTCACAGCACACACAGTGAGGACAGAGCCACACCCGTCTTCCGACCCAAGCGCTCTGCCCTTCAGGGTTCCATTCCCTCCACCCGGGCTCTGCCTCTTGTCCATTGTATCAGTCCCGCTTCTGTTGCCAATGACTCAACAGCACGGGCTGGGCAAGTTTTAACAGAGAGAGGTTTATTTTGGTGCACAGGACTTGAAGTGCAAGGTCAAGGGGCTGCCTTGAGGGCCAAGACCTAAGGTAGTGCTGGCTGTCATCGGGAGAGATAGGGAGTGCATTGCCTGTGTGTGTGTATGCACACGTGGGCACATGTGTGTGTGTGTGTTCTGGTCCCCCTCCCCCTTCTTCTATTCAATCATAAGGGCTACACCCTGATTTTTTTTGAAGACTTCTTTGCTGGTTCATTCCCCAAATGACCTCAACAGCCAGGGCTAAGCCAGGCCAAAGTCAGGAGCCAGGAACGCCATCCTGATCTCCGGCAGGGTAGTCGGCACCCACGCACTTGGGCACCTCCACCGCCTTCCCAGGCACACTAGCCGGAAGCTGGACAGGACTCGGTAACTGGTGCCCTGATGTGAGATGCCGGCGGCGGCACCAGCACGGGCCCAACCTGCTGTGCCACGGCTCTGAGCCTCGGCCGTTGTGTCTGGTTTTGAAAAAGTCCACACGGGTGCCAGCTCTTCGGCTGTTTCCTCAGGGGTCCGGGTTCCAGGTTCGCCCTTGTGAGGACATGGACCAGCAGGAGATGTGGGTGCTGCTGGCCGCTCATGTCCCCCGGGACCGAGGGGCAGCTCTGCCAGGAAGTAAGCGCTCTGCCGTGGCACTTCCAGGATTCCTTCCAGTGCTTCCAGGAGGAGAAAGCCCTGGCGGGCCGTGTGTCCCCGTGTGTCCCCGTGTGTCCCCCGTGTGTCCCCGTGTGTCCCCCCCATGTGTCCCCGTGTGTCCCCCGTGTGTCCCCGATCCGCTCCACTCTGCCCTGTGTCCTGCTGCCGCCTTCTTCCCACTGAGCTGCCTCAGCCCTGGCCAGCTGCTGTAGCAGTTGTGCAGGTGCATGCATGTGCGCATGTGTGTGCGTGTGTGCATGTGTGTGCCTGTGTGTGCAGGTGTGTATGTGTGCAGTGCGGGCATGCAGTGCATGTGCACACGTGTGTGCCTGTGTGCACGTGTGTTCATGTGTGTGTGCATGTATGCGTGTGCATGTGCGTCTCTGTGTGCATGTGTGTGCCTGTGTGTGCATGTGTGTATGTGTGCAGTGTGGGCGTGCAGTGCATGTGCACATGTGTGTGCCTGGTGCATGCGTGTGCGGGTGTGTGCGTGTGTGCACGTGTGTGCATGTGTGCCCATGTGTGCGGGTGTGCCTGTGTGTGCATGTGTACCCGTGCATTTGTGCCCGTGTGTGTGCCTGTGTGTGCATGTGTTCCCGTGTGTGCATGTGTGCCCGTGTGTGCATATGTGTGCCCATGCATGTGTGCCCGTGTGTGCATATATGTGCCCGTGCATGTGCACATGTGTGTGCATGCGTGTGGGTATATGCATGTGTGTCTGCGTGTGCATGTGTGCCCATGCGTGCGTGTGTGCCTGTGTGTGCAGGTGTGCACACGTGTGTGTATGCGTGTATGCATGTGCATGTGCGTCTCTGTGTGCATGTGCACACGTGTGTGCATGTGTGTGCATGTGTGTGCCTGTGTGTATGTGTGCAGTGTGGGCATGCAGTGCATGTGCACATGTGTGTGCCTGTGTGCATGCGTTGCAGGTGTGTGCGTGTGTGCATGTGCATCTGTGTGTGCATGTGTGCCCGTGTGTGCATATGCGTGTGCCCATGCATGTGCACATGTGTGTGCGCACGTGTGGGTATATGCATATGTGTCTGCGTGTGCATGTGTGCCCATGCGTGCGTGTGTGTCTGTGTGTGCCTGTGTGTGCACGCACGGCATCCTGAGCGTGATGTGTGCAAATGCGTGTGTGTGGCACAGAACCCTGGGCCGTGTTCGTTCCCGCTCTCACGGTGCTTTCCAGCACAGACTGGCGTCCCTCGCCTCCCGCGGGATCGCCCTGCCCTTGTCTCTGTCGCAGCCGGGCCGTGTTTGACCTCACCAGGGGAAGCCGGGGCCCTGGGGGGAGGGGAGAAGCTGCGGTGCTCACCAAGGGCAGATGCTCAGGAAACGGGGCTGGCGTGTGTGCTGCCCCATGGGGAACCTCTCCCAGACACGGCGTCCCGGGCCGGCCCGCCCGCCTGGCTCCAAACGCCCCCTGGAAGAAGCCAGCTCCTTATCTACGGATGGGCCGCTTCCTTGAACTGCTAACTGCTCCATTGCACAACACATCGGTTATATAAGAGGATCTTAAGAAAGAATCAGATGTGAGCACCGAGTAACTGCCTCTCTCCAGCCTCAGCCCCAGACCCCGGGAAGGGGGCCCGGGTGGGGCCGGGGGGCCATTTGTAAACAGCAGCAGCCGTTGGCTTTGCTGAACGGGGTCCAAGGGCTCCATGCTGTCTTTGTTCCCCTCCCCACCCCACCCCGCAGCCCCGAACGCTGGCCCTAATTATCTCGGATGAAAATAGAAGTCTCCTCATCATTTATTTATTTTTAGCACTTGCTCAAACTAATTGGTAGCCCTGCAGCCCATGCATAATACAGTGATCTGGAGGGAGGTGACAGCTCCGTGCTGCCGGGCGGGGGGGGGGGGGGAGGCTGGCCCGGCTGCGGGTCTTTGCCTGCCTCCCGTGGGCCGGGTGGCCTTGCTCTTCTGGGCTTATTCCCCGGATGGACACGGCTGGCTGCAGCCCCGGGAGGCCACCCAGCCTGCTGCTCTTCTCCTGGCCCCGGGGCGCGGGCGGGCTGGCTCCTGGCTCCTGGCCGCCGTCCCCTGCCTCAACCTTTTGATGAGAAAGGGTGGGGCGGGGGTGCTGGGGAGACTGTGTCTAACATCTGTGTGATGTGGGGCCAGTCGTCCAGCCTCTCCAATGCTGCAGGACACATCACTGTGAGCTTTTAATGCCCCTGGTTCTCTCTGTTGGCTTGGGTTTGGTTTCGTTGCTAGTGTGGACTCCCTTTTGCAAAAAAATGATCCGTGGGTCCTGATGAGGACTAAGAGCCTGATTGTTTAAACACCGGCTCTCAGTGTGTGGCCTCTGTTTCTTTATCTCACTCAAGTCTAGTAAGCAGAGCTGGAAGTCCCATGGGTGGGAAGCCAGTGCTTAAGAATGTTGCTTAAACTGCATGGCGCGGTGACTGGAGCTTTGTGGTCTCGGGATCCCTTTAGACGCTTAGAAAATCTTTGCAACCCCAAAGAGCTTTTGTTTATGAAGATTCATTCTCTCAATACTTACCCTATGAGAAATTAAAAATAATGGAGTATTAAAATAGTAAAGCATTTGTTCACCAACTTACCAAACACTAATAATAAACCTGTTGCATATTAATTCAAAGAGCTTGTTATTTACAAGATGGTCGCTTTTTATTTTATTTTCTTAAAGATTTAGTTATGTATTTGAAAGTCAGAGTTACACAGAGAGAGAGGAAGAGAGACAGAGAGAGAGAGAGAGTTCTTTCATTTTCTGGTTCACTTGCCAATTAGCCACAATGGCCAGAGCTGCACCAATCCGAAGCCAGGAGCTTCTTCCAGGTCTCCCATGCAGCTGCAGGGGCCCAAGGACTTGGGCCATCCTCTATTGCTTTCCCAGGCCATAGCAGAGAGCTGGATAGGAAGTGGAGCAGTTGGGACTCGAACCGGCGCCTATATGGGATGCCAGTACTGCAGATGGTGGCTCTACCTGCTACGCCACAGTGCCAGCCCTGATGGCTGCATTTTTAACACGAGGGAAGAACGAGAAGCATGACGCTGGGCTGCATTTCGAAAATCTCCTAATACCAGCTCCGTAGAAGAACCCAGAGTCTCCACCACACTTCTGCAGACAGCCTGCTCTGGTGTGCTGCCTCCAGTGCAGTGCGGGGAGGACACTGGGTATCGTACAGATACATAGCTGGAAAAAGACGCGTGGTTCTGGGACTCCCCAGAGATGGATCTGGACACCCAGGTGCTGCTGGCACGGGCATGGGGTCCGGGCCGTGCATGGACACCTTCCTGGGTCGGCCATCGGAGCCTCAGACCCAGGACCGACATGGCAGCCAGGTCTCGGTGAGCCCAGGGGCGAGCCCCGGTGTGACAGACGGCGCGCTGACAGCCCCTGGGTTTTCCCTACAAGACACTGCCCTGCGTTACCAGCTGCTGGATGAGGGCTCAGGCTCTGGAGCCTGAGGTGGGCACCATTCGCAGCCCTGCCGTGTAGAAGCTACACGTGCTAAGAAGTAGCTTAATCTGTCTACACCTCCATTTCTCCATCCATAAAATAGCCTATTTCCCGGGGCTCCCATAAGGATTAATGCAATAATGCATCTGCAGTCTCGAGGATCCAGCTTGTATTAAATGCTTCAGAATGTTAGTTCATAAATCGACAGCCCTTGACGTCTCACCATCATCAATATCAGATGAGCACAAGGCATGCCAGCGGCAGCCTCTTCTGTAAGAAACCGCGACACCGGCACCTGGCCTTGTCAGGAGTGGGCGTTTCCAAATCAGCTTATGTAATTATACATAATTATAAATAAATGTTTATTTTATTTGAAAGGCAGAGTTACACAGATAGATAAAGATATATATACATGATATATATATGTACTATATATATATATATATATATGGAGAGAGAGAGAGAGAGAGAGAGAGAGAGAGAGAGAGATTGGTTTTGTGCTAGCTGGTTCACTCCCCAAATGGCCACAATGGCCAGAGCTGGGCCAGACCAAAGCCAGGAGCCAGGAGCTTCTTCCGGGACTCCCACGCAGGTGCAGGGGCCCAAGGACTTGGGCCATCTTCCACTGCTTTCCCAGGCCACAGCAGAGAGCTGGATTGGAAGTGCAGCAGCGGGACTTGAACCTGCGACCATATGGGCTCAATCCGCTGCACCACAGTGCCAGCCCCTCATCAGTGGCTTTTAAAGACACCACAGAAGACCGTGTCTATAAACGTAGAGATGAAAATGTGGGTGATTTTCAAGGTGTTTTAGCCAAGCTCCACAATTTTGTCCAAAAATACTTACACGATTAAAGAATTACATGCCTGACTTGAACCATTCAGCACATTTCCTCAATTATTCATAGCATCTCACGGGGGTATTATTCAGAGTTTCATGAGATAAATACCATGAGGAGATAGAAGGGAACTTCAAAAGTGTATGGAAAATGGAATTCAAAGATAAATTTATTTGAGAAAAAAAGTTGGAAATCTAGCATGATCCCCATAAGTTCCTGAAACTTATATACTATTAAAAAACTATGCATGGATTTCAAAAAAGCTTTGCACCCAAAGGGGCTTACCTTTTATTCCCACTTTCCATGAATTTTTGACTCTCCCCTCACGCACACTGTGACAAAGCAGCGGCCTTTTGCGATCAATGTGGCAGCTGGCTGAGCAGGATCTGAATGTGTTTGTGCAGGGGGTAGGGGAGGGGAGGTAGGGAGGTTGGCAACCAGGCCCGGGCCCCCGCGTGGGCTGTCCCTGCCCGGGGCCAGACTGAGACCTGTGCCCACTCGTGTCACCTCTGCTCTTGCTCACGGGGTTTGCTACAGGAGCCAGGCCCTCTGTCACCCGGGACACCCTGGCCTGGCCCGGGAGTCTGGCAGCTGCAGGAGGGGCTGGTGGGGACAGAGAGTCACAGCAGGCGTGGCTTCTGCTGCACCCAGGCGGGTCTGCAAGTGAGCAACAGCACGAGCGAGAGCCCAGACGGCTCCGGCTTCCTTCCTGCGTCCCAGCGTCGCCCAGGAATCACCACGCGGCCCATGCTAACTGGAGACTGACAGATGGTTCAATGATGTTGACCCATTCCTGGGCTGTCCTGGCAAGAAGGGGTCCAGGCCTGGCATGGCTGTTCTTATCACTGTCCCTTGTCTGCTTTGCACAGAATCTGTGTTCCGTGGGTGCACGTGGTCCAGTGTACGTTGATTTCAGCAAGCTTTTGTCGGCTGTGCCAGTCCAACTTTCTGTGTCCTGACATTCTTGTTAGTGTGATCTGTCACAGAGAGAGAGAGAGAGAGAGAGAGAGAGAGATCGTCCATCTGCTGCTTCACTTCCTAAATGGTTGCAAGAGCCAGGTCTGAGCCAGGCTAACCTCAGAAGCCAGGAATTCTGCCCTGTCTCCCACGAGTGGCAGGGGCCCAAGTCCTTGGGTCGTCTTCTGCTGCCTTCCCAGGCACGTCGGCAGGAAGGCAAGAAGAGTGGCCAGGGCTAGAACCAGCACTCCCGGTGGGGTGCTGGCATGGCAGCAGTGGCTTAGCCCACTGCACCACAGTGCCGGTCCCTCCAGGGAATTTCAAGAAATGAAAGGAAGGTTTGCAGCGTGACCACCTGCAAAAGACCATGAGTGAGTGAGCAGCTCTGACAGAGAATCACTCTAGAAGTTGAAGTTGCAAATGGTCGGATTGCTACTCTACAGTTAAATACAGAATTACTATAGGCCGGCGCCGTGGCCAACAGGCTAATCCTCTCCCTGCGGCGCCGGCACACCGGGTTCTAGTCGGGGCGCCGGATTCTGTCCCGGTTGCCCCTCTTCCAGGCCAGCTCTCTGCTGTGGCCCGGGAGTGCAGTGGAGGATGGCCCAAGTGCTTGGGCCCTGCACCCCATGGGAGACCAGGAGGAGGCACCTGGCTCCTGCCTTCGGATCAGCACGGTGCGCCGGCTGTGGCGGCCATTGGAGGGTGAACCAATGGCAAAGGAAGACCTTTCTCTCTGTCTCTCTCACTGTCCACTCTGCCCGTCAGAAAAAAAAAAAAAGAATTACTATAGAACCCAGCAATCACACTCCTAGGCGTATCCCAGAGAACTGGAAAGGAGGCGCTTAAGCAAGGACTCGTAAGGAAATGCTCGGAGCAGCACTATTCTATGTGAGAGCTGGAAGCAGCGGACTTGTCCATGAACAGATAAATGGATAAGCGAGGCGTGGTAAACGGTTACGGTGGACCAGGGCTCAGAATTCTGGCACCTGCCGGAACATAGATGAACCATGACAGCATTTGTGTAAGTGAAAGAAGCCACCTAGGGGAGGTCAAATGCTGGTGAGTCCCTCTGCAGCAGAATCAAGAGGAGGCAGAGGATTGAGAGGGGAAGCGCAGTGACTGGCAGGTGCCAAGGGCTGGGGGCACTTTCCTCTGGGCCAAGGAGATGCTCCCCAGAGACTGGAAGGGCTCACACGGGACTGCGATGGACAAGGAGCCCCCGAATCGTGCACTGGACAAGGGCTCACTTCCTTCCATGGGACTTTAATCTGGCCTCAGTGAAAATATTCTTTGTCGCTGTTGAACGCAAGATTTGAAACAGCTGAGCAGTGAACTAGTGAAATGGAAAATACATGTCCTTCCATTATCCAGGATGTCCCAGAGAAACAAGGAGGTGTACAAGAGAGGTTCCCATGCAGACGGTAGAGTTAGGCGGTCTAGAGTTCCAGAGAGAAAAGAAACAGTAGGAAGAAACATATTTGAAAATTACAGAACTTTCCAGAACTCTCTGTCGAAAGATGCCGACCCTCAGAACCAGGAAGCCCCAAAGTCCCAGGATGGATACACAAAAGGAAATCCACACCTCGACACATTCCAGTAAAGTGGAAGATTGCCGGAGGCACAGAGGAGACCCTGAAGGCAGCCAGGGAAGAGAGGTGACTTCAACTCCACGGCTGCTATACAGATGGCCAAGTTCTCCACAGTAAAGAGCCGAGAGACAGGGATCAAATACTCAAGGTTCGGAGAGGGAACAAACTGCTATTAGCAAGGGCTTTCACAGGATGCAAAACTCTCAGTAATCAAGACAAAATACCTTCCTTAGACAACTAGAAAGTTCGAGAACTTTACCACCCACAGGTGCCCTCTGAAAGGATCCTAGTTGGACCTGGCATTTCCGGTCCAGGTATGGAAAGACATTGGCCATCACCACTCCTCCCTAAAAACCAGCAAGATCTGAACTGAAAACCAACAGAGACGCCCCCTCGGAGAAGTGGGGTCATCGGGCAAACTGGAGAGACAGGCGGACAGAGTCCAAGCTGCCCGAGCAGACACCTCCCTGGGAGCCAGTGATGGATGCTGAGCTAAATGTTAAATGGAACATTCCAGAAGCTGACAATTCTTCAGTTTTAAATCACGTGCCATTCTGAGTAGCGTGATGAAACGTGGCGCTGTCCCCCACCCCCATCCCTCCAAGGGTGTGACTCACCCCTTGAACCTGGAGTGTCCGAGCTGTGTGCGCTACCCTCCTGTTCGACTGGGCAGCCGTCTTGACGGTTACGTCTTGGCCATGTGCTCCGGGAACAAGATTTCTTCCTATTCACCGCTGGCCTCTGCCGGCTACTTCCGGCATCTGGTGGCTCCAAGAACCCTGGCTACAGGCCACGGACAGTGACAGCTAGGATCTTGGGCCCGGAAGCTGGGGGCCAGGGCGTGGCGGGATGCATCACGAGCTTCGCTGGGATTTCTGGCATCTTCGTGCGCCCTGTTCCCCTCACTCCTCCTTCTCTGTGTCTCTGCCTTTCACTTTCTGCCACTGTCTGTCCAGCAGCCAGGCAGAGGTTAGCCCGTGAGCGGGAGGGGCAGCGTGGGGACTTCTGTGGACAGCACGAGGAACCAGGCCAGGCCAGCAGCCTGGAGGTCATGTGTCTGACATGCAGCCCTTCCCCCTCACCCTTGCTAGCTGGGGTCCAGGCCCGTCTCTGGGGGCTGCTTAGGGAACTCCTCCCAGCCGCACCTGCACCGAGAGGACCTCCAGCGCCAATGCCACCGCGCTGATAATGCCCTGGGAGACTCTGGGATTCCACACCCAGGAAGCTGTGCGCCCAGCAATGACCAGGGAGGTGGGGCGCGGAGGAGAACCCCAGCTTGAAGACCCCCGACTGAACACAGACGGGGCGTTCTGTTCTGCGCCGAGACGCCCGCCTGATCTAACAGGTGCATTTCTCGTCAAGAGGCTTCACTACCTCTTACTTGTAACTCTGCCTGGTGTCTGAGTTCTTCCTTGAGCCGGGACGAGAAGCTCCGGGCAGCCGTCTCCGGCGATGCTGTTTCCTTTGCTGCTCAGAGCTGATGAGGTTGAACCGCGGCTCTAAAACTGACAAACAGCGCGACCCTCACTTCTCCATCTGGGAAGCAGCAGGTGGTGGCCCAAGTGCTTGGGAGGCCTGGAGGGAGCTCCGGCTCCTGGCTTCGGCCTGACCCATGCCCAGCCCTGGCTGTTGAGGCTGTCTCGGAGTGACCCAGTAAATGGACGATCTCCTCTCTTCTCTCCCTCTCTTGCTGTCTCTCTGCCTTTCAAATAAATAAAATACATCTTAAATTTTTAAAAAAAGGAAGTCAGATTTTCTATCGGGATGAGACTCCTCCTCCCCTCCGCTGTCCGGCCCCGGGGTCCTTTAATGACTATTGATTTCCTAGGACACCAGGCAGAGCTTTTCATTTCAGTGTCGACCCTGGGACAGCGGCCCCCGCCCCGAGGATCTCACCATCACCACCACGGAATCTCACGGAGCTGGGAAGACGGAGGGGAGTGTTCCGGCTGCTGTTTCAGACACGGGCAGGGTCCACGAGTCTGGCCCGATGCTGGGCACTGCTGTGACAGCTCCCCGGCCACCCTGGATCGGTTCCCCATTGCCGCAGAACGTGTGATGCGTGCATTTCATTCTGGTGTCCTCAAAGACCAGAGCCCACAAGGCCCGTGCGAGGGGCTGGTGTGTGCCAGGGAGAGGCACCTGCTCCTGGGCGCTGGGGACCCTGCTCTCTGCTGGCTCCCTGGGTCTCTGTCACACTGGCATGACATTGGGCCCCCTTTTTGTCCCCTGGGGAGTTTTATGACCCACGTCTTCCCCTCCCTGGGGCTCGGGCCTCCAGTACAGCAGGTGCCGAGCTCCCCCACCCCCCGATGCTGCTGCAAACCCTTCCCGGGAGTAGATGTCACCACCAGCCCCTGGCACCGTTTCTCCTCCTCAAGGTGGAGACCTGATTCTTTAAGTGGACAAAATCCTCACTTTTAAAATGACGACCCTACTCAGCACAGAAAGCACCATGTCACATGCCAACCCACAAAGCCAAGAGAAACTGAGGATGACAAAAATGGCTAGCTCAGGGTCCTACCCTCCACAGAGTGCCCAGCCCAGCCGTGAGAAACCTCCAGACAACACGGGGAGCCCCTTGGGCATCCGCAAGGGCCTGGGACCCCTCTCAGCTGAGCGTGTCTCCTGCCAGCTCCCACTGCGTCCCTTGTCCCTCGAGGTGGCCTGGTCCATCACCCCCCCCCCATGCGCCTCTCCTGGCTCCAGCCCGCACCAGCAGTGGGAACAATCCAGCCAGCAGCCCTCTCCTACTGGTGGTTATTTCTTGCTTTTAATTTTGCGATCGGCACCCAGCTGTTCTCCAAGAGGCAACTGAAGAGCAAGCTGACAGCTCTCGGAGAAGGGAAAAATGTCACAGCTCAGCAAATGGCCCGAGCTCAGTGCTGGGAGCTGCGCAGCTTGTCCAATTCAAAGGTCGGCAGAAGCAAGGTTGTCTCCGGGACCAGCTGCCGCGTGGAGAGGCCGCCTCCGTGGCCGCCTTGCTGGCCGCGTGTCCTAGGTCGCCCTGGCTTTCCTCCTCTTTCCTCTCTGGCCTGAGTGCTTCTTTGTCTTAGAGCCTGAGGCTGGACATGGTAGCCCTGCCTGCATTGTGAGTGCCCACTGTGCACCTGTGTTGGACACTCCCCCACCCCGGGGTGGGGGCTCAGGCTGGGCTGTGGATTCCCGCCCACCCGAGGCTGCAGAGGGAAGATTGTGTGACCACAGTCCACCTGGCATCCATCAGAGTGTCAACCCCCCGAGGCTTATCAGCAAGCCGAGCAGAGCCCGGTCATGGGGAGCCAGGCTGTGAGCAGAGACCAACGGCTCCCTCCCGACCTGCACCACGGCTGGGAAGGCCCCGCAGTCTGCAGGCTTCAGAAAGTGCGCACAGAACGGAGCTAAAGGCTGACGCAGCACTGAAGTCCACGCGTGAAGTCCATTTCCCAGTAGGCGTCTTCCCTGGACTCCTGGAAGCCCCTCCGTACAAGGGGGCCAACGTCCTCCACTGTGGCTTACGCTGGAGCATGAGCTCCTTGTGTTTATTCTCTCATTCGAATTTTAGTGGACACACACACTCACATCACTCACAGACACACACACACAGTCACACACACACACACCTGCATGCAATTTTATTTTTTGCACCAAAAGAAACCAACTCCATTTTTTCCACCAACATTTTGAAATGTCTTCCTGGGGCTAGAGACACACATTGCAAAATGGAAACCCCTCCTGCGTGTAGAGGTGCGGGGCGGTGGCAGGCTGGGGAGCTGAGCGGAAACAGCTGGCAAAGGCCGAGTGTTGGAGCACAGCACCCAGGTGGAAGTCGGAGCCAAGTGGGGCTCCGGCCAACTCCAGGAGCTGCCGCGGGCACCTCAGCCCAGGGTGCCGTGGGCTCCTGCCTGCTACAGGTGCAAACGCCGAGTTTCGTGCAGACCGCACCGATCTCACTGGTGTTGAGGGGGTCTGTCCCCTTGCAGGACCCAGAGGGCGGAGCTTCTTCAACCCCTGTGTCCATTGGACTGAAACCCTCAGGCCTCACTCCTGGGTCAGCTCTGCCCGACTCGCTCACCCAAAGGCCCCCTTGGGTGCGGATCATGTAGACACAATTCTATTCAAAGCGCCCCTCACTTCTGTAGGACAATCAGCCACCCTGCATGTGGCAAGTGTCCTTGGAGACCAGCGGCATCAGGACATTCACGTTCAATCCCCTTGACTTGGCAGTTGGGAGAGGCCGGGACGGCAAAGCTCTCTCAAGATGCTCTGAGCTTCGATGTCAGCAAGGGAATCCTGGGAGCGCCATTCTGCACCAAAGACACACTTTGGACCAAAGGGTTGCATTTGGTTTGCAGCTTTAGAAGTTGTTTGGAGATCGTATCTTAGGAAACCTGAGACCATTAATGCTGAACCCGGAGAAAGCAGGTCCCTTTTCTTATCTACTTGCTCGAAAGGGTTCTGCTGTGAGTTCTGAGTGTAGGTGCCACACACAGGGCCCAGTGAAGCCCAGCGTGAGGCCAGCAAGCAGGAGAGGGACGCGGGTGCCCGCGCTCTGGGCTCAAAGGCTGCGTTCTCAAAAGCTGACGTCATCTCGCGCTCGCTGAGGCCCGCCCATCTGCCCATCGATTTGTGAAACTGGCAGCTGATACCCAGGTATTGATTCCTGTAAGGGCGAGTGTTGATGTTGACAATCCCAAGAGGTGGCAACTGACGGAGGCAAAGCCAAGGTCATGGTGGGACTGCCAAGGTCATGGCCAGACACTCATCTTGCTCCTTACAATGCAGGTCAACGCCTCTGACCCCAAAAGGTGCCAGATTATTTAGATGAAAAACAGTGAAAATGTCAATTGATCCTCGGGACGTGGCCAGTCTCCGTCACCTGGTGTCCAGAGGAGGTGACTCTCCATGTGCAGCTGTCTCCTATCACACACACAAGCAAATTGAAATCACCGGGAGAGGCGTGTTTTCAAGTTAACTGTTGGGGACTTCTCTCCCCGAAGCTGTGGCGCTTGCACAGGGCTGGTGCTCTGTGGGAACATTGCCTGCGGTGTGGCTGGGGACGGGTCCTTCTGCTCCATATGGGGGAGGAGACCAGAGGGCTCAGAAGCTCTGGCTTCGAGATGAGGTTTGTTCATACTAAGAAAAGAAATGGCAGCGATTCCTAACCCTGCTGCATGTTAGAACACAGAGAGTCTGAGTTAATTCATCTGCGCCAGACGTAGGCATCTGTAGTGATTTATTTTTTTAAAGATTTATTTATTTATTTGAAAGGCAGAGTTACAGAGATTCAGAGGCAGAGCGAGAGCGAGAGCAAGAACGAGAGAGAGAGAGGTTGGTCTTCCATCCACTGGTTCACTCCCCAAGTGGCCACAACAGCCGGAGCTGCGCTGATCCAAAGCCAGGAGCCAGGAGCTTCTTCCAGGTCTCCCACACAGGTGCAGGGGCCCAAAGACTTGGACCATCTTCTACTACTTTCCCAGGCCATAGCAGAGAGCTGGATAGAAAGAGGAGCAGCCAGGACTCGAGCCAGTGCCCATATGGGATGCTGGCACTGCAGGTGGGGGCTCTACCCGCTACACCACAGCGCTGGCCCCAGGATTCTGTGTTTCTAAAGAATGCCTCTGTGACAGCTCTTTTAAAATTCATCTAGTTTCATTTTTATTTGAAGGCAAACATAGAGAGAGAAAGAAAGATCTCTTCCATCCGCTGGCTCACTCCCCAGATGCCCACAACATCTGAAGCCAGGAGCCCAGAACCCAATTGGAGTCTGCCACGTGTGTGGCAGGGACCCTACGACTTGAGCCATCACCCGCCACCCCCTAGGGTGTCCGTTAGCAGGGAGCTCAACTGGAAGCAGGTGGTTGGGACTGGAGCCAGGCATTCCTACATGGAATACTGGCATCCCAAGAGGCGACTTTCACTGCTGCGCCAAACTCTGGCCCCCATCCCCGACTCTAACATGCACCCAGCTGGTTTACAAGGTCCTCCAACCACCCTTTCCATTTCTTTTTGTTTTTGTCTTTGAAAACTGATGTATTTATTTGAGAGGCAGATGGCAGGAGAGAACTCCTGTCTGCTGGTTGGCTTGAAGAGCCAGATCTGGGATGGGCGGAAGCCAGGGACAGGAAGCAGAATTCTGATCGCTCCCATAGGTGCAGGAACCCAGTCACAGCGCTGTCGCTGCTGCCTCCCAGGGCCTGCATGGGTAGGAGGCTGGAGTCAGGGCTGCAGCTGGGGACGCAGGCGCTCTGAGGTGAGACACAGGCATCTCAACCACTCGGCCAACCGCCTGCCCCCAGGCCTGCCCCTCCCCTGGGTGCACCCATATCCTAGACTCAGATCTGCCCTCCCAGGCTGCCCCTCCCCTGGGTGCACCCATATCCTAGACTCAGATCTGCCCTCCCAGGCCTGCCCCTCCACTGGGTGCACCCATATCCTAGACTCAGGTCTGCCCTCGCCCGTCTTGATGGCTCTGCATCTCTGCTTCCTTCTTCTGTCAGAAGCCCCCACCGGGGTCTAGACCCCCAAATCACTTCCTCTCCCATCAGGTCACTGTCAGCGCCTCCACGCCTTGTATGGGGAATTTTGCCAGGGTCCTGACCCTGGAATCGCACTGGGAGTTTCCTCCTCCACACACCCCCAGGAAACCATGCATCCCAGCAGGGGAGCAGCGAGACCACACTTCTTCTTCCGGGGGCCGGTGGTGGGCTCCCTGAGCCGACAGCCACCGCCTTGTCCTGCTAGGATCGGATCCATCCTTCCCGGCTCAGTCGCACAAGCTGCAAAGATGGCCCACAGTCACCACTCATGTTTGGGACCGTCTAGAAATCAGAAACTTTTTAAAATGGAAAAGAATCTCAAATTCTTCCCCCATCCCCTGCTTTCTGAGGCTGGACTTTTTTTTGTATTAACTTTGGGGTTTTTTTTGTTTTTTTTTTGGAGATAAACATTTTTAATTTACTTTATAGTCAAAGGCTTAATGCCCCACGAAATAAAGAGTTCCACAGATAGAAAGCAGGAAGACAGTAGCTCAGCAGGAAAATAGGCACATGATAAAGCAACCATCCAATGGAAAGACCTTCAATTTCACTCAAATAAAGCAAAAAAAATTTTTTTGACAGGCAGAGTTAGTGAGAGAGAGACAGAGAAAGGTCTTCCTTCTGTTGGTTCACCCTCCCCAAATGGCCGCCACGGCCAGTGTGCTGCGCCGATCCAAAGCCAGGAGCCAGATGCCTCTCCTGTTCTCCCATGCGGGTGCAGGGTCCAAGCACTTGGGCCATCCTCCACTGCCTTCCCGGGCCACAGCAGAGAGCTGGCCTGGAAGAGGGGCAACCGGGACAGAATCTGGCTCCCCAACCGGGACTAGAACCCTGGGTGCTGGTGCCGCAGGTGGAGGATTAGCCAAGTGAGCCATGGCGCTGGCCAAAATAAAGCAAAATTTAAAATAGGCACTGAATCATTAAAATTGGAGAGCAGTATAGGATTCCTATTCATTTGTTTGACAAAGATTTTAGCCTGAGGGTCTTTGTGTACGTGAGACCCGTGTCAAGTATCTCCCACTCCCTGTCCCAGGGGTGTCTTCTGTGGGTTCCACGGGAAGAGCTCACATCAACTCACCCCTGAGGGGCTCAGTGACACACAGAATACGGCCCCGTCTCCTAACAGGATAGAGTAGTGGGTTTATGTGTCTCCCACCAGGGGGAAGCCCACCAAGACCGACAGCGGAGGAATGGGGACATGGACTGCTTGTACTGAGTGTGTGTGGGGGGGTCCTTTCTCCTCTCAAAGCTTCACCCCCCACCCCCGGCCAGGATCCCACTCCACATTCCTCTCGTCTCCGTTCATCGTGTGGCTAAATGCTGAGCACACAATTTCTGCGTCGTGGCTCAGCGTTGACATAAAATTTATTGTGTGCACAGGTGGAAGTGAAGCCGAGTGAGGCGGGATCTGAACAGCACTGGCATCGCAGCTCCCAGAATGCACTGGGGAAATTTGTGTTCAGTGAAGCATCTTCTTAACAGGGTGCAAGTTCAAAGCCAGCGTCGCAGAAATGTGAGACAGAGAGGTCCACAGGCTTGGTGTTGAGGCCTCTCTCACTGGTTTGTAGACGGCCATTGCATTGATGCCACTGTTTCGTTACTTTAAACAACCCGAGAGGAGCCATTTAGCAAGAAAGAAGGTTTATTCCAGGGCACGGTTTGGAGGTTCACAGTCCACGATCGGGCGGTTGGTCTGGCGTCTGGTGGAGGCTGGTCACGCGTGGCAGAGCAGGTGCAGAGGGTGACCCTGCGGCAGAGAGAGAAGCCGGGCCGACCCAGCTTCAATGACCAGCTCTCAGAAAAACAACCTTCCAGGGGCAAGCCCCCCCCACCTGCCCCGTGCCCTAAAGACCTCCCACTGGGCCCACCTCCCAGCTGTCATGACTAAATCACGACTCTGCCTTCATCCATCACTGTTAACCTAAGACTTGGGGTTCAAAAGCCCACAGGAATTGGGGGGCCAAGTCCCCTCACACCATAGCAGCCACCTGTTTGCTGTGGCCTCCCACGGTCAGCCCTCTGTGTGTGCCTGGGCCCTCTTTCTATAAGGACACCCATCTACATGGATGGGGCCCAGCCCCACCGCTTCCTTTCAATCTGTCCACGTCTTTACAGACCTCATCTCCAAACAGTCTCCTTTCAAGGCCCTAAGGGCGGCCTGACACTTACGGCCTCTCAAAGGAAAGTCAAGTAGGAACCTGACCTCGGGAGAAGACTGCCAGGACATTACGGGAGGGCCCAGCAGTGGAGTCCCTGCTGGGGCCCTGCTGTTTGCCACCACCCAGGCCATGGGGCAGGAGAGGGCACTGAACGAGACAGACTCACAAAGCGCTCAGCCCAGAAGCTGGGTGCTCCCTCGGCGTTGGCTACTGCGATCATTTTAGCTTGGAAGCACTTTCTTATGAGTAAACAGAGATTCTTGCGGAAAAAAATTCACAGAAAGCTCTGAAAATAGGAAGGGAGTTTTTTTAAAGAAGAGATCTTAGAACTTGAAAGCTCTGGTGCTTTGGTTGGTGGGCGGCTTCCTGGATTCACGGACAAAAGTGTTTTGCAATTACCTAATTGCGCGGCGTCACCTCAGTGTCTACGTTTTAACCCCTGTGTGCCAGGCCAAGGACACCACACGTGTGGGTGACACGCAGATACCAAACGCATTATGATTTCACAGCCGAGTCTCGAGACCACCAAGAGCGTCAAGAGATTAATAACTGGGGTAGGAGAGAGGAATGTCTTGCATGAATAATTCAACCTCGCATTAGGAATTAGAGACCCAGGAGCCCACGCCGAGGGAGAGTAAACAGAGCCTATCTTTAATGGCTGCTCAGTTTTAAAATGAGGGGTCGTTGCAACTGCCGCTTAGGTAAGCTCCCTGCACCCTCCTCAACCAAGACGGACTCCCTGGCAATGGGGTCACTTGGCTGGGTCAAGTTTGAGATGAGTAAAAGGACGCATATCTCCTGATCTGCTTTAGCGTTGATTCTTTGTCATCTTGAGCAGAATAATTAACTCTGTATCCGTGAACTTGAGCTGTTTTTAAGACGCTCACGTGTGTCTTGGACATCAAGCAGCCCCCACAGACCTGCATGCTCAGAGCCTGTCTTCCACGGTGTCTCATTTTAGCAAGTCCACCCTTACTAAAGTTTCCCAATGGCTCTAGAACTTTCTGGAATGGTCAGCAAGTCTATTGTGAGCCAACAGGAGAAAGCAAGGGAGGATGGTCATCAAAGGAGCTGATAATTTTACCTCTGGGGTAAAGGTGTGCCCAGCTCCGATCTTGGCCGCCCAACTCAGGCCATAGCAGAGAGCTGGATCAGAAGTGGAACCAGAGTCCACATGGGATGCCAGCACCACAGATGGAGGCTTAGCCCACTACGCCACAGCACCGGCCCCATGCAATGTGATGTTTCAATTCGTGCTCGGACCCTGCTGGTGATGGTAGCAGGATAATAGCACAAGGTGGGACACTCTCCGTCGTCTCTTCTGGCTCTTTTGGGATGTCCCATGCATGGCTGTCACCATCTGCACACTACCGTGAGCTGCCAGAACTTCTAACTGCAGCGCTGCACCTGTTGCCTGTCTCCTTCCCCCCATTTTGTGGCATCACATGTACCGGTGTAGCCCCAAAGTTCCCGGCAGTGACACCTCCGGAACAGCCTGAAGCCGCGTGGCCCACTTCGCAGAGACAGCCACACCCTCGGGCAGGTGCATCCGGGGACTTCTCCTCTTGGTTGGGAGAAAGTCTAAAATTCACAGGTTTGGAAGAAAAAGACATTAGGATGAGAGTGACAGGCGGTCTATTTTCCTTCAGCCACCCTAACCATGGTTTCTCACCCCGGAAGCCCTGCCAGGGTGGGCCCTTCAATAACCATGCCTGCCTTTTCTTTCTCACAGTCCAGGAATGCGGAGACCGTGTTTATTTGGTATTTGCATATTTGTTTTCATAGCTGAGAAGATCTGCTGGGTTGGCCGTGCCCTTGGGAGGGTCCTGTTTATTCTCTCTTGCCGCAGAGCTGGGGGAAGAAAACACAGAAATGTCGTTTTCCAGAAAGGATGAGACGGCCTGGCATTCAGAGACTCCACCAACCAGGAGCCGGGCCCAGGAAAAACACAGTGAAATCCTGGATGAACTGGCACCAAAAGACCCCGGCCCGGAGAGCGAGCTGGTGACAGGTGTTGGCTCTGGGCTCATGCGCTGGTCTCCATCACCTGTGGCTCAGGAACACGAACTTGCACGTGGTGAACCAGAAGACAGCAGCACAAGAGGCGATGTCAGAGCTGGCGGTGTGGCGCAGCGCGTACGCCGCTGCCTGTGACGCCGGCATCCCATGCGAGCACCGGTTCGAGTCCCGGCTGCTCCACTTCCAATCCCGCTCCCTGCTAATGCGCCTGGGAAAGCAGTAGAAGATGGCCCAAGTGCTTGGGCCTCTGCACCTGCATGGGAGACCTGGAAGAAGCCCCTGGCTTCGGCTTGGCCCGGCCCTAACTGCTGCAACCAATCCTGGCTCCCTGCTTCAGCCTGACCCATTGCAGCCATTTGGGGAACGAACCAGCAGATGGACAATCTCTCTCTCTCTCTCTCTCTCTCTCTCTCTCTCTCTCTCTCTGCCTTTCAAATAAATCAATAAATCTTTCGAAAAATAAAGCTAAAATGAAAAGCTGGCGGCTTGCTATGGAAGAGGCGGAAAACCCAAGCCAGGACACAAATAAACCCCTCTCCGCCTATGAACAGTGCCCGCCCGTTGTACCAACAGGGAGCGTTTGAGGGAAATGTTTGGGGCATTAAAAGAGCGAGAAGGCAGCAACCGCAAAGCCAGCCCGGCAGGTAACCGAATCTCTTTCCCATTCTGGACTGAAAGGATCGCATTGTCCCAGACGCCAAGGGGAGGTCGGTGTGAACTTTAAGACTTGGATTTGATTTGCTCGGGGGGTTGCATGGGATGGGGCCATCTGAGAGAAAGAAAACAAGTTTGTCCCCAGAGCCTCAAAGAAGACAGGCGTGTCGGAGCGGCGGTGGCCCTGGCTCTGATGGGATCAGAGGGTTTGGCCGCTCTCTGGGCCTTTGTTCTCTTCTGCCCAGGAGCGCTGGGGCACCGCCGGCCCCCTGGGGGCTCCATCCCGAGACTGCTGAATTCTCGGGTGGGGGTGAATAATAACTTCTTTGCAGTGCTGTTTTGTTTTTGGTGGATTCTCTTGGCCATCGGGAGTCAGAGGATGGAGTTAGCCCAGGTGCTGGGAAAACCCGTCTCAGTCCGCACTGGGTCCCAGTCCCGGGCCCCCAGAAGCAAGGGGCTGGCTCTGTTTCACCTCCTTCTCTCCACGCCTTTGTCCTAGCCTGGCGTGGGTCTGGGGCCGTCTCTGGAGACGTGAAGACGGCACCAGGCCGCGGGAAGCCAGGACAACCAGGAACTGAGACAGACCTGGCCACGTGGAACTTTCCAGATGTGCAAACAGCTCCTTCTCAGCACGACAACCCGACCACCACCTCTGGCCGTTCGTGGAACTGCAGCCCAGGCTAGAAACTTGACAGCAGACGCCTCCCGTGTGTGATGCCAACCGGCTCGATTTCAGCTTCACGGCGGTGCCCGGAGGCAGAAGCACTATGACCCCAGTTTACGGATGAGGAAGCCGAGGCTCAGAGCGGGTGGCGAACTTGCTCGGGGTCACACAGCAGAGCTGGGGGCCCAATCCAAGCAGCAGGACCACAGAGTCTCCAACTGAGTCCTTGGCGTTGGCGACGGTGGGCCAGTAGGGGAGGGGTGTGACTAGGGGGCCTGACCCCCCTGGCTGTCTCCAGTCGCCCCTTGCAGGACGCTCCCTGCGACAACGCCAGCATTACTGAGGTCTCTGCAGATAGGCACAGTCCCCTTGTGACGTCATCGCCCCAGCAACCCACAGGCCTGACAGAAGCCGCTGTCAGGCCGCCCCCGACGGCAGCACCCACGCAGGAAGTCTGATTCCTGTTTAACTAGCATCCTGCCTTTATGTTGCTACAGAAATCAGCTGTGCTCAGAAAATAAGGCCCAGGCACGAGCTGTGTGTCAAAGGCAGGGGAGTGAACACAGGGCTGCAGTGAGGCTGCAACGGCCACGCCCCCTCCCCCTGCAAGGTGACGCCCAGCGCCCTGGTGTCCATCAGCCGTGTCGTGGGCGGGAGTGTTCCTGGGTCGCAGGTGTGTCTTCCATGTTTCCCAAAGCTGCTGGACCTGGAAGTGTCCGAGCGTGGGGCTGGAGGGCACAGGGCAGATCCGCTGCTCCCCATCAGCACGAGGCGTGCAGAGGTGACATGTGCCACACCGCCCCGTGACCCCCGCCTGTCACTAACAAGTACAGCCAAACCCTGGCTGCAAGAACACGTCATCGCCCCTGTCCAAACAAACTCAAGTGCATTCAAGAGCCCCAGCGCGCATCGGGGGAAAGACTAAAATGACTCGAGTTGGCCAAGATTCAAAATGTCATTTAACGTCGCGCAGAAGAAAGGCTGTGCCTGTGAACGGAGCTGGAGTGACACCCTGGAAGGCACATGGCTTCCGCCCTGTGTCTCCCCAGCTCCTGGGAGGGGCCGTCCGCCCTCGCCTGGCCTGCGCTGGTGGCCTGGGAGGAACAGCAGGGAGGAACCCCGGACAGCGGTGTGCCAAGGGCCCAAGCCCAGGCCCGGCTGCTTGCCTGCTCTCCCTCCGCCCGCCGGAGGGGAGGGAGGGGCTGCAGAGGGAATCTGGCTACCCTCACATTAGCAGCACTGCACTCCTGCGACACCGGCATCCATAGTGGAGAGCCTGTTCCGGTCCCAGCTGCTCCGCGTCTGATCCTGCTACCACACCTGGGAAGGCAGTAGAGGATGGCCCGAGTCCTGGGACCCCTGCCGTCCACGTGGGAGACGCGGATGGAGCCCCAGGCTCCTGGCTTCAACTTCGTCCAACCCTGGGTTATCGTGGCCATTCGGGGAGGGAACCAGCAGAAAGACGGAAGACCTTTCTCCATCTCAATCTCTCTCTTTCTCTCTGCCTTTCAAATAAATAAATATTGCTTTTTTAAAAAATTAAAAATAGTCCTTTGGACTTTCAATGTCATTTTCATGGGGAACCTAGTCCAAGACCACTGTGAGGTGTAACTAGCTGGTTACTGGTAACTACTGGTTACTGTGGTAACCAGGAACTCCGAAGCTGCACCCAGTGACGGTTTATTCCACATTGGCAAACTGCATTCTCAGAGCGGAGATGCGGGGCCCAGAGCAGGCCATGGCCCGAAGGCTCTGAACGCGTGAGTGTCATTCCCATGGCAGTGGGCTGGTCCTGAACAAAGTGCTGGCACCTCCGGAACTGGAGAAATCGGCTCTGCTCTTCCCAGATCACCCAGCGTGCCGTAATCTGGACAGCAGCCGGGCACACAGCCACCTCCATGCCCCGCGGGATGCCCCGCTCGCCACAGTCCTCAGAGACCCAGCTGGTGCAGCATTTGATGGGCCTCAAAGCGGCCCAAAAGCAATCTGGCCCGGGGGGCCGCGCCCTCACGGCTGCTGCAGATTCGTTGAGTAGAGCTGGCCATGGAGCCCACCCACCTACAAGAGGGCCATGGCAGGCCGTGCACCTGTCGGTGATGACCGGTGGGCTGCCCCGGGTCTCTCTCTAAGTAGCACAGCTGGGACTCCTGTTCTGCTTCTCTGCTGAGCGTGGCTTTACCACAGAGCAGAAGCAAGGCTCACCCCCACTGGGGAGCTCACAAGGGGTCCTTAAGGATAAGGAGACCCCTCGGGAGGGTGGAGTCGCGCACTGCCTACCCCAGCCACGCTCAGATGCCCCATTCCTACCGCTGACTTCACCCACGATAGTCGATTACCTTACTCGTGTGTTTGGAAGGAGGGACTAGGCAACCAGATTGAGTTCCTTGCACCCTTCCCGGTCCAGGAGCCGGGCATTCTGGGTAGGAGCAGGTGTCCTGGGAAGCTGTTGTCTGACACTGGTCTCCATCCAGGCTTCCGTGATACCCGCCGTCTCTGTGAACCGCTCACAAGCACACGCACCTGCCCAGAGGTGAATGGCTATTTTTAGAGCATGCAATATCCTGATCCTAACAAAATAGACATCCGGGGCCGGTGTTGTGGGTAAAGCTGCTGCCTGCAGTGCTGGCATCCCATGTGGGCGCTGGTTCAAGTCTGGGCTGCTCTACTTCTGATCCAGCTCCCTGCTAATATGCCTGGGAAAGCAGCAGAGGACGGCCCAAGGCCTTGGGTCCCTGCACCCGCGTGGGAGACCTGGAAGAAGCTCCTGGCTCCTGGCTTCGGATCAGCGCAGCTCCAGCTGTTGCAGCCATTTGGAGAGTGAACCAGTGGATGGAAGACCTCTCTCTTTCTCTTTCATTCTCTCTGTCTCTGCCTCTGCAGCTCTGTGGTTCTGCCTTTCAAATAAAGAATAAATATTTAAAAACACACGCATCCACTTTCATAGGAGCGCTGGATTCGTTCGGCCAGTGCAGAGCTTCTCAGGACACCGTGAGCAGAGTTTGGGGGGAGGGGTGAGGCGTGCTGGTGGCCCGCCGGTGTCGCCGATGCCGGGGAGACACACAGAGGCCCTGGTACTGTCAGAGGCCTTTGCTCCCTGGATCGAGTGCCTGGCACTAGAATGGAAAAAGCCACGTATGCACCCCAGTACAGCATCACACTATCACGCTGGTCTGCACGAGGCCGCTTCAACACTGCATGGAGAATGGGATTACGTGCTGAGCTGCTTTGGGGCCCGCTTTGGCAGAGTGCGCATTTTCCACGACCTTTGGGAAGACACTCTCGTACTTGTCTATTACAAGAGAATTTCAGGCTTTCCTACTGCTGCGGAGCATACTTTCATTTTGGTTTGAGAATTCCCTTTAGCTTTTCTTGTTTAATTAAAATTATTATTTTTCCAACTTGTTCAAAAGGCAGAGAGAGTTTCCCGTCCCGCTGGCTCTCTCCCCAAATACCCACAGCAGCCAGGTCTGGGCCGGGCCAGGACCTGGACTCAACCTGGGTCTCCCAGTAGGGTGACAGCGACTGCACTGCCTGAGCCATCGCTGCTGGCTCCCAGGAGGCCTGAAGCCACCCAGCACTCTGATCCGGTTGTGGGTGCCCCAGATCTCTCCTTGGATGGTTTTGCCGGGCATAGCGCCTTGGGTGTTTGCAGAGTTTTTTTCCCCTGGGCTTTCTCAGACCTTTTTGGAGAGGTTTTTGAACAGAGGAAAGCAATAGGTAAACATTTGAGGGGTTGTTTATGAAGCTGGTATTTGTCCTCCAGAATTACCCCACTGGGGGAGGTGGGGCGGGAGGCTGAGTGGCATTGGGAAAACTTCAGTTAAGGCTCCGCATAAACAAAGTCCTGCCTGAGGGTCTGTGCACCTGACGCTCCGCCAAGGGGCAGAGGGACAGCTCTGAACCGCTCTGAACCGCACCTGCAGCGTGGGGTGGGCGTTGCAGAGATGGGAGGACCCTGGGAAGGCCCCCAGCGGTCGGCATCCTGCACTGTCCCCACCCACGGTTTTCCGTCGCCTTAGCAACGACCTGGCCACTCCCATCCGAGGGTGGCTGGTGGCGATGGTGCAGTCTGTCTCATCCTCACTCTTAAGAGAAGACCCCGGGAAAGGCGGGGGAGGGGTCTTCTAGAAGGGCGGAGGGAAGAGTGGTGGAGGCTGCAGTGCCCTGCGCACCCCGAGGAGCCCCGGCTGTGTGGCCCTTTGCTCTGAGCCTCACTCTGAGCTCTGCCCCGTCAGGGGTCCCCACAGTGACCACACTGTCACAGGCCAATGAAACGATTCTCTGTGTTGCTCCGCGCTCCCAGTGCCTTTGCGCTAAGTTCAGGGCAGGTGGTCTGTGATCCCGGGGGAGCTTGCATGGGCAGCCTGAGCTCGTGTGGGGGCCTTGGGCACACGCCTGGGCCTCGGTTCTCTTCCCAGGCTCAGCACAGGGCCAAGGGGGAGAGCAGGGAGACTCTGGGCACGGGGAGGTAGCCAGGAGCACCAACTGCGTTAGTCTGCTTTTCATTCCCCAAGGCAAGTAACCCTATAAAGAAAAGGGGTTTATTCTGGTTTATTCTGGCAGTCCGGTGTTGGGTGTTGCCTACAAAAGTTGACCACTGGTGGTGGCAGAGCACCCAGGGCGCACGGGCATCACTGGGCAAGAGACAGGAAGTGTGTGTCTGTGTCTGCGTGGTCTCCCACGAGCCCCCGACCCTCGCCTCGAGCTGCTGTGAAGTCCAGGACCTCGGAAACTGGGCTCCAAGAAACCTTCAGAGACCCTCGCTGCGCTCCCCTGGGGGTTCTGTTGTGACAATCATCAGACACAGAATTGTACCGATGAGGAAGACGAACGCCTGTTTGGAGCTGTCATTCTCTCTCAATGCCTGCGTCCACAGAACGCAAGTTGGTTTTGTGGAAGTCGACGTCTCTCCCGCTGTGGTCTCCGGAGATGTCAGCTTTCCCTGAGAATCCGGGTGCCACTCCGGGTGCCCACAGCCCAAACCAGAGGGTGAGCTTGGGTCCCGCCTCTGCTTTCAATGCCAGTTTCCTGTAAATATACACCCTGGGAGGCTGCAGGCCATGGCCCACGTGGCCCAAGTGCTTGGGTCCCTGCATGTCATGTGGGGGACCCAGATGGGGTTCCAGGCCCCTGGCTCTGACCCAGTCCAGTCCTGGCTGTTGTGGGTATTGGGGGAGCGATTCAGTGGATGGAAAACTCTCGTTAGTCTGCCTGTTTGTCTCTCTCTGCCTTTCAAATACAAAATTTTCAAAATGCAAAGAATGAAATCTCTGTGGCTGGTCTTTGCCCCCCTCTCTGTTGAGGGAGAACAGTGATATTTGAAAGCCTTGCAATGTGGTCCTGTTTTGAATTCAGGGTCCAGATGTGAAATTCTCCTTGGCTTTACCAAGAATTTGGGTGGAACATTTCCAGAGATGAACTAGAGTTGGTGCCAATTCGTTTGAATTAAATTCAACCCAGCCAGTGTCTGCCGACCGTGAACTTGACGCCGTGTGGCAGGCACAAGGGGGCGGCGCCGGGGAGCATGGGGGCATCCTCCCGGGGCAGGCATAGGAGCCTGTCAGCGTGCTGAGACCCGTGAGGGAGAGGGGGGAGACACGGCGTAGGCAGACACTACTGTGCCCGGGCAGATGGCCATGGAGCAACGGAAACTCGCACACTACACTCAGGCGCTTGGGCTTGCTGGCAGGAGAGCAAGGCGACTAGTCTGGGATGCCAGGCCTTCCTGGGGTCCTCCTCCCTGTATGTTTGCATCCTGTTTTAGGTGGAAAACTGGGGCTCTCTTGGGGCCGTGTTTGATTGATCTATATTCCCACGTGTCAAGAGAACACAAATAACTCCATTTTAGCAATGGCACTTGGAATCTTCCTACTTATTTATTTTATTTGAAAGGCAGAGTTATAGACAGAGACAGGGAGAGACAGGGAGAGACAGAGAGAGAGAGAGGGAGGGAGATCTTCCCTCCGCTGATTCACTCTCCAAATGTTCACAATGGCTAGAGCTGGACCAATCCAAAGCCAGGAGCCAGGAGCCTCCTCCGGGTATCCCATGTGGGTGCAGGGGCCCAAGGACTTGGGCCATCTTCCACTGCTTTCCCAGGCCATAGCAGAGAGCTGGATCGGAAGTAGAGCAGCTGGGACTTGAACCTGCGCCCATAGTGGACACCGGGCCCCGCAGGTGGAGGCTTTACCTGCTACACCATAGCGCCGGCCCCCACGTCCAGATTCTAATGAAGCAAATGAATGTCCTGCCTGGGAAAACTGTCCTTGCCGAGGCCTGGCTGAACCAGGGCCACCTGAACTGTCAAGGCTTACACACCAGGAGACCGAAACTCATTTTTTTTTTATAACTGAGCAGAAAACACATGGATTTGTTCAGAAAGAGCTGCTGAGGAGGGTGGGAGCTGGTGGCAGGCTGGCTTCCAGCCCAGCATATCTTCCGTCAGGTCTTTACGACCCAAATCCACTGTACACCGTGGTGCTTGGCAGTGGGGTGTGGCGGTCCAGTTGGACTTCCAGGGCTGACTTGAACCTGCGCGTAGAATGCAAGCTGCCAAGTAGCCATGGGGGGAGACTGGGGGGAGAGGGAGGACTTCGGATTCCACCAGGCTCTGGTCTGGGGCAGGAGCTTGAGGGGTGTGACGGTTAATTGCGTGCATCAGCTTAAGGCTGCGGTACCCAGTTGTTGGATCAGCCAGGAGTCTGGCTGTTCCTATGAGATATTTGTAGGTGTGGCTGAGAGTTACCATCCCCCAGAAAACTTTGGGTGAAGCAGATTGGCCCCGGAAAGCGATCAGTTGAAGGTCCTGTGAGTGCACAGGGCATAGGCATGCACACACACACACAACTGAGTTTACAAAGGAAACATCTAGAAGGAAGCCCGGCCTGAGCCCCTGCTGGCTCGCCCCCGGGCTCGCATCCACAGGCAGCCCAATCACTCTCCATGTTCCTTCCTTACCAGAAGCACCCTCAGCCTGTCTGGGTAGGTAATGGCTGCCTAAAATATTCAACCTCCCAGCATGCCTTGCAACTCTGGGTGGTCATGTGATGCCATTACAGCCAATGGTACTAGAAGAAGCCACTGCGGTTGCCTCTGGAAAACAGCTCTGCCAGGATGGCTTTGGGATGGCGCGTTCTTCCCCTGCCTTGCTCTCCTCCCTCCCCCTCATTCCTCTAGGCTGGGTTGCACAGGCTGCATCCCGAGGCACAGCAGCCATCTTGCGATCACGAAGCTGATGGCCAGCAGGGGAGGAGAAGGGCTCTGAGAGGGGGATGACATCAGGACTTCCTGCCCCCGCCCTGGGCTTCTTAATGCAGGAGAAGACATGGGCCTCTTCCTTCTTCGTGCGAATTTGGGGCGGTGCCCGGCTATTGGTGCATTCCAGACGGGTGAAGTCACCGTGTCACTCACTGTGGGATCAAGCCACAGCGGAGTTTCTAGGAGGCCGCTAAGAAAATAAAATGGCCTGGGAGATGAGGGAGGAGCCTGGAGACCCAAAGGACTTCCTCTGTAAGCCCTTTTTCAATTAGCAAATTAGCTGAGTTTGAATGAACCTGACCCCTCGGCATCACCTTGACTGGGCAGAGGGCGGCCAAGGGTTTGTCATCCAAGATACCACTGGGAGCGTTGGGGGTGGGGCATGGTGGTGGCACCAATGATTGTGCTTAAGAACACAAAACCCCTTATGACTGGCGTCCAGGGAGCTATAGTCCAGAGAGTGTCTTGTTTCTACAAAATAGAAACGATTCAGGCCATGACCTCCCCCGTGTATACACAAAGTCCCGTCCCTCACTGTTTCTTCCTCCACTTTCCCTCTTTATCCTTATTCACTGCTCGCTCTTTCATCCAGTGCACAGTTATTAAGTTTACAGGGGCTGTGGACGCAAAGACAGGGAGGACAAAGTCCTCGCCGGCCGGTTCAGGAGCCCAACCTGCAGGGGACGGACAGGACCGCGAGCAGTCACCTGGCTAAACACCCTTGTAACTGCGCTAGAAGAGAGAAGAAAGTCCGTCGTGGGCCACAGAGAGCGCCCAGACTACGAAGCACCCTCTTGCTTTGGAGCTGTGCTTCGGAGTTGAAATGGGATTTTCCCGATTAGCGAAGAGAGCCTGTCTCCACTTCCTACGCAGACGTTAAAGCGGACTGGACCCGTTCGCGGGGGACGGGGCATCCTGACCTGTTCAGGTACCCGGGGAAGCTTCTCCCCCCCACCTGAATGCCAGAGCTGGGGGAGCAGGTGTGCGTGGGAGCGAAGGGGATTCTGGGGCTTTGATAGGCAGGAGGGAATGGGACGGAGCTGAGAGCGGTGTGAGGCGAGGCTGGGGGAGTGGGGCAGGGGCAGGACAACGCAGACGCCGGCTAAGCAGGAGATGCCAGCTTTCTGTTTGTGTTTTTCCTTTTCCTGAAGACAAAGAAAAGCCACGGGAAGAATGTCCGCGGGCGGATGACAGGCTCATCTTAACTGCCAGCAACCGGGAACTTGGGTCACAGAACCGCCCTTTCTCTCTGGGATTCTGAGTTCTCATCGCAGTCTTTGTAAAGCTGAGCTGCGGCCAACCACAGGTCCCGGAGTATCTCCCCATCTCTCGTGGCCCTCTAATCCTTCTGCCCAATAAAAGCCGGCGCACCGGCACACGTTAATAACTGTCAGGTCTAATTAGGAGCAGCCTTTACCCTTCAGACTAGTGCGGGAAGCCCTCTGCACGGCAAAGCCTGCCCTGTCACTCTCTGAATGGGTCCTAGGAAACCGAGGGTCAGACAAAGCGCCAGGAAAGACGCGGGTAATAGCAGGAGGGAATGATGCCTGCACATAATGCAATCTCCGAAAACCAGGAGCTGGAGCCCGGCAGACACCATTGCACTGACGGCAGCGTTTCATTCAGCCCCTCCTCAGTGTGTCATTTGCTGCAGTCGGGGAGTCAGGCTGCCACCTGAATCTCCAAGCGCGTGGCCTGTGCCGTCAGCCACGACCTTGGAACACGGCGAGGATGGAGGCGCGCAATGCGGGGCTTGCATGTTTGGAGCTCCGGGTAAGGAGGATGCTTTAGCTGGGCCCAGAGGGACGGAGGTTCTTTCTTCTTCATTCATGCAGTCTTCCTTACTAGCATGTGTTACAGATGCTCACGCATACACACGCACACACATGCACACGCATGCACACACACGCACGCACACACATGCACACGCATGCGCACACACGCACGCACACACACATGCATACGCATGCGCACACGCACACACACACATGCACACGCATGCGCACACGCATAGCCCTCGGGCAATTCTCCAAGGCCTGCTAGGGAGGAGCCCCCCAGAAGCAGAGCTCTCAGAAGCACATCCCCTTAGGAAAGGCGGAGAGCCGTGTGGTGGGCCCGAGACTCACGATGAGTCTACAGGAATCTCGGGTTCTTCCCCGGGGGAAGAAGGAGCCAAGGTCAAGTGCAGAAGCCTGGGAAAAGATTAGCAGGAGTCTGGCTGAGGCTGCAAGCGGCACTGTCAGGAACGCCGGGCGTGCTTGTGTAGCAGAGGAGTGGGGGGACGGGGATTTTTTTTTTTTTAAGAAATCCTAGGATCTGGGAGCAGATTTGGAAAAGAAACAAACTCCAGCTTCGTCTCAAACTTGAAAGGGCCAGCGGCCCCGTGTGCCTAACCTTCTTCACGGTCCAGCTGCTTACCCGGGGTTTCCTTTGCCGTGTGGCAAACAGGCCTCCTGCCGCCCAGGGCTGGCAGTGCCTCTTGGAGGTGGACAAAGCGGTCATTGCAGACTTGCCCGGAGCCCAGCTGAGAGGGTGGCGCTCGCTCTGCACCCCCTCCCCCCCACCAGAAGCGCCGGCCTGCTCCCCGGCCCTCGGCTCTCATTTTCTCCCTCCTGCATCTACTGTCCTCAAACGCTTTTGACCAAGGAGAGCCGCTTGGGATTAAGAAGCTGTCCCCTCAGAGCAGCGGTGGGAACCCGGAGCGTCAGCAGCTTCCATTTCTGGGTCCTGCTCACACCTCTGGAGGGGCACCCACTATACCCTGCCTGGACGGTCTGTTCTCGCTGGGCTTGGACCCCAGGTGGACGCGTGGCTTGTCTGTTCGAACCCTTCCTGCAGAGAGAGCCGCCTCCCCTCCCCCGCTCGCCCAGGGCACTTTGGCTTCATCTGCACGGGCTAGGTGCACTTGACCCCTGCCCCGCCCCCTAGAGACGGGCCTCTGGCAAGCACGGGCTTCTAGAATCTTCAGCAGAGGGACTGGCTGCGGGATGACAACCGTGTTGTTGACATTTGGAGATTCTTGTTTCTCTTTGATTGCAGCTTTGTGGGCCCTCGAACAATAAAAAATTCAGTAGATACAGTAATTATCTCTCTCTTTCGTTCACTAAATTGCAGTTGTAAATGGATATGCATAAACAGACAGTTCCTCGTTTGCAGAAACTCGTTGGGTGTGATTGTTGTGTACAAGTGGAAAACGGGGCTCAGGTGGAGCCCCCCGGGATGGCACAAAGATTTAAAAGACAACAGTGATATGACCATTTCAACACAAAAGTGAGCCCTCCTTCCCTTCCCGTCTAAACACATCTGAGTGGGCTGAACAAAACTTGCACACACACTACGTGTGTGTGTGTGTGTGTGTGTGTGTGTTTCCCACAAAGGGTTGCTCTTGGTGACATTGATTAGTAACTCCACCACAACTCAGTCCCAACAGCGTTTGTCACTTTATCCTCACTTCTGACTTCAAAATCCATTTTTCCCAGTGCCTTGTTTTCCATACTCCACGCACAGTCACCGCTTTTATTTGTACTGAACATAATGAGATTAATAACCCCTTGGGAAAATGCCGCAGAAATTAAGCAGGAATCAGCAAAGTGGCCACAGGTTCAAATGACCGGGCATGGCTGTTTCTGCCTTTGTGAGCGGAGAGCAAAATAGACTCCTTTTGTTTGGAGCAGAGCTTTGTTCCGAGTCACGCAATTAACTTAAACATTCCTGCGTGGAGGAGGTTTTGTGCTGTCTAAGCAATTGCTAAGTTAACCCTTCTGGAAAACAGGACCAAACCTTTTCTTTTAAGATTTATTTATTTGAAAGGCAGAGTTAGAGAGAAAGAGAGAGAGAGAGAGAGAGAGAGATTTTGCATCCGTTGGTTAATTCTCAGCTGAAGCCAAGAGCCTGGAACTCCATCCGGGTCTCCCACATGGGTGCAGGGCCCAAGCACTTGGACCAACTTCTACTGCTTTCCCAGGTGCACTAGCAGGGAGTTGGATCAGCAGTGGAGCAGCTGGGATTCGAACCAGGGTTTCCATGGAATGCTGGCATCATAGAGCAGTGGCTTAACCCGCTGTCCACAGCCTCAATCCTGATCAAACACTTTTTAAACAACTTAGCAAATCTGGAGCAGTACTGCAGTCCTACGCTGGCTTTTCATCCCCTGGGAAGGTGCTTATTCTGGTGAACAAAGGAGGGGGGACCCCTGTGGATAGCCTGTGTGCAGGACATAGAAGGGCGAGAGGGGCGTGGGGTAGCTGCTAAGGCCCACTCCAGTTCTGGGGCTTTGGCTTAGCTGACACCCAGCCAGCACCCTGGGGGCATAGCCCGGCTTCCCAGACAGCGTCCCTTTAGGACAGAGGGGACAGGCCTGGTCTCTCTGGAGGCTGATACACTACCCCAGGTGCTTCTCCTGGTCTCCCATGGGGTGCAGGGCCCAAGCACTTGGGCCATCCTCCACTGCCCTCCCGGGCCACAGCAGAGAGCTGGACTGGAAGAGGAGCCACTGGGACTAGAACCCGGTGCCCATATGGGATACCAGTGCCGCAAGCAGAGGATTAGCCAAGTGAGCCGCGGCGCTGGCCCCAGACAGATGCCTCTTAATGAGGGTTTTGCCATTTATGGGTAACTAGATGGCCATGTCTAAGGCTGCAGATTTGTACTTTTTTTTTTTTATAAGATTTTATAAGATTTATTTGAAAGACAAAGTTACAGAGAGAGGTAGAACCAGAGAGAGAGAGAGAGAGAGAGAGAGTCTTTTATCCGCTTGTTCACTCCCCAGATGGCTGCAATGGCCGGAGCTGAGCTGATCCAAAGCCAGGAGCCAGGAGCTTCTTCCAGGTCTCCCACGGGGGTGCAGGGGCCCAAGGACTTAGGCCCTCTCCCACTGTTTTCCCAGGCCATAGCAGAGAGCTGGATTGGAAGTGGAGCAGCCGGGTCTCGAACCAGCGCCCATATGGGATGCCGGCACTGCAGGCGGCGGCTTTACCTGCTGTAGCACAGCGCCGGCCCCTTTGCACTGTCTTTGAATCTCTGTGGCTCCCCTTTGCTCCCAGAGGCTTGAGTCCCGGGAGCAGCAGTCCCTACAGGAAGGAAGATGTGACACAGGCCACGCCCCGCCTCGACACACAGGGGAAGGCCATGGAAGCGACAGGAAGCGGGAGATGAGCAAGCAGCGTTGGATCTAGGGTGCGCGGCATGTTGGAGCCGCCTGCAGCGGCCGCAGCGGCCTATGCACGCGGTTGCCCCAGGGCCTGGGGGCTGTGAGCCTCGCACTGCTGGCTGTGCCTGGTGACCTCAAGAAGGGGACAAATGGGGAAGTTGGGGGATCTTGCAAAGGCATTGAGTCCAAGTTCCCCTCTGAAGAACGCCATCAGGGACCCGGGTCACCATGCGGCTGTGCTGTCGCGTGCTTGCGTGTACCTCTGTGCGTCTTGATCTTCGCATGATTTGGCGACATTGGGCAGGAGGCAGGAAGTTGCGAGCAGGTGTGGCGGACGCCGCTGGTGGCCACCCTCTCCAGGTCTCTCTATTTCTGGAGGCTTGGAAGGCTGTGTTTCTCCACCCCTCTGCAGCCGAGCAGGACTATTTGATCAGTTCTGGGCACAACAGCGCCAGCAGAAGCAATGTCAGGCCTTTCTGGACAGAGTTGGCGAGAGCCCCATGCGGGGTTCCCCGGGTTTTCACTTCTGTGTCGTGGTGACCAGGAGTGGTCTGAATCTTTGCATGGGGCAGGCACACACGGGAGGCATCCCTGACTCTGGAATCCCTGAGAGTTTCCATGGAGAAAAGCCCCTGGCTGACTCACGAGGGCCGTGTGGTGTGCACCAGAATGCACCTGTGCCCCGGGAGCCGCCGGGATTTGGGGGTGATTAGCAAGGCACAGCGGCCTGACTGATACGGAAGACGTGGCTTTTCTCTGTGCGTCCAGTCGTCTGCTGTCCCCTCCGACAGGCTCGTGCTGGCACAGGCTGCATCGCAAAAGTTCTAGAGCAAATCTTAGCAGAACAGACTTGTGGATGCCTTAAACTGGAGCCCGGTCCCTAACGGTGGTTCGAAAGTACCACCAGTATCCCGGATGGGTGTACACTTCACAGCCATGAAGAAGTTCACTCACCTGAGTCCTGTGACTTTCCTCTGATGCACTGCTATCTTATTTAATTTTCTCTTTAAAAAAAGATTTACGTATTCATTTGAGAGTCAGAGTTATAGGTGGGAGGGGGGGTCTTCCGTCTGCTGGTTCACTCCCCAAATGGCTGTAATGGTCCGGGCTGAGCCAGGCCAAAGCCAGGAGCCAGGAGCCAGGAGCTTCTTCTGGGTCTCCCACATGGGTGCAGAGGCCCAGACACTTGGGCCATCTTCTACTGCTTTCCAAGGTGCATTAGCAGGGAGCTGGATCTGAAGTGGAGCAGCCGAGACTCCAATCAGCACCCCATAAGGGTTGCCGGCACTGCAGGCGGCGGCTTTGCCTGTCATGCCACAGCGCCGGCCCCTCATTGAACTCTCTCTCCACCCTGGCGGCCAGCACTCATGTTAGCATGCCTGCGTTCCAGACCCTGACCTGGCAGAGAAAGCTCGGGGAGTGTGAGTCTTGCCCAGAGTCCCTGCAAGTGCAAAGCAGGTGGAATCGAACACGGGGCAGCCCGTGCCGTAACTACTGCGTTATGTGACCCACACAACTACCTTTAAAGGAGCGTCTCCAGCTGCTTTCTTCTTCCGTTTCAGCCAGTGGGTCCCCTGTCCCTTCTCCCCGGCTTCCTCATTCGCCTGCCCTGAATGCAGCCATCGCTGATTGAACCAAGAAGACGCGCCGGGGCCCCGGGGTTTTGGACTGTGTACGCTGACCCTGGATTTCTTGTAGGTGGAGGTTGCAGAATGCCACCGGCTTGCGTGGTGGTGTGAGAGGTGCTGGGTGCTGGTCCTAGACGGGAGGAGCTGAGCAGCCCAGCAGGGTGAGCCAACGCCAGCCACGTGAACTTGAGCTTCTGGTGGTGTTCAGCTGCCCTATTAGACAGCATCTCAGCCCAGTGCTCATCGCCCAAGGGAGCCTGGGAATCTGAAGAGCATGCGACCAGGTTGTGAGGACTGCAGTGGAATTTTTTCACATTTTTATTTTCATGAATATGAAAGTAGGAGCTTTGTTGGAAGAAATATGAAAAATGCAAATAAATAAGAATATGCAACTTCAAACCATGTACAATTGCACCCGAGCTGCATTTAATCAGATGTGCCCATGCCTTCTGTTGAGAGTATTACCCTCCCTTACTGAACTGCCCTGGGGCCCTTGGTGCAAGTCGGCTGGTCACATACCTGTGCACCTAGTTCTAGCTGGCGTGTTCGGATCCCGTCATCTACTTGTCTGTTTCTATGAGGGAAAAACCCATCTCTTGAGCACTGTAATTTTAGAGCGACTCTGGAGATCAGGTTGTCTGAGCCCCTTTCTCCTTCCTCCCCACCAAGGTTAGTTTGATATTCTATATCCTTTGGATTTAAATATTTTATTATTCACTTATTTTTTTTTAAAGTGGCCATGGAGATTTTGCGAGAGAGCGTGCTGACTCTATGGGCCAGTGTGGGAAGAGCTGGCATTGTACCGATGTTGAGTCTTCCAATTCATGAAGATGCTCTATCTCGTGGTTTATTTAAGGTTTTTACCAATTCTCTCCGGAAGTCTGGTGTTTCTAACCCAGAACTCCTGTGCTGCTTTGAGCACGCCCCAGGGATTTTGACAGGCAGCTCAGAGCCGTTTAGAACTTCATTTGCTGCTTACTCTCTGACACATAGGTGATTTAAAGGTGTGTTGCTAAATTTCCGAATATTTCTGCCTCTTTTTCTTCTAGCTATTTTACTGTCATTGCGCTCCAAGCTAATTCTCTTGCAGTGAGAAAACAGGCTATGAGAAGTTTCAGTCGTTTGAAATCCAGGTAGCGTTGTGGGGCCCTCGGTGTGGTCCATTCCTGGGAGCATTTCACCTGCACTGGAAAACAGTGTGCATGCTGCCATGTGGGGACGCAGTGTGCACCTGTGTCAGCCAAGGTCCAGGTGGCTGCCTTGTTCCTCCTACGTTCCCAAGAAAGAGGGAATTCTTTTTTCTGCCAGGAAATTGTCACTGCCCACTCTTCATGAACATGGACAGGCTTGGTTTGAAGTTTTATGAGTCGTCTTCAGCTTTTCCCTAAGTTGTAAATGTTTTACTTTGTCTAGAGATACGGATTTTACTATAAGTCATAGACTTTATGGCGTTTTAAAAGGAGAGCCATGCCCAGCAGTTACAGTCCCAGGCATTGATTCCAGAGCAATTAAAACACATGTGGACACACAAACCCATACACAAATGACCACAGAAGTTTGATTTGGAATAACCCCAAACTGGAAACCACCAGGATCTCCACCAGGTGGGTGACTAAGCAGAGTGCACAGGTCCCTGCCGTGGGCTCCTGCATGGTGACAGGAGGATCTAGTGGCACATGCAGCAGTGTGGCTGGGTCCCGAGAGCTTCCTGGGGCCGGCGCTGTGGCATAGTGGGCTAAGCCGCGGCCTGCAGCGCTGGCATCCCATACGGGCACCAGTTCCTGTCCCGGCTGTTCCACTTCCGATCCAGCTCTCTGCTATGGCCTGGGAAAGCAGTAGAAGACGGCTCAAGCCTGCATTGCGGCTCAATAGGCTAATCCTCTGCCTGCGGCGGCAGTACATCGGGTTCTAGTCCCCGTCGGGGTGCCAGATTCTGTCCCAGTTGCCCCTCTTCCAGGCCAGCTCTCTGCTGTGGCCCGGGAGTGCAGTGGAGGATGGCCCAAGTGCTTGGGCCCTGCACCCCATGAGAGACCAGGAGAAGCACCTGGCTCCTGCCTTCAGATCAGCGCGGTGTGCCAGCCGGAGCGCGCTGGCTGCGGCGGCCATTGGAGGGTGAACTAACGGCAAAGGAAGACCTTTCTCTCTGTCTCTCTCTCTCACTGTCCACTCTGCCTGTCCAAAAAAAAAAAAAAAAAGTAAAGAAAAAAAAAAAGAAGAAGATGGCTCAAGTCCTTGGGCCCCTGCACCCATGTGGGAGACCCGGAAGAAGCTCCTGGCTCCTGGCTGTGGATCAGTGCAGCTCTCTCTCTCTCTCTCTAGCTCTGCCTCTCAAATAAATGAATAAATCTTTTTTAAAAAAAGACTTTTATTTATTTATTTGACAGGTAGAGTTATAGTGAGAGAGAGACAGAGAGAAAGGTCTGCCTTCTGTTGGTTCACTCCCCAAATGACTGCTCAACAGCCGGAGCAGTGCTGATCCAAAGCCAGGAGCCAGGAGCTTCCTCCTGGTCTCCCATGGGGTGCAGGGCCCAAGCACTTGGGCATCCTCCACTGCCTTCCCAGGTCACAGCAGAGAGCTGGACTGGAAGAGAAGCAGCTGGGACTAGAACCCAGCACCCTTATGGGATGCCGGCATCGCCAGCGGATGATTAACCTAGTGTGCCACCATGCCGGCCCCATGAATAAATCTTTTAAACAATCTTTCTGTGGAGGGAGTCTCAGAAGGTCACGCCCTGTTGGATTGCGCATGCGTGGCATCATCAAGTGACAAAACCAGAGACACTGAGGACACGCCAGCCTCCTCCGGGAGTCAGAGATGCTTGGGGCAGCGGGAGGGACCTCTGTTGCGAGGGAACAGCTCTGTGACGTGAGTGCCCCCTCTCCAAGGTGACAGAGTGGCACAGCATGTACTAATGTCAACGTCCTGACTTTGAGAGTGTGCTACACCACGTGACAGCCCTGGGAGAAACTAAGTGACCAGTACCACGGGCCACTCCTGGCAGCTTCCTGTGTTGTACTAGTTATTATTCCAAAAGAAAAGGGTTAGAAGGAGGAGGAGGGAAGGAGAGAGGAAGAGGAGAGGGAGGAAGGGAGAGGGAAGGAGAGAGCCAGCCAGACTGAGCTCTTCCATCTGCCGGCGTGCAACAGCCAGGCCTATGGCAAGCTGCAGCCAGGAGCCTTGAACTCCATCCAGGCCTCCCACGTGGTTGGCAGGTTCCCAAGGACTTGAGCTTCAGCCTGCTGTCTCCCAGGGTGTCCATCAGCAGGAGCTGGGACTCGAACCCAGGTACTCAGATCTGAGAAGCTGGGGTCCCTGCAGCATCTCAACCCCAGCACCAAGCCCCAGTCCTCCGTGTCCTTAATTCCATCTGTGCAGCCTTTTGGACGCACCTGCATCCGCATCTAGTGATAGGCATTCAGGATGTAGGAAGTGCTGCGTGCAAGCAACGTAGGAGCCCGTGGCATCATCCTGTATCCTACACTCTTGCACCTGACACGGCACTCGTCCACTCCACTCACACCAACCCACTCAGTTAAAGGGGACTTGACCCTATGGCCTCTGACCTCTATTTCTGACCCTCCTTCCACCTTTGGCGCGCACCTTGTCTGCCGTGTTCTCCAAAGCGTTTCGGTTTGGGAGAGCTATCCCGGCCGTCTCATGCTACCCCCGCTCTGCCTACACCCCGCCAGGGACCTCGCTCGCGTCCAGCATTTTAACCACCTCCCGTGACCCCTGATTCCTATCTCACACCATGACCTGAGCCCAGGCTGACTCGTGTGTCTAATAGTTCATTAGACTTGGCACAGATGCCTCCAGGAGCTTGCGTTAAAATCTCCCCTAAGTCACGACTTCCTATGGTTTCTGTCTGCACTTGTGCTACCGCCATTCTGAGCACCCAAGCCAGGAGCACGGACGCTGCCCGGGCCCTGCACCCCACTGCTTTCCCACCTCTCCTGGGCCTCCTACCTCTGCCCTGGTTCGGTGCTCCAGAGCTCCCCCTCTAGGCCATGCGAGGAATGCCGGCCTCCTCCGGTCTGGTCTGGCTGTGGAGGGTGAACCTGGACTGTCATCTAAGCGCAGAGGAACCACCGGCTTAGCAAACAACTCTCTAGAACACAGAAACTCCCCAGTTACAAGGAGTCCCGTTCTCCTTTTCTCCTGGTGAGAGCCGACAGCACGGGGGAGGCAGACCGCAGCCTCTGGGGGCCCCGTTCCCCAGAGAACCTGTGCAAAGATGGGGGTGAACTTTCCCAGCCAGTGGAGGCGGCCACTGAGCCTGTGTGGCTAACCCCAGCCAGTGCACTCCAGGGCTGGGCCGGCCCGCGCAAGGTGCACTCAGGGGTCTCGGGCTGTTTTCTGTCGCTGTGGCAGAGGCTGGGTGATTTCTGATGAAAAGGAGCTTCGTTAGGTCCACAGTTAGGAGGCTGAAGCCCAGAGCAGTGGTTGTGTCTGATGGGGCCATGTGCGGCTGCCTCACAGAGCAGCGACCAGACGCGGAGGAAAGAGAGTGAGCACCTGTGGGAGAGAGAGCCCCGCTGCACCCCAGAGGAGGGTGTTCTGCCACTCAGGAGACTCCACTCCTGGGGACCCCAGCTCCCCACCCGGGGCTCGCCTCTGACACTGCCACTCTGAGGAAGCAGGTGCCAAGGCGTGGGGAGACGCACCCAGAACTCAAGTCACCGAAGCCCCCAGCCCCACCATGACCCTGCCCCCCAAGCCTTATCTAACTTTCTCCCATGGGAAACAGTCCCTTGCCCTCGCCGGTCCCAGATGCTGGACTTCACTGGGGACCCCAGAGGTGGGGGGAGCCTCTCTGACCCATCTGTGTGACAACATCACATAGCGTTATGTGTGGGTCAGGGAAGGCACGCACAGTGGGTTTGCCCAACAATTGACCTCATCGGGGATCGGCTTCATTTGCCTGTGATGAGCAGAGAAGCATTTTGGCTTGGAGGGGCACTGGGTCCCCTGTGGCAGCTCCTCACCTCTGCCCTTGGAGCAGGTGGGCAGCTGCCAAGGAGGCGACTTCAAAAGCTTGTGGGAAACGGAATCACGAGTTTGTTTTGGTACAAAAAGTTTTGGAAATCCGTGCATGGCTATCTCATAATGTATATATCCATGAACTTTTTGAAATACTTTTGTATTATGCACAATACAGAAACCAATGAGCAGGTTGAGTTCCAATAAAACTTTATTTGCCAAAACAGGCAGAGGGCTGGGTTTACCCAGCGGGCCATAGCCTTGGCAACTCTTGAGTTCAGTGAGTGGGAAGTGGGCGACCTTCAAGTTGCCTTGGGGTCACTCCCTACAGACGCTAAGTTCTCCTTCCCAGGAAGACAGACTTCGCTGGGGCTCGGCTCACAAACCCTTCAGAGCCCCAAAAGCAAGGCCCAGGCTGGAGGGTGTGCCCAGCAGCTGGGAGAAGCTCTGTTCTTCCCCATTCGCCATCTGGAATGGAATCGCTCAGGTGCCGTGTCCCTTAAAGACCGGCAGCTCTGGTCAGTTACTAGAATGCACATTTACTGTTGTGCACATTCAAGACAAGAGGGACCTTCCTGCTGGTGAGGGCTGTGATACACAGACTCCCGTGGGAAACAGAAGCACCCACAGGGGAGTCCAGGTAGCGATCAAGTCCACGCACCCTCATCACAACCAGGGCTCCCCGAGGCCGCTGGGCTGGCGGTGGCTCTGGATAGCTGAGTGTCTGGAAGAGTTGAGCGTCCGGAAGAAGGATCTCAGGCTGGGCTCCAGTGCTCCGATCTGGGTAGCAGTGGGACTGCAAGTCACTGCGTTCCTCTGGGTCCCAGTTTTAGCAGCCACAACACGAGCAGCATCACGGGGCTGATGGGAGATGCGCATGTGTGGAGCCCTAAGCTGACGACGGTGCAGAAGTCGCTTTGAACATCGTTGCGAGCCGGTGCAGTGCCCGGGCTTCCCCACACTTGGCTGCCCGGCCCTCGGTACCTCCCAGCACTGTCGCAGCTTCCCTTGGTCACTGCCCGTCTCCCCTCCCCCATGAGCCCTAGGATCTGGGAAGGCAGCTGCCTGCCACTTTCTGGAGAACAAACAAACAAACAAGCAGACGGCAGGCTCAGGGCATGCTAACGACGTCTGTGTCTGTTTACGTTTATTTTTACTCTGTTGTTTCCTCCAGAACCAGTGACACCGAGTTTCTGTTTATGGGTTTACTGAAAAACAGCCTCTTAACTTTATATGATAAGTAGATCCCAATGTGTATTACGTTATTGAGGTTTGTCTACTTAAAGTGAATTGATTTAAAGAAAAGGCAGTGAGGGGCCGGCGCTGTGGCATAGTGGATAAAGCTTCTGCCTGCAGCCCCGGCATCCCATATGGTCACTGGTTCAAGTCCCGGCTGCTCCACTTCCCATCCAGCTCTCTGCTGTGGCCTGGGAAAGCAGTGAGAGATGGCCCAAGTGCTTGCACCTGCAGGGTGAGAGATGAGAGATGCGGAAGAAGCTCCTGGCTCCAGATTGGCGAAGCTCCAGCCCTTGAGGCCATCTGGGGAGTGAACCAGTGGATGGAAGCCTCTCTCTCTCTCTCTCTCTCTCTCTCTCTCTGCCTCTGGTTCTCTGTAACTCTGCTTTTCAAATAAATAAATAAAATAACAGAACAGAAAAGAAAAGGCAGTGATAGTAAACACTTTGCTCTTATGGCAAAAAAAAATCCATGACTTGATTTCTCAAGTAGTGGAAGTTGAGTGCCTGCCTAGACCCGGGTTCTCTGGGTCCACACTGTGCCCCCGGGACCTTCAGGCTATGATCTGGTCAGTCTGCCTTTCTTTGTTTGTTTATTTTTATTTAAATATTTTATTTATTTATTTGAGAGGTAGAGTTACAGACAGTGAGAGGGAGAGACAGAGACAGAAATTTTCCACCGATTTCACTCCCGGATTGGCCGCAACAGCCGGAGCTGCACCAATCCGAAGCCAGGAGCTTCTTCCAGGTCTCCCACGTGAGTGCAGGGGCCCAAGGACCTGGGCCATCTTCTACTGCTTTCCCAGGCCATAGCAGGGAGCTGGACCAGAAGTGGAGCAACCAGGACTCGAACCAGTGCTTATATGGGATGCTGGCACTGCAGGTGGAGGATTAACCTACTGTGCTACAGCGCTGGCCAATGGTGTTTCTATAAGAAGTAAATTTATCATGAGAGAAATGAGCCAGACCATGCCTCTGCTTTGGAAGACCAAGTTCTGGGCAAAAGAAAGGCGAGGGAGTGAGGAATGGCCTCCCCACCCGGAAGGGAGCGGCTGTGAGCTCCTCCTCTCGTCATCACATCCCCCAGCGAGTATCCAGTTAGGAACCTTCTGGCTCGACAGCAATAGACCCCGTGCAGACCCTGTGCATAACAGCAGCACAGTGGACAGGGGCAGGGAGCCGCAGGCCTGGAACGGGGCAGCAAGTCTGGGGGCTTCCTGCTGTCATGGGGCTGGGGTCCCACGCGGGCACCTCCTGGGCTGGGTCATGTCCGTGTGTGAGCGCCGGGAGGGTTCCTTCCTGTCGCCTTCTGTCCTGCTGCCCTTTCCCAAGCCGTGTTTTGTTTCAAGGGAGAAACCAGATGCGCACTCTGATGAAATCCTGGGTTCTTGGTCACTTGGGTCCCGTTTCCACTGGGGCAGAGTGGACGGGGCGAAGGGAAGACGGGGAGGCCGCTGCAAAGCTCTGTGGGAGAAGGCGCTCGGCTCTGTTCTGAGGCTTCTGTGCAGAAACTCAGATCTGGGAGACAAATCCGCCCACCACGTGGCCGGCAGAGCCTCGGCGGGAGGAGCCAGCTTCGAGGAAGCCCGCTAAGAGGTCACGGCCATGGCTAGTCCCTGAACTTGAGGTGGGAGTCTTCGTGGGCGGCAGACACGCGGAGCGGCCGGCTGGGTGCCTCAGTGGGTCAAGGGGACCTGCAGTTCTCAGTCCAGCTGGGCCGTTTGGTTGGTCTGGAAACCCGGGGAGACTGGCCAGCTTCTCCCAGGGTTAGTTTGCTCAGGTGTAAAGGGTGCTAACACAGGGTGCTGCTGAGGGCTAAGAATGCACGCACGTAAAGGGGTCCGGGAAGTGGCGCTGGTCATCGTAGTTATCCCCACATCCCCGGCCAGCCTCGGAGTGCAGTCCGAATTAGGCTCCTGGGTACACACCCACCTTCGAGGAGGTACTCCTTCAGCAAAGTGAATACTTGATAGATCCCCAGTGCATCAAGGGATGCCAGCAAAGCCTGCCCGTGGATTTGCACCTCACCCACCGTTCCCAGCACGCCCAGAAAATCACACCTTTCTATAAGCCAAAGCCCATGATCAGCTCTTGAGCCAGGCTGTGACCCCAGCAAGTTCAAGTTCAGATGCTGCTCAAGGTCACTCGTCCTGGCTAGAGGAGACGTCTTCCGCCAGGGCAGTTGTATTTATTTATTTAACATCAGACTGCTCTGTCTGCCTCCAACGCGGTTAGCGGCTGTAACAAAATCCGTGTAAACAGGTCTCCCGGGAGTGCCGCTGAGCGCTCAGAACCTCATGCATTATGGAAGCTACTCTAATGCGTCGCCTCGGGCCCGCGCCTTGGCTGAGCTCCTCGGGGTTCCTCTTGTGATTTTCCTGGGCTCTTTCCTAACTGAGCGGTCGTCCCGCAGAGAAGCCTTCGAATCCTGCATCGAAGAACCAGTCCGAAAACAAAAAAAACAGCCAGAGGTGGACATGCGTCTTCCCCTTCGGAATTCATTTGTTTGACTCGGAACTACAAATCGGATGTCGAGAGAGCAGTCTGAGCTCCACCACGAGGTGCAGAGTTTCCACAATCGGCTTTGGAAATGGAAACTTTAGACCAAAGGGTTAATTCCACAAAAATATACTGAGGGGCTGGCGCTGTGGCATAGCGGGTAAAGCCACCACCTGCAGTGCCGGCATCCCATATGGGTGCCAGTTCGAGTCCCAGCTGCTCCACTTCCGATCCAGCCCTCTACTGTGGCCTGGGAAAGCAGTAGAAGATGGCCCAGGTCTTTGGGCTTATGCACTCATGTGGGAGATCCAGAAGAAGCTCCTGGCTCCTGGCTTCAGATTGGCACAGCTCTGGCTGTTGTGGCTAATTGGAGAGTGAAACAGCAGATGGGAGACCTCTCTCTCCTCTCTGTCTCTCTCTCTCTGCTTCTCCTTCTCTCTCTGTGTAACTCTGACTTTCAAATAAATAAATAAATCTTTAAAAAAGTATATTGCAACCAGAGTTAATCATCTGACATTTACAATTTACTTCCCGTATTTACGTCAATTAAAGGGACTCAGCCTGTTCTGGTTTGGGCTGAGTGTGATGGGTGTGTGTCTCAGCTGGAGGCCGTTTGTCTGATCACTCGTCTCCCTGGAAGCTGCGGAACGAGTGGCCCTTCCGACTGCAGACACAGCTCTAAGCAGCTCGGGTAGCTGGCTGCCACGCCGGGGAAGATTAGAGGTGAGAGGGCAAGAAGAATTAGACACACTGACAACTGTACACGGCCAGCGCTGACAACCTGACAGAGAGGGAAATAATAGGAGAGATCTACAGCAGTGCTGAGAGACAGTGCCTGTGGCTTGGGGTCATTAAGTGAAGGACAGTGAACCCCACCTCCACCCTGGGACACCGAGGGGCGTCTGAAGCTGGCCTCGCACACACATCGGAGTCCTCATTCATCCTGGCCCGCTTGCCACCCACAGTGGGTTAAGCTGGCTTCTCTCTACTCCCAGGGATCATCTTCAAGCGTCTAAAATGTTTGCTTGCGTGCACAGGACTAAACTCTTCTGTGTCAGCAGATAAAAGAGATGCCCGTAGGTGTCTGTAAAAGCGGCACGACCTCTCAGTTCCAGGAGTTCACAATAGAAACCCCAAATATGAGGGATCTTCAAAAAGTGCACCCCAAATTGCACCTTATCCTTTAATGCCATTTTCCTCGCCTCCTTTGAAGTGCCCGCATATATGTTTCTAGAACAACTCCATGGGCAGAGCTGCTTGGGAAACTGGTTGCCAAAGATGCCTTGTGGGAAGAAGTGGGCAATGACATTAGAGGCGTACGCACGATGCGCTTATCCGCGGGAGTGTTAAAGCCTTTGAGATATCCTACAGGAAAGGGACATTTCCTTCTGTGTTGGCCTCTGTCTCTCCTAAACTTATTTAACCAATGAGTTTTCCTGGATTAGAACAAGCAATACATCCTGTTTCTATCCCACAGACATGGTAGAGGCAAGTAACTTGAAAATCACAGGTAATAGTGAATTAGCTAGGATGCGATAGGTTTTGAATATTATTTTAAATGTAGCTTATTAATTGTAAATGTTTGTATTTTAAAATACTGGCTATGGTTCCTGACTAGCCATGGAATTGAGGGAACCCCACACCCAGGAGAGGGTGCTTTTCTCCAGGGTCAGCCTGCAGGTGCAGGGGTCGGCCTACAGGTGCAGGGCAGGCAGTGATGGGCAGAGAACAATCAGGAACCGGAGCACACGGAGAATGACAGGCAGAATTCTTGAATGTATGTGTTTGAGACTGGCTGCTGATACGAGGATCCCCCAAAGTATCTTTTCTTTCTAGAACTTATTTTAGAGAGAGAGAGGAGCTCCCATCCATGATTCACCCCCCGCCCCCAATGGCTGCAACGGTTGGAGCTGGGCGGAGCCAAAGCCAGGAGCTCCATCTGGGACTCCCACAGGGTGTGCAGGAATTTAGTTACCTGACACGTGATCCCCGCCTCTCTCGGTCTGCATTAGCAGAAAGCTGAGTTGGGCGCCAGTGCCAGGACTCAGACCCGCACACATTGATTCGGGACAGAAGCACCTTAACTGCTGAGCCCAACAGTGACCCTCCAAATGTCTTTAAACGTACACAGTGATGGGGGTTGTCCCGTGCGCAGCAGGTATAGCCTCCTGTGGTGCCCACACGCCACGTGGGCGCCCGTGTGAGCCCTGGCTGCTCCGCTTCCGATCCAGCTCTCTGCTATGGCCTGGGAAAGCAATAGAAGGTGGCCCAAGTCCTTGGGCCCCTGCACCCACATAGGAGACCCGGATGAGCTCCTGGTTCCTGGCTTCGGATTGGCACAACTCCAGCGTTGTGGCTATTTGGGGAGTGAGCCAGCGGATGGAAGATCTCTCGCTCTCTTTCTCTCTCTCTCTCTCTCTGCCTATGCCTCTGCCTCTCTATAACTCTGCCTTTTAAAATAAATAAATAAAATAAAAAAAAATATATATATATATACAGTGAGGCAAAAACCCCCGGGGGTATTCCTGTTCTTAGACACTCCTTGGGGATGCCCAGCCAGACCTAGACAGCCTCTCAGAAGGAGATGGCTTGCAGGCAGAACGGAGTCCCAGCTCCTGGTGTCCTTGGAGTTCACCGGCTCATCAGTCCTTGGCTTGTCTACTGAGAATATCTGCCCAGGTATGTCATCACTGTGGACGCTGACATCAGCAGAAATGGTGGATTTAGAGTTCCGGTGATTCAGATGGGGGTTCTACTTCAGCCAGTGGCTGGGAATTTGGATGAAGGACTGAGGGAGCCATGCAGGGGATCAGGGCTGCACCCCAAAGATCCCAGCAGGCCAGGGCTGGTCCTCATGACTGAGGAGCAGAGACCAGAATTCGGAGCAACTGAACCGATGGGCGTTTTGGTCCAACAAGACACCCTTGGTCCGCAAAGGCATCCTGGGCAGACCGCGCTGTTACAGCAAAACACCAAAGCCTGGGTGACTCTCGCTAAAGGGCCTCTCGCTCACGGCTGCAGAGGCCAAGTCCAGGGTGCAGAGGCCAAGTCCAGGGTCAGAGGTCAAGTCCAGGGTGCAGAGGTCAAGTCCAGGGTGCAGAGGTCAAGTCCAGGGTGCAGGAGCCAACAAGTCCAGGGTGCAGAGGTCAAGTCCAGGGTGCAGGAGCCAACAAGTCCAGGGTGCAGAGGTCAAGTCCAGGGTGCAGAGGTCAAGTCCATGGTGCAGAGGTCAAGTCCAGGGTGCAGAGGTCAAGCCCAGGGTGCAGAGGTCAAGTCCAGGGTGCAGAGGTCAAGTCCAGGGTGTAGGAGGTCAAATCCAGGGTGCAGAGGTCAAGTCCAGGGTGCAGAGGTCAAGTGCCATGGTGTAGGATCCAGCCCACTCACTGTCCCGCGAGGCCTCCTCCTTCTCACTGATGCGCATCAAGGCACACCGAGAGAAGGGAGAGCTCTGATCAAGGCACACCGAGAGAAGGGAGAGCTCTGATCAAGGCACACCGAGAGAAGGGAGAGCTCTGATCAAGGCACACCGAGAGAAGGGAGAGCTCTGATCTCGTCTTTCTCTTATAAAAAGACGAACCTGTTGGGGGGACTAACCCTTAGGACCTCAACTAAACCTAATTACCACGCCCCAAAGGTCCCGCCTCCAAGGAGCCGCTCCCTGGGGGTTGGGGCTTCAACTTCTGAATTCTACAGAGAGGTAAACATTCAGCCCCTAGAAACAGGCATCAGGGAAGGGAGGGTGTGCACAGGGATGCCCCGTTTTGTGGGTTTTGTCCATGAGTTCCTGACCGAAGACTTGTCAGTCTGCATAGGGGAAGCCCTCCGAGAGAGAGGAGATCCTGAAAGGTTGATGGCGGCACTGCTGTCCCGGAGCCGGGAGCTCAGCCCGGCCGCTGGGCAGGGATCGGGTCTTGCTAACCTCCCTGTAACCACCTGGGCATCCAGCTGAGGCATCAAGGAGCAGCTGCCCCAGCAGGAAGCACCACCCCTATCGCCTTTTCTACCGGAGTTCCCTGAGGGAATTACAGACCCAATTCCCCCGGTGCTGTGGCACAGTGGGATAACGCCCTGGCCTGAAGCGCCAGCATCCCGTATGGGTGCTGGTTCGAGACCCAGCTGCTCCACTTCCCATCCAGCTCTCTGCTATGGCCTGGGAAAGCCCAAACGCTTGGGCCCCTGCACCCATGTGGGAGTCCCAGAGGAGGCGCCTGGCTCCTGGCTTCAGATTGGCTCAGCTCCAGACATTGCAGCCAATTGGGGAGTGAACCAGTGGATGGAAGGCCTCTCTCTCTCTCTCTCTCTCTCTCTCTCTCTGCCTCTCCTTTCTCTGTGTAACTCTGACTTTCAAATAAATAAGTCTTAAAAATACAATAAGGCCTAAGTCCCTAAGGAATCCCTTGGAGATAATGGGTTGACTTCCTACCTAAGCCTTGATCACTCCCAATCCAGCTCTCTGCTAACTTGCCTGGGAAAGCAGTGGAAGATGGCCCAAGTGCTTTGGGCCCCTGCACCCATGTGAGTGACCCAGGTGAAGCTTCTGGCTCCTGGCTTTGGCCTGGGCCACCCTCTGCCATTGTAGCCATCTGGGGAGTAAAATAGCGGATGGAAGATTCTCTCTCCCCCCGCCCCACCTCCATCTCTGTAATTTTGCCTTTAAAATAAATAAAAATAAATCTTTAAAAGCAAACAAAACAAAACTGTAATCACGGCCATGGTTTTCTGAGCTCTGACTTTAAATAAAATACTATTATGTATCATCTATGGGAACATTAAGAAAATAATTACTCAGATCATTGCTGTGTGATTTGTGGTTCAAAGATTCTGATTAAGAAAGGCTACAACTAAGATCTGTTTTAATTCCAGCTTCATACAACCTAAAACCACATAACAAATTCTGGAGACCAGATACTGCCCAGTTAGAGTGGTTTAAGTAACCGCTCAAGCTTCCCACTCATCTCTGTTAACAAAACATAAATTCAGTCCTACACAAGTTCAATTGTTCAGCCAGTAAATGAGCGGCCACTTGAACAACAAAACAGTAGTCTTGAAAGGGGGCTATAGAACCCAACGTTCTTACAATTTTAGTGTTGACTTCTGGATGAGCCAAACACTCCGTTCTCCTCCTTGAGTGTGCTCTAATTTTAATGTTGAGTATAGAAAAATCAGCAATCATATAAAGAGACATGTGAACACAGAGTACACGGTGGGTGGGTACTGTGTAGTCTTCCAAGAAATGATCGGATGAGAAGTGACTTGGTCAACCGCTGGTAACGTAGTAATGGAAACGTGCTAGGTGAGGGTATTAGAGAAAAGCACACTAAAAGGCTACAGCTGTGGGTCAAAGGTTGGGGGGTGGATCAAAGGGCTGGCGCCACTGCAGGCTGCAGGAGGTGGAGGTTACGGGGTAACTGGGGCAGGTGTTTTGGTGTCGTGGTTAAGATACCACTTGGGATGTCCATATCCCACAAGGCTTCCAGTCCTGGTCCTGCTCCCAATCCCAGCTTCCTGGGAATATGCACCTGGAGGCAGTGGTGATGGCTCAAGCCGTTGGGTCTCCGTCACCAAGTGGGGGACCTGGATTGAGTTCCAGACTCCGGTCTTCAGCCTAGCCCACCCCAACTGTTGTGAGCATTTGGGGAATGAACCAGCAGATGGAAGATTCTCTCTCTCTCTCTCTCTCTCTCTCTCTCTCTCTCTCTCTCTCTTTCTCTCTCTCTCTCTTCCTTTCAAATAAATAAGATAAATAAATGTACCAAAGAAGCAAGCTGGATCAACACTTGCTTGGGATGAGGGAGTTAGTAGGTGGTAGAAATGAACTTGCAAATAGCTCGTTGGATGGTTGATTTCCCACCTCTTAGAATTAATCCTTTATTTTTCCTCTCAAAATTTCCCACCCATCACATCTCCATTTCAGTAAATGACACTGCCATCTACTTGTCTGCAGGAGAGGGATTGGAACCCTTGTCCTACACCATAACCAAAGTAGTGTTTGCTTTTATCCGTCTCCACTGTGATCATGCAAACCCAAGGATTCTATCTCACCTTACACGGTGCCAACAGCCTGTTTGCATGTCACGCCCCTTTAATCTGTTCTCGCTCAGCACCCAAAGCAATCGTTTGAGATGTCAGGGGAGCAAGTTTTGTCCCTTTGTGCACTCTCCAGGGGCTTCCTGTTTTGCACAGAACCCCATCCGGCTCCTGCATGCTGCCCTCGCATCCTTGCAGAGATTTTTGGGCCATGCTTCTCTCCAGGGACATCTCCTGACATTCCCTGAGCCTCTCCAAGCCAGAACCTGAGTCTTCCCTCATCATCTCGCGATCATTCAAAGCTGTGTTGACCGAGAACTTTTGTGGAATGCACAAGATTTATCATGGAAGTCTGAGTGGGCGGAAGAAGAACGCAAAGTCTTCAGTAGACCTCCGCCGGGTTGAAGACCTACCCTGGCATTTGTCAGTGTGCTGTGCCCGGAGTCTCGCGGCTGCTCTTGCTGGAGCTGAGCTCTTCCCATCTTTCCAATCATCCCCAGAGGGTCTTCCTGGAGCCTACGCTGTCTACAGCTGCTCACTGGGCTTCTCCTTCCTTAAAAACAAAAATTGTTCTTGCTTCTTATGGTCAAATAAAGCACAGACGTGCACACACCAAAGCTGCACACAGCAGAGGTGCTAGTGGTGATTGGCATGGTGACCACCACGGCAAGCTCCGCCCATGCCTGGGACAGCTGCCCGAGAGACCCTGCCCACCAGCCCCACCCCCAGCACCCCCTCCCTTCCCACCAATCTCACTGGCTGCTGTAACTGTGGCTTCTTTGAATTCCTCCGTGATCTTACCCTCTGACACAGGAGGTGACCACCCGAGCAGCGGTTTCTTCTGCTGCACCACAGCACCAGCCCCTCCCTGTTCTTTAGGCTTTTTTTTGTTTGTTTGACAGGCAGAGTTAGACACAGAGAGAGACAGAGAGAAAGGTCTGTCTTCCATTGGTTCACCCCCTGAATGGCTGCTATGGCCGGTGCGCTGCGCTGACCCAAAGCCAGGAGCCAGGTGCTTTCTCCTGGTCTCCCATGTGGGTGCAGGGCCCAAGGACTTGGGCCATCCTCCACTGCACTCCCGGGCCACAGCAGAGAGCTGGACTGGAAGAGGAGCAACCGGGACAGAATCTGGTGCCCTGACCAGGACTAGAACCCGGGGTGCCGGCGCCACAGGCGGAGGATTAGCCTAGTGAGCGGCGGCGCTGGCCCAGGCCCCATTCTTGATACAAGCTCCAGTCTTTGCTGCGACCGCTGAGGCTGTGTAGACCAAAAGCCACTCTCTTTCCTGAGTTTTCTCGCACCATCACCCCCTGTTGGAGCCACCTCCCATGTGCTAGTGGATTTTGGCTCCATCATTGCAGTGGTCATGTGACCTTGGACACGTTTCTCAGCCCCTTCCAGGCCAAAGCGTCCCTATTAATCACTGGGAGGAATAGTATCATCTATCTTACAAGGTCAGTTGAAGATCAACCCTGCCTGATTCATCAGTGGGCCCAGCGTCTGTCCCATAGGGATGGTTCGTTGTACAGTAGCTGTTATAATTGCACCAGGTGGAGGCCATGGAAGATGGATGGGGACACACACAGCGTTTCCCAGGGGAACTGAATGAGCTCTGCCACTTCCAAGTCAACACCCTGCAAGGCTGAGAGAGATGGCCTGATGTCCCCTACCTGTGCATGTCTCACTCATACATGCAAACAGCCAGCAGCGGATGAGCCCACTCTGCTGAGAAGCTGCGCTCCTCCCCCTGGCATGACTCAGCACCCTTACACTCAGCTCCGTCACCCTGGGGGCCCGGGGCCATATGAGCTCCTTGTGGGGGACAGGTGCAGCCGAAACCACCCCAGCCTCCAACCACGTCGGGGATAATGGGCCAGCCTGGGAGACTGGTTTCTTTTGTTACCCTTCATGGGGTAGATTTACACTTTTCTTTGACTGTCCTTGGCATTTAGGGAAACGCGTAAAGCCAACAAGGGTGCGTACTGATGTATTTCCAGACCTTAGATGTTCATCCTTGCTTAGATGCACAGCTGGCAACTGGGAGGCCCGAGGAGCAGCTTGCCCAGGAGCAACAGACAATGCCAACTGCATATTAATAGCAGGACCAGGAGTCTAAAGCTCTGCCTATGGAATGTTCTAGAAGATTCCACCACAGGCTTCTCGGGCTATTTCACAGCCTGCACCCGTACTCTGCTGAGCCCTCTGCCTGCTATTTTCTTCCGCGTTCCATCAGCATTGTTGCCTAGAGCCGCTCTCACGAACTGCTACGAACCTGAATGGGCGAAAGCAGCGGAAATGCCTTCACAGAGCTTGGTGGGGGAAGACGTCTGAGTTCAAGGCCAGCGGACCGGCTCCTCCTGAGGGCTCAACATGAGACGCCGTCCCACGCCGGGAACTCAGGGACTGCTGGCTGCCAATGGGCCTTGTAGAGGCATCACTCCCATCTCCACCTCCATTGTCCCCTGGGGTTTCTGTACCCAATTTCCCTCTTATTAGGACTGCGCACTGGCTGAGGGCACGTCCTAATCCAGTTTGACTTCATTTTACTTTGATTGAATCTGCAGGTTGTACTTCCAAATAAGTTCACATTAACAGTTGCTAAGGGCTAAGAACATGCATCTTCTGGGGCCGGTGCTGTGGTGTAGCAGGTAAAGGCTGCTGCCTGCAGTGCCGGCATTCTGTATGGGCGCTGGTTCGAGTCCCGACTGTTCCACTTCCAATCAAACTCTCCGCTGAGGCCTGAGAAAGCAGTGGGGGATGGCCCAAGTCCTTGGGCCCCTGCACACATATGGGAGCCCTGGAGGGGTTCCTGGCTCCTGGCTTCTGGCTTCAGATCGGCCAATTGGGGAGTGAACCAGCAGATGGAAGACCTCTCTCTCTCTCTCTCTGCCTCTGCCTCTCTGTAATTCTGCCTTTCAAATAAATAAATAAATAAAATTTTAAAAAAAGAACCTGTATCTTCAGGGCGACACAACTCGACTCACCGCAGCATCCATCTGGCAAATGCTCTGTGTCTCAGAGAAGATGCACCTGCCCCAGTCCTCGACTCCTGTGTGTGTGCCTTCTGAGGCTCTGGCCAGTTTTCTGTCACCTGTATCCCATGGCAGCCTTTCTCCTTATCAAAACACTCAAGCATCACAAGGCGTTCAAGCATCAGCATCAATCGCTTCCTCCTCCTCCTCCTCCCTTCCACCTTCCTACAGGGTGTCCTTGTTTGTGTGGAAATCATTGTTGTGTTGATCAGGGTAACTGGTAGAGCTGCAAAGTAGAATCTAAGACAACTGGTTAAACTGGTTTACATTAGACAGGCAATGGATCACTCCCAAACCAAGATAATACTCTTAGGAGTCACCGCGAAGCTGGATTGAGAGCCAACACAATGGTGTATATCTTTTGGAATCACCAGTAACACAGTCCCTGGATCTTGGTTGATAATTGCAGAACGAATGTTGCTAATCTTAAGAATCTTCAGGAGCTTTTTGAACTTAGAGACATAAGCAGATTTGTGCTTTAGGAAGATCCCTGTTGCAGATGTCTGGAATTTATAGACTAACCCTAAGGGTAGAGAACTCGGATCCCATGTATGTTTCACAAATGATATTTGATCTCAGTGTCAATGATTTTGCCTTCCTAGAGTTCTGAATCTCCCTGAGAAGTCAACAGAGAGACCCTCAACGAGGGGCATTCTACCACACACCTGGCCCACGCCCCTGACAACTGACTAGGCCATCGGAAGCCAGGACAGTCTGAGAAAACCAACCAGAAGAAGCTAATGAGATGTGACTACCAATTGTGTTAACTCTTGGGTGAGGAGACAACCTCGTGGTACAGCAGGTTAAACTGCTGACTGTGACGCCAGCATCCCATATGGGTGATGGTTCAAGGCCCAGCTGCTCCACTTCTGATCCCTGCTAACGCTTCTGGGAAAGCAGTGGAAGATGGCCCAAGTCCTTAGGCCCCTGCACCCATGTGGGAGACCTGGAGAAAGTTCCAGGCTCTTGACTTTGTCATGGCCCCGCCCTGGCCATTGCAATCATTTGGGGAGTGAATCAGCAGGTGGAAGATCTCTCTCAATCTCTCTTTCTCTCTCTCTCTGTAACTCTGCCTTTCAAACAAATCAATCTAAAAAAAAAAATCTGGGGTGAGGGCATCAGGGAGAAACGAGCAGAGTGTGAATAAAAAATGCTGCCACAGCAACACAGCACTGGTTTGGTGTTGACAAATGTGAGCTCACGCAGCACGAGGGTGACCATCGGAGAACCTGGGCAAGGGGTAAAGGAAACCCCTCCGCACCACGTTTCCAAATCTAAAATTATTGTACATTTTAGGTTTATTTTTTAATTGAGAAAAACGTGTTATTTTTAAAACCATATATCATGTAAAATAAAATGAAATGAAATAGATCTTACCTGTCTGGTAGGGGCTCGGAAAGCGTCCTTGACTCTGACGCGTGGGTGTTTTATCTAGAACCGCAGGGTCTTCCTCGTCTCAAGGGCCATTCCGTCTGACTGTCATTTGGAAGGCTGGCAGAACTCAGATAAAACCGGGGAATCTATCAGTGTTGCATGGTATTCATTGTGTCAAACGAGAACTATTTTTTTTTAACAAAGGCTACCATTCTATTATAGCCAGCACACTATAAAAGCGAGATCATTTTGATACCTCAAGATGGAAAGAATAAAAAACAAGACTAGAGAAAAGCCCTTTTTATTGAACACCTAGCTTTATGGAAACCTTCTACGTGGCTCCTGCTTCTCTTAGTCTCCTGCAGCCCAGCCAAAACCGTGCCCTGGATGTAGACCAGCATCTGGGGACCACGTGAGGACAGGAAGTGGCTGAGCCTACACTGGTCCCAAGGAAGCCCCTGGAAGGGCTCTGGTTCTGTTTTGTTTTTAATAAACTGCTGACATCGATCTGTTCCCTTATGATTTAGCTCTGGTGAAAAGGGAGATTCTTTGGGGGCTGCTAGATGTGGGCCAGCTACTTAGAATGCCACAATCCGAGTGCGCCGCTGGCTTTTCTTTTTTTCTTTTAATAAATCTTTTTTTATTTTTTAATTTATTTATTTTTTTTATGACAGGCAGAGTGGACAGTGAGAGAGAGAGAGACAGAGAGAAAGGTCTTCCTTTGCCAATGGTTCACCCTCCAATGGCTGCCGCGGACGGCGCGCTGCGGCTGGCGCACCGCGCTTATCCGATGGCAGGAGCCAGGTGCTAGGTGCTTTTTCCTGGTCTCCCATGGGGTGCAGGGCCCAAGCACTTGGGCCATCCTCCACTGCACTCCCGGGCCACAGCAGAGGGCTGGCCTGGAAGAGGGGCAACCAGGACAGAATCCGGTGCCCCGACCGGGACTAGAACCCGGTGTGCCAGCGCCGCAAGGCGGAGGATTAGCCTGTTGAGCCACGGCGCCGGCCGCGCCGCTGGCTTTTCTAAGACCTTGACCAAGTCACTCCTGAACTTGTCTCTTCCACTGGGGGGTGGGGGTCTCATTGCTGCCGCCTCCAAGGTGGCCCCAGGGATCCTGCTCTTAGGTATAAATAACTCCCCTTGAGTGTGGCAAGACCCAGCGGGTCCCTTCCACCAGGCAGTGTGACACAGGTCACGAGGTCTGGGGTTCGGGTGAAGAGCAGCCACACCACCCCGCTTGGGAGCTGTCTGCACCTCCTTCTCCACACACACACTGGGAGGGCGGCAGGCCAGCTGCCTTGTCCTGAGGGCACACAGGCCCACATGGCCCCGTTCCCCCTCCCCCACCACCAAGTCCACCCAGACCCACGCTGACCTCCCCTGGATGCACGGCCACTGACACCCAAAACAGCTCCTTTCCGGGTCCCCAGCCAATCGGCAAGCTGGTGATCAACAGCCAGGCAGTGAGCCTGGCAGTGGATCTATCCCACCCAGGCTCTTGCATGAGACCACACAGTAGGGCCACAGCTTCCTGAGAGCCCTAGACCCAGAGGGGCCCAGCTAAGACCTCCACCCCCCCACCACCCCAGATTGCCGACGCACAGAAACGCTGAGAATGAACACTTGTGTTTGAAGCTGCTACCTTTGGCTTGTATTTGTTTCACAGCAATAGACGGCTAAGGGGCATGCCTACCTTGCAAAATTGTTGCAAGGAATGAGAGAGCAAGATGCTTAATTAGATTCAGTGTGCTAACAAAGGCAGGCGGTGCACAGAGGTTAGCTCCTCCCCCGTGCCCTCTGCTGTGAGGGCAGTGACACCTGCTCAGTGCCGACGGTTTTGTAAACTGTACTGCACCGTGCCGTGACAGCCCGTGTGATAACAAGAGCTGGCCCTGTAGCAGAGAGCCGTTTGTCGTTTACGCTGATTGGCCTGGAAGGAAAGAAGAATTATTTTAAAAAAGAAAGGAGCTTTTTCCTTTTTTTCTTTTTTGGTTAGGGAGGGAAAGACTATAAATGAGCAGGCAGGGTTAGGAAAGAGGAGAGTACCAGCAGGCGCTGGGGTTCACAGCAGCCGGGGGCTCCCCCAGGAAGCGTTGGCAACCTTGGGGGAGGTGGGCACTGAGCCCTGGCCCCAGAATAAAGCTTAGAATTGAGCCTGCAGGCAGAATCTCACATGCAAGCATAAAGCATATTATGCCATAAACACTCAGAAATGAGTTCTTTCTCAAAGCTCGGGGACAACCAGCTTCAGGACGAGTGCTGTTTCGCCACATGTCATTTTGTTTACTTGTACTGTTGTTAATCTTACAAGCTGGTGTGTCAATCAATTTTATTATGAATCTCCTATGACTATAAGAGATACAAAGAAAACAGTGTTTCCTAATCAGGGGACAAGCAACAGTCAGTTAACATCTTCCATAGTTTATATTATTTTGGGAGATTTGTGTGGTTCCTTGGGTGTTATCCTTTCGTCTGCTTCTTTGGTCCCTATGAAGAGGACAACCAAGAATCCAGAAGAATCCAGAGAACAAGACCCTTGCATCTGGGCTTCAGAGCCCCGCCCACAGGCGTGGCCAGGGCTGACCCTTAGTTAAGTCTCTCAAGCCCTAGGGCACAGTCCAAGCTGCTCAGTGCAGCACTCAAGGCCCCGCCCCCCGCAGGTGCCTCCTGGCCACCTGGACAACCTTGCCTCCCACTCTGGCTCCTGGCTGCACTGCAGTCCACCCAGACCTCCCACTGCCCAGCTCATCCCTAGGAGCCACGCAAAGGTCACCTGCACCCTGTGACCGCCCCCCCTCACCAAACCCTACCCCAGCCTCTGAATCCTGAGTTACTCACGGTCCAGGTGCGGGCTGTCGGTAGCCACCACTCCCTGGCTCTGGGACCTTGGGCAAGTTGTCTGTCTGGCCCATCCCCCACTCCCTGCGGGGAATAGATGTGTTAACACACAGCCTTTGGGACGGTGCCAGGCGCACTTGAAGCCCTCAGTAGATTTTTGTTCTGATTTTTATCATCGGTTGCAATTTACCGATCGTCTTCTTGCTTATTTCGGTCTAAGCTTCTTGAAATGAAGGGCGGTTCGCGTGGCACACAGCAGGATCTGAATCTCCATCTCACACTAATGAAAATTTTAATTTGGGTAAAAGACGCACAGAGAGACTTCCAAAACTTCAGGGAAATTGGAACTAAATAAGTTGATTTTGGTTCAAAAAAGTCTGAAATCGTGCACAGGTTTTTTTTTTTTATTTTCGGTGAACTTTTTGAACACCTTCAGTGGACCCGACTGGAAACCTGTGACTGTGGACCCCTTAGCGAGCTGTGCGTTAGTAAGGCTTAGATGGTACAAATGCAAACTGTCCCTGTTTCTTAATATTCCATGGGCATCTGCTGATAATAGTGTCATAATAAAATTCTATTTTTGCTTAAATATACGTTCCGAAACACAATGCCCATAGTCTATACAGAAGCACACAAGGTCCTATTTAATTTTTCTCATGTGAAACAAAACAGCAAATTTAATTTGCATCTACATCAAGAAGGCTTTTTTTAAAAAAAGATTTTCATTAAAAGCACAGTACAGCTTTTAGGAAGGATAATTAAGTGCATCTGAAGCTCGAGAGATAGAAAGAAATGAAGAATTTTGTAATAAAAACAGCTTAGCCCGGCCCCCTCCCCCTCCCGCCAAGTCTACAGATAAGCGTTCTTGGAAGACAGAACGGGCAATTCTTGTACAGCAGCCTGGGGCTTCCAACCTGGATCTGGACCCACTTCTGCTTGATGGACGAGTTGGCCTTGACCCCTAGTGAAACAGGGATTCCGGCTGCATCCCCCCCTTCTCCAGATGCCCTGCTGGCTCTCTAGTCTTTCCCAGGCCAGTGTCTGGAATTTGTTACACAGTAGCTCCTGTTCAACTGTGGGAGGGCAGAGGGGGCCTTTTGCCTGGTGGCTGAGACCCCGTGTCCCCCACTGGAGCACAGCTTGCTGCTCCCACACACCCTGGGAGGCGGCAGGTGGTGGCTCCCGCAGAATCACCAGCCCTGTCACCCCTGGGCGGGGAGAGGGGAGACCCAGGCTGAGCGTCCCGCTGCCCTGTGCACCTTTGCCCGGCTGCTTCGGGCTTGTGGGGCATGAACCAGCGGATGCGAGTTCCCTGTCTCCCTGTCTCTTTCTCTGTGCTTCTCATAATGAAAAGAAATTTGGGGAGGATTCAAAATCCCACTGGGAACCGAGCCCACCGAAGTCAGAAGCCATCTTGTGGTGGGGTGGGGTGGGGTGGGGTGGGGTGGGGTGCGTGTGTATTTTTCTTTTTTTTACATAAATTTGTGCATGTGACTTGGCAGGTGGAAAAGGCTCTGAAGACGCACCCTGCAGGCAGCAGGGACGGCTCAAGTCACTGGGTCCCTGTTACCCTCGTGGGAGACCTGGATTGAGTTCCTGGCTCCTGGCTCTGGCCTAGCCCAGCCCAATCTCTTGCAAGCAGTGTGGTGGGGTGAACCAGAGGTTGGGAGCTCTTTGTCCTATCCTCTGGCTCTCAAAAGGCAGGGAAAGAAAGGGGGAAGGAAGAGAGAATGGGAGAGAGGGAGGAAACAAGGGAGAGAGGGAGGGGGGAGGGAGGAAGGAAGCGGGGAGGGAGGGAGGAAGGGGGAAGGGAGGGGGAGGCAGGAGGGAGAGAGGAAGGGAGGGAGGGAGCTTGGTTTTCTTAACGGCTGTGTCTATAAGCAGTGAAAATTAAATGTCCGCTTCTTGAATCACTCGAGTCACAGCGGTGTATCAGGACTTGCCCCAGTGAGTGCGGGCTGGCACTGGGGCTGCTCACCAAGGAACGACAGACTGGCACTGAAGCCTGAGCCCGGTGCTGGACCCCCTCTGCGGCTTGGCGCACATGCTGCGGGATGCGGGATGCGGGAGACGACCTGAGCTGGGGCCTGGGCTCCTGCCCAGCCTGGGGTGGGGGTCCTGAGCAGGGCCACTACAGCGAGTGGGGGTGGGCGGCAGGCTTTGGAGAGCGTTGTGAACTCAGGCTGCACTCCCAGACTTCCTTTCTTTTTTTTTTTTTTTTTTTTTGACAGGCAGAGTGGACAGTGAGAGAGAGAGACAGAGAGAGAAAGATCTTCCTTTTGCCGTTGGTTCACCCTCCAATGGCCGCTGCGGTCGGCGCGCTGCGGCGGGCGCACCGCGCTCATCCGATGGCAGGAGCCAGGTGCCAGGAGCTTCTCCTGGTCTCCCATGGGGTGCAGGGCCCAAGCACTTGGGCCATCCTCCACTGCCCTCCCAGACTTTCTGACCTGAAGAGCACACGCCTGAATTCAAGAAGCTGTTACACATTTACCAAACATGTCAGCAAGGAATCAAAGGGCGTCAGTGGAGAAAATCGCTGAACCACAAGTCAGGATGGGAAGAGAGAGGAGAAGGGGAGGAACAAGCCAGAAGTGAGTAGTGAGACCTCACCTAGCAACGATTGCCTTGTCTCTCCATGGGGTAATTCTCCAGCTAATAGACATGGAGTGACTGAGTGCATTCAAAACAGGACCCAGCTGTGTGCTGCCCACAGGAAACTCACTTCGCCCCAAGGACACATGCAGAGAGTGAAAGGGTGTAGTGAGATAGAATCCGAAAGGAGAGCACGAGTAGCCATACTGCTATCCGATTTTAAGTAAAAAGCAATAAAAAGAGAGCAGCAAGGCCCCCATGTAATGACAAACAGCTCCATGTGGCAAGAGGGAATAACATTCGTAAATACATATGCACCCAATATTGCAGCACCCAAATACATAAAGCAAATATTAACAGATCTAAAGTGTGATTGATAAACTCCAATATAGTAATAATGGGACTTCAACACCTACTTTTCAGGGGTAGACGGATCACCTAGACAGAAAAATCAATAAACAACAAGTTAAATAAATGGCACCCAAATCAACCTTTTAGACGTCTACAGAACTTTCCTTACAACAGGTGCAGAACACACATTCTTCTCAACAGCACAGGGAACAACTTCCAGGACAGATCATTTGGCAGGTCATGAAACAAGTCCCAGCACAAGAATGGAAAACTGGGTGCCGGTGCCATGGCTCACTTGGTTAATCCTCCACCTGCGACGCCAGCATCCCATATGGGTGCCAGGTTCTAGTCCCGGTTGCTCCTCTTCCAGTCCAGCTTTCTGCTGTGGCCTGGGAGGACAGTGGAGGATGGCCCAGGTGCTTGAGCACCTGTACCTGCCTGGGAGATCAGGAGGAGGCACCTGGCTCCTGGCTTTGGATCTGTGTAGCTCCAGCTGTTGTGGGCCATTTGGGGAGTGAACCAATGGAAGGAAGACCTTTCTCTCCATCTCTCTCTCTCACCATCTGTAATTCTGTCAAATAAATTTTAAAAAAAGCTTAAAAGAAACCCAATACACAAAAACTTATGGAATATACTAAATGCAGTCCGAAGAGGGGGTTATGGCAAGCCATGCCTACATTAAATAATAAAAAAAAATGGAATCTTAGGTAACCTAATTCTGTACCTCAAGGAACTAGAAAAACAAAAACAAATCAAACCCAAAACTAGTAGAAGGAAAGGAGTAAAATCCAGAGCACAAATAAATGACCTAGAGACTAAGAAAGTACCCAAAAAATCAAAGAAATGAAGAGCTTGTTCTTCAAAAAATAACCAAAACTGATACATTCTTGGCTAGACTAACCAGGAAGAGACGAGAGGACTCAAAGCTACAGAATCAGGGATTAACCCCGAGACACTGTGATGACACCACAGAAACATGAAGGATTTCCGGAGGTTAGTCCAAACAGTTATATGGCAGGAACTCAAGCAACCCAATCGCTAAATAGCAAATAGCCCCGTTTAAACTTGGGCCACGGTTCTCAAGGAAGACGTCTGCAAACGGTCAGCAGCTGCGTGAAAAAATTCTCGACCTCACGGATCATCAGGGAAATGCAAATCAAACCACAGTGAGGAATCACCTGACTCCAGTGAGATTGTCTGCTATCAAAGACAACGGGCAGCCAGTCGGCGAGAATGGGGAGGATTCTTGCACACACACTGTTGGTGGAAAGGTAAATTAGCGCCGCCATTTTGGAACACAGCATGGAGGTCTGTTCCTCAGAAAACCAAACAGATCCAGCTACACGAAACACGTGATCCGGCAACCCCATCCCTGGGAACACACCCAAGGGGAATGAGGTTGGTTGGCTGAAGAGACGCCGCTCTCCCGTGTTTCTTACAGCACTGGTCACAACGGCTCAGGGCTGCAAACCCCCAAAGCGTCCATTCTCTGATGATCGCAGAAAGAGAATGTGGTCCATGTCGACACTGGACCACTGCTTGGTCACACAAAGGACGGAATCTTGTCTTTGGGAGCAGCATGGATGGAACCAGTGGTCACCACGTTAAATGCAATGACCAGTTAGAGAGAGACACGTCACGTGCTCCCGCTCATGCGTGGAGTCTACAAAGCAGGCAGTCTCCTAAAGTGTAACACAGCATGGCGGCCCCCAGAGGTTGGGGAGTGCAGTGGGGAGGGAGGGTTGGGACAGGTTGATTGACAGGTGCTGGGTTACAGCCAGGTAGGAGTAAGACGTCCTGGGGTTTTGTAGCAGAATCAGGTAACTAACGTGAACGTACGTATATTTTTCTCTTAAAAAATCTGAGAAGTAGGTTCTAAACCATTATTTGCTACCTAACCACAACTGCTTTATGCCATTATGCAGTTTTTTTTTTTTTTTTTTTTTTTTTTTTTTTTTTTTTTTTTTTTTTTTTTTTAGTCCTTGTGCATTTAGTCTTTTCTGTGCAACTATCCCAAGTGGGTAGTTAGCGAGACGGAAGGCAGAGACCTCATTATGTCTGTGAGTCCTTGGGAGTATCGAACACAGAGTCTCGCATGGAGTAAGAGGTTCGATTATTTGCTGAGAGAATGGCCCGATTTCCAGGCCTGCTAGATGACCTGGGCAGAGCCATTTGCGCAGGAAATGATGGACCAGGCCAGATGAGGGCAAGATCCCAAAGACGCCTAGAGCCTTCTTAGCCGCTTTCCGGGTGAACCACATTTTGAGAACCTCAGGTTTGACACGTTGGCTCTTTAAAACGGACACAGCCCATGCTTTGGGTCGCGGCACGAAGAACATTATACCCTCCTGCTCATCTTGATAAAGCAGATAGTCCTGTTTTAGGGGCAAGTATCCAAAAACTACAGTGACATGACTACATAGAAGTGCAGGCAGAGAATAAACTGTTAAAGGTTAGAGAGACTACATTTCCTGAAAATATAATGCACTAAGTGTTCCAGAATAATGCTGCCATTTATTAATTGTACTCACGAATCGTTTGAATGCCAAGATCTGCATGCGTACAAAATGTCATGGAAATTGGATTCGATTCTGTTTGAAACAGCTGTCTCCACTACAGCCAAATGGAACATGCCGAGTTCTGGGGGACGGATTTGAAAGGGAAAGAAAGCAGGACTTTCTTTCTGAGAGTTTAGATTCGCCTAAATGCCACCGGCTACCTCCAACTCGCATTTTCTCTGCCGAACCATTTCCCACATTGCACAGCCCCCTGACATGAAACCCTGCACCCACGCACGAAAGGTCTCACTCTGATCCCTTTGTAGCTCGGGTCAGTTTGTCTCATAAGCACAAAGCACCCGTATCACCCCGATCTGCCGTCTCTGAGACATGAAAGGGGGCAGAGGGGACCTCCAGCAGGGGACCTGGGCACCGTGGGCTCCCGGGACACCCGAGGCCTGAGCAGGTCCCGTCAACCCCAGCTCTGAAACATTCTGTCTCGCCCACTTCCTCTGCTACCTCCACTCCCACCTGGTGTCTGACCCTAACGCGGCCACCTCCATGGAGCACCTAGAATAACCCTAAGAAAACAAGGAAGCCAGAACAAACAGGCTCCATCATTCCCTTGTTTGAATCTGTCCGCTGGGTCGAGATTGCTGGTGCCAACCAGAATAAACCCTGCCCCCTCTGCATCCCCAAGCAGCCCTGCAGGATCGGGCCACACCCTGTCTGCCATTTTCTGCCCCGCCCCCCTGTGCTCCCACCACACCTCTGCTTTCTGGACTACACCAACCATCTTCACTCTCTGCGGATTTGCTCCGGCTAAACTCACTGCCTGAAACTCCCACCGTAGGTGTTGTGGGAACGAGGATTTCTCCACCTTCCGGTCCCAGCCAGGAGGGAACCTCACCAGAGAATGCTTCTTGATGACCCACCCTACGTAAATAGTTGTCCCTGGCTGGTATTGCGGTGCCTCCTCCCATATCTGCTAGCCGGCTCCTGCCTCGGCTGCTCCATTTCTACTCCAGCTTCCTGCTAATGGCCCAAGCAGCTGAGTTCCTTCCACCCACGCGGGAGACCCAGATGGAGCTCCCGGCTCCTGGTTTCAGCCTGGAGCAGTCCCAGATGCTGTGGCCACATTTGGGGAGTGAACCAGTGGATGAAAGATCTGTCTCTCTCTGTCACTGTGCCCTTCAAATAGAAATAAGTACATACGATACATATTCTACAATAGAGATATATAAAAATAAAATACAGACGTGTTAGAATAAGGCTGCAAACTCACACCTGTCTGTGTGTATATATGAAGGTATGTGTCTAATGTAGATGTCGTCGTCCCGTTTCGCGCTCTGCGCCCTCTTGTCCTGGGTGAACCTCTCCCCCGTGTTTGCTGATGCCAGCCTGGGAGGTCCCAGAGCGCTCAGTGGGGTCGGGGACCCGCTCTGCTTCTGTCGGTCACACGTTCCTGCACGTGTGTGGCACACACCGGCAAAGGCCAAGGGAGCTGTGTGTCCCTGCCCGCTGGCTCTCGGAGGAGGAGGACCGGGAGGAAGCCGCTGGCTCGTGGAGCCGTTCCGGAGGGTGCCTGAGCTGAGCTGGTCTGTCGCCATTTCTGCTATGTCCCTGGCCGTTCCTCCAAACGAAAATTAGTCCTATCTCGAATGGTTAAAAAAAATTGTTCAAATAAGCTCAGATGACTGATTCAGAGACGCAGCACCTTTGGGTACGAGAAAGGCTCTTCTAGAACTTCCCGTGCAAGGACTAAGCTTCCCCAGGTCTCCCTGGGGTGTTAACACACAGGCTGATTTAGACCTCAAGGTGGAAGGTGTTTTGGTTTTTTTTAAGTTTCTTCTTGCATTATTAAAATAAAACTGTTGACGAAATTAACATATCAGATGGAACAACAAAACTAGAACTAACTTAGATCTCTGCAGATAATTTATTCATTAAATTAGAACTTTTAAATACAGGCAAAAGAGAAAATAACTATTATTAAAATGTTCCAGCAAAATTGCTGCTTCTCTTACGCTATGCTAATTAGCAACGGCCCCCAAAACGCGCTCCTCGCAACGGGCAGAGGAAGTCGGGGAGTTGCGGGGGCCACGAGGTGGGTGGGAGGGCGGCGCGGGGTCCCGATTATTGCAAATCCAGGTTGTGGTACGAACCCTCGAACCCTCGCTGCGGTTGGGGCCCGGATTCTCAGTGCGGTTTCCTGCCCCTGCGCCCTCCCAGGCCCAGCCCCGGCCACCCTGCTGGGCACGGCCCACGGGGGCTCTCACGTGGCACAGGTCACTGCCGAGTCCTCCTGCTCCCCACCCTTTGAGGTCTCCCCCCTGCCCTTTGGGGAAAACGCCTACTCCTAACCGGGATCGCCCGCCCCATGCTGGCCACAGCCCTGCACCTGCTCTGTGTGTCACTGCCGCCTGCCCTGGCCCCGCCCCCCTTCTATCCCTGTTGGACCTGCAGGTCCTTGTAGGTGCTGGCTACTTTCTGGAACGCCCCTTGGCTAGTTGAAGCCCAGAAATGCCGTATTATACGCTGAGGTCTGAGCCGTGTCTCCCCTTCCCCAAATTCATTCACTGAAGGCCTACTCCCTGGGATGGTTCTAGGAGGGTGTGAGTGTCAGTGAGGTCATAGGGATCTACCTGACCCATAGGACTGGTGGCCTTACCAACAGAGACACCGGGTTTCTCTCTCCCCTTTTCTCTCTCTCCCCATCCCATCCCCCCACCAACCCCAAGTGCAGGGCAGCCATCCACAAGCCCAGAGAATAAAACCCATCTCACTGGCAGCTTAACTTGGACTTCATGCCCCCCGCAGCACCGTAAGAAGCACATGTGTGGCACTCGGGCCACCCCCTCTATGGCATCAGGTATTAGAGAGGAATCCAGACGTAAGCATATGGCCAGAACACCAGCAAGAAGGTGATCTGCGTGCCCCGGGCACCATGCTAGCCACTTTCTATGCATCGGGCACACCGCCCTCGAGGCCGTGTGCCTTGTGGCTGCTATGAGCGCCAATTTACAGTCACTGGAGCTCAGACAGGCCTCTAGCCGCGGGAGCTTCCCGATGGGGGAGCTGCGTGATGTGGGCGAGTCCCCGCTGCCTCCCGGTGCTGGAGAGCAGGGCTGGGGCTTGGCTGTCCCCGGCTGCGTGTCCTTCATGCCCAGCGCCTGCCCCAGCGTCCCCTGAGGAGGGCTCTAGGGTCCCCGGTCCTGTTCCACCTAAGGAACACGTAACCGAGGCAGCCTGGAGCCGCTGACGGATTTGGAGGAGGGATTAGACCTTGGGAAGGATGAGATCGTTCCCTGAGAACTTACGCAGGGGGTTTCGATCGCTGGCAGGAAGGTTCATAAAGGTTTCAGCCGGGCATAAGAACAAAAACGGACTTTCTAGCGTCCACAGGTGGAGCGAGCTGTCCGGACGCCTGGGCCTCCCTTTGTGATTGGGTTCAGGAGGGAACCGGAAATTAATTAAAGGGCAGTGTGGAAACGATCAAGCAAGCAGGTGGCGTCTGAGCAGGAAGACCTTCAAGGCTGCGTGCGGCTCCAGGAATAAATGACACTTGGTTTATGACCAGTGGGCTCCTCATGACCTCGGGCCTGGTGCAATCGAAACTCGACTTGGCAAAACACAGGGTCTGACACCAGCCAGACCAGCCCGGTGGAGCCGTGGCTGTGTGTTCCTGGCCCGATCGCAGCCAGCCTGGGTCTCACCGAACACTGCACAGAGGGGCAGCGGCAAAGATCGGTTCGGTGCTGGGGCGTGCGCCACTCTGCATGAGAGCTGGGGGGACGGGGGCAGCCCCCCAGCCTCACTTGCTCCCCTGCCCCTACCTCACAAAGCCTGCACTCGGGTGGGGAGCTGCAAGGCTTGGCTTCCCATCTTTAACAGGCAAAATCACAACTGTGTTCTGTTGCAAAAAGCAGAGAAAGACCGTTGGAGACGGGCGAGGGGAAGTGAGCATTTCCAGTCTCCGCGAATTCCCGCGGCCAAGTTGGCAGCGGCTTTGTTCTTTTTCTAGAACGGGTTTGCTTTTGTTGCTTTTTCACACATGGAGCTGCCTAAGCCATCGAGCTCTCGGGATAGGAGGCTTTCTTTTCGCTTCCAGCACAAGTCTCAATAAATTAATTCAGTTTATAGCTTGCTTCGAGGCAATGCGTGTCGCCAGTGCCTGCTCTGTGCTGAGGTCTGTGTTAGACTTTGGGCTGTGACGATGGACAAGAAGAGAGGAAAGGAGACCCTTATGGGATTCTCGGATGGCGAATCATAAAATCAATGCTTAAATTCGCCAAGGCAAAGGGGCCTGTATGACCCACTTATCCAAACTGCAGACATGACGTGAACCAGGGCCTGGAGTGCTTTCCAGAAGTTTCCATCTCATCCCTCCCCTCCACCTGCTCTCTGTTCTCACACTTCCTGCCTTGAAGCTGACGCCGTAACCAGGAACTCCGGGATCCACCTGCCCATATCCACACTCAAGAGAAAAGAAAAAAAAGCTCCCCTCCACATTCATGAGTTAAATCACACGGGGAAACACTTGACCTGCTGGGCTGCAGTCACCCGGTACCAATCACAGTGGCTAGGCAGGCAGAATCAGCTACTGTCTGAGCCCCATGATAGAACAGGGAGGTGTCCCAGGACTGCTGTGGTGGGGAGGTAATTCCCCATAAAAAGGAAGGAGAGGGACTATTCCCTAAATTAAGAGTGGTCGCGTGGCAGACAAACGTCTCAAAGCTCTCTTCGGGGAGCTTCCTAGCTTACAGAGAACCCTGACTGCAGACAAGAGACAATAAAGCAATAGGATGGCACTAGACAATGCTTAGCGTTCAAGTGCATTCAAGAGTCAGGCTGAGCGTCATTGAAACATGAGAAAATAATTAATTCTGCTTGGGGTTTAGGTAGATCCATAAATAGGAGGTGATTTTTGAATTTAGAAGCTCATGAAAGAGTGAATATGAGCAAGACACTGGCTAAAGTCAGGTGTGCTGGGCCTTGAGTAACAAGTGAGGAGTTAAGATGCAATTCTGGGGCCAGCGCTGTAGCAATAGTGGGTTAAGGCCCAGGCCTGAAGAGCCCGCATTCCATATGGGCACCGGTTCCAGTTCTGGCTGCTCCACTTGTGATCCAGCTCTCTGCGATGGCCTGGGAAAGCAGTAGAAAATGGCCCAGGTCCTTGGGCCTCTGCACCCGTGTGGGAGACCTGGAGGAAGCTCCCGACTCCTGGCTTCAGATCGGCACAGCTCCGGCCATTGTGGCCATCTGGGGAGTGAACCAGCGGATGGGAGACCTCTCTCTCTCTCTCCCTCTCTCTCCCTCTCTCTTTAACTCTGTCTTTCAAATAAATATAATAATTTTTTTTTTAAAAAAAGATGCAATTAGGAGGCTACAGGCTAGAACTTGAGAATTTCTTCAAAGAGATTTATTAATTTATCTATTTATTTACTTAAAAGGCAGAGCAATGGGGGGAAGGGCCTGGGAGTGGGGGAGTCAAAGAGAGAAAGAGAGAGAGGCAGAGGGAAAGAGATCTCCCACTCACTAGTTCACTCCCCACATGGCCACAATGGCCAGGAATGCGCCAGGAGCCAGTACACCGCCCTGGTCTCCCGCACGGGTGACAGGTGCCAGAGGACTTGGGCCATCCTCTGCTTCCTTCCCAGGTGCATTAGCAGGGAGCTGGATGGGACACGGAGCAGCAAGGACCCGACCTAATATGAGAGGCTCCTATATGAGAGGCCTGCGTGGCAATGCCGGCCCCACAACTTGACGCCAGGGAGTGGGCTAGTTCCAGTCTTAGACAGAGGCAGAGGGGACCTCCGCTGGGACCCAGCTCTGGCCCTCCTGCAGCCACGGTGTCCTGTGAGGACACTGGGGTGAGTCGGTCCAGACCTGTGCCTTCCCTCACTTCAGGACCGTGGTCCAGGAGCTCAGGGACTGGAACTCCTACTCAAAGATCCCAAGATGCCTTTAGCGTCTGTAAGTTGTGTCTTTTAGGCCCAAGCAGTGGCTGGCGGTGGGATTCTGGGGACGAGCTTGGATATGCAGACTGGGATGGCCACGTGTGCATGTATGAGGACTTTTGCAGGGGGACAGAGCGAGGGAAAGAAAGAATGAGTTGGGCAACAGAAATTTCTGTTTTAACTGTTCTCTGGGTCTTGCAATTGTTGGGGGTAGGCCTGAGTCCCACACAGTCAGTGGCCCAGGTACCAGCGTGGGAAATGGATTTTAGTAGGGGGAAGAATGGAAACAGAGGCGCAGGGGGTTTGAGAGCCATTTCTGAGGGAGGGCTGATGGGCGTCAGTGATCAACGGGGTTTGAGGCCTGAGGAGAGAAAAGAGTAAAAAAAGGCTCGGGTATGCAGCCTGGCTGATGGTGACGCATGACACATAAGCGGGCACGGAGGGAAGACAGCACTGTGGGAAGCATCCCTCCCTCGTGACCCGCCGTGAGTGTGGGTACCAATGTCCCCTGGAGACGTGGCAATCGTAGCCGAGGGGAGAAACGCCTTAGTGTTTAAAACAACAGAAATAAGACATCCAGTCCTACAAGTCTCATTTATTCTATAACCACCATCATGCGTCACTTCTCACTTATAATTTTTCTGGGGTTGCCAGTGACATAAAACCAACTCACACTAACTTGAACAAAAAGGAGAACTCTTGGCTAATATAGTTGAAGTCTACGACCAGCGTCGACTTCGGATCTAGTTGAATCCAAGCTTTCAAAGTTCGTCTTCAGCTCCCAGCCTTCTCCCTCTAGCTCTTGGCTCCACTTCCCTCTGGCTGGGTTCCACGTCCCTCACAGGCCCTGGGAGTCGCAGGCTCCTACCCCACAGTTCTGTTCCTTTAGGGGAGTGTCCCCTTTCCCTGTTGCTCAATGAACAGCCCAGCATTAACTCTGACTGAGCCTCGAACAGCTCGGCTTGGGTCACATATTCATTCCTGATCCAGCAGCCACCCTGGGCCGTGCAATTCTTTAATTGGACAAGGGCTGCCTGTGTCTACTCCTGGAGCCAAGAGCCGGGTCAACTGGATCTGAAGCCAGCGACCTAGAGCGGTGTGGCTGACAATGGGAATGTTGCTGAGAGAATGGATTTCCTAACACTCAATCCTAATACCAAGTGGGAAGAGTAACCATAAATCTCAGTGGAATTTCTGGAAAATGAGCTGTAAGTTAAAACTCACCGACCCCCCAGACCTAAAGGGCACGTGTAGAACACCCTGCAGCAGCAGAAGACACGCTTTCTCAAGTCCGCAGCGAGTGTTCTCTGGGACAGACAGTGGCCTAGGCCATAGGACAAACCAGGAAAGTGAAAGGAAGTGAAACAGCACAGAGTGTCCGCCCGGGACTGCGCAGTGAAATCAGAGAGCAATAGTAGGGGTGCGGGAAACACACAAACACGCGGAAATGAAACACAGCAGACAAACTTACAGGACGCAGATACAGGACTTTAAAATATATATATATATTTTTTTTTTTGAGAGAGAGAAAGACAGTACTTCCTTCTGCTGGTTCACTCCCCAAACGCCCTCGATGGCAGGGACTCGACCAGGAGCCAGAACTCAGTCCAGCTCTCCCACGTGGGAGGCGGAGCCCAGCTAACTGAGTGCTCACGGCTGCCTCCCAGGGACTGCATGGACAGGAAGCTGGAGTCCGAGCACAGCTGGGAACCAGACCCAGGGACTCAGGCATCCGGTGGGGGGCAGGGGCGTCCTGAATGGCATCTTACTTGCTGGGCTGCGTGCCTACGCCTAGCAGGAAATTTACAGCAAGGAACACATTTATTAAAAAAGAAGAAAGATTGCAAATTAATAACCTGTCATTCCACTTCTGACAATGGAGGAAGAAAAGCAAACTAATCTAGAATCCAGTAAGGGGAAGGACGCAATGATGGTTGGAATGGAAATTAGTGAAACAGAGAACCATGAACATAACCAACAGGGTCTCTGAAAAGATCAACAAAGTTTGCAAAGCTCTAGCTAGACTGGCTGAGCAAGACTTAGATTACCAGAATGAGCCATCAGACAGAGAGCCTGATCATCAACTTTACAGAAAAGGAGTGTCGTACATTATGAAACGGCTCTGGCTTCCTAGAAAGACCCAAACCACCCAAAGTTACTCCAAAAGAATCAGACAACCCCCGAACAGATGCATAAGAAATCCTATTAACGATCCCAAAACTGCCCATGGAGAAAATCCCAAATCCAGACGTTTCACTACTGAAGTCTACCAAAGATTTACAGAAGAATTAGCACCAATCTTCTCAAATTCTTCCTAAAAATAGGAAAGAAGCCAACTCTTACTATGGGGCTAATTATCCAGATACCAACACCATCACAGGGAAAAAAACTGCAGACCAACATCTCGTAACTATAAAAGTAAAAATCCTCAACAAAATGCTAGCAAACCAAGTGCAACAGCAGCAGGAAAGAACTAACACCGTCTCCCCTTATCCATGTTCTGTTGTCCATGGTTTCGGTTATTACCCACAGCAAATTGCAGTCTGCAATGTTAAGAGGGACCAATAAGCATTATTCCAGAAATAAGCAGTTCATAAGTGCTGAATTGCACGCCGCTCTGAGTATCACGATGAAATCTCGTGCCATCTCACTCTGTCCACGCAGGCCATAAAAATCATCCTTTGCGCAGCGTCTCCACACTGTGCATGTTACCTGTCTGTTCGTATTTCATTAGTTAGTCTTGGCTGTCGGGTTGACCATGGTGGCACCCCTTTCTGTGGGGACTTCCGGGGTAACTCTCTCCTGGTTTCTCTCACACCCTCTTCCTTAACAGCAACAACTGAGCTGGTGGGGAGTTTGACAAAGAACATGCTAGCATCGCCCTGCTGGGGACCTGCCTGCCCCCAAAGACGAGCCGGTGGCAGCATTTGCTCCTACGGCTTGGGGGGAGGGCTGGTGGAGGGGGGAAGGCGCTGAGGTTCCGCGGTGGCGTGCTCTGCTGGTTTGAACATGTCTGCGTGTTCAGTGACGTTCAAGAGCTGCAGACTCTACGCCATGATTCCTGGGCTGTTATAGAAAGTGCTACGTGGCTCCCGCTGTTGGGTTTTTTGGGCGTGGTTCTCACTTTGAGATTCCTCGGTCTTGGTGAATGAAGTCCAGGGACCCTGAGATTGCCAAGTGGGAGGAGGGGAGCTGAGGGGCCTAAGAAGGGACACTGCTATAGTCCCAGCTGTGAGAGTCTTTCTCTGTTTCTCAAAATGTTGAAGAAGGCTTAGAAAGTCAGAGAGAGAAAGAGAGAGGGGGGAGTCTTCCTTCTACTGCTTCACTCCCCAGATGGCTCTAACAGCCAAGGGTTGGGTCAGGTCAAACCCAGGAGCCACGAGCATCCCCTGGGTCTCCCACATGGGTGCAGGGATCCAAGCACTTAGGCCATCTGCCACTGAGCAGCTGGATCAGAAGTGGAGCCACCAGGACTTGAACCTGAACCTGTCCCCATATGAGATACCAGCACTGTAGGCAATGGCTTCACCTCCCTCTCTCTATATATATGTGTGTGTGTGTGTGTGTGTGTGTGTGTGTGTGTATCTTCTTTAAAAAGATTTGGAAGGCAGAATGTCATGGCAGGAGTGGGAAGAGACAGACTTTCCATCCAGCGGTTCACTCCCCAAATGGCTGGAGTGACAGGGCTGGGCCAGGCTGAAGCCAGGCACCTTTGAACTCCACCCAGGTCTTCCCAGTGGGTGGCAGGGGTCCAAGTACTCCAGCCATCTTCCACTGCTTTCTCAGGCACAGCAGCAGGGAGCTGGATTGGAAGTAACGCAGCCAGGACTCCAACCAACACTGTGATGGCTGGGGGGCCGCCCTGGCGTGGGCTGTGTCATAGCCCGCTCCCGGGGTCCCATTCTTTGAGAACCTCGATATGTAGGATGCTAGTGAGAGGCTTTGACAAGAGTGGAAAGCCCTGGGTTCTCATGCTGGCTGGGCCGTGTTCTAATACATGGCAGCCCCTAATAAGGCACACGTCCCTAGTAAGAACAAAGATCCCCGGCGCCACGGCATGCTTGTGGGGACCACAGAGGCACAGCATGGAAGTGAACTCTGGAGCTGTGTAGACAGGAAGTGAGGCGCGAGCGAAGTTGCCAGTGGGCTCCAGCTAAGTCTCAATGTCCCTTTTCAAAATGATGCGAGAATTCAGCAGAAAGCAGCCGCTGAAGGCCGCTAGCCCATTTCCTGTTTGCTCCTCTACAGATTCCAGGCTCTTCCAGACGCTCTCGCAATCCAGACACAAACGTACAGGGATGGGCACGCACCAAGCGCTTCCCGGGGAGGCCGCATTCCCAGAGGAGGGCCCAGCTGCTTCCCCACGGGGACCTTGACTGCTCCGGGCCTTGGCTCCACGGTGAGGAAGGGGTGGTAGCTGCCTTGTCTCATGAGTTGTTGAGGGCGCGTCCACGTCTAGCTCTCAGGAACAGGCCTGGTGTGTAGCAATTGGTGCTTCTCCAATTAGAGATGTTAGAGGCAAGGACGGAGGCTTTGAGAGTCAGAGACGCAGGGGCTTCTACACTTTGGATGCTCTCGTGTCGCTGTGAGCATCGTGCATAGTGGAAAACGCACCGACTTCCCCAGTCCTACCTCGCGGCCGAGCCCAGCAGCCTGGCACGTGCAGCCTCTCCAGTATCTGTTCCCTGACCCTGGGGCTGACCAGGGGCTGAGGCTGCCAGCATCATCAGAGATGACTGGGCTGCGTGGTGCCAGCCCACATACAGATCAAAATTCACAAGTCCAAGCACCGGGAGTACGGAATGCAGATCACTTGTGCACCATTGTAAGTTGAGGATTCCAAGTGAAACCATCGTAAGTTGGAGACGATGTGTAGCTGGTCTCTCTGCAGTGCTGCCTTCCAGGTGAAGAGAGGAATTTGAGGTCAGAACAAAAAGTGCAGCCCACGCCCCCAGCATCATCACCACTGCCCCTGGCAGACATTGCCAATTGATCACAGCATCTGCCCAAAACTGATGGAGGCCTCTGAGGTTAGCCAGGGCTGCTTGAGAGCCCAGGAGACAGCCCTGTTGGGCTGCAACAGGAGTGGGGAACTTGAATCTCAGGGACGCTTCTGGTGTGTTACAGAGAGGAAGGGCCCAACACACCAACAGAAAGCAGGACTAAGAGGCCCAGGCGCCCTCCTGACAGTCGCAAGTTCTGTCCCTTCTCCCCCTGGGCTCGCTGCCTCCCTGCCTCCCAGATCCCAGATCTCATGGCTGTCTCCCCTGCCATTCCACGCTGGGCTCCTAGGCCAGCGGTTCCTTTATTGTTTAAAAGAAAATCACTTCATATTTCAAAAGATACGCTTCAGTGACTCAATTTTGTCCAAGGCCACCTCATACTGGATGGCGCCCTGGTCAGGAGCAGCAGGAGCCTTATTAAAGCCGAGTGAGAAGGAATGCATTTGAAGGATCAAAGCAGACGAAATCTTACAGAAATGCCACCATCAGAGTCAAAGGACCCTGCCCTGCGAGTCCCAGGCTCCTTAGCAGGGTGCCGAGTCAGGGTGCAGGCACGGCTGCAGGTGGTCTTAATTAGTGTTGTCGTCGGCCTCTGCCTTATTCTTCTCCCACTCTGAAGAGGAGGTCGCCAGGCACGGTGGTTGGTGCTCTCCAGAGACTTGTCTTACTTAGCATTCTGCCACCCTCTGGCCACCAAACACACCCAGAACTTTCTCTTACCGGTCCTCTCTGATGTCCCAAATACTCACCCAGTCAAGAGCTCAGAGCAGAGCCGAGCTCCCGTGGGGGAGGAGCAGCCTAGATAAATCATAACCGTCATATACCAGAGCCTCGGCTACTCCCTGCCGATCTTTGTTTATTTCTAACCACGCCCCGGGCACTTCCCTAAGCATGTCCCATTATGCACTCATTCATTTAGGCAGCACAAAAAGACTATTTACAGAAGAGAGGATGTGGGTGCAGCACTGGGATGTGTTGTGAGCAGGTGTGATGCTGTGGCCTGCAGGGCCGACGGGGCGAGGAGTCCAGGCTGTCTGTGGGTGACCTTCACCCTGGGCGTGGACAATGCCTACTGACACACACTCTCTCCTTAATGCTGTTATTTCCTGTCCCTTTACAGACACTAGGAACCAACATCCAAGAGGCCACAGTACTTGCCTGCAGTCACACAGCTAATACACCCAGGAATTCAAGCCCCGCCTCCAGAGCAGGCCCTGCACCCAGTAAGAGATATGAGGGGACTTCAGAAAGGTCACGAAAGGTGGAAATAACATAATAATACAAACAAAAGCTTTATTTGTCAGCATCAGGTCTACCAAGCTCAAGACACTCTTGTAAGCAATGATACCAATCACTCAGTCCATCCCCAAGAACCAAGACTCCTGGGAATTTAACTATGATAATGCAATCTATTTTACATTATGAGCTAAAGAACACAGAAGCCCGTTAAAGGTTTTTTAAGGTTAGGAGACACAAAGAGGTCACAAGGGACCCAGTTAGAACTCTAAGGTGAGTACTTAGTGATTTCCCATGGAAACTCTCAGAACATCGCCCTTGTTTGGGGAGAGGAGTGAATAGGAGCCTTGTCGTGGTGGAGAAGGGCCCTCCGGTGAGAATTTCTTTGTGATTTTCATGATAAAACTTTGTTTAGCTTTCTGAAAATATTCTCACATGAGCAGGTGCTGCTGTTCTCTGTCCTTCCAGCAGATCAACGAGCAAAACGCCTTGAGCAGTCTTTACAAGCATTGCTGTGACCTCCTGCTGGTGCTTTGACGGAACTGTTCCCAGCTCCCATAGCCATTGCTCTGGTTGTGCCTTGTCTTCAGGATTGTACTGGGAAGGCCACCTGCCTCCCTGTCGACAGTTCTTTGAGAAAGACTTCAGGATCTCGATCCCACTAGCTCAAGACTTCCGTGGAGAGATCTGCCCTTGTCTGCAGCTCGTCTGGGTACAACAGTTTGGTCGCGTAGCAAACAGAGAGTTTGCTGCTCTTGAATTTTTCATCAGAATTGCATAACCTGAGCCAGCGGAGCTCTCTATGGTGTTGACCACAGTTTCTGCTGTCAACTCTGGGTCTTTTCAAGTAAGGCACAAACAAGACTAATGTCTTCTTAGCAAAAGGATGTGACGACCTGTCACCACGGGCTTTATTTCAACGTCATCTCATCCCCCTGACACCAAGGTAACCACTTGTCAACTGCGGTTTCTTTGTGACTTTCCCCCACAGACTACCCATGAAGCATGGATGGTTTCACCATTCTTCCGCCACCTGTCTGCTGTCTTTCCTCAATTTCAGCAGGAGCCACACTGCTCTGATACGCTATCTGACCCTTCTAGTCCCTCAAACTAGATCTTCTCAGACGTGTATTTAAAAGCTACTACCACTTCATTTATTGCCAAAAAAATTGAGATCCATATGTATTTTCCACGAACTTCTGGAAGATGCTGCATTTAAGGGAGACTCCCAGCTCTGCTGCTGTCGCATCGTCTTGGACGTTACATCGCCCTTGAAGAAATAGTTCCAAGAAGTCGAGGATCCCTGCTTTCCACCTCTTGGGTGCCACACATATTCCCTTCGGAGCCAGGCCAGGCACGCAGCCTGTCAGGGTGAAGGTCACACACTGGAGCCGGGATCTGGTCCTGCTCACTGCCGGGCACGCCTCAGACCACGTCACCAAACCTGCGTGAATACCAGCGCTGGGCCAAGAGACAGCTTCCTAACACACGCCCTGAACTGAGACTACCCACACCCCTCACAGTTATATTCTCTCTCTCTCTCTCTCTCTCTCTCTCTCTCTCTCTCTCTCTCTCACACACACACACACACACACACACACACACACACCAGAAATAGCCCTTCATCCCAGAGTCTGGAGAGAGCATGAAATGAAGTTTCATTTTAAATAAAAGCAGGTGTGGGAGGGACTGCCGAACAAGGTGCAGTGGAGGTGTCAGCTTCCTAGCCCCTCGAATGCCTTCAGCATTTTGGGAACACCGGCTTCTCTGGATAGTAAGAGAAGGGGCGTGGTCAGCAAACTCGGGGTTTGGGCTAACGGTGGCCTTAGCTTCTCTCCCTGCCTCTGCCTGCCCACAGCAGTTCCGTTCACATCCTGATGGCGAGCTCCCGGGGGCCAGGGATGATTTGTTTCTATGGTGTCCGCTCTCTTTGGTGTCCCCTTCCTTCCTGCCTGTAGGAATCCCAGCCTCTTGACCTTGCGCAGAGCCTGTTCGGAGGGCTGTCCCTAACTGAGCTCCTGGCTAAGACTGTTTAAGGCTATATTTGCTTAAAGCTGACAGCGCAGACGGTCGTGAACTAGGGTGGATGGATGCTGTTTCTCCTGACTGCTAATAACCCAGCCCGGTGCTCACGGATCCGGCAACCAGCTCCCTCTTGCCTCTCTCTAGGGAGGATGCTTTCTCTTCTCAGACTCCAAGCAAGGGCCCTCGGCGATTTCTTAGACTTGACTTTGAGTTTCAGAGGAATTTAACCCATTGTGCGAGGAGCACACAGATGCGAAGTCTACAGAGTTGAAATCCAACAGCCGGGCTAAGTCAAACCTAGGTGGCAGGTGTGAGTTCCAGTTAATAAAATATTTTTAGATCTCCAGAACAAGAGATAAGGTATAACCTAATTTAAAATAATTTTTGTGTCAACGACGACGTACACTCTTCTCCTTATGGTTTTCTTGCACAAACAATTTGAAAATCCTGTCTTCTGTGTCCAGACTGGAGACCTGAAACTGACATTAGAGCATTGCATTTGGGGAGGAAAATTCAAATAAACACAAACCTTCCAAAAGCAACATATTTAGCAAGAGGCAAAATTTTGTTTTCTGTCCCGAAACTCATTTTATTGCCTGTCCCACTGTCCTAGTAAAACTTTAGTGGGGAGATTAGGAAAGCTAGACTGAGGCTGTGGCATGCTGCTCATCGGGCACGCTCTCATTCGTCCTGGGCTGTTACATTTCCAGAAGGTTCTGTTGGCCAATACAAGGGTACGGCCAACAGTCTGTGGAAAGGCGAATCAAAGGCGAAATTGATTCGGGGGCCAAAAGAATTTGAAATCTGTATGTAGTTTCCCCTAATATGCATTTTCCATGAGGTTTTTTTTTTTTTTTTTTTTTTTTTAGGGTCCCTCAAAAGTGTCTGCACCAAAACAAACATTTCCTTTACGTCTACTTTTCCGTGAACTTCCAGAAGCGGCCTCGCGTTAGTCACTGCCTGCAGAGCCAGCCCCGCCTGACCCCTGCAGCTGGCGGGGTGGATGTGCCGCACGCTCACCCCGCCCTGTCCGAAGCCTGCTGTTTCCAGCACCTGCTGAAACCCCGCTCCGGGCCACTCTCCGCGAGCCAGCGGCAGAGGCAGGAAGGCCCGGCGATGTTTCCGGATCAGAGTCTTCACTGGCTCCTGGCATCCGCCCTTGCTTCCTGCCTGTTTGTCCCTGAAGGAGCCCCACTGGGACCACAGACTGCAGGATGCACTTCCACGACTCACACGCCACCAAGACTCCTACTCGCAGGTTGTCAGTGACCCCCGGCTCCCTTGTCTCCCTCCCTCCACATGCTGGGGGTGTGCAATGACAAACCGCTGCCTAGGTCTCTCCCTTGCCCACTTGGTGCAGACACAGAGGGGCTAGAGCTGTGCCAGGCAGCCTGTGGATGAGCAAGCTCTATACCCAGATTTCCTGCCCGGAACGCAGGCTCCTTGCTCCCGGCTGTGACCGAGTCGGGAGGAAGCGTGGCTGTGCCGTGAACCTTTTCCCTGGTAGCTCACCTCCAGTCCCGGAGGAGTGACAGGACGGGCTGGCTCTGCAGGACTCCCTGAGGCTATGCGTGTTCACAGCCAAACCTCACCCACCAAATTCCTGAGGCCAGGCCACCTCCTGCCCAGCACCTGCTTTTAGGGTGAGATTCAGGAGACCCCCTTGGTGAGGCACCTGCATCCGCTGTATCCAATCGAAATCTTTCTCTTAGACCTGCTGCCAGCTCCACCCAGACATTTCTTATCTCTCCCTCTCCCTGGGCCTGGGACGTGCTCAGAAAGCCTTTTTGAACGCTGAATGAATTCTGTCCTTGGCTTTGCCGTTCCACAGCTGTTCCCCATTCCGGAAGGCAGGTGTCAATCCAGCATCTGCTTCCCTCGTTTGTGTGTCCCATGGGGGACAGTGGGGTGTGCTGGATACTGAAGATTTGACCAAGGTCAGCTTGGCCTCTTGGTGTCATGGTCTCGGACCACTCTCTTCACACAGGCAAACAAGCATGAGTCAAAGGACGATGGGCAAAGACTGAGCAAGACACAGGAGCCGGGACAATGAAAGGCACAGTGATGCTGCAAGGCGCCTGCAGATCAGCCCGGCAGGGGGGCACAGAACCTCAGGTGTGGCGGAGGCGCCCTGGACAGGATGGCGTGGTGACCTCCTTCCATTCCAGATGCGCGAGAGGCTGACAGAATTCGGGGCCGGGAGTCTGCTTTGACCGGTCCAATCTCCGTCACCCCATCAGCGCCACTGGCTGGCGGGGCTCAGCTGAGCTCTCCCACAGGGACTCCTTCCAGCCTCACTGACATCTGAGCAAGCTGGCCCGCTGAACAGAGGCAGGGAGAGTGAGACCCGAGGGCACAGGCGACTTCCCACAGGACAGAGCCTGCGACAGCCCTGGGGACTTGGGGGCACCAGCGCCCGGGAACCACAGGGCAGTGGCGAGGAAGGCTGCCATTGGAAGAGCCCCCCTCTCCCCGCCGCGGGAAGAGCTGAGCTCCTGCAGCCGGGCAGCCGGGCAGCCGGGCACAGGATGTCGAAAGCCGTGGGATGCCAGAGAGAATTCCCTGAGAACGCCCGGAGCTGGCTTCCCCTCGCAGGGAAGGAGCGCCAAGCCTTCCCAGGGAAGACAGAGCAGACAGGAAAACCGGCTTTGGAAGCACAAGCCCCTGCAGAGCTGCAGGCGAGCAAACTCCACCGGGGCTCCGCCAGGGCCACCGGCAGCCGCGAAGCATCAGGTGGGGCTGCCTGGAGGAGGCCACAGAAGTGTGCGCTGTGGAACGCGGCCCGGGGAGCTCACTCGCGTGCGTAGGGAGCACACAGAGGACGCCCTGCTCCTGTTCCTCGGCGCCTGGCGCTGCCGCAAACTTCCTGCAGAGGGGAGAGAGCGGCTCAGTAAGCTTGTGTTGTTGATTTCCCCGTTACCTGCCTGGCCGTGGACGGGGAAGAATTTTCCACATCTATCTGTACACACACAAGGGTGTTTCAGAAAGACTGCGGAAACGGAGTGAAGAGATGGGTTGATTTCGGTGTGGATTGATCGATCTATCTATCTGTTTATCTATCTATCTATATTGGAAATCTGTGTGTCGTTTTTTCCACAGTACATGTTTCTCATGAACTTTTTCAAGACCCATTCAAAGTTTTTGCAATAAAATAAGCTTATCTTTTAATTTCCTTTTGCAGGAACTCTTTGAAGCATGAGGGATGAAGGGCCGGCGGGAGCTGGCCGGGCAGAGAGGAGACACCGGTCCACTGCCAGCCCTGGTGCACCCACCCTCACCCGGCCCGTCCTTGTTAGCGACAAAGGGACTATAGAAGTCATGACTGCAAGAAATCAATGTCAGTAATCTGCTGTTTTATTTTGTGCGGCTCAGAGAGCTTTAGTCTCTAACCAAACCTATGCGGATTCCGGGCTTTTGTGGTTCTGTTTTGGGTATAGCCAGGAGACATGGGGATTTGGGAGCTGTGCTGTTCTTGCTGCCTTGATAGTAAAGGATTCATTTTTTCTGAGATTTCAAAGACGGAAGTTGTCTTGATGACGTCATGCGCACATTCAAAAGATGTGGTTACCAGGGGCCAGCGTGTGGCATCTCGGGTAAAGCCGCCCCCTGTAATGTCCGCATGCCACATGGACGCTGGTTCGAGTCCCAGCTGCTCCACTTCCGATCCTGCTCCTTGCTAATGCACCTGGGGAAAGCAGCAGAAGATGCCCAAGTCCTTGGAGCCTTGCCACCCACGCAGGAAACCCGGATGAAGCGCCTGGCTCCTGGCTTCAGTCTGGCCCAGCCCTGGCCGTTGTGGCCATTGGGGAGTGAACCAGTGGATGGAAAACCTCTCTCTCTCTCTGTCTCTCCCTTTCAAAGGAATAATAAAAAAAAAAAACTTTTTAAAAAATGTGGTTATCAGAAGTCTGTTAAGAGAAAAATGATGCATAAAACAGCTAATTTAAACAAATACTTTGCAGCAGTAAAAACTACAAAAGGGGAGTTGAGTACAATAAAAACTAAAATAAAATTCTTTTTAAAAGTTTTATTAATTTATTTGAGATGTAGGGGAGAGAGAGAGAGAGAGAGAGAGAGAGAGCGCTTTCATTAGCTGCTTCCCAAATGCATGTAGTGGCTGAGGCTGGGCCAGAGCCAAAGCCAGGATCTGGGGGCTCAGTCCCGGTCTCCCCTGTGGCAGCCGTCACCACTGTTTCCCAAGGGTTGCATTAGGAGGAAGCCAGGAGCCAGGAACCAGGAACCAGGAGCCAGGAGCCAGGAGCCAGGAGCCAGGGGCCAGGAGCCAGGAGCCAGGGGCCAGGAGCCAGGAGCCAGGGGCCAGGAGCCAGGGGCAGGGCCGGGGCTTCGTTTACGCTGCCAATCTCATGAGGAGACCTTGCAGGGAACAGGGCCAGGCCCCCCACTCCACCCCTCACACACCACTGTCAGGCCTTTCACTGCTCACTTTCCACCTGCTCCTCCCCTGGGGTCCTGACCTTCCCCCAGCCAAGGTCAAGTCCACCAGCGGTGTTGAGAAACCAGAGCGAGCCCTCTTCACCAGCTGAGGGATTCCCCTGCCTCCCCTGGGACAGATGCCTAGACTGGACTGTTGGCACCTTAGGGCTAGAGATTGTCTTAGGAAAACCATGGGCTCAAATCCATGCGAAGATGCATTCCTACAATCACAATGTAGAAGACTTCAAGGGGCTCAGTGGGTTAAAACCCTGGCCTGAAGCGCCAACATCCCATATGGACGCTGGTTCTAATCCCAGCTGCTCCTCTTCCAATCCAGCTCTCTGCTATGGCCTGGGAAAGCAGTGAGGATGGCCCAAGTCCTTGGGCCCCTGCACCCATGTGGGAGACCTGGAAGAAGCTCCTGGCTCCTGGCTTTGGATCAGCGCAGCTCCAGCCATTGCAACCAATTGGGGAGTGAACAAGCAGATGGAAGACTCTCTCTCTCTCTCTCTCTCCCCCTCTCCTCTCTTTGTGTAACTCTTTGAAATAAATAAATAAATCTTAAAAAAAAAATACTTTAAAATCCCAGCAGCATTATCTAGCCCTGCAGTTTCTACATAAAAACAAGAACCAGCATAGTGACAATCCCTGGATGAATGTGTTAAAACTCAAAAAAAAAAAAAAAAATGAACGAGTATGTCCAAAGAAATGACAGGCTTCAAAGACCTCCAAGGCCACCTTAATTTCCTCGTGCTCACATAACTCCCTTTTGTAAGGAAGTAGGGCATAGATTAATCAATCTGTGCCAATAGAAATTAGCCAGGGCCTTGCCCCTTAAGGTGGCCTGTGGTCCAGCCATGTCCGTGCACTGCGGAGCTGGTCAGAAAAGCCGACACAGCCTCTTGACCTGCTGGGCCAGAATCCATGTGTCATGGGAGCGCCAGGGACACTCCGAGTTCTGCGTTTTCGGAAGAGTCACTCCACAGCAGGCAGGTCCCAAGGACCATGGGCAAGCTGGCCTCCTCGAGACCCGGGGAAGCTAACGGCTTCCTTCCACTCTGAGGTCAGCAGGTGCAAGGCCCGGCAAGAGCCGATGTTTCTATCTGGATCTGAAGGCAGAGAAAAAGTTGATGTCGCACTCTGAAGGCAGTCAGGCGGGAAGGATGCGGGCTTTGCCTTCTAGCCTGGATTTCAAATGATTAGATGAGCCTCAGCCACCTTAGCAAAGATAGTGCGTTTTATTCAGTTTACCAATTTGTTAGTCTTATCCAAAATCCCCTCGCAGAAATACCCAGGCTGATGTTGAACCAAATATCTGGGCTCTGAGAAGCTCAGCCAAGTTGACGCATTGAATTGACCTCCACAGTGCAGAACCACCACCCGGCTCTACCTCCCTCTCCCCTCTCAGTTCTTCGTGGATTATCCATTACAGAGACAAAGGCATCTCTCCCATGGGTCCTCAGGGCCAGGCCGCCAGGCAATTTTGCTCTGTGTTAAAGCAATCTGCTGGCCCCAAGTCTCCTAGGGCTTCTAGAATGTTAACTGAGAAGTCTGCAGTGCCCAGGGATACAGCCATGCAGCACCGCACCTGTTCCGGCGTTCTTGATGGCGACGGCAGGCCCTGAGGGCAGTGCCTCTGGTCTTGGCTCAGTTCCCCAGCTGTGGTCTGCACACTGGTGAGCCCTTGGTGAGACTCACTGCCCGGAGCACTTGGGAAACACTCCCCGAGAGCCAGACTCGGGGTCGCCTCCCAAGACGCCTTTCATAAAAACTCCATTCTGCAGGCAGAGTTTGGGGTGACTGTACTCACGGTCCTCGGCCTCACAGATTTCTTTGAAGCTTAAGGGACTCTGAGGAGCTCCTGATAAAGGGAAAGGCCTGGACTGGGCCCATACGGTTTTGGGGCTAGAAGGGAGTGGGAAGAGGAAGACAGGCACCGTGTCGTCTGTCTGTCTGTCTGTCTGCTTCTCCCTGCTTGGGATGGCCCCAGTGAGGAGTGGATCCTAGATGTGGGCATAGATTCAGGTGTCAGATGGTGAGTGCCACTGTTAGACCCTGCTGCTTCCTCCACCAGGAATCTCCCTGGTCTGCCCACCCTGTGCCCCGCCCAGGTACCCACTGGACCAGTTTCACCTGAAATCATACCTATTCAACCCAAACAGCTGGGTTAGCTTCCTAGAGCCCCCAGAACCAAGCAGCCCCCAAACGGAAGACATTCCCTCTCTCACAGCTGGAAAGTCCCTGAATCCCACGTCAAGGTCAAGGTCAAGGTCAAGGCGGCTGCCGGGCAGGATCCTTCTGTGTCTGTCCCTAGATTGTGGTGTCGCTGGCCATCTTTGGTGTTCCTTGACTTGTATTTATTTTTTTTTTAATAATGTTTTATTTAGGTATGAGTTCAGTTGGAAGGCAGAGTGGCAGAGAGAGAAAGTGATCGTCTATCCACTGGTTCACTCCTCCAATGGACACAATGGCCAGGATGAGGCCAGGTCAGAGACAGGAGCCTGGAACTCCATCCGTGTCTCCCACAGGCGTGCAGGGACCCACGCCCTTGGGCCATCACCCGCCGCTTTTGCAGGTGCATTAGCAGGGAGCTGGATCGGAAGCAGAGCAGCCAGGACTTGACGCAGCACTCTGACATGGGATGCCGGCGTTGCAAGCGCTGGCTTACACACTGCCCCCGAATGCTGGCCCTCGTTCCGTGACTCCCAGCTGCATCGCCCCAACCTCCACTCCTGTTTTCACAGGGCCTCTCCGTGTGTGTCTGCTTTCTCAGAGGGATGTCATGGAAAATGGAAGGAATAAAGGGGATATTGGGCTAGGGCTGTCAGCAGCCCAGCGGAGAACATTCCATCAGGTTCCCAAGGCTGAGAATACTCCGCTTCGGTTGCTTGCTCTTTCTCCGCCCACTGAGGCAGCCCCGCTCTCTGCACTGTATGTGGAGGGCCTGCCTTCAATGCCTCTGGTCCTTCCCTCATTGCATCCCATCTCTGTTTCGGTCCAGGCCGACAGTGCTGCTACTGGTGTGAAATGCTCATGTCAGTGCCCCATGGGCGCCGCGGGAACCTGTGCCATTGGACGCAACACTTCTCCACAGCTTCTTCTTGGGCGACTCCACCTCCGTCCCTGAGTTCTTTAGAAATGGCTGACTTGGCCCGTGAGTTACGGATTTGATCTTCTTAGACAGGCTGAGGATCTTCCAGTTGGGCTGAGCATCGTCGATATCATTAAGCCCTGGCTTCCTTTTTTGATTACCAACTCACCCTTCCTGCATCTCTTGCCTCTCACAACTTACTGAGAGCAACAAGGCGAAGCCAGGCTACACCTTCCACACTGGTGATCACACTGTGAGTGCGTAACACTCAGTTAATCTGTTCAATGAAGGAATTCAAACTCTCACATTGCTGCGAAGCTATCGCAGTGGATCAACTGCTTATGTTTATTGAACAACTGAAAGCTAACATGCAAATGATGCCTCCTAAGGTTGCCATGGGTTAAATGTGATAAAGTTTATCAACTCATCTGGGTGCAATCGAGGAGGACTGAACCAGGCTGGCTCTGTTTCGTGTACAGATGCTCCTTGAATATCGAGCAGAGGTTACCGCCTGCTAAACCCATTGCAGGTTGGAAATGCACTTCACTCACCAGCCTAGGATCTGCACAGCTGAGCCTAGGTGTGTTCGGGACATACACGTGAGCCTCGCACTGTGCAAAACCATCCAACACAGAACCTGTGGTGCTGAAATCTCGTGCAATGTGTTGAATGTGACCGAGTGTGGGACACAGAATGGCTGTATGGGAACTCACCATTAGCGAACAGTGCGAGTACACTGACGTCCAGTTTCTGCAGAATGGACAGCACCTTCCTATCACCACTCAGTCAAAAGCTCACAAGTGGAACCACGGTGACGCAGGGACTGTGTGCCTCTTGAGCTCTGCTGACCGTAGCTTCCGTGAGCTGTGGCTGTGGGGTGGGCAGTGTTTTGAGAATTCCTCTAATCCCCCACGTCCAGGAACAGGCTCAGGTGTCTGGGTGGGGGATGTGGCTGAACCCTAAGGAAGGTGGGGGAGAGAATTCTCATCTGTTGGTTCGATCACCAGCCAGCAGTGGGCCAGACCAGACAGGAGCCAGGAACTCAATCCAAGTCTCCCATGTGGGTGGCAGGGACCCAACCACCACTGCCCCGAGGGTCTGCATTTGCAGAGGGCTTAAGTCAGGAGCCAGAGCCAGGTAGCAAACCCAGGCCCTCTGACAGACACTGGAGGCACCTCGATGACCAGGCTGAACATCTGTCCCTGGGGAGACTTTTTAATTCCTGACGTATCCATGGCGCAGGAGCCCAGGCGTTAGTCCTTCCTAATGCTTTCCAGGAAACCAGTGTACAGTTGAGATTCAGAACTTTGCCCTTGAATTTGCTGGGCTTCCTTGAGGCCAATGGGTCCAAAGCTTTGCCAGGCATGGGTCACCTGGGGATCTTGTCATGTGTGGACTGATCGATCCTGCGTTTCTAAGAAGCTCCTAGACAGATGTTGCGTGGGGCAATTCTCATCAACAAGGTGTTCATCATTTCTGACCCAAAATAGACTCTGGAGGGTTGGGGTGGCTTCAAAACCGAACAGGAGCTGGCTGTGTTAGAGAGAGGATGAGATGGCTCCAAAAATCATGAAGAAACGGGTTTTTCTAGAAGGTTTCTTACACCCAGTGCCTGAAACACGCAAGCAGACACCATGCTAGGGCAGTACAAGGGGTCTTCAAAAAGTTCATGGAAAATGCATATTATAAAAACACTGCATGGATTTCAATCTTGACAATTTTGTGATGTGAGTCTTGGAGTTAAATTGCATTAATTTCAACCCCGTTCCCTGCCCCCATCACCAACTGTGTTGTCTTTGGCAAGTCCTGTCATCGCTCTCCGCCTCTGTTTCTCCAACTGCAAAATAGAGATGCATCTTAGCGCATTTTCTGTTGCTAGTTAAAAAAAATACCTGAGACCAGGTCACTTCAAGAGGGTAGAGGCTCACTCGGTTCACGGTTCTGGGCTGGGCAATCCACTGCATGGAGCCAACATCAGCCTGGCACCCAGTGAGGGCCTGGTGCTGCAGAGGGTACCACCCGGTGAGACAGAGCAAGCATGCCAGCCCCGCCCCTTCCTGTTTTTATCCACCCACTGATGCCGCCGTGGGGTCCCCATGCTCATGATCTCATCCTGTCCCGACCAGCTCCCACAGGCCCTGCCCCCCCAAACCATTACCGAGGGGCTCTGGGGACTAAGTTTCCAACACGTGCCCCTTCGGGGGACTCATTCAAACCATGGCAGGATGCTGCTAACACTTACCTCATAGCCTTGCTATAAAAATTAAATGAGTTGATACCGACAGAGCACCTACAACAGGGGCTGGAAAACAGTAAGTGCTCATTAACGGCTCCCTGTCGTCATTCTAAGCGTTGGAAGGGCTATGTTTTGGAGTCAAGACAGACTCGCATTCAAGTATCTTGGCTCAGCCTCGGCCTAACCCGGACCCCACGGAGCACGGCGTTTGTCCGCTCTATCCCTTGGCCTTGTTGTCCGCAGGGGACAACAGTGGCATTTGTGCCCCAGGCTTGCTGAAGGCGTCGCAGGCATGGGTGCGAAGCTGTGCGTGGCAGGTGCTTCCGCACGGGCAGCTGTGGTCAAAGACCCATCCAGGCCCCGGCCAGGCTTCAGTGCAGGGCAGGAGCTGCTCCCTTGCTGCACGGCCAGAAGCCGGGTCACGCTTACCTGTGCCTCCCCTTCCATGTTAGCCAATCAGAGAGGGCAGCGGGGTAACGGGGAGGAGGAATGAGTACAAATGCAAGTGTTTGTGAGCTCTGAGACTGAACGTTGGAACGTGAAGAAGGTACCCCCTCCCCCACCCTGTGGGAGAAGAGAAGGGGCCCCCCTGCCCTTCCCAGGACACGGCACTTTGGGCGAGGTGGGCAGCTGGGACAGGGGACAGCTACTCTCCCTGCGAGGCTAGTGGCACCATGGGAAAACGTTTTCCTACAAAGCCCCTTCGCTCTGCCGCTGGGACAGCTCGCGTGTACCCAGGCTACACCCCCACACCCCTTCCTGAAACAGATTGGGTGGTGACTTTCAGCCAAGACCCCTCCCAACACACCCCAATCAGGCCATTAGAGGGGGGCTGGCACGCGAGGTGGTGTGCTTAATGGGTATCTAACAGCAGAATTGGATAATGCACTGGGCGGGTGCCCCAGGGGCCGAGGTGGCACCCGACGGTGCCAGGCCACGTGTCTCCGCTAATAAAACCTCCCAGCAGCCGTCCCATGTGCCTGGCTCCTAAGTGCCATCTGGCACGGCGTCTCGAGCTGCGCCGTGTGTGATGCAGGCAGCCCCAGCTCCCTGCATGAGGCAACACGACATCTATCCAGAGCGGAGAGAGACGGGCCTGGAGCGCGGAGGGCTGCCATGGGGTGTCACACCCAGCAGCTGACAGCATTGTCGCCCCACCCCCCACCCCAGCCCCAAATTCTCCTCCGTGGCACTAACAATGACGGCTAGCTGTGCTTCCAATATGGAGAGGAGTCACTCACTCCCAAATCCACACTCCCAGCCAGCTCCCCGATGACGTCACTGCTGCGCCAGGCCATTGACCCTTGTCTGCCCTGCGTGTCGAAACACATGGCGCCCTCTGAGCGTGTGTCCACGTGGGTGAACAGCACTAGGGCTACAGGCCACTGCCGCACACTGTATCTAACTGTGCACAGGGACACACGCAGCACAGTTGGTTAAGCCAGCGCTTGCCCGTACTGCCGAGAGCCAGTCTGAGTGATGGCTGCTTCGCTTCCAATCCAGCTCCCTGCTAATGCGCCTGGGAGGGCAGGGGGGTGATGGTCCAGGTACTCATGTGGGAGACCCGGATGGAGCTCTCAGCCTGACCCGGCACCAGCTGTATCAGGTTTCTGAGGAGTGAACTGGTGGATGGAATCTCTCTCTCTGTCTCTTCCCTTCTTTCAAATCAATCAATCAATCGATCGATCAATATTTTTAAAAGAGAGTGACACTCGGTTTGCCATTACTGGGACCCAGACTTTTGTTCCTAGGCCCTTTTGAAGAACTAAAAATACTCTAGAAAGGCCAGCGCCTGCCTTTTCTGTTTAACCTCCCTGCAGCTCACGCACAAGCGTCTCCATGAGCTCTGAGCAGAGGGAAACCGTGACTCGGCTCCGGGAGCCCGTGAGGATGCTGGGTGAACCAGCACGTTCCCCCATGATGCCTGGCGTTTGTCCACATGCTGCCTCCTTCATCCTGGTCTTTTTATTTTTGTTTTCATTTTCTTAGCCCTAAGCCTTTGTTTTCAAGGTGAGATCAAGGTCGAAACAATGCCTTCTCTTGGAAGGCTGTCCAAGGAGGAGTCAGCTCCTCAGGGGTGTCTCGTGGCTGGGAACTGTCCATCAGACAGCCTGAGACCTGGGGATTCCCACTGCCGCAGGGGCAGGGAGATGCAGCCCTCTCGAGAGGAGACCAAGGAGGTAATCAAATCGGGAGGTGAGTAAAAGTTCCACCGAGAGAGGCCAGAGAAGAGCATTATCAGAAAGGAAGAATGGATGTTGGCTTCCAACAGGCCCAGGGTGCCCCGGGAGCCGCAGGAGTAGCTCCATCAGTATTTTCCAAGTTGAATTGAAAGATCTTTATCGGCCTGAACAAAGGCACGGACAGAATTTGAATTTCTCTCGAGGCCCTGCATTGGTAAGGAAAGCAGAATGAGGCAGGAGAATTTTACCCCAATACTCTTGACTTTGGGTTCGCTTTCCCGTCCAGAGGCGCTGGGGATGAGCAGGTGAGACCGTCGCCTAGATGCGAAGAGAAATGGCAGCTGGGAGCCCGGGGCTGGGAGTCCGGGCCTCGGACAAGGCAGGGGTCGCCAGTCCTGCCCTCCCCGACTCGCAACCATTCTGCCTCCCTGGCTGTTACGAGTCCAGGCTTCCAGTGGCTAAAAATGGCAGCCAGACCTTAGAGGGGGGGCCAGCAGTCCACACAAGGGAGAGCAGGGGCCGAATGAGAGCCGTGGAAACACAAGTCAGAGGGCAGTGGGAACCAGCTAACACTGGGACAGATGATGGGACGTGCCATACCCCACGGGGAGGGGTGCCAGCCCGTAAGAGACAAGCGCACTTCCAAAAGTTCATGAACAACGCAATTGAAAGGTACGGTTATTTCACTGAATAAAGGATTTTGAAATCCACGCGCAGTATTTTTTCCTAGTATGCATTTCCATGAACTTATCGAGGATCCTGTGCATCTCTGGAGCTTGTGAACACGTATCCAGCATGTTAAAATCAGGCATGCCCTGAGACAGGGTGGTTGAGACAGGAAACTCTAGAACCTCACTTGTAGGAAACAAGAAATCGCCGTTTTTGCTTTGGCTTGAACATGTGCCCCCAAAAGCAGGTGTAGGAAACCCACTCGGAAATGTAACAGCGGTGGGAGGTGGGGCCCACTGGGGGCTGCTTAGGTCATGAAGAGATTAATGCTAATTATAAAAGGGCTTGAAGCCGTGAGTTCAAGCTCTCTCGTGCGCTCTCTCTCTCTCTCTCTCTCTCTCTCTCATCCCCTCTTGCCCTTCTGCCTTCTACTGTGGGATGACAAAGCAACAAGTTAGGCGCTGCCCCCCACCCAGGACTAGAAAAAGTAGATCCCTGTTCTTTGCAAGCTGTTCAGTCTCGGTGTTCGGTTATAGTAGCACCAAATAGACTAGGAGAGCTTTGCCCAAAGCTACAGCCGAAACAACGTCCCTTCTGCACCTGCTTCTCACGGTGAAAACTGGAAACTTTCTGTTTTCTAGCCCGGGGTCTGATGAGCAATCAGCAATTTACCAACTGAAATCCTACCTGCCGCTGAGTTGACACGCAAGAATATCGATGAGCTGGAAAACCGCTCCCGCTGTGTTGTTCAATCACAAAAGCTCTGGAACTGGACGTCCAGTAGGATTCCCTGTTGTGCAACGTGTAGACAGAGGGACGCACACGAAAATACTGAGGGGGGTATCTGTAGGTGGTGGAATAACACGTGACTTTCATTTTCTCATATTGTAAATTATTTTTAATTTCTGAGTTTTCTACATTAGATACATTTTTAATTACTTCTCCAATAATATTTCTGGGAGCCGGCGCCATGGCTCACTTGGTTAATCCTCCGCCTGCGGTGCCGACATCCCATATGGGCGCTGGTTCTAGTCCTGGTTGCTCCTCTTCCAGTCCAGCTCTCTGCTGTGGCCCGGGAGGGCAGTGGAGGATGGCCCAGGTGCTAAGGCAATGGCAGAAGGGCTGATTGTCCCTCCCTCCCCATCAGACCCATAAAAGGGGCGACAGTTATGAGTCAACTCAAGAAAAAAAAGAGAGAGAGAGAGAGAGATGAATTTTTGCTGATCATCCCGGGTGTTTTGAAAAGCTCTCTCTCACAGATAGAGCAACATTTAACGCCTTTTTAGAATGATGGCCCGGGCCAAGCAGGGATCGTTATCCAAGACAGCGACGGGAACAGAGCACCAGGGCTCCCTCTCCGCTCTTGCGCACAGCCGAAATGTCCCATGGAAGGTTCTTTCTTTCTTTCTTCTTTTTTTTCAAAGATTTATTTATTTATTTATTTGACAGGCAGAGTTAGACAGTGAGAGAGAGAGACAGAGAGAAAGGTCTTCCTTCCGTTGGTTCACTCCCCAAATGGCTGCTACGGCCGGCTCTGTGCCAATCCGAAGCCAGGAGCCAGGTGCTTCCTCCTGGTCTCCCATGGGGTGCAGGGCCCAAGGACTTGGGCCATCCTCCACTGCACTCCCGGGCCACAGCAGAGAGCTGGCCTGGAAGAGGGGCAACTGGGACCAGAACCCAGCGCTCATATAGGATGCTGGCGCCACAGGCGGAGGATTAACCAAGTGAGCCACGGCGCCCCCCCCCCCCCTTTTAATTCTCTACGTTTCTGTTTCCTGACATGAGAACGCCAAGGCCGGCTGTGGAGTAAAACTGCGGGGAACAGAAGGGACCTCACCTCTGCTCCACGCGGCCTCAGCCCAGCCAGGCCGGCAGAGCGGGACAGCTGCTTCCAGTTCACGCATCCGCGATCGATCAGCTCTTCTCTGCCTCCATGAAATCCACCTGTCAGACTTCGGCAGAGTTTGTGGTCTGAAGTTCCAGACTTTGTTTTCTTGGACTGCGTCACTGGATCCGGGTGAGGCACAGAATGGCGTCCGCCATTCCAGGGCAGCGCAGGGCAAATGTGTCCACCATTAAGGAAGAGTGGAGCCGTTTAGTCACCCAGGTAACCCACACCTGTTGCATTCATTCATTATTGCACGACTCCGCTACCGAAACGAAGTTTCTTAAATTGGTGTCTGTGCCTTCCCTAGCACACTATCTGACATACAACTGCTTTAATCAATGTTTGGTAAATTAATGCATAACAATAGTCAGACCTAACATTCACAGTAGCTAAGTGCGCTATTGGTTTTTGCTGGGTGCTGTTCTTAGCACTTTGTATGAATGGCCTTGTTCAGAACTCGCATCAACACAATGAGGTATTATTAGCATGCCCATTGTACAGGTGGGTAGACTGAGGCACTTTAAACATGCCAGGAAGTGGCTTAGCCTCCAGGTCCGGCTGTCCGATGTCTGTGCTTCCTGTCTTAGTCACTGTGGAGAAGGGACTTCCACATCCAGCCTCAGGGACTCAAGGAAGGCATCCCAGGGGGGTGGGGTCTAAGCCCAATGCCCAGGGACAGATAGGGGCGGGGGAGGCAGGGCTCTCGCCGAACACTCACAAGATCACTGCTGGGGCCCAGCCGTTAGCTGGGTGCGGGGAGCACCAGAGGAAATCGGACAAGGACCGGCAGACAGGAAGTTACAGGAAGTGTTAGAGCAGAGTGTTGAGGGCTGATGTCGATGCGCACGGCTTCTCTGGGGAGATCGAGGAGGGAGAAATCCGATCAAAGAGGGCTTCCCGGAGGAGGTGACATTCTAGCTAGGAGTGGAAGGCTAGGAGTTTGCCGGGCAAACAGGAAGCAGGAGGGGCCTTTCTGGCCAGGAGAGACATAAGCTGTAAAAGAATGAAACAGCTGGGAGACCAAGGAAAGCCCGGACACGCCTGGAGACGCCTTACGCTCTCTGTTGAACAATTCCAGGAAACGGAGAGGAGCTGGGCCTAGAACGGTCTCCTGCCCCTTCGGGGTGAAGGCTGTGTCTGCTGCCGAGGCTGTCGGTCTCCCTGCAGCCACCCTACCCGGGGACTCAGCACCCCGCCTCCGCGGCTTTCCGCTGTCCCCCGGCCACCTGCCTCGGTGAGGACCTCTAGCGGCAGTCGGCAGGGCATAGACCGGGCCAGCACCGCGAGGAATGACCAAGAATTACAGTATTGGGGTCAGCACTGGGGCAGCCGCCTGGGGCGTGAAGCAGCCGGTCAAAGAGCTCTCTCTGCCTCTCCATCTCTCTCTCTGTAACTCCGCCTTTCAAGTAAATAAAATAAACTTTTTAAAAAGGAATGTAATATATACCCCGCCTTCCCAAGGCTGCGCCCCATCCGCCTGTAGGATCTGCTTTCAAACCCCAAGTCCCAGCAGGTCCCTCCCTCCAGCCCTCCCCAAGGTCCCTGAACAAGACAGGGACTAAGGACCCATGGTGTGAAACCTGATGGACAAGTTTGGTGACTGAGGTCTTTCCGAGCCTGCCTGACCTCACTGTGAAATGCGATGACATAATTAACAATAAGAGGCATCCTTAGGATTGAAAGAGCTCACGCATGCGTAGAAACCAAGTCAACTTTAGAAATAAGTCATAATTCAATACGATTTAAAGATGAACCCAGAGAGGACGCTGGCTGCAGGCGTGGCTTGGTCCAGGGGCTCACACCCAGGCTTTCTCCATCCTCTTTTGTTGGCTTTGCTGGTGGCTCCACGTGACTGGCGAGAAGGCAGCCAAGCAACCCAGATTCTGCTCCCAATGTTTCAATCCAGCAGCTCCCTCCCTAGGCAGCTGCCTGCAGCATCGGCCCAGGGCTATCCCTTTAGCTCCTGCAAAGACTCTGTGCGTGGTTAGCAGCCTCTTCGCGAATCCCCGCTTGCGTAAAGCAGGTGGTGCAATCGCGTTGTCTCTAGACACCAAAGCCGCTGCTCGCTGCTCGGGAACGCCCACGGGCCGCTGCCCACGTTGCACACGCCAGTGCCGTGTCTCATCCCACCTGACCGCTCCCCGCCATCCCACCAGGGCTCCTTGCAAAAAAAGGCCAAACAGCCGTTCCGTGCACGACTGAGACTGACTATGAACTCGTGCCTGCCTTCAAGGGCATCTGGGTGAAGGTTACCTGAATCTTAACACGGGCAGGGGGTGGGGAATTTTCTCCCTCACTCTGAGAACTGGGCGGGTGAGAGGCTGGGGACCCGAAAAATGAGTTTGGCTGCAGCTCTGCCTGTCCGCGTCTACGTGGTGTCATCTCCATCCACACAAGTCCTCCTGGGAGGGAAGTTACATCAGCCAGTTCCGAAGGGGAACGTTAGGCATGTCGGGGACTCTAGAGTTGTGTTTTGTTCATTCTCGCGGGAAGCAGTTGATACGGACTTTAGACACGGACTTTTCTCTCCAGGGAGACCATGAGCTCCATGACGCTCGTGGCCAAGAGCATCAGCCAGTGACAGCTCGCAACAGACATGGCCCCCAGGTGTGTTCTCCAGTTTGGATGAAGATGTGGAAAGAACAGCACAGGTCCCACAGCTAGGCTGCCTGAGTCTGAATCCTGGCCCTGGCCCTTTCTACCTCCATAACTATACACAAGTTATTCCTCTCGTGTGCCTCGATTTTCCCAGCTGATAACTGGGTGTAAGGTGAGTCCTTCCCTCGCTGTAAGAATGCCAAGAGCTAATATTTACAAAACAGTGAGAACAGTATACAATAGTGCACTGGAAGTCCTACCTGCCTTATTTTATTTTTAAAGATTTATTTATGTATTTGAAAGTCAGAGTTACACAGAGAGAGGAGAGGCAGAGAGAGAGAGAGAGAGAGAGAGAGAGAGAGATCTTCCTCTGGTTCACTCTCCAATTGGCTGCAATGGCTGGAGCTGCGCTGATCCGAAGCCAGGAGCCAGGAGCTTCTTCCAGGTCTCCCACACGGGTGCAGGGGGGCACAAGGACTTGAGCCACCTCCCACTGCTTTCCCAGGGCACAGCAGAGAGCTGGATGGGAAGTAGAGCAGCTGGGACATGAACCAGTGCCCATAGGGGATGTCGGCACCTCAGGCCAGTGCATTAACCCGCTACACCACAGCGCCAGCCCCAGTGAGTTTTATCTTTAATATTTTAATTTATTAATTTGAAAGAGAGAAAGGGCTGGAGAGACAGAGACAAAGATCTCCCAGGCGCTGATTTACTCACGAAATGCCCACAACAGCTGTGGTTGGAGCAGCCCGAAGCTGGGAGCCCGGAAGCCGGTGTAGGTCTCCCGCGTGGCAGCGGGGACCCAGTCACTTGACCCATTACCTGCCTCCTCTCTGGTGTCCAGTAACAAGAAGCTGAATCGGGAGCTGAAACCCAGGTGCTTTGGACAGGGACACGAGCATCCATGATTCGTTTTTTAAAATTAGCAGTGAACTAAACTCCATATCACTCTCAAATCCATGGCCATCAGTTTTTGGTGCCATCATCAACTTCTGATATCAGATCTGGTGTGGGACAGCGTCCGGTCTCCTTTCAGTGCTGGCTCAGCCCTTCCCCCACGCCCCGCCCCCATCCTCCGGTGCAGGTGTTACGGAGGGGAGGGGGGGAGGTTAAGAGTGGTGGCAGAGAGAGGGCACAGCCTGCGAGGCTTGCCTGCCTCTCAACACTGGCACCCAACCCAATCCCAGCGGCTCTGATTCCCTTCCAATTGGGCGCAGAGGTCACATTTGACAAGCTCGTCGACTTCATAGCTGATCTGCAGGCAAAGCGACACCAACCTGATTTTTAACTGCCAGCAACGTCAGCCCAGGAGGTCGTCACCCCCAGGAAGGAGGCACCGGGGTCAGGACAAGGAGGACAGTTGTGGAAACGAAGCAGTGGCGTCCGCAGGGGGAACGAAGTGGCCCCGGATGCAGCTCAGGGAGGCCAGCCGTGCAATGCATCTCCTAGATCCTGTTTGGCTGCGGTGACGCAGAAGGAGATAAGAACAAGAATCCGTCAGGGAAACAAGACGCGGAACTACCAAAATAAACGTGCCACCTCGGCATCTGTGTTTACGCACGCGTCATGCTAAAGAGCAAAGAGCCGCCTGCAGTAGCCACTACCGAGGCAGTGTCTCGCGTGTCGTGTTTGTCTTGAGCCCTAATGGTAGGACTTGCTGGCTCTTCGCTTCCAAGCTTTGTTTGCATCTCTCCGTAGAGAGGTGACAGAGACCTGGCCGGCCGACATCAGAAACAGGGCTTCGAACCCACCCACTCCATCGCTTTGCTGTTAAACACCATGCTTACTGTTCCATCGTGCAAAGCCTGGTGCCTCCCAGACCCCTCGTGAAGACTTGGCTCTCTCAATAAGCCCAGAGCAGCTTTGGCTTCCAAACACCACACGTGCAGCGGCCAGATGTTTGCAGAGTAAGAAAGGGGGTGAGGTTCACACCATTGTTCTGCCTCCTTGTTTCCCGCCGAGCCTCCTTCCTGTGGGCTGCGAGACGCCTTAGCAGGAGCCTCTGCTCCGTGCAAGTTCACGGCCAGCGCCAGCCCTGCCCTTGAGCGAGACACTGCTAGCCGTCTGCCTTCCTTTTCCTGCACAGCTGCTGTTTGCAAAGGGACACGATTTGGAAGTTGATTTATTTGCCCTGTATTTTTTTTTAATGAATGGACGTGAATGTTTGTTGAAACAATTAATGTACCCCAATGATGTGATTAGAATGGAAGAGAAAAACATCCCCCGCTCGCAGGTGGGATTCTAGGACTCTGACTTCCGGAATGTCCACTCCTGATGTTCAGAGCAGGATTTTGGGGTCTTTGAAAACAAAACAACCAAACGCGGCCGGCCGATGGGTTCTTGTTTTGCTCTGCACAGCATTTGCTCCGTGAATGACGAGAATCACTTCCATTTGCGGAAGACTCTTGTCCTGTCTGTTGTCTGCGGGAGCCCCCGAGGGTGTCTGTGTGTGAGCGCAGAGGAAGAGAGAGGTCCAGGAAACAGAGGTGGGAGAAAGCACCCCCCCTCCCCCAGTCGCCTCTAAAAGCCAGGCCTGAGACCCAGCTCGTGCGTGACACAGGCTGCCGCCAATATGCTGGCCTGCTTTTAAAAAATGTGTTACTTCGAGTGCTAGGAACATGTGCACCGCCATAGAAAGCTTTCAAGGAATAATCACTGAAAAAATAATTCTCCTTGCCACCCCCACCCCCATCAGCCACCAAGTTCCCTTAACAGACGCAACGGCTGTTACATTTCCGGAATGTTCCAGAGACATAAACATTCACATGTGTGTGTGTGTTTCCTAAGTGCACAAATAATGATGCACAATACACATCGTTCTGCAGCAATACAGCCGACAGAGGTGTTTTTCCTGCCCTAGGCGGTGTCAGGAGAGAGACAGCATGTGTCGGCTCGGTGAGGTGTCTCTGGCTCTGGCTTGATTCTCGGATTGTTCTGGCAAGATGGCGACTCAAACGCCAGCGTGGCCGCAGCTAAGCCCAGCGTGGAGAGGCGGCTTTCAGGTCGCCGCCGTCCAAACCTGCAGATCTTCAATAACAGGAAGAGGGGGCGGGGACAGGAGGAGGGGTGGAAGGGGGAACTGTGTTGAACCCAATGTCCCATGCACCTGTGAGACAAACTTTGAATGTAGCCTTGCAAAGCAAAAGTCCCCTGGTTCTTCTCGCGGCTCTGGGAAGGAGAACCCACTGCGTGTCCCTGTCAGCCATCACCGTCGCTGGCTATGCTGTCCAGGAGCCGCCTAGCATCAACATTCGGGGAACGTCACGGGGGAGGCGGAGAGGTGGCCGGCACTACAATCTGACCTGGATGCTAATATTAGATAGGCCAGCTATTCATTTAAATAAGTTAATTCCACACCTCGGGGCCTTGACTTTTCCTTTATGTAAAATAGAAATACACATCACATCTTACAGAGTACCTGTAGCTCTCTGCTTTTAACTGAAAATTCAGGCTTTGTGGGAGTCGGCTATTGCTGGAATAATCCTGCGAAACAAGCAGCCCCCAGGGCTTGCAACAAGCCGCGTGGGCCCTGTGTGGGAGTCTGCTCGCTGTCCGCAGCGGCCCCTGTCGCGGCCTCGGGCTATGCTACACCTGCTTTGCTTTCAGACTGGAGAGCCACAGTCCGCAGCGAGCATGCTCTACCTACGGGGCATCCAGGGGGCTGAGAGCTGGCAACGCCCCTCCCAGTCCCAGCTGGTCACCGGCACAGCACTGTGCTTCCTCTGTCCCCGTGCTGTGGTCAGGACATCACAAGGCCAAGGGCAAAGTCCATGGGGCAGAAAGAAGAGGCACTACAGAGTGAGCCACGACGGCCACCCCTAGAGGGCGCCATGCAGCAGCGCGCTCAGCGTCCTGCCAGCAAACAGGGGAGGTGTGAGAACGCACAGAGGACAGGCAGTGTGGAGCAACACGCTGAACCGCCACTTGGGACGCCCGCATCTCAAATCGGAGCGCCTGGTTCCACCGCCAGCTACTCTTTCCCAACCCGCCTCCTGCTCCTGGACATCCCGGGAGGCAGCGGGCGATGGCTCAAGAGCTTGGGTCCCAGCCACTCACATGGGGGACCTGGAGAGCGTTCTGGGCTCCCGGCTTCAGCCTGGCCCAGCCCCAGTTACTGTGAGCATCTGGGGGAGTGAACCAGCAGGTAGGAGAGCCCTCTCTCCTCTCTCTCTCTCTCTCTCTCTCTCTCTCTCTCTCTCTCTCTCTCTCTCTCATGCTCTGCCTTCCAAATACATTTTAAAAATATATACTAATTCTGAAATACATCTCAAAGTGTTATTTAAAAAAACCACTTTTCAAAGTCCATCCATTTCTAATTTTATTCTTCCATTCAGAGTTGGTACACATGGGGCCTCTGAGACGAGTAGGGGTCCCCTCTAAGCAGGGCCGACAGCAAGCGAGGGTCCCCCTTCCCTGGGCAAAGGCAGATCAGCAAAGAACCCAAGCCTGGAGACCTTGGAGAGTGGGGGGCCTGGTGCAGTGCGCAACCTGCACACCGTGCACCATAGCACCACTCCCGGGAGTGGGCGACTGCCTGGAAGTTTCATCCTGCACCTGCTGCCAGCTCACAGACAGCGTCACTACAAGCCATCTCCTCGGTGCTCAGCACAGCTCCCTCTCCGCTTCCCACACCAGGGACTTGAGCACCAGAGCTGCGGGGGCACCGATGCACCTGCTCCCCAGAACTCCTGCAGCTTCTCACATCTGAGTCCGACTCCTGCCTCAGGTGACCTGGGAGGTCCCCGGCAGCTCGGGGGCCCAGAAGCTGGGATCACCCACGAGTGTGACGGGCATCCGCCACTTAATTTCTTTCATCCTGATTGACAGGATAAGGGCAGAGGGAAAGCAGGCGAGAGATTTCAAAAGCAGCTTTCTCAGGTACGGACACCATAAGCTGAGGACGGATAAGTGGCTCGTGGGGAGCGGGGTGCAGAGCAGCCAGCTGGGAAGAGAGACTGAGGGAGGCGCCCCAGGTGCAGCGGGGGGTGGGAGAACCTTGTGTCTCAACACAGCAGCCTCCGCGAGAAATGAGGGGGGCTGCAACCCCGAATTGCTTATTTGGAAAATAAATTAGTAAGCATCTATCAAACAATAGCCCCGTTGTATGGAATATTAATTTCCCCCAAGGTTATTAAATCTTAGGCAGAGAGGAGAGAGAGAGAGAGAGAGAGAGAGAGAGAGAGAGAGAGAGAGGCTGGGGAACGCCAGGAGAGAGGAAGACAGGCAACACTAAACTCCAGGATTTCACAGAAATCCAGCGTAGTGGGCCATCCAAGTGCCCCCGGCTGGGTATGTCCTCGGGAGAACCAGCGGGCACTGTCTAGGGATGCGGCAGCCTGAGTCCCCCGTCCCCATCACCCCAGCCTCTCCGTCCTGTCCCTGGTGTCTCACGTGCTGGCTACCGTTTGCCAGGCAGGGAGAAGGGTAGGAGATAAAGTGCCCTTTCTCCTGTGAGGCTCCTGGAAAGAAAGCCAGGTGCCGGATTGGAAGGACCAACACTGTGCTCCACGGTGTCCTGACCCAGAAGGGGGCGACAGACAAAGTAGGAAGCTCCCCAGGGTGGAAGGAGGCGAGGGGGCTCGGACCGGTGTGGGAGGAGCCCTCTGAGCTGATGGCCGAGGGCAGCACAGAAAGCCCTGGTGGCCCAGATGGGGCACCTCTGCCAGGCGTCTTTCCTGTCCTCCTTGGATGCCCATGGTCCCAGCATCACCCAGACCTGGGGCCGCTTGCTCACCATCTCACCGCTTAGGGACACCCCCCTCCCCGGCCGCCTCCCGAGCAGTTTCAGCACTTGGGGCGGGGCTGGCCAGTCGCGCCCTCTGCCTGGGGGACCACAGTGTCCCGAGGCTGGCCAGCCACGTGGCTTTCTCCTCTTGGTTTCTTTGGCTGCTCCTGGTCTTGCACAAAGCATTTCACCCCCCGAGCATCAGTTCCGCCTTCCCAAATAGTCCCAGCAAGGCTGACTTATATCCCCGAGAGCTAAGTGGAATGAATTCCCCTTTGGGACAAAATGTAACCAAGGGAAGCGGGAGATGAGGGAGTCAGGTGAACAGACTCCTCTTTCTCTCCTCCGTGGCCATCGACAGCCACCGAAGGTGTCGCACACAGCTGTGACGAACGACCACACACTGGATGGCTTTGGGAAGGAGTTCGTTGCGTCACAACTCTGGGGCCCAGAAGCCCAGTTCCCTCCAGGTGCGAGCCAGCCCTCCTTCCTCCAGGGGCTCGGGGAGGGGGGAGGTTCAGTTGATCAACGCCCCCAGCTCGTGGCGGCTCCAGGCATTGCTTTGCTGGCGGTTGCGTCACTCTGGTTTCCACCGCTGTGGTCCATCGCCTCCTCCTCTTCCCTCTCACAAATCTCTGGTGCGTGTCTCTTGTAAGGAGACTTGACTTTGGCTGGTGCTGTGGCTCACTAGGCTAATCCTCTGCCTGTGGCGCTGGCACCCCAGGTTCTAATCCCAGTTAGGGTGCTGGGTACTAGTCCCGGTTGCTCCTCTTCCAGTCCAGCTCTCTGCTGTGGCCCGGGAAGGCAGTGGAGGATGGCCCAGGTGCTTGGGCCCTGCACCTGCATGGGAGACCAGGAGGAAGCACCTGGCTCCTGGCTTCAGATCGGTGCAGCGCTGGCCACAGCGGCCATTAGGGGGATGAACCAACACAAGGAAGACCTTCCTCTTTGTCTCTCTTTCACTGTCTAAGTGTCAAAAAAAAAAAAAACAAAAAAAAGAGACTTGACCTTGGATTTAGGGTCCACCCAGATGATCCACGGTGATCTCTTCATTTCAAAACCCTTAATGACATCGGCAAGGGCCCCATTTTTCTGGCTGGGGTCACACCCAGAGGAATTTCGGGAGGCTGCCTTCCAGCCCACCGGATTTGCCCTCACTGCACGACAGGCAATGCTGAGACCTGCACAGCTCGTCACGGAGCAGGGCCAGCCCGGGGGTGCACTGCGCCCCCACCCCTCTCACCGTCCGGAGAATGTAGTTCATAAAGCAGGGTCAGCACTCTGGCTGTTTTCCAGAACACGATAAACGATTTACCAGACTGGCTGTCTCGGGGCATCCTGGGGGCTCTCATAAAACCTCACACGCTGGGTAGTTTGTAAATGACACTAGTTTATTTCCTACCATCCCGGAGACGAGCAGGCTGGGGCGCAGGTGCTGATGGCTGGTGGGTGCCAGGCTCGGGTCCATGATGGGCTCTGTTTTCACGTGGTAGACACACACCGAAGCTCTCTGGGTTCCCACCCATGGGAACGAGTCCCAGTCTGAGAGCATTACCCGATCACTTCTCAAAGCCCACCCTCAAAGTCACCATCACCCTAGAGGACTAAGCTCTCAGCACCTCGGGTGGGAGTGGAGCGCAGCAGGCTAAGCCACTGCCTACAACACCAGCATCCCAGATGGGCGCCAGCCGGAGTCGCGGCTGCTCCACTTCCCATCCAGCTCCCTGCCAGTGCTCCCAGCAAAGCCGCAGGAGGCGGCCCAAGTGCTTGAGTCCCGCACCCACATGGGAGACCCAGACGAAGCTCCTGGCTTTGGCCTGGCCCAGCCCTGGCCATGGTGGCCATTGGGGGAGTGAAGCAGTGGATGGAAGATCTCTCTCTCTCTCTCTCTGTAACTCTTGTAAATAAATAAATCTTAAGGAAACAGTTTTCAACACATGGATTTGCATGGGACTCCAACACTCGGACCACAGGGATGGTGTGTGCGGAGCCGAAGCTTGGGCACAGGTGGACATGAGCTCAACTCCAGGCTTTGCGGATGACCAGCTGCGTGACTCTGGTTACGTGGGCGGGGCATTCCTTTCCCCTCTCCCAGCCTGGCGTGTTTCTCCTTGAAACGGGTCTGGTAGTAACCCTTGGTGGGATGGAGGGATGTCAGAGAGGCGGAGTCAAACAGCACATGCCAACGACTCACAAAGACATCTGTATGTGATGGTCCCCAGGGCACGGCGGCAATGATGATGAGTGATATACAGATAGATGCCGGCTCTCCTGGGCACAGAGACCGGGCTCTCCTAGGCCCTGGGCCCCGGGAGGGTGGTGGCCACGGGACGCCCTGGGCTCCTTGTCACAGGGCTGGCATCAGCAAGTGTGCTCAGGCGGCTGCGAGGGAAACCCTGGCAGATCCCGGGGCCAACGGGGAACTCCGACCTCTAGCCTGCTGGCTGAGCCCCCTCCACTTCACAAACACATGGAGACTTAGAGACCCACGCGAGGAGACCTCGGCACCAGTGCATGCCCTGGCTCCTCCTTCCTTAGGGCTCAGTTCCAGTGCTGCCTCCTCCAGGAAGCCTCCCTGGATCAGAGTCTTAAAGAGCCCCCGCTCCGAGCATTTCTTGCCCATCACTATATTCTTCCCATCCCTTGGCACTCCATCTTTCGTTTGTTTCTCTCCACGCTCAAATTCGTCTCCCTCCACTTAGAACACGTAAGCTCTGGGACAGCAAGAGCTGTCACCTCCCCTACGTGAGGTCACTCCATGGCCTTGGCATTTGAGTTCACAAATAGAACCAGAGCCACGTGGCTGAGGAGGTGCAGAGTTGAGTTTAAACCTACCTGGGCCTTTCTCCCAAGGCTGGGATGCCATTCGTTTTATTAACTGCCTGCCGCCTCTCTGGATTTACAGCTCGGTCACTTTTCTGTCTCTGTGGACCGTGGCAGCCACGTCCGAGCCATCTCTGTGTCTCTCGGGGCTCTGACTGGGCCGCTCCTCCTCCCAGACACCGTCCCATATTCGCTAGGACCAAGTGCATCAGTTTCCATGGTAATGGCCGAGCAGGAGGCAGGGCTGTGGGCCCGGTGCGAGTCTCTCCGGAGCCCCCAGCAGGCAGGGCCACCACCCACTGTCACCACTGGGTGTCACTGGTGACACCTTGGAGGTGTCACCCGGGCTGAGTTGGCTCCCTGGGAAGTCGGCCACAGCTCCCCCCCCTCCCCCCAGGGACGCAGACGCCATAGGATGACAAAGGACTCTGAGTTTCTCAGAACAAGCGCTGGTCCTTCTGCCACAGGGGCTTGCAAGGCCTGTTTCCTGCCAGCTGAGGACAGCTGTGCACCTGCTCAGCTGGGGACAGGTGCCTGCCCACCCTGCGCTGTCTCCTGCCTTTGCACACGCTCCCTTGGCTAAAAGCTCAATGGCACTGTGCAGAGCTCCTCCCGACTTGTACCCGGGAGGCCTGCAAAACCTTCATCAGGCCATCATCGGAAAACCCACAGTGCAGAAGATGCAGCTGGCTCCGGCACCTGCCTGGTGACCCACCCGGCTGGCCAGGGTTTCCAGGGGCCAGAGGGCGCGATGGGAGTGGGCAGGTTCCCGACTCGTCTTCCAGGATGCAGCCTGTTGGGACAGAGATGCAAGGCATGGCCCCGGTGCAGCCCTTGGTGGTCGGCAAATGGGGGGCAATTGGGGGGAGGCGTGGCTCTGTCCTAGGAGAATTCATCTGTAAACCCAGGGAGCAAGCAGGACTCACCCAGCCGGTGCAGGGCTGTGGGGAGAGGGGAGCATTATTGACCAGCCCAGCCTCTTCTCCCCCGAAGGGCACACAGCCAAGAGCTCTTGGCTGAATCACCCACCAGCACACCCCAGTTCAAGAGAAGCTGGTGGGTAACTGAAAGTCCCAGGAGACTCAAGGAAGGCAGATGGGGGGGTAGGGGTGGTGGGTCACCAGGTGCGGAGATGCGGGAGGCGGGGCTTGGAAATTAACTCGGCCAAGCCATAGCTTCAACCCAGCAGGTCCCGCTACGGGCGTGTGTAGGTCTCCAAATCTCGGGTGCTTGTATCCACCACCTCGGGGCCCCTGGAAAGCAAGGACCCAGAGCCAGGGAGACGAGTGAGGAGTCGGTGGCTCACCCCAGCTCGGGCGCCTGCCTTGTCCCTAAACCCCGGGGAGATGCCTGGTCTCGGCCCCTCATCCACTGGAGCTGATTCCTGCCTGAGCCCCCGGGACCACCCTGGGCCCCAAGGTCCGCCCACTGATGGCTCTCGAGGTGGTGGAAGACGAGATGGAGAATCTGAGCGCCATCTTAGCAGGTGCCACTTCTCCCAGACATGTCGCGTCTGCTTGTGTGCTATCGTCACCACATATGGCATGCCCTGTGCAGCTTGCAAGGATGATAAATAATCACACACAGGCCTAACGCCCACTGTGGGGTGTGAATAGAGGGTCACGGGAGCCTACACGCACGAGGAGTCCAGCAACCTCAGGGGAACGACACCTACCCAGAAGCTCGGTGCTGCCAGTGGGGATGCCCGGAACAGGTGTCAACCCGAATATGCCAGCAGATTCCGCTGGGGACGACGATGGAGAGATGGGGAGGAAGCCGGCGAGTCTGCCGCATCCTGGCCTGCCGGGTGTGCCCCCTGTGTACCCTGGCACCGGCGCCCAAGAGAAAAGCGGCGGGTCTCACTCTTAGCAAGGCTCACACGGTTGTTCGGGTTGGGCACTGCACAAGGTCTTGGTGAGATCAGACGCTCTGAGCAGGTGCCTTAGACTGTGTGGCTTCTAAACAGCAGGCACTTACTACCCTTGTGCAGGCTGGCATCCGAGGGCAGAGTGAAGACCACGTTCAGGTTCAGGGTGAAGACCACGTTCAGCCACCTTGCTGGATTCACGGAGGAGCTCAGCCCCCTGGTCTAAGGGCACCGGCTGCATTTATCAGAGGGCTTCCTGTCTCCTAAGACCTCCCGAAGGCCCCGCCTCCTACCACAGCCGCCTCTGCAGTCAGGATTTCATTACGTGGGTTTAGATGGGGCACGAGGACTCAGTGGCTGTGTACGCTCTGGGCAGCGCTGGGCATGCTGGGGTCTTGTGACCGAGTGTCCCATAGTGGGCAGCGCACAGCCTATGCCCACCGTCCTGGGCGGAAGCCCCGCCTCCAAGCCCCAGCCCAAGGTAGGTTCACACTCCCTGCCCTCATTTGCATGTCTCCCTGTCTGTGGCATTCGTTCAAATCTGCCATAACACTCAGCTGGCTTGGTTTCTGTGCACGGTGGGAACCAAGGCACAGCCGGCATGTCCCCTGGGAGCAAATCTCCAAAGAGGTGCACGTGTAGCAAGAACGTGGAGGGGGACTTCCGCTTGCAGGTGCGCTGATGCCACAGGCGGGGAGCAGGTGAGCCTGGGTCTTTCCGGTCTGTTCCAGTTATTAGGATCCTAGTGCGCCACTGAGGCTGGGCCAACTCGGAGAAGCACCCACAGCAGCCGAGTGCTCACTGCTCGGTACTGAACCCAGTTCTCGGGCCAGCGGCCCCTCCTCCCTGAAACGCTTATGGAAAAACTCAGGCACGTGGGATCCCCGTGTTCAGAAACATGCCTGCGGGCCTTGAGGACACATTGACTGCAGACAAACGCTCCACGGCCCCCTCCCCGCTCCCCTTCCCCGTGGGCTTCCTCCAGACACACGCAAGAGATGTAGGCGCTGCGTGAGCCCCTGCCGCCCCCAGCAAGGGCCGTGGCGCGTCACTGCCCCCCGCAAGTGGACGGGGCGGGAAGGGCAGGGCAGGGGGGCAGATGCGGCTCCACTGGCGGACGGTGTCATCCCGGGCTTGGTTCTCTGCCGGCATGCTCGCCGATTGATCGTTGCAAAACCCCGTGCTTAACCAAGCTTGGATTTGCATAATGCCTCGTTTACATGCATGGAATTCCACAAAGCATCGCTTCTGACCAAAGAACTCATTTCACACGCATGCAAAATATTGTAATAAGGGGCTCCTGTCCATGGAACTCGGCGATTGCATCCGCATCAGCCGGGAGCAGCTGGCCTGACCGGAGGCAGCGCAGCCTACCAAAGCCTCACTCACAGTGCAGCTGGGGGTCGTGGCTCGCACCAGGGACCCAGGCGGGGTCCTGTTGCTCCCATGTGGCGAGAACACGTGGGTGCAGGAAGCAGGCTGGGCATGGGGGCGTTTGCATTCGGCCCCAGCAGCTCTGGGCTCTTCCAGTTGGAAAATCTCTTTGCATGATGGAGAAAGGTGACACAGAGATGGAAAGTGGAGGCTCCGCCCTCATCTGGGGCCCCAAACGCCGAGGAAGGAGCCGGTGGAGAAGCAAGGCTGTCGTCCTGGCTGACTCCGGTCCCAAAGAGGACTCAGATGTGCTCGACGCAGGAGCTGTGTCCGCAGCAATGGGGAGTCTCTGGGGTCTGGGGTCCGTCTCAGTACAGCCACATCTAAGCAAAACGGAACAGCAAGTGGCGTTACCTGTAGCCAAGGCGGAAGTCACTCTTTTGTATGCAACTTGCAACAAGAGTGGAAAAAGTGCACGGTCCAGTCGCCAAGCAGCCAAAGCCATCGGCTGTGACAATGACCAAGCCGCGGCCGCTCGGCACAAAGCCACGCTCGGGGATGCTTTCGACCACCGTCACCCGCTGTGGCTCACCAGCAGGGGGCACTGGAGGGGCAGAGAGGGCCTGGGCTGGGAGGACACTCCCACGGGCAGTGACTGTTGGCATCCACAGAGCCACCTCTCTGCCCCCTCTCAGTGGCCAAAGCCCTCTGCCCAGGCCTCTGGGTTAGGACAGTCCCAGCCTCCTCCCGGGGGGCTCCCTTCCACTGCCGGTCACGTCGGGGGCCCTGCACACCTGTGCGGCCAGCTCTCCATAGCAGAGCCCCCCCTGCAAATGTCAGTCACGGCTTTTCTTGGCCTGCGGGAACACTGATCTCTCCGGAAAGGCAATGCATTACCGTAGCTTTCTCAGAATCAGTCATCCGGGCTCTTACTTAGCAAAAGAGAGGAGGAATGTTGGAGAAACTTCCCGTGGAAGTATGCTGTGTGTGTGTTACATCCCAGATGCTGTCGTCCCGATAGGAGCCAATGCCTACGGGGAGCAGGTTCATTCGATTAAAAGGCTTCCCTCTTGATGACTGGAGGTTAACGAGATGATTGGATTTGTTATTCCACCAAACCAACCCTTTCGCTTATTTTCGGCAAATTGCACTCAATGCGGTTTAATCGCCGTGTCCAGAATAGCATTGCACATCTGTGGCCCCAGAAGCTACGTCCGCAACGGATATTTGGGACAAAGACATGGAGCCCTCTGGTGGCCGAATTCCGCACTGCAGCGCTGATCCCAAGGGGTCGGCCTGGCCTGGGGGACAGGAAGGTCCCTGCAGGACACACCCACAGCACCCCGCCGCAGACCAGCGGCAATACAGGGAGCCCAGCAGGCCGGGGAGGGGCGCGCAGCACGCCCCCTGCCGGTGCCGACCTTATTGCGTCCCTGGGGCATCCCCGTGTCTGGAGCCTTGGAGACGCAGTAAACTCGGCAGCCGGCAGGGGGCGCTGCGGAGATCTCCCGTTGTTACCCTGTGAGGTCATGCACAAGCGGACCAGGCCGAGTGGAATGTTCGCGATCTCACAGGACAAACAGGCAAGAGAGGCCATGGACGGGGGAAGTGCTCCAGCCCTGGGGGAGGGTGGCCCTGGGTTCCTACGTCATCGCAGATCATTCCTGGCTGTGTGGCTCGGGGCAAGTTACTTAACCTCTCTGTTTCTCTGAGTGCACGCCTGTAAAGTGGCAAGAGCGTCATCTCCTTCAACACAGCGTGTAGTGCTGTGGCTGAGGGCACCTGCTTCGGCCTCAAACCCCGGCCCTGCCCCTTTCTGTGTGACCCGAGGCTCTGGGTGCCACCGTGGGATAACACGGTGCTGACCTGGCAGGGTTGCCTGTAGATGAGCGGATTGGGTTAGACGGGGATCCTGGATGAGCCTGCCCCCTCACTGCTCTGTGCAGTGACCACATAGTCAATGCCGGCTGACGCCACCCTGGGGAGCCCGCGTCCCTTTTCCTGTCTGGTGGAGTCCAGGGAAATGGCCGTGCTGTGGGCCAGAAGTCCCGCGTGTGGCGACTCCCTGGTTCCAGCTAACCTCGGCGATTTCACCAGTGCTGTCAGCAGGCCGCAGGAAGGTTCTGGACGAGGCTCTAAACGCGAAGCAGAAAGTGAACTGCGTGCGACATGCGGGCCGCTCGGCCCGGGAACCCCCACCTGCCTGCGTGCCCGTCTACCTGTGTGCGGGAGCCCAGGGCCCCTGCGCTCAGCCGCAGCCCCTCAGCCCTCCCCTGGGAGGGGGAGGCTGTGACAGCGCGGGAGGAGCAGAGAGTCGGCGGAGGTGGAGACCTGTGCTGGGCTGCACACAGCCCTGGGACACAGCGGGGCTCAAGTCCCAGCTCCACTTCCCACCCCAGCTTCCCGCTGGCCCACAGCCTGGGAGGCAGCAGGGGCACACGGGGACCCCGATGGAGGGATTTGAGGGACTGAGCCCAGCCCCAGCCGCTGCAGGCCCCTGGGGAAATGCACCGACTAAGAAGGTGGGAGCTGGCAGGTGAGCAGAGGCGAGAAGCGGCTGGAAGGAGACAGGGCAGAGGCGATGTTGCCAGGAGCCAGTGGCTGGTGAGCCGGGGGAGGGACTGTCACCCTGTCTCTCACAGAGTCCGCATGTCTGCCGGTCGGGAGCCAGTCATGCTGACCCTCCCGGCCCCAGAGGGAGACGGAGCTGAGCGGTTGGCCTCTGCCTGCTGCCCACCCCAAGAGGAGTTTGCCCTTGACCCCCTCCGCCCCTGCCGCCTGCATGCTCATGCATGGACACACTCCATGAGGCTGAACCCCGCGTCTCCGTGGACCGACGGACAATGTGGGTCACTGCACAGAGGCCGGCCATCCGCCCCTTGGAACACGGGCAGCGTTCGCTCCAAAGCTGCCTCCCTGTAAAACCCATGGCCTGGGGCAGGCCGCCTCCTTGGGACCGCTTGGCACAGGGCAGCTGTCCCCAACAGAGACAGAGCCCTTGGCCAAGCTCATCCACAGCTTCCCACTGGCCCGTGGACGGTCCTGGAGCTGCCCAGTGCCACTCCAGGGCCACTCTAAAGCCTGAGTCACCTGTGGCTCCTGGGTGCTGGGCCCGGCTGTGCAGACAGGAAGTGACCAGTGAGCCGAGGTCTGGGGCAAACAAGCTGTCAGAGGAGGGCCAGGAAGGCGAGGGCGTGGCCTGGCTGGGTCACTTACCTGGTAGCCACAGCAACGCATCTTGATGGATGAATGTGACCGCTTTGTGCGCGGCTGTGGGGGAAGCCGGCTCGCCCACACCGCGTCCATACTGGCTTTGTATTTATGCTGGGCACTGACTCTGGTGCCATGCAGTCAGCTTCTCACGAGCAAATCCCACCGAGTGCTCACACCTGCCCCACAACTGGTCTGTGTGCACGGCGCCATCCACACAGGAGCACACAGGCGTGGCCCTGTGGAGGCGCTAACAAAATCACACACAGCACGTTCGGATGGGAGCCAGGCTCACGCCCAGGAGAACACGCCCCGTGCTAGTCCGCTGTTGGTTACTTTAACTAAATACCCTACAGGACCTCTTGGACAAGGAAGGGTGTGTGGCCACCCACAGTGTGAGGGTCCCGGTTCAGAGCCAGGTGCCCTCACAGCCTGCGTCTGTGGAAGCTGTAGTAGCAGGTGCAGGGGGCGAAGCTCGTGCTGAGCCAGGAAGCACACAGGGGCCAGAACCTGAACTCAGAACAACCAGCCCTCTCTGGAGAGCCACCCTGTGCAGCCACGCCCCCACGCCTAAGCACCTCCCCGAAGCCATCGTCCGGTCAAGTCTCCGTCCTGGATCCCTCCGTCCATCAACCCTCCACGTTCCGACACCTGAGCTGAACCTCCCGCGTGAGCTCTGCGGAGACGCGTGCTGGCCAGGCACAGTGACTCCAGGTCGCGCTGAACTCTGCTCTGAGACGGTCATGATGCGTGGCCTCGCAGGGGACACCACGTCGGGGGCACGCTGGAGGGGCAGGGTGGGGTGACCTCGCCTAGGCCACAGGTGGCTGAAGACAACTTCCGCCTTCTGCCCCTGACGCACTCGCTTTCCCAGCCCTGGCTACACTAACGACTCCACCAACGCCTGCAGGAATCACTTCTGCTTCAGCCCAGGCGGGACACACAGACCACTCCTTCCTGAAAACCATCAGCTGGGGCCGGCGCTGTGGCGTAGTGGGTAAGGCAGCCGCCAGAAGCGCCGGCATCCATATGGGTGCCGGTTCAAGTCCTGGCTGCTCCACTTCCGATCCAGCTCCCTGCTGTGGCCTGGGAAAGCAGTAAAAGATGGCCCAGGTCCTTGCACCTGCACCACATGGGGGACCTGGAAGAAGCTCCTGGCTTCAGTCTGGTGCAGCCCTGGCCATTGTGCCCTGTCTTTCAAATAAATAAATTTCTAAAAATGTTTTTAAAAATTATCAGCTCTCTCTCCCCTGGGTTGCAGGATCATCTGTCTCCTGGAAAAGTATTCCAAACCCCATAACACCTTGTGTTCTTTTCTTTGTAAGATTTATTTATTTATTTGAAGGAGTTACAAGGAGGGATGGAGAAGTAGACACACACACACACACACACACACACACACACAGAATCGTCCACCCACAGGTTCACTCCCCAAATGGCTGCAATGGCCAGACCTGAGCTGGCTGACGCCAGGAGGCAGGAGCTCCACCTGGGTCTCCCACATGGGTGCAGGGCCCCAGGCACTTGAACCATCTTCATTGCTTTCCCAGGCGCATTAGCAGGGAGCTGGTCGGAAGTGGAGCAGCCGGAATTCAAACTGGCGCTCACCTGGGACGTCGGCATCACAGGCGGCGGCTTAGCCCGCTGTGCCACACCGCCGGCCCCACGTTCCTGTTCAGTCTTCCACTCAGGGAGCCCGGTGCCCCACGGCCGGGGGAGGGCTGCCGGCACTCCAGACTCTGCTGCGTCTGCGAGGATCGAGGATCAGACCGAGTTGTTTTGCTCAGTTCAGCCACACTTCACTGAGCAGGGCACAAAGAAAGAATTATCCTCTTTCTTTCAACTAACTTTATAAACCTCTTTCCATGCAATGTGGCACGTGCTGGGGGCAGGGTGGGATACACACCCTCGGGGCGGGGTGAGAAGCAGGGAGCAGCCAGGGACCGAGAGGCCACGCAGGTGCATAGCGTGCAAAACGTATTTTTCAGCAGAAAAGGAGCTCAGTGGACAGAGCATGGCGGGCTTCCTGGAGGTGGTGAAATCTGAGAGCCTGATGATGACCCCTCCAGAGGGCTGAGGGCACTTGGGACAGGCAGTTCTCGCTCAGCTCTCGGGTAAATTCAGCCGCCAAGCCCAGGTCACAAGGAACACTCTAAGGAGGCACCCTCCCTGGGCGGCGAGCAGAGCGGCCAGCCGGCACCAGGGGGCGCGCTGGCCACAGTCCGGGGTCTGACCCAGAAGCAGGCAGAGCAGGGGCCCCGCCTCTCTCGTACAAGGAGCCGCACCTGGGGTGGTTTGCCCCCCCACCCCACGCCCCACCCCGGCGCAGGGCGAACCGCCTCTAGGTGGCGGTGACTGTTGTCTTGCATGGTCGTGTATTCTTGCGGGTTGGGCGTGCGTTCGCTTCTTTGCAAAATTGAGGACAAACCCAGGCAGACACCCCCCCACCCACCCAGGAGCTGGGCCGTGCGCCCAGGGAGCTCTGTATCCAAGGGTTCCCCGCGCAGCCCTGACGCCTCCAGACTCCCAGGAGAGGTTTGCACCTTGGGAGAAGTCCCCAGCCCCCAACCCCTGCACCCAGGGGAAAAGGCTGCAAGCCAGGGTTAGGGGAGACGGGAGACCCCCAGCAGTGGCTGACAGCAGCGGTGGCTGCCTTCCTCAGAGCCGGAGTCAGCGGCACCAGGCAGAGGACACACAGGAGGGAGCTTGGAAGCTCCTGGGTTGAATTTAAAAGGAACGGGAACTGCTAAACCCAGCGTCTGCGCACCGCCAGGAGGGAGCGAAACAGCCGGGCAGGGTTGACCCCTGAAAACACACCTCGCCGCCCTTCTGTGAGATCCGCCCGCAAGTCCCGTCCTGGTCGGAGATGCAGCGGCCGCTGGACTGGGCTGTGCTGGACAGGGCGGAGAGAAGGACCCAGCCAGAGCTTGGCACAGAGCGGAGCAGGCTGACCTTGACCTTGAACCGCTGGCTTTCCTGACTTCCTCCCGGCAAGGGTTGCTTTCGAGAAGGACAGAAGAGCAGAGTTCTCGCGCCAGAGTTGCCCCTGGGGTACTGTGTTCTGTTCCAGTGTCAGGCCGCAGGGAGCCATGGGGTGGGGGTGGGGGGCAGGGAGCGGTGTGCAAAGGACAGGGCCACGCGGAGGATGGCGGGGTCTCAGGCTAGGATTTGCACACGCGATCGACTTTAACAGCTCAGAACTCCAGCGTGGAGGGGCTTGTTTCCTGTGCAAACCAAGGGAGTGGCGCCATGACTGTGTCGCTTAGGGAACACATATTGTCTGCACGGTCCCTGGGCCCTGGGTGGGGGCGGGGGTGGTGTAGAATGGCTCTCCTTGACGACAGAGCCCCAGCAGGTGACCTATGGAATGCCAAGGCAGACCAGGACGGCCCAGGCACGTACATCATTTCTCACCTCGCCAAGGAGGGAGGAAGGTGCCGTGGCGCTGGTTCCCTCGTCCTAGCTGAGCCGGTGTCCCTGGTGGGGGGCAGCCAGCCGCTTGCATTGCTTCCTGCCTGTGTTTCTGCACCCCTGGGACCATGGGGTCCTGTCCGGAGCTCACCCCAGCTCCCGCCCAGGCCTCGGCCTTCCACAGATGAGTCAGCAGGAGGGCTTTAGGTGGGCGACCTGACAGTGCCCGCGCTGGTTTCCGTGGTGACACGCCTTAAGGGGCCAGCAACGTGAATGATTAAAATAAATTATCACAGCGCTGCTCAGGCTGGACTGTAGGGATCCAAAATAAGAAGGCATTGCGCCTAGAGATGCCTTTCCTGGGTCTCTCCACCCTTGGCCGCGTCCTTGGGAACCAGCTCTACCCAGCGCTGTCTCCCCGATGGTGCAGAGGCACTGCTCCCAACACTGGCTAACTACGTGGGTCCCAGACTCTGCCCATCGGCCTCCATCTGCCCGCCCCGTCCTTCCCTTCTGGGTACGTCTACTCTGCTCCTCTTTCAATTATTTCCTTCACAAGCTAATTCCTAGAGGCCCAACCTCCCCTGCGAAGACCTTGGCCCATCCTCCGTGAGGATCCCATTAAGACGACCCCCCTGGACTGGCCCAGCAGAGGGTCTGCGAAAGAGCTGTCCACTGTGATTCCTCCTTGCTTTCTGATCACAAGGCAGTGAGCCCTGTCCGGCGTGCATCTCCTCATCGGCCCACGCCAGGCCCCCCTCTGCTGTGTGTGCACACGTTTAGATATTTATGTCAAACAAGCTGACGCTCTGTGTGTGACTGTTTTCCCTGTGCACAAATGGTCTTGCATTCACATACCTGTTCCCCTTTCTCACTCGACTGTCTTCAGATTTTTAAGTTTCACTGTTTGAGGGGCAGGGGATAGTCACAGAGACAGACAGAGAGCCCTCCCACCCACAAGCTCATTCCCCAAATGCCTGTAATGCCTGGGGCCAGGCCAAAACCAAGGGCCAGAAAGTCAGGCCAGGTCTCCCACAGGCACTGGCAAGGATCCAGCTGTTTGAGCCATTTCTGCCCCCTCCCAGGGCCTGCATTGTGGGAAGCTGGAGTCAGGAGCTGGGTGGCCAATGTGGGATACAGGCACCTTTTTTTTTGAGATTTATTTATGTATTTGAAAGCCAAAGTTACACACAGAGAAGGAGAGGCAAAGAGAGAGAGAGAGAGAGAGAGAGAGGTCTTCCAACCGCTGGTTCACTCCTCAGTTGGCCACAGTGCCAGAGCTGAGCAGATCTGAAGCCAGGAGCTTCTTCCAGGTCTCCCATGTGGGTGCAGGGGCCCAAGCACTTGGGACATCTGCTGCTTTCCCAGGCCATAGCAGAGAGCTGGATCAGAAGAGGAGCAGCCGGGACTCGAACTGGTGCCCATATGGGATGCCGGCACTGCAGGTGGTGGAGCAGAGTCTAGGGTCACTGTTGATCCTGCAGGAAGGGCCACGAATCTTCTGGATACAAGGGCCGTGCAGCAAATTCCTACTCCTGCAGCTTTAAGACAGCTCCGGCCTTTCTCAGACTAATTGGATATTGCTGATTATGGGTCCCTAGGTATGCAGAGGAGACAGTTAAGTGCGTGTACCAGGCTCTCAAGAGCAAACCAGAACAGAGCCCCCTCCTTTGGGAAGAACAAATCATAGCCTCCTCCCAGCGGAACGCTGCTGTGACCAAGGTCCCCGCGCCAGGGTTGTCAAACCCAATCCTTCAAAAGCAGGTGGGACTTAGACATGCTAGGTGCTGCCCCAGAAGGTGGCTGTGACACGGTCCAAGAAAGCTGCTTTTGGTCAGTTGAACTGGACAGGTGCAGAGCCGTATTCAGCGTGTCGTGGACAAGGCCAGACAACCCTAGGGCCAGGCCAAACAGGGTTGGAAATTTTGGCCCAACATCTGCTCATGGACATCCTTGCTATTGCCTCTCCTTAGCCTACAGCCTCCATACTCTTACTGCTTCTGTGGGGACCGTGTGTCTTTAATGTCCCGTGTCGTGGTCCGTCTTGTCTCCTCACCTCCACTCTTGCCTGCCATCCCCAGCCTGTCCAGCAGAATCTGCCCCCCCCCCCGCAAAGGCACTTGTTCTGGACTCAGCAAATGACACTGACCCCCACTCAGAGTCCACTAACTTCCCATCACAACAGTGTCCATACCCCTTACCGTCAGCTGTCAGCACACTGACCACAGCTTTGTCATCCAAACCAGAAACTTCAGGATGGAAAGCTGGCTCCAGGACAAACGACAGCTTCATGGTATGACCCCGAGCTTCATGGTGTGACACTGGCCACGCTGCTCTTCCCAACGGTTCCTGCAACAAGACTTGTACACGAGAGAAAACCCAACGGGGATGTATTAATGCCTAGTTTGTAAGGATGTCGACGGCGGAGGAAACTAGGGTTCTAGTCTCCTGGAGTTGACGTTCTAGGAGTTTCTTCCGTCTGGGAAGACTCCCATGCAGACTCTCTCATTCCGGTCCTCTGGACATAAGGGCCACTTCCGTAGGAACGTCTCTCCTGGGTCTTCCTCCACCATGACTTGCTGCACCACCCCATCACCTCCACTCCCGACCCTGATTCCTGTTTTTCATTGGCGATTGTTCTTCAATTGTTTGTCTTCTCGTGGTCTGGTTCCCCCCAGAATGTGTGCTGCAGGAGGACAATAGCAATGCCTGCCATGGCCACTGCTCGCTGGGGAACAGAGCCTGAACCATCGCTACTGGTGGACTACCGACCGGGGACACCTAATACGCACGGGTCTTCCCCTCTGGGAACGTGTGTGTTTCAAGGGTGTTTAACCACAGCCAGTTCCCTAGCGGTATCTACAGTGAGTTGCTCTATCGCAGCGAATTCTCTCTAGAGGAACTTCTGCCACGTATTCATTCCACGCCGATGGCTGCTCGGTCTGCACTGGAGATCGGACAACACGAGTAGAATCCACATGTAATTCTGAACTCTCTCAGCATCGCCACAACCCAGGCTGACAGCACACACATGAACAAGCCAATGAGGCTTTCTTGTTCGTGGATCTCCCGTGGTGTGTATTTACCCGCCAGTATACCCAAGAAAAGGCCAGCGCTTTTTAAACTGCAAGGGCAGGGCTTCAAAAATGGAGGCTGCCGCCCCCTCGGACACCTGTGGTGCTCAGGTCGGTGTGGCGAGGGGCTGCTGGAGGGTGCTTCCACCTGTGACCCAAATCCCAAATCGTTGAGGGCTTGTTCCCTGTGGATCGGCATGTGCGCGCGCGAGGGCTGTGATTATAACACAATGAAAACAATCTTCCCGTGCACCTGGGGGATCGTTCTCCTGTAGATTCCTGGGCTAGTTAATGCTTCTTCCTGCATTCTGCCAAGTGTCTCAGAAATTTAATTAAAAGTGGCTTTGATGGTGTGTATCCAAGGGAGACCAATGCCTGGCTTTAACTAAGGCAGAAATGAATACTTAGCGCAGGTTGCTACGATGGGCCAGGCGAGCACAAGTCGGGTTTTGAGACATGAGCTGGTTTGCATGCCAAATGCAGTCAAAGGCTTAAAGAATTTGTTGAGAAAGGTGTTTCTTTGAAGCAGAGAAGACTGACTAAGGCAAGTGGAGGCGTTTGATTCAACACGACTTTTTGAGAAGGGGCTTGTCAAACACTCCCAGGAAACCAATTGTGGGACCCCCGCCGCCACCCCTCATTCTGCACCCTGTGATCTCAGTTCCAATTACAATGCGTCTTCACACGCGCGTGCGCCTAGGTTTTGGTCCCTCCTCACCTGCTTCCCCGTGGTGTCTTTGCCTTGCGCTGTGGTTGTGTTTTTGGTGGAGCGGATGAAAATGGCGCCCCACTGCAGGTTGAACAGGTTCCAACGAGCACTCTCGTGCGGGAAGTCTGGCAGGTGCTCCAACGTTCCGCGGCTCAGTGTGTGGCACCCTAAACTGGAGCTGGAGACCCATGCCTGGCGGCTTGCTTTGGGGGTGAATGTGATCATAGAAGGGGCGTTTGCCAGCTGCCATTTGGTCTGAGTAGGGCCCGCACCGGGGTGCGGTGAGCGAGAGGCTAGATTGCAAGGATGTGCTGATGTAACCAGAGCACAAGAGAAAGGGCATTGTAATGGAATATTTTTAAAAACAGAAATAAATGCAGAAAGTCCCCAGTGGGAGAAATACCGAGGGTGCTGGGACTGCTGAGTGTGGGGATCAGGAACTGGACAGAGCCACGAAGGCACACGTGTCACCGAGAGGCCACCGTGTCACCCTGTTCAGACGTCCCTCGATTGCTCACGGGTGGTTTCACAGCCCGGCTCCCTCTGTGCCTGCCTCCTCGCTGTCCCACCACTGGAAGCTCTTGTCTCTGTGCTGTTTGCTTAAACTCCTGCACTGTTGCCTCTCCCGCCGTCTTCGACTTTTGCCTTCCGGTTCCTTCCTGCTCCTGCAAGGGGCGCTCTGGTTCTTTGGAAAACTCTTGGGTTTTGCTCCAGGCTGTGTGCTGAGAGTTGGTTTTCCTGACACTGGACTCCTGCCCCAGATGCCACCTCCTCCTGGGGCTCCCATGGTGCTCCACCAGGGAGAGTGCGCGGCCCGGGGACCTGTGTTGTGGCGTAGCACGTAAAGCCGCGGCTGGCCACGCCGGCATCCCGTGTGGGTGCTGTTTCAAGTCGCAGCTGTTTCTCTGCCTATCCAGCTCCCTGTTAATGGCTTGGGAAAGACATCGGAAGAAGACACAAGTGGTTAGGCCCCTGCCACTCATGGGAGACCTGGATGAAGCTCCTGGCTCCAACCTGGCTTAGCCCTGACCGTTGCGGCCGTCTGGGAAGTGAACTGGTGGATGGAAGATACCCCCCCACCCACTTTATCCTTGCTGTAGCTCCAACTTCCAAATAAATAAGCAAATCTTTAAAAAAAAAATGTGCAGCCTCCTGTGAGCTGTTCACACACAGTCCCACTCAGTGGCCCAGCCAGGTGACAACCCCAAGCTGAGAACCTGCAGAATTCTCAAGGCACCAAGGCAGATGATCATTTCATGCGAATTGTCGGCAGTGAGTCTGGAGACCTGCGTCTCTGACACACAGAACCTTCTCAGATTCTCTCCTCCCACTGCAAGCACAGGAATTCACAGATTGATCGCTGTCACCATCATTAGGCGCTGACGTCCGCCATCAAGAGCACCCCCTTACTGGCTGGACGCCACGTGCCTGGTTGCTAAGCAGACATCATCGCGTTCGATCTTTGCACCATCTTTTCCAGGTGGGAATTATTAGCCTATTTACGGCGGAGGAAGCCTGGTCTTTGAGAGGCTCTTACAGCCCAACAGATCCATTCCTTTCCCATCAAACACTTATGAAGTTCCTGCGATGTCTGAGGCTCTCTGCTGTAGCATCGGAGGCTTGTGTTGCTGCGAAGTCCATGTGGAAAATCAGTCCCAGTGCAACGGCATTAAGAGGCGGGGGTCTTTAGGAGGTGATGAAGCCGGGAGGGCTGCACTCTCCCGAAGGGGTTGGTGCCTTGTAAAAGGGGCTGGGGCTGGGTTCACCCCTTCTGCGCCCCTACCGGGTTCCTCATCTCTGCAGGAAGTGGCACTCAAGGCGCCATCTTGGAAGCAGAGGCTGGGCCCACACCAGGGATCGAGCCTGTGGCAACTTCATCTTGAACCTGCCAGCCTCCGGTACTGTGAGACACAGAATCCGGTTGCCTACAAATTACCCAGTGCAAAGTTTTCTGCTACAGTGCAGCACCGATTAAGACGGAGACGTAAGCAAGAAAGCGATTCCTACAAGGAGAAATCACTTGGGTGGCTCCCAGACTCTCGGGGAGATGCGGCTTCGGCCGCAGGAACAAAAGCCTGGTATCGCATCACACACAGCCCGGGTGGGGAGAAAATTGTCACTGCTGACCCCACCAAGACAGGCATTGGACGATGCCACTGGTGCTGTCCTCACTGCTCGACTGCCAGCTCCACACAGAGCTTCTGGAATGTTCTTCCACTTCGCATTATCGGCTCTTCATCCGGAACCTCACAGGACAGCACGTCTGGGGGAATCCAAGTCTCACACCCACACCCTGACTGCTGAAGGCCCGGGGTGGGGGGGAATGAAGGGCGGGACTTGCACGGGGAGAGGAGAGTTGGGTTCTGTAGCAAACACCAGCCTCTCAAAATACAGTCCTTGCCCTCCGGGGCTGAGAACCTCGGGGAGAGACGACACAGGCAAACAGGCACCCCGTGTGAGAAGTGCACAGTGATGTGGACAGTGGTCCTGGCAGGGTGCACTGGGGGAGCTCTGACGGAGATAAGCGGACAGATTCAGAGGAGGAGTGGCATCTCTGTGGCGTGTTGAGGAACTGATGGTAGCAGTGAGCGGAGCAGATAGAAGGGCGGTCAAGGTCAAGGTGTGAAGGCAACCACAAGTGCTCGAGTTGTGCCGAGCACAGCAGAGCCGGGGACCACTGTGTTAGCCTTGAGGGTGGCAGCTAGGCTTTCTGAAAGGACATTGTCCAGCTCACAGAATCCCAGAGAGACGAGACGAGGCTCTGGTCGTAGTAACGGAGCCCCGAGACCCATCAGAAACCCAGTGTGGCGGCAGGATTGTCACCACTGTCAAGGTCTGGCCGAGGCTCGTGGCCGTGACCAAGGGGAGGGGGCAGCAGACTCAGGAGCAGTTGCAGAGGAAGGGTCCCTGGGCCGGCCGCTCCCTCCAGCACTCGTCACAGTCACACGCCGGGACTGAGTGACATCTGTCCCCTCCCCCACACAGGAAGCTCCTGGAGGCAGAGACCAGGCCTGGGCTACCCCGTGCCTGGGCAGGGCTGGCGGCATTGATGGAGCCCGTGGACAGGTTGGCCAGGAGAGAGGGGGACGTACGGCAGACAGACGCGCGAATGGAGAGACCGAAGATGAGGCTCTGAGGCGTTGTGACGTGCTGAATTTGAGGTTCCAGACGGCTATTTAAGGAACACTTTTCAACTGGTCTTTGAAGACGAGGAGGAGGTCATTTCTGGCCTGCCATAAAATTAGACAGGCAGGTCTGCTCTGTGTCTACAAAGGGACTTCAGCCACACGTGGAAAATGTGCATCATGGGAAAGCTACGAAGGAATCAAAAAAATCTTCTGCACCAAAATCAGCTTATTTTTTAATTCCATTTCCCACGAATTTTGTGCAATGCCCTCAGGTGTGCAGAGCCAACACATCTCAAGCAGGCACCACACAGGCAATGATGGCATGTTACACACACAGTGATGACACAGTACACATGTGACGATGGCATGTTGCACACATGATGACACATTACACGTGCTATGAGGGTGTTACACATGTGATGATGACGTGTTACAGGGCAATTATGTAAAGGGGTGTTCTTGATGGCAATTTTTATGTTACACATGCAATGATGGCACGTTACACATGTGATGATGACACATTACACATGCAACGATGACACGCTACACACATGACAGTGGCATGTTACACACATAACGACATATGTGTGCAGTGATGACACATTACACATATGATGTTATGTTACCGTGTGATGATGACATGTTACACATGTAATGATGACACATCACACATGTGCTGTTATGTTACACATGTGATGGTGGCATGTGACACATGTAGTGATGACACATGTGTGTAGTGGTGACACACTGTACATGCAGTGGCGATGTTACACATGTGACGGTGGCATGTGACACATGTAGTGATGACACATGTGTGCAGTGATGGCACATTACACACATGATGTTATGTTACCATGCGATGATGACATGTTACACATGTAATGATGACACATTACACATGTGCTGTTATGTTACACATGTGATTGTGACATGTGACACATGTAGTGATGACACATGTGTGTAGTGGTGACACACTGTACATGCAGTGGCGATGTTACACATGTGACGGTGGCATGTGACACATGTAGTGATGACACATGTGTGCAGTGATGGCACACTGTACATGCAGTGGCGATGTTACACATGTGATGATGGTATGTTACAGTGATGGCATGTTATTCATACAGTGATGACATGTGGCATGTAAATCTGGCTTTGGGACAGAGAGATGCGTGGGTGTTATCTTTTATTTCCTTTAATCTCCTCTCTGGGTAAGTACTGACAGTGCCATGTGGTCTAAAGGGAGAAGGCGCCCCCAGCCGGCTGCCGTCCTCTCCCACTTGCAGGATGGAACAGCGAGAGTGAGCCTCTGGTCCAGGCTGGGGGAAGGCCAGAACGAGGGGTCCCCTGGGTGCCCTGCAGCCCCCAGGGGATACGTGAGAGGGTCCCCTGGCCGGATGCCTCGCTGCACTGCGGGCGTAAGCACACTTCTCACGGTTGTTCTCAGTCCTGCTCTTCCGGGGTCAAATGAGCCCAGGCGGGTTTGTGGTGAGCCTGGGAGGCAGGAGTTGAGGGCTCACCCAGCTCCCTCGGCCACAGCGGCGGGGGGGTAGAGAACATTCCGCAGACCAGGTGTTGTCCCCGAGCAGGAAGGAGGATGGGAGCTTCCTTGTAGTTCACCATTGCTCTCCTAGCGCTAAGGAGCACGGCTGAGGTGTGTCTCCTGCGTCCCCCTCACCCCAAGTCCAGCTGGAAATAGGCCCTGAATCTGGGTAAGGGGCTCTGAGCAGAAACTGCCTCACCCAGGCTAGAGAGCAGGGACCTCCCCTACAGCAGGTGCCAGCCGGGCAGCCAACGTCAGGGGCTTCGCGCGTCCGGCAGCCTTTACTTTGGTGCAGAATCCAAGTCACCTCTTGGACGGTCACACACCCCACCCCATCTCAACACACGTCAACAGTCAGCCCAGTGTCATCCATTCTCTGACCTTGCATTCACTCCCAAGGTGACGGTCCCAGGGGATGGGGCTTTTGGGGGGTGATTGGGTCGTGGAGGGGGGGGGGCCCTCGTGGGTAGGGTTGGTGTCCTTCTAAGAAGAGATGGGGGAGCTGGTTTCTTGTCTGCCTCTCCCACGTGAGGACGCAGTGAGAAGACAGCCATGGGCACAGCCATGGGCAACCAGGAAGAGGGCCCTCACCAGGAGCCCAAGTGGCCAGTACCCTCACCTTGGACTTCAATTCCGGAGCCACGGATCCGCAGTCTGCCGTGGCAGCAGCCCAAGCTGAGACATCAGCCGCTCTGCATGAGAAAGGTGTGGGTGGCACCGTGGCTGCCTCTCTGGGCTGTGGACCGGAGAGACAGAGGCTGTGTCTTGTCAGTGGCGCCCCCAGGGCACCTGGCCCACGTGTGCTTCACACACGAGGTCCAGGGACACGCTGGTAGAACCGCATCAGCCTCCGCTCTGCCCGGGCACAGGTGGACGGGCCTTGTGGAAGCCAGCTGTTCAGGAAACGGTATCTCACCCATAGTGGGTAATAACGCTTCCATAAATGGCAGTGTTTCCTTCTTTGCTTGGGCCACCGGGAAGCGCTGGGGGAGATTTGCTGGTAAATGATTATAACTTATTATAATAATTTCGTTTCTGCTTGTTCAGTTCCTGTCAACACTTGCTCTAATTTCATTTCTCTGTCTCTGCTATTCAATTTTAGACTGACATGTACTATATATATATATATATTCTGTATATATGTTTACAGGACTCAGTATGAGACAAAAAGAAACCAGTTCTGGCTCAAGTAATAAGATTCCCAAAGTGCACAGCTGCCCAGACAACAGAGCTCAGTGACAGGAACCAGAACTATTGGCTTGACTGTGACTTGCTGTGATGCTTTCTCTCTCTCTGAGGTCCTCCAACCAGTTATTGGGAGACGCAATTAAAAGATAAGCTCATTTTGGTGTGAAAAATTGGAATCTATGCAGACATTTTTCATAATATGCATTTTCTGTTACCTTTTTGCAAGATTCCTGGTGTGCATGGATTGCAAAATATTTTGGCAAGAAAATAAACTCAACTCCTGCTCTGGAGATGGTGCTGGGGACGAGAGCTCCTCACTGGGCTTCCGCCCCGACCAGCACGGATTCTTTACCCTCGACAGCTGCCTCCTAATCCTGGGCAGCGTTGCTCCTGCTCGATTACTTTTGGCTGAATCAGGCCGAGCCTGAAATCCGTGCAAGCCCGGGTTGGGCGCTCCGCTGTGGTTCCTGCCTCGGGGAGGATGCGGATCCTCCCCTGCGTGGGGGATGGGGGGATGCTCCTGCCACCTGCCCCTGCTCTGGGCGGCCATTCCCCCTCAGGGTCCGCCCAGAGAGGCAGAGGCGGCTCCAGCCAGCACATTTGGATGTCACTCAGAGAAGCCACACGAGAGACATCGAGGGAGGCTGGGGGCGGGAACTCAAGCCCCTCAGTGGCGCCAGCCCATCGCGACTTCCAGGGAAGGTTCCGGAAGCATCTGCCAGGGTAAGGCAGGAAGTCCGGGAGTCTTGTCTCAGAGAGGCCTTGCCTTTCTCATGACTGCTGCTGCTGCAGAACCCAGGGCCGAGGGGGCTTATGGGAGACCCCGGGGTAGACTCCAGGCAGGGTCCAGAATCCATGGGCCCTGCCCGAAGGCGCAGCAGGTGGGCACAGACCTCCGAGTCCTGGGACCCAGGGCACTGGGAAGCAGCTCAAGGTGGTTTGCATCGCAGGAAAGGAGCCACGTGCAGCAACGCTCTCCCCTTGCACTTAGGCCCCTCCCAGCCTCGGCTCTCATGGGCACAGGCAGAGAGGAGCAGAGCCCTGGCTGAGTGACAGCCCAGTGGTGGCGGCCGCGACTCAGCCAGTTGACTGCTTGGAAAAGACAAGGCCTACAAAGCCCCAGCTGAAGCCTTGATCATTGGCCAGGACACAAGCCCATCCAGGAGGCACTTGGACAGCCGTGGGCATGCAAGCGATGTCTCCCTTCAGCTCCATGGAGGGGCTGGAGAGGCAGGAGGGGGCACAGGCCGGCCTGGGGGGCGTCGCTGCAGGTCCTGGGGCCCTGGCGAAGCATCTCCCACTTCCCGAGGGAGCGCGTCCCACACACGTGCAGCCCGCCCGTGCTTGTCCCGCTCCCTCGCACACTGTTCCTCCCATGCAGCCTCCCCTCGCAGAATCGCTGCCTTGAAGACCCCAACCCTTCCCACCAGTCCCGCGTAGTTCAGCCTGACAGGTAACCCCGGCCCGTGGCTTTCTTAAAATAACGAGAGGGCATTTGCTCTCTGGAAACACAAGGCTGCATCCAAATTTAAAAAAAGAAAAAAAAATCCAAGAGGAAAGCGCTCAAACAATCGCGCTATCAAAAATAGATGAGTTCCTGCCCGCGGCTCCCTCGCCGGCCTGGCTCGCCCCCTTCTCACTCTGCCAGGGTTCACACGGTTCCTGGGGACCCCAGGCCCGGCCCGGGTTCTGAAGCATCTCTCCTCCTTCAGCCTGGATGCCCATCGGAGCCCAATTCCCCGTCCTGCGCTGCTTTCCTGTGAGTCTGGGGGCTGCAGTGAGCATTGTGGATTCCTGGGTGGGCGCCTGCACCTGACACAGCGTCTCCCACCAGCATCGCGGGAACCTGTGATGCAGCGAGGGGCGCGTGTTCCAGCCCAGAGAGCGTCCGTCCCCCTGGGCGGGCACCTAGCACGCAGCTGCCCCGTGCCCAGCACCACACCTGTGCCTTCCGTGAGCTGCCATTCCAGTCGGGCGACATAGGCAATAAACAACAAACGGCATAAATAAATGAGCTACACAGCATGGTGTGAGGTCGGCGTAGAGAAGTCGGGGGAAGGATGGGCAAGTGGGTGGCGCTCAGTAAGAAAGAGAAAGCTGTGGCTGGAGGAGAAGGTTGGAGCAAAGACTGATGTGAAGGAGCCGCCAGGCAGACACTGAGTGCCCAGGCTGAGAGCGGCACGAGCAAAGGCCCTGAGGCAGGGCCTCCCTGATCCATCTGCAGTAAGACCTGCTCTCCCTTCCCCCGAAGGCGGCCTCAGGCTGGACAGTGACTGCAGAAGCGAGGGCTTTGATGTAGCAGCAGGGAGACAGGAGAGGGAAACGCTTTAAAAGCTAAAGACGCGCCTTCCAAGATTCCACCCCCGGGCGGAGCCCAAGCCGGGAGCCAGAAGGGTGTGCCCAGGACAGCCCTTCCAGGGCAAGGAGCCCGGGCTGCGTCTTGACTCCCCTCGCGGTGGGGGGCACGGCGCCCTCTGAGGCCTGGGATCGCAGGACTTGAGGATTGAATTGTCCCTTCCTGTTCCCTGGCCTGCTCCCTGAAGGCCCTCGGTTCAGTGACATCCTTAGGATTGAGTGTCACCAAGGGGTGGCCCGCGCCGCCCAGGAGTGCCCCGGCTCTGCTGTCTGTCGGGGCAGGTGTATGGGCCGTGCATGGCCTGGGGCCCTGGGCTGAGCGCTCACTGCCGGGTGCCAGGGGCCTGTGGGAGGCCAGGGCCAGCGCTCAAGCATTTCTGAGCTCCCCTGGCGACGGCGCTGGAGGCACCTGTGTTCTCAGCTCCGTGGCTTCCCATTGCCCTTGGGAGTGACTCAGGCCTCCTAAGCGACTCAGCCCTCCTCGATGCCCCCTGGGGCTCTGCCCCTGCCACACCGGACCCTCTGGCCCTGGCGACCGCCCAGCACCCTTCAAACCCCAGCTTACCCTGCCCTCCCTGGGGGAGAGCCTTCCTAACCCCCAACCCAGACCACGTCTCTGCACTCCAGGACCCAGAGAAAGCGCTCAAGAAGTCCTGACACCTTCTGAATGCACGGGGCGCACAGAAAGAGAGGCTACACGCCAGGCGGAAAAGCGGGACTGGAAAGAAGCAAATTGCAGAAGCTGGAGAAGCTGGTGCAAGGCGCTAAGCTCCTGGGCGCTCTCGTTTAGGGCAGTGCCCAGGCCAGAGCCCGGAGGCAGCCATGGAGGGTTTGTCCTAGCCTGGTGTCTGGAAGCGACTCCGGCAGCCGCGTTAGCCAAGATGGACACAGAGCCAGCTTCTTCTAGGCAGACGGGGCGACAGGAGACCAAGCAAGAACACAGCCCCCGACTCCGCTGTGTTGCTCCACCATGGAAGACCCTGCACTGCGGTTTTCAGAAAACAAACAAACAAGCTTGGGGACTTGGCAGAGAAAAGGGGATTGGGGGGTTTACGCCTGGCCAAGCCCCCCACCCCACCTGCTGGTACTATGCGTGGTCCCCGATGCTCTTCCCAGCTGTTCCCCAGTACGATTTTGTCGGTCCCAGGGCTGTTTCCTGATTCGCTTCCACGCAGGAAGCTTTGACATAATGGTTAGCAGAGGGGCAGGTTGCAAAAATAAGAATTCGCGCTCTTTTAACTTTTCCGCTTTTCCGTGCCTTTTAATCCCGCTGCCCGCCCTTCCGCGCCTCCTCGCCCCAGCTGGAGCGCTGCCATCCGTGTGATCAATCGCCCCGAGGGGACTGGCGGGGTGGGGGCTGGGGGGCGGGGAGGGGGCCGACCCAGCAACTCTGCTGAGCGCGGGGTCCTCACAAACAGGAGTCAGGAAACAGCCTGTCAGTTATCATGTGCCGGCGCACTGGACCCTGGTAATGCAACACAGCCACGCAGCTCCAGAGCGTGAGTCAGCTGCTGGGGGCCAAGCGGGGGAAGGGAGGCACCCCCTGTGACCCCCTTCTGCCAGGGCTCCAGCTGCCCGGGGTTGGAGCCCGCCCGTTACCCTCTGGAAGGCACCCAGCCTCCTGCCTTGTGGCCGCTGACCGTTCTTTGGCCTCTCGGGGAGCTGAAGACTTGTCCTGGTTCCACCCCGCAGCCACCCGCCTCCTCCTCCAGCCATTCAGCGGCAGAGGCAAGAGCATGGGGATGGTGACGGGATGGCAGCTGGTTGGGGACGGGACCCCTCACGTGCGTGGCATGGCGGGCACTGGAGCCACCGCTGGCTGTGTGTCTCCTACCTCTCTGAGCTCCCCCTCCCCTCCCAGCCCTGCACAGTTCCTGGCACCATGCCTCCGCGCAGTGGAGGGCTCCATCAATGAGTTCCTGGCGAGAAAACCCTCGCCGAGCAAAAGAAATTAAGGCTGAACCCCACGCGAAGCCTCCATGGAAACATGCTGTCTGTTTTTTTATTAAAGGGGGACTTTCTCCCTCCAGGCGCTCACCTAGGAAGATGCCAACCTGACCTGGGGCAGGCGCACTCAACCACGCTCCATCCGTTGACCTTTGCCGATCTCTGGGTGTCACCATGACCTCTGGCTGGGCCACCGCTCGGGTCTCCACTCCCAGCTGACCGGCCTGGAGGTGGCATCTGGTCCACGTGGCCACTTCTCCTCGGAGCCCCAGCTTTCCTTGGGCTCGGAGCACCAGACTCCCTTCCGCCTAGAGCCCTTCCTTCCTGGCTCCTGTTGCGGGGGCTCTTCTTCCCCCACCCCTCCCCCGGTCTCCAGGGGGCCTCTCCCTTTCCACCAGCGCCCCTCCCACCCAGAATCCCTTCCAGTGGGTGGGCGTGTCCATCCCCATGCTATCACCCAACACGCGTGTCCGCAGCGTGCACGCCTTCCAGAACACCACGGGCTCATGTTTAGTTTCTTCTCTGGTCTTCCACTTGGGGATCTGATAGTCATCACCCACCCCTCCCATCCAAAGCTGAGCCCCGATGCATCTTCTCCCACCACTGCTCAGGCACACACAGGCTCACAGCGCTGTTCTCTCTCTCTCTCTCTCTCTCTCTCTCTCTCTCTCTCTCTCTCTCTCTCCCTGTCTCATCCACCAGAAAATCCTATCGACCCTACTTTGCTACCACTGTACTCCAGGCCTCTGCTTTGCTTCTGCCCCATCGTCATCCTCAGGGCTTAGTCGCAACATGTTAGCCCTGGGGGCCCAGTTAGAACCTTCCTCGTGCCATGCCCATCCTCCACTCCAGAAGCATGTGGCCTCAGCGTGAACCCCAGTCCTGGTGATGACCGCTGAGGACCTTGGGACCTGGCTCCACCCCCCTCCCTCGCTCTCTCTGCTGCGCTCCGTCCACAGGTGCTCCAGAGCGGCTTCTACCTCAGGATCTTGGCACGTGCCTTCCCTCTGAATATTCCTGTGGTCCCATCCTCTCAATCCCTTCACGGCCAAGTTCTCAGAGACGGTTTCCCCAGGAACCTCATCTGGAATCGGACACAGGTTCCCTCTGACTGCCTTTCTCCTTGCCTTGTATCACGACTCTCATGTTCTCCTTGGCTTACTTGGTCTTTCACACTGTGGCTTCTTCCACTGCATGGTTAGCTCCACGACAGCAGGAGGGCTTGGGTAAGGTTTGAGAATACAAATGCAGATGTTGCAGGTTTAGAGTCTACAGTCACGCTTTTCCTATGCAAAAGGAAAGTGACAAAGATGGCGTCGTGGCACAGCCAAGACTCGGCTTCCCTGAAACCCACGCTCTGCATTCGGGCTTGACTGCTGCTTAATGCAGTGACCAGGCAGGTTGCCTTTTCAGACTCCAAGGCTGGCAGTTGTTGACGTGTTCATGTGCTCAGCCATGTTCGACAGCTTCCCGTGGCCTCCACCAAGCACCAAGTTCAAGGCTCATCACCCATAGCCTTCCCAGATGCTATAGCAGTGCCGGCTACGTCCGCCTCCACCTGCCGTCCATGTGCGCCCTTCCTGCAAAGCCTTGAACTTGTCTTCTCTCCACCTCCCTTCACCCTGCCTCCCTGGTCCGTTCTTCTGTCCAAGCCCGCACCCCATCCCTTCACCTGCTGAAATGCAACTCCGTCTTTCAGCCCCCAGGGGCACCTCCTCCAGAAAGCCTGCCCTGCTTTCTCCTGTTGGAATGGAATGCTCTCTGCCTGGCAATAATGTGGCCTTCTGTTTATGACTTTATTCCAGCTCACTTCACGGCACAGTGGGTGAGGCGGTAACACGAGGGGTCCACAGCAGGAATCCTGAACCCTAAGAGTGTTGACTCAGATCCGTGCTTGGCCCCACAACTTGACCTCGACCTTGCACATGTGGTGTGTTCTCTCTGTGACTCAGTTTCTCTCCTTGTAAAATGGGAACAACAACCATGCCTGATAGAGTTCTATGAGGATGAAAAGCACTAGCATACAAAGCATCCGAACAGTTCTCTGCTCTGAATGGTTGCTGCTGTGGCTGTTGATGGAGAGCCTTCCTTTCTGGCCCACGTGACTTTGCTGGGTGAAACCTAACAGCCAGGTTTCCTTTATACGCCATACATGTGTTTTAATTTTATTAAATGACAAATGTCTCCTTTTTGCCCTCAGTTATGAGATGCAGGTGAATTAAATCCATTTCTGGGAATCCTTGGTATCATAAGTAATTTCGCTGATTGCTCTTTTCGGAACGCACGATCTATAGCCACAGTGCACGTGCTACGTTGAAATGAACTGAAATGAGCTCCTGTTTACTGACTTGAGTTCAACTGCATCTACTGTGAGAGCAGAGGGATGCAAACAAGACCCCTGGAAGCTTAACGAGTGCACACTGACCCCTGGGATACTCGGAGGGTGGGTTCCAGGGACCCCCAGGATAGCAGAATCCATGCGTGCTCACGTGCCGGCTGTGACACGGCACAGCCCAAATAAGGTAAACCTCACGGTTGTGCCAATACCTAATGCAGCGTAAGTGCTACGTAAACAGCTCTGAAGCTGCATTGTTTGGGGAACAAGGACAAGAAAAACATCTGCACCGGGTCAGTACAGGCACAGTTTGGGGAAGGTGATTGGTTGAGTCTGCAGAAGTGGAGTGTGCAGTGATGGAGCACCAGCTGTATACGGTGAACTGTCCAGTGTCTGCTGGGAGCCACATACCACGAGTCTCTCTTATTTGTGTGTTAAGGTTTCCATTTTCCTGAGCTCGCGATGATGTCTTTTTATCATTTTGACGCCAAGGTGCATCTGCTCATGCATTTGAGCCAGCTTCTTGCTGGGAGCTGTAGGTTATTACCGTCCACTTAATCACATTAGTTTTGAAACCTTGCCCGGTCACCTTTAACCCCGAGGCTCAGGCATAGTTTCCGTCTTCGTTAAATGATTAACTCACTCACTGGAGGTATTTATGGGTTCTTGGCTCAGCCTCAGCCTGCCCGTCCTCACCGAGAGCCTGGGATGGTTCCAGAATGACCTCCTTGGCCTTCTCCAGAGACACATTTGTCTTCCCCTTCCTAGGAGTCCCCCGCACGCTCCCCGAGCCCCGCCCGCCAGTTCCCCCGGGGGAGATGCAGTCACATCTGGTCCTCATCGGGCGATAATTGGACTTTGCAGTTACTTTCATCGTTGTTTGATCAGCCGTGCAGGTGGAAAGATGAAAAGTGAAGAGTGGACGTTTCCAAATATTTATTCAGAAAACAATTCAGCAACATCCACTCTAGCTTTTTCCCCAGGGGCGCTGGAGCCGATGTCCTCTTGTTCTGGGGGGGCCTGGGGTCTTCAGGCCTCGAGGGTGGATGCTGGAAGGACAACTTAATACCCATGAAATTCCCTGTGTTTTCATGCCTAGTAGCGTCCTCAGTGGGCGCTCTGGATAAACAGGTGCCAAGACTGCTTTATATGCCTGACTTGTTGTCCTTTGGAAAGATGATCCTTCAAGTAACTCCAGGAGACAGCAGGTCAGCACTAGAGATAAAAAGAGGCCAGGATTACGTAAAAAATAATCAGTAAACCGAGATGCCGACCATAGAAGCTGTAAAATAATCTTCCACTGGTTGCTGATTCTCTGGCATTTTAGAAAGCAGATCTTAAATGTCTGTGCACTCTCAACGTGGTATCTTGGGCCATGTCCCCAAAACAGGCTAAGCTGAAACCAAGTGATCTTAGCAGTCTGAGCTAGGACCAAGAAATGTCAGATGGTGGCATGAGGGATGAAAGTTGTGGCGATGGCTCACTGACCTGAAAAGCCACCAAGGCTGGCCGAGGGAGAAGGGTGCTTCCGATTTGCCTTGGAAATACCCTCAGTGCATGGGCTTCCCCTTGAAGATGCCTTTGGGGTTCAAGGTCAAGGATTGTGGGTCAGTTTCCCCAAATGCACTCAAACCTCCCGGTCCCAGACCAGCAATGATGAGAAGAGTGAGCCGCGTGGTGTAGAAATGTGGCCTGGAGAAGCTAGGGGAAGATCGGGGACCCACTGGAATTCACCCTGGGTCGTGTGGGAGACCACTCTTCCCCCTGAGGCCATAACCAAGCTCTGACCACAACGTGTCGATGGGCTCAGTCCTCCCCACCTCAGGCCTAGAAATCACAAGATTCCACAGGTCAAGTCTACAGATGGGATATGAAGGTCCTTGAGGACCACTGGCCGCAATTAAGGGAGGAATGTGAGGCCGCAGACCCCAAAGCCATGAATGAGGCAGAAGAGACCTCCCGGGGGCAGACAGAGAAACAGAAGCAGAGAGGCAGAGTTACAGAGAGAGAGAGGGAGGGAGGGAGAGACAGAGAGAGAGGTCTTCCATCTGCTGGTTCACTCCCCAGAAGATTGCAATGGCTGGAGCTGAGCTGATCTGAAGCCAGAAGCCAGGAGCTTCCTCCGAGTCTCCCACGTGGGTGCAGGGGCCCAAACACTTGGGCCATCCTCTACTGCTTTCCCAGGTGCATTAGCAGGGAGCTGGATCAGAAGTGGAGCAATTGGGACTGGAACCAGTGCCCATAGGGGATGCCAGCACTGCAGGTGGAGGATTAACCTACTGTGCCCCAGTGCCGACCCCACCCAATGTTTTGTATCACCTCATTTAACCTCCTCAACACCATGAGAAGTTACAAAACCAGGAAACCGAGGCCCAGAGAAGAAAGGAATTCCACCAGATTTCTACAGCCAGTGTTTACCCAGCCCTGAAAGTAGAATTAGGAGTTCCTAGTCTCAGCCATTTCCGCCGTGCCACCTCTGTGAGGATGAAAGCGGCACAGGACCACAGGACCGAGCAGCCGCTCTGGAGAGGTGAGCAGAGGTAAGGTAACAGGTGCTCCTGCTCCCATGCTAGGAGTAACGGGGGTTCTGAGGGTGACTGGGCAAGCCACCGTGCAGGGGGGTGCGATCCCATGAATGCATCGGCTTTGCTGACTGCAAAGTCCCCTCCCTGAACTGCAGGGACCCCTATGCCCGCTCCATTTAAGAGCCCCGCCCCTCTAGAACCCCAGGGAAGCCCTGATGGTGACACCGCTGCCATCCCCAGGTGCCGACCGCTCCTTCGCACACCAGCCGCAGGGCTGCACCTGCGGTCGCGTCCCCACCAGCTCTTCAAAGTCGGTGCTCGTCTGAGCTGCGGCTGCCTTCCACTTGCCTGCTCTGAGCTCCAGGCCCACACAGCCCAAGGCCTCTCAGGCATTCCACAGAATGTCCCACCCAAAACACAATGATCTTCTCCGAAAACCGTCCATCTTCCCCTCCCGGGGGCTGAGTTCTGGTGACGGATCCCAGCATTCGCAGTGACTCAGGTCAGACTCCTGCAGTCACCCTGTCTCTGGCTTCTTCAACCAACCTGGCCACTCTCCCTTCCTGGCCACGCCCACATCTGTCCTCTCTGTTCCCCAGATGCTGAGTGGGTAAACCAAATGCTCCTGGACAGGATCCGCATTCCCACAGGCTTTGTCCGAGGCCTTATCAAAGATTTACTCAGTTACTCAAAAGGAAGAGGGAGGGGGGAGAGGGAGGGGAAGGGAGAGGGAAGAGGCAGATGGGGAAAGGAGGAGGGAGAGAGTGAGGGGGGAGGGAGAGAGAAGAAGGAGGTGGGGAAAGGAGGAGGGAGAGAGGGAGGGGGAGGGAGAGAGAAGAAGGAGGTGGGGAAAGGAGGAGGGAGAGAGGGAGGGGGAGGGAGAGAGAAGAAGGAGGTGGGGAAAGGAGGAGGGAGAGAGGGAGGGGGAGGGAGAGGAAAGGGGGAGGTGGGGAAAGGAGGAGGGGGAGGGAGGAGAGAAGGAGGAGAGGGGGAGAGGGAAGTGGAGCAGGAGAGAAAGGGGAAGGGAGAGGTGGGAGGGAGGGAGAGGCAAGAAGGAGGGGGAGGGGAGAGGAGGGGGAAGGAGAGAGGGAGGGGAGAGGGAGAGAATGAGGGGGAAAGGGAAGAGGAGGGAGCGGGAGAGAAAGGGGGAGGGGGGAGAGGAGGAGAGGGAAAGGGTTGGGGAGAGGGAGAGGGAGAGGGAGAGGGAGAGGGAGAGGGAGAGGGAGAGGGAGAGAGTAGAATCTTCCATCTGCTGGTTCACTTCCCCAACAGCTGCAACAGCCAGGCTGGATCAGGCTGAAGCCTGGAGCCAAGAACTCCATCCTGGTCTCACATGGGGGCAGGGGCCCCAGCACTTGGGCCGTCCTCTCCTGCCTCCCAGGCACATCAGCAGGGAGCTGGATCAGAAACAGAGGCACCTGGAGTCCAACCAGCTCTCTAGTATGAGATGCCGGCATCCCAGGCAGCATCTTAACTCCCCGTGCTGCACTGCGGGCCCTCACTTTCCAGGTTTCTAACCCAGACTGCCTCTCCAAGATGCCACATACAAGGTCTCTGTGACCTTGGGCTGTGCATTCAAGACCCTGTGTAACAGTCCCGCAGCCGCCTCTTCCAGCCACATGGAATCATTGATGCATGCACACTTCCGTAAACCCACTGACTGAAGACAGTATAGACAGGTGGTGTGCACTGGGGCTGGAGACGCAGACGGTGAGTGACAGAGTTAGTCTTCCAAGAAAGGGAGACCGATCAAAATTTAGATACGTCCAAGAAGCAGCACGGGGCGCCTCTCTGTTTGAAGTGAACGTTTGCAGAGTGAACATTGAATGCAGACGACTCCTTTTAAAGCTCCCTGGCTTTCTCTGCCGCACGTCCCACCTAAGGAGAGAGGAATCAGAGCACGTAGGCTTCGAGGGAAAACAGCTTGGTGGAGGCTGTGGGAACTGAGCGTGGTCTGCGTGGGACGCTCAGTGGAATGAATGCCCGCTGAGCCCGAGAACAAGCCTGGTGCTTTAGGAACAAACTGGTGGAGACCAAGACAGTGCCGCGATGGTAGCACTGAGAGGTAGACCTGGATATTGCAGAATCTGGGGACATTTCTACTGGCTGTCAGGCAAATGCACGGAGAAGAAAAGACGGATCCGGCACCTGGCGCTGTGGCGTAGCAGGTAGGCCCACCACCTGCAAAGCCAGCGCCCCCTTCTGGGTGTCCGTTCAAGTCCAGGCTGCTCCACTTCCTGTCCAGCTCGCTGCTAACGCACCTGGGAAAGCCTGAATGCTTGCAACCCTACACCATGGTAGTGAAAAGATTTTAATGTATCTGAGAAAAGCAGATGTAACTGTTTTCTAATGTAACTGAGTCAGCAGTCAGACCAAAGACATGGATATGAACTTGGGGACCAGCATCGTGGAGCAGCGGGTCACGCCACCACCTGCGAGGCTGGCGTCCCGTTTGAGCACCCGTTCAAGTCCCAGCTGGTCCACTCCCCAACCAGTTCCCTGCTAAAGCACCTGACCAAGCAGCAGAAGATGGCCCAGCGCTTGGGCCCCTGCACCCACGTGGGAGACCCAGATGGTGCTCCAGGCTTTGGCCTGGCTCAGCCCCAACTGCTGTGGCCATTTGGGGAGTGAACCAGTAGAGGGAAGATCTCTCTCTCTCTCTCTCTCTCTGCAAATCTGCCTTTCAAATAAATAAGTCTTTTTAAAAAAGATGGGAGTCTTCCCCCAAAGCAGGGCAGCCCAGCGGGCTGAGATGAGCTAGGAGCTGGGATGTTGCATCCAGGCATCCCCTGCTCAGAGGCACCAACTCTGTCTCAGCAGAATTCCACAGGTGGTACAGCCTTGTTGAGATGGACTGAGAGCTATTTCTTACTCTAGCCAATCGCAAGTTTCTAGATCTCTTCGGAAATGATTACAGCATGGTTGGTATGTGTGTGTGTAGCAGTAGTAGTTAGAGGGAAAAGCAGTATAAGGGTGTGGGTGGAAGAAGAAAGAGCCCACTCTAACAGCTGTGGCCCTTTCAGTAATAATAAGATGAATCAGGAAAGAAAATATTTTCATAGCAGTTAACACACTTTTTATGTGTTGATCGATTTTAATTTTAAAAACTTCATTTCTTTGAAGAGACAAAGACAAACACAGACAGAGATCGTCCATCTACTGGTTCACTCCCCAAATGCTTGCAACAGCTGAGGCGGGGCCAGGCTGAAGCCAGGAGCCCAGAACTCAATCCTGGTCTCCCACATGGGTGGCAGGGGCCCAAGGACTTGAGCCATCCTCTGTGTCGTCTCAGAGCGTGCGTGAGCAGGAACCTGGAATCAGGAGTGGATTCAGGACTCAAACCCAGGGACTCGGATATGGGATGCGTGTGTCCTAAGCCTGCTCCAGACGGTCGCCCCATTGAGTCGTTTTTAGAGCTTCCCTGGGTTAGACTCGCATAAGCTATGCAATGGGAAAAAGAAGTGGAAAACGCAAAATCCCAGCAGCTGAGTTAGCACCACGCAATTTCTTCCTTGTGCAAAGTTTTATTTAAGGAGGTGAAAGTTCGCCTCCAGCCAGTAACTCAAGGACTCAGGCTCTCTGCATCTGTGAGAGCACCCGAGGGCACAGGAGTAGACGGCAAACCACCTCTTAGCTGCCTCGATGCTGCAGTGACACACGCCGCCACTACTCTCAGCCGCCGGCCAGAACTGGCCACGCGGTCCTCGTCACAGCAAAGGAGGCTGGGAAAGAGCAGTTATTCCTGGATGTCCCCATGGGCACCATCTCTTCCAAACCCTTGTGAGTCCCCCTGATGTTCACAGAGGATAAGAAACAGACACAAGGAAAAAAGCATTGACCCAAATCCACGCCTGCGATTTCAACCATACTGTCTGGTTCCAGGATTTTGTATTCCATAAATTCCATTACTGATTCCATTCATTGTCCCAGAGGAAGAAACTGTGGATGAAGATAAAAAATCCTCTCTGGGAAACCAGAGCCACCCAGACACTGGCAAGGAGGCAGCAAAATGCACACTCACTTTTTAGTAGACTGAGAAGGGACTCACTGAGTGGGACCGTGGTCCACAGAGGCAGCCCAGGGCAGCCTAGGGCCCCACCTATTGGCAGGTGCTTCGTCTAGATGCACCTGTCCTCCTGGGAGTAAGCCGAGTGAGACTTGGAGGATGAGTTGTTCCCTGAGAACCCAAGACGAAGGGCAGAGGAGACGGGGAAACAAAGACAGCTCTGCTCCAGAGCAAGGTGGGACCATCTGGGGCACCCACTCTGAGGCTACCCGAGCCACCCAGTTCTGGTCACAACCCCAACTTTGCAGAACAGTGAGAAGAAGCTGGGGGCGGGGTGGCTGTGGCTGTCCCACCTGCCCCAGGGCCATTTCATCCATAAAACAGACCAGGGCCCAGGGTTGGCTGAAGGTTGTAGTTTGTCAGCTCCAGATCTGAAAGGAAGCTAAGAAGAAATACATCATTAGTAAACATTTGGAATAGGCATCCAAACATTGCAAATCTAAACAGTGATGCACTTGTTGTCAGCGAACAACTAGCGAGTATTTGAAAGAGCTAATTATTCAACATCATTCAATGAGAAGATTTTAGGTATATACTAAGAGAGTGACTAGGCATAGTATTCCTTGAAATTAATTTGTTGCCATGTGTCAAGGATCTTAAAGTCATGATATGCTTAAACTGCTACTTCTAATCCTTCCCAAAACAATGAAATGGGTGCTTCAGAGTTCTTTGTGATAGATATTATTATCTCAACATTATTTATATAGCTTTTTACAACAAGGAAGTAACAGGAAAATGGTTAAATATAATATAGATCACCCATGAGGTAGAATATTATAAGTAATCAAAACCTTGCTTTTGAAAACTATTTAGTAACAAGATGCTTGTGCTACAATGCTAAGTAAAAAATAGGATAGAAAAGTATGTGTCTATGCATGTGTAATATATGCATACATATTTATATAGCCCAAATACATGTGCCAGTTTAAAAAATATGTATTTCAAACTGCATAAGATAAAGACAGACCAGAAATCATAATTAGTCGTAAGCCAGGCTACAGTAGCACAGAAAGGGGCATCTGTTTTTCTGCATTATTTGCATTTTCTATGTAAACATTTCACAATCAGAAAAAAGTTGCGAACGACACAATGAAATCCACAGGCTTGGGGTCAGAACTGATTGAATTTTAGCTCTGCTACAATCACCAACTTGTGATCTTGGACAAATTACTTTGTGCCTTTGAAGCTCAATTTCTCAGTACAAAACAAAAAGTTAGAGATAATGGCATCCACACAACATGATTTGTTTCAAGGGGTTTGCGAGTTCCTACACAGGAAGCAGCCAGCACCTATTAGGTTCTCAATCAGTATTAGCTACACTTCAAGAAGGCGTGGATTTGGGATTGCACAAAAATGCAGCAGGGACAAGGACATTGGGGAATGATTAATGATTGTTATAAAAGTTGGGGAAGTCAGAGAAGAGATTCAGGGGCTTGGGTGCAGAGAAGGAGGGAGAGGAGAGAGAGAGAGAGGGAGAGGGAAAGAGAGAGAGAGAGAGAGATGAGAGGGAGAAATGGGAGACTACCGTTCCCAAGAGAGGCTGCATTTGGAACAAGCCCTCTGTCCTATCCAAACCCTAGTGCCAAGCATCAGGGACTCAAGGAGCTCATCAGAGGTCACTCTGAAAGCCAAGGGCTTTGTTCGGAAAGATCCAACCTCAGATTGATGTCCAACTCTGATGGACTTATCTAGAAGACCAGGGATCTGGTTGGACAACCAGGAAGTAGGTGGCCTTTAGGAAACTTGGTTTGTAGTGGTCGTAACCACGGGCCACAAAGGCGTGTTGAAAGCTGATCTCAACACCGCAAGCGTGCTCTGTGTGGCTGCAATATCACGTAACAGCTACAGCATCCTTTAAGCTCCAGCCTCTGTCCTCCAGGGCCACTGATGACAGTTTTGTTTTCAGAACAAACAACTTAAGTGGGATAAGGATTCCCAGAGGGTATTTAGTCTCCAAAGGTGTCTATGACCCAGATTTTTAAGCCCTAAAAATAAATACAGTGCACGGGCCAAAAAGTCTGTCCATCATGTTGGTTCAGACAAAAATAAACCTAATTAGATATAAACAACAAAGCTAGGGAAGTTGCTGAGCAGAGGAAAATTCCACCCCATTAAAAAGGCAGCAAGATAAATCTACTTTTCTGTGGGTTTAAGAGGGTCTAGGGTAACCGGATTAACTCTGACATCTGTGCCCAGAGTCGAATCTTCCGGGGAAGAAAAGTTCATGGCTTGATTTGGCAAGACCCAGCGTGAAACTTTTGCTGGGCAGTAGGGAGATGGGGAGATGGAGCTCTAATGGGATTAGAGCTCCTGATATAAGAACTGAGTGAGAGAAAGTGCAACTATAAGCAACTGTAACAAACCTGTCTTTTCCCCTCTCTGTGATGTTTCTATTCCAGAAAAAAATGGTGAGCCTGTGTTACAAACTCATTACTGATCTGCTCCATCCAGCAAGTGAGAGGATCCCAGACTGCAACAGCTCTTGCTCCTGGTAACTAAAAAATAGAGTCATTTTTAAGACAGTTGTGTTGAACTCTTATTTCCCTTCTTTTAGAAGAGGAACCATCAGCACCTGATAATGAATTTAAATTGAAAGACTGCTCTGCCTTCACTTGCAACTGATGCTCCTATGTCTCTCCTCACCCATTTGCACCCACTTTCCTTCTTCCCATCCTAAGCTGTCTGTGAGCTGGTCTCTGGGGTGATGCTCTCGCCATCATTTAACTTACCCTGCTCTATTATAAATGTTCACATGTCTTCCCATATAAGGGCATAGCCTATTTGTCTTACTCATTTTTGTAATCCAGGATCTAACACTGTGTTATATAGATTGCAAGTTCTCAAGAAGGGTTTCTTGAATGAACTCACAAATGGATAGATGACTGGGTAAATGGCTATGTAGATGGATGGTTGGGTGGGTAGATGGTTGGATGGCTGTGTGTGGACGGATGGATGGATGGATGGATGGGTGTGTGTGTGTATGGAAGGATGGCTATGGGTGAGGATGGATGGATGGATGGATGGGTAGATGGATGGATGGATGGATGGGTGACGGGGTGGGTGGATGGCTGTGTGGATGGGTGGGTGGGTGTTTAGATGGATGAATGGCTGCTGGGTGGACTGGTGTGTGGATGGATGGATGGGTGGGTGGGTAGATGGATGGATGGCTGTGTGGGTAGGTAGAGATTTGGATGAATGATTGGCTGGGTGGATGGGTGTGTGGATGGATGGATGGATGGATGGATAGGTGGATAGATGGATGGATGGGTGATGGATGGGTGTGTAGATGGATGGATGGATGGATGGACAGACAGATGGATGGATGGGTGGCTGTGTGGATGGATGCCTGGATGGTTGTGTGGATGGATGGCTGGATGGCTGTGTGGATGGGTGCATGGGTAGATAGATGGATGAATGGCTGCTGGGCGGATTGGTGTGTGGATGGATGGATGGGTGATGGATGGGTGGGTGGGTGGATGGATGGATGGATGGCTGTGTGGGTAGGTAGAGATTTGGATGAATGGCTGGCTGGGTGGATGGGTGTGTGGATGGATGGATGGATGGATAGATAGATGGATGGATAGATGGATGGATGGATGGATGGGCGGATGGGTGGATGGGTAGATGGATGGGTGGGTAGCTGATGGATGGATGTCTGCGTGGCCTTTCAGAACATTCCAGTTTCATCTTTGTCCTTCAGTGTCTGTGTCTAACATCTTTAAGCTCAAGATTCCTCATTTACAAAATGAAAGCAATGCTGTCTACCAGGTTTCTGTGAAATTCAAAATAAGAACATGATGCTGTATTCCTGTCCCTGACAGACACTGTTCATTCTTACTCTGTCTGTATTCAGTCTACGTCTCCTGGAAGAAGTTGGAGAGGGTAGCACTGCCGTAACAGCCTTGCTGCATTGGTGTAAAATAGCAACTTGGCTCCAATAGCTCAAGTGCTTGAGGCTCATGTGTTCAGAGAATTTTTATCTGAAGAAAAGATGAACTAAATCTGTTCACCTTACAGTAAAAAACCAAGTTAATAAGAGCATTTAAGAATAGTGGCAAGACTTCCACTTCCCACAAAATAAAATAGCATGAGAAACCTTCCCAGCTCACAAGACGTAGACATTCTGAATAAAAGATGCGACTATGCTTATCTGGGCTGTCTGGGAAATGATGGAAATGATCAGACAACTAAAAATACCAAAAAAATGTAAATCTTCAGAGATGACTTCCCTAGGACCATGGGTCCTGTGGGTTTTAACTTATCCCTCTTGGTGTTTGATCTCCATTGTTTTTCTTTTTTAAATATTTATTTATTTATCTGAAAGGCAGAGTTACAGAGAGAAAGAGACAGAGAGAAAGGTCTTCCATCCGGCTGGCGCCGTGGCTCAACAGGCTAATCCTCCGCCTTGCAGCGCTGGCACACCGGGTTCTAGTCCCAGTCAGGGCGCCAGATTCTGTCCCGGTTGCCCCTCTTCCAGGCCAGCCCTCTGCTGTGGCCCGGGAGTGCAGTGGAGGATGGCCCAGGTGCTTGGGCCCTGCACCCCATGGAAGACCAGGAAAAAGCACCTGGCTCCTGGCTCCTGCCATCGGATGAGCGCGGTGCGCCGGCCGCAGCACGCCGGCCGCGGCAGCCATTGGAGGGTGAACCAATGGCAAAAGGAAGACCTTTCTCTCTGTCTCTCTCTCTCACTGTCCACTCTGCCTATCAAAAAAAAAAAAAAAAAAAAAAAAGAAAGAAAAGAAAGGTCTTCCATCCACTGGTTCACTCCCCAAATGGCCACAATGGCCAAAGCTGAGCCAATCAGAAGCCAGGAGCCAAGAGCTTCTTCCAAGTTTCCAAGCACTTGGGCCATCTTCTACCACTTTCCCAGGCCATAGCAAAGAGTTGGACAAGAAAAGCAGTGGCCAGGACATGAACCGGAGGCTGCATGGGATGCCGGCACTGCAGGGGCTGGCTTTATCCTCTATGCCCCAGCGCCAGCCCCAGGGTAACTTGTAAAATTCAGACTTACAGCCTTCACAATGCTACCAACCTTCTCATAATGAATAGCCATGTCAGGTCTTTTTTTTTTTGACAGGCAGAGTGGAGACAGTGAGAGAGAGAGACAGAGAGAAAGGTCTTCCTTTTTGCCGCTGGTTCACCCTCCAATGGCCACCGTGGCCTACGCGCTGCAGCCGGTGCACCATGCTGATCCGATGGCAGGAGCCAGGTGCTTCTCCTGGTCTTCCATGGGGTGCAGGGCCCAAGCACTTGGGCCATCCTCCACTGCACTCCCTGGCCACAGCAGAAAGCTGGCCTGGAAGAGGGGCAACCGGGACAGAATCTGGTGCCCCGACTGGGACTAGAACCCGGTGTGTCGGCGCCGCAAGGCGGAGGATTAGCCTAGTGAGCCATGGCGCCGGCGAGGTCTTAAAAGACTAAATTTCCTCTTTGGAGATGGAGAAGTTTTTTAAAAAAGATTTTATTTAATTATTTGAGAGGCAGAGTTAACAAAGAGAGGGAGAAACAGAGAGAAAGATCTTCCAGCCACTGGTTCACTCCCCAAGTGGCTGCAATGGCAGGAGCTGGGCTGATCCGAAGCCGGGAGCCAGGAGCTTCTTCCGGGTCTCCCACATGGGTGCAAGGACCCAAGGACTTGGGCCATCTTCCACTGCTTCCACATCTTTCCCAGGCTGTAGTCGAGAGCTTGATCAGAAGTGGAGCAGCCGGGACTCAAACCAGCATCCATATGGGATGCCAGCACTGCAGGCAGCAGCTTTACCCGCTATGCCACAGTGCCAGCCCCCTGGTCTCGATTTTAATGAGCAGCTAATAGGGCATCAGAATACATACCCTAGATATCAACCAGATGAAGATAGGAAGATTGCTAAATCAGGACCAGGAGTTGACATCTTTAATAGAAGAATGAATCAAAAAGAAAAATGTATACTCCACAAAGGAAAAACAGAACAAAACAAAACAAACAAACAAACAAACAAAAACAAAGAAATTTCCTCATCTCAGCCTTGGCTCAGGGTAAAGAGTAAACCTTGAAAATCCTCCTCACAGGAGACCCATGTGAGAGTTTAGGGCCAGAATCTAGAATTCACACCATTGACAAGTTAGAATTTATCAAGTTTGATAATACCTTCCTGAGTAACTATATCTTAAATTGAAGTCTCAACTAATTCCTCCAGGAACTTACAAACTCGGTAAAATATAAAAATTATAGAACTCAAAGGAAACAAATCATTTTATTGACATGAAGTATAAATTACAAAAAATAGAATATTGCTATAACTTGATTATAATTAGAAATACCAGTTAAGAAATATAAAATATGTGTCTTGATATGTTGATTAGTAGGAATTTTTGAAGTTTTGCAATGTATTAGAAACTATGAAATATAGGTCAGCTATATTTGAAAAAAGAACCAACTAGAACTTCTGGAGGGGAAATAACAGATAATAAAGGAAAGTAAAAATTCAGTAGATGAATACTGCATTAAACACAATGGAAGAGAGAATTACCGAACTGGAAGAAAGAACCAAAGAGAACATTCAACAGTCAGCAGAGGGGAAAAGACATTGAAAAATAAGCAAGTTAAAAGACACAGAGAGGAGATGGTGTTGCTGACGCCTGAACCACATTGCTGCCTGCAGCTCTGGGCTCTCCCAGGCGGGGCCAGTAAGTTGTCACCATGCTTTGGAGAGAACAGGTTGAGAAGTGCACAAACAGCTCAGCAAACTGTTCTGAGTGTTCCTGAAAGCCGAGTCGCGTGCTTGATAAATGGGCTCGGAGTGGCTGCTGAAGGCTCTGCATTCTCAGCCTGAACACTGGGGTCTGGCTTAGTGCTGGAGGTTGTGTGAGAATGGGAAGAACTGAACAACTCGCTCTCTGGAAGGCACAGATTTCAAGGCAATAAAAAAAAAAGACCCTAATTAGATCTGGAACTCGGTTAAGTGACTTTTTTCTAGTAGTGCATGTTTTTTAAAGATTTATGTATTTATTTGAAAGTCAGAGTTACACAGAGAGAGGAGAGGCAGAGAGAGAGAGAGAGAGAGAGAGAGAGAGGTCTTCCATCCACTGGTTCACTCTCCAGTTGGCTGCAATGGCTGGAGCTGTGCCAACCTGAGGCCAGGTGCTAGGAGCCTCCTCTGGTCTCCCACTCGGGTGCAGGGGCCCAAGGACTTGGGCCATCTTCTACTGCTTTCCCAGGACATAGCCGAGAGCTGGATTGGAAGTGGAGCAGTCAGGTCTTGAACCGGTGCCCATATGGGATGCCGGCACTGCAGGCAGCAACTTTACCCGCTGCACCACAGCGCTGCCCCTAGTAGTGCATGCTGATTGCTCTTTTTTATTAGTGGTTTTGGTAAGTCTAGACACACTTGCTCTATGGTTACCATGAGGCTTTATGCAATGACATTAGGCTACAACAAGCTATTCTGAAATGATAGCAACTGAATATCGCTATAAAGATGGGAGGAATATTAACGAGATGTACACTTGTGATCAAAATTCTGATTTTTTGATGCTCCTTAATATCTTAATGTAGTTGCTCTTCTTAGTCTTCCTCGTACAGACATGAATGGCTTACGCAGTTTACAATATTTAACCTGACTGCACAAAATACACAGCGATCAAAACATCACACAACACCCATAAATATGAAGTTTTTTGTCTCTTAAAATTTTTAATAAAATAAATAAAAATAAAATAATACATAAATAAGATATAGAATTTGGAATTGGAAATATGTGTGCTCACTTCAATGCCTATTCTACAGAGTAAGTTGTACATATTACACCAAGAAGTCTCTAAAACTTTACCCAAATTTGTAGAAATTCTTGGTGACATAATGCAAAGGAGTACACTGGGAGAAGTAGAGACTGAATGAATATGGAGAATTATTACATAGACCCAATAAGTTCAAACCAATTTACAGGAAGTTCTTTTTTTTTATCATCTTCATGCTTGCACTTGAATGGACAATTTGGGGACCAAGTGAAAATACCAAGTGTACAGATCTGTGGACATAGGGAACCACAGACCGACACATTATTTGGGGCCAGCAGTAGAGTGCACTTCATCCGGTAGAGTTTCCTAAGATGATCTGCTTGTGTTAGCGGAGTTTCATTTGGCAATTCTTTCCATATTCCAGGAAAAAAATCAGCTTTGCCTCCCTGAAAACACGAAGGCAGCAAGATTTGATGACGGATGACCAGATGACTGCTGGACACCTTGCAACAGCTGTTAAAGCTATGTGGAGCACCTCCAAACACGGTACTCCTCATGGTGGCAAAGATGCTGATCGGAAAGAATGGTTACTCTCTCAGAGGGAGAGCAAGTTAGAGAAGGAAGCTGACAACCTCTGGGAGCGCCCAGTCATGCAGCTCTCCCTACCCAGATGCAGGATGGGGGGACTCTCTCTGAGCTGTGACCCAAGCATGCTTTCCAACATGCTGCCTGTTGTTCAAGTTCATCAGTGTGATTCTGTGTGTGCACCACTGAAAGTCAAGTTGCAGAAGCCAAAACTCTTCCAAAAACAATCACGCTGTTGCAGTTCTATGATTCAACCTCGATTTGTGAGATACGGCAGGTAAATATTTTAATAAGAGAAGTTCCAGACGATAGCCTGAAGCAAGAGCTGGTGCCGTAGATGCTGAGATAGGCTGAGAGGTGTGCACCAGATAGACATAGGAGGCTGGTGTCACGGCTGCTGGTTCCACTGAGTGGCAGTCACATCTTAACTGGGTTTGCAGTTACATATGTAGCTTTCTGATAAAAATACTCTTAACATATTTTGAACATGCAGATTTCTAAAACTCAGAGTTGTGTGAGTTTTAAGCTATCAATATTTATTTTTTTATTTTTTTTTATTTTTTGACAGGCAGAGTGGACAGTGAGAGAGAGAGACAGAGAGAAAGGTCTTCCTTTGCCGTTGGTTCACCCTCCAATGGCTGCCGCGGTCGGCGCGCTGCGGCCGGCGCACCGCGCTCCTCCGATGGCAGGAGCCAGGTGCTAGGTGCTTTTTCCTGGCTCCCATGGGGTGCAGGAAGCTATCAATATTTGAAAAAATAAAAGTGAGCATGTATATTTAAGACAAAAAGTCAAGACTGGAATGAGGAGATGTAACATATATTGAGCCAGACTAGAAGGGAGGCATAACAGAGAAAATTAAGAAGACAGTGTCCACAGAGATGTGGACAAAGAAAGTTCCCTATTTTACAAAAGACAGGAATCCTTAGATTTAGGAAATCAGATAAATTCCAAGAAAAAAAAAATTAAGATTTTATTGGTCGGCGCGCTGCGGCCGACTGCGCTCATCCAATGGCAGGAGCCAGGTGCTTTTCCTGGTCTCCCATGGGGTGCAGGGCCCAAGCACTTGGGCCATCCTCCACTGCACTCCCGGGCCACAGCAGAGAGCTGGCCTGGAAGAGGGGCAACCAGGACAGAATCCGGCACCCCAACTGGGACTAGAACCCAGTGTGCTGGTGCCACAAGGCGGAGGATTAGCCTGTTGAGCCACGGCGCCGGCCAGGATTAAAAATTTAACCAAGCATCTTTTTTAAAAGTTTAAACACATGCCTCTAAACATTTAAAGTCAGAGAAGAAATTATAAAGAAAAATTTTAAATAGTTAGAATCTTAAAAATTTGTGATGAAACTAGAGATACTTAGAGGAAAATTTGGAAACTGAAATTAACAAGCTAAATATGTAATTTAAGAATTTAGCAACAAAAATATATTAATTAGGAAGAAAAAACGTAGTACCTTGGAAAGCTATTGAACAAATAGCCTAACCAAGCAGGTGAAAGATCTCTACACTGAAAACTACAAACATTGATGAAAACAATTGGAGACAAAAAATGGAAAGATAGTCCATATTCATGAATCAGAAATATCTGATCTGATGCAGAACAAGAACAAAGTTGGAGATAATAAATTAACTGACTTCAAAATATACCACAAAGTACCCATAACAACACAGCACTGACATGAAAATAGACCACACAGACCAATGGAACAGAATAAATTCTGTTTATGGAACAGAAATACATCTCTGCACTTACAGTCAGCTAACTATTGACAAAGGCACTGAGAAAACCCACTGGAAAGGACAATGTTTTTAGTATCAGGAAAATTGGATACCCACAGGAGGAGAATGAAATAAGATGCTGATGTTTCACCATCCACAAAAATCAACTCAAAATGGATTAAAGACATCAGTTCCAGACCATAAACAGTCAAGCTTCCAGAAGGAGACACAGACAGACATGCCGTAACATTGGTCCTGGTAAGGAATTTTTGGATAAGACTTCAAAAGTGTAAGCAACAAAACTGAGACTAGAGGAGTGGGATTATATAATCTAAAACGTGTCTGCCCAGTGAAGAGAGCAATCAATACATTGGGAGACAATGTCTGTAAATCATAATCAGCTAAGGAGCTAATATCCAAAATATACAAAGAACTCAATATAATCAATAACTATGACAACAAAAAACCACTGTTTTAGAAAAGAGCAAAGTCCTTGAATGGCATTTCTCAAAAGAAGCAGCACAAGTGACCAAACAGTTATGAAAAAGTGTTCCGCATTCTTAACTATCAGGGAAAGCCAATTAAAACCACCCTGAGAACGTGGGCATTTGGTCTAGCAGCTAAGACATCCACAACCCATATTACAGTGTCTGGGTTCAAGCCCCAGCTCTGGCTCCCAACTCCACAACTTCCTGCCTATTCAGAATCCGGGAAGAAACAGAGGATGGGTGAAGCAGTTGGGTCCCTCCATCCATGTGAGAGACCTGGGTTGAGCTCCTGCTTCACCCTGGTCCAGTACTAGTCACTGCAGGCATTTGGGGAGTGAACCAGTGGGTGGGAGCACTCTCTCTCTCTCTCTCTCTCTCTCTCTCTATATATATATATATATATATATATGTATGTGTATATATATATATATATATGTTGTGTGTGTGTGTGTGTAGCTTTCTGTCACTCTGCTTTCAAATAAATAGATAAGTAAAATTTAAACCACAATGAGATATCACCTCGCACTTGTTTGATTGGCTGTTGCCAAAAAGATGAACTGAAAGACAGCAAGTGTTGGTGAGAAGTGGAGGAAAGGGAACCCTTACACTCTGCTGGTGGAGTTGTAAATCAGTACAACCACCTTGGAAGTCACTGAGGAGCTTCCTCAGCAACTGGAAACGGCGGAAGTACCACGGAACCAAGCAGTTCCACTAGTGGTCATCTGTCTACTAAAGGAACTGCAGTCATTGTGCTCACAAGTCCACTGCAACATTATTCAAAGAGCCTGGGTATGTGCACAGCCTCAGTGCCCCCAAAAGATGAGTGGGCCATGGCTCACTTGGCTAATCTTCCGTCTGCAGCACCAGCACCCCAGGTTCTAGTTCGGGTTGGGGCGCCAGGTACTAGTCCCGGTTGCCCCTCTTCCAGGCCAGCTCTCTGCTGTGACCCGGGAATGCAGTGGAGGATGGCCCAAGTGCCTGGGCCCTGCATCCCATGGGAGACCAGAAGGAAGCACCCAGCTCCTGGCTTCGGATCGGCACAGCGTGCCAGCTGTAGCGGCCATTTGATGGGGTGAACCAACAGAAGGAAGACCTTTCTCTCTGTCTCTCTCTCACTGTCTGTAACTCTCTCTGTCTCTCTCTCTCACTGTCTAACTCTGCCTGTCAAAAAAATGTGATGCAGCCTGGTCTCACTCATTTTCAGAAGTGAGAAATAGCAACATCATAGAAGAAGGGAGAGAGTGTTGTTCCCTGGAGACTTGGAAAGGCAAGGACAAGGAGAGTTAGCGAGGTTAGATAATGGGTACCAACACAGAACTAGACAGAAGTTAGTTCTAGTGTCCTCTGTAGCTTAGTGGGATAGCTATATTCTAAATCAATGTATTTATCATTTAAAAATACAGCTTTGTGAAAAGGGTTTAAAAACCTACTAAGCACACATTTTTCACTGGTTTTAGGCACTCCAATAGCTGCATAATGACATAGGACTTCTGCCTTCAAAGACTTGCCGTCTGGTTGGCCATGCAGTCCTTTCTGGGAGTGTAACCCCAAACATATTCAAGTCAGAAACGGTGGTTTTACAGGGGGTTGTAGTTATGAGTGCTACTAGGATTACAATGCCTAAACACGACACGTCTCCAGACATTGGTTCCTTTGAATAACAGTTCAAAATTCAAAGTACTGAATAGTTCAATGTCAAGTGTATGCAATCAAGGTGGAAAGTAGGGTGCCCACCACATCAGACCAAAGACCTTGCCACCGAACAGCCCTGTGTGCTCTGTGCAAAACACCTAAGCTAGATCTCACCACATCACATGCGAGGTAACACGCTTTTCCCATAACTGACCCCCACGTGGCAACCCAAGAGATTTCTGTTACTCACTCCTCTATCTTACAAATTAAAGATGATTTTGTATAGAACCTACAAAATGTGCAACATAGGGGAACACACTGACCCACTGACCAGCCCTGAACCCCAACACTGACCACACAATCCCAGGTCACCACGTCTTCCTCCCCAACTCCCGCCCTCCTGACTTCCACTCCAAGATAGCCATCATCTGGAAGTTTCTACTTATTGAATCTCCTTGCTTTTTGAAGACAGTTGACTCAAATGACAGTACCACTAACAGTGTTTGCCTGCCTTTGCTACATGTTTGCTATGAGTGCTTATCTTAAAGTCTTCTACGTAGTCCCTGGGGAACACGTGCAAGCGTTCCTCCGGGATATACTCCTAGGAATGGAATTATCGCATCGAGATATGTCATTTTTACCTGTGCTGGAGAATGGCAAGTTGTTTTCCAAATTGTACTAATTAACAGTCACAACACTAGCATGGAAGAGTCTCTGTTTCCAAGTCTTCGTCAACAATTACTATTGTCAGGCTTAATAATACCTTCTGTTCAACTCCTTGGTATAAAATGAGCCCAGTATAATTTTCATTTTGCAGTTCTCCGATTCCTAATGAGGTTGAGGATCTTTTAACATGTTGTCTAGTCCTTTAGACGTCTTCTGTGAGTTACCTTAACTTGCTTTGGGAGCATTTTCCACCAGGTTAAGGAAGTCCGCTCTGCCACCTGGTACTCTGGTCAGTTAGATGCACTGCACGGATTTCTCCCACTTTGTGGCCGATGTGTTTACTCTAGGATATTTTTGGCAAATAGAAGTTCCTCATTTTAATAAAGTGAAATTTATTAACCTCCTCCTCTTTGGTTTGTGTTATTTCGTGTCATTTAATTCCATAGAGAAGGAGGAATTCATTATGGAAGGGAAAATGTTAGGTCTTTTGGGCAAAACTACAGAAGAGTGTCTTTGTGAGGGTAAAGGGTTTCTTAAACAAGACCCAGAAATTCTCGAGCTGAGCCCCGGCCACGTTAGCAAACACGTTCCAGGGCGATCAGGATGACAGGCAGGGGACAGCGGAGCTGCAGTCACATCTGCTTTCTCTGTGTCCCTTGGGGAAGTGGGCTCCTCTGTGGGGCTGATGAAGGGCTGGGCTCAGAACAAAAGCCTGTCCCACGCCTGGGGCCCCTACCTTCCCAGAAGGGAGGCAGAGGGGGACCTGCCGCTGGGGCTTCCTCACTTCGAATTCCTCTTTGTTACAAGCAGGGCCGCAGGGCCGGGGGCTGTTTCCGCCCCTCTGAGTCGTGGCAAAGAGCCCCAGGATGTCCATTCTTCTGCTTCATATGGAATTTCCTGGACTTGAGGTGACTGCTTGGGAAGGGGGCTGATTAGATGCAGCTATTTCTAGGCATCCTCGCCTTTTCTTTCCTGAAAGGAGAAAAAAAAGATTATCTTAGCAGCGTATTTTTGGGTGGGGTCACAGTATAAGCCAATGTCTTCTTTTTCACCATAGAGTTTCAACTCAAGTTTTCTCCCAGAAGACACACACACACACACACACACACACACAAGCAGGAAGCCAGGGCTACTTTTACAATCCTACTCCCAGTAGTTCTCTCCCGTTTCTAAAAATCATTTTCAGGCAACTTGGTGGAGCTTCCTCCCCACTCCCCTCTTCCTCCTCTTCCGTGGGTCGTTATCCTGACTCCCTCAACATCTTCTCTGCACAGCTGAACGACCCGGGGAGCTGGGCTGCTGCGCGAGGCTCCCGCCATGGTGGATGGATCTTTTCTCCCTCTTCAGGGACCGGGGCTGGCTTCCACCAAGGCTGGCGAATTTCTTCGAAGCCACTTGGAGCAAGTGGATTAGGTTACCAGGATTGCTGCTTGTCTCTTTCTAGAATCGATGATCCAATTCCCAGGATCACCACCTATACACCTGGAGAAACTTACACAGAAGCCCCAGTAACTGATTAGGGGGTGGGTCCTGAAATGAATCCCTCACCAGACAATGCTTAGAGCACTCAGCCTACTTCTGAGGCCCTCAGGACCCGCTGGGTGGCTGCGTTTTCCGATGTCTGATGACAACCATGTATTCCCGGTCCAACGTCTGAATCCTACGCCCCGTGGGCTGACTCAGCGTGCTGGCCACCACCCCCCTTTGCTTCATGGTGTGCCCCTGCCTGACGTCTGTTCAGTCAGTTGCCAGGTTTGTGACACAGCTGATCCCCAGCCCTCATCTGTCTGTTGATCTCCATCGCATTGAGATGTGGTTGTTTTGACCCCGGAAGCAAATCATAAGCAGGATCTGTCCCTCTGCCTTTGCTACCAAGTCCAGCTGGCAGGTTAGAGAAAACGACTGGAGGGGATGAGTGGACAGAGGGCCCTCCCAGCGCCCTGGCCCTCTCCCCAGGCCTGCGTGCGTGGTGATGGGGTGTGCCCACAGAGAACGGGTGTTCTTCAACTTTAGGCTCTGCTTGAGGCTGGAATCCTTGTTTTTTGTTTTCCGCTCACATAAACAGAAGGTATTTGAGACTGTGTGTGCCGGGCAGAAAATTACAGACTATAACTTAAAATCTGGGTGGGCTGTGCGTCAGGTAATAATTGCAACCATGGACAGACCATTGTCGATGAGCAAGGTGACTATGCTGACAGCCTGACCTACACTGCGTGTTGTCAACTACACGGGAAGTTTCATGGTCCAGATCCTAGTAAGAGAAGGCATTCCATTCAGCATAGGCTGCTTCCTTTAGCCACCTAACACATAAAGACCCAAAATAGTCACTTGGCCTGCTTGTTGCATAGTAACTTGCTATCCCATAATAGTGGTTTTTGCCAAAATATCTGCTGAGTTGTCTTTTCTGGGCTCTCAAACAACTGGACACAACCAGCTGCAGCCAGAACTGTGAGTGGAGTCTGTCCAGAGGGAGTCGGGCTGAGCGCAGCTACCTGTGGTTCCTGACAGCTCCCAGAATGCACCAGCAGCCACCTGTGAGCACTCCACGTGTGTAAAGCGTGATGCGTTAACGCGCACACGTGCACAGGACTTGCCATGCCTCTTTCCTCTGCACCTGTTGCTTTATCATTTTGTCACTTGTTCCGCCCACGTAGGCCCCCTTTACCCTCACTCCGTAAACCCCCACGTCCCTTTCGGAGGAGGGAGATGGCTTTGGGGTTGGGGTTCACTCCCCCAGGCTCCTTACACCTGTGTGACAGGTTGTCCCTTTCTCAGAAGACTTGGCAGCCAGAGTGTGTGTGTCTCTGGTGGCTGGAGAGCCCGGGCAGGGCTGCTGCTGAGACTCACAGGGCCCCAAGCGGATGGAGATGGCAGAAAGGCAAGATCGCAGTGGGCCGGAGTCATCATGGCCCAGAGTAGAACAGAGGGGATCCAGTGGCCGGTGAGAGCGGCTACTGTGAGAAGGTGGACAACATCCAATGTTGCTAAGGATGTGGGGAAAGGGGAGCCGGTCCACACTGATGGTAGCCGTAGAATTTTTTAAAAAAGATTTAGTTATTTGAAGGTAGAGCCACAGATAGAGAGAGCGAGAGACAGAGAGAGAGAGAGAAGTCTTCCATCCACTGGTTCACTCCCCAAATGGCCACATGGCCAGAGCTGGGCCAGACCAAAGCCAGGAACCAGGAGCTTCTTCCAGGTCTTCCATGCAGGTGCAGGGGCCCAAGCACTTGGGCCATCTTCTACTGCTTTCCCAGGTGCATTAGCAAGGAGCTGGATTGAAAGTGGAGCAGCTGGGACTAGACCCGGCACCCAGATGGGATGCTGCATTGCAGGTGGAGGCTTAGCCTACATGCCACAGCGCCGGTCCCAGCAGTAGAAATTAGCACAGTTATTATGGAGGATGGGAGCGCCTCGTAAGGCTAAAAGCAGACCTCCCCTATGATCCAGCTATGCCACTTCCGGGTATGAACCCCAAGGAAATGAAATCCACCTGTGAGATGCCAGCACTTCGCCATACCTGGCAGCACCGTTCACTGCTCACGACAGAATCCAGCGCAGTATCCATGGGCGGATACCCAACGGCACGTAAACCACCGCACAGAAGAATAAAACCCTGTGGTCCTCACCCAGGTGGATGGAACCACAGGATGTTAAGGGAAACAAGGCAGCCACACAGAGAGAGACCACGTGTTCCCTCTCACAAGTGGAGACTTTAAAAAAAAAAAACTTCATTTAATGTTCAACTGAACAAGGACAGTGCTCACTGGGAGTAGGGAAAGGGACATGGAAAAGAGGGGGATTGGGAGATGGGGACCAACACACCACTGCACGGAGGAGGGGGAGGGAGCCTCAGGGTGCCCCGGCACCACAGGGTGACTGGTGCTCGCCGGAACCCATCACGTAGCTGATAAGAACCAGAAAAACGAGCTTGAAGCGGCCTCGCCATCTCTAGATGTCGTGTTTCGTGTCCTTGTTTGTGATTTCTGTTTGTGTCATCTGCTTCACTTTTACCTTTTCTTCCCGCACTCCTCTCCTTCATCCTTAATGTTGGCTCATTCCAGGATCTTAAAAAGGCTGCTTCAGATTTGGGACTGTGTGTCGAGAAGCCGACCCTACAAACTCTGCGAGATTGAGTGGCCGAGTAGGAATGTGGGATGGCCCTCTGGAGGAACCTCCTCTCTACCTAGCATTGTCCATGCCATTGTTTTGTCTCCTCATGATGGTCAGATTCCATACCTAGGATCATGGAAAGAATTAGTGGAAAACCTCCGTTCTTGGTTTAAGCCTTTTGTCCCTCTTGGCCAAGAAAGTCAAGTGCTGGCTTTGGCCTTAAAGGGAAGGCGCAGGTAAACATGCCCCCCCATAGTCCTCTTCCCCCATCGGCACCAGAGGATGAGGAACCGTTGCGTTGCTGCCCCAGTACGCTGTTCCTCCTCAAGACCTCCCTCAGGAGGAGGGGCTTGGGACCGGGAACATGGGGAACCGCTCAGTCCCCCACATTTCCAGCACACTCACGCCATCGTCCCTGCCACTTTGCCTCTGCGCCAGGGCCCACCACTGCCAGGAACTTCTGCTAATCAACCTTTTATGGTTTATGTCCCTTTTTCTACTAGTGATAATGTAACTGGACGCTTCAAAACCCACTATTTTCTGAAAAACCCCAGGCACTTATTTCCCTCTTGAAAACTGTCTTTGTTACTCGTCAGCCTACTTGGGACGGCCAACAGCTGTTAGAGGTCCTTCTCACCACTGAAGAGAGAGACAAAACACATCGTGAGGCTCGGAAACTCATTACCCATGTGGACGGACAACCGACAGAGGACCCCATCCTTGTTGAATGTGTCTTCCCCGCAGCCCATCCCGACTGGGATCCAAATTCCATGAGCAGTAGGCAAGCTCTAATTCATTTTCTAGACTCTGTTAGGAGGCCTCTGGGTATTAGCAGAGACTAGTCTTATTTATGTGATCCCTTTGACACTTAATCCTATCATTATGATCAATTATAAACTGAAATTGATCACTTGGACTAGTGAGATGGCATTAGTAGATGCCACCTTGTTGGGACTGAATTGGAATCCCCTGGCACGTTTCTAACTCCACCATTGGGGTAAGTCCAATTGAGCATGTGCCCAACTGTACATCTCCTCCCTCTCTTATTCCCACTCTTATATTTCACAGGGATCACTTTTCAGTTAAATTTAAACACCTAAGAATAATTGTGTGTTAATTAAAGAGTTCAAACAATGGTATTAAGTAGAACAAAAAAATATGAAGAGGAATAAAGTAGTTAGCTGTTCCCTGACAGTCAGAACAAAGGTTGATCAATTAATCATTCTCTCCCTATGAACTCTTGTTTGTAAGGGCACCTCTCATTCTGCCTAGGCTTTGTAATGCTATGGCTATACAGTCGGAGCTAGACCAGTGGCTGGCGTCATTGTTAGGCCTTCAGAGTGTGCAGGAAAATCTTTTTTTATTTATTTATTTGAAAGTCAGAGTTATGCAGAGAGAGAGGAGACGCAGAGCGAGAAAGAGGTCTTCCGACCGATGGTTCACTCCCCACTTGGCCGCAACAGCCAGAGCTGTGCCGATCTGAAGCCAGGAGCCAGGAGCTTCTTCCTGGTCTCCCACATGGGTGCAGGAGCCCAAGGACCTGGACCATCTTCTACTGCTTTCCCAGGCCATAGCAGAGCTGGGTGGGAAGAGGAACAGCCGGGTCTCTAACTGGTGCCTATATGGGATGCCAGCGCTTCAGGCCACGGCATTAACCTGTTGTACCACAGCACCAGCCCCAAAGGAAGATCTTTCCAAGGCTATCAAAGCACTTTTACTCCCCCCTCTGCTCTCCCTCACCCCTTCCAGCCCGGTGACCTGGTCTGGGTCAATAGACATGACCCCAAGGCTTTGGAGCCGCGTTGGAGAGGGCCCTACGCTGTCATTTTGACAACATCGGCTGTCAAAGTAGACGGTGTAAAGCCTTGGCGACACCACCCCCAGGTGAAAAGAGACACCACTATCATTCGGATCACCTGGAGGACGAGAAGCAAGGGCTGGAGGAGCCGAGAAGATGGAGAGTCAAGAAGCATTCAGGGCCAGCGCCGCGGCTCACTAGGCTAATCCTCCGCCTGCGGTGCTGGCACACCGGGTTCTAGTCCCAGTCAGGGCGCCAGATTCTGTCCCGGTTGCCCCTCTTTCCAGGCCAGCCCTCTGCTGTGGCCCGGGAGCACAGTGGAGGATGGCCCAAGTGCTTGGGCCCTGCACCCCATGGGAGACCAGGAGAGGCACCTGGCTCCTGCCTTCGGATCAGCACAGTGCGCCAGCTGCAGCGGCCATTGGAGGGTGAACCAACAGCAAAAGGAAGACCTTTCTCTCTGTCTCTCTCTCTCTCACTGTCCACTCTGCCTGTCAAAAAAAAAAAAAAAGAAGAAGAAGAAGAAGAAGCATTCAGATGATCCCCTAAAGATAAGACTTTTGTGCTCTTAGTCTGCCTTGCCGTGATACTGTACCTGGGGTGGCCAAGCGACTCCCCTGTCCCTAGTGTCCACCTGTGGGAACTGAGGGACGGCACCAATGGAAAAACTATTGCGACCTGTCAAGGTGTGGGAGAGCCCATCTTTTCCTTTTCCTGTGTTCCTTCCATTGGCGACTCACTAAAAGACGGTGGGGAGGCTGGGGGGACTGCGCCGATCCCCAGTCTGCAAAGAGATTGGCCCAAAACTAACTTTATGGCCGTCCCGGTACCAGTGACTCATATTGTTGTCATGGGACAGGAAAGGTCCTGCGTAACCTTTGCACCGTGGGCGGACAGGGATCCAGTGATTTCATTTACCCACAAGCTCAACCCTTTTGTGGGTCTAAAAATACTTGCAGTAACGTCACTGTAAAAGTCTTGGCTGACTGGTACCCCCTTATTACGAAACGGGATAAGGGGCTTACTTGGGGGTTAAGGGCATGGATTCAGGACAAAACCTGGGAGTTCTGTTTACCATTCAGAGACTAAAAAAGAGTCACCCCCTGAACCCCTCGGGCCTAACAGACTTCTAACAAAATCAGCCAGGCCTATCGGGCCTAACAGACCTCTAACAGAACCAGTCAAACCTACAGCTGAGTCCCCAACAACTCCAGTTACTAATGACCTTATGACACCCACCTATCCCCGAGAGGAGCCCCCTGTCGAACATTGGCTATCTATTATAGAGTCTATGTATCAGCTGGTTAACCAAACTTGACCCAGTGTAACCAAAGATTGCTGATTATGTTGTGTGGATCCCAAACTGCCATATTATGTGGGTCTAGCAGTGCCTGAAGAAATTGAAAGGCTCCTTAAAAACCCCAACTTTTGCAACGGCTGGGGCACCACGCACCCGAGGCTCTCCTTGGGAGATTTACAAGGACAAGGGCTGTGTTTAAAATCATCTGCCTTTCCCTTGAGTAGCTCTCCCTACAAAATAAACTGCAACGAGACTATGACTCCCCACTCCTCCCTGGTGACAGTTCCAAAGGCATCTATGCTTTGCTTGCGCGTCTGGCCTCACGACCTGCATTGCGGCCTATTTTCCAATGAAACAGTCGGGCCTGAACTTTGGGCACTGGGCCATGTGCTGCCGCAGATCTACTTGTATGCTGGAGATGCAGGAAGGGAACACTTACAGACACCTGCATTAAGACAACAAAGAGCAGTGCCTGTACTTACATCCCTTTTAGTAGGATTGGGACTAGCAGGATCCACAGCCATAGGAACTGTGGCTTTGATTATGGGGACCAAAATTTTAAGGCATTTAGTAAACGGATATTTGGATTCGGGATATCTAGAATCTTCTATATCCATGTTAGAACAACAGGTGAGGGCCGGTGCTGAGGTGCAGTGGGTTAATCCTCTGCCTGTGGCACCGGCATCCCATATGGGCACCAGTTCGAGTCCTGGCTGCTCCTCTTCCCATCCAGCTCTCTGCTGTGGCCTGGGAAAGCAGGAGAAGATGGCCCAAGTCCTTGGGCCCCTGCACGTGCAGGGGGACCCAGAAAGAAGCTCCTGGCTCCTGGCTTCAGATCAGCACAGCTCCGGCTGTTGCGGCCATTTGGGGAGTGAACCAGTGGACAGAAGACCTTTCTCTCTGTCTCTCCCTCTCACTGTCTGTAACTCTACTTCTCAAATAAATTTTTAAAAATCTTAAAAAAAAAAAAAAAAAAAAACAGGTGGACTCATTAGCCGAAGTAGTTGTACAAATAGAAGGGCACTAGATCTACTCTTGATAAAGGAAGGAGGACTGTGAATGCTCTTGGTGAAACTTGTTGCTTCTACGCCAACCAATCAGGTGTAGTCAGAGACACCTTAACACCTTAGTAGAGAACAAACTAGACAAGACACCTATGGATGGTTTCAGGGTTGGTTCACCAGCTTGCCATGGCTCACTACTCTACTGTGGGCACTGGCTGGCCCTGTAATTCTGACTTTCCTAGCCCTGCTTATGGCCCCTTACATTATAAACTGTGTTACTAGATATGATAGAGAAAGAATTGGAGCAGTAAAGCTAATGGTCCTAAAGACAGATTAGGAGCCCCTAGAGTACTGAAAAGACAAACCAAAGGTTAGGTTGGTGTCTAGAAAAGGGGGAAATGTAGAGTTACATTCAAAATGGAGTAAGTATGGCTAACAGCTAATTGCAGATCTCTCGCTTCTGCACATAGTAGCTTTGCCTGCTAAAGGCTAAGGGTGTAACTTGTGGGCCCAAATTCCAGGAACCGGCCTGGGGCATGACCCAGATGTTTCAGGCTGAACCCATCATATATCAGTAAATCTCCATGCATAAGATTACATTTTTGAGAGCTCAGTGCACAAAATAGTATAAAAATCTGTGTAACTCGCTGTTGGGGGCCGCACTCTGGTAAGAGGGGTTGGTTCCGGTCGGTTGCCTGGCCTCTCATTTTCAATAAAGTTTGGGTGCGACTGTCTCTGGCTTTTGTAATATTCCATTTTTGCTGACGAGTGCATGCAACCCCCGGGAGGGTGACTCAGGTTCTCTCCAGGCTGAGTTCTGCAGCGGACAAGAGGGCACCCATGGCAGGAACTGTGGACTGCTGACCAGTGACAACCATGGCCTCGCAGGCCGAGAGAAGGCACCGCCCCTTCCCAATCTTGTCCCCTCTGGTCCTCGCTCCAGGTTCCCAGATCCTGCAGGGTTTCTGAGGAGTGTGGTCCCGGCTCAGGAAGTAGGAGAAGAACTTGCTGTCCTGGTTGTGACATGCGCGAGGACCTCACTTTTCTGCTTTGTTGGCCCGGAACGACAACATTCCAAACTCAGTTGTCACCCTGGGCTCCGTTCCCTCCTGGGGATTCTCTGGGCACTGCTTGGATAGGAACAAACAAGCTGGATTCGGGTCCTTGAGCTTTTCTGGGGACAACTTTTTATAAATATAAGCTACCTTTGTGACCGTTTGCAGCCCAGGGGACTTGTGGGAAACAGTTGGGAGCCGGCCACGCTCCTTTTCAGGGACAGAAAGCAGCTGTGGGAGAAAACAACCTGATGTGTGGAGCTTGGGGTTCTTAGCAAGCGGACAGAATTATCTCGCCCAGGCAGCCGCGAACACGAGACACCTGGTGCGCACGTTTCCTGCCCCTTCGCCTATTTGGAAAGGAGACCTTTACCCTGACCTGTCCAGCAGTGATCCTCATGAACTTCTGTCCATGGGCACTGCAGCTCTTATCTTGGCTTGCTTCTGTGGATTGAAACGGTAAACAGAGCTGGCCTCGGCCAACGGGGCACCTTCTTCTCTGTCGCTGGGGCCTTATCAGATCTACACACACAATTCTCCTTCCTTCAAATGCAGCCGCCAGCCAGAGGCTCCTCTCTCTGAAGGCAGGGGCTTCCTGCCTGCAGCCCACCCCCTGCGTGTTCGGGAGACTTGATCGCGGCCTGGCCATTGCCTAAAATCTGCGGGGAGAGGAAGCAAAAGCCGTTGACAACGTTTAGAGCACAGTGCGCAGCCATCCATGATGAAACCTGCTCCCTATTTGGAGGGTGAAAAATCAGTGCAGGAAAGTCCCATGGGGGATGGTGCCCTGAACTGCTTAGCAGGGGTGTGGAACATCAGCCTGCGGGTCACAGGGGACCCATACGATCAAGGGGTGGCCGTGCCAAAGCCATCATGGACAGGATGCGACATTCAAGACACCTGCAGCAGGCTCATTTTCACACTGATGATTATCTGTGATCAGCGGATGATGTAAATATCCAAATTGCCCATGCCCACCCCAACAGGGAATGAAGGACCCTCAAACTGGACAAAAGCATTTGAGACAGTAGAGGGAGCAGCCGACCGCCGCAGCTGGGGAAGCCACAGGCCACCAGGGGTTTGGGTATTGAGGTGGGAGTGCGGCAGGTGGACATGAGCTTGGCGTTCACCCACTGTGTGACTCCCAGCGAGTTCTGTGCCGCGTCTAGCCTGCATCTCCACAGTAGATGAGTGACAACAACCTCTCCCGCCTGAGTCTGGAGAAGAAGCAGATGGAATAAACATTAGCAAAGCTCCTGGCCGCGTTCGCTCACTGTCCCAGCAGTGCTTTGCATTGCTGCTGTTTTGCTATTCGGAAACACACAAACAAAGGCAGGAATTAGGCTGTGCGGCAGGAAAATCTGTTTTCTTCAAAGCGATCCGAAAGTCTTCAGAATCGGGATGGTGTACGTGAACTTGAGCAGACTGCGACGACCCTGCAGTATGTGAAGGGGAGAAAATGTCACACACAAGGTCCCAACCTCGAGGGGAGGGGCAGGCTTCCACGGCCCTTGTAAGAGCAGCTGGCCCGGCACTGGCCCACAGATGAGCAATCAACTTCCCAGGAACTTTGGGTGGAGCAGAAGAAGATGAAAGGCCAGCACTGAAGGTGTGGCGGCCAGCCACTGCTCCCACTGGTGCCACCGTGGCTGAGGGAGGGGCTGGGGCCTCGCAGCCCCGCCCGCACCCCAAACGTAGTGCTTCTGCCTGGACGGGTTCTGCAGGCCTGGGTGACACCTGCCAGCTCCCGCTGAAGCAGCGAGCCTCATCAGTGTGCGGATCTGGACACGCAAAATCTGGACAGTGAAAGCAGACGAGGAGCAGAAGGGGCGGCAGAGACCCCTAAGGGTAAGGGCACCAGGAGAAGCAGGAAGGACACCGGAACTGGAGAAGCAGAGCAGCCGGGGGCCTTGCGGACTAGACTCTGGAGGACTGGAAGTGTGCGATGGGGGCCGGCGCTGTGGTGTTAGAGGTTAAGTCTCCGCCTGCAGCGCCGCGTCCCATGTGGGAGCCAGTTCTAGTACCGGCTACTCCTCTTCCGATCCAGCTCTCTGCTGTGGCCTGGGAAAGCAGTGGAAGATGGCCCAAGTGCTTGGGCCCCTGCACCCCCATGGGAGACCATGAAGAGGCTCCTGGCTCCTGGCTTTGGACTGGCACAGCTCGGGCTGTTGTGGCCATTTGGGGAATGTATCAGTGGATGGAAGACCTCTCTCTCTCTCTGTGTCTCTCTCTCTCTGCCTCTGCCTCTCTCTATCTATAACTCTGCCTCTAAAATAAATAACTAAAACCTTAAAATAAATAAATAGAAGTGTGAGATTTACAATGATGCCCTAATCAACAAGCAAACATTAAATAAGCTGTGCTTGGCAGGAACCCGGAGGTGGGTGAGGAAATGCGTTGGGGGAATGGGACAGTGTGGAAATGTGGACCCTCAGGTATGGGAACAATTACATGGGCATTTGATTGTTGAGCGACACCTCTTCTGTCAGCCTCGGGTACGGAGGTGTTACTGAGACCACACCTCCCAGAGCACCCGGCACCCAGGAGCCCACGGAGCCTGCCTCGAGGACAGTGTCCCTCTGAGAGTCCCGACGGTGCTAGTGCACCTCGCACCCGTGACTGGGTCCCCAGAGCTGACGGAGGCTTCCTCAGTCACCGCACAGACTTACAGCTGGGGAGAGCGACGGATCTCCCCGGGCAGGGACAAGGTGCAAGACCCTCCCCTAACGTGGATGACGTCGGTGCCACCTGCTCTCCGAGTGGTCTCTGTAACGGGGAAACAATGCTACGTAGTATCTGATTATTAATTCTAGTTATTGATTTACTCTGTTATTTTACTTGTACGTGTTCTATAATGTTACATATTATACAGAAATATCATCACGGTATTTTTATCTTTCTAATAATATTACTGTCAGAATCCGTGGGTCCCGTGAGGAGCAGGTGAAATCGTATTTGCAAAGCTGCTCTCCAGGGACAGAAGAGAACTCAACCGGAAGTGGGGGATTTAGAAAAGTGACCCCTCTCGTCCTCCCGAGGAGACCTTCCAGGTTTTGGGGGACTTTTTTGTTTGTTTGTTTGTTTTGTTTTTCAGTTCATTTTGTTTTACTGTGAAATACTATTATACCACATTGCTTGGAGCAATTTTTGTCTGTATTATGCCCCAGTTAAAACAGTTTTTTTGTTTTTTAACCAAAAAGAATAATTCTTGCCTAACACACAGTGATCACACAGAAGCTCTTATCAGCTCCCAGTGAGAAAAGCCATGAGTCTCTCGGGGAGGGAGAGAGAGAGAGAGAGAGAGAGAGAGAGAGAGAGAGAGTTTGCTCAGTTTTCACTGAACACACCTAGTGACTTAAATGTTTGCTGACACCTTCACTTATCTAATAAAGATGTTGATCTGAGAGTTGCTCAAGGATTTTTGAGTTCTTCCTGAGATTTTATTTCTCTCTCTTTTTTTTTTTTACAGGTAGAGTTATAGACAGAGAGAGAGAGGCAGAGAGAAAGGTCTTCCTTTTCCGTTGGTTCACCCCCTAAATGGCCGCTATGGCCAGTGCACCGCGCTCATCCGATGGCAGGAGCCAGGTGCTTCTCCTGGTCTCCCATGGGGTGCAGGGCCCAAGCACTTGGGCCATCCTCCACTGCCCTCCCGGGCCACTGCAGAGGGCTGGCCTGGAAGAGGGGCAACCGGGACAGAATCTGGTGCCCCAACCGGGACTACAACTTGGTCATAAAGTTTAACCCACGGCCATACGTCTGTTGACGTTTTCCTGTCTCTCTGTAGTGAGTTATGTCCCCGACAAGGCTCAGCTCCCGTTCACAGCCTCTAGGATCTATCTCCTGGGTGGGCAGGTTCTCGGTGCTCTTTCTCAGTCTCCCCAAACATAGGACGTCACATAAAGACCATGCGGAACCCCGAGAAGATGAGCCCAGGTGGACAGAGGTCTTCAGCACCCAAAACTCAGACGTGAGAGAGGAAGTAGGGAGCAGGAGAGGACTCCCGTGGAGCTGGTGAGAACCGGGGGCTGCAGGCCGGCTTGCCTGCCCCTCTGCGGCTCTCCCTGGAAATGCCCCCGGCGCCTTCGACCCCTGGCTGTTCTCCCCACTGCAAGATGGCCGACAGTGGTCATTCCTGCAGGGCGCCACTTTCCATTCTGAGGTGGAGCAGCGTCTGAGTGTTTTCCAAAGTACCCAGCACAAAGCCAGAGAGGCCCAAGGATGGGTCTCAGGTCCCTCCAGCAGGTTTCTTCAGGGGAACTGGAAACCTCCAACTGGCTCATCTTTTTTTTTTTTTTTTTTAAGATTTATTTATTTTATTTGAAAAGCAGAGTTACAGAGAGAGAGGGGGGAGATAGAGTGAGAGACAGAGAGAGGTCTTCCATCCTCTGGGTCAATCCTCAGATGGCCTCAATGGCTGGAGCTGAGCCGATCCAAAGCCAGGAGCCAGGAGCTTCTTCCAGGTCTCCCACACGGGTGCAGGGGCCCAAGGATTTGGGTCATCTTCCACTGCTTTCCCAGGTCATAGCAGAGAGCTGGAGCGGAAGTGAAACCTCTGGACTTGAACCAGTGCCCATATGGGATGCTGGCTCTGCAGGTGGCAGCTCTACCCACTACGCCACAGCACCAGCCCTGGTTCTTTTATCTTCATTTTATCACTATCTACTGTCTTTTGAGAAGGTGTTCTGCTCTGGAAAAAGGAAAAGTCGGAAATCACAGAAATTATCTATACCAACGGAAGTAGAGGGGTTAGCTGTGAGTAGACCTCTTAGGTTGAGTTATTTATTTCTTTATTGGAGAGGTAATGAGACATAAAGACGGTGAGAGAGACATAAAGAGAAAGGCAAACAGAGATAGAATTTGTATTCGCTGGTTCACTTCCCAAGTACCCACATTAACTTGGAAATCAACCCAGGTCTCCCCCACGGGTGACAGGAACCCAACACCTTGGGGAATCGCTAGTGCCTCGCAGGAAACTGTAACCAACAGTCAGAGCCAGGCAACAAAGCCAGGTCCTCCGAGTGCCTCCGAAGTCTAGAAGGGCGTGTCCAGGGACGTCACGTCACCGAAGACCCGAGGGTGTCTTCCCCAGCGTCTTAACCACAAAGCTAAACCCCAGCACCTCGGGCTGAATTTTAACAATGCCGTTCTAAAGGCGACATCTTAATCTTGTGAAACAACGCAGAGTGGAAGTGGCTTTTCAGTTTCTCTAAATGCGTAAGATGCGCAGGCTGTGTTTCCCATCCACAGATTCTGTGCTAGTCCACCACGGGCCTGTGTCCTGTGCCGACTCTCCCCGGGGGGTCAGTCTGCACCCCAGCCCTGCCTTTGGGAAACAGGTTGCTGGGGACGGACGTTGCGCAATCGGAGAGTGTTGACAGCTGGGGCTGTACAATTATTTTCCTGGAGCACCTTCAGGAATGCGTCACAGGAGGTGGGGCAGGTGGCCAAGGGCCGCAGCCACCAGGTAATAAAATGCACATGCATTCCTTTTCAAAATCGAAGGAATACGGCAGTCTTTGTGAAGCCGCAGGGTCTCCAGGAGACCACTGCGCTGAGATGTGCTGAGCCTTGTGAAAAGCTGGCGAGACAATCACCCAAATGCAGGCCGGGGAGGGAGAGGCAGTGAATCCCAGGACCTGGTGATGTCTGCTTTCAGCAAGTGTTCTGTTTGCCAATCGCTGTCCCCCCTACACACGAGCCCCCGCTGCGCAGGGCCAGCCCACACTGGCTCAAGCCAGCTGACAGTCTGGGCTCCTTCCAGCACCGTGCTCAGTGACGTCACTGGTTGAACGCTGGTAGTTGGCCAGAATGGCAGTGTGCGCTCCATGGAAACCATCAGGTGCCAGGAACAGGGCTGTGCTCCGCTCTACCCCAGAGAGCCATCCGGCGGGCCACTGCTGCTTAGCTGTGTGGGTGTCCGCAGATGTGTGCAATCCCAATGAACTCGTTTCTGTGGAGACCCCTGGGATGCGGGGGGGGGGGGGCTTATGTGCAAATAACTATCAGAACCTCTTTGCTTCCTTTCTCTCTCCTTTTCTCGTGCAGCGTCTCTTTCCCTCGGAGGCTGCTGCTGAGCCGAGCCAAGCCCCAGGCACCACCAGCTCCTTGGCATTGGCACTTGACTGTTCACCCAGGAGGATTTCCTGGGCTCCACGCTCTGGGGTGCAGGGGAAGCCTCCGGAGGTCAATTCTCCCTGCAGGGAGCCAGCCCTCGGCGCCCAGGGGACCCGTGGAGAAGCAGGTGCAGGTGCTGCTCTCGGCTCGGACAGATTTTACAAAACCGATTCGATTCTGCTGAAAGTGACCCACCTTCGTAGGAGAATCTAGTTATCTTCTCTTTCCACACCAAATTGTAGGCTTTGTGGGAAAAAAATGGGTAAGCAAAATACAAACGTGCGCAGGATTCGTTTCCCCAACCTTTCTTTCACTAACCTCTTCGCGGCTACAGTTATGATGTTGACTGTTCTTCACTTCCCTACACCTGAAGAGAAAGGTAAGGGAGAAGCAGCCAGGGCTTAAAGAGCAGCAGCTGAGTGTCAGATGGTAGCGTCTCTGTTTAGTTACCACAGCAACCACACACGGAAGGTTTTATCATTTTCGTTTTTCTTGGGAAGGGAAAGCAAGAAGTTATCTAAGGTTCCCCAAATGCCTTAGCACATTTTCTCTTACAACAGAATGCCTGGGCAATTTGCTTTCTCTCTCTCTCTTTCTCCCTCTCTCTCTCTCTCAAAGCAGAGAGACAGACACAGAGAGATCTTCCATCCATTTACTGTCTTAAAAACCTGCAAATGCCTGGATTGGGCTATGCCAAAGCGAGGAGCCTGGAATTCAATCCAGGTCTCCAGTGTGGATGGCAGGGACCCAAGTACGAGAGCCATCACCACTACCTCCCAGGCGCATTAGCAGGAGGCTGGAACCAGAGCAGAGTTGGGGCTCGAACCCAGGGATGCGGAGGCAGGAGGCAGGCGTCCCAAGCAGAACCCTTGCTGCTGAGCCAAAAGCCCTCCCAGAGACTGGGTGGTTGCCCAAAGGAGCTTCTTCAGCTCACAGTGAGGGAGGTGGGGAGTCCGAGATGGATCAGGCGCTGCTCCATAATGTGGTGGGGAATGGAAGGGAAGCCAGTGCGGGAGGGTTCGATGTGCCTCTGCACAACCTGCTCTCATGAGATAGGCACGCGCCCTCTCGCTGACCTAATCACGTCTCGTAGGAACCTCCAGCCCTCAAACAGCGACACGGGGGGCCAGATTTCACCATGAGTTCAAACCAACAAATGGGTATGGGACGGGAATTTGAATACAGGTCCCTCTGAGTCCAGATTGACTGACCCATGAGAAAATACAGCATTGCTGGGAGCCCATTCCAGAGACACAGGTGCTGAGTCTGGCCCCTGGGCTTGCCTTCCTCCGGGACACACACATCGCATTGTCTGATGAGAGAAAGTTAAGACATCGCCCAGGTGTTGGGCATACCATTTCCTAGGGGTATTTTTGAGACAAACTCCACTTTGCTGTTTTGCTCAGAATAAGAATGTAAAACAGCAGGTGGGCGTTGCTACAGTGGCTGAGACTCGGGACCCCCACATCCCATGTTCAAGTGCCGGACTCAGTGTCTCAGCTCTGCTGTTCGTTCCAGCTCTTTCTCCTGAGAACTCTGGGAAGCTGATGGTCTGAGTACTTGAGTCCCAGCTGCCATGTGGGACAAATGGACTGCGTTCTGGGCACCTGGTTTGGGCTGGCCCAGTCCCAGCTGTCGGGGACCTTTGTGAAATGAATAAGCAGATGGAAGATCTCTCTCTTGCTGTCTGTCTCTCTGTGTCCTTCTGGCCTTCAAGTAAGTAATGAGAAAAAATTTAAACTGACTTACGGATGCAAAGCAGAAGAGCACAGATGTCAGAGGAGAGTCTGGACACGACTTTTCAGAATAGTTTTGCAAGTTCCCCTGATATTAGCCTGTTGAACCATGCCTAGAGGTAGCCTCAGATGGCCACTGGTCCTTCTGGTTGCCACTCAGTAGAACCACAGGTGTCTAAAGAAAGAAAAGGCACACAGGCCAGCCTTCACTGCAGGTGTCACTCTGACAGCGGGGTGTCACTCTGACAGCGAGGTGTCACCCTGCAGGGCTGTGGCAAGGCCCAGGACAAGGCACACGACCCCACTCCCCACAATTTCCTTGTGCTTTCCTGGGCCACCCCTCAACACAAGAGCCCTGTCTTCTCGGGATTGGCTGATAGAGATGACTGATGCTCAGACATTGCTGTCATAGTTCGTCAAGACATCTCTCAAGGGTTTCCCCATCGGCCCTTCACAACCACCCACTGAGTGAGTACAAGAGTTTGTTGGTTTTGGGGTGGAGTGGTAAGTAAATAGTGCATTAATCTCTGCACAGTACCTCTTTACACACTTGGAAGCAGTCATCTTATGTCCACTCCAAATCTTTTCTCCTTGGCGAGAAGTCATCTAACAGCATTTCAAATTTGTGATTTTACTCTGATAAGTAGTAGAAACTCAAAATTGATACCAAAAAAAAATGTAAAGTGATATAAATGCAAATTTTAGTTTCATTTATAAAAATATTTACTTGTTTGAGAGACAAACATGGGGACAGAATGAGAGGTCCCCCACCCTCTTGTTCACTCCCCAAATGGCTGCAACAGTCAGAGTTGGGCCGATCTGAAGCCAGGAGCCAGGAGCTTCCTCTGGGTCTCCCATGCAGGGCCTCCCAAGCACTTGGGCCATCCTCCACTGCCTTCCCAGGCCATCAACACACAGCTGGATTGGACGAGGAGTAGTGGGACACGAACCGGTGCTCACTAAGGATGCTGGCAATGCAGGCAGAGTCTTAACGTCCTATACCACAAAGCCGGCCCCTAGTTTCACTTATAAGTGTACATTTTAACAAGAAATGATGACTTAGGAATCCAATATTGGCACTCAAATACATTTTTAAAGATGTCTTTATTTATTTGAAGGTCAGAGTTACACAGAGAGAGAAGGAGAGGCAGAGAGAGAGAGTGAGAGAGAGGTCTTCCATCTGCTGGTTCACTCCCCAATTAGCCACAACAGCCAGAGCTATGCCGATCCAAAGCCAGGAGCCAGGAGCTTTTTCCAGGTCTTGCACGCAGGTGCAGGGGCCCAAAGACTCGGGCCATCTTCTATTGCTTTCCCAGGCCATAGCGGAGAGCTGGATCAGAAGTGGAGCAGTGAGGACTTGAACCGGCGCCCATATGGGATGCCGGCACTGCAGACTGCAGCTTTACCTGATATGCCACAGTGCTGGCCCTAACACTCAAATATTTTTAATAAACATGGACATTTTTGTAGATAATGGCATATGTAATATTTTATAAATTTTTATTGTGAAAACCTAAAGTTTAAAAGAAAAGAAAAAATGTTTACCTGTGTTAAGCTTTCAATATTCTCAGTTGGAAGTGACTTCATGACCTTCAGGTGGAACTGTATGCATCTGGACATGTGTGTCTGGAACACAGGAGGAAGGTTTAGACTAGAGGCACAGGCCTGGAATTCATCAGTGTTCAGAAGGTAACTAAAGTGATAGGATGGATAGGAATAGATCACGCAACAGAAGTACACAGAGTAGAAAGAAGGTAGGGTCCAGGCCGGCACCGCGGCTCACTTGGCTAATCCTCAGCCTGCAGTACCCATACCCCCAGTTCTAGTCCTGGTCGGGGCACCGGTTCTGTCCGGGTTGCTCCTCTTCCAGGCCAGCTCTCTACTGTGGCCAGGGAGTGCAGTGGAGGATGGTCCAAGTCCTTGGGCCCTGCACCCCATGGGAGACCAGGAGAAGCAGCTGGCTCCTGGCTTTGGATTGGTGCAGCACTGGCTGCAGTGGCCATTTGGGGGATGAACCAACGAAAGGAAGACCTTTCTCTCTGTCTCTCTCTCACTGTCTGACTCTGCCTGTCAAAAAGAAAAAATAAAAATAAAAAAAAGAAGGTAGGGTCCAGAACCCAACACTGAACGTGTCTTACACTTAAAAGCCAGGACTGTGCAGATGTCTAGGACCATGAAACACCTCTGGTATCTCTGGTCCCACCCCCATGGGTTCTGCCCTCTTCCACCCCCTAATAAGCTCTGGGCCAGAAAAGAGACTTTGCCGACTTTTCAGATCATTCCAGAGCTTTTCTGCAACCAATGAAAAGACTAGGAGATTCGGTATTTTCAGAAGAAGAAAGGATTCGTGAATGGCAAGATAAAGCAGCAAACATTATTCAAATTCAGTGAAAGAGAGAAAAGAAGAAAAATACATGAGCCAGAACCGTGGAATAATGTCAAGTTTCAAACATAGGTGTAATTGGAGTCTCAGAAAGGACAAAGAGAATCAGGCAGAAAAAATACTTGATGGAATAATAAATAATGATTAAAACTTTTCAAATGCTATGGAAACATCAGCCAGTGGACTTAAGATGTTGAACAAGCCCCGTGCCAGATAAGTTCAGAGGACACAGCTCCCAGTCACGAGTCAAGTCGAGAACATCTAAAAAGCCATCAAAAACAAAGAAATTGTCACCAGCAACAAGGATGTGGAGGACGGCTGATTTCTCATCAGGAACTATAGAAGAAGACAATGGAACCACGTCTTTAAATGAAATTAAACTACCATGGAATTGTATATCCAGCCTTAAAAGTGTTTCACAAAGTGAAGTGGGAAAAAGACACTTGCAGATGGAAGGAGGCTGAGAGAAGTTCCTGTAAGTAGAATTTGCCTACAATAAATGCTAAACACATTTTGCAGACTGAAGAGAAACTGTGCTAGACGGCAGCCTGGACATGTGGGAAGGAAACGGCTATGGGTTCCCACTTCCTGGTCTGTGTGCAAGGGACTTAAGAGTCCCCGCTGTGTGAAAGAGCTGAGCAAACTGAATTCAACCACTCTTCCTGTGAGCCGACAAACTAGGAGACAGAGACCCCGGAGTACAGAGTGCAGCAGAAGTCCACGAGAAGGGACTGCCGTGGGAACTCGCACTGGGGTGGGAACATCTGCAGCACAATCCACGCAGCGCTGGAGGGCCCGTGCCAACAGCTCCGAGATGAGAGCCCCAGGGGGACTCAGTCACGGGAGGGCTTCTGACTTCTGCAGGTCCTACTCCACGGAGTCCTCCCGGCCCTCCAGGCAGTGCGGGGGAAAAGCCGCCTGTGCTTCTGGCACGGAGGAGGGAAAGGAACTCTTCTTGAATACGTGAGAGCGCAGCACCCAGCTCCAGCCAGCTCTAGCTTCTCACTCCGGGAAGGAAACGCCCAGCCTCAGCCCCCTCTTACCACCCTGCTGCAGGGGGGTGGGAGCACGGGGGAGGCGCAGCCGTGGGGTTAGCTGCCCAGGGCACCGCTCACCCGCAGACAGACCTAAGCAGAGGAGTGCAGAGCATTCCCCCGACCCCCAACTCAGCACCACATACGGAAATGCCTATTTACTGCACTTCCTTCCTTTCCATAAAAAGACATATTAGAAGGCCAAAAAAATAAAAAACAAAAATTAAAGAGACTCAACAACAGATATCGAAGTAGATCAGATATTGCAGGAAGGCTGGAATTATCAAAGCAAACTTTAATTAAGTTACCATGTGTGGTGGAATGAGAAGGCCATGCCAAGGTGGCCACTGGCAAGCGAGCGTCAGTTAGTCAGGAATGGCTTTGAAACCCACCTGGCTTTAGAAACTGCTTGGCAACGGAGCCTGCCTGGCAACAGGCTGTGATTGGTTGGGGCATAGACCGCCCCTTGACCAGATTGGCTGGTCTTGGCTATATAAGATGTTGTACCAACTGTAATAAATGAGTCTGCGGGCTGCTCGCCTCAAGCCCACTCTCACCTGACTCCCGGGGTCTGTGTGGTGACTCGCTGCCTCTTGCCCCCACCACACTGCTCCTCTCAAAAAGGAATCCACTGCAACATTGGTGAGAAATCAACTGCAACAATGATGAAAGTGATGTGAGCTCTAACGGAAAGTGGACAATCAGCAGAGAGAGAGAAATCTTGAGAAAGAATCCAGAGGAAATGCTGGAAATCACAAACACAGTGACAGAAAGGAAGAATGCCTTTGATAGAATCTCTAGGAGACGGCGGGGCTCAGCAAAGGGCTCTGTGCTTGAGGGTACGGCGACAGAAACCCCTGAAACTGAAAAGCACAGAGAAGAATTTCAGACTGGAAAAAAAGAAAAGACGATTTAACAACTGTGGGGCAACTGCAAAAGGTGTAACATGCACAAAATGGGAATACAGGAAGGAAGGGAATAAGAATCAGCAATATTTGAAACAATGACGACTGAGAATTCCCCCAAATTAAGACCAGACATCGGGGGCCAGTGCCCACATCCCATATGCACAAGTCCCGGCTGCTCCACTTCTGATCCAGCTCTCTGTGATGGCCTGGGAGAGCAGTGGAGGATGGCCCAAGTGCTTGGGCCCCTGCACCCATGTGGGAGACCTGGAAGAAGCTCCTGGCTCCTGGCTTCAGATCGGCACAGCTCCAGTTGTTGTGGCCAATTAGGAGTGAACCAGTGGATGGAAGACCTCTCTCCCTCTCTCTCTCTCTCTGTATCTCTCTCCTTCTCTCTCTGTGTAACTCTTTCAAATAAATAAATAAATTTTTATTAAAAAAAAAAGAAGATAGGTCTAAATCAATATTGGTTCCCACTGTAGCAAACTAGATAAAAGAAAATGAAATGAAATCCAAAGTAAGAAGAAAAGAAATAATACAAATCACAACAGAAATAATAAAAATCAAACTTATTCTGAAAAAATCAGTTTCTGGCTAGGTTAAGAAAGATGAGTGAGGACAAAACTTAGTAATATCAGAAGTGAAACAGGGAACATCACTACAGATCCCACAGACATTAAAAGATAACAAGGAGTGCTTTGAAATACTGTATATCTACGAATTGAATAACATAGATGAAACATACCAATTTCTTGAAAGATATGACTTGCCAAAATTGACACAAGATGAAGTTGGTAGTTTGAATAGATTATACCAATTAAAAATTGAATTAATAATTAATAACATTTAAAATAGGAATCACCAACTCAGATGCGTTCACTAGGGATAACTACCAAACATCCAAAGAAGAAATTAAACCTTTATTTTTCAGTCTCTTTCAGAATATGTTAAATAAGGAATGGCTTTTAACTCATTTTAGGGAGGTCAGTATTACCTCAATACCAAAATCAGACAATGATTACAGGAAAACTTCAAAACAATATCTCTTATGAACATAAATGCAAAAGTCCTCAACCAAACCTATCAAACCAAATCCAACCACATGTAAACAGATGTATACACTATGAACAGTGCTGGCATCCCATGTGGACACCTGTTCGTGTCCCAGCTGCTCCACTTCCAATCCAGCTCTCTGCTGTGGCCTGGGAAAGCCGTAGAAGATGGCCCAAGTCCTTGAGCCCCTGCATCCACGTGGGGGACCCGGAAGAAGCTCCTGGCTCCTGGCTTCGGATCAGCCCAGCTCTGGCCATTGTGGTCATTTGGGAAGTGAACTAGTGGATGGACGATCTCTCTCTCTCTCTCTCTCTCTCTCCTGTAACTCTACCTTTCAAATAAAATAAATAATTCATTTTTAAAAGCTGTACATAAAGAATATATACCATGTGATTTCACTTACACAAAATTCTAGACCCAGGAAAACTAATCAATGACAGAAAAACAAATCAGAACTGTGGTTGCCTTTGCTGGGCTGTGATGTGAGAAGTCCACGAGACAGCTTGCGCTGCTTCTGTCTGCAGCCTAATGGTTGGGTTCTACGGGTGCATGAATTGTCAAAATCAGCAAAAATCCACTTAGGAAGTATGCATTTTCTTTTTCGTAAATTTCACATGCAAAGAAAGAACTAAAGGGGCCAGCGTTTTGGTGCCACCGCTTATGCACCAGCGTGCCCCATCAGAGTGCCGCTCTGACGCCGGCTGCTCTGCCCCCGGAACAGCTCCCTGCACGCTCACCCGGGAATGCAGCACGTGTGCCTGGGTTCCTGCTGTTCACATGGGAGGCCTGGGAGGGCTCCTCGCTCCTGCTTCCTGGCTCCTCGCTCCTGGTTCCTGGCTTCGGCCTGGCCCAGACCTGAATGTCGTGTGCATTTTGTGAGCGAAGTAGCAGACAGAAGATCCATCTCTCTCTCTCTCTCTCTCTCTCTCTCTCTCTCTCTCTCTGCTGTTCTACATTCAAATAAATAACTATTTTGAAAAAGAAAAAAGCTACAACAGATATACTTAATGTTATATAAGCTGACATATTTAGAGGAAACATACTGATACCCATCATTTATTTTGCAAGAAGGAGAAGTTAATTATTGGGTTGGTAGAGGGATAAACAGATGAATGGTAAATAAGCTAATGATAGCACAAATACAGATAAATGTTGATGCTGGATCCCAGGAGAGGGTATAGATACTCACTGTAAATCCTTTCAACTGCGCTAGAGCTTACATAGCTTTTTGTAATCAAATGCAAACTTCTTGCACCGGAAGTTCGGCCAAACTATTGTTTAGGAAAGAGAGCAGGGTGGACAGGGAGCGGAAGGTGGGGAGCTGCTCCGTGCTATTTGCTGTGACTCCCGCTTTATAGACACAAGAAAACGCTTCTGCAAACTCTGAGTAAACAAACTTCTTGGGAGATTGGAATTTCACAGGATATCTATATTAAGAGGTTTTAGCATCCTTCCAGAACGTGTCGGAAGTACCGGGTTCCTGAGGCTGTACGAGATTTCCTTGCCTGGATTTGCCAGCTCGCTCGTGGCTGCTGGCCCGATTAGGATTGGACTAGGGATACCCACGGGCAGCAGGCACTGCTTCCAGAAGCCCTCGGGCTAGGAGGCTTCGGGAGAGGGTGAGGTCTACAAACGGACGCCTCAAGGATTGTACCAAAGGAGCCACAGCTCCTAGGACCTTAGCATTTAAGAGTGGACTACTTGCCGCCAAGACTTCATTAGCACCGCAAACCGCCCAGTGCATGACAGCCAGGCCCTGTGCACTGTAACAGGGGAATCAGTAGAGAAAGGCTATTGTGTAGGGAGGTGGCGTTTTCCCCTGTGTATATGGAGACTCCACTGGCCAACACCCACTGCACACCAGGGTGTGTGTGTGTGTGTGAGTGTGTGTGCGCGCGCGCGTGTGTATAGTAACTGCCGAAACAATGAAAAGTAACAAGGAGGCACATCCTCTCCGGCCTTTAACCTCTCCCTTGCTCACCCCCCTCGGCCGTGCGAACCAGGAAGCTCCTTCCACCTCCGGGAGAAGCGGCGACCCTGGCGTTCTCATTCTCTGCGCTGTTTATCTGAATCTGTTCTCAGGGGATGGGCACTCCGGAGACTTGTTCCTGTCGCCAGGAACCCTGGATATGCGTGACCAAACCCTGGATATGCGTGCTCCTGTCCTGTGCAACAGGAGAGCGGACAGGATCTCAGTGCCGGGCGGGGGCAGGGCGCAGGAGCCCACCTGGATCAGGAGGCACTGACCCCCCACTCTCTCCTCAGGGAACGACGTCAATAAGTGGATTCCTGTGATCCCCGGGCCCACAACAACCCACGGTCAAAATGCCAGCTTCTGCAAGAGTCTCCTAAAACCCTTGGGCCACGGGGGTTCAGTGTTATAAACCAGACTGCCACTCTTGGAAACACGTACGGTTTTGTTTTTTTTTAAGATTTATTTTATTTATTGGAAAGGCAGAGTCACAGAGAGAGAGAGGGAGAGAAAGAGAGAGGAAGTGAGATCGCCATTCCACTAGTTCACTCCCCAAATGGCCACAATGACTAGAGCGGGGCCACATCACAGCCAGGAACCAGGAACTCCATCTGGGTCTCCGACATGGGCCCCAGGGGCCCCAGCACTTGGACCATCTTCTGCTGTTTGTCCAGGAGCATTAGCAGGGAGCTGGATCAGAAGTGGAGCAGCCAGGACTTGAACCAGCACTCCTGTGTATGACACCAGGGTCCCAGGTACTGGTATAACCTGCTGTGCCACAGCGCCATCCCCAACACATACCACAGAATTAAATTTCTATATGTGTATCTTATGATTTTTTTGCTTTTTCAAAAAGATGTGCTTATTTCTTTGAAAGGCAGAATTACAGAGGGAGTAACTGAGCGAGAGAGGTTCACTCCTCAAATGGCCACAATGGCCGGGGCTGGGCCAGGCCAAAGCCAAGAGCCTGGAAATCCATCTGGGTCTCCCACAGGGGTGCAGGGACCCAAGTGCTTGGGCCATCCTCTGCTGCTTTCCTGGGTGCATTGGCAGGGAGCTGGAGCAGAAGTGGAGCAGCTGGGACTTGAACCTGCAGCCACACAGGATGCCAGCATTGGCGGTGGCAGCTCAACCTGCTGTACCACAATGCTGGCCCCCATGTATCTGTGTTTTCATGCAGTACTGTTTTCATTACTATAGCTTTGAAATATATCTTTAGTTCAACTAGTGCAACGTCTCCAGCTTTGTTGTTTCTGCTCAATATTGTTTTGACTATTTGGTGATTTTGTTGTACTCTATGAACTTCAGGATTTTCTTAATTCTGTGAAGAATATCCTTGGTATTCAGATAGAGATTGTATGAAATTTGCAGATTGTTTTACCAGTATGGACATTTTAACAATATTGATTCTTCTAATCCCAGAAAACAAGTGGTCCTCCTCAACTTCTCTCATCAATATTTTGTAACTTTCATTGTAAGATATTTCACATCTTTGGTTAACTTTATGCCTAGATATCGTCTTAATTTATTTGTTAGCTGTTGAAAATGGGATTGACTTCTTGATTTCATTTCCGGTGATGCACTTTTGGTTATGGCATTGCTGCTGATTTTTGTACGCTGATTTTACATCTTGGATCTTTCTGAATTTGATTGTCAGATCTAAGAGTTTTGGGTTGAATCTTTAGGTTTTTCTATCTGTGATTGTTTCACTCTACAAACAGTGGCAATGTTTCTCCCTATTTCAATTTGAGTGCTATTTCTTTCACTTGACTAATTACTGTGGCGAGGACTTCCAGGACCATCTTGAATTAACGTGGCCAAAGCCAGCATCCTTATCTTGTTCTAGATCTTAGAAAGCAAGCAGTCAGCTGTCTCCCATTCAGGATGATGTTAGCTGTCGGTTTGTTACAGATGGCTTTTTATGTTGAGGTACATTCCTTCCATAGCTAGTGTGTTCAACATTTTTCACCACAAAGGAAGTTGAAGTTTATCAAATACTTTTTCAACATCTATTGAGATGATCATGTGGCTTTTGTCTGACATCTGCTGATGTGGTGTATAATGTTTATTTGCATGGGATTTAAGTCTATTTTACCAAATAGAAATGTGGCTACTCTTCCTTTCTTTTAGATTCTGCTTGCATGGAATATCTTATTCCATCCCTTCACTTTCAGTCTATATATCCTTAGAGGTGGCATGAATTTTTGTAGGCAGACTATAGTTGGGTCTTGTTTTCATTGTTGTTTATGTGTTCAATCACAATGTGGTTTTTTAAAAGATTTATTTATTTACTTGAGAGGGTTACAGACAGAAGAGGGAGAGAGAGAGGGACAGAGAGAGAGAGAGACAGAGAGAGAGAGAGGGGAGAGAGAGAGAGAAAGAGGCACATTCTGTCCGCTGGTTCACTCCCCAGATGGCCGAAACAGCCAGAGCTGAGCAGATCCAAAGCCAGGAGCCAAGAGCTTCTTCTGGGTCTCATACTTGGGTGCAGGGGCCTAAGCACTTGAGCCATCTTTTGCTGTCTTCCCAGACCATTAGCAGAGAGCTGAATCAGAAGTGGAGCAGCCGGGACTTGAACTGGTGCCCACATAGGATACCGGTGCCACAAGCAGATGCTTGACCTACTTTGTCATAGTGGTGGCCCAGTGTCTTTTAATTGGAGAATTTAATCCATTTACATTTAAGCAAAGTCTTCCTACTGTCACTTTGACAGCTGTTTTCTAATTTTATTGCAGTTCATTTCCTTCTGTCTCTCTCTCTTCAATCTTCCATTAAGTGACTTTTCTCTTACAGTGTGTTTCAATTTCTTGCTTATTATTTTTGGTGTCTCTATTATAAATGTTTGCTTTGCAGTTACCATCAGGGTTATGATGAACATCTTTTCATTATAACAAGGTATTTTGAAGTGATAACTAACACTGATAATAAAGTTAGGAAAATAAACAAAAAGATAAAATATTAAATAAACTACACTTGCTCTCCATTCCTCCTGAATTGTTTGGGATTCATTTCATATCTTCCTTTCTTAATACATTAATGTAGTTATATCATTTCTGACTGTTTTCCTTTTTACTGAGTGGTTTATATATGATATTTACAATGTGGCACAGTCTAAATTTTCTGAATAGTTCTTTTACATTTCCTCTATAGTTTGTATAGTTACTGTAAATGAGTTTTCTCCCTTCAATATTTTTTTCTTCCTAGTTAGCATCTCTTTCCTTCTCAAATAATTCCCTTTAGTATTTCTTGTCAGACACTCTGACTGTGGTGATAAATTCTCCCAGCTTTTGACTTGGAATGTCTATATCTCCCCTTCATATCTTTTTTTAAAAAAAAAATATTTATGGGGCCGGCACCATGGCTCACTTGGATAATCCTCTGCCTGAAGTACTGGCATCCCCTATGAGTACCGGGTTCTAGTCACAGTTGCTCCTCTTCCAGTCCAGCTCTCTGCTGTGGCCCAGGAGGGCAGTGGAGGATGGCCCAAGTGCTTGGGCCCTGCACCCCCTGGGAGACCAGGAGGAAGCACCTGGCTCCTGGCTTCAGATCAGCGCAGCGCGCCGGCCGTTGCAGTTACTTGGGCGGTGAACCAATAGAAGGAAGACCTTTCTCTCTGTCTCTCTCTCTCACTGTCTAACTCTGCCTGTCAAAAAAAAATTATTTCAATCTTCCCGTAAAGTTTCTCTTACAGAGTATTGAATCATTTCTCCATGATTTCTTAATGCTCATTGAGTATTCTTAAAAGAGACCCTTCCAATACTCCAAGAGCTTTCAGGTATCCATTGCTGACCCATGGTTGATTTCTGGGGCCTTACTTTGTCAGGTGAGGTCATAAGTCCCTAAAAATTCTTAATGCTTGTTGATGTATGACATTATCTGCACATTGAAGAGTTAGATATTTACTTCAGAACATCTGGCTTTGCCTGCACCTGTCCTTCTAGGAATTCCAAGCAGTCTGTTTTGTCTGAGACTGGGCTGATCTCCGCCATTGCAGCACCAGATGGTGGCCCAAGTCCATGTTGTCATGAGTTCACCATTGGTGTGTTGTTGCGGCTTCAAGCCCAGGTTTGTCTCGAACCTGCAACCGGCGAATTGTTTGGAGTGAACTGGGCAAGAGTCCAAAAAGGGTGATCCATCCCTGCAAGTCCCTACCTGGGGCTAGCGTTTCCCAGGTGCCTTGGCCACAGTTACCAGCCATGACCAGGCACTGTGAGCTTCCGCCCAGCCCTGGACTTCACCATAGAGAAGTAGAGAAAGAGGTTCCATGCAGTGATTTGCCCGCCTCCCTTGTCTTCTCTCAGTGCACACTCTCTCTGTGCTTTGGACCTGGAGCTGACACAAGACTGGGATAGACAGTCCCAAAGCCTCCATTGCCCCAGTGCAATTACACCTGGAAACCACAGCCCACGGAGACCAGCGCAGCACAGGGGTAGGACCGAGGTCCACACTGCTATGTGCAATCTGCTGCAGAGGTGGGCTCATGTCCTGAGGCTGTTGCAACCAACAACAGCCACCTGGAGTCCACGTATCCTCAACTGGAGCTGTCTGGCATCAGAGCAGGCCCAGAAACTCCACATGCAGGCATTGGCTTGGGGAAGGGACCATTAGATGTGCCCAGTGTTGGGTTTTTCTAACCCGACCCTGAGGTCTAAGACAAAGCCTGGCACTCAATTTCTGCCCTATTCCTGAGCAACTGGAGTCTTGCTCCTCATCGTGTGCCCATGGCTGGAAGGTGGCGGTAGGAGCAGGTCTCCGGCTACCCAAGCTGACATTGGTCACAGCTGATGCTCACAACTACAGGATCCAACAGTCTTGGGCGTGCACACAGGCCCACAAACAGCAGGCAGTAACGCTATGTAGGTCAGACTATGAGTCCATTTCACAGGGACACAGATCTCCGCCGGATGCCAGGGCGGGTAGAGAGGCTCCCTCTGCAAGCACTGGCCTGGGCCTACAGGTCTGTGTGCTTTACCTGGGGCTAGGTCTTACTGTGGGAAAGAGAGTGGGGGACCGGGAGTAGGGGGAGAGATGGCACGCACGTTCCTTAAGGGGGAAAGCTGGCGTGCCTGCTCCTTCTCCCGCAGTCCGCTTATATCCAGAATTCAACCAATCACAGTCAATCAATCACAGTCCATGCACAGAGCTCTCCAATCCGGCACTTGATCACGCTCAGCTGTGGAGTCACGCAGCAGGCAGGGCATCAGCGCCATCTTGTTGTTTTCCACGATCCTCAGCTAGATGGAAAGTTCAATCAGCTGCTACATCCGCATTACTGCTATAAGCCAAGCCCAGCATGGGGGTTCCCATGGCAGGCCTATCCATGGGTCCCCACAGGGGAGGGGTCACATAGGCAACTCCCTCTTTGCTTCTCCTTCCTCAGGTGGCACTGTGGTCTCTCGCCGGCTTCCTGGGCTCCCAGGCAGGTGGCTTGGCTGGTGCTGGTGTCTCCGTGGAGTGACAGTCACTGGGACCGCTCACTCATCTGCCATCCGGCTCCACTTCCTAATTTTGTTTCAAAAGAAGACTGGATTTAAACTCTGGTTAACACAGAAGATTGAGATGGGACAGTTTAAAGTTAATACACCCTAGATTCCTGTGTTGTTTGAGAAGATGCTAAAATATTGTCTAATTTTTATTTTGTTCACAACAGGTAGCTTTTCTTACATTGTATTTAAGCATACCTTTTATATAAAAAGTATTTTTTGTTTTCTAACTTTAAAAATAACTGTCATGTAGTCATTGTACAATAAAACTCAAATAGGATCTATGATTTTTCGATGTCAGTATCTGATGATTTAAAATTTATAAAACTGATATATGTTTAATACTTCATACTCATGCAAAATATTTAAATGATATTTTGAAAGTTCTCTCTGGGGCTGGTGCTGTGGCTTGGTAGGCTAAGCCTCTGCCTGCAGTGCTGGCCTCCCATATGGGTGCCAGTTCATGTCCCTGCTGCTCCACTTCCCATCCAGCTCTCTGCTGTGGCCTGGGAAAGCAGTGGAGGATGGCCCAAGTGCTTGGGCCCCTGCACCCGCATGGGAGACCTGGAGGAAGCTCCTGGCTCCTGATTTCAGATCGACTCAGCACCCGCCATTGCAGCCACTTAGGGAGTGAACCAAAGGACAGAAGACCTTTCTCTCTGTCTCTCCCTCTCTCTGTCTGTAACTCTACCTCTCAAATAAATAAATAAAATCTTTCAAAAAAAATCTCCATCTCCAAAGAGGAAATTTAGTCTGTTAAGACCTGGATATTCATCATGAGGAAGTTGGTAGCATTGTGAGGGCTGTAAGCAGTCACCTGCCATAACCTGGAATCGGAATTTGCATACCTCCATCTTTAGGGCTGTCTTAGGAAAGACACTTGAACTGTTGAATGTTGATTTTCCACACCTGAAAATGGGGTTTGATGATCTCCAAGAACGCTTCCAGTCATGTTCCTAAAGCATTCATATGGTTTCTGGAAATTTCTAATTATGAATGATGCTGCCACATAGCCTTCTCTACTCTGATTCAAAATTCAGATCAACTTAGTATAGAGAGGTATTTTTAAGAGGTTTATTTATTTATTTGAAAGAGTTCACAGAGAGAGAAAGAGAGAAAGAGATCTGTCCGCTGATTCACTCACCAAATGGCCACAATGGCCAGAGCTGGGCCAGGCTGAAGCCAGGAGCTTCATCCGGGTCTCCCACATGGGTGCAGGGCCTTAGTACTTGGGCCATCTTGTGCAGCTTTCCCAGGCACATTAGCAGGGAGTTGGATTGAAAGTGGCACAGCCAGGACTTGAACTGGTATCCACATGGGATGCCAGCGCTGCACATGGTGACTTAACCTGCTGCGCCACAGCGCCGGCCTCATCTGTACATATTTTTATGGCTTTTAAAACAATTGACCAAACATATGCTCTGTTATGCTATTCATCTTAGTTGATTAGCCGACAGTTATCAAAGGTTTTGAAAATGTTCTCAACTTTAAGGTGGCTGCTCCAGCTCTGGAAATGGATTGCCAAAAAGGGAGAAAAAAAATTAATGTTGATCCAATCCAGTTATAATAAAGAATATAAAGAGAAAGAAATGTCCAAGAACAGAGACCACGTTATTACGGTACACCTAACAACAGAACTCTTTTTTTAAAAAAAAAAAATTATTTATTTATTTATTTGAAGGCAGAGAGGGGACAGAGAGAGAGAGAGAGAGAGAGAGAGAGAGAGGTCTTCTATCCGCTGGTTCACTCCCCAATTGGCCACAATGGCCAGAGCTTCGATGATCTGAAGCCAGGAGCCAGGAGCTTCTTCCAGGTCTCCCACAGGGGTGCAGGGGCCCAAGGACTTGGGCCATCTTCCACTGCTTTCCCAGGCCATAGCAGAGAGCTAGATCGAAAGAGGAGCAGCCGGGACTAGAACGGGCGCCCATATAGGATGCCAGCACTGCGGGCAGCAGTTTTACCCGCTATGTCCCAGCGTCAGCCCCTAACAACAGAATTCTATGTGACTTCCAAAACCTTGGGATTTAAAAGAGTGTTTAGTAACATAGGGGAATGTTCACAGCATAATTTTAGTGAAAAAGCAGATTTACAAAACATCATGCTTATTATAATCCCATGATAGCCATACATATAGAAACGACTTCAAAAAGTTTGTGGAAAATGGAATTAAAAGGTAAGTTCAGATTGGTGTAAAAACTTTGTAAATCCATGCATAACATGCATTTGTCACAAGCTCTTGGAAGTATATGTGTATATATGTATATGTTCTATATACACACAAGATTATTATGTGTATTATTAATATTAGTATCTGCTTATAAAAACACATATACAAAACCAAATACAAATATAAAACACAAGTATAAAATAATCACATAGATGAGGGTGTTGCAAAAAGTTGTGGAAATGCATATTAAGAAAAATTATGCATGGATTTAAAACTTTTGCACCAAAATAAACATCATTGAATCCCATCGCCCCATGACCTTTTTGAGTATCCTCCTATAATGAGGAAAATGTCGAGTGTGCATTTCACTGTATCAAATGAATACAATACTGCAACCTCCTGGGTTGACTTGGGACATGGCGAAAGGTACAGGCCTCGGAGGTCTTTACGTGTTGAATCTGTAAATTGCCAACAAGCTTCGAAGAGTCTTGATTGAAGCAAAGCGAGTCTTCCAACTGTGCCTAGCAAGAAAGCTGTTCTCTGGAGAGCTCCTTGTACACAAGAGGGGTTCAGCGAGCCCTTGTTCAATCCTTCTCAGCATCAAAGCCTGCGCGCAGCACCAAGACGCACACGGGTCTCCTTTGCGACCCCAGCCCTTCCCAGTCCCAGCTGGACAATCACCACAAGCTGTGGGCTGCTCACAAAACCCAGTAAGACCGCTGTGGGAAGCCAGTGAGGCCTGCCACTCTGCTGATGGCTTCTGTGCCATTAAGCAGGAACGAAGTTCATAATTGTGGTGGTTTATCTCAACGCTCCCCGCTGCTCCCAGAGCCGTGCGCATCAGCCTCTCCAGTAAGCACTAGGGACAGCTTTATCAGAAAATGTAAAGATTGCTTTGTGATTATTATTTTGCTTTAGGGCAGAGGGACCCTTAAGTGCCCCCACACAGCTCCTGGTGGGGCGTTATCTCCTGAAGGCTCTGGTAATGAGCCCAAGGCATTTAGAAGATTTCCATCCATGCCTGGTCACCCCACCCCCAACAGTCTTTTTAAAAATTTAATACTGGGCTGCTTTACATCACACAGAATGGCCATTGATAAGATACGGAGAAAGCCGTGGGCTGTCTGGCTGACCTGGGGACTTCCTGTCCCCACTCCTACCTGGTCCTTCTTGTCTCCAAGTGCTGTCCTTTCTCGCCATCCTCCATCGGTTGTGCAAACTCCGCCACTAGGTGTGTGCAATGTTCAAGGCAGCCATGCTGTGCCCTCAGTGCTTTGCAAGACAGGGCATCGCTCTTGTCTACGAAGAACCCAGCAAACCGCAGAAGCTAGGAGCGCTCTGGCTCTCTTTTCCAACTCAGTGGCTGGCAGGGGAATCACTTTTCACGGAAGGGAGGTCGTCCAAGCTGCCAGGAAGAGTGAGTGAATTTCCAGGAAGCTGCCATCGCATGTCAGGAAACTCAAGACCCAGCGAGCATCTTAAATCCATCGGTGACGTCACACGTTTGCGTCTGCAGTGCGTGCAAATGGAATCCGCAGAGCAGGCGTTTTCAGCGTTCGGGTACTTCTCGCTGGAAGGTTCCCCGGGAGAGGAGAATGTCAGCTTGCAGGGAGGCAGGCGAGACGCCAGCCACGTGTCCCAAAGCAGCCCCCGCCGCCCAGGCTCACGCACTCTCCAGAGAGCTTTCCTACCACAGCCTTCCTTGACTGTTTACTTAAAAATCCCAAACGCTAACCTGCAACGGTCTCTCCAGTATCCCATACCCGATGGGGTATTTGCTTATGAAGCCCCACTAGCGTACAACTGAGGAAACCCAAGAATGCGATCATAAGGGCTTTCCACTGCCCACTCTGCCCTTGGCCCGTCTCAGCAAGATCCCAGACAGCGTGCAGGTGATGGCGACAGCGAAGCCCCAGAGAACTGCAGGATCCTGGGATGAACCAGGCCAAGAGAGGGCAGAGAGCGGGGCACGTGGTTATAAGCCCTGTCTGGGCGTCTCAGTAGCTTGTATGGGACAGCTAAGACCACCTGTCTAAACCCCACTCTCTTCAACTTACCAGTGATACACGTAGTACCCAGCGCCTACCAGTGTTGAGAAAAACAGATAGTAGATGCATAACTGCTTGGGAGTTTGCCTAGCAGAGAGCAAGGGCTCGATAGATTATTATTCGTATCCAATCAATGGAAGTGACAGGGAGCTGTCATTGTCACACGGTGGGAAGGCTGTTCAGTAGAAATTAGACTTAGACTCTTCCCACCGACAGCTTTAATGCCTCACCTGGCTTCCACTTGGCCATCTTGGAGGGAAAGGGCCTCCCCAAGCCCCCCAGCCCCCCGGCGCCCCCAGGCATCTTCCATCCCAGTGCCAAACCCTGAAGTTAGCAGCAAACATACGTGAGCCGCCGCCATATTGAGCCGCACGGTGACTTCCTCCAAGCCTCGATCTGCAGAGACACAGACCCCAGGGCGCGTGCCCATCCTGCCTCCCGAGGAGCCCCGTGGTTGCAGGACAACCAGCCGCTCTGCTCCTGTTCCAGCCCCGGCTGCCCTTCCAGCCATGCAGCCGCAGGGACCCCTGCCCTCCACGGGGGGGACCCTGCACAAGGGCAAGGGCGCTGGCAGCAATTTATGAGCCGGGAGAGCAGCCCACCCCCAGGCCCGCTGGCCTCCTGGGCTTAACAGCTCATTGCATCTGCTCAGCTCTGTGGAACCCAGTGCTGGGCTGACTCAGCTCTTTATCTCTGCCAGGGAGATCCTTATCAGCGGCCATATGCTCCAGGGCCTGTGCCATTTCCAAGTGACCCCAGGAAAGCCTCTAGGGCCTAATCAGTCTGCAGCAGGGGCCTGAGGCAGTCGGTGGGGAAGCCACAGGCAAGGGGTGGGGGTGGGGTCCTTCCTGTCTTCTGTCCACCATAAACCCGTCAGAGTCCGAGGGTCTGGGCGAGGTGCCCACACATCAGAGCCTCTCCCCGGGCAACCAGTGCCTGCCGCGTTGACCTTGAAAGCTGGGGGCCACACTAGCCTGGGCCGAAGTGCAGCTTGGCTCCGTCCGGGGGGTGCTGGGGGCGGCCTGTTTTAGCAGAAGCACGTGCAGTTACAGAAGGCGTCTTCAGTTTTCAGCTCATCAGCGAGCAAAGCCCCTCGGGCCCCAAGGAAATAAATCCAGCTTCCTGCTGCTGGGTGGCCAGGGAGGACCCAGCCGATGAGCCAGCTGGCCTCAGGCACGCTCAAGAGTCCCAGCCTCGCATACAGACTTGCAAAGCACTCCTTGGCACTTGGAGACCTCGTCTTACGCCATCGTGGGCAGGTGGGGAGGTGCAGTGCGCAAAGCCCTGAATGCTTGCCTGCCTGCCTGCCTGACTGCGTGCAGAGCACGGGAGCCCGGGGCTGCAGGGGCTTTGCAGCCTGTGACTCATGGTCCGGGTCACTTCCCCGCTGGGCACAGCCCGGACTCCAGCTCCTTGGCCACGGTGGGTGTCTCAGCTCCTCTTCCTGCGTCCGTTCCGCCCTGACCCCTGAACAAAGCCGAGGTCTGGAGCCCGCGGCGAAGGCTGAAGCGCTGTGTGTATATTTGGGCGTCATCTGTCGAAGCAGCTATTTTGAAAACAAAACTAACTTCCCTGCCCTCAGAAAGACCTGGTGAGCTCTTAGATGTGCTAACTTTAACTGGTTGAGGCTGACCAGTTTTTTTTTTTTTAAAGATTTATTTATTTTACTTGAAAGTCACAGTTACATAGAGAGAGGAGAGGCAGAGAGAGAGAGAGAGAGAGAGAGAGAGAGAGGTTTTCCATCTGCTGGTTCATTCCCCAGATGGCCACAACGGCCGGAGCTGCGCCGATCTGAAGCCAGGAGCCAGGAGCTTCTTCTGGGTCTCTCACACGGGTGCAGGGGTCCAAGGGCTTGTGCCATCTTCTACTGCTTTCCCAGGCCATAGCAGAGAGCTGGATCGGAAGTGGAGCAGCCAGGTCTTGAACCAGCACCCATATGGGAAGCCGGCACTGCAGGCAACGGCTTTACCCACTACACCACAGCACCAGCCCCAAGTTCTTGATTCATTGTTGAGAGCTTACTATGCACCAGGCTTTGCACCCATTGCTCATCTAACCCTTATGGTCCATCATTATCTCCATTTTATGAGGGAGGAGATTTACGCTCAGAGACGCTGAGTAACTTGCACAGAGTCACCCAGCCAGAGAACGTTTGGGTCAGGATCCAAACACAGGTCTGTCTCACACCAGAGCTCAGCTTCTGGTTTTTCTAACGTGCACAGCCAAAGCAGAACGTGGAGGTCGCTGGCCCAAGTGCCACTCTGATTCCTTAACTCCTTGCAACACCTCACTCCTCTCCAATAGCCACTCACAGAACAATCTCCCCTTGGCCCAGAGCAGGGAGAATCCACAAGGCACAAGGGGAACCCGTGGCCGGCACCGTGGCTCACTAGGCTAATCCTCTGCCTGCAGCTCCGGCACACCAGGTTCTAGTCCCGGTCGGGGCGCCGGATTCTGTCCCGTTGCCCCTCTTCCAGGCCAGCTCTCTGCTGTGGCCCGGGAAGGCAGTGGAGGATGGCCCAAGTGCTTGGGCCCTGCACCCACATGGGAGACCAGGAGGAAGCACCTGGCTCCTGGCTTCGGATCGGTGCAGTGCCGGCTGTAGCGGTCATTTGGGGGGTGAACCAACAGAAGGAGGACCTTTCTCTGTCTGTCTCTCTCACTGTCTAACTCTGTCTGTCAAAAAAAAGAGAACAAGCATCACTAGTACCCCAAGAGTCCTCACTGTTCCCTCCCTCATTTCAGCGAGTGGAAGAAGAAGATACAGGGCACGATTCAGGGAAGCAATATTCATAATGTTTGTTGATTATATATTTATTGATTGTTTATATATATTTATTGATATATCATATAATATATCCTATATTATAATTGATATGTTTATTATTTATAATAGTTATCAATTATTTATAGATATATTATGTATTATATATTACATATGTTATAAGTGATGTATTCATTGATTATTTATGATATTTATTGGGTACCTGCTCTCTTCAGGCCCTCGGATAACGCAGTGAACCAAACAGACAGGAGTATCGCAGTGGCCCGGCGTTGCTGCAGCCACTTTTCAGAGCTTCCGACTCCTGTCGAGCGTCATTTTGGAGTTTCCAACATTGGGGAACTTCCTCCATTCTTTCCGTGAGCCTCCACTGTCGCAAAAGCCTCAAACGTGCATCCTAGCAACTGGTGAGAAAAATGCTGTATTTCATGTGGCGTCATTGCTCTGGGTCTTTCCACAGCATTTTACATGCGTAGAAGATGTAAATTGATCAATTCGGGCGACCCATTGAAAATGACTGAAAATACTTGCTCACGGGAGATTTAAACCTCTGTCCTTCAGGTTTTGAAAACCTGAAGCTCCTGGAAGATGCTGCCATAAAGACAGAGGGAAACCAGGCCCTCAGAACCTCACAGAGATTGCTGCAAACTTTATAAGCCATTCTCTGGGATTTCAGTTTATTGATAGGTTTAATTTGATGATTTAGTCATTGAGCAAACTGATTTCTAGAAAGTTGATCGCAGGCTAATTATTTTTGGCAAAATAGTATTTGTTAATTTTTTAAAAAAGATTTATTTATATAAAAGGCAGAGAGGGAGAGACAGATCTCCCACCCACAACACACTCCCCAAGCAGCATGTGGACAGGTGAAGCCAGACCAGGCCGAAGCCAGGAGCCTGGGACTCCATCCGGGTCTCCCACGTGGGTGCAGGGGCCAAGCACTTGGGCCGTCTTCTGCTGTTTCCCCAGGTGTATTAGCAGGGAGATGGATTGGAAGTGGAGCAGCTGGGACTCGAACTTGCATTTATACGGGATGCCCGTGTGGCAGGAAGGGATTTAACCGGCTGCTCCACAAACATGCCAGCACTGTGTTAACCATTTCACAGCTGCCGCTAAACCTGTTGCCCCATCCCAAAAGTTGTGCAAAAGAAAAAAATCAAAGGAATGTATTTGATGTGTGCCCTTCTGCACGCCTGTATCACCGTCTTCCTGGGTACACCACCCAGCCGCTTCTTCAAACTACAAGAGTCCTCCTACAAGGCTTTAAGCCAAACAGACCGGAGAGTGTCCCATTGGAGAACTCCATGCAGTGCGAGGATGGGAAGTTACCCGACTGTCTTTGAGAAGTATCATTGGACAAGCTGTAGGTCTTCCTAACTTTACTGTCGCCAGCATCTTCTAAGAATATATGTCAGCCTGCCTGGACTGGGTACTGTCCACCTGTCACGGGGTGTGCTTCTCACACTCCGCGTTTAGTACTCCTCCCGGTGAAGAGCTGAGGCTTCAAGTGAGCCAGTCACTCGCCCCCGGCCACACAACTAGGACGTAACACACTCTCTTTCCTCCAGACCTTAGTTGCTGATTGCAGCACCGGGCCCCCGTGTTAAGTCATTGCCTAGTAGAATGTCAAATGCCTGCCATACTAAGACACCTGGAGGTGCCAGGTCCCCTTAACATGTACCTCTCCTGTGGGGGGTTGCTTTATTATAGGATGGGGCCGCTCGCTGCCTTCCACGAAGAAGAGAGTTGCCATCCTGGGTCTTTTCCCAAGTGAGAACATGTCCCCCAGGGCTTCAGTGGACCGGACTCATCCAGGCATGGCCGCGGGTGTGGTGGCGTCAACCCTTACCTGCCCATCCTCACTTGCGACGTGGGGATGGCAGCGCCGCGGCCCAGCTTCGAGGCTCAGTGCCCGCCACAGGTAGATGACCCCTGCTGGTTCCCTGCAAGCCCCTCAGGTCTGAGTGACCACGGAGCGACTTAAAGGGCCATCAGTTAGAAATGACAAAACACCATGGAAAGTAAACCTATCATAGATATGTATCTAGACGTCCTACTATGCCATCATTAAGCTTGCCCTAATATCTACACCATCCAAAATTAACGCTCAGCAGCACTTTTTAAAAAAGTGTTATTAGCTAATCGTGTGAGATCTAACTCGGGAATGGATTCCGGCATGTCAGTCCTCTGTCAAGGAAGCAATTAGCGCTCCTCCTGTCCAGAAGACCGCGGGAACAACAACTGGGCAGAATGCGGACGGTCGCTGATGGGTCAGCGATATGGGAACAATGCCGAGCCTTCTCTTCTCTGTTCGAGACAGATCTCCAAGGTAATCTGCCAGCCACACTATGCGAGAAGGGAGGGAGGGGGCAGGCAGGGCCCAGCGATATATCATGATCTAGCCCCGATGACTGAGTTGAAGGCAAAGTCATTTCTAGTGCTTCCAAGTCCAGGCTGCTTCAAAGACTCGCAAGGCGATTCACCCAGGACGGTACCTGGCTCTGTGCACGGAATTCCTTTACAAAATGCTGTGTGGCTCCTGACAGTATTTTAAATGTTCAAAGGAAGATCATTACGTGAAACATGCCCTATTAAAGAATTCCTAGCCAATCTGATGATGATGATGATGGAATTTGTTCTCCCTGCGCTGTGGATTTTCATCCACTGGAAAAGCTTAAAACATGGAGCGGGAGAACAAAGAACAGTGCTGCTTCTGAGGACACGGGCGATTCCTCTGGAAGCGCCGCCCACCCCTGCAAGGTGGCATTCTCCTGGGGCTCTGTCGTCTCCTCTTGCTTCTCTCGCTCTGCCAGCGCGCTGCCCATTGGGCAACACGAAGTGAGACAGACAAAAAGAAACCGGATTTCCTCAGCCTTCGATATGAAGGTTCTTACCTGGTTTCTCCCGGGAGACTCCCGGGAGACTCCTGGCTCGCAAAACAAGTTGGGTGTCTCCATGGCGAACCTACAATACTTAATGGGGCTCTCAAGGCAGGTCTTTATCCAAGAATGACTGAACAAAGGGTGACCAGGCCTACAGGGAGAACTGTGCTCAGTTTATTAAGGTGAGACCGTAAAGATATGGAGAGAGCTCTGGTATGAAAGTGCAGTTCCTTTTCTCTAGTGTTCTGTTGATAGTCTTAGCCCACACAGATAGGCAGACAAGTTTGACCAGTACCTGGTAGGACGCCTGTATCTTACCTCGTGAAGGATCCCTGTGACTTCGAAGAGTTCACATAAATAAACTTTTTAGAAGACCGTGTGGCACATTGTAAGCGCTTTATAGATGCAGTTAAAGGTAAACAAACAAAAGGTTATCATTTCAAGGTTAGTATCAGGGGCAGAATGCTTGGTGCTTGATTGCAATGGAGGCCTTGCTTTCCACCAGGGTCTGCTCCAGGATCCCGTCTGCCGGTTGCTCTTGTCAGCCTGGACAGTAGCTATGAGCCGTGAGTGCTCCCATCCAGCCTGAATCCTCTGCCTCCTCTCTGGGTTTGCATCCCCAGCAGTGTTCTCTCTGCGGCAATGGGTGGAATGTGTTCCATCCCCTGTGTCAGGATAAGTCAGTTGAGCTTAAAGAGACCCCTGCACACAGCACCAGGACCCCCATAAAGCTGCCCTAGCAACCCTGGTTCCGAGGGCTCCTGCTGAGTCACACCCCCCCCCATGCTCTGTGTGGCCCCAGAGTCGCGCAGTGGGAGGCGGGCTTCACCTGGGGGCACACCCCACCTCCCTGAGTGCTCTCACTGCACGCAGCCTCCTGACGAAGGGACGACGGGAACAGAGCCAGAGCAAACGCCAGCGTTCTCATCTCCTGCTCTCTTTCCACTTCGATTTTCATTTGGGAAACAGAAAAGGAGGGAGAGAGACAGAGAGACTCTGACTTATTCCCCAGATGCCTGCAAGGATCAGGCCCGGAGCCCAGCCCAGTTCCCGCACGTGGGTGGGAGGCACTTCATCACTGGGCCGGCACCGCTGCCCCCGAGTGCATTGGCAGGCAGCTGCCGGAAGCCCAGGTGGGACAGCGGCCTCGTAACTGCTGGGCTGACAGCTGCTCCTCTCTGCCCTTTCGCTATTGCAACGATGTCAAAGTTGAGAGCTCCCAACAGCCCGGGTCTGGGGCGAGCCTGTCACCAGTTTGGGGCTAGTACAGCCATCCGTCCCTTGATACCTCACAGGGCATTGCTCCAGGACCCCCAGAAAAGCCAAATCCATGGATGCTCAAGTCCCTCCCATAAAATGGCGTAGTGTTGCCCAGAGCGCCACACGTCCTCCACACCCGAAGTCGTTTCTAGGTGACTCGTAATTCCTACAACACAAATGCTAGGAAATCACTGTTACATTGTGTTGCTTCGGGTGTGACAAGAGAACAAGGTCCAGCTGTGTCCAGCACAGAGTTCTAAAAATAGACTTGACGGCAGGTGGCTAATCCGAGCCTTGGACTTGGAGGACCATACACTGATGCTCTGAAGGACCCCACAGGAGCAGCAGGTGAGGTGAAATTAAAAACAAAAACAAAAACAGCCATGTATTTTCTCTTCATTCTCTTATTTTTAAACTAAAAAGCTGGGGCCAGCACTGTGGCATAGTGGGTATGCCTGCAGCACCAGCATCCCATATGGGCACCAGTTCGAGTGCCGGCTGCTCCACTTCCCATCCAGCTCCCTGCTAAGGCCTGAAAGCAGTAGAAGATGCCCAAGTGCTTGGGCCCCTGCACCCCCATGGGAGACCCAGAAGAAGCTCCTGGCTCCTGGCTTCGGATCAGCGCAGCTCCGGCCATTGCAGCCAGCGGGGGAGTGAACCAGAAGCTGGACAACCTTTCTCTCTATTTCTCCCTCTCTCTGTCTATAAGTCTGCCTCTCAAATAAATAAACTTATAAAAACAACTAAAAAGTTACAGCAAATTACTGAACTCAAGGCTGGTTTATAGGCAGTGAGGATGGCAGCCTTACATTGGGCCACAAGAAAGACGGGAGGAACATCTGATTCTCCTGACCCTCATGGGGCTGGAGTCGGCGCGGTGGGCGGGGTGCCCTGTCTCTCCGAGACCGCGGGTCTGTCTGAGCTCCAGAACCTCAGGTCCCCTTGGCTGCTCCATTTCTCCCTGGGTTGCTGTCCCCAGCTTCTGTCACTTCCCTCCACTGCAGTCCAGACCAGTGTCCATGATTTGGCCATTTCAACTTCTTAAGCATTCTGGAATGTTCTCTAACTTGTCCAAAAACTGCACTTAAAGTTTCCTGCAACACAGACTTTTACTGAGGTCCAAACTTTAACGTGAGAGACGTCCATTTACAAAGCCCAGCTTGATAAAAACAGACCCCTTTGAGCTGTGCTTCCTAATGAACTCTCGAACACACCAGTGGTCTCTGAAGGAAAAGGAAGTTAGCTTTCTGGGTTTGCCTGCATCTTACCACCTGCTGCTAAAAGTCTTCAGAAAGAGACACCCGAGGGGGAGACAGGGCACTCGGGTTAAGTGAGCATTTACAAGCTATGTGTGTCGCATCCAAGATGTCAAGAGGATGTGTGTGCTGCTGGGGAAACCTCGTCCAGGGGTCATGAACTTGACCCTGCCTGCAGCTCCCGCCTTCCCAAAGAGCAGTGCAGAGAGAGCAGAGAGACGCATGGGAGGGATGGAGCCCATGGGGTTAGGGTTAGGGTTAGGGTTAGGTTAGGGTTAGGGTTGGGCCTCGCCGAAATCATCCCAAGCCCTGCGATTAGAGCGCACACGTCAGAGCGTGTAGGCAGCTCTTGAGACAGCCACGCATTTGTCTACACTGCAGGGGCAAAGCAGAGACAGGAGCTCAGAACGGGAGGTGAGCACGACACAGGAGAGAGGGGGGGCAGGCCAGACCTCACCTCCCAGCCACGCTGCCCCAGGGCCACAAACATTGCTGCACTCACTGTGAGGGTCCAGTTGGGTCCACGTTCCTGGCGGGGATGGGAGGCCAATGCTGGGAGCCACTGGGGAGACACAATCTTTTCTCAACGACAAAGTGCTGTGTTTTAAAATATCCAGAATGGCTTAGACTCTGCTTCCCTTCATTGGTGGGGAGAGGCTGTGACAGCAGCGGCCGGGGAGGGTGGTCCATCTTCAGGGCCAGCCTGACCCCTGGTTGGCCAAGGTCTGGCAGGAGACCCAGATCCCCCAACCCCAGCCAACCAGCCAAGCTGTTCAGTGCTGTCCTCGGGAAGCAGCCACCACACAGCCACCCGCTTCTCCATCATAAAACTGGGCAGGTCTCAGTGGGACGACAGGTTTGACAGACGCTACGGGAGGCAGTTCCACACCACGGGAAAAGGGGGCGTAAGTGCAGGCGGCGCTGCCCTGCCCCTCACATGTGCAAATAAATCCCAAGTGGACTCAAGGGCAATCAGAGAAGCAAAGCTAGAATCTGGGATTGTTTTAGGATTGGGAAGACCTTTCTCGATAGCATGAAGAACCGAAGAGCCATCAAAACAGGCACATTTGACACATTGAAAATCCCGCATAAAGAACAGAAGTATAAACAACAAGAGCAGGGAGAGTCATCGGTGCCAGTGACTGTCCTGAGGCATGAGGTCCATGGGCAGGATGTGAAACACGGATCTCGGTCTGTTTTACAAATACGATCAGGTGTGTGTGTGTGTGTGTGTGTGTGTGCGAACTGTCTGTGCAATGAACAATTACAACTCAAGCTAAACTACTTGTTCTCAAAATAGCTGTGACAGTACCATACCATTTGTTTTACTATGAATATCTTTATTGCTTACAAAGTAGATGAACATTTATGAAAATAGCCTTTATGAGAGGAAGAGAGGCACCAGTAAAAATGCAAAACAGTCATACTATGTCTAACTCCCCCTCCTCCCTTTGAAAAACCAAAGAAATGGCAAGCTCAGGAGAGAATCCTTTAAGGTTTCAATGCTTTTTTAATAAAATGACATCAACTGCTGAAATACGATGGCCCACTGTTATGCTACATAATACTGATACGAAGGGTGGACAGTACAAAGTTCATTATATATATTATACGGTTTTAATATATTACATTTGTTTCTACATAAACAGACTATAAATATGTGTGCCATAGCATGTCTTACAGCCATTGTTCCCAGCATCTCACACTATGGTACCAACCAATGGAGATATAGTTTCTTCTTTTTTTTTTTTAAGAAAAGAACAGGACAAGGACAAAAATCAGAAGAAACAGCTTCATATGTTAAAAGTCTAAATAATACAATAGATGTTGTTATAACTTTGGCTATAAAGTAATTTTGAAAAAACAAAAGCTAACAGTCAAGAGAGTGAACACATCGAGAGGGGCTTACTGGAGTGTGGAGGGCCCCCAAAGAGCCAATGTGGGGGCGAGGCCGTGGGGCTGGGAGGGGGGAGAAGAGGGCGGAAGGCTGACACCTGCTGCGGTCAGTCCCAGACACGGGCCACCAGGTTGGCCACGTGTGCACTCAGCCAGAGGCTCTAGAAGCCGCCTGCAGGGTCAGACTCCTGCCCGGGACGGGGCACCTCGGGCCGAATGGCTTTCCTTCACGGCGCTTTGCAGAGCGGATCGGCCCGGGAGACAAGGAGCCAGACCTGCGTCATTTCCTTTCCGGGACTGGCCAGGAGCCACGTCAGGGTGCGGAAGGAACTCTCATCAGGAGTCGGAAGCGCACCAGGAACTCTCCTTTGGCCCAACTGCCCAGAGCACGCAAACTCCTCCAACCAGAAACCCCGGCGGCCTCTCCTAAGAGACCACGGAGCCACCTTCGCCAGAGCCAACACGAGGCGCGGGCAGGCTCCAGCCAGCGGGCTCGGCCCCGAGCCTGCACAGCGCCATGCACTTGGCCTGGGCCCTGTCCATGGTGGCCGGCCTCACCACCCCCAGCACGGGCAGCACCGCCCAGTTCTCCAGCTCTGGTGGCTCCCCAGGGCCGTCCGCTTCTTACGGCTGGGGGCGTGAGAAGCAGTCTGGAAACCGCTGGAAGGGAAGATCAACACAGGAGGAGACACACACACACATTCTTGGGTCACGAGCATCTTGGGAAGCGCCTGGAAGACTCCTCCCTGCGGTCCGAGGTCCTTTCTGGTTTCTATGGAAACAAAAGTCACATGTGGCTACTTCCCGGTGGCGGTGGCTGAGCTTCACCTCTCCCGGGACTTCCAGGAGTGGGGTACGTGCGAACTCCCTTTAAACAGCAGAGGAGCTCAACAGGGCGCCAGAGTCAGGCTGGAGACCCAGGGCCGGGCCACCTGCCGGCCCTCCAGCCTCCACCCGCTTTAACAGTTCCGCCTCCTCGCTGGAGGACACCGCGGTGTCTGTGTCGTCCGAGTGGTACCCGGACTGGTAGCCGCTCGTCTGGTTGGAGCTTTCAGATGCCACAGACTCCCTACTCTTGCTCGACATCATTCCGCTGTGGAAGAAACGGAGAGCAAGTGAGTGGGCGGAGGGAAGACAGGGTGTCTGCTTGTCGCCCTAAGCCCGTTCCCAGCTCCACATGGGCTGTCATCTCCCTGGGGACCCCACCAGCCACCCTGTCTCTCCCAGTCGTCGTTAATCCGTGTATCCGGTTGACTGGGACAATGTCTGTTTTCAGGCCCTGGTGTGAATCCGTGGCTGCAGCTTGGCCTCCCCGTCCAGGTGCAAGTCTCTGAAGCCTCCCTTGAAAGACAAGGCAGTCCTGGGCTCTGCAAAGTCGCCAGCCAAGGGAGTGGTTTTCTGGCCCTGCAGAGGGCCAAGTGTGTATACACGGACAGGAGCCAAGAGGCCACTTTCGTGGTCTTAAAGGAAATTATGGGGCCGGTGCTGTGGCTCAGTGGGTTAAAGCTCCAGCCTGCAGCACCAGCATCCCGTATGGGCGCCAGTTCGAGTCCCGGCTGCTCCACTTCCCAACATGCTCTCTGCTGTGGTCTGGGAAAGCAGTAGAAGATGGCCCAAATGCTTGGGCCCCTGCACCCGCATGGGAGACCTGGAAGAAGTTCCTGGCTCCTGGCTTTGGATCAGCACAGCTCTGGCCATTGCAACCATTTGGGGAGTGAACCAGTAGATAGATGAAGACTTCTCTCTCTCCCTCTCTGTCTCTCTCTGTCTCTGTCTCTCTGTAATTCTGCCTTTCAAATAAATAAATAAATCTTAAAAAAAAAAAAAACACCAAAAGGACACTGGGATGTTCTCGAGTTCACTGGTGCCCTCCACTCTCTCCGTGAGGGCACGACCAGGCATGGGTATGGGGGTGATAAGAGTTTTGAGCAACTGGAAACTGTACCCCCTTGAGACGTATGTGCACACAGGTCAGAAGTGTCACAAACCGCTTTTCGCTCATCAACCCCACATTCCTTGGAAGGACGGAGCCCCGGCCAGAGCACAGGCTCAGCGGCCTGGCACCCAGGCAGATTGGACCCGTGTCAGAATCGGGTGGTGTGCACTGTGCAGACTGAAGCCTCCACGACGGACACTTTCTCAAGCCTCTCTAAGGAGTCTTGCCCTTCATCAGTGTTGTACCCAAATGTTGAAAAGTTCAAAAAGGGGCCGGTGTGGTACAGTAGGCTGTTTCGGCCTGTGGCGCTGGCATCCCATATGGGCGCTGGTTGAAGTCCTGGCTGCTCCTTTTCTGATCTATATCCCTGCTAATGGCCTGGGAAAGCAGTAGAAGATGGCCCAAGTCCTTGGGCCCCTGCACCTGTGTGGGAGACCTGGAGGAAGCTCCTGGCTCCTGGCTTCAGACTGGCCCAGCTTCGGCTGTTGCAGCCATCTGGGGAGTGAACCTGTGGCTGACAAACCTTTCTCTCTCTCTCTCCCTCTCTCTACCTCTCAAATAAATAAATAAAATCTTTAAAACAAAAATTCAAAAAGAGGTTTGCCAACTCTGTTAATAAATATTTAAAAGTTACTCCAAAGACTAGACATGGAATGTTTCCTTCAATCCGATCCTAATGAAACTAGTTTAAGGGTCTCAATCAAGGGCACCGTGCCTGGCACATAGTAGGTGCTGAATAAACATTTTTTTGAACGAATCCATGCATGAAATTTATGATTGGCTTTCATAATTTCTCACCTTGAGCCTTAAAGAGAATAATTAATCCAAACAATGGCAGGTTTTAATGAGCTTCTGTGGGGAGGGAATATGGGGGTTTTTAGTGTAAGGTTCACTCAAAAACCCTTGTGTGTTCCCATTTCACCACAGTTAGATTCCAAGCAGATCAAAATGTTTTCAGTTCTTACCTAAAATGGACCTTCTAGGAAATAAATACTCTTATCCTATTTTTTTTTTTTTTTTTTGGACAGGCAGAGTTAGACAGTGACAGAGACAGAGAGAAAGGTTTTCCTTTTTCCGTTGGTTCACTCCCCAACTGGCTGCCATGGCCGGCACATTGCAGCCGGCGTGCTGCGCCAATCCGAAGCCAGGAGCCAGGTGCCTCCCTGGCCTCCCATGCGGGTGCAGGGCCCAAGCACCTGGGCCATCCTCCACTGCCTTCCCAGGCCACAGCAGAGCACTGGACTGGAAGAGGAGCAACCAGGACAGAATCTGGCATCACAACTGGGACTAGAACCTGGGGTGCTGGCACCGCAGGCGATTTCCATGTATTTGTTATGGTAAAAGCAACTACAAGCATTCAAAGCAACTGCTAGTTTCTGTTGAGTCATACGGAAGAGATGATATTCAAAACCAAATGGAACACGTTGTCTACAATTAAGTACTTAAGAATTCAGCAGTATTGAAGCATCCCAAATAAACAGGTGTGGGTTATTCACCTAGCACCCGTCCTAAGTGAAGAGTCACTCATTTATGTCCATGAGGATTTTAATCTATCGGTAGCTTTAGGGATCGCAACCTGTGAGATTTTTGTTATTTTGCAAGTATCACACAAACTAAGAGGCACGGTAAATACACTCGGAAATCTCCTGGCACTCACAAATTCTCATCCAAATTAGCCAGATCCTCTCGTTTACCTCAGTTTGTTTGTTCTGACTTGTCAATTTCATTGTTCCAGTCTTTGTTGGGTTGCTAATTAAGGACACTAGCTTCTCCCATCAGCAAAGACACTAACAGGCAAAACCCCCTTAACAGTTTGCAACATTTCCTGCTGAAATCGGTTTCCTTTGGCTGAGCCTTACCTATAAGCTGGAACTAATTTGGTTCTGTCTTCCAGAGTTTTCAGCTCTTCCGAAGCAAGCACCATGCCACTGTCCGACTGGTTGTCCTGCGTAAGAGACAAGGGGACGGCTCGGCTGACTGAGCACAGGCAGGGCCCCGCGACTGAGTTCACCTGATTCTCAACTCGACTATCAGAGCACACGCTCCAGTGTCCTACAGAGGAAGGTGACGCTGTCGCGGCTGGAAATGGCACAAGCTAGCAGAGGGCTCAGGTGCTCCCCACAGGTAGGCCCAGGGTGGGGAAGACAGGAGGCACGAGGCAGCTGGGATGTCCGTTCCCAGCCCTCTCTCCCTCTCTCTCTGCACTTTAGTGAAACTGGGCACAAAGTTAGTCCCTCTTGAACCTTGGACCGGGGCCTTTCTTTCATGGAAAAACCAAAGTTCCATCCCCATAATGACCCCGTGGCACATACCACCAAGCACAGTCCTACGATGAGGCTCCAAGACTCCACAGCTTAGGCTAATATTTGTGCAGCTAGTGTTTCAGCCTTCGTATTATTTCTAAGGCTATTTTTAAAGGATGTACTTACATCTGGGACTACTTTTACTTCTGGTTGCTCCAGCGGAATGTCTTCAAATGTCTTTACACTCACAGGCCGGCTTTTTCGCTTAGTGCTCTGCAGATACTGACTGCAAGAGAACAAATATTTACATTTTAGCGGTCGTATATTTGGCTGTAGATACCACAAGTGATACCTAAATTCATTATCTTTCAACCACAAGTTGAGCAGCGACCTTCCAAACATCCTTTGGAGAAAGAAAACAAAACAAAACAAAACAAAATCTTTGCTAGCACACGTTGAAGGCTTCATTTCCTGTAAAAGTCCATTTAAAAGTATAATGTAACCGGGGAGCCTGGTTCCTTTGAATCATACTTCTGAGGTCCAGCGCTGGCCTAAGGACAACCCCAGCAGACTGCTGGCCTCCTGCATGCACGTGGTAACCCTGAGGGACTCTGGGTATCCCACTCACATCTTTGGGCCCAGAGCCTGGGCCGGTTTTTCCAGACACCACACACAGAGCGACCTGGACAAGAGGAAGCACCTGTGGGCGTCCCTAAAGCACACTGAACGCAGCGAGGAGCTGCAGACACCTTCCTCCTTCTAGAAGTTTCCATAGAGGGCAGGAGGCGGGCTGAGGCTCAACAGCCCCCATTTCGCCAGTCTCAGGAAAGGCCATATCCTGTGCATGTCAGAGTTCCCCACTGCCCATCCAGACTTGAGACCCCGGGAGTGTTTCTGAGCTTCGGCTGCGCTGGCCGTTAGCTGCCCTGCTGTCCAGCGCGCACGGCTGTCGGGAAGATGAATGAAGTGTCAAGTGTGGGCTTGGCATTCTCAGGAAGGATGCACTCTCCCAACCAAAGCTGGTTTGTCTCCTTCGGATTCTAAAAGAAGCCCATTTCCATCAGGGCTTCCACCAGAGAACAAGTGAGATCAGGCGCCAGTCACCTCTTCCTGGGGAGTGCTCCTCTCCTCCCACGTGGCTGTGGGTCGGGGCCACGCAATCCTACCAAAACCACACCCAGCCCAAGTCGGGGGACAGGAAGTCCCTGTCGCAGGAAGCGCCCAGAGAGACAGTAAACAGACTCTTCTCCCAACCTATTTCCTCCCATAGGCCACCTGCTGGAACATGCCGATACACCTCAGAGCTAAGGAGAATGGAGACCGAGTCTCCCTCCTCCACCAAGGAGGCTGGCTCCTCTCCTACAAGGAGAGAACATGGGGTTTGCCAGTGACCCGCACACACACGACTCCACACGACAAACAGGACTCGATCTGCAGCGAGACAAGGTCCCTAACAGTGGAGCTGTCAACAACGACACGCCCTACACATCCATGTCAATCACTCATTCACTCACTCAACAGGAAGCCCTCACTGAGGGGCCCCCCCATGTCGGGGAATGCTAAGTGCCCTTCCAATATGGCATCCTTACAATGCTACTGCTCTAGGAGTGGGCATTACTAGCCCAGCTCTGCAGATGGGGAAACTGAGGCACGGGCAGGTCAAGGAACTTGTGAGAAATCCCATGGCTAGAGCGTTATTATTTTGAAGGTGACAAGAAAGCCTGGAGGATTTTAAGCATTGGACTGACATGAGCAGATGCGCCCTTAGAAAGTTCACTTTGGACTGTGGACACAACCAGAGGTAGTGGGACCCTCCGGAAGGACAATGCCCTGAACCAGAAGGCAGCCAGGCGCAAGGCAGGAGCTGCAAACAGGCAGAGTCCAGAGAAGTCTGGGAAGGAGGGTCCCCCAGGGTGGTGAGCTTGAGTGACAGGGCAGCTGTCCTAGTAAGCGCCGTGGATTCTGAGCCCAGTGACATAAGCGGGCCCAGTCTTTCGGAGCCGCCAGAGCACTTCCGCAGACACGTGGCAGCCGCTCCTCACAGAACCACCAAACAGGTCTCCCCATGATTTCCCACTTGGAAATAAGGGAGCCAAGGAACAGCCAACAGGGGCTGGGGCCATGACTCAAAGCCTGGGCAGGGGAGTATTTTGTACTTTCCTCCGCATCGACTCCCTTGGAAGAGCATCAGGAGCCAGTCACAGGCATGGGTGTTCACGTCTGTGTGGAACACGCACAGCTGGGGGTGCACTGACCTTGCACTGGACGAAATGGGGGGTGTGAAACAGACAAGAGGTGGAGACAGCCGCCCCCCGCCCCAGCCCAAGTGTGCACCTGGGAGCTGCCCCACACACAGTACTTCCTCAGCACTGGCAAGTGCACCCCAAGAAGGACACGGCGTGAACCTAGGCTGTTCTCTGGGGAGAACCGCGATGCAGTCTTTGACCAGGGGCTTGGCGTGGGAGGTCAAACTTCCAGGGGAAATGACGGAGCCACCGCACACACGGTCCTCAAAGCAAGATGGGTCCCGAGGACTTGTGCTTTCTCGCAGGAAGCACGCAGCCTGGGGGCCAGAGCTGACCCGTGGAGAAAATCAGAGACAGAGCTAAGTCTAGACAGGAGCGGGCCTTCCCCCACCCCGCACGCTTGCCAGCCTCCTCGCTCGATACGTGCTGCGCAAATATTTTGACAACTGTTTAAAGGGGCAAGAGATCCCGAGGCTAGCTCCCACAGCGATGCCTCTGTCCGGCTCTATTTATAACGCGATGTGCTGAAAATCATAAGGCGGAAGCAAGAGCTTTTCTCTCTGGCTGGAAACGCGCGAGAGGACAGAACAAGTCTCCGGAGAGGGGCCGCCGCCTCCACTCTGTCTCCCCAGAGAAGCAAAACCACAAGACGAGCATCAGAAACCAAGTGCGTCCATGCCTCTCTTTGGCTCTTTGTAACCCAGATGGTTACAAGCCTGCTGTGAGTTTTATTTTTACGAAAAGGGGGGAAGATGGAGGGGGTTGGGAAGGCCTGCAGATAAAAGATTCTGATTTCCACTTTATTTTTCAAATTATGGCTGGATAAAAGAGAAATCAGGCTGGAGAGACCAGTTCAAAAACCACAGACAGAAAACAGCAGGCAGGTGCAAGTCGGGAGTGTGGCGTCACTTTGGCCTGTGCACCCCGGGGGTACAATGCTCACACTCCTATCTCAGGGGCAGCCCTGTTTGTGGCCTTTGCATGACGTGCACACCCATGGCTTTATCTCCTGCTTGGTCCATGTGCAGCACTCCCACACCAGCCAGTGGGCTGCCGGCTTGCCTGCTCTCTGGAGCTGGTCACGCAAACACAGGAGGGTGGTTCAGGATGCAGTGACTCTGAGAGAGGAGGAGACAGCCCCGGCGCTGAACTTGAACTAGGAATTCGCAAGTGTGGGAGTGGAAACTGGGTCTCGTTTAGTGACTCTCTCTCTGACGGCCCCTCCTTGGTCAGGGGCCCAGGACTGGATCCATGTCAGGGGTGTGATCTGAGTAGGAGGGAGCCGAGCAGGAGGTTGGGCACCCAGCCCCAGTCGCTTGGCTGCTGACTCCCATGCCTGGATGTTTAACCACAGCACCGTCCTGCCCTAGGTAATGGAGCTGGCCCCGTGCTGCGACCGAGCAAGGAGCAAGCTGCCTTCAGGAATGGCCTTCAGTGCACGTGTTTCAGATAAGCCCAGACGCCCGTTATGCAAATACAACGCTGATAACCAGTCTCAGGAGGAGCCTGCAAGACGCAGCATCCACTTAGACCCCAGCCACGGCTGCACGATGGTCTATCCCATAGGCAGAGCGCCTTGCGTGTGTCTCACACATGCACAGGACTCCCCCTGCCTGGATCTTTCCTAAGCCGGTTAATTCCCATGGATAAAGGCAGACATGGGGGTAATTCAAATGCAGATGTCTCTGTGAAACTGGTCTCTTTTTCTGCAGGGTAGCAAGCCGCGGCATTCTAGCTATTCGCAGCTGCAGGGCTGCGGTGGCAGCAACGTGGGCTCCAGGTGGGAGGAATCGCACCATCTAGTGTCTCTCCAAGGAGCACCCGCCCACCCACACACACACACACACACAGGCGTCTCAGCGCCAAGGTTCCAGGGAAGTGGGGTGCAGCCCGCGTCTTCCTCCCAGTCCCCTCCCCCGAGTGGCTGTGAAGCTCCGCTCTCCCCACCCCCAGGGGAAGCTGGCCACACACACACACACACACACACACGTACCTGATTCCTGCTGTGTTGTCATAATGGAATTTGGGGTCGCACACTTCTTCTTCCTCCATACAGGAAACGGGTGAGGTAGGCAGGGAGAGCCCGGAGTCCTCTTCCATGCTCAAAGTCTCTGACATCGGAAGAACAATGTAGTCTTTGCCACCCTGAAACGGTCAGCACAGAGATCTATCGTTACGGCTCCAGTCCCCCAAGAGCCTTCTCATGAGCAACAGGGGCATGGCGGCTTCGGGGCGATGGGGTGTGTTGGCTTTCGTACTTGCACAGCATTCAAAATGGTTTGGCCAAAGAAGGGCACTTGAAAACAAAGATGGGCATGAGAAGGAACAGGAAAGGGGGTCATTTCCGACCAGGAGGCTGGGGGCCCACAGCCCCAGAGGACTGTTCTGGTCACAGGTGGGACAAGGACAAAGGCAGAGACACAGAGCTGAGACCACCAGGCCAGCCCCTGCCAAGCACATCCAGGCGGAACTTCTGCATGTGGGGCACTGGGCCAAGGGATGACAGGTGAGTGAGTGGGGAAAGGGGCCTTCCAAGAAGACGGTGCACGATGCAACAGTATTTCTCGAGAGAACGCAGCCAAGGGCAGTGTGGTGCCTCCAAGTGTTTGGAAGGTGATGGATAAAAACAGATCTCGCCTATTTCCCAGTGCCCCTCCGGAGCAGAGAAGGAGGAAACTGGTTTTCACTAGGACGAGGCATAGACTAACGATGAAATTATTTCCTAGTGGTAAAAGCTACAACTCTAAAATCCGCTAGTAGAAGCCATGGGATTGGGATTTTACCCAAAAAAAAAAAAGAAAAGAAAATACCTATTTTGCAAAGTTTGGGTGTATTTTTGCCTATGGAATTTATCAAACATTTCTAGAAAATTCCTTTCATTGTTCATGTTCTGTAGATCAAGTAGGTCCTTTTTTTTTTTCTTTAACTCTAGGAGAGCATTTGTAGGTGTCTTCAAAAGGTTCATGGAGAATGCACATGATAAAAAACTGTGCACACGGACTTCAAAAATTGTTTGTAGCAAGATAAACTTATCTTTGAATTCCATTTATCCATGAGCTTTTTGAAGTTCCCCCTTGTAAGTAGGTGGGAGTAGGAGCCGCCCACTCCCAGGCCATGACTGCAGGGCTCCTCTGTCTGAAAGGGGAATTAGGGCTTTTAGAAAAGCATCGTTGTTCTAGTCTGGAGGAATACAGCCCCTCAGCCCGTGGCTACCGTCACCAGGATGCTACAGTGACGCTGAGCAGGGCCAGGCAGCACCAGTGTCCTCGACAGCCATGTAGCAGCTTCGCAGAGGGAGGACCACAAACCTGCTGAGCGCTCGCTTGTAGCAGATTCCCCAGGTGTTCCACCAGCTCGGAAAACGTGGGTCTCTCGTTGGGCTCCCCGTGCCAGCAGTCAAGCATGGTCTGGTACCTACGGAAGCAAAACACCAGATTTCACGGACTGCCTCCTCCCTCCAGGCTCTGAAGCTGCGAACCGAGAGGCAACAGGTGAACACGGGGAAGAGCCGACCAGGAGCCACCGTGCGTACCGAAGGCCACTGTGTTTGGCGCACCCCCCTGCCCTCAGCAGCCAGGTACAGATAGAAAAGGAAACCCCACACATCGGCATCTCCCAGAAAACCAGCTGGCAGGGAGCACTCTCTGAGCACCGTGGTTGCAAGGGCTCTGCCTGCCAGACATCAGCAAGGGGAAGGCAGGACCCACACCGGGCCCTGGAGGTGCTGGCAGAGGGAGCTGCATAGGAGGGAAGGCTGGGCGAGGAGGAGAGGGGACAGTCCTGACTCTTACATTTCGGGCGTGGTGTAATCAGGGGCTCTCATTCTCGTGCCTTCTTTCAAACGCCTACAAAATTCTTCATCGATCTTCACTCCGGGATACGGAGAAGCACCTAAAAATCCACACAGGCGGGGCTGTGAACTGATTGTGTGATGTGTCCTGAGCCTGATGCTGGCACATCCTTATCGTCCATACGATTCTTTTTTCCTTTTATATTTTCAATCCAAAGTCTCCAAGTTTCACGTGGCAGAGGTGAAATCCAGGAGAGGATAAGACACGCGGGGGGGGGGGGCTGTTAAGGCTCATCAGCCTCTTGGACTCTGAGCCGGGGAGGGGGGGGACACAGAGCGTCACTTACCCAAGGAAAATATCTCCCAGAGCAACACGCCGAAAGACCACACGTCACTCTGGATCGTGTACACCCTGTCGAAAATCGTTTCCGGGGCCATCCATTTCAGAGGCAGGCGAGCCTGGAAGGGTGGAGGACCAGAACGGGGACCCAAGTTAGGCAGCGTCAGAGGGAAAAGCAACCTCTGTTCCTGCATGCGGGTGCTGAGAAGCTGGGCCTCTGCGCCCTGAGCCATCACAGGTCCATCTCTGCAACTTACATCTCCTTTTCTGACATAATCGGGGTCTTTATAAATATCCCGGGCCAGGCCAAAGTCACAGATCTTCACCACGTTCTTCTCCGACAAGAGGATGTTCCGTGCCGCCAGGTCTCTGTGGATGCACTGCAAGGAGAATCACGCGTGTTAGCTCCCCGCACAGCTCAGCTCCTCCCCACGGCTCGTGTCCTCACACTTCGGGGCGGGGTGGGGGGAATCCCACAATAGAAAACCCACTGAGGAACAAGAGCACTGGGCTAGAATCTTTTATCAGCACTTCAGGGGGAAAAAAAGCACTTGGTTGAAGCACATCTGTTTATTCCACAAACATCCCCAGGCTCTGAGTTAAATAACTGAGTTTGGGTGTGATGAGGGTGCTTCTGGTCACAGCCACACGTCCCTTTGCCTGGTGCCATACATGGTGAACGGGAGGCTGCAGGATGGGATTTCTTGTGAATGGAGGCACAGAACTCAGAAGCCAGGGTGCTCACTGGTGGGGTGCTGTCTCTGGACCTCCCCAGCCCCTGTGGCCCTGAGGCTGGCCTGGCTCTGATAGAATAGTCACTAGCCGTGCTGTTCCTGTTTGCTTACAAGTGTGGTTTTGTTGTAAAGGTCTACGAAGGCACGGACAGCCCTGGAAGTCAGGCAGGTGCACAGTGCGCCTCTCCTTCTCTCCTCCACATCCTGAACCTTCCCTAACTCCCTGCAGCGGCCCCGCAGCCTCCGGGCAGACCAGAGAGGCGGAGGAGAGGAGTCCTGTGTCCCTGGGAGCCCGCACCTCTGACCCCTGCTGCAGCACTGGAATCTGCCCGGCTTCCTCCTCTCACCCCAGTGTTTCTCCTTGCAGGGGAAATGGGGGGCTTTCCCCTCCCCCGCCGTGTTTACAACCTTCGCAATATTTGTAACTTGTCACGTCCCCACCTCTGCCTTTGTTTGGCCTACTTTCTAATTTTAGCTCTTTTAATCGCTCTCATCTGAAGCCGGTCCTTCCTGGTTTCTAATTATACGACTAACAAACACTTTTTGATGGATGGTTGTAAATGGAGAATACATTAAAAATAGACTTTCGCCCCCAAGATGTCTGCAAGGCCCCCAGGACTCCCGTCTCCTAGCCATTGCTGGAATGTCACATTTGGAGGGAGACCTTTCTCAGCCACCTTGTTCAAAATCGAGGTTCATGAATACAGATCCTCCCAGCACACACATGCTCACACACACTCACACACACACACACATCCCTCCTGCTTCAGTCCCCTGCCCCCAGCCCCTACTCCAATCTGACGAATGCATTTTGCTGGTGTCCACTGGCGAAGGCTTGTTTCTTCCATGGGACCATTAAATTCCACCAGCCCGAGAGCTTCGCCTTCTCCCGGCCCCCAAGTCTCCTTGTGCCCAGAAGTGTTTATTCCATGAATGAAGTTCACAGAATCCTAAACACCTGCTGTGGTTTGATTTAAACATAGTTCAGCCCCCACCCACACACTCCCCGCCCCAAACTCATGAAATCCCAACATCTTCTGCTAATGGCACTTAGAGACAGAGACTGGATCCAACTACAGCAGGGCCCTCGGGAGGTGATCACCCTGGGTTAGGTCACTGGGGCGCGGCCCTCGTGACTGTGTCATGGTGGCTTTAAATGGCAGGGGGTCGGCCGGGGGTGGGGGTGGGGGCTCCCAATCTTGGACTGTGACCCTCCAGAACCAGAAGCTAAAGTAAACATCTTTCCTCCATTAAGTCAGCTGCCTCGGGCATTTTCTTAGTGTAACCAAGAGCTGGCTCCACCCCACTCTCAGATCAGCCTCAGGGAGCGGACACAGGGCCCCTCCCCCACAGAGCTCTTCCAAGAGCCCGGAAGTGGTGACGGAATGACCAGCAGCCGGCACTGAGACCTCCCTGCCCTCCCTCCCCGACCCTGACTCACCTTGCGCGATGCCAGGAACTCCATGCCCCGGGCCACCTGGAAGCTGTAGCAGATGAGGTGCTCCAAGGTCAGCGAGTCCTTGTCCCCACCTTCAGAAGCTGTGGGAAGAGGCAGGAGCCGGGGATCAGTGCCCCGCCGGGCAACTCAACTTGTCCTCTGGTGCTGATCTTTCAAACTGGGAGGCTAGCTTTCCGGAAACAGAGCAGACGGAAGACGCCTCTGTCTTCTTAGAATCTGCTGAGTCCTGCTATGATTAGCCTGCATCCTATCCCTTGGGGAAAACACTGATTTTTCCCCCCATTTTAGCTGAATTGAACCAGTAAATCCAGGAGGTAACATGGAAGGAAAATTAACAGTTAAGGAAGACTTTTCAGATTTCTTGCTTGAAATTGCCCTTGTTGTGTGTGTGTGTGTGTGTGTGTGTGTGTGTGTGTGTGTGTTTCATGTACCCAGTGGGATAAACAATGGCTTCATACTGAGAAGTCCAAAAATAAAACAATAATATTCGGGGTCATCGACTCCCTGCTCTCCAGCCTTTGTCCTGGGACAGAGGGCAAAGGTCGAGCTGTAATCTACAACGGATAACTAAAAATACCAGAAATGTATTTACTTCTCTCGCTCCCAGACTTCAAAAGCGCCGTGAAGACGTGAAACCTGGCCTGCAGGGTGTCTTCCTCCAAGGATGTGGACGAGAGGCACCAGGGACGGGCAGCAGGAGGGGGTCACGTGCACTGGCATTATTTACCGCAGTGCGGCAGGCACAAACACACCCCGAGACGGGGATGGGTGTTTCGGGATGAAATCCTAACTCTGGTGGATGAGATAAGACGTATAGTTTCTTTCCTGGAGACGAACACCAGCGTCAACAAGAACTCAGCCATCATAACCATCTCCTGGGGACGGAAGAGGCTGGAGCAGTTTTCTCAATGACGTGCTGGGTTACAGCAGGACAACTTCCTAGAGGCCAAATCCCCGGCCAACGCCCCTTCTGCCTCGAGGCACCAGCTCAGCCAGCTCCTACGGTCTTGAGCTCCCCGACCACCATTCTGTGCTGGGAAGAGTGGGTAGCGAGGGCTCCACTCAGTGCGGGTCCCGTTTTGAGAGCCTGGACACCCCACTGCACACTCTTCTAGTACTTTCAGGCAAAGATTTCAGATCTAAGCTCCTTCTCCAGCCTCATAGCGCAAAGACACAGAAGCAGGTACCACGCACAACTGCATGATGGGATTCTTGCATGATTGGATGCACACTGCTTGCCTGGATTCTTCTAGACTCTTGCCTCAAGAGAAGCCCGATGTCAGGAGGCACGGGGGTGCTCCTTCCAAGGGGGTGTCCCCGAGCCGGGCAGGTCCTGGCAGTGAGGACTACACTAGGGCTCACTGAGCGCTGGCACGGTAACTGAACAGAGACCAGTGTGTTTAGCAAGACCCTCTGAGGCTGTTAGACTCAGTAAGCCACTGGGGCCGGGGTGACACAACAGATGGCTCCTAGGCTGCTGGGAGGAGGCTGGCAGCACTGTGCTGGGGAGGAACACAGCGTGGTGCCAACCATCCCGGGCAACGGGACGCAACTCAACCACCAGAGAGACGGGGCTCACCCACCAGAACCCAGCACTTCGCCTCTTCCACTAATTAATGCTGAACCAATGTGCTTTTTTCTTAAAGTATCGGCTTGAGCTCTGCTAACTGCTTCGCACTCTTGGGCTACACAAGGTGTCTCAGGCTAGCCCTGCTTGGCCTCCCAAGATAGCCCATTGCTTAGAGTCTCCACTCTCCGCTTTTGCACAGACTGAACGGAGGCAGGCTGGAAACCCGGCTCTCTTTCGAATTCGAGGCAGCACTGGACTCCTTCCATGAACCAGTTCCCGGCGACACCCTGTCTGTCACCTTGTCTGTACCCACAAGAGGATGTTAGCGCGGAGCGAGCAACGGCAGCTACCTTCCTCTTCCTCCACGTCGCTCAGGGATTTCTCCTCCACGAAGCCGGAGCTGGCGGAGCTCTGGCTGCTGGTGATGCTGTCCAGGCGGCATTTCAGGTCCACGGGGATGTCGCCGACATAGTCTTTCCCGTGACAGAACCGCGCCCCTTTGGTCTACAGAGAGCAAATGAAGAAACTCTTTGAACACAGAATGCGTCCTAAAATGTAGCTACGGAGACAGACGAACTATTACAAGGCAGACAGGAAAGACACTCATGTGAGGACCATGCAGCCTCGGGACAGAAAGCTCTGGCATGCTGTAGCCATGATAGGGTTCCTTCCATAAAGCCCACTCCTTGTTAGCGTGCAGGGATGAACGCCCCCTTTCTGCTTACACTCAGACCCCCTCCCGATGCCAGGGAGCTCTTTACAGAGGGAACAGGGGGCCGAGTATGGCTAAGGGAGAGAGAACAACGCGGGCTGTCCTGCGCTCTGTCCTACCCACGTTCTCTCCCCTCCAGCACCTTCAACATTAACAGGTCGGTAGATTCAAGTCACAGAAAGAAACCATGAAAAGCACACATTCCCCCCGGAAGGCCGAAGAGGGAGTGCTGACAGCCAAGAGGTACCGTGAGATTACTGACTGCATGTGGCCTACAGAACACGAAGCCGCCCCGTGTTGGATGCCCACTCCCTTGCACAGCGTGGCCAGAGCTGAGTCGGGGGATGACCTACCTTGTAGGGCACAAATTCACTTCTCTTGCTCCGTAAGTAAGCCGAGAGGTTCCCAAACTTGCAGAACTCCACAATCACCATGAGTGGCCCTGCGCACAGCACGGCATGGCGAGAGAGGGAGACGTGTTTCACTCACATTGCTCGCCAAAGCATTCTACATTTAGGCTGAATGCATCAATGGGCCCCCAAAATGCCTTCACAGACGGCAACGATCTTCCCCTGGGACTGGACTGGGGCCAGCGAGTGCTCCCAACCCCCTTGTCTTCTTTCCAAAAGGCAGTTCCTCAAGACAGTTCATCAAGAACTCAAAAAGGAAACCTTTTTTTTTTTTTTTTTTTTGCTGTCCATGAAATCAGATGCGACACCCACTGGGGGAGGGGGTGGAGAGAGGCGCTCCTCTTAAGATCCTTACTGTCAAGTTTTGGGACAATTTTACTTCTCTTACACGAGCCTCCAGCATACACAGAGCAAACTATCACAGCAATGAGACATCTCTTATCGCAGTAAGAGTTTTGGAGTAATTTAATCACGGTGCCCATTGAATCTCCGTGAAGTAGACCTGCCGTGTATCTAGGAACCTTCGTCTACGTTTAGGGAATCAAGGCTTTTAGAGTTGAGTGCCCCCCCACACACACCGCCAGTGGGGAAGCGTGGGTCAAATGGGGCAGGGGGAGGCGTGCACCGTCACTCACCTCCCGGCTTGGTGCAGGCCCCCAGGAGGTTCACCACGTTGAGATGGTGGCCGATGTGAATGAGGATCTTGAGTTCCGACATGAGGGCTCGGTGTTCGCTGTGCGTTGCTCCTTCTGCAAGAACGGGGCAAGAGGGAGATCACACAGGGGGGCGTTACCTGGGGACGCCGAGTCCTCTCTCTCTCTCCGTGCGAGCAGCTGGGCAACCGGCACCCCAACGGGGGCACAGCCACAACCCCATTCACAGCGCAGGTGCATTCCCCCCAAAGTCGCGCACAAACTCTGCGTGGATTAGGAGTCCCAGTCTCCTTTGCGTGATCCCAGAATGCTTGGCGTTTAAAGGGGTTCACTGCGAAGCCATTTGTGAAGTGGAGAATACATGAGCAGTGCAGTCACTGCCAGATTCCCTTCTTGCACCACACTGGATTTTACACTTCCAGTGGACTACGCTGGTGAGAGCCGCACCATCTCAGTGCTTCCCACGAAGGAAGCGCTACCCTGAATGAAATACCCGCGTGCACTTGGGGTCATCCTGACCTGCCGGGTAGCCTGTGCCAAGCACATACCTTAACAAGGACCCACTGGGAAGGCTGGTTGCCATCTGAGGCCAAGGGGGCTAAGGCCCCAGACCTGGTCCTGCATGGACGGCTACACTGCTCCCTGATGGACAGGCATGGTCCACATCTCTGGCGCCAGTGAGCCACTTCATAATTACAGCCCCCTTGGCCGCAAAAGGGACAAAGCAAAAGGAGAGAGCCCTGAAATGCACAAGCCCTCTTGGCCAAGGGTCAGCAGCGTTAGCTTCATCAGTGGCAGTACCCCACCACTGGAGCAAGAGTTTCCTGTGCCTCACCTCCCCAACTTACAGATGGCAAGACCAGCATCCCATGACCACTAGCATATTTTCAAGAAGATGTATTTGTTTATTTTATTTGAAAGGCAGAGAGAAAGAGGAAGGGCAATGTTCCATCGGCTGGTTCACTCCCCAGATGGCCGCAACAGCCAGGGCTGGGTCAAGCTAAAACCAGGAGCCAGGAGCTCCATCAGGTCTCCCATGTGGGTGGCAGGGGCCCCAGCACTTGGGCCATCTTCCATGTTTTCCCAGGTGCATTAGCAGGAAGCTGGATCAGAAGCAGAGTGGTCACTATTCAAGCCAGCACTCTGATAGGCGATGCTGGGGGTAGCAAGTGGTAGCTTAATCTACTGTGCCACAACGCCACCCCCAATAACTTTTAATTAAAAAAAAATCACTCAAAATCCTCTCTTTCCTAGCACATCCATTCTTGTGTTGCAAATTATCTCTTATTCATAAAGGCTTTTGACATTTTCAAATTCTAGAGAACATGATGCATTTGCATTTTATTTTGACTTACGTCAAACTCCTTTCCTTGTTTCTAGATGGTTTATGATCATCTCATGCCTTAATATATTAAGAAACAATTTTAATATAAAAGGTGCTTTTCTTTTCTCTGTAACCTTGTGCAAGCTGAGCCCCACACAAGGCTCCTAGGCAAGTGGTAAGACCTGTCCCCAGGCCACGCCCTCTGGTGCATCATTTTCCCCTTACACAAAGGCACTGCACAGACTGGATGAACACATGCTGGCAGGCCCAGCTCGCCCCAAAGCCAGAGACAAGCCTGTGCCGTGGTTAACAACTACGGGAAACAGACAGGTACATCCCTACACGAGTCTGCTTTTACCTTTCAACATTTTGACGGCCACTGTCTTGCAAGTCGCTGTCTTGTCGATCCCAAAAGCATCGGCTTCCATCACTTGGCCAAAGGCACCACGGCCCAGAGGCTTCCCTGGAGTCAACGAACAGAACAACACCAGAGTGGACGTGGCTCAGTTCACCACCAAAGTGACCTCAGAGCTCTGTGTCAGCTAGATAAGGTGCCCACGCTCATACACCCAAGCGCATCACAGTACGGGCACCTCCTTGACCTGACTTGGTCATCTAACGACCCACTTTCACTCTCTAAAGTTCTGGCTGACTATCCAGGGACCCCATGTCGAAGCGGCTGGATGGATGACTACTCCCATCCAAGAAATGGCATGAATATTTCGGAACTAGAATGCAACAGCTGAAGGGACCAGATTTACCATCCCCCTGAAGGAGGGCAGCCTGGCCTGGCCAACCCAGATTCACATCAACCGAAAACCTACCTAACTTGAGCCGATCCCTGGGAAACTCCCACTTGCTGGCATCGTAAGGCAGGCGCTCACAGTGCTCGTCCAAGGGCAGCTCGTCTGGGTCCATGACGATGGACAAGTAGCCCGTCTTCAGTTCCCCTCCATTGGCCTGGAAAGCATTAGCCCCCCACTCACGTACGGCCCGTGGTTTGGCTGTTGTTTGCTGGCTTGTTATTATTGTTTATAGGAGCCTCACTCGCGAGGTCTGCTTTCCCAATAAAACGCGTGGCCTCCGAGAGTCGTCCTATTATATTCTTGCCTCCAGTGTCCCTATTCCCCCTACCCCACCGCAACAGGCTCAGAATTAAATCTTCAAGTCTTAATTAGACTGGACGTTCCAAGCCTTTTCCCCTCTAGCAGCTTCCATCAATTAAAGCCCAGTGGTGGAGCCAAAGAAAGTGGGCAAGAATGTTATTGTATTGAAATAAAAATGTGCCCATTGAGCCCGCAACAATGGGGAGAAAGTACTCAAAGAGCCCCAGTCAGCTTCCATCCATCACGGAAGCCAAGGTGCAGTGGGCGGAAGGGAAGTTGTGTTGTTACCCGCTTCACGGTCCGCAGGACAATGACAAGGAGGAGCCAGAAGAACATGGCAATCACCGCCGTGCCGACGAGGATAATGACTTCCAAGTTCGTCTTCTCCTGGGCACCTGGAAGACGCAAGTGCATGGGCACCCACCGCTGGAAACACACCTTAGACAGGAGGCGGCACAGGGCCGTGCTAACACAAAACCTGAAATTCGCCCACTTGGAGAAATCCCCAAGAACCACACCCTCCCGGTGGCGTCGGCAGCATTCTCATTGGAAAATGCAAAGCTTGTGAACTAGGGCTCATACTTCAGCAACAGAATGCAGAAGCTACCGAGGGTTCAAATATTGCTGTCTTGGGGCCGGCACTGTGGCGTGGTGGGCTAAGCTTCTGCCTGTGGTGCTGGCATCCCATATGAGCGCTGGTTCACGTCCCGGCTGCTCTACGTCTGATCCAGCTCCCTGCTGATGGCCTGGACAAAACAGCTAATGCTAAGTGTTCGGGACCTTGCCAGCCTCATGGGTCCTGGCTTCAGCCTGACCCAGCCCTGGCCATTCAGGGAATAAACCAGTGGGTGGAAGACCTCTCTCTGCTTCTCCCTCTGTCTCTATAACTCTGTCTTTCAAACAAACAAATAAATCCTTGTAAAGAAATAGTGCTGTCTTACAACACAAACACAGAAAGTTCTGGAAGGGCAGTTTTGGACTGAGAGAACACCAATCATGTTCTACAGAGAAGCAAAGAATTTCATTTGAAGAAAATAAGTCTGGCTTCACGCTGATCATCAACATTCCAATCTGTGCAGAGTTTGAAAACGGATCATTTAAGAAACCAGGTACAGGGTTGTGGTGCAGTGGGTTAAGCCAACACTTGCCAACATCCCAATCCAGTGTCGGTTCAAGTCCAAGGAGCTCCACTTCCAATCGGCTCCCAGGAAGGCAGCAGCAGATGGCCCAAGTGCCTGGGTCCCTGTCACTCCTTTGGGTGGAGCAGGATGAAGCTTCTGGCTCTCGGCTTCAGCCTAGCCTAGACCTGGCTATTGTGGACATGGAGAAAGAACGAGCAGATGGAAGCTCTTGCTCTCGTTCTCTCTCTCTCTCTCTCTCTCTCTCTCTCTCTCTCTCTCTCTCCCTCTCCTTCCTGCCTTTCAAACAAAAAAAAAAATTTAAAGATTTATTTATTTGATTTGAAAGGCAGAGTTACAGAGAGGCAGAGGCAGAGAGAGACAGAGAGAGACAGAGAGAAAGAGAGAGATCTTCCATCCACTGGTTCACTCCCCAGATGGCTGCAACGGCTGGAGCTGCACTGATCCGAAGCCAGCAGATTCCTCTAGGTCTCCCACGTGGGTGCAGAGGCCCAAGCACTCAGGCCATCTTCTACTGCTTTCCCAGGCCACAGCATAGAGCTGGATCAGAAGTGGAGCAGCTGGGACTCAAACAGGCAGCCACATGGGATGCTGGCACTGCCGGTGGCGGCTTTACCCACTACACCACAGTGCTGGTCCGAAACAAATAAAATTATAAATTTTTTTTTTAAAAAAAGAAACATCAAATAGAGAAATACACGGGGTCTTCTGACTGGAGAATTTCTTGTGACCACACAACCACTGTGTCCTCCTGGCCTCACACGTGTCACCCGTGAGGGCTCTCAGCAGCTCTCAGCTTTCAGAACAAACACAGGTCAGGGAGACACAGCCCCCTGATCAAGGGCAAGAGCAGGCAGTGGTCTGGCCAAGAGCTCAACAAGGCCTGCCCACACTAACCACTGCACTCCCCGCCCCAGTGCCGCAGGCGCCCACGCAAGGGACAGGGAGCTGAGACGCCCCTGAGCCATGGTCTCCATGGCTGTAGATGCCCAGGGGATGCCATGGGGAGCTGTAGATGCCCTGGGGATGCCATGGGGAGCTGTAGATGCCATGGGGAGCTGTAGATGCCATGGGGATGCCATGGGGAGCTGTAGATGCCCTGGGGATGCCATGGGGAGCTGTAGATGCCCTGGGGATGCCATGGGGAGCTGTAGATGCCATGGGGAGCTGTAGATGCCATGGGGATGCCATGGGGAGCTGTAGATGCCATGGGGATGCCATGGGGAGCTGTAGATGCCATGGGGATGCCATGGGGAGCTGTAGATGCCCAGGGGATGCCATGGGGAGCTGTAGATGCCCTGGGGATGCCATGGGGAGCTGTAGATGCCATGGGGATGCCATGGGGAGCTGTAGATGCCATGGGGATGCCATGGGGAGCTGTAGATGCCCTGGGGATGCCATGGGGAGCTGTAGATGCCCTGGGGATGCCATGGGGAGCTGTAGATGCCCAGGGCTCCAGGGGACCCGCTCTGGGCTGGGCGGGAAAACTCCAGTGCGGGGTTGTGGGGGTGGGGGGCGATTCTGTTTCTCTGGTGGGCTTGGGGAGTCATTTTCTGCTAATGCTTAGAGACTGACCAGTCTACTCTCACAAAGAAAGCAGAAAGACCAAAGACTCCATGGGATGTGTAAGCTGTGCGCTAATACTCCCGTAAGAAAATCCGGGAGCCTAGCAGGAGTGCTGAATATATTGACTGCTCCCTTTCTCGGTATTTTCCCCAAATAAGAAGTCCCTGCAGGCTCTGGGCCAGCGCTCCCTAGCAGGGCACCTGGAACCAGCTCCGACAGCCGCCAAAGGTGAGCAGTGCACCAGACAGAAGCTGTGTGTCTCCCTAGCATTCACCCGAATGCATGACTCCCTCTGGAAGCCACCAGACCAAGATGTCTTTTGAAATGTCTATTTGCAAGTGCTGCTTATGAACTGATAACAGCACATGGGTTGGGACACACGTCCCTGTCTCTAGGGACAACACTTGCCAATGTAGATGAGGTGGATGAAAGTTTGGACCAAAATCTAGACTTTGAGCAACCAGGGCGGCCCAGCTCGCAGACACCTCCCAAGCCCTCTTCTATGTCTTCACACCCCAACCTAGCCGCATTGCTCCCCTGGAGGGTTCTACAAAATGACACAGGAATCCGCTTCTTAAGATACAATATGCACAAGTCACAAGTTACCTCTCCTATCTGAGAAAATGCCAGATTCACATCACTCCTGCAAACACACACAAGCTTGCTTTCATATTTATGCAACCACCCAGCATTTCCCATTTGCGAAAAGCAAGGGTCTATTGTTCACAAGTGGATCTTAATTATCTCCAGTCCAACGAGAACTCTGAACCCTTGTGAATTTCTGGGTAGCACTGACCTTCGTGAATAGGCTGTGATTCTACTGTTTTTCAAAATAAATATAGAGGTGTCCTTTCTATAAATTAATTGGAGCATTCAAACAAAGACAGAATCAGGGAGAAGAGGGTATTCATCCCGCCAGGCAAAGAATTTTCCCACAATGAGAACTACTGTAAGCAGAATTAAGACACTATTAAATATGTTTTCTGGTTAAAAGCATAAACACTATAAAAAATTTGCAAAGTTAAGTTTGAACATCCCTAATCCAAAAGTAAAAAAAAATCCAAAATGTTTCAAAAATTGAAATATTGTGAGTGTTGACATGATGGCACAAGTGGAAAAATCCGCAGCTAACGTCTTAGGAGGACGTCGCAGTCAAAATGCAGGTGCAGGGGCTGGCTTTGTGGTGCAGCGGATCAAACCACCCCTTGTCACACGAGCGTCCCACATCAGTGCTGGTTCGAGGCCGGCTTCCTGCTAATGCACCTGGGAAGGTAGCAGGAGATGGTGCGAGTACTTGGGCCACTGCACCCATACGGAACAGCAGGATGGAAGTCCTGGCCCCTGGCTTCTGCCTGGCCCAGACCTGGCTGTTGTGTCCTTCTGGGGAGTGAACCAGCAGAGGGACCATTGCTCGCTCACTCTCTCTGTCTCACTCTGTGCCTCTCTGCCTTTCAAATAAAACAAATAAATCTTAAAAAGAAGAAAATGCAGGTGCACTAACAATATTGTATACTAGGACTCTCAGGCTATGTGTACAAAGTGCACGGGACGCAGAAATGGATGCCGTGTAGACTGGGGCCCCAGTCCCAAGGCATCTAGCACACCCTCGCAGCTGTCTCCACATTCAAGCACATCCTCACGCTGAAACCCTGGTGGCCCCAGCATTTTGGATAAGGGCTCCTCCGCCTCAGACAAAGAACACGGGAAGCCACCCCTGGCCGTGCGCCCACAGCATGGAGTGCGTTGCGAGACGCAGCCGGCGTGCCCGACACCGCCCACTGACCTTCCACGATGAAGAACGCCTCTGCTCTCACACAGCCAAGGACGCTGCACGCCTGGCAGGTGTAGAGACCCTCGTCCTCCTTCCTCACCCTGCGGATGGTGAGGTTCCGGTTCCCCGCCTTCAGGATGATACCTAAGCCGGGGGAAAAACAGCAGCTCTGACTCAGGAGGATGTGGCCTGCCACTTTCCCTGAAAAAATCTAAAAAATGTAAACGCTGCCTTCATCTGGCTCAGAGGGGCCGCTGCTGACTGATCTTGCCTGGGGCTTCCAGGTGAATCCGGCCAGCCTCTTCGAGCTCTGATCACAAGGCTGTGCCATGAGTCAGACCATGAACACTAACATCGCTCCCTCCCCACTTTGAATCCGAGCGAGAAAATCATAGGAGGTTCTGGTGACACCCCCACCCCCGGGGAAAACTGTGCCGGCTGAGGACAGCAGACAAGTTGTAACCACCTGAGTCTTCTACCAGCGTCTCGTTGTCTTTGAACCACGTGAACTGCGGCGGGGGGTTCCCAGACGCCATGCAGGAAACTTCAATGGTTTCGCCGATACTGGTCGTCTGATTCTCCAGGTTGCCTGTGATCACGGGGGCCATCCGCTCTGTGCACAGAGAAAGAACGCCATTGAAATGCGGTCAGAACTTGCAGAATGCTCTTGGCATCCGTAAACTTTCAGACAGTTTAAACCTAGGGAACGGCAGCATGCTGATTTACTTAGCTGCAAACACACAGACGCTGGCCACGGTACCGCACAGCCCTCAGTACAATCAAGCCAAGCACGTGAGACAGGACTGTTTAGGTCACTGAGTGCCTTTGGCCACAGGTACTAGTGGGTCTAGCAGTCATCACACCACAAGGCCAGGGTTCCTGGAGGTCACCTTTATAGATTTTCCCTCTAATCAGACAAGGTTTCCCTAGGGGAAAGCTTGCCTCCCGAGAAAGTTCTAGAATTCTGCCCTGTTCCGCTTGGAAAGCGCTCAACTTTGGCGTGATTTGGAAAACAGAGAATGCCTTATATTCACTTGGCAACTTGGGCGAAACTCATTATACTGTTTCTCCTCACTATCAGCGTGATATGACAGACAGGCTAGATCAGCCTTAGTTCACAAACAACATAGCTGCAGCTCGCGGCAGTTACACTTCTTGTCCAAGCCCTGTAACTAAGTAAACAGTTGAACTAATAATAGAATCCAGTGAGCTGAAAAGACCAGTCCAGTGCGGTTTCCAATAAACCACAAACAAACAAAAGAGCAAGCCCCAAAGACTGGGTCCAGGATTGAAGGGCATTTGGTGAAATGCATGGCGAAACTTTAGATATGTTTGGGTGATTTACACACATCATTAGACAGCTGTGGGACTATCTCACCCAAACCGACTGAACGTCAACGGGAGTCATGCTGAAAGAATCCACGTGACCCTTAGCACTGGGAGCTGACCTCCACGACCCTCTACATTGGCGCTGAAGCAAACGCACTGGACTCCAGCCTAGTTGTAAGGATAGAGTTTAGGAACACAGCTAAGGAGTCCTCAGAGAGGCAAGCCGCTTGCTTTGAATGCCTCCACCGCTTTGGAATCAGACCACTCAGATGTCTACGGAGCACACGGGGTCACAGAGGTAGTGGGACTTGAAGGGTCCGGGAGAGGCTGTGACACAAGAATCTCTCTTCTGCAGACAGCTGACCACCAAACCCAGCGACGTCACCTAGCGTCTGTCTGAGGCTAGCCCTGGAAACACGCCAGAGCCTCAGGACAAAGTGCTATTCCTCTAAAACTCTGGTAGAGAGAAGTCTACCTGGGCAGGACCCTTTCTGGGGACACACATTTTGGGAAGGAGGGAGGTGGGAAGTGGAGGGGAAATAGCACAAAGAATGACTCCCCAAATTTGTCTTATTTCCTGAAGAAACAGAGACCTGGCTGCCCGGCTTGTACACAAGACACACACTCAGACAGGTGCCGAGAGTGACACAACAGGAAACAGCAACAGTCTCCTCCTTGGAAAATCATCCCGTTGGCCTTGAACTGTGCTGGACCACTTGGGCTGACCCAGAAGCACAGGCAGTGAGCATAGCACCCAGTGAGCACAGTACCCAGTGAGCATAGCACCCTTCCCATGGACTCTTCTAGATCCTAAGCTCAGCCCATCATCATACTTCGCAAGCAGCAGAGATGCCCCCCAGCAGCTAGTCTGTGCCACCCCGTCCTATGACTAGCGCTACGGCAGGGAACGAAGCAGGAAACACGCTCCCTCCCCATGGACAGAGCCCAGTGGGCGCCTCTGTCCTCATCCTGTCCATCTTATTCACCCCTGCGAACTTCTGGCCCTCCCTTAGCTCTCAGAAGGCATTCCACGAGCACGTGTCTCCTGGAATACGTGAATGCCCAAGAATAAGGCAGAACAAGCAAATCCCCTGCAGACACGAGTGAATTATCCCATCACAAGACTGGAAACAATCATGGTATTATTGCTTTGTAAGATACCACTTCACCAATATTAGCTTTTTTATAATCCTGGACGATTTGTAAACAAATACGTTATGTGTGCACCGATCTGCTTCACAGGCTTGAAGAGGACAACCATCTTCACACAGCACCCAGTAACACTGCATTTAAGGCATCGACTTGACTAGACAGGATGAGCCTCAGTTCCACCCTACCTAAGACTATGAGTTGTCTGACCACGCAATGCCTTTTCTTGGTCTTCTTGTCTTGAGCAAAGCACACGTAGTGGCCCTGGTCCTGCAGGGAAGCATTCTGGAGCTCCGTGATCAAAATGTCGTTGGTGCTGTTGGAGAACATGGTGGCATTCAGTCTCGCGAGAGCATCCAAGTTCTCACAGACGGGCACAGGCAACTCTCCGGTGTGGATCGGCAGGGCCTGTGGGCCGAGCTTGTACCACGTGAGGTTCTCAAACATGGTTCTGTCTGCAGAGCACCACAGAGACACGGTCTCCTGCTCCGTTGGCTGGGTGCTTGGGTGCAGAGTAATCTCGGGACCCCCTGAAATGGAAAGCCCACAGTTAGAGTGCCCACGTGACCTGGCACGGTCCACTGCTGTCCTCTCGGTGGCCCCGGACTGCTGCGACCGGTCCGAAGGAGAAAAGCTCCCGTGCCCCCACATCATGTACTGCACCATTCAAGTCCCAAAACGCCCCTCGTGGCCAAGATGTACTATTTGGAAATGTCAATGAATTCCCTAGATGCTCATCGCGTCTCTACCTCGAGCTCTCAACCCAGTTTTTAAGATTAAAAAGGGGGCAGGTGTTACAACGCAGCTGGCTAAGCTGCCACATGCGATACCCCCATCCCACATCAGAGTGCCAGTCTGAGCCCCAGCCACTCAGCTTCCCAGCCGGCTCCCTGCTGATGCACCTGGGAGGCAGCAGATAATGGCTCAAGTACTTGGGTCCCTGCCACCCATGTGGGAGACTCAAATAGAATTCTGGGCTCCTGGCTTCAGGCTGTCTGAGCCCTGGCTATTGAGAGCATTTAATTAGAAGATCTCTCTCTCCCTCACCCTCTCCCTCCCTAAAAAAAGATTCTTAGGAAAGCCTAAGGGAGAGTTCAGATGACTCCTGACTTACAATGAGTCATCCTGGGGTTCTTCAACCTTATGGCTGTGAGAAAGAACATCCATGCAAACATCTGTCTCTCACTTCCAGCACAGTGTTCAGTACGTCACGTGAGCTACGCAACATCTTACTGTAAAATGGGCTTTGTCTGGAGTGACTCTGCCCAACCGTAGGCTGGTGCAAGTGTTCTGGGCATATTCAAGATCAGCTGGGACAAACCATAATGTTCTGGAAGGTAGGGGTATTCAACATATTTTCAATTTATGAAAAAATGCATTTGCAATCATCTCTCAATGTGAGATGACTCTATCAGCCTCAGTCAAGGAGCGTCAGTATCTAATCCTAACACAGAATTTGAAGACTTAGCTCCCCACCAGTGCAGAACACCTGTTGACACTGGAGCTATGTTTATCACAACCAGGCAGCACAGCTTAAATATCTTATCTGACACAGTCAGCTATGGTTTATCCATAAAACTAAGATTAAGACAACTCAAAGTAAGATTTGCTGATTTGCAAACTCAATCTGCTCCCGTGTCACCCAACTGCCTACAGGAAATCCAACCCATCTACTGTTGAACGAGGGCAGCAGTATTCATTGATCGTCAATATGGCACGCACATGCTACAGTCTTGTGCCCACACCATCAATATGGCACAGAACTTGGGACTTAAAGCTCGTGTGACATCATTCTCACTGCAGTGACGTCAGACGTACTGGCATTTGAACGTATGGACAGATCCGCCAATCAGCAACCCAAGTTCCCTTCCCCAAGGCCACGCCACTCACAGCCGCGCAAGGACAGAGCCGTGTGTGAGTGATCCCAGCCAGCTCCCCCGACAGTGGTACTCACTGGTCACGTGGAAGGAGATGATCCTCTCTCCTCTGCCCACTGAGTTGACCGCTTCACATTTGTACAACGCCGACACGTTGGCCGCTTGGATAACCAGGGTGCTTACAGTCTATGAGAACAAACAACCCCAGGTCACAAAGAAGCAAGCTATGAGTGTCCGGTGTGCTCAGACTGAAGTCCCAGAGTCTCCACCCCGCCTACTGCATTCTCACTACACCACTGATAACTCCCAGAGCCACGGAATTGTAACCACGCCAGCATGGAGCTCACACATTACACACAAAGGGCTCTGGAAACCACACACTTGACAATGTATTTATTTATTTACTTATTTATTTATTTTGACAGGCAGAGTTAGTGAGAGAGAGAGACAGAAAGGTCTTCCTTCCATTGGTTCAATCCCCAAATGGCCGCTACAGCCGGTGTGCTGTGCCGATCTGAAGCCAGGAGCCAGGTGCTTCTCCTGGTCTCCCATGCGGGTGCAGAGCCCAAGCACTTGGACCATCCTCCACTGCCCTCCCGGGCCACAGCAGAGAGCTGGCCTGGAAGAGGAGCAACTGGGACAGAACCAGCGTCCCAGCTGGGACTAGAACCTGGGGTGCCATTGCCGCAGGCGGAGGATTAGCCTAGTGAGCCATGGCGCCGGCCATTGATGATGTATTTTAATACAACATGCTACACACCTTCTCCTTCTCGGGCTCGCAAAATCAGGATCACCTTCTAACAGATGGACGCATGAAATGGGGCAAGCGTTTCGCTTTTCTCCAACGAGCTATTCGGAAGTGAACGGCTCTGCTAGGAGTCGGTGGTGTTTCCCAGCCACCTTCATACACTAGCACTGTATCATAGAGTCACGTTCCCAGTACACCACCGTACAAGGATACTTCAAAAAGCTCAGGGGAAATGGAATTAAAAGATCAATTTATTTTGGTGCACAAGTTTATGAAATCCATGCATAGTGGTGTTTTTTTTTTTTTGTAATACTCATTTCCATGAACTTTTGGGAGCCCCTTCTATCACTGCACTATTCTCCCATGAAAGAGAGAGGGAGAGAGAGAGATTTTCGAATTAAAGGACTTCAAGCTTACTTTGTTCTTGCCTTCAATTAGGGCAAACTGATTTTTGCTGCTTTCAATTCTATTGCCTCTCTGGAAGTCCTCCACGTTTCTCCATTCTTTGCAAGTGTATGGGTTTGTCATTAAGGCCGACTGGCTGTAAGAGAGAACAGATCACGTTAGGATGTTGGCTTTCCCTTTTCATAGAAGTCTATTATGTTTAGCTGTAATATTTAATAATTTTGTTAACGTTTCACCACACTCCCTTCCTGGGTAGACATTCTATACTTACACCTATAGGCTACCTTTTTCTTGAAAACAGGAATTAATATTGTAAAGTGAGGGATCATGGGACTGATCAGAACGTGGGAAAAGAATGGTCCGTTGTCACGTATGTGGTAGGATTCGGTCCCCAGATCAATAGCGAGGAAAGAACTCCGACCCGGGCCCCTGTGTTCCTAGAAATAGCTGTCAGGGCAGCCACACTGCAAGATGTGGCGCCAATTAAAAATAGGCCTGGGCAGAGCGGGGGACAGTTCGAGGCGGACCCGCTCAGGATACAGGAGGGAAGCGGCTATTTTAGGATCAGCCTCCATTCATAAACGTGACGACAGACAATTCACGTTGGTTCAGTTCAAAGGAAGGCAGGGAAACTTCGAAGCCACTGGATTTGTGAAACTCATTCCCCGGCCAGCGGTTGCGGAGGAAGCTCCTTGTGGCCATGGCGAAAACAACAACAGGAAGTGGCCGCGAGGGGCTGATGGGCCGCTTGTTGTCCTGCCCTGTCCCCTGAGGATGTCCGCACTTGTGTGAGAACTTGATAAACCAGGCCCGAGGCTGCACCCACCCACCGGAAGGCAACAGCACATTGGCCCCGATTGGGTGGAGAGAAAGCCAAGATGGAAAATCATCCAACAGAGCAAAGCACCTGCGATTGGAGAAGGGTGCCCCAGGCTGCCCCAAGAAGAGACAGCCAGCTCGTCCCAGAGTGGGACCCCCTGAGCAAGCCAAGACAGCTCTGACACACAACCCCAGGAAGCGGGAGGAGACCTCGCCCCCCACCCCCCGCAGGGGTCGCCATCTTGGTTTAGAAGGCGGCGACAAGGAGCTGCAGGACCCCAGGGCCACTCACCCGGCCTGCTCGGAGCATTCCTCCTCCAGCTGCCAATACCAGCGGATGTGGTGCGGGGGAGGCACGGCATACACGGTGCAGGTCAGCGTCTGCGAGCTGCCGTACTGGTAGGAGTCCACGGGCGAGATCAGAGACTTCTCCCCAATCTGCGGCGGCACTGGAGGCGGGACAGTGAATCGTGAACTGTCAGTCAGCTCAGAGAGTCCCACAAGAGAGGCGACCCATGGAGAGCTTTGCATTGTTTTGTTTTGTGTTCAACGTTTTTACGCTGCAATGAGCCCCCACTACAGGACAGTGTGCTATGTAAGACAAGCCTACACTGCCAGCTGAGCACCTCCGGGCACTGAGCACTTCTGTTTCCTTTTCCTTTCTCCCTGTGTGCAGCCTGCCCTCTTCCAGGGCTGCCGGCACTGCACACTGAGGTGCCGTGAGCTACAGTCACCCCTCCAAGCCTGGGGGGCACTGCCACTTAACGCCAACTATGCTTCTGGGCCAATTTGGACTTCAAAGGGCAGCTGGGACAGGACACCTGAGGTCCGGTGATACCCATCATAAGAAGCAGACAGGGGCCGGCGCTGTGGTGTAGCAGGTAAAGCCACCGCCTGCAGTGCCAGCATCCCACTATGCTCCTCTGGTCGACCAGAAGGCTCACGTGGTACTTCCATAACCCCACTTCTCCCATGTAGCAGGGCAAATGCTAAGTGAATCAGATGCGTGCTGACTTCATGAATGGATGAAATGGGGGCGATTCCCTGCCCGTGCCTCCGTCTTTATTTCTTGTTCGCTGCCTCAGCTTTGCGGCTACTGCCTCCTCTCCAAGTCCTGCGCCCTCACTGCACGAGAGCACCTGTTCAGAACATGCGATCTTTAAACCCATCCCTGCAAAAAGGAGGGACGCCACGCTCAGCGCCACGCAGAGACTAGCAGCCAGGTGAGGAACACCTGCTGAATGGCACGAGAGAACACCCAGACGTCTTAGTGTGCCCGTGCCAGGGAGAGAACAAAGAATTAGCACAGCAACATTCAACCGCGTTCGGAGCAAGTCAGGATTGGGTCTACTCCGGGGGAGAAAGGGCTCTGGTAGATGAGTTTGTTAAACCCTGTACACTCCGAAGCCTCTCCCCTGAGAATGGCACACACATGAGCATTTTACAGACCCCGAGAAGTTCTGCAATTAGAAAATGTATTCCACACCATCAGGGCAGCTTCCCCATGAGTGTGACCATTGGACCCTTCTTTCCCCATCCCTAACATTTCGTTAGCCCTTTGAGTTTGGGAAAGCAAGTCATCCTGAAATTAAAACCTTACTGTCGTCCCTCCAGCTCAGAGTCAGATGCTGCACTCCTGTCCAGAACAGTAAAAGCCCAACCAAGCCAAAGCCCTCTGAGCTGGGACATGCCCGTGCCCCCCTGAAACGCCAAGTGCAGCCTTGAACTTCAAGGAGAGCCTCGGACATCTGTGCACCAGGCGCGCAGCTCCACGAGACAGGAGGAGCGCGGGTCCCGCGGCCCGGGCTGACCACTGTCCCTGGGGGCGTTCTTGGCCACTGAGCCAAACATCTGCTTTAATCTTGCATTTGGCCACCAAACAGCTCACGGACAGGGCCTCCCATGCCAAAACACGGCTGCGGAGAGCTGCGGTCCCACATCTCATTGCAAGTCCGCTGCCCCAGCCAGTTTTGTACATGGGCTCTGTCATGATGTGGGTGATGGAGCAGGGCACAAAGGCGTGGTGGCTTAGTGGCACAGGAAGACAAAACCACACCCCTCAAGTCAACAGAGCAGACTCACCATTCACAACCAGACACACCACGTGGCTCTGCTTCTCCCTGGTGATGGGGTTGGTGAGGATGACGGTGTAGTTTCCCGTGTCTCTCTCACTCGCCTCCGAGATGGTCAGTACGTGCCCCACTTTAATCGTGTGATTGGACTCCAGGAGTCTTCCATTTTTATACCTATGATTCCAAAAAACAAAAAAACCCGGGAATGAGTGCCATGGAAGCATCCGCCTTCTTGTGAAACAGCACTCTTTATTTCCTCCCAATAGTTACCATTTGATTTCAGGCGGTGGGTAACCCAGCCACCTCACGGGGACTCGGATGCGCGCTCCCACCGTGGCCTCCACTAAGGACTCCATGCCACTCCCAAAAGCAACAAAAGGCTTCTCTGGAAGAAGACAAAAGTCGTTATTCTCATAGGTGTCAACTTTCGGAGAGTGGCTATTGGGCTTGGTTATCGTTATTATTCTTTTTATTTCATGGGAAAAGCCAGAGGCCCTGCGAGGTGAGCAGGTGTGGCTCTGGATCCCCATCCTGTCCCTGCACAGGTCACAGGCCAGCGTCCCCAGGTCCCGGCCTCAGCATCTGCTTTTCTGCTGCCTACTGCACTCGTCAGCCTCCTGGCTCCTCGGGTCTCAGTTCCAGCCCTCGCTCCTCTCTGAGTCTCCCAGGGTGCCTCCTACCCCCTGATACCTCGCCACCTCGCCACACGTTGGGGAGCCTCAGGACTCGGTCCACAGGACTGCTCTAAGTCATCCTCTGACCTCAGAGTTAAAGCCCAGTTACCTGGCTCCTAAATCCATAACTCCAGCCAGATGTCTCTGGGCTCCAGGTTTAGATGCTAAAACCCCCATTGTATGTCTAACGGGCATCTCCATATGAATGCACCCAGCACTGTTTCCCCAAACCCCACGCTCCCCTCCCTGCCCCCTGCCAGTCTTCCATTTCTCAGACACGCCACCATCTGCTGGTGCTCAAGTTCAAAGCCATCGTCCTCTCTTTGCCTCTTGCACCTCATGGCCAACGAACCCATCAGCAATCCTGTGGACGTGCCTCCAAACCACAGCCAGCATCAATCACGCCTCCCTCCTCCATCTCGCCCCTCAGTGATGGCAATTTGCCTAACTGGCCTGTCTACTTCTGCCTTTACTTACCTAAAGTCTCCCCTACAGCAGAGAAATCCTATCAAAACAAAGCCAGAACACCTCTCTCTCCCTCTCTCCCTTGGATCGCATAAAAACTGGAAAACTTCTTTAAAGAGGCAACTGTAACTTAGTTCAAGGATGTTGGCCGTGGCTTACCGTGGACTCTGATGAAAGTGCTGTTCTTCTTGGTCATCAGCCCGCTGGACGCCGCGCAGAAGTACCACCCTTGGTCAGCCCGGGTCACGCTCTCGATCGTCAAGGTGCTCAAGAATTTCTTCATCTCACTCCCAGGTTGCGTCTTTAGCTCCCGGTTCACAACTTTCTTCTGCTGGTGCTGGGGGATAAAAAAGGAGTTGATCGTGCTGACAAGCCTGGCGTGGCATGATCCGGGAGCTTCTAGAAGCCCACAAGATCAAGTCTTTGCCATCAGTGGACACTAGTTACAGGGGATGCTCACATCACGTGGACAACAAATGTGGCTGGTTTCAGGAAAACACTCCTAAGTGGAACCGACTGTTTTACATACTTTACACAGTGAGCATGAGCTGGGTGCCACCGCATAAAGGCAAGCAAACACGGGCTGTGTTAAGAAAAGCTGTGTCTCCCACCACCTCTTAAAGTGCTTTTAAGGCAAAGTAGATCAATCTTCTGGGGAGGGGCCAGCACTCTAGGGCAGCAGATTGAGCCTCCACTTGTGATGCCAGCCTCCCTATGAACACAAGTTCGAGTCCCAGCTGCTCCAATTCCGATCCAGCTCCCTGCTAAGGCACCTGGGAAAGCGCTGGAGGATGGCCCAAGTCCTTGGGGCCCTCCACCCACGTGAGAGACCCAGATGGAGTTCCAGACTCCTGGCTTCAGCCTGGCCCTGCCCTGACCCCTGTGGCCATTTAGGGAGTGAACCAGTGGATGGAAGATCTTTTTCTCTCTGTCTGTCTCTCTCTCTGTGACTTTTCCTTTTAAACAAATAAAATAAAAGTTTTTTTTAAAAAAAAATCTTTGTAGCATAGCGAAATACAATGTGGAAATACGTAATCATGACACAAAACAAACACTCAGCGTGGCTGGAGCAGTGGAGAGAGCTCTCTGAACTGCGTCTTTTTGTGAGTGTTGTACACTGAGTGCAATTCTTTTTAAGTGTGTGTGGGGTGGGGGGAAGGGGTGGTGTTAGACCCTTATAGTTTATCTGGCCAGAGAGCCCCTGTCTCGCCAGCAAACTTCGTGAGGCTTATTATCAAAGCATGCACAGGTCTGGCAGCCAGTTACCTTCAAAGAAGGGTGCTCCCAGTTGAAGTCCAGCCCCACATTCAGCTCGGTTCTCGCTGTGCAGTTTAAGACAAGCTTCTGTCCCACAGACAGCTCCACACCGTGAGGGGGGCTCACTAGCACATCATAAATCCTGTACCCTAAAGCAAATCGGTTGAAAAACGCAATTTGAAGTGAGAGGCAATGCAAACCTACAACTTGGCACAGATTTTTATTTTTTAATAATGCAACTTTAAAAGCTGCCATGTCGTATGTTTCCCTGAAGGCTTCATGGATACCCAGGAAAATGGCCCAGAGAGTTATAGGGTCTCAAAGATGTTGCAGCCCAGTGGGCAGAAAAGGAATCAGCTCCGGTGGTCAGGGGGCCTTCAGTAGACCGCTGAGCTGCCCACAAAACAGATGCAAAGAAAAACTAAATGGATGTCAAGCAGTGGTCTCACCACTGAATTCTTCACAGGCTCCTTCAGCAACTCTTCTTCCTCCTTGTTCTTCGCAAGGAGGGAGAAAAACTCAACTGCGAGTGGGTTTACTTGGAAGAGACGAACAGATGTCCTGAGCTGCCCACAGCATGTGTTGAGTTAATAAACTTCCCTTGTCCCTCACCCTCCGCCTCTTCGTTGTCTGATATTGCGACACAGAAGGGAAGGGCCGTCTTACCTACAACCACGACTATGTACATGATGGACTGGTAAGTCTCATCGTGGATTTTGGCCTCACAGAAGACCATGCCAGCATAGCTGATCATGTAGCTGGGGATGCTGAAACCCTTCTTGCTGTCCCAGGAAATTTTGTCCCCATCAGGAACAAACCTCTTTTCGGGATACCTCTGGGTGATAAAGAAAAAAGAAAATATCAAATATGTGATCCAGGGCTAGCCACAGCACACTGATAATCACTAGAGAATCCATCTTCACTCACAGGAGACAAGTTGGTTTTATCTACTGTCGTTCTGAGCGTTCCTGAAGAACCTGTAGCTCACTGTGGATACTACATCATAAATAGGCTGCCCATCTTAAAATTAGCTTAAAATGATAAAACCTAGGGCATTGTGGCGCAGTGTGTAAAGCTGCCACTGGCAGTGAGGGCAGCCCATATGGGCATCAATTCAAGTCCTGGCTGCTCCACTTCCCATCCAGCTCTCTGCTGTGGCCTGGGATAGCAGTAGAGGATGGCCCAAGTGCTTGGGCCCCTGCACCACGTGGGAGACCTGGAAGAAGCTCCTGGCTCCTGGCTTCGGTCTGATCCAGCCCTGGCTGTTACAACCCTTTGAGGAGTGAACCAGTGGATGGAAGACCTCTCTCTCTGTCTCTGTCTCTCTCCTCTGTAATTTTGCCTTTCAAGTAAATAAATATTTTAAAAATCTGATAAAACCTAAGCAGAGACTGAAGAAGATGTGGCTCACCGCACAGAGTGACACGTTGAGGTTTGACGTGGACCCCAGGCATGGAATCACCATGGTCTTGTTTTTGTTCTCAGTAATGAACACAACACCGTGCTGGTCACTCACAGACGCAATGAACGGAGATCTGTAATCTGGAAGGAAAATCAGTGCCACAGTGAGTCTACAATGTTTACTAGAAGGCCTGGCTGTCCATCAGACGCAGACTCCGCCCAAAGAAGGGAACGGCTCGAAATCTCACACAGGCCAGGCAGTCACAGGTGGTTTGCAGCGGACCTGGGACTCCAGCAATGTGCCACAGGAGGGTACTTGTGTGTGTGCATATGTGTGTTTGCGTGTTCATGTGTGTTTGTGTGTCACAGTGCATGTTGTGTATATGCATGTGAATTGTGTGCATGCGTGTATACATGTGTGTGCATGTGTGGGATGTATGTGTGTGTTCATGTGTGTATTTGTATGTATGCAATGCATGTTGTGTATATGCATGTGTGTATAAATGTATGTGCATGTGTGCATGTTCATGTGTGTGTATGTGTATGCATGTTCAGACGTGTATTTGTATGTATGCAGTGCATGCTGTTTATATGCATGTGAATGTGTGCACGTGTGTGTTCTTGTGTGGTGCATATGTGGTGTATGTGCATGTGTGTACGTGTGTGTGTGTTCATGTGTGAACGTATGTTCATGTGTGTGTATGCAGTGCACATTGTGGATATGCACGTGAATGTGTGTGCATGTGTGTGTGTATGCATGTTTGTGTGCGTGCACTTGTGTGCTTATGTGTATGTGTATCTGTGTGTGTGCGTGTGTGTATGCATGTGGATGGGTATATGTGTGCACACATGTGCATGGGTGCATGCATGTGTATACATGTGTGTGCATGTGTTTATGTGTGCATGTATGTGTGTGTGCATGTGTGTGGGTGGGTATATTGTGTGAATGTGTGCACCTGTGTCATTGGTGTGTGTATGTGTGTGCATATGTGTGAGTATATGAAAAATGTGGAAGACAACTCCCAGAATGAGGGTAACTCTTTTCTGCAAGAAACATCAGCAAGTACAACATATGTTATGGCTATCACATTTTGACAGCCTGATCTTTACAATTTTTTTAAAATGAAACATCTAATTGAAAATTTAATATTAAATCTCTATACTTAACCTGCAACTTTTACTGGCATTAAAAAACTAATCTTCAATCTCTTTAGGCAATTAACATAAATGTCATGAAGATGAATGAATCATCACAAAAGATCTTTAACAGAAAATAACTAACGATCTTTTAGCATTGGCCCAATTATGCAAGAGATGCTTAGGTGGTCATTTTACGACTGTGAAGACCACAGGGGACGTCAACGATGCTCCTCACACGGTCACTGCGTGTAGTTCAGAGTCAATGTCAACGCATCCTCAGGCAGAGCATGAGGAGAGAAAGGGGGGGAGGCTAAGAGAAAACCCGAAGAGGCTTCACAGTTGTTCCGGCGCTATCCACGCGGTGTTGGCGAGCCGCTGGGGAGCCACTGCACCCCGAGACAGAGTCGAGGCGCTGTGGAGCCCCGCCGGAAACCTCAGAGAACTTCTCACGCTGCCATGCCCCAGTGTTTGCAGAGCACTGGGTGAGGGCCGGCAAAGGAAAGAGTTAACTCAACCAAAGGAACAGAGGCAGCGAGCAGCCTGCAGCAGCCCAGGCTCCACTTCCTTCCCAGCTGGAAAACTCGGAGAAGCAGCCAATCTAGCCCACCACATGCCATAGCCATTATCTTCTGAGCCAGGGCTGGCTCCCCGGCTCCATCCATGGCTGCAGGAAGTAAGGTGGGGGGCAGAGGGGGCGGTGAAGTCTTCTCCATAGGGAACACTGTAGTGTTTGCTTTCCCATTGTCCAACTTCACAGGCCGAAATCTGGACAGCTCTACTCTTAGAACATCAGGGCTTAGACAGGAAGCAGAACTCGATGCCATCCCCAAGACAGGTAGTGCGCAAATAAACAGTGCTAGAAGTTGCTACTACTTAACACTGTCTCCCGTTCGTCCTCATCTTACGAACTACTACCTAACTTGCACACGGAGCCAGCCTTTGGAAGACAAACCAACCTCTTGACCTAAGACTAAAGCTATTCTGCAAAGCAATTCTATTTCAGTGTCCCCCCCCCCCCAAAAAAAAAGGAAATAAACAAAAGAAACCCAAACAACCACCCATCCTCTCAAAATAAAATATTTACTGTAACTCGTGGAATGAATTTTCTCATGTCTCCAGGTTTCCTGACTTGGGCAGAAGGAAATAAGCATATTCAGTGGGAGAGGCTGATCTCCTAGTCTTTCCAGACAGGCTGAACGCAGGAAATCCTTGCAATCTCCTGAGCGAGCCTCCTCTCCCAGGGCTGCCAGATCAAAAGGAGCCAGAAATTCTCCAAGACCCCAGCCCTGCCTCTCTCGCTGGGGGAGGCAAGCACAGACACACAGAATTCTATCTGGGATGGGCTCACCCTAGGCAAAAATAATTCTCAAGCGTTGTGCAACACAGGAGTGTCACAGGCTGTCCTGCTGCCCTGCCCGGCCCGTATCGCACTACTGAAATGTGAGCGGAGACAGGGGAGTGTGTTTCTCAAGGCTGATGAGATTCTTATCCCGGAAAAAAAAAAAAAGAGTCCAAATCCTCTTCAGCTGCCTCAAATCCTCTGGGAAACGAAGAGGCACAGAAAGGGTTAAACAAAATGTCTTCAAAAGCTCATCCTCACGGAAAAGAAAAATATTCAGCCTATCCAAGCAAAATATGATGCAACGCTTACTTTCCCCCCAATTACACAGAACGATGGGTATCCTGGTTGAGTCGGGCTCTCACAGGAAGACTGGGGTAGTGTAAGACTTTGAAAACACAGAAGAAAGTGCGCACCACCCCGCAAAGCCAGGACGTGGGTAACACTGCCGTGCTGATGCTCAGCTGGCCTGCCTGGCATCAACCCCAAATCTAAAGGCCAATCAGACCATGTAAGTGAAGGAGAGGGACACTCTCATCAAAGGGTCCTTGGAGGCAGTCTTTACCCACTGATACTCAAGCAGGGGAACTGTCGTCTCCACGAAGGCTAAGCAGGAAGTCCCTCCACCCCGCAGAACTCCAGAGCCCGCGGTTCTTACCCTACACATTCTTCAGAGAACTCCTCTCTGTGGTAGATAAACTATCTCACCACAGGGGCCGCCCCACCATTCACCTCCAAATCATCCTCAATTTCAAAGATTTCCAGCTTTTTGCAAATACCAGAAGGCTCTTTTTATGAGCCTCTGTAGCCAAAGGTGAACACGGATTCACCTTCGACACAGAGATAAGAATCAAACTAGTTGAGCAAACGCGAGACAGCTCCAGAGCTAACCCATGAGTCATTTCTCAAGGAGGCTGTCGCAGAGGAGAGTTCTCTATAATCCGTTTGGCCAACAGCGTTAGAGCGAGACTTCTCTTGGACTCCATTCTTCTTTGTGCCTATTGGGTTTTGCCGCCAGCAAATCAAAATGGGAATGAATTCTGGTCCAATGCTTACCTTGAACATAGACATAAACAACAGATGCCATATTGGTGTCCTGGTAGAAGCACTTGTACGTGCCGGTGTCATTGGCGATGACTTTGGGAATTGTGAGTGTCTTGCAGAACAAGTCATCACTGCACTCTGTCACCTCCACCCTCTCCTCGGAGCCGCTCTGATGGTTGGGCCAGAGCCAGTCCAACTCCCGCTGGCCCCTGAAAGAATCAATCCAGGGAGGTTTAGTGGCAGGTGCTACACTATGAGACTGGTTCTAAGAAAACAGAAGGTTGGGTCCTGAAGCTTGGGCAAACTCCTCAACAGACAGAGCAAAACCCTTCAACCAACAATGGCAGATCAGATGAACATTTGACAAAAAGCCACAGACTCCACTTGAAAACCCACTTAGAGGGTTTCCAGAGGTTCCCATTAATTCAGGCATTCATTGAGTTAGCATATGTTGATTTGAGCAACCACGATGTGCCAAGCATTTTGAAGGGCTGGGGATACAGCAGTGAACAGGTCAGACAAAAATCAACACCTTTTTGGAACCTTAATCTAACTGGAGGACATAAACAAAAAGCATTAAAGGTGGTGATAGGACTGGGGGACCAAACAGAGAAGAGAGAGAAAAGAGTGGGCAGTTCTGGATGAAGTTGGCCACGTGGATCTGAGGAACCACAGTGCTCCAGCAGGGGGACAGCATACGCGAACCCTCGGCACGGGTGTGCAACCAGGGTATCAGGACCAGCAGGGAAGCCACACAGCCAGGGCAGAGCGGGCACTGAGGGGTGAGGGGTGAGGTCGGGAAGGGGAGCCTTGGAGGACTTGGTAAGGACTGCGTTAAAACACAGACTGCTCCCGCAGCAGCCTTCCACCACCAGCTCCCAAGGAGCACAGTCGCCCCCAAGAACACCTTCCTTTAGAAAACTTGAAATCTCCATGAAGCTGCAGCCATCAGCCCATTCATGGCCTCTTCAGAACCCAAGACGGCTTTGTGCAGAGTCGCCAAAAGAGTGGGATCTTTGAGGATCTTAAACAACCTTTGTTTTCAAGGTGAGAACGAGGACAGTCTACCTGAATGTGTCTTGAGCTAGCAAAACTATCAAAACAGCGCCAGCTACACGTTTTGCCCCAAGGGCTATTTATTGGCAACTTGCCCTGGATCAGGGGAATGGGGGATCCTTTTGCCCTTTGCAATCTACAACAGCTGTCCCAAGGTCTTCTATCTTTCCTCCGCAGACAAGGTTTGCAAGGCAAAATTTAAGGATCTCTTCCTCTTGTCAAAGAGACGTTTTTCCAGGCATGAGAATGACTTCGAACTGGCACACGGGGAGACAGGCAGCCCAGGTCACCCAGCCACAGCACACGGCCCATGTCTCACGCAGAACATTCTCTCATATTCACAATATGTTGCATTGCTCCTACCACAGTCAGGATTTTATCATGAAACACATGCCTAAAAAGATGTCCAGGAGCCAGGCTGAGTGTGCTAAATACAGCCCAAGCATCTACACCTTTAAGGGTATGTCTGCAACCTGGTGTATGCATTCAACATTTATTGAGTGCTCACTATGTACTAGGTGCTTTGCTGGTTTGTGTGTGTGTGTATGTGTGTGCAGAGCATAGTAGAAAAATATACCAGCCAAACAGTAGAGAATATTTGATATAAAACGTGTCCCATTGTTGCATTACATCAGTTCTTAGCCACCTCCCTACACGTGAACAATTGCTACAAATTTATTATAATTCTGCTGTCACAGAAGTTACCTTCCCTCAAAAAGCAATGAGGTCTTTCACACAGGAAATACTAATCTAAAATGAATCCTTACCTGCAAGTAATTTGGAGAGTTGAATTTGCCATAATTGTAAGGATGTCTTTTTGTGTGCTGAGGGTGGGTGACTCCAGTGAGACACCAGGCAAACCTGGAAACAAATGAAATGAATGAGCGGTTCTGCCACTTAGCTGGACTCATTAGGAAACACCTTCCATGAACGACTCATACTCTGTACTGTAAAAGGCCCCTTCAGCAATGCATTGTGTCTAAGTGGGGATTTACTTTCCACCATTCCCAGTAAAAGTTCACAAGCTGTGTCATAACAGGAAGAATGGGCAGATGCTCATACATGAACACAACAGCGCTGCAATTCATGGAGCCAGGGTGGAGTTCCTGTTTTCCTGCATTGCCAACTTCAAGGTCTTACAAAAGGATGTGGGACATTGAAACCAAATGAACCTTCAGCTGATGACCTCACCCTTCTGGAAAGGACCCACTGACATTTCTTATAAAACATAGGATGTCCACATTGGCCTAAACTGCTGATTAATGAATACCGCTTGGAGAGATTACTGTGCAGCTCATCTGTGTTCCCTAAAGGGGGAGGGGAGTGTTATAGCTTTGTCTCGTTTTCCTTTATGATGCTCCAGTGTGCTTCTTCTGCAACCGATGTGTCAAGGTGGAAATAACAGCTTGTACAGACTGTGCATTAAAGCTGGGGAGAGCAACCGAGGGAGAGAGGCTGTGTTCCAGTTCCTAACACACCCCTGCATATTAACACACTCTGTGCCAGCAGGACTCAACCAAGCATCATGATAACGAATTCCGACTGCGAGCTCCCAACCTACTCATCAAAGCTCTGAGCCTAGCCTGACATCAAGCTTGCAACACAAGAACCTTGTCTTCATCCAAAGACTCAGGAGCCAGGGACGTGGCACAGGATGGATTCTTCACCATGGATCAGTCCACAGCAAGACAGCAGAGTTCTCCATCCACCACACGCCAAGGGCCACCACGTGTTGACAAAGCATCAGAGAAAAACTGTCCACCAGGCTAGGGTCTTCGCAGACATCAAGGTCTTCAAAACAGCAGCTCAAAAACTCGTGTAGACACTGGAGCCGTCAAGGTGCAGGTTAAGAGCTCCACGTTGTGGCATAACGGGTAAAGCCGCCGCTGCAGTCTGCATGGCCGGCAGCCCTTAGGGGCGCCAGTTTGAGTCCCAGCTGCTCCACTTCCGATCCAGCTCCCTGCTAATGGCCTGGGAAAAGCAGCGAGAGTTGGACCTCTGCCATCTACGTGGGAGACCTGGAAGAAGTTCCTGGCTCCCGGTTTTGGCCTGGCCCGGCACTGACCATTGCAGCCATCTGGGGAGTGAATGAGTAGATGGAAGATCTCTCTCTCTAAACAATCGATCTTTAAATAAATAAATAAAGCCTTCTGTCCCCCACTGGAGTTTGAGACCTGCCTCTGGCTCCCAGCTCTAGCACCCAGCTAACAGAGGCTCCAGGAATTGGGCTCCCGCCATTCCTGTGGCACATCTGGATTGAGTTCCTGGTTCCCAGCTTCATTCTGGCCAAGGCCAAGTCCTATCCCAGTCCGAGCTATTGCAGGCATCTGGGGCAGGAACCAGCAGGTGGAGTTGGTTCTACCCCAGATCTCTGTCTCTCTCTGTGCTGTCTCTCTGGCTCTTAAATATATAAACAAACAAAAAAATTTTTTTAAAAAATCACTCAAGCTTTCCAATTCACATCAACTAAGAACAAATGACTCTCTAGGCCTAAACTAGCCTTGACCTTGCTGGGCAAATAAGAGGGTATGAGCAAATCTGAGCGAGTGTGAATAAAGAGAGAATAAGCAAATATCCAGTGTAAACACCCAGTGCAATGAACCTGTGCACCCCCATGTGCACAACTGCAGGCAAAACCAACAACTGTGTGTGTCTCCTCCACACACCTATACAGATGTGCAAAACTGGCTGCTGACCTAACTGTACATTTGCTGATGGCTAACACAGCTTTTTCAGAAAAACACCTAGAAATCGAATGACATCAATCAATCTCAGACAGTAGTTGGCCGACCCTGGTCCTGCCTTCCTGGGTTTGGAGCCGTGCGCCTGAAACTTTAGGCTGTGTCCGAATATCCCCCAGATCCACCAATTCGCATGTGAACAAGCATTTCAGGTGCCTCTGACACAGAGGGCTCGCCCCGGGACAGCGGCAGGTCTTGGCAGTCAGCCATGTTGAATTCATTCGCACGACACTTTTCCATATGAAGTAAGAACAGTAAAGCAGAGGAGAAGCCTTCCCTTTGTCTGAGACAGGAGAAAATGAACACAATTCAAATAAATGGCACAGCTTTCAAGCCTGACTGGGAAAACCTAGGTTGAGAAACACGCTCGAAGCAGTAACTTACTACACCTCACACACAAGTCTGAGTAGGAAGACACCTGTTAATTGGGCACATTGGTGTGAGACCAAAAAAAAAAAAAAAATAGTAAAGCGAGTAGGCTCTTAATAAGCTATGCTCACCCCCAGCACCAAGCTATGAACTCTTGAAAGTCTCCTAAAAGCCATTACTACAGGTTCACTCACATTCTAGCTATGCAAATTAGCTATGCAAAAAAAAAAAAAATTAAGCTATGCCCTCTATTCACAGGAAGCCAAGAAAACACCAGCGTATTCGAGTCCTGTCTACAGTGAGAATCCATTCCACAAGGCTATGCTGACATCAACTTCATCTCCTCAGGCCAGTGCTCAATTTTTTGGTTTTTCTCCACTAAGCTTCATTCACTGTCACGGGCAAGGTTGAGTTCTTACTCTCCAGGAAGGTATAAGAAAGTAACTGTAACAGGTGCACGTGCCAGCACTCAATAAAAAGCCCTTCTACGTTCAAATCCCATAACCAACGTTAGTTAATTTGTGCACTGTTACCTAACTTCCAGCTCAAGGCCAGGGAAGCAAACCAACAGTTCTTCTGTCTCTAGAATTTGATGGCACCAATTACAGCCCAATCTCAATGAAGCAAGTCACCCGCTCCCAAAGGGTAGCCGCACATTGTACAAGGGCAACCTGATCATCTAGAAGGAACCCCGGGCTTACAGGCAACCGGCTTCTTTGTGGGATACAGAGCAGCCACATGTCTCAGGCTCCTGTTCCCTTCCCAGAACCCGGGTTGGGGGAAGAGCGTCCATGGTGGAGCTGACCCTCATGAGCCGAGTCATTATCAAGACAATTCCATAAAGGCAGAGAGAGGCTCTTGGGACTGTGTAGGAGTGCCAGCGACTTTGAAGACATGGGAGCCATTGTTTCCAACCAAGTGTAAGGAACTTTTTCCTGGCTTTGTTCGACTTCTGTTCCTTTCTCTGATCCTCCTCTTTTCTCACCCTCCAGAGGGTGGAGATCTGGGAGTCAGAGGCTGGGACTGCGCAGAGGAGGGGTGAGGAGGAAAAGGGGAGGAGTTGGGGAGAGAGAGGGGACAGCGACCACATCAAGCAGGTGTGTGATTCCCGTCTTGAAAGAGGCAGGAGTTTAGGTGGCAAGGAGAGTGACCCGTGACGCTGGCACCAAGCCCCGCGGAGCAAGGTTTCTGAACTTGAACTTCTGTGTGCTAACCCCAAATCCTCCAGCCCTTTGAGAAACGTCAGCTCGCTCTACAAGGGAAGCTGTTACTATGAGACCCTCGGGGAAGCCGTCACCGCCCCGGGGTTCAGCCCCGAGGACCCCTCTTCTCTCTGCGAGGAGAGCGGCGTCAGGCACCAAAGAAGGAAATCAAGTTTCCTGCCCTCGGAGCCCAGCTCCTACGATTGGGATGCGCTGGAGCGTCCGAGCCGCAGGGGAACCGCGCGCCGGGGCCGGCTCGAGTCCCGCAGAGGCGCACCGAACGCACGATGCGCGCCGGGGCGGGAGTGGCCAGCGCAGTCCGACCACGCGGTGCAGGCTGCCCACTGCCGCCTCCCCGGCGTCCGAAGGTGTGCGCGGGACACCCTCCAGAGGAGGCGGCGGTCCGAGAGCAGCGGCGTGGGGAAAGACCGGGGCGAGAGCTCCAGGGACCACTTGCGGCGCGCACGCGGGCCGGCGTCTGAGCCTCGGCTTCCCGGTTGAGAATTGCAAGGCGCCCAGGTGCCGAGTTCCAGCCTGCGAGTCGGCTCGGGCCTCCCGGTCGTCTGGGCATCCCCATCTCTCCGCCCGCCCCGACCTCTCCACCTGGCTCCGAGGGAGTGGGCTCCTTACCCACAGAGGCGGCCCGGGTCTCCACGCAGAGCCACAGAGCGACGGCCAGCAGCGCCTTGCTCGCCATCCCGCACCTCGCGCGGGGCGCGGTGCCCAGAACTCGCGCGCCGCCGCTGGCTCCCCGCGCCTAGCCCCGCGAAGAGGGTGCCGAGGGGCGCGGGCCGCCTCGCAGCGCGGGACCCCGGAGCGCGCAGGGCTAGGGCACTGCGGCCGCAGGGGCGTCTGCGGGTGCGGGCAGGCGAGGAAATCCTGGCTGCGGGACTGGCTCAGGGCTTTCTGTGGAGCGCCCAAGGGATGGCCCGCGCGGGCGCTTGAGACGCGGCGTTCGCACTGAACCTGAGCTCACGCTGTCCGGACACTCAGCGCTGGGTGGGAGCCGCCGGACCCGAAACTTAGAGTGTGGGGGCGGGGCCGGGGCGGGGGCGGGGCGGGGCTCCCTGTGCTGCGGGCTCCGCCCCCTGCCCTGGTCCTGGGCGGGGATCCCGGGCTCCCCGCGCCTCTCCCGCCGCGCGCGGCCCGGGGAAGAATGTCCCTGCGCAACAGGTCGGTTTCAGCTGCACGGAGACGCGGCGCGCAGCGGCTGTGGGCCACTCCGAGGCTCAGTCGGTGCTGGCCTCCGAGGTTGGGGAGCGCCACCCGGAGCGCAGGAGCCACTTGGCGCCCTCGCGAGGCGCGTCCGAGCGGTCGGTGCTGATCCGGAGTTCGGGAGCGAGCGGCGGGGCTGCCGCCGGTGGCCTTGGGGTTTTCTGTCCGAGTGCCCGTTCTGCCCGCTTTAGAGCCCGCAGCTGAAGTTGTAAATCCGAACTTGGATGCCTTTAAGCAGAACGCCCACTTGCGCAGTTCGCGACGGCCTGGCCATTGCATCTTTTACCCGGAGGTCTCGGGTTGCCGGCAGTTACCTGCGCAGCCCCCGGAAAGGCGTTCGCGTTGGAGATGTCTGCTTGCCTCTGCCCTAGACACCTACAACGCGAGTCGGGGAGCGCGAGGAACCCAGGGCTCGTCCCACGGGGAAGCGCCGCTCCGGAGCGGGAGCCCCCCGCGGGCCCTGGGCCAGGGCCCTGCCCAGAGCAGAGCTTGCAGCCCGGCCGGCTCTGGGCTCCGGCGGGCTTCACCGGGGCAGCCCCGAAGCCGAGGCCAAGCCTCGAGGCTGTCCCCGCGCGCGTGGGCCACCGTGCGCTTCTGAATACGCACCTTGCGTCTGGCGTTCTCCGCGCTTCTGCGCACACCTGGAGGGTGGCGCCAGGTGTCTCCTACCTTCGTGAAATGTGGACTTCCCAGGTGCAGGCCAGGTGCTTTAAAAATGACAATGAATGAACTTCCTTCAGCGAAAGGAGGAAGCAAAGTGACCCTTTCTATGTTAAACCCACCGAGGCTGATTGCACACAATTAATGCAAAGTGCTGCTTCTCCCCCTCAATTGAAAAATTTTTACTGTGTGGATGCTTCTGAGTTTCCAGGTTGACACTTGAAATAGACTAACGCTGTCTGAAGTACAATGCATGCATCTGGTTAAGATTGTTTTGGAAAAATAGGGAGAGGTGAAAAGACCTTTCTCTGCAAAAACAAGCAGGTTGAAATTTCCGTTTCTCCAAGTTCATTCTGCACACGCGTGGGTATAGTTTTGCTCCCCGTCCTTCCACATAGGGTAGCTTGGGAGAAATGTTTCAAGCCTTGACTTTTTTTTTTTTTTCACTTGGAAATGCACCTTGAAGATCATTCCACCGCAACAGTTTAAGCTCCATCTGGTTCTTTCTGGTGTGGCGTGGGGTCTCGCTGTATGGACAGATTAATATTTCGTCTACGAGGCATCCATTTGGGGGGGGGGGGCTTCCTAAACAAACTTGGCTCTTCCTGCTGGTCAACTCAGCCAGAAAAACACAGAAAAACAGGGTGGGCTCCGCCAGAGCTGGACAAAGGGGGGGGGGATGGACCTGGCTTGGAAGGGGGTGGTTTTCCTTCCTCCCCACCTCTCCCCCAGCCTTATTTACAATTCATGACACACGCCTCACTTAGGCAGATAGTGTCTCCTCCAAACGCAAACCAGAACCTGCAGACCCCAACAGTAATAGCCCCGTAGAAGCCTCAGAGGAAATGATGCAGCTTTGATGCCGCAGGACCAGAGTTTGGCAGCGTCTACCGCCTTCCCTCCCACACGGCGCTCAGACTGGTGTTCATGAAAAACAGCCCAGCCGATTTTTCTTTCAAAGTCTCTTCTGAGTGCAGGGCCCTCCCCTTATCTGGCACTGCAAGGGAGTGATTCCTAGGTCACTCCCGCAGTACAGATGTGGCCACCCCCTGGCGAAGTGCCCTGGCGAGTGTGTTCAGCACCCCATAGCTGCCGTTCACCACCCCCGGTCCGTGGAGAAGCAGCAGAGGGATGGGTAAATGCACAAATTCCGGAGCCATGCCGCACGGGCTGGACTCCCAGGTCCACCATATCCACTGTGTGATTTTTGACCAACTTCCTGGGTACCTGTCCATGGAGCGCAGGAAACATCAGAGCAGTTTTTGCAGGGATTAATCGAATTCCTGTGTGGAAGGGGCTTGGACTGGGAGCCAGCAGCTGGTGAACACAGGTAAGCAGGTGCACTTTAAAAACCCTTCTGCAGAGACCTCCTACTACTGCCCACTGACCCCTGCGGGCTGCTGAGAGCTACACTCAGATAAGACTCCTTCCATCCACAGCGGCTCCTAAGCACCTACTGTGCACGAAGCCCTGGAGTTGGGATATGGAAGGGGGGTCACCACAGCAACTTCACCCCGGCAAATCTAATTTAGTCACAGAGATTTCTCTGTCTCCAGCTACTCCTGGGGACGTGGGCACACAGAATATACATTGTTCAGATCCAGAGCAGGCTGCAGTAATTACACGCTGGGAGCCCCAAATTTGGTTACATCACCACCAGCTTGTTGGACTGCAGATATGAACAAGTAGACGTGGAGATTGGCAAAAAGGGTTAGTAGATGTGGGAGTTGAGTAAGGATTCGTTTTACTCTTCTGTCTACATTCACAAGCTTAAGATTGTACAAGTGTGCAAAGAATTTCCATTTCAAGTAACTACAATCAAGCGAGAGTAGCCCCACCAACCTTCCCACTGTCAGGGTCTTGGTACCGTGGGAACAAGGACTTGGAGTGACCTTGAAGGAGCTTTTCACAGTTGCAGGCATCGGTTTCTCCATTTGTAAACGAGAATGGTCGTCCTTACCTAGCCTGCCTGAAGGATTGCCCTAAGACCCACATGAGAAAGTGCCGTGTAAACTGTAAAATGCTCACTACCTGTGCCGAAGGTCTTAAGATTTTCCCAGTAGATACGAAATCTCTTTCTTAAGTGTTAGTGACTAAGGCTGGTGTCTTACACTACACCCTTATCTCCCCAAAATTGTTTCTGATGTTCAGAAAAAAGCATTTCCTGCCTTTTTAGAAATATAGATATAGGGATCGATGCACAGATGGAGAAGAGACAAACTGACGAAAGAACAGTTGACAGAAATGCCTAGAATATGCACCAAACAAAGGTCTCCTTTTGGGAACCAGCCAAGACAGAAAGGCCAGTGGTCGGGGATTTACATCTTGGGCTTCAGATAGTTCTGTAATATTTTTTCCATGTAAGAAAGCTTTCCTGTTCCAAGGAAGAACTATAAATCTAGAGCAGTTCTCTCTCCCCATGGCTCTTCTAGGAATATCTTCCAATATTGCCATTATTGATGACATATTTGCACGACACCCTTGTGTTGGCGTCATGCCTTTGGCTTCCCATGGCCGTCTACTTCTGACTCACCAGCCAGATGTTGCTTGAGTTCCGTGGCCCATCTCTTCTCATGACTACTGTGCCTTGGGAGATTCTGTGCACATCTTTTAATTACGTCTGTAGCTGAAAATACATTTCAGTGGTAAAGGGGAAAATGTGGTGTTGCCACAAAGCCCGACCTGGCCTCTCTTGGATGTTTCCATCAGTGTCCAATTTTATTCACAAAGTCTAATAAACCAAACATAACCCCTCCTTCTTTTATGATGAGAAATTCTGATTAAACCGAGCTTCATATCTTGCTCCTTGCCAAGGAAAAAGTCTTCATTCCCATGAATATTTATTATACCTGTGTTTTATCCCAAACTCCCCCATGTAGTTTATTGAAATACCTCACATAAGGATAAATGTAATGATTCTAAAGTGCACAGGCTATGTAGGCAATTTAAATAACTGAAAATCCATCCAGGGCCAGACAAGGGTCCTGGAAAACGTAAAGGCCGCCAGCACTTGTGGCGCACATGACTGGGGCAGCTCCACTTTCAATGTTTTCCTCCATCACTCCCTCTATGTCCCAGGCGGCCTGCAATCACTGGTAGTATGCTCCAGAAAGAGGAGACGCAAAGGGGGAAAAAGTTGCTTTTCATTTAGCAAATGCTTCTTAGTCTTTCTGAAAAATTGTTGTTTTATCTTTTTGCGAAGAACTAATGCAGCTTTTCACCATTATTTAGCATTATGATAAATGCCAACACAGCCTTTGCTTTTTAAAATGATGATAAAGAAGAATAGATCTTCAGCACATTTATGATGCTTCTTGGATTATCTTCTTTAATTCTGGTGAAAACTTAATAGAGAAGATCCTGGAATTATTCCCATAGAATGTGAGAGTCAGGGTGATGTCTAGGTTTAGGTAACTTTCCCAGTGTCCCACCACTGTGAAGGGGTGGACTCAGCATTTGAAAGCAGAGAGGTTAAGCCTCCGGACAGAGCCTTGCAAGCACACACAATCTCTTGCTAAAGCTTGGTCCCATTCCAAGCATGAAGCTGGGTGAGCTAATGGTTTCCTCAGCAGGTGGTGGTGATCACTCCCACTTTATAGGCAAATGGGAGGCTGAGGATTCCAGAGGAGAGGCACTTGGAGGCAGCTGACCAACTCAAGCTCCCCAGCTTCACTGAACGAATCTCTTCTGCCCTCAGACCACTGACCTCCCCTGCCAGAGGAAGGCAGCTGCCTCCAGACAATCATTGCCCATGCAGAGCGTTTCCCTTCTGCTCTGTCTTCCTGGACATTCTTCTATACCCAGATCAAATGTCCCTCCTGAATGCCATGTTCCATTTTCCACTCAGTGTCTTCCTCACCTGAGAGAAACGGGCAAAGGCTGGGTGTTCCCTGAGCAAGTGACTAAGTATAGAGGATGGTTGCTAAGGTGCAATAAAGATGGTTCAGGGTGTGAGGGTGATACTTATTTAATAAAATCCACTTTGTGGACTATTATGATGGGCTACTGTAAAGACAACTGTCTATATAAAGTCTATGGTAGGCAAAGTAGAATTTATGATTATCATGAAGCCACTTTAAATTTCATAGTCACACATGAAATCAGTAAATCCAAAATTACACTGAATTTAAACTTTTTAAACTGAATAGTCCATGCTATTTTGTTATTCCCAAAAGTAGGACATCACTTTCCTTTTCTGATATACCTAGAGAACTTGTATGATATAGAATAATACAGCCATCTCTTTATGAGATTGCTTCTTCCCCTCAGAAGTGGGGTTTTTTCCCACATTTCTTTCCAGTCTCAGTGTGTCATCCTGTTATTTTCCTCCATGGTTTTGTCAATTCTGCCCTCTCTTCACAGTTAAAAACAAAACCAAAATGACCAGACTTCACATCCTCATTCCATACTGTCCATAAAAACACAAAACATCTTGGCCAGCAGCTCTTTTTTAAACAGATTTTTTAAAATTATTTGAGAGGAAGAGTTACAGACAGAGAGAGGGAGTGTCAGAGAGGTCTTTCTTCTGCTGGTTCAATCCCCAGATGGTCACAATGGCCAGAGCTGGCCTGATCAGAAGCCAGGAGCCAAGAGCTTCTTCTGGATCTCCCATGCAGGTGCAGGGGCCCGAGCACTTTGGCCATTTTCCATTGCTTTCCCAGGTGTATTAGCAGGGAGCTGGATGGGAAGAGAAGCAGCCAGGACATGAACTGCGTCCATATGGCATGCCAGCGCTGTAGGTGGAGGCTTAACCTACCACAACACAGCACTGGCCCCTGGCCAAAAGTTCTTCAGAAATGAAAAGGAAGTCTCTTGACCTTGCCAAATGTCTTACATGTCATTGCTCTATTACTAAACCAACTCCTGGTGGTGTGAAGGGGCTGACAGACTCTTGTTGATCAGAGCCCACCTTTGTGATTAAGAATTGGTCAGTGATTACCAAATGATGTAATTAAAATGGGGAAGGGCCAGTTTCTCAAAGTCTGAAGACTTTTGTGGAAAACAAGGAGAAATAGAAGTTTAGGAGACAACTCATAAATGACCATTGTGTCTCATACTCTAGGAACCCTAGTCTCTTTTGCAACATCCGTGATTGTCTGCTTTACATCAGATTACCTGAGTGTGCATATCTGTCTTGCCTCATTGTATTTTGAGGTAGAAGACGCAATAGTAGAGTTTTCATAACTTTTTTGAACTTCCAAATAATTAAAGACAAACATTTCCTTCTTGCTCACCCCTAATGGCATCGTCATGCAAGAGCTAACATACATTGAGTTCCCATGTTGTAAGCACATTGCATGCACTGGTCCCCCTAATTCTCCCCACTGACCCCTCATCTCCAGGATGCAGACACCAGCATCTGGAGCAGTTAAGGAACATGTCCACCACCAGGTGCCTTGTGTGTGGTGGAGCCAGAATTTGAGCCAACCAGTGTAAATGCAAAGTCTACACCCAAGCAGGTTCATACCTGGTCATATTTATTGATTCTCTCAATCAAATACACCTCCTGCTAAAACCTTCTATGAAAAACCACTGCTTGTCTCGCTGCCTTCTCTTGTCTGTATCACTAGATCTTGCTAATTCTTCTATCCTAACGTAGCTGTCCTTTTTCACTTCTTCTTATGTAAGTTGGCCGTCTAAGTTCTCTTGTTTCTTTGCTAGACTTCTAGAATAATATGTTTGAAGGCCAATCAATCTTATCTTCATCCCAAACTCTTCTCCTCGCCTCGGTACACCTCTTTCTGGCCTTATCTGTATTTTCGAAAGCTGATGTCTTTCAGTTTATAATTAAAATGGAAGGCAGCTATGCTCACCACTATACCACCAACGCAGTTTATAATTAAAATGGACTGGGACCATCAGGCATGAATGCTGGGTCCTACCTGGGGTTGCCCTTGACAATGCCCTTGGGAACAGGATGACAATGACTGTGATGTGTTCATCTGCTGAGCTTGAACTACAGACTCCACGGACCCAGATCCTGGCTTCAGTCAGCAAACTGTTAACCACTAAAGACAATTCTAGCTATTTGTATCTTGAAGCTCTATTGAAAAGATTCTCTACAACCAAATGTGGTAATGTACAGAACTTCTCCCAGCATGTAACAGTGACAGGGTTTTCCCAAGCTGCCAACACCCCGAGATTTTATCCAACATTACACTAAAAAAATTATGTATTTATTTTGAAAGGCACAGTTACAGAGAGAGGGAAAGGGAGAGAGAGAGATCCTCCATCCACTGGTTCACTCCCCAAATGGCCGCAACAGCTGGGGTCAGATCAGGTGGAAGCCAGGACCCTGGAACTCCATCCAGGTATCCCACATGCATGGCAGAGTCCCAAGCACTTGGATCATGTTCCTCTGCTTTCCCAGACACACCAGCAGGGAGCTGGATCAGAACGGAGCCCCAGGACCCAAACCTGAGCTCCAGTATGAGATGGCAGCCTTGCGGGTGGCAGCCAGAGACACATGTGTCACAGGTGCTGGCCTAATCCAGTGCATCGTGACATTTTAAAGCAACCTTGAGTGTTTCCAATTATGATCTGATATTTGACACCACGAAATATCTCTACCTCTGATAAAAAGGTGATTTCAGGAAAGTGAAAGAGTTTGAAGTAGAAAACCTGGCGACTATGAGCAGTAAGTTTTCATGCTAACTGACAGTAGTCCTAGGCAGTGATACTTCTCTTAGAAGCTCTGTGGATCTCCTAAAGCTCTTCTGGAGATTCACCTCTTTTATCAAAATCCACAAGGACAGGTCCTTCAGAGATAAGTATTTCTCTGCCCCGGGCTTCCACCGACACTGCTGGGACCCAGTGGATGGAAGTTTCTAGAAGCCCTATTGCTTGCATGATCCTGTGCAACGATGCCTTTCATGTCTCTGCCAAACTCTCCTCCAGCGTCCAATACCATTTTCTCCACCATCCTAAGCGCCCACTGGGAACCCTGTCAAATGCCGCCAGGCTTGGACCAGTCATCTCTTCTGTATGGTTGTGGCTTCTCTTCATGCTTCTCAAAGTCCTAACCAATCTGAAGCCACTCCTACATTGCTGAGTATTCGTTATGGTAATATCTCACTTTCAGGCACGATGTCTGCATAATTAAGGACTCCAAAACCCAGTGGCTTCAAACTAGGAGCCGGTATTATCTCAGCATTCCTGTGGAACAAGAGTGTTGGGGCAGATTGACTGGTTGTTCTGGTTGGGGTCTCTCATCGGTTTGCAATCAAGACTTCAGCCAGGGACGCAGGCATGTGGAAGCTCAACCTGGCCTAAAGAACCCATTTCTGGTGAGACTCGTTCTCACTCCTGTCCGCAGGACGACACAGGGGCTCGCTGGCTGTCGGGATTCCTACAGGGTACCTGAGTGTTCCATGAATGAATCTGATCTCCCTACAGCCAATGACCAAAGAAAGATAGCCACGTGGATGCCACAAGCCCTGTCACATAATCTGTTAGCTCACAAGTCAGCTGTAGTCAGTGTGGAAGAGCAATGCTCCCAGGGCTAGAATCTCGGGAGGCAGAGGTCACCGTAGGCCATCTTGGAGTGGACTGGAATGTCTCTCCTCAGTGCTTCGTCGTTTTCAGTATCCAAACTTTGACTATATTCTGATAGATTTATCCCCAAGAATGCCACGTGCTTTGAAGCCACTGTAAATGGTACTATTTTTATGATTTAATTTATAATTGTTCTTTGTACTATATAGAAATACAACTAATTTTTTAAGGTTAGTAGAGGGATATGATTTATTAGCTAATATTTTTAAATGATTTATTTATTTTTAAAGTCAGAGTTACAGAGAGAGAGAGAGAGAGAGAGAGAATCTTCCACCCACTGGTTCACTCCCCAGATGGCTGCAGTGGCATGCATGATGCCAGGCCAAAACTAGGAGCCAGGAGCTTCATCCGGGTCTCCCATGTGGATGGCAGGGGCCTAAGCGTTTGGACCACCTTCTGCTGCTTCCTCCAGGCCACTAACAGGGAGCTGAGTTGGAAGTGGAGCAGCGCCCACATGGGATGTCAGTGTCTCTGGTGGCGGCTTTACCTACTCCACAATGTCGGCCCCTCATCAGATCTTAATGTGGGGACAGCAGTGTCAGCCATAGTGATTTTATCATCAAGTTATCGTAATAGGCAGGCACGCAGCCAGCAGCCGTGTGGGGTACTTCCAGCCATTGCTGGCTCTGGGCAGCAGGAATGCTGCCATAGTGATGTGGCGTTGTAGTCCACGAGAGTCTTTGGAGGCAACCCTGAGGGGAGGAGGGTGTGTTGACATATTTCCTCCAGTTCTTTCCCTGATCGCTGTCTTGTTACCTGTAACATCTTTCTCTTTCAGAACTTTCCACCCCTGAAGGTTTTGGAAGGTCGAGGAGCAATGGTCCATTTTCTGTAAACTCTTCATGCTGTCGGGCCACCATCCAGCCTAACCAGGCATGGGAATCCCTGGCTAAGGGACCTAGAGGTTCCACTGGAGGAGCCAGGGCTGTCAGCAGCCGCTAGGAATGCCTGGAGGCCCTGTATGCCCATCATGGTTACATGAAGCTATTGGGTTCTGTAGAGACAGATTTGATGATGGGGTTAAGTAGACATGAGCCAAAAAAGAGCAAGAATGAGGCATGTGTCGGGGCTGGCACTGTGGCACAGAGGGTTAAGCTGCCGTCTGTAGTGCCGGCATCCCATATGGGCGCCGGTTCGAGTCCCAACTGTTCCACTTCCAATCCAGCTCTCTGCTATGGCCTGGGAAAGCAGTAGAAGATGGCCCAAGTTCTTGGGTCCCTGCACCCCCATGGGAGACCCAAAAGAAGCTCCTGGCTCCCAGCTTCAGACCCAACTCTGGCTGCTGTGGCCATTTGGGGAGTGAACCAGCATATGGAACATCTCTCCCCCTCTCTCTCCCGCTCTCTCTCTGTAACTCTTTCAAATTAATAAATAAATCTTAAAAAAAAAAAAAAAGAGTAAGGCACATGTAAGCTGGTAGAAGCCTATGGATTTTCTTATCAAAACTCTTGGGCCTGAAATCAGAGATGGCCCCTAAAATTTATATGAAAATATGGCCCCTTAAAATTCCCCAGAAGTGCCATCTGGAATGCCACGTATGCTACCAGAATTTGGGGTGCCATACAATATCACCATATGCTTATTAATAAATCTCCAATATTAATAAGCCTGAGAGGGTTCTTACCTAATATTTAGAGAAGAATTCTAAATACCAGCACACATAAATGAGGCAGCATGATACGTTTTAGGCTTTATTTAGTGCGAAAGGTACACAGGAGAGTGAGAGCTTTATTAAGAGAGAGGTAAATCTGGGTTCATACCGAGCACCAGGAACTGGCCACGTGGAGGAGCATCCAGGCCAGGAAGCCTAGTGCCTAGCCCCCTCCTGGCAAGAGGCCAGGGAAAAGAGAAGGCGGAACACACTGGATCCCACGCTTTTAACCCACTTCCAAAGGGGAGTGGTTAATGACCCTGATTGGCTGGTGGGCACCCAGGTGTGGCCAGGTTGGGGCATGAGGTCACACAGGGGTGTGGCGAAGGTATCAGGTAGGGCGTGAGGTCACACAGGGATGTGGGGAAGGCGTGGTCTTCCAGCTCACAAACCTAATCGGTTTTAGCCTGCATGCCTGCCTGCTTCACACTCATCCTGATATCTTCTTCCATGAGCCCGCTGTTGTTGATGCGAGTTTAGCACATTTCATTAATCACTGCTCACACACCACCCAGTTCTGCCAGGAGGCGACCTAGGGCAGGGTTCCTCTTAAACCCTCCCCCGCCTCCCGCAATGGCCAACAACCCCAAACCACACCAGCTAAGAAATCTAAAGAATCTTGTAAGGAGTCCAGAGCCCGCCCAGTAGTCTGGGCTACGATGCCCAAGGCAACAGACGGGTTGCTTAAAGGGACTTCATGATTTGTAGTGAGATTCCTCTCCTCTTGCTATGAGCCAAGTGATCCCGGAGAGCTTTTCTACCAGTGGCAGCCTCCTGAGAAAGATAGGAGAATCCCAGTTGGGAAATGCAAGGTCTCAATGTCTCTCTTCAGGGAGACGTTTATGGCAAAAACAAAATTTTTGCTTATCTCCTGGTCTTTTGAAGATAAACTTGAGGTCTTCAATTGACTCACAGGAGGAGGGAGAATTATCCTCTATCCTCGGGTGTTGGTTTCTGGGTGGGCTCTCACCTCCCGGCTGATCTGCCACAGATGTTGGGGGAGGCTGAGAGGTCCAGGCTCTGGTCTCTGACGCATGAAAGAATTTGAAGATTCGGTAGCAAAGCCAAAGTACATACTCACGAGGGAATGTGGGCCGGTCTTTTTTTTTTCTTTTCATATTAAGCTTGTACCCAATGTCCTTGGTAACCTCACACACTCATAGTAACAATGGGATTGTTGATAATCATGTTACTTGAATCAAGACTGTCTTATTTCTTCCTTTCCAATCAGAATACCCTTTGTTTACTTGCTGGCTGCTTGCATAGGCCAGGATCTCCAATATTATCAATGGAAGTATAAGGAGTGGCTACTCTCGCCTAGATCCGAACTTGAAATGAAAACACACATTATCAAGCATGATAGTACAGGAATTTTTTAAAATACTGGTTTTATGTATTTGAATGTCAGAGTTACAGAGAGAGCTAGACAGATGGAGAGAGAGATCTTCCCTCCACTGGTTTGCTCCCCAGATGGGCAAAATGGACAGAGCTGAGCCAGGCCAAAGCCAGGAGCCAGGAGCTTCTTTCAGGAGGGTGGCAGAGGCCCAAACACTTGGGCCATCTTCCACTGCTTTTCCAGGCCGTTAGCAGGGAGCTGAATCAAAGTGGAGCAGACGGGACGTGGACTGGTGCCCATATGGGATGCCTACATTGCAGGAAGTGGTTTTACCCACCACACCAGCCCCGATAGTATTGGATTTTTATGATGCTTTTTATCAAGCCGAGGAAACTGCCTTCTACTCTTCATTTGTTGGGCAACATTATAAGCAGATGTAAATGGTTTTTTGAATCCATTGCGATAATCATATAATTGTTCTTTTGTAGTTGTATGAAACTGCATTGATTGATTGTCAAATATTAAATCATGGCTGGCGCCGCGGCCCACTAGGCTAATCCTCCGCCTTGCAGCACCGGCACATCAGGTTCTAGTCCTGGTCAGGGCGCCAGATTCTGTCCCGGTTGCCCCTCTTCCAGGCCAGCTCTCTGCTGTGGCCCAGGAGTGCAGTGGAGGATGGCCCAAGTGCTTGGGCCCTGCACCCCATGGGAGACCAGGAGAAGCACCTGGCTCCTGCCTTCAGATCAGCGCGGTGCACTGGCCGCGGTGGCCATTGGAGGGTGAACCAATGGCAAAGGAAGACCTTTCTCTCTGTCTCTCTCTCACTGTCCACTCTGCCTGTCCATATATATATATATATATACACACACACATATATATAAAATCAACCTTGCACGCCTGGCATAAGCTCCACGTCCAACCCGGCGCTGGTGAGGGATGCTGGCCTGTGCTGCTCTTTCGTTTCTATGGTGTCGTGTTTTCTCATCTTGGTACCGGCGACTTCCGACAATGAGCCGAGAAGGGTCTCCTCTATTTTCTGGACCGCATATATTTGCAGAGGAGACCGGACTACCTCGCGTTGTTCCCACATAACTCAGATGGAGGGGGAACAGGTGGAATTCAGCGTGATGGGAGAATACTACTCAAGGTGAGCAGCGTACCTATGGGATTTACGGACGCTTCCTTTGTCCTGTTGTGCGCGTTAGAAATGTAGGATACTGCAACACTTTCCTTTCAGAATAAACCAGTGTGCTTTCCTGAGCTCCATTTGAATGCCAGGAAAGGAGAATGTTCCAGAATCTCAGCAAAGAGGGAAGCAGAGGCTCAGAGCGGAGCCTGCGCAAATCTCTGTAGAGGCTACGAACCGATCCTGAGCATGCGCAGCCTGCTAACCGATCCTGAGCGTGCGCTGCCAAGGACAGCTTCAGTCCCGGTGGGGTACTTGGGACACTCGTGATTTCCCCACTGTTTCCTCAGCTTGGCCTTGGAACAGCTCCCCTGGGACGTGGGTGCGCGAGCCACCTGAGGGGCGTGTGCAGACACATTGTGGGGAGTGGCAGCCACGCGTGGTTGCGTGTCCGCGCGTGCCCTGCCACCTGCGAGCGAGCCGTCCGAACTGGGCAGCGGGTTCTGACGTCGTCCAAGCAGCGTGTGGCGCAGTGTGTGCGGGGCAGGGGTCGATAAGGACTCGGACGGCAGCGATGAGGGCCTGCGGACCCCCGCCCAGGCGCTGTGCGAGCCACTGCGGACGGTCTGCCGCCTGTATCCGCTTCAGACGCTGGTGCCCGTGCTAGAGCCAGAGCTGGAGCCCGTGCTGGAGCCCCGTGCTGGAGCTGGAGCCCCGTGCTGGAGCCCGTGTTGGTCCCCGTGCTGGTCCCCGTGCTGGAGTCCCGTGATGGAGCCCCGTGATGGAGCCCGTGCTGGTCCCCGTGCTGGAGCCAGAGCTGGAGCCCCGTGCTAGAGCCAGAGCTGGAGCCCGTGCTGGAGCCCCGTGCTGGAGCTGGAGCCCCGTGCTGGAGCTGGAGCCCCGTGCTGGAGCCCGTGTTGGTCCCCGTGCTGGTCCCCGTGCTGGAGCTGGAGCCCCGTGCTGGAGCCCGTGCTGGAGCCCCGTGCTGGAGCTCGTGCTGGAGCTGGAGCCCCGTGCTGGAGCCTGTGCTGGAGCCCGTGCTGGTGCCCCGTGCTGGAGCCCGTGCTGGAGCTGGAGCTGGAGCCCCGTGCTGGAGCCTGTGCTGGAGCCCCGTGCTGGAGCCCGTGCTGGAGCCCGTGCTGGAGCTGGAGCCCCGTGCTGGAGCCCGTGCTGGAGCCCCGTGCTGGAGCCCGTGCTGGAGCCCCGTGCTAGAGCTCGTGCTGGAGCTGGAGCCCCGTGCTGGAGCCCGTGCTGGAGCCCTGTGCTAGAGCTCGTGCTGGAGCTGGAGCCCCGTGCTGGAGCCCGTGCTGGAGCCCGTGCTGGTCCCCGTGCTGGAGCTGGAGCCCCGTGATGGAGCCTGTGCTGGAGCCCCGTGCTGGAGCCCGTGCTGGAGCCCGTGCTGGTCCCCGTGCTGGAGCCCGTGCTGGAGCTGGAGCCCCGTGATGGAGCCTGTGCTGGAGCCCCGTGCTGGAGCCCGTGCTGGGTCCCCGTGCTGGTGCCCGGCACATGCTGGGGCCCCTTGCTGGAGCCCCGTGCTGGAGCCCCATGCTGTTCTGCGTGTTCCCCCCCGGGATAGACCACACCGAACTTCCTGCACCTGCGCTGAGTTGGAACTCGGAACCCTGCAGTGGGTCTCTCTGCTTGTAGGTCCATAACAGCATCCAGGTCCTCCCGAGGGTCCCCCCAGAAGGGGCCTGAGGAATCATGTGATTCTCTCTTCTGGTGGGATTGAGAGGTCCCCAGGCCGCTGGAGATGTCACAGAGCTCCAACGCCTGGAATCACAGAGCTCCCAGCCAAGTGCATCAAGGCTTGGGCTCCAGCAAGGAAGGAGACTATGGAAACATTTCACAAATACGCGTGGAATTTCACAATCAACCTGTTGTGAACTGGGATGGGGGAGCAGGCTGAGGGCTGAGGAGGGGACTGTCCCTCGGATTCACTGAGTCTTGGGACTTTCTTAGGATGTCCTTCGTCTCAGTAACTCTGTAAGGGGTGCACAATGATTAGACCCCCCCTTTTTTTTTGACAGGCAGAGTGGACAGTCAGAGAGAGAGACAGAGAGAAAGGTCTTCCTTTGCCATTGGTTCACCCTCCAATGGCCGGTGTGTTGTGGCCGGTGCACCGCGCTCATCCGATGGCAGGAGCCAGGTGCCAGGTGCTTCCTCCTGGTCTCCCATGGGGTGCAGGGCCCAAGCACTTGGGCCATCCTCCACTGCACTCCCGGGCCACAGCAGAGAGCTAGACTGGAAGAGGAACAACGGGGACAGAATCTGGCGCCCCGACCTGGACTAGAACCCTGTGTGCCAGCGCCGCAAGGTGGAGGATTAGCCTAGTGAGCCTCAGCACTGGCCGATTAGACCCATTTTAAATGCACAGGTACAAGGAAACCAAAGCACAGCTGTTGAGTAACTCACCGAGCGTCGCGAGTCCTGCAACCACCTTGTGCCGAAGGAAGCGGTGGGCAAAGCCAACGCACTGCGTGGCGCGGCGTGGCTCTCCGGTGGTCCCCTGTGCCCCGGGGAAAACTCAGCAAATGCCTCAGTGCCATAGTGGAAAGCAGAAGGCAACTGAGGTCCTTTTTTCTATGCCTGTTAAAGACTTTTCTAAACAGCCCTATTCTTCCCAACGGTTATTAAATCTGAAAAAAAAAATTCTCTCAGCCATTGGGTTCGTGGGTAGGTCAGAAAGTCTTCCTGGAGTGGAGTGGGCACAGGGAACACGCACACACCCTGACACGCACACACACCCTCATGCAAAGTTAGGGGTAAACAAACATTACCCTCTGCCCCCGGGGACTGTTTGGAGCTATCTTTAGCCAAACTGGTTTCACTTGGCAGCCGGCTACCCGCTCCAGGTGGTACCTATTCTCTCTGAAGTGTTTCCTTTTCCCAGAACTGAGACCCGGGCACCACATACCTCTGTGCCCTTCATAACATCTGTTTCTACTCCTGTGCCAGCTAAGGCCACCTGAACTACGAAAGGAAGCAAAACAAAGGTTCATGGCCATTGTCAACCAGAATGGCATGTTTTAGTCCACCTAGACCCTGGAAACACAGGTGGGGAAACTCAATTGGGATGCCAGGCATTGATCTACTTTAGGAAGGGGCTATGGAAACAATTTTAAAACACACACACACACACACACACACACACACACAAGCATTTTTCCCCTTATGCAACTGTTAGTGTTTTTTTTTTTTAAGGTTTATTTATTTATTTGAAAGTCAGAGTTACAGAGAGGAGAGGCAAAGAGAGAGAGAGAGAGAGAGAGAGAGAGAGAGAGAGAGAGAGAGAGAGAGAGAGAGGTCTTCCATCTACTGGTTTACTCCCCAGTTGGCCACAATGGCTGGAGCTGTGCCAATCTGAAGCCAGGAGCCAGGAGCTTCTTCCTAGTCTCCCATTTGGGTGCACGACCCCAAACACTTGGGCCATCTTCTACTGCTTTCCTAGGCCATAGCAGAGAGCTGGATTGGTAGAGGAGCAGCCGGGTCTTGAACCAGCGCCCATAGAGGATTCTGGCACTGCAGGTGGCAGCTTAACCTGCTACACCACAGCACCGGCCTCCTAGAGCTTAAACAAGTATAGAAATACACTGATTTGAGGATGTACGTGCACATGTTTACCAAATAGCCTGTAACGAGAATATTCACTGCAACATTAGATGATTAAAAGGTCTTAAAAAATGGAAGCAACCTAAAGAGCTACTAAGCTCAATACCCACCAGTACGGTATATTGCTAACCGTAAACAGCAAGCTGTGAAGCAGTAACATTGTCTATAGCCTCATTGAATTAAAATCAAGAAAAGGCCATCTGTGCCATGCATTTACCACGGACACAAACCGCGTCTAGGAAGCAATGTGAGAAATCATCACTAATCCTGATACCAGCCCCTGGCTTTTATCTTATTGTTTTCTGGGCTGGTGGAGATTTTTAAGTATATACTTGTAGTCCATTTATAATCTTCAAAATATTTTCATTAACATACACATCTGTGTGTACGGCACAGCGCATACACTGATGCGAGATGGCAGAGAAGTGGGAAGGACCCAATCCACGGTGCGCCCACCGCTGAAGGGGCCGCCTGCTGCTCTGCCTACAGACCTGGGAGCCGGGCCGCGGGCCGGCCGTGAACTCTGCCTTTGGTATCTGGAGACTGGCAGTTCTGCTGATGCGCTGGTTCAGGGACAGTGCGGTGACACCACCCTCTGCTTTCCGCTTGGGGCGGATAAAATCAGGAAAAGAGGGACCAACTCAGGACGTTCTCTGCCCTCCTCGGGGCCACGTGTTTCCTGCCCTGGGACCTCTTCTTCTGGCCCCGGGGCGGTCACCTGCGAGAGCTGAGCTGACACCTCTCTGTCCTGGACCCACGGGTGGGCGTGGAGCTGCCCAGCACCTCACCAGCCGGCCAGGCTGGCTTTCTTACTCAACAGGAATGGAGACTTCGCAAATGCAAGAGTTGGGGACAGTCCCTGGGTAAGCCAATTCGCTAGCTTACACAGGGAGGTGTTTGACCGTCCTAATTTTCTTCTCTGATCCTTGCAAGGGGGGGGGGGGTCTAATGAACAGACAAATCACTACCATGGCCGGTGGAATGACCTGCTCAACTCTGGCTGTTGAGAGAGAGGTGCAAGTGATGAGACTGCAGAGCCAGGAATGGGTCAACACTCCATGTCCATCTGTCTGATTGCTTCCTACAGGAAGCAGACGTGTGTCATGAATGACAGCATCCCACATCACGAGATAGTGGAAAGAGCATGCAACAGTCACAAAAGCGAATTTTCCTATCAGTCTGGCCACTAACATGCTCTGGACCCGGCTGCTTCCTTAGTGCAATGGCGGATAACGGCCACAGTCTCCCCTGGCTGTGAGATGCTCTGGTTCCGTGGAACGGTGCAAGGGGCAGGCACGGGTTACACTCAGTGGAATTCCTGCCCCACCTGGAGCTCTCCCATCACCACCACCAAGTGACACCCTCCCTCCCCCTCCCCCTGGTGACCAGAACCAGTGACATCAACCAATGACGTCACATGGGCTAGTGTCGGAACAGCCCAAGTGTTTTCAGAAATCCTACTGTAGCTCAGTGTCAGAAGTGAAAAACTGGTTTGTTTTCTTTACAGCAGCCTGAGAACTTCTGTGTGGCACAAGAGACAGAAGTGTGTACTTTTTGAAGTAACATAAAATATATTGCTCTGAGATTTTTTTTTTCGCTTAGCCATGTGACTCGGAGACATCATTAGTGATTTCAAATTCATCAGTGAGCATCCCTTGATATGTCTCTTTCTCATACTTGGTTATTTCTGCAAACGGATTCCCATCTTGCTGTAGGCATTAATAAATATATGAGGGTGCTTCAAAATGTGGGGAAAATTAATCAAAATAAATTTATTTTAAAGCAAACATGTTTTGAAATACTTGCATAGAGCTTAAACAACATATATTTTCCACAAACTCTAAAGACCCCCTCAAACGGTATCACTGAACCCTAAAAAGGCTTTATCAACTGATTCTCCCATCAACAGTCTACGGGCATGTTTTCCATGATTATGAATGTTTAGAAATCCCCCGATCTTATGGGTGGACGATGTTACATGCTGTAAATGTACCTGGAAGAAGCTCCTAACTCCAGGTTTGCAGCCATGTGGGGAGTGAACCAGTGGATGGAAGAGCTTTCTCTTTGTCTCTAGCTCTCTCTAACTCTGCTTTCAAATAAATCAATCAATCTGGGGAAAAAAAAAAAAAAACAGTGCTCACCCTATAAAATGTCACACAAACTAATGTGGCGTTGCTCAGTCTGTACATGAGTCTACTGTTAGAAGGCAGATTCTGGCTCTGTAGGCTGGTGTGGGACTTGGGGTTCCACATACCTGAAAGCCCCCAAGGGACGTCAACAATGCTGGGACACGGGGCCCACACGAGCCCACCTGGGATGTTAACCGTATTATTCCATTACAGATGGAATGAAAAATCAGAGACAATGAGTGTTTAATTATCAGTAGGCTCAAGAAAGCATAAAATGGCCACACCATTGAGCATTCTTAGGTACTAAATATATGGAAGCTAAGGTAGACCAGTTGCAGGAAGTTGTGTCATCAAAGAGAAAAAATGGGAGGATGTTCATTAGCTTGTGAGTCTCCTGTGGAAGGGATGAAGAAAGTGCAGTAAGAAGGAAAAAATAAGGCGGGTGCAGCAGCTCACTAGGCTAATCCTCCGCCTTGTGGCGCTAGCACACCGGGTTCTAGTCCCTGTCCGGGGCACCGGATTCTGTCCTGGTTGCCCCTCTTCCTGTCCAGCTCTCTGCTGTGGCCCGGGAGTGCAGTGGAGGATGGCTCAAGTGCTTGGTCCCTGCACCCCATGGGAGACCAGGAGAAGCACCTGGCTCCTGCCTTCGGATCAGAGCAGTGTGCCGGCCGCGGCGGCCATTGGAGGGTGAACCAACGGCAAAGGAAGACCTTTCTCTCTGTTTCTCTCTCTCTCACTGTCCACTCTGCCTGTCAAAAATAATAAAATAAAAAAATAAAATAAATAAAAAATAAGGAAAAAATAAGGACAAAAAAGGGAAAGAAAAATTCACAAATATATATATATATATATATACACTAACAATAGACGGTTTATAATCACATCAGTGAACATTCATAAATGCGTGCACGGGCAAATGTTGAAGATAAAAGTTAAGGGAAGAAACAAAATTCATACAGCACAATGAAGCGACAAAGAGTGAGATCGAAGGTCTCTTCTCCCCACCCCCCCACCCCAGACGGCCCCTGGTTTAAGGTACCTAATAGCATCCAGGTCCCAGCCCTCCTGCCACATTTCCCTCCGAGGTTCTGTGACTGCAGCCACGTTGGGAAACCGCCTGGCAGCTCCTTCAAAGGCCACGGGTAAAGTTACCAGATGACAGAAATTCCACTCGCAGGTAGATCCCCCGGGGGAATGAAAGCAGATGTGTGCAGCACCCCAGCCCCTGAGGACTGAGCAAATGCGACGTGGTATGACCATACAACGAAGCGGTATTTACCAGCAAGAAGGAGCGGAGTCCTGTCACTACCGGAAACCTTGAAGACATCATGCTAAGTGGAAGGAACCAGCCAGGTTGCACGATTGCAACAGCTTGCATGATTGCATTCATATAAAATGTCCAGCATAGACAAATCTGCAGAGAAAGTAGATGAAAGTGTGCCTACCGCTAGGGTGGGACAAGGCAGAGGGCGCGGGGTTAGGGGCTGAGGTGGTGGCTCAGGGCTGTAGGGTTGCTTTGGGGGGAGCTGAAAAACTTACTAAAATTCACTGTGGGGATGGTTACGCATATCTGTGAGTGCTCTCAAAGCCACTGAGCTGTGTGCTTTAGTTTTTAATTAATTAATTTAAGAGGCAGAAGGAGAGAAACGAGCTCCATCTACTAGCTCACTTCCCAGATGCCTACGAGGGCAGGGGCGGGGCCAGGCAGAAGCCAAGAGTCTTGACTTCAGTCCAAGTCTCCCAGCTGGCTGGCAGCGGCTCAATTGCTCAAGTCATCAAGGCTGCCTCCCAGCGCCTGAATTAGCGGGAAGTGGGAGTCAGAAGCCAGAGTCGGGAATTGAACCCTGGTTCTCCGGCGTGGGAGGCAGTCACCTGGACCGCCAGGCGCAACACCCACTCCCCATGAACTGTGTGCTTCAAGTGGCTGAAGTGTACAACGTGTGAATTACATTTCGATAAAACTGTTCAGAAGTCCTGTGGCTGCAAATACACCTTCTGCTTTTTAATTTATTTATTTATGTGAAAGAAGAGTGGATGTGGGAGCCAGAGATTGATCTTCCATCCACCAGTTCACTCCCCCAAATGTCCACAAATGGACAAATGGCCAAAGCCAGCAGCCAGAAACTCCATCTAGGTTTCTAGCGTGGATGGCAGGGGCCCAGGCACTTGGGCCATCCTCTGCTGCCTTCCAAGGCGCATTAGCAGGGAGCTGGATCAGAAGTGGAGCAGCCAGGACTCTGCTATGGGATGCTGGCCATGCAAGCGGAGGCTTAACCCACGAGGCCACAATGTGGGCCCCAGAAAACCAATTTTCTAAGTTAAAGAGTGCTTCCTTCCATTCCTTAGATTTTTCCTAGCTTGGGGTTGAAGAATTTTTTTCCTCAAAGGCTAAGCATCCTAACTGCTCCCTCACCAGGCATCTGTGCTAGTTTTTAATGCAGTTTCTAGGGCTCATACAGAACAACCTACACGCGTGTGATGATTCTGCTGTAAGTTCATGTTCACCGCCCTCCCGTGAAGCCTAGAAATCCCACCATTGCTCACTTTCCCCCTCCTCCTGGAGACCCTCTCCACGCCGCCCTCAAGTCCTCCAAACCCCACACAACCACCATTGCAGAAGAGAGAAGCCGCCACCCGGCCATCAGGCAAGCCACCTCCACGTGTGCCTGTCTGGTTTTTGCTTCTTCTGACCTAAAAATAACCCTTGTTCTGTACTGCGGACGCCCTCCTCTGCCCCTTTCTTAGGTCCTAAGGCTGACAGTAACCTTTCTTGCCCCTACAGATGTCATCACTGCCCGCGGCTTCACTTACACTGTGTTTCGCTTGTGCTGTTGTTGAAGTTCACGGTGCTGGCCTTGTGTTAACAGTGTGGTGTGTATCTTCCCCTGCTTCTCAGATAATAACAATCCAGGCATAACCTTTCCCAAATGTGCATTTTGCAACCACCTTTTGAAGACCCTGGCCTCATACGTGCACGGATTTGCACGGATTTCAAAATTCTTTCGTACTAAAATAAGCTCATCTTTTGATTCTGTTTTTCATGAAGTTTTTGAAGGACCCTCATACAGGTATATGTACTACAAAGCTCTCAACACTGTGGTTAGCAAAATAAAAGGGATCCTCATAGGGTTAAGACATTCTATTTAATAGCTGCATAGATAATCTCTCAGGAGGATGTTCTGTAACGCGTTCAATTGTCCCTTGAGAGCTACTTGCTTTGTCTTCCGGCACTTGAGTGAATACGTCCATGATAAATATACCCGGCATTAAACGCATAATCTGATACTTCGGATTTTTTTTTAATTTTTGTGCTACATTCTTAGCTGTGCTCTGGGAGGTGACAGCCTGTGTCCATTGGAATTTGAAGGGGCAGAGACGTGCTTTAGCAACTCCTGGGAAGTTCCAGCGAGCCCATTTCCCAACAATACATGGCGTGTCCTTCCTCACCACGTCTGCGCCCCTCCCCCACCTCTTGTCCATGCTGGACGCTGTCCCTGGGATGGCGGGGTTGTCCTATCCATTCGCATTTCCTGAGCACTACAGAAGTGAGACAGAGAGACTGATCCCGGGGCAGGGACACCTCTCAGGACCAGGACGCCCATCTGCGTGTTCTCCGTGGGCTCTCATGGGCCCCCTCCCCAATGGCCATTCCTTGTTATCCTACCCTGTCCCCACTCTACGGCGACTCAGACAAGCCTAAGTGCATCATGCCGGCTCTTCCTCTCCCCAGGGCCGCACAGGACAGCAGCTGGAAGAAGAAAGAGCTGACATTGGGGGCAGAGTGAGGGCAGAGAAAAGGGTAGGAAGAGGAAAGCACAGTGGGGCAGGGAGCAATGCCTCCCAGCAGGGGCCAGGAAACAGAGCAACAGGAAATCAGACCCCTCCCCAGCCAGGCAGCCCTCCTGCCAACCACCCGAGATTTCTGAACTCCTACAGGATAAGCAATTCCTATCCCAGCAGGTGGTGGGGGTGGTGGGAGGGAGGTGTCAGAAAGCTGGGGGGAAGGCAGGGGGCGGAGGGAAGGAAGTGCTTAGAGGAAATCCTCAGGCCCCTGGCCAAACCCCTTAGCTCCAGAAGCAGGGAGCTGTGCATTCCATCTGTGAACTGCCAGTTCAAGCCTTTCAGGTCTTCAGGTGGATTTGCGAGTGTCCTCGGTAAGCATCCTTCGTCCATGACAGATCTAAGTTGTTCCATCCAATGGGTTGCAAGCATACCGCCTCTTAATCACCACACTTTGGATTTTGCGACCCTGTCTTGTCAACAGAGCACTTGAATCCTTACGCTGTCAGACCAGTGGTTTCCCATCACGTCTTCTGGAATTTCTGCCTCGCTCCAGGCTCTCTAAAACTTCAAGATTATACAACAGTCACTCTGGATTATCTTCTAATAGTGTGATGGTTTCATAAAGGCATTATTTTAGACATTAGATTTTCAATCCATCTGGAATTTAAGTTTGTAGAGAATAAGCCAGGAAATGATCTAATTTTGTTTCCTGGGTTCAGTCTCTGGCTCTGTCGCTTATCAGCTATGTGAGCGTGGACCAGTGACCAAACCTCCCTGCGTTTCCGTACTAACATTTGCGAATGGAAATGATATTATCTATTTCCAGGATTGTAACAAGGATTGAGTCAGTACGTGCAAAGCTCTCAGAATAGTGCCTGGCCTGCAGGACAACAGCTTTAAAAAGTCTGTGGAACTGAAATCAAAAGATAATTGTATTTCAATGCAAAAAAATTTGAAATCCAGGAATACAAGGGGTTTTCCGAGAGTTCAAGAAAATATGTATTATGTGGCATAGCAGGTTAAGCCACACCTGCAGTGAGGCATCCCATATGGGTGCCGGTTCCAGTCCTGCCTGCTCCGCTTCTGATCCAGCTCGGTGCTACCGGCCTGGGACAACAGCAGAAGACGGCTCGTGCCCTTGGGTCCCTGCACCTGCGTGAGAGACCTGGAGGAAGCTCCTGGCTCCTGGCCTGTTCCTGGCCCAGCCCCTGCCCTTGCAGCCATTTGGGAAGCGAACCAGTAGATAGAAGATCTCTCTCTCTGTCTCTCCCTCTCCATATAACCCTGACTTTCAAATAAATAAATCTTTTAAAAAATGAGAGAGAGAGAAAATGTGTATTATGAGAAAACTGTGCATGGACTTTAAAATCTTTTTGCATCAAAATAAGCTTATCTTTTAATTCTGTTCTGCAAACTTTTTTTACATTTGTGCTCCTAGGTACTCACTGAAGGCTGGGTGTTAGCTAAACCAGTTGAAAAGTCCAAATACTGTTTATTATCCAGGTTTTTTCCAACTGAGAGTGCCCCCCCCCCTTTTGCAATATAGTTACCATACACACTTGGCTCTGTCCCAGACTCTACCATGTTCCACTGGCCTACATGTGAGCACCATACTGCATACCTACAGCCAATTTGAAAATCTGATGGGGCAAGATTTACATTTTTTCCTTTCAATTTCCCATAGTATCCATCTACCTACATTTTGAAATAATCTTACCCCACAAGAGCCACCTATATACACTTCGCACACTTGGATGGAGAAATGATAGGAACATTTCAGCTCTGTCCTCTCCGAGGGAAACAGCACCCCAATAGGACAGACCTAGGATCCGACGGAGACAGCAAGGCTGCCGTGACCCACTCCAATCCACTCACAGCCTTTGGCCTGAGGATGCAATTTCCAGAAGCTGGGATGGCGGGGATGGAGGGTACTAGTCATCTCATTCACTCCCGCACGCATCCTCTCCAACAAAGTGCTCCCGTTTTGCTAGGCGCTGCTCCCTAATGGAAATCTAAAAGCGTGCACCTGCGTGAGGCCGCCGTGGGTACAGCAAGCTCCTCGGAGGCTCCTCCGTCTCAGCTGGCTTTCGTCTGCAGAAGTGTTAGCCTCCCCAGAGCTCCAGCCACGGGGCACAGCGTAAGCGTTCTCGTGTGTTTACTCCAGCCCTTGTTTGGCACATACGCTTTCTAGGATAAAATGGTTTATCTGCGTTTGCAAAATAGTTTCCTGTCGTTCCAAGAACAAGCACCATCTTGACTTGTAAACTCAGAGGGCACCAATGCAGGCTTCCCTTCCGATCGCCACCAGGAAGGAGCCCAATAAATATTTCAAACATAAAAGGATCGTTCTAACAAAGGGGTCTTAAAATCTCCCCCGGGGTTATCAGGACAGGTTTCCGTCCCTTTCATTTTGTTTTTACCTCCACCCGCTGAACCCACAAGAGCTGTTGGTCAGCATGAAACTGGGTTGGCTGCAGAGGACTGGGATAAGAAAGGAAAACGAATGACAACAGCCACCAAAGAGCCAGGGCTCTCTCCTATAAGCGAAGGCATGGCCGCTGTCACGGGCAAGAGAGGCTTGGACGAGCGGCCAGCCCGGGGGGACCCTCCAGGTCACTTCTCCGGATGGCTGCCAGTTCTTGTGACAAGTGTGTGCACTTGGCTACAGACACCAACTATCAGAGCCCGCATTACACACACCTAACCGTGACCCGGCAGACGGTGCTGCGTCTGAGATAAGGTTTATGGAGAGGAAAGAGCAAGGGACGAGAGAAGCAGGCGAGAGGCCCAGGAGAAGACATTTCCCTTAAGCCTTTGATGTCACCAAAGTGAACGGTGATGAAAGCAGCGGCGTTCTGACTTTGTCCCCCACCCCCCGCCCCCACCCCACCCCCAAGGCCTGGTGCCATCAAAGATGGCTCCCTTGGGGGGGGTGGCTGTGCAAATCAAAACCCAGAGCGAGTGGCACAGGCAGGGTCGGCCGGGCATAATACCAGGCATGTATGCCATGCAGAACTATCTGGAAGAGATTACAGCAGGCAAGCAATAACCCCCAGAAATGGTTGTACAAAACACCAGCTTGACCGTAGAGGGCTCCGCCACCATGCCCCGGAGGAGTCAGCTCGCCCAAGTATCGACTGTGGGCTTCCTTTCTGAAATGAAAGACACTGGGTGGAGGGGCTAAGAGTGGGCCAAGCACCTCACACCTCCAGGGCCCGCTCGCCAGCAGTGAGGTCGGCAGCACGAGGCAGGCGGGCTGCAGGCTTGCGATTCGGCAGAGGCCTGGCACGCACTGGGTCCTCGGATCTCACTGCAACATGAGCGGAACGTAGGACTTGAGCTTTCTGGCCAGCTCCATAAACCCACAGATTGCGCTAGTCCTCCTCCCTTCTAAGATCTAGTGATTTGGGGGGCTGGGCTACACTTTTCTTCTATCAAGTTTCCAAATTGCTATCATTGTTTCAAATCATTAATTTTATTCAGTTATTTGAAAATAATCTGGGGCTGGCGTGTGGCACTGTGGGTTAAGCTAGTTCGAGTCCCGGCTGCTCCAGTTCTGATCCATCTCCTTGCTAATGCACCTGGGAGAGCAGCAGAAGATGGACCAAGTGCTTGGGTCCCTGCACCCACATGATAGACTGGAGGAGGTTCCTGGCTCCCGGCTTCAGCCTGGTCCATCCCTGACTGTTGGGGCCATTTGGGGAATAAACCAACAGATGAAAGATCTCTCTCTCTCTCTCTCTCTCTCTCTCTCTCTCAATCTACCTTTCAAAGAAATAAGGCTTAAAAAAAGAAAAGAAAAAAATAATCTGACCTCAAATATTGTAAATAATAAGCTCATCTTTTGCCTGTTAAGTTCATCTCAGCTTGAACTACAAAACACCCCATTAAATCAATTAATCATGTTTAATCGAGTTCTAAATAAAATGAACCAGGTGCAGGAAATAGCAGGGAAACAAAGCCAATTCATCCTAACCCAGATGTGATTCCCACATAAAACAAAGTGGAAGCATGATGGGAATCCTGGAGAAAATGAAGTGAACGAGTGAGGGGCGTCGGCATACCTCCAACAGAGCCCTGGGGCCCAGGGGTTACGGGAACCCCCAGTTTAAAGGGAAGAAGTCGGAGGCCAGCTTGGTGGCACAGTGGGTTTAGCCACTGCTGTGACACTGCATGCATTATCAGAGTGACTGCTGCAGTCCCGGCTGCTCCACTTCTGATCCAGCTTCCTGCTAATGACGCACCTGGGAAAGCAAGGGAAGATGGCCCAAGCAGCCATCCTGGGCCATGGTGGGCCCCCGCCACCCATGTGGCAAACTGGGATGATGCTCCCGGCTCCGGGCTGTGGCCCTCTGGCCAGCTGGGGCCTCTGTTCCTGTGGCCATTATCCACTCCCTCCTCCCTCCTCCCTCCTCCCTCCTTCCTCCTCCCTCCTCCCTCCTCCCTCCTCCCTCTCCCTCCTCCCTCCTCCCTCCTCCCTCCTCCCTCTCCCTCCTCCCTCTCCCTCCTCCCTTTCCCTCTCCCTCTCCCTCTCCCTCTTTCTTCTTCTTCTTCTTCTTCTTCTTCTTCTTCTTCTTCTTCTTCTTCTTTTTCTAAGATTTATTCATTTATTTGAAAGTCAGAGTTCACAGTGAGAGGAAGAGACGACAGAAAGACAGAGAGTGAGGCCTTCCATCTGCTGGTTCACTCCCCAAATAGGGCCCATGGAAAACCAGGAGCTTCTTCTGGGTCTCTCACGTGGGGGCAGGGGCTAAGCCCTTGGCCCAGCAGGTTGCTGGATCAGAAGCGGAGCCGCTGGGACTGGAAGCAGCACCCACAGGGGATGCCACACTGCAGGCAGCAGTTTGTCTCCATGCCACAGTGCCAGCTGGGCCATTACTTTCTGAAAATCATTGACTTCTTCATTTACTTTTTTCTACTTGAAAGGCAGAATGACAGAGACAGTCAGAGATCTTCCATCTGCTGGTTCACTCCGCAAATGTCCCCAACAGCCAGGGCTGGGCCAGGAGGAAGGAGGGAGCCTGGAACTGCACCAGGTCTCCCACGTGGGTAGCCAGGACTCAAGTACTGGAGCTGGAGTCGGAAACCGAGTAGCCAGGTACTCAGATGGTTTAACCGGCTCTGCCACAACACCCGCCCCCCACCCCGGTCCTTACTTTTGAACTCAGTACTCATAGCGCAACCAATGCCTGTGAATGGGAGAGAGCCTTGGCCGGAAGCAGATGAGTAGCCCCTCGACTGTTTTCATTTGCTACTGGGTCTGCAATGTCTTTGCTGAAAACAGACTCTCGCTAATCGCACCCAGCTCTCTTCTAGGTCAATTCTACACAACCTGTTGGTACAGAGTTTGACGTAATTGCATTTCTTCCTTTTAATTCTATATTTTGGCACCTTTCACTGTGAACGGGAAGTGTGCCTTATTGTAACAGGTAAACTCCAACTTTCTAACGCAAGAAAGACCTGCAGCTGTGTAAGTAAATGTCAAATGTTTGCTTTGGAAGGCAGATGGAGAGGAACAGAGACAGCGATCTTCCTTTGGCTGGTTCACTCTGCACATACCAACAGCCAAGGCTGGGCCAGGCCTGAGCCGGGAGCTGGAACTCAGCCCAGATCCCCATTTGACAGATCAGAAAACCAAGGCCAAAGGCTCACGACTGGAAGAGCCAGGTTCGTGCTCTCTCTACTTCACAATCCTGTCGTCTCCGACTACGTTCCTGGGGATGCAAGGCAGCATCTTCCATGAAGTCCTGTCAGTTCTGCTTGGAGAACGGCCAGTGTCATTAAAGGCTTTCAGGTTTAGGGGCTGGCATTGTGGCGTAGCGGGTAAAACCACCACCTGGGATGCCAACATCCCACATGGGCACCGGTTAGAGACTGGGCTGCTCCACTTCCAATCCAGCCTGCTGCCCATGGTCCAAGTGCTTGGGCCCCTGCACCCGTGTGGGAGACCCAGAGGCAGCTCCTGGCTCCTGGCTTCAGCCTGGCCCAGCCCTGGCCATTGTGGCCATCTGGGGAGTGAACCAGCAGATAGGAGATCTCTCTCTCTCTCTCTCTCTCTCTCTCTCTGTGTGTGTGTGTGTGTGTGTGTGTGTGTCTTTCCCTCCCTCTCTCTTTGTAACTCTGACTTCCCAATAAATGAATAAACCTTTTGTACGGCCGCTAAGAGCTCTATGTCACTCAACCTCAGAGACTACTCCATCCAGCCCCACCCCTGAGGCAGATGTAGAAACTGCATCTCAGAGACCTCAAGGTCACGAGCCAAGGTCAAGTGGTGAGGCCAGGCCCAGACCCAGGTTGGCCTGACACTGAAACCTGGGCTGGGAACCGCATGCTGGGTTCTTTTCAGAGTGAACTGAATGAAGTCTGAACACAACTCAGTAACCAGCCACCTGCACCACCTCGATGGCACCACTGAGTCAAGTTGCAACCTCGTGACTTCCGGGTTTGCAGCGTCTCCGGGCGTCTCTGACGATCTGGCAGCTGAGTACCCAGAGTTCACGTGCACGAGGGCCTAGGATGGGACGGCTCAGGCCCACGCAGTCCACTCGACGCAACTCCCTGGCTGCCAGCTGCCTGGCCTGCACGGGGTTCAAGTTCAGTACCAAACCTTGTGATGGGCTCATTTGACCACGGCACACCATTGCAGAATGTGCAAGAAGTTCCTGCAATCGATTAGTTTTCCTGCAGTGGAAAGCCTGGATGTGCAAGGCCAGGGCGTTCCAACGCTGGTGCCCCTTGGCAATCAGCCAAACTCTATCTCACCCTCCCACATTAAGGGGCTAGGATTTGGCTCGTGGTGACAGCCAGGCCACACTAGCCCAGCTCTCTGGGGAAAAGGATCTTCTCACACAGGGCTGAGGTCATCTCCTGCTGCCATTGCTGGGCTCAGTGGCCTCATTTCTGTCTCTGCATATGACCGCTGCACATGCGCTCACGTCTCCCCACTCCCGGCTCTCCCCGGGGGACCTGGAGGGTGCCTGCGGGGCACGGGCAATCAGAGGTGCCACTGTGATTCATGTGTCCCGGCAGGGAGACGCTCTCCTGAAATCTGGCGCGTCCGGGGCTCCAGATAAGGAACGGGATGCGTGGAGTGGAGACAAAAGAGGGAGCAGGGACACCTAGTCTGCAGAGCAGAGACCTAGCAGGACGCGATAAGCTTGGACAGGCGGCGGATTTATACTGGCACGCGGGCTATCTCAACACCACGTGGTTGTCAGAAGCATGCTGGGGAGGGAAGAGAAACAGGCGTAGGATTTCTCATCCTGACCCGCTCTGGAGACGGGCCAATAGGGAGCCAGTGCCCCATCCGGGGAATCTTCTTGTTTCAACACCATGAAAATGAACAGAATATGGTAACATCACATTCTTCTAGGTTATATATTCATATTTGGATGGATTCTGCTTTTCTGGGTATAGAATACTTGGATTTTAAATTATCAGTGTTTTTTTTAAATGCTCAAACTATCTTGAGCAAAAACAACAAAAAAAAATTAGCTTATTTGCTCATAGAAGAAGTATCCAGGAAGTTCAGGCTTGGATGGCTGGATCCAGACACTCATGGCGTCACCAGGAATTGGTCTCCATCTCCCGACTCTTCCTTTTTTTCTTTTTTTAGCTTTTTATTTATTTGTGCATGTATTTGAAAGGCAGAGTGACTGGGACAAAGAGAGGGGAGAGACCTTCTATGAATAGACCCTTCTATGAATGGATACCTTCTATGGCCACAACTCCTGGTGTCGGTCCAGGCTGAAGTCAGGAGCCCAGAACTCCATCCAAGTCTCCCACAGTGTGGGGCAGGGGCCCCAGGTCTTAGGCCATCATCCACCGCCCTCTGACACATCTGCTGGGAGCTGGATTGGAAGTGGGGTAGGCGGGAATTGAACTGGCGCTTGGTGCTATGGGATGTTGGCGGCTTTATCTGCTGCACCATGATGTCCCAGCCCCCTCCCCTCTTTGTGCCACAGAGGCTCTCCTCTGCAGGTAAGATGGAATCCGGAAGCCCTGGGTACACCTCTGCCAGCCTCACCGTCCCAACTGAAGGAAGTGATCTCTCCCCCAGAGCCCCAGCAAGATCATCCGCATGGTCTCGGTTTGACCTGGCCTTGCTCAGGGCCCCAGAACCGGTGGCCGTGGCCAGAGGGACACGGGGTTCTCACTGGTTGACCCGAGTGCCCACTAGAGCCACAGGGCAGTGCCATCTCCCTCAGAGCCCTAAGATCAGCATCAGAGATTCTCCCAAGGAAGGAGGCAGAGGCCAGGTGCGGCGGAAGGGCACCGAGCAGGCCAGGCCATGGAGGCCACACCGCTCTCCCCTCATCGCTCAGGGATGCAGAGTGGGAGCCTTCACGCATCCATTTGTCGAGTCCTGTTTTAGTATTGAGTTCCTTAGCTTCTGGATCCAGCCCTTAAACAACCCAGAAAAGTAAAAATTATTATTTTCCTTGGATCACTGCACCAAATACGATAAAGCAAGAGCCCAAATATCAACAAAGGAGCTCTTCGCACAAGCTTCCTGGCTGGTCCCAGAGACCCAAGAGTTACCTCCAAGTAATAGGAAGCATCCAAACCTTACCCAGACTCCCACGTCTTAATCCTCCAAGGCTCCTATGCCACCGGGCGGGAGCCAACTCTCAATTACCAGAGGATGCGGAACAGCGGGAGTTGCCGATCCAACCCAGAGTCCTGTTGGAAGCAACAGTTTCTGCCTCTATCCCAGATACACTCCTGGCCCAGCTGTGGCGGGCGGGCGCCACCCTGCCCCCCTGGGCTCTCGCTGCAGCTGGTGTGTCTGCTCCCACGCCAGGCAGACAGGCTGTGGGGGCACACACTGCCTAGGTAACCCACGCAGACTCTCCCAAGTGCAGTTTGTCATGTCAGCACACACAGTCAATTAACCGGGAACTCACAAAGTCCACCAGGCAGCTCCGATCCAACAGGACCCAGTCATCTGCTGGCCTCCCCCAGCCTCTTGCCCTGGAAACAAAGTAACAACAAGCAACCCCGCCCCCTTCCTGCCCATCTATCTTTCATCGCGTTTCTGTAACTACCTAGCACTGGCAGGTGGCCAGGGAGAGGCTGGGGGAGGCTGAGGACAGAGCCTGGCAGGCAGGGGGAGGCAAGGAGGAGGCTGGGGTCCCAAAGCGGGGGTGGGGGGAGGGGGGGTGGGGGTTAGAGGGGGTGACAGAAGAGGCCAGTCGCCCTGCATTCTCTCCGCTGCTAAGCAGCCCTGTTGTATTCCGTAGATGCTCGCTCTGCCTTTGCCAGCAAGCCTCCTCTGGGCAGCACCCTGAGCCCAGCGTGGCAGCTCACTCGCCAGCCTGCCCTAACCGTGGCGTGTGCTGTTGTCACTGCTGCCCACTGGCATTGGCTCTCGCCTCTGTGTGCTGGGCACAGTGACAAACGTTCACATGAATGGCTTGCTTCAGCCTGCAGGATGGGATACTTCTGTTCCTGGGGAGGAAGCTTGACTTAAAAGGACCAAGTAACTTCTACAAGGGTAACTCATTGGTAGGCAGCAGAGGAGCAGCGGGACACAGAAGCAGAGGGGAGAAAGGAAGAAGTCTAGGAGATCTACACATCGCTCTCACCGCTTGCTGCATGCCCACATTGTGTTTATATTTTAAGTAAAGCTTGGTTGCTCTTTGCAGAATATCCGCTAAGCAAATGCTTGAAAAAGAAGGGAGAGATGGTATTCCTTAACGCAAAACATGTTAAAGCATTAGGAAGAACTAAAACTGTAGAAACCATTGCTCAGGAACTCCACCCTCTAGTACCACTGAGCTCCCAGGAATACTCGGCTTTGTTCCAGGCGCACAAAGCCCTCTCTCGACTGGGAGAGGACAGAGACGGACTTGGTGGTTTGGGCTTGCTCTGGATCCCAAGATGAGGGCACAACCTCCCCTGCCCATGGCGACAGAATTCTCACAGGACGTGGTGCCACGTGCAGGCTCGCAGTTCCTCAAGTTCATGACCATGGTGAATAGAAAAATATGAACTTTAAGGGAAAATTTAAGCTCACCTAGTCTTTGACCAACTTTAGGAAATGAGAGAGAGAGAGAGAGGTGTATCTTCCATCCACTGGTTCCCTCTCCAAATGCCCACAAGAGCCAGGGCTGGCCAGGCTGAAGCCAGAACCAGGAACCCCATCCAAGTCTTCCACGTGGGTGGAGGGACCCAATTATTTGGGCCATCATCTGCTGTCTTCCTAGCACGCCAGCCGGAAGCCGGATCCAAAACAGAGTAGCCAGGACTCAAAACCAGCCCTCCGATGTGGGATGCAGGATCCACAAGAGGCAGCTTAACCCACTGCACCAAAATGCCCAGCCCAATGGACCCAGATCACCTGAACCGGATTGCCTTAGTGTGCTGTGATCCTGGGCGAATTACTGAAGATCTCAGGGCCTCCATCTCTGACTCTGCGAAATGGGGATGAGAGAGGTGGTGACGTCACAGGTCACCACGCAGACGAACAGGTTAATACTTCCAAAGTGCCTAGAAGAATAAGCAGCATCCAATGAACGGCCCCAAACACCAACTGTTTTGCAACCATGTTTATTATCTTGTCATTTTTAATTTTGTTGCGGTATCATTTACATATTCATCAACTCTAGGTGTACACTTTGATGAATTCCGGCAGTTACGTGCAGTGGCGGAATCAAGAACTTCCCAATGACCCTAAAAAGCCTCCTCCTTAGCAGGTTATTTCATCCAGGCTCAGGCAGCCGCTTTTCTAGAACATTGCATCGAGGACAGTGTGCCAGGGAGACTTCTGGGTTAGAGTTTCCTCTTAGCACCCGGCTTTCGAGTCAAGGTGTCACTGTGTGTGTGTTTATGCCTTGTTCCTTTTTTATTGCTGAGTAGTGGGCCACAGGGCGGCCACTCCGTCATGTGTTCTGTCTTTCACCAGCTGACAGACATGTGAGCTGTCTCCATCTTCCGCGCTACCCAGAACGAGACTGATCTGAATACGCTGCAGGAGACTTGGCCATGTTTTCTTCCACAGGGCTAAACAGCAGCAGTGGGACTGGCGTGCGATGGGTTGCACGTCACAGTAAGCCGCCATTGTTTTCCAGAGACTGTACCATTTTACAGTTGTTCCTATCTGCTGGCAAGCAGTTTTCAAAAGGAAGAACTCCTGGGTGCTAAGTTGGAAAATCAAGGCTTAAAAAATACCCAACAGATTGCATCTCGTTTTGCTAAGAGAGTAGCTGAACATGTAATCAATCGCACAGGGAAGGACAGACAGGGAAGAATACATACTGCTTCCTGTTTCTCAGTGGTGGCCCCTGGGGTGTGACATGAGGAGGGGATACAAGCATCGTAAACATTTTCAAACGAAGAAAAACATCCACTGTGCTTAGAGCTGACGCCCGTCGGAAGGGCACTGCCTTGCACCCAGGGCCCTGGCACAGAGGTGCTGAGGCCCCCAGCCCTTTCAAGTTCTGGGGTGAGGCTGGAGGTCTTGCAGAAGCTTCCGGCGCTGCACAGAGCCTGGGAGAACCCGGGAACAAGGCTGCGGGAAGAGCGAGGGCAAGGCCCTGCCTGGAGGCTGCAGGGACCGACCTCGTGACCTGGGGCGCGTGAGGCAACTCGGGGTGCTTCCCCTGGACAAATCCCCATTAATTATTGTTTTTGATTGCTTGATTGATTTTGAAAGTCCAAGTTGCAGAGGGACAGGGAGATACAGAGAGAGAGAGAAGTCTTCCATTCGCTGGTTCACTCCCCAGATGGCCACAATGGCCAGGGCTGGGCCAGGCTGAAGTCAGGAGCCAGGAACTTCATCTGGGTCTCCCATACGGGTGCAGGGGCCCAAGCACTTGGGCCATCTTCTACTGTTGTCCCTGGCCATAGCAGGGAGCTGGATCAGAAGTGGAGTAGCCAGGACTCAGGCCAGGGCCCATGTGGGATGCTGGCACCGTAGGCAGTGGCTTCACCTGCTATGCCACTTACCTGGTACGCCACGGCACCAGCCCCTGGTTACTTAAAGAGAGAAAGCAACCGTGTGGTATCCAAGGGCTTTTCAAACCAACAGAATTCAGGGGATTAGGAGACAGGGCGGGGGGGGGGGGTGGGGGGGGGCGGGAACAGGCCAGCAAACCATCACTGTCTGGCTGTGGTGCTACCTCTAGAAGTTTCCCTTCCTCAACACGAATGAAGGCAGCCCCCCCCCCATTGCCTTTTCTGCCCGACACCAAGGTCATTTTCAAGGCTTCGTGGCGGGGGGAGGGGGGGACAGCTTTTGCCAACAAACGACTTGGGTCTCCAGGTCCAAGGTGACCCTGCCAGGATCTTGCTTTTATTTTTACCATGCACAGAGGACGAAATAAGCCACGGATGGCCTTGTCCGAGCCCCCCCTTCCCGCCATGGCTCCTGCCTGCCCAGGCCAGCGCGTCTGAGCGCTTAGTCACGGCCTCGGGGCTGCTCTTCCAGGAAAAGCCCATTGTTCCTCCATTTCCTGATCACCTACTTCCTGTCGCTTTTCCCAAATGGGACAGAATAAAGCCCATTCTGCAGTCACAGAGGATCTGCACCATCTCACAGCCATGGTTTAGTATAGGACTTTTTTTTTTTTTTTTTGATCTGGGAGCCAGCTGAACACACTAGGACTAGCCCGACCTCATCCATAGCCACCCTGGGTCGTGAGTGTTGTCCTGCTTTTATTCATATAACCATGCAGCTTAAACTCACTTTGCTGCAAGACCTCAAAGAAACTGCCAGAAGCAGCCACATTACCGGCACTGGAGCAGTGGCCCTTCTGTGGGAGAGAGGCTCAGGTCCAAAGAGCGAGAGCATCCCATCGGCCCACGCGGGCGGGAAGTATAGGCTCCAGGAGTCCTGGGGACGGCCCCGCGCGGCCCCTGCCCTTCCCCCACTCACACAAAGTAAGAATTGGGTCAGACAGTGGAATCTTGCTGCCCGGGGAAGTACTGAGTCACTGGAGAGCAACAATGAGCGAGCGGGAGCTCAGGAAGCCAGCAGCCTGGGAATGAGCTGTGGCCCGCACACGCACGCATGCACTACACGCACACACGCGTCACGCACGTGTGTTTGTGGCCACCTACATGTGTATGCACCACCGGGCGTGCACAGACACACACACCTATGTATACACACACATGCATACATGTTTAAGGCTTGCTTTATGCCAAGCAGTGTTCTACCACGTACATTATCTTGATTAATTTTGACACGCCCCTATGGGGCAGTACTTCAAGTCTGTTTTACATATTCATTAGCACACACTCCATATTAATGAACTCACCCATGTTCATGCTAGTGAAAACAGCTGACCCAGAATTAACACACTTGTCTACCTGCAAAATTGCACCATTAACCCCCGTGTGCCAGCTGTGTGATTTCTGATCCATCACTTAACTATTCTGAACCTCAGTGTTTCCATCTGTAAAATGGGTGTGATAAAACCTGTACAATCTGCTGCCGTGTTGTGTTGAGAAGGAAAAGAGTTTGTGTACACATTCAGCCCCCAGAGAGATTCGTCTCTGTTCTCCAGGTAAAATGTTTATTATCACTGGGTCCTTGTAAGAATTAAATGAGAAGACACGTGAAAATGCTTCAGCAGCTACAACTTACCATCTAAAATTAATAGTTCGATTACTGGGGAGGGCAGTTGGCCTCGCAGGAAGACACGCCCACATCAGAGCTGGGTCCCTGCCACCCACGTAGGAGACCTGGGCTGAGTTCCCAGCTCTGGGCATTGCTAGCATTTGTGGAGTGAACCAGCAGACAGGTTCTCTCTCTCTCTCTCCCTCTCCCTCTCCCTCTCCCTCTCCCTCTCCCTTCCTCTCTGCCTCTGTCTCCTTGCCTCTCAAATACATCAATAATTTTTAAAACTTAGTAGTTATTATCATGCCTTAACTATAGGAATAAGACCAAGCAGTGTAACTCAACGGCGGCACTGGGTGATCAGAGCCGCCGAGACAGCCGTGCCCGGGCTACACTGAGCTGGGAGACTGCAGGGAAGTGAGTTACTTATGGCTGTGCTAACTCCAAGTCCCCCGCAGAGAGGGACGCACATTTGTCAAAACGAAGCTTGTAATCAACTGTCTTTGACTCAGCACGCATGCGAACTGGACAAGGTCATTTATTACAGTTTTCTCGGTAAAAGTCCACAGGGGATGGGGGAGCTAAAAATTACCTAAAGGTTGATCCAAAGTTCTGGTTATTATTATAAGTGGAGTTTTATGCAACAGAATCCCATACATAAATATTTTTTAAATCTTTTCATATAGTGATGCGAAATGATTTCCAGGACCAGCGTGTGTATCACAGCACCGCACACACCTGTGCGCCCAGCACACAAACACGTCCATATGTATACTTCCTCTGCAAGCAACAAGCGGGCGCCACGTGTGCAATCTGCAGTTCCCTAGCAGCCACGAAAGAAAGAGAAGGAAGTGTGTGAAATGCCTTGGAGCGCAGCCACACTATTGGGCCATCAGCGGGGAGTCGCGAGAGGTGTTGCCTCCCTCCCCCGCGAAGGCTGGCACAACTGGGTTCCGAGCAGCCGCGTGGCAAGTGCTCGGAGCGATGACACACGTGGGCGTGTGTGCCGGCTGCTAGATACCGGAGGCTTGGTCTCCAGTGACAGCCGTGGCCCCGGAGGACGAGACCCCCTCCGAGGGCCGTGGCTCCTCAGCCTGGCTCTCTGGAACGCTGTCCTTGACACAGCCATGCTTACGGTCACCTCTGCCGCACTCTGGCTTCCGCATGAGGCGCTGATTCAGCCCCTGGGAAGGCAGCTGCCAGCCAGGACCGACTCATCCCTGCTCCTCCTGCTCTGCTCCTTGTGTAGGGTTCAAGGACCCTCTCTCAGGAGCCAGCGACCCTTAGAGCAAGGGTTTGCCACCGAGAGAACGGGATCAGCGCAGCGCATCAGATGGAAGCAGGGCTTTGTAACCTACGTGTAGCTGAGAAACGGGCTACACATTCCTCCGGGTGGTGGGAAGCCTAGGGACATCCCGGCCCCACCAGGAGCTCAGAGAAGCCTCCGTGGGGGGACCCAGAGCAGGAAACCGCGGGGGCCCACGCAGGCAGAGACAGGAAGAAGGGCATAGGAAAGACAGGTGAAGAAAGACGAGGCTTCCCTAAACAGGAAACGGCCGATGGCCTCTGCACCTCTTAAATCTGCAGTGGAGGTAAGTGGAGAACCCCAGTGCCCCGCAGGACGCTGGGAAACCCCGGCTGGACCGCAGGGAGCCAGTGGTGTGCCTCCTCCTCCTCCCGCCTCCGGCAAGGTGAGGTTGGGGGGAGGGAGGGAGGTTGGTGGGGTGCAGGAAGAGGCCATTGCACCCCCCAGGAGAAATCAGGGTTCCTGGGATGAAGGAGGCAGCATCAGCACCAGCACGTGGTTGTGCGCCCAAGATTAGCAACGTGACATTTGGCAAGGCATTGCGTGGGCTTTTCATCTGGGGGTTATTTGTGGTAGAATTTAGAGGGGAAAAATCGCAAACTATAAGACAAAGGGATGCTGTCATCCGCCCTTGCAAAGACACACACACACACACACACACTCACAGCAGGTGGATTCTTATTAAAACCCAAGGGGAACTGGCGGGACTACAGGTGTTGGCTAACTTTTGCTCTCAGCTCATCTGTATTTTCCAGACTTTTCAACCATGCACGTGTTCAGTGGCAACAGCCTAGAAGAACTCACGAGTTTCTCTCCCGACCCCTGACAACCACTGCAGCATTTGCAGTGTAACTAGCCCATTTTTCTTCCCCATCCCTTCTACTTTAAAATAGCATTCCATCCGGGACGTGAACTGATCCATCCAGGACGTGATCTGATCCCTGGGATCTGCACTCCCCGGGGTTGTAGCGACTTGCACCTACTTTACTTTAAAGGTTCATTAGTTAACGCTTGCATTCGATCCCCTGCACATCTGTCCTATTCGATTTCCCTTTTGACCCCTCAGAAAAAAATCACAGTTTATTTTCAGTGCTCTGGACTCAAACAGTTTTGTGCTCTTCCTGGAAATTCTTGGAAGTGAACTCATTAAAAGTTGATTTAAAATTTGATTTATTTGTGTTATTTGAAAGGCAGAGAAGAGACAGAGAGATTTCCCATGCATTGATTCAGCCCCCAGATGGCCACAATATGCCCAGGACTGGGTCAGGTCAAAGTCGGGATCCTGGAACACCGTCCGGGTTTCACACATGCATGGCAGGGATCCAAGCGCTTGGGCCGGGCGGCACCTGCTGCCTCCCAGGGTGCCCATTAGCTGGCAGCTGGATTGGGCCTGCAGCCCGGACTCCATCCCTCGCACGCTGATACGGGACACTGGCGTCCCAAATGTGCCAAACAATGCCCCTAAAAATGGACTTTTATCTCGTGCGTAAAGGTAAAAATGGATATTCAAGAGAATAAAGACCCAAAGACAATACGCAAGTAACTTGTTAACATTTGAGGGTTAATAGCGATACTATCTAACATCTCAAATTCTTTCTTACCATAAAACATAATGGCTAAAACTGGAGGAAAACAGGAAAAAGGTAGCTTCTCAACACCACCAGCTGCATTTTGAGCATTTAACAGGCACCGGTGACTGGTGGCCGCCATACTGGATTTTCAGGACGTTCGCCGTCTACACGGAACAGTGCTAGTCCAGGTAAAGTTTGGTCTCAGTTTCTCAGCCAGTCCTGGGCTGGCTGTGTCTGCGTGAGGCTGCGTGGGTATGCAGCGGAAGCAGAGTGGCTGCCCCTCCCCTCGGCGTTGGCAGGCAGGAGCCTCGTGGTCAAGTGGCAGCCCCCAGAGAGCCTACACCTCCTCCACCTGGTACCTGCAGTTTGAACCCCTAGTCACCCCTCACTCAACTTCCCAACCTCAGGGGTCTTACAGAGACCCAGTCTCAATTGCCCAGCTTGCATAGGCCCCCAGACCACACACAAGAAGGCCGGGGGAGGGGAGAGGGCAAGGTGCTCTCGTTCCACCCACTCCTTCTGTGGCCACACTGAGATGCAGACCCTGCCACTCAGGACAGACTCCAAGCAGGCGCCTGGCACCGCCACCCCCAATCCTCAGTCAGCAGGCGACACAGGGCCTCTGTACCCAAGAGGCAGGGCAAGTCCCAGCCCTCTCACTCCCTGACAGCCTCTCGCTGGTTTTGACCTACATGGGAGCTTCACAAAGTCCATGGAACAGTGAATTAAGAGAGGAGTTTGTGAAAAAAAATAAACAACTTTGAAACCCATGCATACAAGGAGTCTTCGGAAAGTTGCTGTAGTGGTGGGCACTCAGCTGGGTGGTTAAGAACCTGGTTAGGACACCCACAGTGCCCGGTTCAAGACCCTGCTCAGATCCTAACTCCAGCTTCCTGCTAATCAGACCCGTGAGGCAGCAAGCGATGGATCCAGGGGGTTTCTGCACCCATGTGGCAAACTGGGTTGAGTTCTCAGCTTCTGGCTCCAGCCCAGCCCCAGCCCCAGCCCCAGCCCCAGTCCCAGCCCCAGCCATGGCAGGCATTTGTGAACTGAATCGCTCTCTCTCTCTCTCTCTCTCTCTCTCTCTCTCTCTCTTTCTCCCCCACTCAAACAAGTAAATAAATTTGAAAAATAGTTCATGGAAAATTCATCTTAGGAAAAAGCTATGCCTGGATTTCAAAAGTGTTTCCACCATAATAGCCCTATCTTTTAATTCCATTTTCCACACACTTTTTGAAGAGCCCTCATCAATCCCCCCTCAGAAGCCCCACCCCGGAGGGGGGCCAGGCCCCTGCGCTGGGCTGGAAGGGGTGGGATATCCGTCTACTACCCGGCTGCAAGGCAGAGCCCTGAGCCCCCCAGGCTTTCTCAGCCCCTTAGGAAAGCAAGATCTTTTCCTTTGTGTATTTTAGGGGAAATCAAGGAATTTAGAAAATCGCACCTCTGAACAATAGCGGCTTTCAAGGCCATTGTCTTGGACAGAAGGCATTGTGTTTCCCTGTGGGGGAGTGCTGTGTGCTGAGTAGGTGTCAACCTCCACACCCTCCCCTCTTCCCACCCCACCCACGCAGGCAGGGGTCCTGCTGCCTCCCACCTCCGCCAGGAAGGCAGAGAATGCACAGGGCCAGCTTGCGAAGCCTCCCTCCCGTTAGGATCAGGAAGAGAAATGAGTGTGTTTCAACATGTTCACTACCGTGTCTGGCTTCAACTCATCAGACATCATCGTTAGAAAGGGGGTCATTTCCAAACTCACGCTTTTGGGTTGTAATTAGGGATGGATCAAACAGACGGGAAGGAAGCAGGCGGCATCTGAAACCTCCCCAACATTGCTGGCTCCATCACCTTGGGCAAGTTGCTTGACCTTGGTTTGCCTCAGTTTCCTCATCCATAAAATGGGGCCAGCAACAAGGCCTGTGAAAATGTAATAGGATTGTGTATGTAAGGCACAATGCCTGCAACAGGTGGTCACTTAGAAGGAAGCTCCTGATGATGGTTCAGGCTGAGGATGCCCTCTCTGGGATGCAGGGGGCCTGGTGTGTTTCAGACTTGGGACTTTTTCTGGAGATTTTAGAGTATTCGCATAACGAGCTATGCTGGGGGTGGGACTCAAGTTTAAACACACATTTTGCTTACGTTTCATACGTGCCTTATACACGTCAGCTGGTGGCAATTTTACACACATTTTAAATAACTTTGTGTGGGAAACAAGACTTGTAGGCGACGGCTAGAAGAGCTGGGGAGGTGTGCTGTCCCTCGGGGATGCTGAATAAGCCACGTGTGCACCTGTGCTTGGGCCGTGGCCTGTCGCACGCGGTCCCGCGTGGAATTTGCTCTTGTGGCATCATGGCAGTTCTCAAAAATTTAGGATTTGGGAGCGCTTCAGACTTTGGATTTCCGAGTCAGGGATGCTCAACCTCCTTATCTGCCCTCCTCCCCCTCCTGACCAATAACAACATGAAGCTGAGGACGTCTGAGAGAGAAGGTAACAGGAGCAACAAGACTATCGATCCTGGGAAACTCTGCACCGGCCCTCCCACGGTGGGTCACACTCCAAACACAGCACACGGAGAGCATTGCCTGACCCGCCGTCAGTGTATGTGTAGGGGGTGCACGTGAAATATAAACGGCCCCACCCCCAGATACTCATCATGTGGGGGGTGCATATTCCAGAATCCGAAGCACTTCTGGTCCCAGGCATTTCGGAGAAGGGATGCTCCATCTTCAGAAATACCCCAACTTCCGCTCTGGGGCCCAAGATCCTGGTCTGGCTGGGTTGTAAGTATAACCACGTAATGGTCTACATCGAAGAACCTCAACACACAGCAGGAGCACAGCGTGCCAGAACCCCCCCCCCCAAATTCTCCTCCCTGAAGGTAACACCGTGGAATGGTGGGTGTTCCCTCCTCTGCTCATTTTCTATTTCCATACGAAGTTACAGATCCAGATGCACATACACAAACAGGATCCCATTCTCTGTTGCCTTCTGATAACAGAGTATTTTTTCATTTAATATGGCTTTGTAGGGACAGCCCTGTGATGTCATACGTTAAGCTGCCCGGTGAGACGTCTGAGTCCCATCTCGCTCTGCCGGTTCGAGTCCTACCTCAGTTTCCAATCCAGCTTCTTGCTAATGCACCCTGGGAGGCAGCAGGCAGAGGCTCATGTACCCGGGTCCCTGCCATCTATGTGGGAGACTAGCATGGAATTCCTGGCTCCTGGCTTTAGCCTGGCCCTGCCCTTTGGGGAGTGAACCTGCAGGCAGAAAATCTCTCTCTCTTGTTCTTGTTCTCGCTCTCTCACTCTCGCTCTCTCTGTCACTCTGCCTTTTGAAAAACTATAAATAAATAAGTAAATACATTTGTAAATTCTATATACTGTACTGTGGACGTAGCCCGTATCCTGGTGTATGGACTGACAGGGCTGCATGGACAGACCACGACTAATTTAACAGGCTGCCCAGCAGCGGCCTCTCATTAGCCCTCATGTGGACTTCTGCTGTTAAGACTTAGAAGAGTCTTAACGGTGTGCCACACTGAGCGGCCAGCACTGTGGTGCAGCAGGTAAAGGCACTGCCTGCAACACATATGAGCGCAGGTTCAAGTCCCGGCTGCTCCACTTCCGATCCAGCTCCCTGCTGATGCACCTGCAAAAGCAGTGGACAATGGCCCAAGTCCTTGGACCCCTGGACCCATGTAGGAGACCTGAAAAAAAACTCCTGGTTCCTGGCTTCAGAGCAGCCCAGCACCGGCCGTTGTGGCCATCTGGAGAGTGAGCCAATGGATGGAAGATTCTCTCTTCTCAACTCTGCCTTTCAAATACATTTTTAAAAACCTGCCAACATTGAAAGTCAGTTATTGTGACTCTGCTGAGCTTTCTCCAGGTTAAACATCCCCATTCCTGATGTTCCTCTTGGGACATGGTCCCAGATTCCCCCACACACGCTGGGCCTCTGTCTGGGTCCCCATGTACCCGTCCTCTCGCCGTGTTAACTGCAGCTCATGGAGGGAACTCAGGGGCCGTGGGGAAACGGAAGCTGTGAAGCCACACTCCGAGCTGCTGGTCCCAGGCTGAGCCTCTGTCACAGCCAACAGCCTGCCTGGTTCAGGCCATCTCTCCTCGGTGGGTGTTTGCTTATCTGCCCACCACCAATGGCTCAGCCTCTGTGGGTGAGGGGCCAGGAAGTGGCCCACAGCCCCTGTTTGGATTATCTGTATGGAAATTTTCTAATTATAGATCACACCAAGAGTTTCCATTCTCCCCCCATGGCACTAAACCTTGTTTATGTAACTTAATAAGCAAAGACCCGGGCCTTTTTTTTTTTTTTTAAAGACTTAGACCATGAAGCTTTTAATGAGGAATCAAACTCATTCCCTTATCTTTCCGAGGGGTAAATAGCCGTCTGTTATCTGCTTCGTCTGTAGCTGAAATGAGGAACACTCCTCTCTGGAGGGAGGTTTTACGGTCTGATTACGCCTTATACTTCCTGGGCAAGCCATCAGGAGGGACAGTAACACACACGCATCCCACCAGGAGAATGGATTCAAGTGCTGCCCTTCGGAACCCCAGGCAGCCTTATGCAGATTGGAGAGGTGAAATACCACAGAATCTCGACACAGGGGTCAAGACAGATGCAGCGTGGCACCCACACAGTGACCGTGAACGGGAACCAGACGCTTAGACATTGCTGCACTCTGAGGACGCGAGCTGGGGCCAGCACTTCCACTGTGTGATTCTAATCGTGTGGATCATTCTTCCCCAACTTGAGTGCTTAGAAAGAAATTCCAAAATGTATACCATCTTAGGTTAGAACCCATTAGAAATGGAGCCTACAACAGTAACCCGGGCCAAACTTGACCACAAACCAAACCTATAGAACATTTAAGAGGCAACCAAACACATTTTTAAGCCAAAAACTTTTCAAAGTTAAAAACCAACGACAAACAAACACTCTGGTCTTTTGGGCGCGTGGGAGCAGAAACCTCTCTCCTTGCTCCGCAAGGGCGGTCGGACAGGAACCGTGCAAGAGGCAAGACCGCGAACCTGACCAGTGACACTCACACTGTTAGGAAATTCTCCTCTCAGGGCTGCAGAGCACTCCCAAGTGAAGGAGAAGTTTGCAAAACTGGCGGCAGCGAGGAAGACGTTTTCTGTCCAGGAGGCTTCCAGATCACCAGGAAGCAGGAAGGCAGGGCCCAGGGGTCAGGGGTCAGCTGCCCTTAGGGTCACTCAGCTATGCTGAAGCAGCAGCGGCAGCAGCTTCACCACCGGGCCCTTTCTCCCTCTCCTCCTCCCCGGGGGTAAGAAGAGGCGCCTCCGTGGGCACGGAGCTGGCACAAGTTCAAGGCCATCCCCACCCCCATTCCCACTGTCTGGGTTATTCCTGAGCTATGTTCCTCTAGGAGGTGTCAGCTCAACCTCTCCCAGTCTTTAGGTGTCCTCACCTATGTTCCCTACCCCACTGCCTCAATTCTATTCCAGAACATTCCATGGGGTCCCCAAGAGCCCCTGCAAACTCCATCTTCCGTGCAGTTTCACCAGCCAGAGTCTGTTGAGTTTTATTTTTTATGTCATTTATGATACAGACAGAGTGCAGACTAAGAAGCGCCAAGAAGTTCATCGAAAATGGAACCTACAGATCATGTCCATTTCCAGGAAATTTGAACATTTATATTTTTTTTTACTCTATGGAGCAGACACCGTTTCATGCAGATAGCGTTATGTTGGTTTAGATCAGATTTTACTACTTCTTATATGATAATGTTGAGTATGCTTTTCCCAAGCATACACATAATTCTTCTCTCTCAGCACCTCTCAGCAAAGCCTTCACGGGACTCAGTGCGTTGAGCACGATCGGGCAGCGCTGCCCCCACTCCGGTGTATAGTGCGCAGTGATTTTTTTTCTGAAGGAAGCAGGATTTCAGGAACTTGCTCAATTCCTGTGAAAGGAAGTAAGAAAATATTTAAGATCATAAGGCTAAGCAGAAGAAAAATTGGAGGAGGGGGAGGATACTTACACCAATTAGCTAGGTAAGCTAAAAAAAAAAAAAAACAAAGCAGTATTATGCTCTTCAGCCTCAGCCATTGGCAGTGGCCCCCAGCAACAGGCACCAGGATGATGGGAGGATCCACACAGACTTCTGTGTCATCTCCGGGCCACCACCCGCCCACGCCAGGGTTCTAGGACAACCAGGAAGGGACGCCTGGACTTCGAGGCACTTGACCTTGATCTTCTGGAAATCTTTACATCCTACTGGTATTTTTAAGAACAGGACGCTTAATTCCCCTCTGCCTTAAAATTGCCAATAGATCTGTATGAAACTGCGGCGTCTATGATGTGAACAATACCCCTCAGGAGGCCCTCTGCCCAGCCCACAGCTTGCTCCTCAGCACACAGGTGTCCTGGGAGTCCCGTGTCTAACGGCCACCACCACTGTCATGAGGAGCTGTTACAGGCACACAGCAGGATCTCAGCAGACGCCGATGGGACGACTGAACAGAGAGAGAATGAACGAACAAACTGTGGATGCATGAGAAACTGCTGCAGGAGTGAAAATACAAACTTGGCTCACATCCCCGGGCACCTGCTGGGCATCAGGCCCTGTGCTAAGAACAGACGTGTGTGCTTGTGCAAGCTGGACCAGCAGGTGACTTCACTGTCCACTGAAAGGTCAGGTGACTTGCTGACGTCACCCGGCAATGACCCCCAAGCCACGTGAGCACCACGACCCCCTCCCAACCACTGCGCTGCTACACCTACTGGCCATTCCAAAGGAAAGGAGGCACCAGACGCCTCGTAGCAGGACTTCCTTTTTTGTCTCTCTACAACGCTGGCCAATAATAAGGCTGCATACAATATTCTTGGCCCTGGCCCACCGGGACGCACTTCTGAAACTGATCAACAGCAGCTCATTCAGCTACATAATTAACAGGTCCTGCAGGTACAGCATCTGGGTCTCAGCACCTTCTGGAAAGTCCCGGCCACTAGATGGCAGCGAAGTGCAGATGTCACCGAGCTCTTTGGGCCCCTCTGCCGCCATGTTTTTGGTAACAGATCAACAGCCACCATATTACAGCAGGATCAGATGCTTGCTTCGTGTGCCAGGTACTTGTCCAAGGTCTCTCCCTGCATTATCTCCTTGAATCCTCGTAAAAAGTCTGGAAGGGTGGACCCGTGAGGATCTCCACTTTGCAGATAAAGAAATCGAGAATTTAGGGAGTTAAGGGCCTTAACCAAGGTCTCACAGCCAGTGAGCGGCAGAGCCCACCGTTCTTCACGCTCCATCGCCGTGTCCTCTGGGACATCGTACTTGCCCTCGGCTGCTGTGTGCATGAGCAATTTCCACCACAGCGTGTATCTGGAAGTCCTTTTGGAAAATCCTCTCTCGCTGGGAGGGAACCACTCCATGCTGGCCACAGAGGCTCATCAGACACAGCCAAATTCAGATGTTCCTTTACGCAGGGGTTCAGCCTCAAAAGAGTGTGCTCCTAGTGGTGAGGGAATGGGCCAGAGCCTGTCTGTGTAGGGGGCGAAGGCCGCCTGGACGGAGCTGCAGGGTCTCAAGTGGGGGAGAGAGCCCTGGCTTCCCTTACCCGTCATGGGACCTAGAGCACATCTTAGTGTCAGGTCAAAGAGAGAAACGCGACGTGCCCTGTCCTTTCTCCTGGGTGAAACAAAGTGTGCAGGGTCCCCATAAGCATGACGTCATTGTAGACTCTCTCCGCACCGCCTTTTCACGTAGGCAACTTTCCCTTTGACCCTCTGGCCACATCCTCCCTCTTACAACCCGAGTCTTCCTTTTACAATCAAGAGAACTGCTCTTGAGGTGTAGAACTCGCCAGATCTGCTCCTTTGAGCCCCTGCCAAGGACCCTGAGACCAGTTCCAAACATGGCGGCTGAGGCTTTCCGCCCGCTGTTTCCAGCCTGCCTCTTCTGCCTTGTATCTGCCAGCCTCGTCCCCTCCTCTGTCACCTTGACCAGCCAGTCCGGCTTCTCTATGATGCTCAAGCCCCTTACTTCTCTGTCCCGAGGCTCTGCCTGGCTCTGCCGCCTGCCTGTGGTTACTGCTGCCCAGTCAGAGCCATCGGTTTTGTGATCTTCCTTTAGGGAATGAGTCTGTAGGCATTGCACTCTCCAAGAGGCCGGCCTATGACCCAAGCCCTTCCTCCCCGGCTCCTTGAGAGGTGTGACCAAGCTCAGTATTCTTGGAGTCGACTTATCCTCATAGTCTCATCTGTAGATGTTTCCACCTGCCCCGATCCCTCAAACCACACAGCCTGTTTCCCGGGAGCTCCGGTTTTCACCTGTTTCACGAGCCTCCTGCCCCATCCCCCCCGGATGCCCCTCTGTGGAGTTCCTCTGCTGCTGGACACCCCAAGATTCCATTCAAAGGGTGACTCCTTTGTGGGCCTCCGGCAGCCGCATGGCACAGCAGTTGCTGGAATACACTTCTGTTTGCCCTCTCCGTCCTCCACCTGCTCATCCCTGTATTACCAACAGCTTCTAGGGAGGGCCAAATGCATGGTCATTTTTTGATGTTCAGTTTTTGGATTTGTTTCTGTTGGAGAGATAGCGCCAGACTAACAGGGCTCTCATCTCCCAGTTCACTCCCCGAATGCCCACCACAGCCAGGGTTAGGCTGAGGCCAAAGCCAGGAGCTAGGAACTCAAGCCAGTTCTCCCACACAGGCGGCAGGAGCCCGGTTACTTGGACCATCCCCCCTGCCCTCCACCGTCTGCATTGGCAGGCAGCTGGAGTCAGGTGCAGGAGCCAGACACCAAGCTCAAGCACTCCAACATGGGAGACTGGCGAGTCCTAACTGCTAGGTCAAACACCTGCCCACACATAGTTTGGGTTTTTGATAAGTATTGATTGGCTTAAATGGCAACAGTGTTTCAAGTAAGAAATAAGACTTGGTGGTATTTTAGCTCTGTGTTATGTAGGGTCATGGATGTTGTTAGCCAATTGAGTTTGTTTTACTAGAAGAATCCCCTACCCCAATTCTGCAACCATTGCCACATTTTAAAGGAAGTCTGAGGGCAACCGCAACTTCAAGAACATTCCTCATCGAGAAACTTCCAGAAATGTCCAGAAGCTTCCAGAAACTTCCAGAAACTTCCAACTTTTGCCCCCTGAAATGTCAGGGCTCAGGCAGCTGCCGCCATGGGATCCCAAACAAGCGTGTGAAGCACAATGGGAAGTGTGACAATTCCCTGTTGTTGTTTTTTTTTTTTAAGTTTTCACAGGAAGAGCTCGACTCTGGCGACATCTATGTTTAGACTGCTGTCTTTTGTATTTCATTTCGTGAACTGTATTCAAGGCCCCCTGGATGCAAGCTACCCCATTATGTGCAAGAAATAATTTCCCCAGTGACATGATTTTCATGTCAGAATGATAAAGGGCAAGGAGAAAGTGACAATGGAAAATGCACTCCCAGTCCATGTCAAACCGCAGATGAGCACCGTTGACTTGTTCACAGACACACATCTATAAATACCGCACGGCCAGCCACTATGAGGAGCGGGAGGAGTAAGGGGGCACAAGGGAAGTTGACAGCCAGGCTAGGGGCCTTCCTCCCCTCCCCCTCCCTGCCCACAGTCTCTGGCTGGGGCCAGGCCTGGTGCCAGCAGTCAGCTCACAGAAGTGCAGGGGGACGTTCTATCTGCTGCACAGCCACTGAATCGGGCACCCCTGCTTTAGGTTCTGTGACTTCTGTACTCCCGATCATATCCACTGCACTCCCACGACGTGAAGGAGGAACCATCACAAAAAGTTATTCCCAAGCCAAAAAAAAGCTTCCTTCCTTCGTAGCCTGGGCTGCCAAAGCCTGCCCCTTAACAGGGCAAAGCTGAACTTGACCTATGCCCCAAGAATGAAATCCAAGGAAATTATCCACGAAAAAAGGAGACCCTGAGAAGATGGAAGAGATGGGTTCTTTCCTATTTCTCCACCTAACACAACCAGAAAATCCAGACATTCTACAGAAAGAAACAGAAAATGACCGTGAAAGGTGGCGAGAAGGCAGACTGGCTCGGGATCTCAGAACACAAGGAAAGACACAGCAGTGAGCTGCCTGTAGGAGAGACTCGTAGCTTAAGGACCCAGAGACCTAGAAGAGCCAATGGATACAGAAGGGGGAGGAGGAGGAGGAGGAGGAGGAGGAGGAAGAGGAGGAAGAGGGAGAGAGGCCCCAACAAAATCCTGCTCTCAGTAGACCAAAGAATCAGTAGACCTTCAGACACTAACCAGTGCACTCCAATCAATACCAGGAACTGTGGCGCCACTCCACCCACATCAGCAGGGACTGACAGGGGGCTGAGGTCTCACCCATAAGAGGCACCAACAAGGTGACTGCTGTGGTGTGAGTGTCTTGTGCTGAATCTTAATCCCCAGCACCACAGTACTAAGAGGTGAGGCCCTGAGGCGGTCATAGGACAAAAGGGCTGCAGAGAACCAGGTAGGTCCTTTGTCCCTCTCCCCTCTGCCAGGGGAGGACACAGCGCTTGTCCCCTCTGAGGACCCAGCAACCTTCACAAGACGCTGTCCTGGAAGCACAGACTGGGCTCTCACCAGGCACCAAACCAGCCAGCACCTTCATCTTGGACTTCCAGTCTCTGGAGCTTAGGGAAATACATGTCTGTTCTTTTTAAATTAGTCAGGTCATGGTATTTGATTATTGCACAAAAAGAAGCCCCAAGGTGTGGCCCGACCCCTCACCAGAGTACCATCCCAGAAAGCCAGGCAGGAAGTCAGGACTTTCCCCTGCTTGGCTGATCACTAGCACCCCACACCCACCGTGTGAGAGGAGACTCATGGGAGCTGGCGTTTCCCCCTCAACCCAACACGGTGAGGGGACTCTCTGTCTCCCTGCTGGATGATGTCAGAGGGTGCCCAGGGAGGGTCAGACCTCAACCAATACCACACAGCCATGCCCCGTGGTGTCAGTGGAGACCACGCAGGACAGCACTGCTGTCTGTGCCCAGCTGAAACCAGCAACCCCCTTCTCCGGGATCGAGACAAGTCACGGGGAAACTTGGACTTCTACCTGCACCTGAGGGTCATGGAGCCATATGTCCCCTTCCTCTTCTGGAGCTGTATCAGGAAAGACAACACCACCAAGTCAACAATGACAACAACACACACACACACACCAAATAAGAAAAAAAAAAACAGTTCAAACAGAGGATTAAATAAGACCCAGGTATCACAGCACAACACACAAGTGTCTAAGAACCCCATGCCAATTTGCATTATACTTCTAAGGACCAAAGACAAAAAGAAACATTGAACAGAGCCAGAGAAGAGCCATACCCAGAGTGAAGACACAGCTAGAGCAACGGTGGATTTTTCCGCAGAAACTATGGAGGACAGAAGGAATTGGCTCAATGTTTTCCATACGCAGAAAAAAGAACAATACCCTGAGGAGTGAAGGAGGTAGAGAGAGGGCTTCTCAGATGACAGAAAACCACAGGCACACTCTGCCTGAAAGATTAACTAACAGAAATTCTTCTAAACAGACAGGAAATTCCAGAAGAAGAGAAACCTGAAAGCACCAGGAAGGGATAAAGAAAACAACAACACACCTGAAACGTCAATGACACCTATGGACCCTAGGACATCACTACAGTCAATGACATCACTATGGACCCCGGACATCACTACAGTCAATGCCATCACTACAGACCCTAGGACATCACTACAGACCCTAGGACATCACTACAGTCAATGACATCACTACGGACCCTAGGACATCACTACAGTCAATGACATCACTACAGTCAATGACATCACTACGGACCCTAGGACATCACTACAGTCAATGACATCACTACAGTCAATGACATCACTACAGACCCTAGGACATCACTACAGTCAATGACATCACTACAGACCCTAGGTCATCACTACAGTCAATGACATCACTACAGTCAATGACATCACTACGGACCTAGGACATCAGAGGGGTAATGAGAGAATACCACAGAAAACCCCACACGCATTTAACAACTCAGACAAATGGACCACTTCTTCAAAATGACAAACCACCATGACTCACACGATATGAAAGTAGTTAGATAACCATACTCCTGTTTAGAGGAAATGCATTCACAATTTTAACTCCTGAGGAAGAAATGTCCAGTATGGTTTCACCAGAGAATTCGAAATAGTTAAAGATTTCATGCCGATCTCACACAATCTTTTCTGGCAAAAGAAGAAGAGGAAATACATCCCAATTCATTTTATAAAGATATCATTACTCTGATATCAAAAAAAGAAAAAAAATACTATCTTAAAAGAAAATACCAGGGCCAATATAGTTCATGAATAAATGCAAAAATAATCAACCAAATATTAGCAAATGGAATTCCACAATATGTAAACAGACCCGCACACATGACCATGGTTTTTTCTTCCCAGCATTAAGTCTGATTCAGTATTTGAAAATTCATTACTGTAATCTACCAGGTTGACAAGCTAAGGAAGAAGAAATACAAAATCACATTAATCAGGGCCGGCGCTGTGGCACAGCAGTTAAAGCCATCGCCTGCAGTGTTGGCATCCCATCTGGGCGCCGGTTCAAGTCCCGGCTGCTCCTCTTCTGATCCAGCTCTCTGCTATGGCCTGGGAAAGCAGTGGAAGATGGCCCAAGTCCTTGAGCCCCTGTACCCATGTGGGAGACCTGGAAAAAGCTCTGGGCTCCTGGCTTCAGATCAGCTCAGCTCTGGCTGTTGTGGCCAACTGGGGAGTGAACCAGCGGATGGAAGACCTCTTTTTCTCCATCTCTACCTTTCTCTGTAACTCTTTCAAATAAATAAAATTTAAAAATTAGCTAGCAATGCTTGTAAATAAGTCAGTGAGATTAATGATGGAGAGTTGGATGAAGTCAGCATCACAGTTGAAGGGTAACTTGAACTAACTATACTGTTCATTCTACGACGACTAAGATTCTCCTTGAGTTCGCACGACTTGTGCAGTAATAGGAAGGTGTTCTGAAGAGGCTGTTGACTACCTGTTCATTAGGATGTGGACGAAAGCTAGAAAGTACTCACACAGTCAGGAGAAGGAGGGAGATCGCACGTGGGCTATCACAGATTCAAGAACAGAAAATAAGTATATTTAGAGAGCCTGTTAAAATGGAGACAGAGCAGGGAAACCAAATTTCAGATCGACATTGGATTTTCAAAGTCTTTTCCATTCTTGGCCTTCACATTTTTTAAAAGATTCCTTTATTATATAACAGGCTAATCCTCCGCCTTGCAGCGCCGGCACACTGGGTTCTAGTCCCGGTCGGGGCGCCGGATTCTGTCCCGGTTGCCCCTCTTCCAGGCCAGCTCTCTGCTGTGGCCCCAGAGTGCAGTGGAGGATGACCCAAGTGCTTGGGCCCTGTACCCCATGGGAGACCAGGAAAAGCACCTGGCACCTGGCTCCTGCCATCGGATGAGCGCGGTGCACCAGCCGCAGCGCGCCAGCTGTGGCGGCCATTGGAGGGTGAACCAATGGCAAAGGAAGACCATTCTCTCTGTCTCTCTCTCTCACTGTCCACTCTGCCTGTCAAAAAAAAAAAGATTATTTTATTTGAGAGGCAGAGTGACAGAGAGAGGGAGAGAGATAGAGAGAGCTCTTTCATCTGCTGGTTCACTGCCCAAATGTCCACAGCAGCAGAGGGGAGGCGAAAGCCAGGAGCCAGGGATGCCAGCTGGGTCTCCCTCGTGGGTGACAGGGGCCCAGGCATTTGGGCCATCCCCCGCTGCCTCCCAGGGACATGAGCAGGAAATGGAGTCAGAAGCGCAGACCAGCAGGGACTTGACCCAGCTCCTCATTCCAGGATGTAGGCATCCAAGTGGAGGCTTAGACCCCCGGGACTTGACCCAGCTCCTCATTCCAGACTGTAGACATCCAAATGGAGGCTTAGACCCCCGGGACTTGACCCAGCTCCTCATTCCAGGATGTAGGCATCCAAGCAGTGGCTTAGCCCCCTGCACCACAACGTGCACTCCCTCACACTTTTGTGAGGATTAGGATAGTGCAATTGGAACATCCCAGTTGATTCTGCAGATTATAGTAGACCAAACTAATTGGCTTACAAGTTCAGAAAATGAGTTGCTTCCAAAGAAATGTTTTCAAATTTTATAGTCAGCCTAGGGAAAAAACTACTATCATTCCATTAAAAAGAAAAAAATCACAACTCTTTCCATAGAGGTGATGCATCTGAATAAGTCTTAGCTGAAATAGTATCTTAGCCATTAGTACAAAGTGTTGCTTTTATTTAATTGTTTTGCTAAGGTTTAACGTGACTTCTCTTGAGTGGACCTGAGGTTCAACATTCATTCACATCACAATGCCCCTAGCAGAAGCTTCCATGAGAATCCATACAAAACCTGCCCACAGCAGCATCTACAAAAATTCCTGCCAACAGACTTCAAGAAAAATCATTGGTAAAGAAAAAACATTTTCCTTAACAGCAGGAAAAACCATAAATTGGATAATTAAAAACCAAGCGCAATAGGGGACAAGGCAACACAGAAGAAGGAAAAGATACTCAGTAGCATCGTTTTGATTTTGATAGAGTTGAAACAGGCTAGCACACATTTTAGTTTCTAGACATGATTTGGCCACTGAAGAAAACAAACCATTTTAATGAATTTTTCTTTGTTTCAGGTTTTGCCAGAGTTTTATCTTTGTTTCATTCCATAATGTCCAACTAGCTTGGTTTCTGTATTTCAAAGAAATGTTAAGATAAACACCTGTATCATAACTTTTCTATAAATGCGCCCCACACTAGTTTGTAACTGTTTTTCATGCCTTACTTCATTTTCTGCACGTGGAGATAAGATTAGCTTTTTTCATGTGGATGGAGCAATTAGTAATAATCAGGAGAAAGTTCTCTTGGCTTTGTAGTTCCTGATAGAGCTGAACTATGCCTTCAGTCTGACGCATGGCCATCGTTATCAATAGCCCGTAGTAAAGGAGCCACAGTTCCCACCCTTCACACATACTGAAATGCACAGAGCCAACAGGTGCATAAAATGGAGACAGCTTGGCCTTCTGCCCCACAAGGCTGCTGCACGAATCAAAGAAAAGTTCAACACGAATCAGGGAACTTCCTAAGTGCCCTTCTCTCTATATAACAAAAACTCTCCTGGGGAAATGCACAAACGTGCAAATCTACTTGTCACTGCTATGGCTTGGATATCAGTGTGGGTGTCCCGAAAGGTCCTTGTATGAATGGCCTTGTCCCCAGGGCGGTGGGGAGGTCAGGGAAACATTAGGAGGTGGGACTTAGCAGGAGGTCCTCAGGAGAGGACCGTTAGAAGGTCATAGAAGGTCATGCTCATAAGAAGTTGGTATAAAAGCCCGAGCTTGGCCATGGCTCGCTCGCTCGCTCGCTCTCTCCCTCCCTCCCTTCTTCCCTCCCTCCCTCCCCTTCCTGGCTCACCACGTGACCCTTCCTCCACACGCACTCTGCCCTCTCACGAGGCCCTCACCAAAGTCTAGGTCACATCATTTGGACTCTCAGTCTCCAAAACTGTGAGCTAAGCAGGCCTCTCTTTCCTTCTTAAGTAGCTTGTCTTGGTATCTTGGTATAAGTTTTAAAAAGCTAACACATTCTTCCGCATCTACTCTCAGAGCTGGGATGGAAACACCATGGACAACAGAGCCCCAGATGTCTTCTGTCTTTCTGTTCCTTTGTCTGTGTCAGTCAGGGATCTCCAAGAAGCAGAACCAACCTGGAGCGCACGTACACACGTACCGCTGAGAGTCGCCGAGCATGGATTCAAGCAGAAGAACAGATTCCTGGGGCCGGCGCTGTGACCCAGTGGGTTAACGCCCTGGCCTGAAGCACCAGCATCCCATGTGGGTGCCAGTTCAAGACCCGGCTGCTCTACTTCCTGTCCAGCTCTCTGCTATGGCCAGGGAAGGCAGTGGAAGATGGCCCAAGTGCTTGGGCCCCTGCACCCGTGTGGGAGACCCGGAAGAAGCTCCTGGCTCCTGGCTTCAGATTGGCACAGCTCCAGGCATTGCTGCCAATTGGGGAATGAATCAGTGGATAGAAGATCTCTCTCTCTCTCTCTCTCTCTCTCTCTCTCTCTCTCTCTCTCTCTCTGCCTCTCCTCTCTGTGTAACTCTTTCAAACAAATAAATAAATCTTTAAAAAGAAAAGAAATCAGGGAGAAATAGTCTTTCCAAGATAAGCAAAAATGAGGAAATCCCTCGCCACCAGGCCGACCTACAAGCAAGGCCCAGGAGAGTCCACACCACCATGGAAACAGACACAGAAGTAAAAACTCACTGGGAGAGTAGACACACAAAAAGTGATCAAACCTCGTCAATGCAGAAAGCCACCAAACCACAGAGATCACAAGAGCAGAAGACAAAACAACCAGAAAAAAAATTGACAGGGGCCGGGGCTGTGGCATAGCGAGTTAAGCTGCCACCTGCTGTCCTGGAATCCCATATGGGTGCCAGTTCGAGTCCCGGCTGCTCCACTTCCGATCCAGCTCTCTGCTATGGCCTGGGAAAGCAGTAGAAGATGACCCAAGTCCTTGGGCCCCTGAAACCACTTGGGAGACCCGGAAGAAGCTCCTGGCTCCTGACTTTGGATCAGCACAGCTCCAGCCGTCGTGGCCAATTAGGGAGTGAACCAGCGGATGGAAGACCGACCGACCGACCTCTCTCTCTCTCTCTCTTTCTCTCTCTCTCTCTGCCTCTCCTCTCTCTGTGTAACTCTGACTTTCAAATAAATAAATAAATGTTTTTTACAAACTTAACTTTGCATGAGTATATCTTCATTTCTTTCTTTCTTTTTTTTTGACAGGCAGAGTGGACAGTGAGAGAGAGAGAGAGAGACAGAGAGAAAGGTCTTCCTTCCGTTGGTTCACCCTCCAATGGCCGCTACAGCTGGCGCACCACGCTGATCCGAAGTCAGGAGCCAGGTGCCTCTCCTGGTCTCCCATGGGGTGCAGGGCCCAAGCACTTGGGCCATCCTCCACTGCACTCCCTGGCCACAGCAGAGAGCTGGACTGGAAGAGGGGCAACCGGGACAGAATCTGGCGCCCTGACTGGGACTAGGACCCGGTGTGCCGGCACCACAGGTGGAGGATTAGCCTAGTGAGCCACGGCGCCAGCTTCATTTCTTAATAATAACCTGAATGTAAACTGGTTAAATTCCTCAGCTCAAAGGCTGAGACTGGCTGAATACATTTTTTTTCCTTAGACCCAACTATACACTGCCAACAAGCAGCTCCATTCACCAGGAAAGCACCTACGCAAATGGAAACCAAAATCAAACAGGAGTGGCTGTATTCATATCAAATCAGAGATATTAAACCAAATGCTGTAAGAAGAGACACGGACGATCCCTACCTAATGATAAGGGATCAATTCAACAGGAGGAAACACCACTTGTAAATATACTTATGTGCCCAAAGCATAATGCGGACATTATTAGACCTGAAAGGTGCAATGGTGACAGCCAGCTTTTCATCACGATGTCTTTGCATTATAACCAAGTGACTGAAACAAGCTCCCTCTGAAGGAAGGAGGTTTAATGCGGCTCTCGCTTTTGAAATTTTGTGGTCCAAAATCAGGTAGACTCCTTACGTCTGGCTTCTGGTGCGCCCAGCGGATGGTGGTGGCAGAGCACGAACAGACGAAAAGTCGTGCCGTGAGCACCCGGGTCTGTCTCAGCTTCTGCCACGAACCCTCTCACAGGCACTGCCCTCCAAGGGCACCCCCCAGGGACCTACAAACCTCCACCAGGCCCCCTCTCACACACCACAGCTGAGTTAACGTTCTACCCTTCCAGCACTATGAACCTATACCTTTGTGATTTAACCATCTGACGATCTGCGTGACTTCAGGAGACACAGCCTACCTACTTAAACTCTAGTAGTTAAGAGCCTCAGCACCCTACGTCCATCGTGGGAAGATCATCCAAACAAAGCATCAACAAAGAAACTCAGAGTTCAATAATATTATGGGGGCGGGCACTTGACACGATGATTAAGACACCTCTCGGGATGCCTGCATCCTGTATCAGAGGGGATGAGTCCCAGCTGCTCGACTTCTGATGCAGCTTCCTGCTAATGCGCAGCCTGGGACACAGCAGACAATGAGTCAGGTACCTGGGTTCTTGCCACCCACATGGGAGGCCAGGATCGCATTCCTGGCTCCTGGCTTCAGCCTGGCCAAGCCCTGAGTGCTGCAGGCATCTGGGAATAAACAGATATCCCAGGTTCTCTCTCTCTCTCTCTCTCTCTCTCTCTCTCTCTCTCTCTCTCTCCTTCTCTCTGTCTCTCTCAGTTCTCTCATTCCAATAAATGAAAAATAATTTCTTTTTCATTTTTAAGTGAAAACATTAGGGCCAACATTGTGGTGTAGTGCATAAAGCTACCGCCTTCAATGTCAGCATCCCATATGTGCTCTGGTTTGAGTCACAGCTGCTCCATTTCTGATGCAGCTCCCCGCCACTGTGCCTGGGAAAGCAGCAGAAGATGGCCCAAGTCCTTGGACCCCTGCACCCACGTGGGAGACCTGGATGAAGCTCCTGGCTCCTGGCTCCTGGCTTCAGACCAGCCCACCTCTGGCCATTGTGGCCATTAAGAGAGTGAGTGATTCATAGGGTGGAAAACCTCTTTCTCTCTCTCTTTCCCTCTCTCTATGTAACTCTGCCTTTAAATAAATAAGTAAATTTTTTTAATAAAAACCAAAAAAATAACAAATTATAGACCAAATGGACTCAAATGACATTTTCAGAACATTTAATTCAATCACAGCAGAAAACACATGATTGTCATCAGTTCCTGCCAGTGTGGAACATTCTCCAAGATAGACTAATGTTAGCCACTAACTAATTCTCAATAAATTTTTTAAAATTTTTTTTGACAGGCAGAGTTAGACAGTGAGGGAGAGAGAGAGAAAAAGGTCCTCCTTTTGCCGTTTGTTCACCCCCTCAATGGCCACTGCAGCCAGTGCGCTGCGGCTGGCGCACCGCGCTGATCCAAAGGCAGGAGCCAGGTGCTTCTCCTGGTCTCCCATGGGGTGCAGGGCCCAAGCACTTGGGCCATCCTCCACTGCACTCCTGGGCCACAGCAGAGGGCTGGACTGGAAGAGGGGCAACCGGGACAGAATCCGGCACCCCGACTGGGACTAGAACCTCGAGGTGTTGGCGCCACAGGCGGAGGATTAGCCTATTGGGCCGCAGTGCTGGCTCTCAATAAATTTTTTAAAATTGCAATAACACCATGTATTATTTCTGATCAAAATGGAGTAAAACTAGAAATCAACAACCCAAGGAACATCAGAAATTATACAAATACACAGAAATTAAACAACATGCTATTGAATGATCAAAGAGTCAATGAAAAAAATCAAAAAGGAAATTTTAAAAATTTCTTGAAATTGATGAAAATGAAAACACAACATACCAGAACCTATGGGATACAGCAGAGGCAGGGCAGAGAAGGAAGTTTATAGCAATAAGCATCTCTATTAAGAATTTCAAATAAATGACCTAATCATGTACTTCAAGGAACTAGAAAAGCAAGGACAGCCCAAACACAGTCGAGGGAAAGAAATAACAGAGACCAGAGCAGAAATAAATGAAATAAAGGCTAAAAAAATACAAAAGGTCAACAAAAACAAGCGTTGGTTTTGAAAAGGATAACTGACAACACTTTAATTAGCATGACCAAGGAAAACAAGAGGGAAATCTAAACAAACAAAATCCAAGTGAAAGAGGAGCTGTACAACCGATGCCACAGAAACACAAAGATCATTAGAGGCCATTAAGAAGACATATACACTGACTAGCTGAATAACCTAGAAGTTGTTACATGTCTGGACATATGAAACCTACGAACATTGAATCCTGAGGACATAGAAACAACAAATAATGAGACTGAGTCACTATAAAAATTCTCCCCAATAAAGAAAAGCCCAGAGGGGCCAGCACTGTGGTTTAGTAGGTTAAGCCTCCACCTCTAGCACTGGTGTCCTATATGGGTGCCAGTTCAAGTCCTGGCTGCCCCATTTCCAATCCAGCTTCCCACTAGTGGCCTGGGAAAGCAGTGGAAGATGACCCAAGTGCTGCACCCATGTGGGAGACTTGGGAAAAGCTCCTGGTTCCTGGTATCAGATTGACCCAGCTCCAGCCATTGCAGCCATCTGTGGAGTGAACCAGTGAATGAAGACCTCTCTTTGTGTGTGTCTCTCTCTCTCTGTAACTCTTCCTCTCAAATAAATAAATAAAAGAAAGGAAGGAAGGAAGGAAGGAAAGAAGGAAGGGAGAGAGAGAGAGAGAGAGAGAGAGAGAGAGAGAGAGAGAGAGAGAGAAAGGCCCAGGGGCTGGTGCTGTGGCATAGCGGGTAGTGCCAGCATCTATATGGGCGCCGGTTCAGGTCCTGGCTGCTCCACTTCTGATCCAGCTCTCTGCTATGGCCTGGGAAAGCAGTGGAAGATGGCCCAAGTCCTTGGCTCCCTGCACCCACGTGGGTGACCTGGAAGAAGCTCCTGGCTCCTGACTTCGGATCAGCACAGCTTTGGCTGTTGTGGCCATCTGGGGAGTGAACCAGCAAATGGAAGATCTCTCTCTCTTTCTCTCTCTCTGCCCCTCCTTCTCTCTGTGTGTGTAATTCTGCCTATCAAATAAATAAATAAATAAATCTTAAAAAAAGAAAGGCCCAGAAATGGATGATTTCTGATTAATACCACCAAACCTTTAAGGAAGAACTAACACCAGTTCTTTTCAAATTATTCTAATGAACTGAAAGGGAGGGAACCCTTCCAAATTCAATTTACCAGGCCAGCATTACGCTGATACCAAAACAAGACAAGGACACAACAAAACGAAACAACTACACACTGATACACCTGATGAATACAGATACAAAAATTCTCAACCAAATACTGAATCCAATAATACATGGCTCTGTTATGGAAGTGGAATTTATTGCAGGGATACAAGGAGAGTTCAACAAATGCAAACCAATAAACATAAAAATCATATAAACAGAATGAACCACAAAAGTATTTTATCATCTCAACAGATTCAGAAAATGCATTCAATGAAATTTTACATCCCTTCATGATAAAGACCCTAAAAAAATTAGATATAGAAGGAACATACCTCAATACAATAAAAGCTATATGACAAATCCACAGTCAACGTCATCTTGAACGGGAAAAGCTGAAATCATTTTCCCTAAGATCAGGAACAACACAAGGATGTTCACTCCCACCACTGTTATCCGACATAGTACTGGAAGTCTTAGAGCAATAAGACAAAGCAAAGAGAAATTCAAATTATCTCTGCTTGCAGACAATGTGATTCTCTCTATATAAAATTCTAACTATTTCACCATTAAAAACATGCTAGAATTGATAAACACATAGCACAGTTGCAGGATACAAAATTGACATACAAAGATCAGTGGCATTTTTATATACTGATGACAAAATGTCTGGAAAAGAAAGTAAGAAGACATCCCATTCACAGTAGCTACAAAAAAAAAAAAAAAAAAAGCTAGAATGGGGCCGGTGCTGTGGTGCAGTGGGTTCATCCTCCGCCTGCAGTGCTGGCATCCCATATGGGTGCCAGTTCTAGTCCCTGCTGCTCCTCTTCCAATCCAGCTCTCTGCTATGGCCTGGGAAAGCAGTGGAGGATGGCCCAGGTACTTGGGCCCCTGCACTCATGTGGGAGACCCAGAGGAAGCTCCTGGCTCCTGGCTTCGGATGGGACAGCTCCAGCTGTTGCAGCCATCTAGAGGGTGAACCAGCAGATGGAAGACTTTTCTGTCTCTTCCTCTCACTGTAACTCTACCTCTCAAATAAATAAATAAAACCTTGGGGCTGGTGCTCTGGTGCAGTGGGTTAACACCCTGGCCTGAAGCACCAGCATCCCATGTGGGTGCCGGTTCAAGACCTGGCTGCTCCACTTCCTATCCAACTCTCTGCTGTGGCCTGGGAAAGCAATGGAGGATGGCCCAAGTCCTTGGGCCCCTGTACCCATGTGGGAGACCTGTAGGAAGCTCCTGGATCCTGGCTCCAGATCAGCGCAGCTCCCACCATTGCGGCCAATTGGGGGGTGAACTATCAGCTGTTCAAAGAGTGCTCTCTCTCTCTCTCTCTGCCTCTCCTCTCTCTGTGTAACTCTGACTTTCAGATAAATAAATAAATAAATATTTTTAAAAATAATAAAAATAAATAAATAAATAGATCCTTTTAAAAATAGCTGTATATAATTTTAACCAAGTGAGTTATCTCTACAATGAAAATTACAAAACACAGATGAAAGAAACTGAAAAGGATTCCAGAATATGAAGATATCCCATGTTCATGGATTAGAGGAATTAATATTGTTAAACCTTACATACTACTTAATACAATATACAATTTCAAGTCCTATTGAAATGCCAGTTCATTCTTCTTAGAAATAGAAAAATAAGAACCCACTCCTACAATTTATATGGGGACACAAAGGACTGTGACTAGCCAAAGCAATCCTGAGGAAAAAGAAATACACTGAAAACATTATCATCCCTGACTTCACAACATACCACAAGCTATAGTAACCACAGCCACATAGACCAATGGATAGAAAAAACAACCCAGAAACGGATCCTTCCATTTATTATCAACTGATTTTTCACAAAGGAGGCAAGAGCATACAATGGAGAAAGAAATGTCGTTGCATGGATGGCTATTCATATTCAGAAACTCCATATCTCTCACTCAAAGTGGATCAAAGACTGAAGTATAAGACCCAAGACTATGAAGTAAACACTGGGGAAAGCATTTCAGGAATTTGGTCTGGGCAAAATTTTTTGGAATACAATACCCAAAACACAGGCAACAAAAGCAAGAATTTACTAATCGGATTACATCAAACTGAAAGGCTCTGTACAACAAAGGAAACAACCAACAGAGTGAAAGACAATCTGCAGAATAAGACAACATACTTGCAAAATACACATCTGACACAGGATTAATGTCCAGAATATATTAAGAACTCAAAGGAAAAACACAAATGATCTCATTTTAATATGGGCAGATGACCTGGACGGACATTTCTCCAAAGAAGATATATCAACAGTCAATAAGTACAAGGAGATGTGCTCATTAGCGAAATGCAAACCAAAGCCACAGTGAGATATCACCCATCCTGCTGGAATGGCTGCTATAAAAAAGGACAAAAAAATACCAAATTCTGGTAAGGATGCTGAGATGAGGAACTCTCCTACACTGCCATTGATGGGAAATCGAAACAGCATGAGCCACTGTGTAAAACAGCATAGGAATCCCTCAAAAAACTAGAAGTAGAACCGCTATACAATCCAGCAATCCCACTACTGCCTATGTATTTGCTATGGCTTGGCTATCGCTTGAGGGTCCCTTAGGGCTTTGTGTGTTGGTATTTAACCCATATTGTGAGACATTTAAAGGACAGAAAGTTCATCCAACCACGGTGTACAGAGGCAGGGTCTTTGGAGCATAATTAGATTAACAAGGTCATTAGGACACAAGCCCAGTGATTGAAACCTGGTGACTATATAGGAGAGAAACCAGAACTACAGAGACACATAGACACACCTGTCCCCTGTCTCCTGCCATGTGGTGCTCTGTGCTGTCTCGGGATTCAACAGCACCACGGCCATCACCAGATAAGGCCCTTAGGTCTTGCACCTGCAGAATCATGAGCCAAAATAAATCTCTTTTCTTTACAAAGTTAGCCTGCCTCGGGTATTTCATTATAGTAATACAGTATCCAAAGGAGTACCGGAGGGCAGTTGAACAGAGGCTACACCTTCTAATGTTCTGTAGCACAGTACATAACCATGGCTGGCAACAATTAATTAAATATCTGAACATAGTGGTGAGAATCTGGAATATTCCCCACGCAAAGAAATAGTAAGTATCTGATCATTACACGTTGTATACACGTGCTGAAATTTCAAATTAGACTCCATAAATATGTATGACTACTAAGTGTCATTAAAAAATAAGATATATTTTTAAAAGCTACAGAGACAGCGTGAGGCTCTATGGGACCTTGCAGTCCAGAGATAACGGACTTCAGCTTCTGGCAGGTGTCCAGAGCAAAGGGTCCACCATAATCCAGTCAAGTGCTGGGCTGGCTTAGAGAAGGGCTGTGTGTTGGCGGAGGGTTATCCATTTATGTTTAGACACGGGTGCTGGCGTATCCAAAAAGCAAGCCTGGAGTACACGCCACAGCCCCTACTCTTGGACCTTAAATTCCAATATTGTTCCTGCTGCTGTGTGAGCGCAGCATTGGTAGAAATAGGCCAGCTTCCTCCTGCTCCATCTCCTACCTGTGAATCACCCAGTGCCTTGGGACAGAAAACAGCAGCCAAGCCTGCGTTCAGTTCTGTGCCTCTCCTCCATCAAGGTTTTGACCCCTCAGTCTCACTCCGGCATGGTGACTCCCAGAGGCCCTCAAAGATAGATATTTTTAGATCATGTCCATCATTTCTAATTGCTGTCAGTTGAACTGCTGTGCAAGTTAGCATTACCAGGACAACTTTCAAAGACGTACCCTAGAGTGAATCGGTAACGAGCACCTGTCAACTTGACCCACTGACGGCCAGCTCCACTTCACTCCGTGCTGCTTAAACAGCCTGTCCCAGATGCTGCAAGGAGTTTAGGAAACTGAGACAGCTGCTTTTTAGTTAATAGAGAATAAAAGCTGTTACCTGCTAAGCTGTTACAGCACGTTAACTCACCTACACTTGCTTTATTTTTTTTTTAAATTATTTTATTCCTTGGAAAGGCAGAGTAACAGAGAGAAAGAGAGATAAAGAGATTTTCTATCCACTGGTTTACTCCTCAAATGGCTGCAATGGCTTGGGCTAGGACTAGGCCAGGCCAAAGCCCAGAGCCATCTGAATCTCCTACTTGGGCAGCAGGGGCCCAAGTACTTGGACCATCTCCCAGTGCTTTCCCAGAGAGCTTGATTGGAAACAGGTTAGCCAGCGCCAGAACCAGTGCTCCTGTGGGATTCTGGCATTACACATAGCCGCTGAACACCCTGTGCCGCAATGCAGGCCCCTATGCTTGTTTTTAAATAAATAAGAAAAGTTATCCTGATTCTAAACGTTCACTTCTTCCTGCGTCTGAGAACCCCACTTTGTCCCAGCAATGGAGATGCTCACACTTTGCCCTGTGTGAAAAACGGAACAGCCTGCTATCTCCCAAATAGCACTCGGGTCATCTCGTCTACCCAGGCCCGCGCACGAGGCAGGCACTGTGCTTTGTAGAGAAACACGGGCTCTCACGGAATAATCAGCCCCAGAGCAAGAACCTTGGCTTATTAAGCCCTGTCCAACACTCTCCCAGATACAACGCTGGAAGGAGACTCCTCTTGCTCTCTCTCTCCTCTCTTCCATCGTGAACCTAAGCTACTGAGGCCATTACCAAATACAAGTTCTTTTTTTTTTTTTTTTTTTTTGACAGGCAGAGTTAGACAGTGAGAGAGAGACAGAGAAAAAGGTCTTCCTTTGCCGATGGTTCACCCCCCAATGGCCAATGCGGCCAGTGCACTGTGCCGATCTGAAGCCAGGAGCCAGGTGCTTCGCCTGGTCTCCCATGCAGGTGCAGGACCCCAGGACCTGGGCCATCCTCCACTGCACTCCCGGGCCACAGCAGAGAGCTGGACTGGAAGAGGGGCAACCGGGACAGAATCCGGCGCCCCAACCAGGACTAGAACCCCGTGTGCCGGCGCCTCAGGCAGAGGATTATCGCCAGCCACAAGTTCTTGTAAACGATGGTTCATGTGCTCCCAAGAAAAGGATCATTTTCCCACTAAACTCCTTACAACAATCCACATAGCTCCACCAGAGGACCTAACACTAATGGTGCTAGACATCTTCCTCCCTGTCCGTGAAATCTGTATGTAGAAAGACACAGAACGTGTGTGTGTTCTATTAGATATACGACACGGGATGCAAACATCCAAGGCAGGTAGTAATGGGGCGTGTTTGTGTGTGTGACACGGGCGATGAAGGTGGCCTGTGAAACGTGACGCCCATGATGGGTGGGGAGTTCCTATGAGCAGGAACCACAGCAGGGCGTTGTCAGCCTCCCCCTGGAGTCTTCAATCACAAGCTGACAGACAGGGAGATTCTTGGAATCTGTGCAATTGGCCAAGATATTAAAGGCGTTAGGAATTCACAGGTGGGTAGGGAATTTGGAACCGAGATCACTGATCTCAGATGCAGGCTGAGGTTGACTCTAACTTGATGGAATTTTGAAGGAATACAACATGGGGCTGCACTGGTTTCCTGTAGCTGCTGTAACAGATGATCACAACCGTGTGGCTTAAAACAATGCAAATTTAGTTCTTACAGTCCTGGAGACCAGAAGGCTGCAATTAGTCTCACGGGGCTGAAGTCAACATGCTGGCAGAGCTGTGCACTTTCTGGGAGCTCCAAGGAAAAATCAGTTTCTTGGCCTTCCCCACCTTGAACTCCTGGGTTTGGGATTCCTCCCTTCCTTTTCAAAGAGCATCACTCCAGCCTCTGCTCCTGTCAGCACATCTCCTGCCACCATCTGCTCTTTCCTCCTCCACCGACCTTGTGATTGTCCTGGGCCCACCAGGAGATCCAGGATCATCTCAGGACCTGTGATTGTCCCAGGTCCACCCAGGAGATCCAGGATCATCTCAGAACCTAGTGATTGTCCCAGGTCCACCCAGGAGATCCAGGATCGTCTCAGGTCCTAGTGATTGTCCTGGGCCGGGCCCACCAGGAGATCCAGGATCATCTCAGAACCTAGTGATTGTCCCAGGTCCACCCAGGAGATCCAGGATCGTCTCAGGTCCTAGTGATTGTCCTGGGCCGGGCCCACCAGGAGATCCAGGATCATCTCAGAACCTAGTGATTGTCCCAGGTCCACCCAGGAGATCCAGGATCATCTCAGAACCTAGTGATTGTCCCAGGTCCACCCAGGAGATCCAGGATCATCTCAGAACCTAGTGATTGTCCCAAGTCCACCCAGTAGATCCAGGCTCATCTCAGGGCCTGTGATTGTCCCAGGTCCACCCAGGAGATCCAGGATCATCTCAGGACCTAGTGATTGTCCCAAGTCCACCCAGTAGATCCAGGCTCATCTCAGGGCCTGTGATTGTCCCAGGTCCACCCAGGAGATCCAGGCTCATCTCAGGGCCTGTGATTGTCCTGGGCCCACCCAGGACCAAGGCTCATCTCAGCTCAGGAGCCTGAACTTAATGGCACCTGCAGGGCTCCATCTGCCAAATAAGGGAAGACATCCCCGGGATCTGGGGGTCGGGTGCGGGCGCACCTTCAGGGACGCCATTCTGTTCACCACAGGTGTTTCAAGCGGAGGTCCTGGACCAGGGCTGCGGCATCGCCTGGTAATTTCTCAGGTTTGCAGATTCCCAGGCCCCTCCCAGAGGCTCTGGCGAGGCCCAACAGTCTGTGCTGTCACGAGGTCCCCAGGTGACTTTGATGCACTGCACTTTGGGGAAGACAGGAGTAGGGGGAGAGGGCTGTGAGTCACGGGACTTCATAGGACAGGATTCCCAAGCATTAGGACACGGAGAGCACACAGACGGGGTCAGAGCATGGCATCCTGGAGCGACAGCCTAGGGTGTGCATCACAGACGTCTGCCTCCCCATGTGAACCCGGCGACACTTACACATTTCCCCGAATTGACTACCTATCTGGACCATTGCACTGATTTCATGAGGCTCAAAATCAGTCCCTCCAAAGTCACAAATTTAACAGGGTGACCTAGCAAGATAATCTCTCTGACCCTCAAAATTGTGAATAAAATATTATTGTATGGATTTCCAGATTCTAGACATCATCGTCCCCATACGCAAAACACCTGCGCTCCAGACAGATTCGACACACGAGTTAACAGGGTCTTCACAACGTTTTCTGTGCAGGGGCTTTAACTGGTGGGCAGTCCTGCCCTTCTCTGCCCCTCCAACAACCCTCAGAGTGAGAATTCTCCTCCACAGCCTCCCTCCTCCCAAGAAGGGGATCGCAGGTGACTTCCCAGGAGGGGAACGTGGGCTGAGGACAATCGCCCACTCCGAAGGCAGAGGCCCGGGCCATTTAGAATTGTGCTCTCCTGGAGGCAAACAGGAAGCAGGAAGCGGCCAGGGCAGGAAGAGCCGTGGGCGGAGCCACCTCGGGTGGCCCTGCCCCAGCCCAGGAAATAAGATGGCTTGTGCAGCCAGCAGCTCGGGCGGGAGGGTCGGGGCTCAGGCCTGCCCGGAGCCTGCAGCTCTCCCTGTCAGCCAGATAACGCCCACTCAGCTCCAGCACTGACCTGGAGGAAACGCGGGAACCCATGCTCAAAACACATTAATTAGGTTTCAAACAAAGGGGAGATAACGGCTGTGTCAGGGCAGCGGTAAACAGGCGAAGGACCAGCCGCTGGCCCTCCCCGGAGCTCCGGGACGGCACCTGGGGGCCGCGGCTCTCACCCACAGGCACTGCAGGCCTTGGCACAGAGAAAATGGGAGACAAGCCAGCCCAGGCCCCGCTGAACCTGGCAGGACGGGGTACCCCGGCTCCTCCGTGACGGGGGATGCTCCCAGCATGCTCTTCCCCAGCCTCTCTCTGAGCAAACACACCGGCAACTCGGTTACCTGAAAGAGGTCGCCCAGAGCCATTCTCGTCTGAGTCTCCGCTTTTCCCTCTCCCTAGACACACACACGCACACGCATGCACACACACACACGCACATGCACGCACACACATGCATGCACACACATGCGTACGCACGCACATGCACACGCACATGCACACGCACACACATATGCACACACTCGCAGATGCATGCACACACGCACATGCACGCACACACATGCACACGTACGCACACATGCACACGCACGCAGATGCATGCACACACACACACATACATGCACATGCACACATGCACACGCGGTTTCACTCACTTGAGACACCAGCTGCCCTGCCTCCATCTCTCTTGGCCCCACTCTCCTGCTTCGGCCCCAATCCTCTCCCCAGCCCACAGACACCGCCTGCTGCCTCCTGGCTGAAGCCTGGAGCCCTCACCCAGAACAGCCAGCACCTTGGACACCCAAACGTCCCGCCTGTGTGCACGTCATTCCCGCAGGAGAGACCAGTGGCTCCCTCCTCAGTGCTACCATCTCACGCTATTTCTATTTTAATGCGATCATTGCAGGCAATGGTTTCACTGAGCTATACAAAACCCACATGTGGCAAAGGCTCAGATGCTAAGTGCACGGCTTGATTAGCCTGACACACGGACACCTGTAACCAACACCTAAGTACTTTCTGCACCCCCGGCCCGACAAGACTCATCACCTGCAGGTAACCAGTATCCCGGTCAGTTTGTCTGCCTTAAGCTTTATGTGAATGCGACCTCGCAGCGTGGACTCCTATGTGCAGCACTCCATTTCACAGACACCACCAGCTGGCCATCTGTTCTCCAGGGAATAGGCATTCTATGTTGCTTTCCTTGGAGGGCTATTACGAATAAAGTTCTCGTGGATGTTCGTGGAGGTGCCTTGTGTGTGGGCGCTTCTGTTGGGCATAAGGTCCTGCCAGCCGTGGGGCAGACGTTATATATGTTTTACAGGGACACCGCAGAATCAGTCGCTGCTTTGGGTGTCTGCACCCCAGACCACACGCCTGATTGGAGCCCCAGTTTCTGATCCAGCTTGCTGCTAACGGGCCTGGGAAAACAGCAGAAGATGCTCCAGCTATGGGAGCCCCCGCCGCCACCCACGTGGGGGACCCAGATGGAGCTCCTGGCTCCTGGTTCTGCCCGGCCTGGACCAGGCTGTTGCAGGCATTTGGGGAGTGAACCAGCAAATGGAAGATCGACTCTCTCTCTCTCCCCTCCCTCCCTCCCTCTCTCTCTTTCTCTTTCTCTCTTACTCTGCCTATCAAATCGATCTTTATACGTTTGACATTTAGCATACTCTGCTAAACAGTCTTCCAAAGTGATCACAGCACCTGAATTATAATAATTCTGCTGTTTTATTAGTAGTTTATTTCTGTATCCTATCCCTCACCACTTTTGAGCTCCTTGGACACAGATTTCCATGTTGTCTCACCCCCTACACACCACCTCTAGATTATAATTACAATTAAATATCGATATGACATACAAGTCAAAGGTTAAATGCATTCACAGAGCATGGCAGTGGCTGAGGCCACGGGAAGTCCTGTAGAACCCCAGGAAAATCAATCCCCTCTCCTCGGGACCCCAGCCAGGGATGACACCTGCCTATCCCTGCCCTGTCAAGGCCTCCGTCACCCAAAATTAAGTGGAACATTCAGATCACGCCTCCATGTGCCCTGTCACCACTGAATTGCCCAAAGTCCCGGCTGCACCTGTCAGCCTGGGCTTCATGGGTTTTAAGTTTGCTCCCACGTATGACAATTCGCTCCATCAGCTAAGTGCTAGCAAAGTTAACGGGCCAGGCAACCTCCAAAGTCCCACTGCTTTTTTTTCCCCTATAACTGTGCAATTCGTTCTGATTCGACCCGAGGAGCATGGCCGTGCTCCGTTATCCATTCTGCCTCCTAAGGTGGAATCAATTAGTGTCCAAATCTTCCACCTCGGCCGGAGATAAAACACAAACGCCTGCGCCTTGATCTGTTTGTGCAGTTGGTGGGGATTAGTTACACAAACACGGGCGAGGAGCTCGGATTACGGCGGAAGCCTCAGGCTCTCCCGCCCTGCCAGCCAGCGATCTCCCTTCCTTCCTGTCTTGGCTTCTGAGTACGAAATTTTTCACCGCTCTTCTATTTCTGCGAGCGTCGTGGCAGGAGCTGCCTTCTGCCAATGTCACGTTTAATGAAACATGGGCCCCGGGGGACGCCCTGAAGCCACAGGCACAGTTGTATAAAGCTGTGCAGAATGCAAAGGACCGCGCATGGCTGCTATTTTCTTTTATTCCAAGGGGCCAGGTTGAATTAAAATGGCCTTTTGATTTCAAATCAGGATTTGCTTCCAGCTATGTAAAGCCACCCCGTGTCAGGATTGCTGCCTGTTGGCACCCTATGCAATGGAGACCCAGTGGGGAACATCGTGATGCAGTGGCAGGCAGCCTTTCTGTGGCATAGAGGCTCATCATTCTTCCCTAAGAGCTATGTCTGAAGCGAGTCCAGCACATGAGCACTTTTGAGCACCCCGAGGCTTTTCACCAGCCTGCACCTCCTGCTCACCCTCTCAAAATCCCAGGGAGTGACGCAACTGCCAGTGGCACCCTGGGAACCCGGCCAGCAAGGATACTCAGCATGGCCAAGGTCAAGTCACCCCTGGCAGGGCGGGAGGCACCATGTGATCATCTGGGTGCTCTTTTAGGAAAACCCCAAACAGTTCTGGTAAAGGTGTTTGTCCTGCGACATTTTTATAGGTTTTGCGACTGTCTGCCCGCCCCATCTCTGCTGCCAGGCCCCTGTGCACCCCATCTCTCTGGAGTCCTGGGAGAGACGGCACCTAGCTCCCAACGAAAATATCCTTTTTCAACTAAATATCAAGAACTGGTGGCCAAGGACAGATCGGTGTTTGCAGGGTGAATCATGTATGATGCTTAATGCAAAGCATTGGCTTCGGAGCTGAGGATTGGGGTAACTCGTGACCCAGGGAAATGGGCTCCTGCAGCCTCTGTCCCCTTAGGGCTCCTCCTCCTGCTGCACCTGCCTCTGCCCCCGCCCCTCTTCTCCCAGCACACCCTCACCTCTCCCTGCCCGAGCAATGCAGACCCACGCCACTGGGCCACCACCACCTCTGACTGATTCCTGGTCTGAGCACTGCCAGGATACAGCGCCGGGCGGCTCAGCGCTCACCCCGGCGCCAGCACACCTGGAGGCGGCAGGCTGTGCCAAGTGAGCCCCGCCTCTGCCGTCTCCTCGGATCCCTTCCAGGGCCACGGCACAGGGCGATAGCGGGGTTCTCACTGTCAGCCGGGACCCAGCCAGGGGACAATTACGATTCCCCCGGGCACTGTGTTTTAGAAGATAAATGTGGCACAGTGTAACACTAAACGCGCGAAGGTGGTAATTAGAGTAATTATACACAATCCCAGCCCACTTCCACTAATTTTATTTTAACTATTTAATTTTACACCATAATGCACATATAATTTTGCCCACTTAATTTTACCTAATTTATATGCATGTTAGTTTTGCATTTACTTTGCTCACTGAACCTTATCCTAAAACTTAATACTTCATATTTAGAATGACCACTCCATGTTTTTACCTAAAATTCACCTAATTTTGTCACCACTGCTATCAATTAGGTATCTTATCAATTCTAAGATTATACTACTAAAATGCACAACTCAAAGTATGCAATTATTAAACCGGTACAAATATGAACACAGTTCCAACCCCAGCCAAGGTACACACTTACTGTACAAGCATGAGCACACACTTTTAAAGAAAAAAGTGAAGAGGCCGGCGCCGCGGCTCACTAGGCTAATCCTCCGCCTGCGGCGCCGGCACACCAGGTTCTAGTCCTGGTCGGGGCACCCGATTCTGTCCCGGTTGCCCCTCTTCCAGGCCAGCTCTCTGCTGTGGCCCGGGAGTGCAGTGGAGGATGGCCCAAGTGCTTGGGCCCTGCACCCCATGGGAGACCAGGAGAAGCACCTGGCTCCTGGCTTCAGATCAGCGCAGCGCGCCGGCCACAACAGCCATTGGAGGGTGAACCAACGGTAAAGAAAGACCTTTCTCTCTGTCTCTCTCTCTCTCTTACTGTCCACTCTGCCTGTCAAAAAAAAAAGTGGAAAAAAAAAGGTCTAAGAAACGAAGGAGCTGGCAGCAGTAAGCAGATGAACTCACGAAGCCCAAACAACTTGGTAAGCGGCCACCTACACCGCCAATAGCCCAAATTAGTGCCGCTTCCAGTCCCGGCTGCTCCACTTCTGATCCAGCTCCCTTGCTAATGCACTTGGGAACCCAGCAGAAGATGGCCCAAGTCCTGGGCCCCTGCCACCCACCTGGGAGACCTGGATGAAGCTCCAGGCTCCTGGCTTCAGTTTGGTCCAGCCCTGGCTGTTGCAGCCATCTTGGGAGAGAACCAGCAGGTGGAAGAGTTCTCTCTCTCTCTCTCTCTCTCTCTCTCTCCCTCTCTCTAATACTGCCTTTCAAATAAATAAATATTTTTATTTAATAAAAACACTAGCTATCACTTGGCAAGTGTTTGCTCCATAGCCGGAACTCTCTAAGCCCATTATGTAACACTCCCTCATTCAATCCTTAGCAACCTTAAACAGCAGCTGCTATGGTTGTCCTTGCTTTGCAACTGAGGAATGTGAAACAGGGACCACTGGGGCACCTGCACAGGTGCACAGAGCACTGAGCAGAGGCGCAGGAATTGTTCACCCCGGGTGCACGGAGCACTGAGCAGAGGCGCAGGAATGGTCCACCCCGGGTGCACGGAGCACTGAGCAGAGGCGCAGGAATGGTCCACCCCAGGAGCACGGAGCACTGAGCAGAGGCGCAGGAACGGTTCACCCTAGACGTCCAGCCCGAGTCTCTGCACTCTCACTCTATATGCCAAACTTGCACAAGGAAATACAGCTAAGCTCTAATCATCTTCAAAGTGTCCATTGACTGCAGGTGATGTGTCCTGGGGGACTTAATTTAGGGTGACAGCTTCCAATTTCCCATTCATTCTGTGTAGATACAGTTACAGACACAGAGAGAGGAATATTAAAGTCAGCTGTATCTACCAGGACACTCCTGTATATTTGCAGCTGGGTCACAAAATCCTCCGGTTATTATGTAACTGAAAAATAACGATTGTCACATGTATTATGTAGATGCTCGAGAATGCTCATGAAATCAGATTCTGATCTTTTCTCTTTCAAAATGTCCTCACATTAGTGAAAGGTTTCCATTGCTAATCAGCAGATGCTAATTGCAAATCAATGATGCCGTTGGAAAGTCAGACATCAAGATGCTACCGATTTATTCAAATCAGTGTGTGTGGCGCCTGTCACCTGTCTATCATTTCGGAATGGCTCCTGATTTAGGTGATGTCATAGCTGCAAGCTCACACATATCGCTGAAGGCTAAGCACCTTCTGCTCCGTGCTAAAAGAATATGTTTGAAAGATTTTATGTGTGTCCTCTTAGCTTCAAATGAGTACCAAACCAAACCAATAAAAGCAGGCTCTTTAGATGTCTCTAGAAAATTGCTTTGGCAGGCAGTAAAAGTCATCGGCAGGCAGTGTAGAATTTGCATGTGGAACATTCTCCCAAAGCAGGTGGAAGAGCTGGATTGTGATGTGTGCTCCCAAGCACTTCATGGTCTTGGCCTCTTGTTGGACTAGTAAGCTATCTGCAGGTCTTCCACTCCTTAGATAATCAAACTGAGATCCGAGGATTCGGACTGCGGGTGTCCACACCCGTGGGAAGATCTTACAGTTAAAGTCCCAAGTGGACCCGGCCGCTCCACCACTCTTGACCTTGACCTTGGAAAGTCCTGCTGAGTGGGGCCTTCTTTGGAGCAAAGTTATGCTCCTTTAATATTTGGTCAGAGTTTATTTTGCTTTCTTCTAATTTTTTTTTTTTTTTTTTGGCCAGGACTAATGTTCATGAATCCATACATTCAGCTTTTAGTTTACGTCATTTATAAATCATACCAAAGTTGTGTTTTTCCCGGTGTAGATGTTTAGCAAAGCGGTTCAGAAACATGTGGGATAACTACATGCCCTCTCCAGGTGCCTGGGTTCAAGTCCCAGTTCCACTTCCCATCCACATTTCCCGCTAATGCACACCCTGAGAGACAGCAGGTGACGTTCAAGTACTTGGGTTCCTGATCCCTGCCCCGATGGAGCTCCTGGCCCCAGGCTTCAGCCTGGCCTAGATCCAACTGTTGCAGACATTTGGGGAGTGAGCCAACAGATGGAAGATTTCCCTCTCTCTCTCTCTCTCTCTCTCTCTCCCTCTCCCTCTCTCCCTCCCCCCCCATTCAAATAAATAAAGAGATGTTTAAAGAAGTTCCTTAAAAAATAACTAACATGTTTCCTGTTTTATTGTTACTTGAATATAGTGACACCTTTAAGAAGTTTTCTTAGCCGGCGCCGCAGCTCACTAGGCTAATCCTCCGCCTTGCGGCACCGGCACACCGGGTTCTAGTCCCGGTCAGGGAGCCGGATTCTGTCCCGGTTGCCATTCTTCCAGGCCAGCCCTCTGCTGTGGCCCGGGAGTGCAGTGGAGGATGGCCCAAGTGCTTGGGCCCTGCACCCCATGGGACACCAGGAGAAGCACCTGGCACCTGGCTCCTGGCTTCGAATCAGCGCAGTGCGCCAGCTGCAGCGCGCCGGCCACAGCAGCCATTGTGGGGTGAACCAACGGCAAAGGAAGATCTTTCTCTCTGTCTCTCTCTCTCACTGTCCACTCTTCAAAAAAATTAAAAAATAAAGTCCATTTCCCTTTATATAACATCCTTTTGTGATCTGACCTTCCATCCTCAGAGGACGCTCCTCAGTGTTTGAGTGGAGCTGTTTCCCCAGGCTCTGCATCTATAAAATGAGCTAAATGTCTTTCCTTCTACTTGGTGCTATGAGGATCGTGTGTGAACGCAGAGGCTAGCACATAGCACATGCTCAAAACCAGGAGGAATTGGGGCCGGCGCTGTGGCGTGGCGGGTAAAGCTACCACCTGCAGTGCCACCATCCCTTACCAGCACCGGTTCAAGTCCCGGCTGCTCCACTTCCGATCCAGCTCTCTGCTGTGGCCTGGAAAAGCAGTAATAGATGGCCCAAGTGCTTGGGCCCCTGTGCCCACGTGGGAGACCCAGAAGAAGCTCCTGGCTCCTGGCTTCGGATTGGCGCAGCTCCGGCCATTGCAGTCAATTGGGGAGTGAGCTAGCGGATGGAAGACTGACCTCTCTCTCTCTCTCTCTCTCTCTCTCTCTCTCTCTCTCTCTGCTTCTCTTTCTATCTCTGTAACTCTGACTTTCAAATAAATAAATAAATATTAAAAAAATAAACAGAGGAGCATACAAGCCACAGGGACTTGGCCTTGACTCTCACAGGAGCCCTGCACCTTCCTTGAGCTGGTGTTCTCACCTAGGAAACAGTTTTGGTGTTAGCCCGCACTCTGCCGAGAGCGCCCGGGACCATGCCTGGCAGAGAAGCAGAGACACGTTAAGCCCAGATCAACAAATGCCACCATGCTCCATGGAAAAGAAGAGAGGAAAGAGGAACGTCCAGACACTCCCTTGAGTTTTTGTATTAGATTCCAGGTCTTGAATTTATTTCTTTTTAATCGGCCCATAGCAATTCAACATACTTAATGGCCTCAAGCATGCGATGTGTGATGGTCAGAGCAGGGAACTGGCGCATCTGCCAACTCAGAAGTTAGCATTTCTCTGTGCTGGCAGCATTCAGAGTCCTAGCTATTTGGAGAGAGTCAACAAATCATTGGCAGCCACACGCACCCTGCTTGTAAAGGGACCTCAGGTTACCCCTCCTCTCCAGTGCCTTCCCCACACTTGTCACCCATGCTCTCTCCATGCTCCCTCCACACACCCTTCTCAGCCTTCCAGAAACTTCCTTCAAGTCCTGCTGAGCCCAGTCTGCCTCGACACGTGGTCAGATAAGGCAGCGGGGAAGCCACCTCACTGAACTCGCCTCCCAAGTGTGTTCCAGAGCTCAGCTTTGCCAGGTCCGAGTCTGGCTACCTGTGGAGACTGGGAGTGAAGGCAGGCAGAACACGGATCCCTGGGGCACCTTGACAAAAGCCGGCCTGGCCAATTATCTGTGGCAATCATCAAACACGGATAAACCCATCTATAACGTTTATCTCTAATGGACAATGGCATGCCCCTTCTACCCCAGGTCATCTCTCCAGAGAAGCGGAGATAACAAAGTTAAATAAAGTCAAAGATGCCACCTTGTTGCCTGAAATTCAGATGGAAAATTCAATCCACCTGCTTTTACGTGCAGAATTGGGAACATACGCATTTACCTAACACACACAACATGGAAATTTCAATTCCCCATTAGACTCAGAAGAGACAGATAAATCCTATCAAGGCACAGAGGGAAAGATAAACAGGAAATCAAGTGAGGATGGAGAGCAGCGGGATATAGAAGCCATCAGAGACCAGAGGAGGGGACGGGGGAAAAAGAAATGGTCCCCCAGGGCCTCGAGGGTGATAAAGTCAGCTGCCAGAGAAGTGAAGTTCTGACCTGCAGCATCGGATCCAGCAGGGAGAGGGGGGAAAAAAAAGGAAGAAGATGACAAATTGATTGAGTCCTCGGGCCTGGGCTGGGCACTCTGACGTTTGTAATGATTACCCCTGTGTTTCGGGTGAGAAAAATAAACTTTACGAAGGCATCAGAAGTGACATGCAGCCAAGTCTCCCACATTGTGAGAAGCAGAAGTACAAATCCAGCAGCCCCCGCTCTTGTTTCATCTGAACCCCGATCTTGATCTCATCAGCGGACAATAGGGCTCCAACCACACACAGATGTGGGAGCCAGTGCCTGCCCCAGCTCTCCCACTTCCAGGAAGAGGCAAAGACCAGGCCTTGTTCAGCTTTGTGCTCTGGGAGAGTGATTTGCATATGGTGGGAACACACACGCACACAGAGTTGAATTTGGGGTGGGTGTCCGGCCTGGCAGTTTTGACACCTCTGTCTCACATCACAGTGCCCGGGTTTGGCACCCAGCCCCTGGCTCCAGCTTCCTGCCAATGCAGGCAATGGAGATGACTCCAGCAACGGGGCTCCTGCCACCCCCAGGAGACCAGTCTTCAGTTGCAGGCATTTGGGGAGTGAACCAGCAGATGGGAGCGTTTTCTCTCTGTTTCCCAAATAAATAAATAATTTTTATTTAAATTAATTTTTATTTAATTTAATTTAACTGATTAGAGTATACATTACTGAAGACTGTTCACACGCAATTTTCTGTAACAAGAAGCCAAGATTCGCCTCCTGTGAAGTCACCTTCAAGGTCCTCGGGTAGAACTGGTCATTGATTTGTGGGTTCCCGTTGTACTACTTTATACCGACAACAAACACAAAGTCCTCATGCACGAATGGAAGGGTCCACTGTCTCCACGTGTGCGTTTACCACTGGTCCAGACGCTCCTGGAAGTAGGGGGGAGGAGCTTATTATGCATTTCTGTCCCTTTCCCACTGCTAAGCCCAGGGCCTGGTACTAAGGAGGAGATCAATGCACAAATCAAGAATGAGTGAGGCCGGCGCCGTGGCTCAACAGGCTAATCCTCCGCTTTGCGGCGCCGACACACCAGGTTCTAGTCCCGGTCGGGGCGCCGGATTCTGTCCCGGTTGCCCCTCTTCCAGGCCAGCTCTCTGCTGTGGCCCCAAGAGTGCAGTGGAGGATGGCCCAAGTGCTTGGGCCCTGCACCCCATGGGAGACCAGGAAAAAGCACCTAGCACCTGGCTCCTGCCATCGGATGAGCGCGGTGCGCTGGCCGCAGCGCGCCAGCCATGGCGGCCATTGGAGGGTGAACCAACGGCAAAGGAAGATCTTTCTCTCTGTCTCTCTCTCTCACTGTCCACTCTGCCTGTCAAAAAATAAAAAATAAATTAAAAAAATTTTAAAAAAAAAAAAAAAGAATGAGTGAGTAAATGAAATAAGGGGGTCAGCGGCTCCTTCATGGGGTGGGGTAGCCCAGAAGTTAGGAACTGCAGAGCTTGTGTTAACCCCTTCACGGCCAAGGCAGTGTAACCGACTGCACGTTCTGCTCCTGTGAGCGGGGAGGCCTCCCCTGCTGGAGACGTAGCCTTATGACTGGAACCCCCAAATGAAAGCACGCCAAGTTCCCCTCCTTCGGCCTCTGCCTTGTACCACGGTTCCCTTTGGCCCAGTTTGCTCAGTGCCCAGCCCATGGGAGGGGTCTCATAAACACTTGCTCCAGCCCATGCTGGGACCGAAAGCTCAGCCAGCAGCAACTGGGACCAAGATGTTCTGTGCCCAGGGCGTAGGATTTTCCATAACAGGGCACGCCCCCAGTGCCAGGCACCAACACAGCACAGGAGGAGAAACGCTGGGGCTCCCAGCACCAGGTAGAAGCAAAGGAATCAGGGAAGGTGGTGGGGACCATGGAAGAGACCAGAGACCATGGGTGGTCTGTGGGGAGCAGAGACTCGCTGACGCTCCTCTGGGAGTTCACGGGCTGAGGAATCTTGCACATGGAGGCTGCCTCTGTGCTTGGTCTCCGGGACCATGCTCTGGGGTTTCTGAAGGTGTTGGACCTCAAGTTCAGCTAGGCCATTCCCTGACAGAGCCACGAGACAAAGGAAGCTTGCTTCCAGCTCTCCGCCACACGTTGCTGGTGAGAAGTCTGGTGAGGAGGGCCAGCTTGGAGAGAGAACGTCTGCACCTTCCCGGGTCAGCAGGCCGTGAGGCTGTGCTAGCCGTCGCCTTGGCAACCCTAGAATCGGCAAGAGGCAGGCGCTCTCCCAAAGGACCCCGATGATGCCAAGGTTGGGACGGACAGGGCCGCCAACCTGAGCGGACCTGCCCAGTAGCTCCTGTCCCAGGTGAGAGACTTTAGAGTCTAAGTAATTGAATTCACAAGAAACAAGCGCCCTGTTAAACAATCCCAGAGCTCCCTGTTTATAGGGGAGTGGCCGCTCCGGCTTCCTCCAAACAGGTCTGGAAAATAGATCGCCGTGAGACAGCAGAGAGGAAGACGCTCCACATCACTGATGACCAAGGTCTCCGCCGCCCGTTAGTGGATGCTCTGCAGGCTGTTTACCAGCCTCTCTTCCTCCCAAACACAGAAGAGAAACAACGCGGGCTCCTGAAGCCTGTTTCAGAAAGCGCTATGCACATCTCGGGATTAAAATCGGGCACAGTCGGAGCTACAGAAACAATCGAGTTGCTGGATTAAGATGGATGCTGGCACACAGGCACAGGGAAGGTCAGGGCCAAGACCTACAGGCGAGGAAGAGAAAAACATGGGCTTCTGACTGGTTCTTTCCCCCGAAACCACTCAGAGTTACAGGAACATTCTTCATCCCGTTAAAGAAGTCACACTAGCTATAACAAGTACCCTAGGAGGCCACGGGAGAGAGGCATGCCCTGAGATTTAGATACAGTTCGAATTTGGTGCACAGGAGAGGGAGAGATTTTCCTGGCTGGGGGGTGGAGATGACGTCACTGGGGGGAAGCTGTGCTGGCTGCGAGTTCAAGGGTTTGACAAGCAGAGAGGAGAGGGAGGGGCATCCAGAGAAGAGAGCGATATGAACCAAGGCCTAGGGCCAGGTCAGCAGGGCTGATGGGTATGATTGATGAGTTATGAGAGGAATGCAAATGTGAGCTGCAACCAATCACAACAGGCCCCGAGCACACAACAAGAAGCTCGAATGTGTGCATAAGCCGTGCTGGGAGGCTCCTATGCAGCGATGTGATCCAGGCCATGATGCTTTTGTTGTGTGGGTTGATGGTGGGTTGGCTGTTTTCAAGGTGGAAAACAGGTAAAGATCGACCAGAAAGGACCACGAGGGGAAAAGGTCACGCAGGGGACTTTCAATAATGTGAGAGCCGGTGCTGTGGCGTAGCAGGTAAATCCGCAGCACTGGCATCCCATATGGGCACCTGTTCAAGTCCTGGCTGCTCCACTTCCAATTCAGCTCCCTGTTGATGTACCTGGGAAGGCAGCAGAGGATGGCCCAGGTACTTGGGCCCCTGCACCCAAGTGGGAGACCCAGAAGAATCTCCAGGCTCCTGGCTTCAGATCGGTGCAGCTCTAGCCATTTGGGGAGTGGACCAGTAGATGGAAGATTCTCTCTCTCGCTCTCACTCTCACTCTGCTTCTCCTTCTCTCTGTAACTCTTTCAAATAAACAAATACATCTTTAAAATAATAACAATAACAAGCCGAAAGAGGACGATGGCTAACAATAGTGAAATAGAGACATCTATTGAGCTACTATTGACACTGGTAGCCTGGATCAAGGAGGAAAGAACTGTAGAGTGATTGAATTAGGCAGAGTTGCAGGGATGAGCATCCTACAGAAATATTTTTGCAGTGAACAGCCACTGTTTTCTGAAAGACTGACGCTGCTCATGGAAGGACCAAGCACTCACTTCCTCTCCCTGAAAGCCACCGGCCCAGGACAGTGTCCAAGACATACTTAGCAATAGTTGATTCAATAGAGAACTGGTCTAGAATTCACAAAAGGAGAAATGCAAATGACCTGTGTAATGGAACTTGGAAAAGTGGAATCAAAAGAGAAGTTTATAGGGCAGGGATTTGGCCTAGTGGTTAAGGCACAAATGCTCAAGTGCCATTTGGAGCGCCTGGATTCAATGTCCAGTTCCTTGGCTCCTGGCTCCAGCCTCCTGCCAATGCAGACCCCGGGAGGCGGCGGCGAGGGCTCAACTGACTGGGCTCCTGCCATGCACGTGGGAAACCTGGATGGTGTTTCAGGCCCCTGGCTTCCACCCTGGCCCAGTCCTGACCACTGCACGCACTGAGGAGTGAACCAGTGGATGTGAGCATTCTTTACTCTCTCTCTCTCCCCCTCTAAAAAGAATAATTTAGTGATTTATTAAAGATGGGCTTATCAGACACACAAATTTTTGAAATTCATGGATCGTTTCTTTGTAATATGCATTTTCCCTGACCTTTTGGACGTCCCCTTGTTTATAAAGTCTTCAGTCTCACTAACAACAAAGAAAAGCAAATGAAAAGATAAATTTTGTTACTTATCAATTTTTAAGGGGTGGTGTGGGGCACTAAACCCAGGTCTCCCACGTGGGTGGCAGGGATCCAGTTTCTTCCACCGTCACCTGCAGTCTCCCAGAGTGTACACTGGTAGAAAGCTGGAAACAGAACAGTCAGGACTCAAAACCAGTCACTCCGATAGGGGACACAGGCTATCCGCGCGGTGTCTTTAACCACGAGGCCAAATGTTTGCCTTTTACACATTTTGCAAAGATTTCTTTAAAAAATACTCAGGTTGGTGAAAGTGCAAAGTCGTTTGGCAATGTGTATCAAAAGTCTTAAAACTGTTCATACTCTTTGGTCCAATAATTCCATTTCCAGGAATAATGATGAGAAAATGATCATTGATATTATAAATACTGGATGTGTTTATACTATTAAGAATTGGAAGTAGTCCAAATTGTCTATAATTGGGATTTCTTAAATAATTTTGTATCCACACAATGAAGAACTATGCAGCCATTTAAAAAGTGTTAATGTTTCAATGAACATATAATGAACCAACTTTGAAATCACTGCATTAGGTAGTGATTTCAAAGTTGGTTCATTACACATTACATGAAAAATTAATGAGTAAAAGAGTACACAAAGTACAATATCATTTTGAAACATGATGGGGTCGGTGCTGTGGCATAGGGGGTAAAGCCACCACCTGCAGTGCTGGCGTCCCATATGGGCACCAGCTCGAGTCTCAGCTGCTCCACCTCTGATCCAGCTCTCTGCTGTGGCCTGGAAAAGCAGTAGAGGATGGCCCAAGTCCTTGGGCCCCTGCACCCACATGGGAGACCTGGAGGAAATTCCTGGCTCCTGGCTCCTGGCTCCTGGCTCCTGGCTTCAGACCGGCCCAGCTCTGGCCATTGCAGCCAACTAGGGAGTAAACCAGCAGATAGAAGACTTCTCTTCCTCTCTCTGCTTCTCCTTCTCTCTGTGTAACTCTGGCTATTAAATAAATAAATAAATATTTAAAAAATATGTGTGGCCAGCGCTGTGGTGTAGCAGGTAAAGCTGTAGTGCCAGCATCCCATGGGGCACCGGTTCAGGTCTTGGCTACTCTACTTCTGGACCAGCTCTCTGCTATGGCCTGGGAAAGCAGTAGAAGATGGCCCAAGGACTCTGCACCCACATGGGAGACCCAGAAGAAGCTCCTGGCTCCTGGCTTCGGATCGGTGGAGCTCTGGCTGGCTGTCCCAGTCAATTGGGGAATGAACCAGCAGATGGAAGATCTCTCTCTCTCTCTCTCTCTCTAACTTTGCCTTTCAAATAAATAAAATCTTTTTTTAAAAAAAGAAACATGTGTAATATTTCCCGTGCACTATACCAAAATGGACCATGCTTATATCCTAAGGGTAAATTAATGAGTGATGGTTGCTCCCTTAGGTAAATTTTATATACAAACATTTACCATAATAAGAAGACAAAGCCAACCAGCGGGCCTCATCACGGTAATTCCTGTCACCTTCTATGAACGAGGTGCTGATCTGGGAGACGGGACAGCAGGTAACAGCCCCACCTTCGTGAAGATTCCATGTTTCTCAATCCGTTGAAGTGGCAAAGCTGTATCGTGACTCCTGCATGGCAAGTGACAACATCCAAGGCAAGACAGGAATGTTAGGAGTTCCCGCAACTGAGGTCCCCCGGGGAACCAACCGCACCAGAGGCTGCACCTTCTGGAGCCTGCAGAACTTTGCCGTGAAAGTTCAGCCTGCCTTTCTCTGGCCGAGCTCTCTCGATCAGGCCAGGAAGGCTGCCGACAGCTCCAGACTTGTGTCCAGCCTCCCCAGCACCCCCAGTCTTTCCATTGGTAACAAGGAGACCAGTTGGTTCCAACGGGGTCCTGTGCCCGTCCCTGGACAGTTCTCCTTGTCTGAGGAAGGGGGCGCTCTGACCAAGGTCAGTGCTCGGATCCAAGGTCAGGCAGCCTCCCCAGAACATACAATGAGAGGCCAGGAGAGGTTTTTCTCCCAAAGCAAGCCACCAGGCTGTTCCTAGAAGGACAGGGAGCAGCTGCTGGGATTCCAAGACAGCAGCTGTGCACCCCGGTCTTGGAGCAGCGCCCGGAGGAGACAGGAGCAGAGTGAAATCCCAGCTTCGAGGAGGGACTTCACCCAAAGGCCAAGGCCTGCTCACTCTCCGTGTAACCCAAGCCAGGGGTATGCGCATCAGCAGGCAAATTTGCGTTTAGAGTAGCGCACATCAATGTAATTTCAGCTCTATTCTTAAACAGGGGCCTATCTCTCCATGCACACGCACTGCAGGTGGACACTGGCCGTGTTAGGCAGTGTTCGCAGGGGGCTGCCACGCCCCCTCGGCTCCACCCCCCCCAAGGTCCGACTGCACCTTGCCAGTTCTTTGTCCCACTCGACTCCAGCCGACAATCAACTCTCCAGGTGTTAAGATTTTACCACAAACGCGGCCTATTTAAAACTTGAGAATACCAGCTCCTAAGTGTCTCGATTTTGCTCTGGCTACAGATGAAACAGCGTCTATCTGTAGCAATAACAAGCTAATTGGCAACATATGGTCCCCATTGAGCCCCAAGGCTCATTGTAAGTAAGTTCTGCATTATTAATTGTTTTCCATACATACTTGAGTATTTCGAAGTTCACGGTGCTAAGAAACCCAGCTTGCCAAATATATTCCCAGTAGAACACTGGTCCTTCTAAATCGAGCTCCTTCCCCGCTCTGCTAGCTTCACTCTCCCCGCTAGGGCCCCGGTATTTTTTTCTTCCCAATCCCATGTGCACTCACAGCAACTGCCAGAGGCTACTCGGAGCTGTGATCAATTAATGATGCCTGCCTTGAGCGCAAGGAGGAACAATGGGATCATAACCTCCTATATTCTAGGTTCAATCCTAATCTTAGCCCTGCAAGAGACTCCAGGAGCTCCAGCCCTAAGAACTCAGGGTCCGATCTCTCCTCCAGGCCAGTAGAGGCCAGGCCACTGGCCACAGGCTGCTCCCGGCTGGAATCTCCAGGATCTAGGCTGGGGACAGGCAGAGGGGTCTGCAGAACTTATTGTTCAAGGCGCAGCAGAGAGTGAGGCAAGCCAGGCAGCCCTGTTATCAACCCAAAGGGAATAGGCAAAGAGGGACAATCCAGATTCAAGGAAGCAGGAAGGAACCAGGGAAACCAGAGCGAAACAATAGGGTTCAAAGTAAAGAATGGGAGGTGGGACCTGTAGGAAATCCCAGAGCCGAGGAGTCGTGGCTGCAGCTGCTTATGGGGTCTTTGACCAAGGGCACAGGTGGAAAGGAAACGATTGAGGGCAGAGACATGGACTCATTCACTCAGCATCAAATCAGAGCTTGGATTGGGCCAGTTCCACTCTTGCACTCTCATCCTAATTACTGCAGCTTGAGCCTATGCCCGAACCCAGCCCCCTCCACGTGGCCAAGTGCCGGAATTGAACGCAAGTCTGTTCCCAGCGTCTGATTCCCTGTCTTGCTCTGCCTTCAGCCTCCCTCGCTCTTCCCGACAGAGGAGCGGGAATCCTACCCCTGAAGCCCAGCTCCACAGCTGGAACCTGCTAGGAGCCCACAGACTTCTCCGGGGTTAATAACGCGTTTGTTCTACTGTGTTGATGATGGCAATAGACTGCTAAGTGGTCCTGGCTGTGTGGAGCTGTCAGTCTTGCGGGGGAGCAGACGTTAATCACAGAGCTGCTCAAATAATGTGAAATTACAACTGTGATTAATACTAGAATGCATTTCTGATGCCTTTCACAGACGTATATAACCTCGTCAGGGCCGTGGGGGACGCCCGAATGCAGGACGGTGAGGATGCCGCTCATCCAGTGAATTGTTCGTGGAGCCACTCACTCCACGGGTCCGGACTGGGCACCTGCTCCGTGCCACTCACTACGCTGGTTGCTGGGAGACCGGCAGGGAACAAACTGAGATTTCAGGTTGCATGGCGCTCCCATTCCTGATGGAGGGTGAGAAGCAGAAACCATGCGGACAGTCAGACAAAATAACCCTTCCAAAGTAGGTGAGGATTTTGCTCTAGGGACAGCAAAATGGATGCCCCAGACGGATCCTGGGGGTGGTCAGGGAAAGTCTGAGTTACAAGGAGCAGCCAGCTCTGGGAGGTTTGCGGGGAGGACGTTTGGATGCAGGGGAGCACCAGATGCACAGGGTGTAGGCAGCCATGAGCTCAGCATCTCCCAGTTGCAGAAAGCCTGGCGCGGTTAAAGCCAAGACAAAGCCATCCTCAGCTGGGCAGGACTTTGCTGCAGACGTTAACGTGCGCTCCCAGAGCCGGCTTCCCATTCCACCCGAACCATGACGAAAATATGATGCATGTTTGTGAGTGTTTGCTTGGGCACGGGTCTCCTGCACAGTTCGAAGTCAATAAGTGTAGGCCCAGCTGGGGTCTCCCTGACGCCTACCCCAACTGTGAAGCCGGCCTCTGATAACATTGTTTTGTCACTTTTCACTCCCACCCACACTGAGGGTAGATAAACGGCTTCCTGACAAATGGCCCTGCTTGGCCGGGTCCAGGGCTCCCAAGGAAGGAGACGTGAGTCTTGGGGCATTGCCGGAGTGGGCCTGGAGGAGGCTGAGGGGCGAGCTGTCTTGGGGCCCACGAACAAAGTCAAAGGCTCACAAAGCATAGCAGGCTCTGAGTCATGGCCATTTGCAGCAGAAAATACCGAACATAGAATTGATAGAGATTGAAGGCAAAAACAGCTTGTGTTTTGTTGCCTGTGTCTAAGCAGCTAAAACAGGTCCTTTCTGGATTGCATTCTTTTTTTCAAGATTTATTTTATTTATTTGAAAGTCAGAGTTACACAGAGAGAGAAGGAGAAGCAGAGAGAGAGAGAGGTCTTCTATCCGCTGGTTCACTCCCCAACTGGCTGCAATGGCCAGAGCTGTGCCGATCCAAAGCCAGGAGCCAGGAGCTTCTTCCGGGTCTCCCACGTGGGCACAGGGGCCCAAGGACTTGGGCCATCTTCCACGCTTTCCCAGGCCATAGCAGAGAGCTGGATCAGAAGTGGAGCAGCCAGGACTCGAACTGGGACCCCTATGGGATGCCGGCACTGCAGGCGGTGGCCCCATGGAGTGCATTCTTACCCAGGTGAAATTTTTCCCAGGGATTCTCAGGAAAAGCAGTTGAATAGTGCCACCCTCCCCAATTCCCATCCATCCAGAACGTCACTGTGTTTGGAATGTGTTCAGATGGCATGTGGTGAGCAGAAAATTGGTGAATCTGACTAGCGACAGTGTGGGATGAGGGACTTCAGATGTGCTATGGTTGAAAGCTGGGGCTTTGAAATCAGAATGCTACGGTTGGATCTTAGCTCTGTCGTTTACCTTATCAAAAGTATTCAAGCTCCCTACGCCTCGACTTTTCTTGTCTTACTGATCATCTACTTATTTTTCTTTCATGTGAAAAGCAGAGAGACTGAGAGCAAGGCAGAGACAGAGAGGTGTTCCACCTGCTGGTTCAGGCCCCAAATGCCTAGAATTCGACTTGGGCGCCCACGTGGGTGGAGGGCCCCACGTACTGGAGCCATCTTCTGCTGCCTCCCAGCATGTCCGTTAGCCAGAAGCCGGAATCAGAAGCAGCGCAGGGACTCAGACTCAGGCACTCCAACACCGGCTGTGGGGAATCCAGCAGCTCTTAACCACTGTCCCAAACACCCTCCCTAAGCCTGAGCTTTTCCTGGATAACATGGCTGTCAAAGTGAAGACCAGAGAGCTCCAATGAGCTCAGCAAGTGCCTGTCCCCGACCAGTCTACACACCAAAAACACTGGGTGTTCACCAGCTTGGAAGGACAATCTTGCTATGTCTCTAGCGAGTCCAGATACCCCAGAAAGCATATTTTGAAATAATACCTTGCATGTCCCCGACAAGATTTTCCAAGAAATGGGCTTCAAGGAACTCTCCGTTCTCGACAACATGTTTATTGGGGCTCAGCCTCTGCCAGGCCCTTCCCAAGCGTTATATCACAGGGACCTGCAAGGGCTCTGCAACCCAGCCTGCGAGAATCTTGTCTTACAGAGAGGGAGGTGGAGCTCAGAGAACTTCTAACTGAGGATTCCAGACTGACTCCAGGTGCAAGTAGGAGACAAACGCAGTGTTGGGGAGGGAGTGGGGAGGCGGGAGGTCGCCACAAACACTCAGCTTCCCCAAAGGTGGAGAAAGTACAATCGTCCCGTGATGACGGCAGCCCCTGGCGAGCTTGGTCCAGGGCCTTTTCTCCCTCAGAAGAAGGCATTCAAGGAGGAGATGCAGACAAAGCTGAGCAGGAAAGCAAGATTTATTGAAAGCAAAGGAAAAGAACATACTCAAGAAATCAGTGTGCGAGAGACAGCCCCCCAAAAAGGCTCAAGCCATCATTGTATGCTATCAGGAGGCACAGGGGGTGGGGTCCAGCCCTCGGCTTAACTGAATATGCAAAGGGATGAGGTTTGGGGCAGGTCTTCAGTACCACCCATCTCCATGACCCTTTGTGGAATTCGCAGAAGTGTCATGGTGTCAGGTGCATGATGGGAGTGGGAGTGGCAGCCATGGTAATTTATTATAATGGTATTATGATGACCTAAAGGTCATCACAGGGACACAGCCTGAGGTCATCTTATATTAGATATTTCCAGCTGGCACTGGTTCTAAGTTTGCAACACAGTGGAACTTGCGGTTTCTGCTACACAGAAGTTGGGGGGAGGGGCTTGGTGGTACACGGAAGGCAGGTTTGGACGGTGCAGAGAAAGGGGTTTGGGCAGTCAGTGCATGGGGGTTTGGATGGTGCAGCCGGGCTGTCCCACGAGCCATACCAGGCTGTCACATGCCACAGCTGCTGCACTGGCCAGCCAGGGCTTCTGCATGGGCCATGCTTGGTGGCAGCAGGGCAGTGCTGTCAAGGCTCAGCTCCTCCACCTGCCTACTCACATCAACCCCTTGCCATTGGTGGGGAATGGCATAGTATTTGCAAATAACCTGGTGTGCACATTTTCCAGTTTACATTGAATCATCTCCAGATTACTTGCAGTCGCTCATACAACGTCTATGCTACATAAGTAGTTGCTATACCACGTTGTTTAGGGAATGACAAGGCAAAGCCCGTATTGTGCAGCACAGATGCACTTGTTTTCCACAAATGCTTTTGTCTGCAGGTGGTTGTGTCCATGAACGTGGATCCTGCTACCCACAGGCTGTCTGTACATGCTGGAGAGCCAGCAGCGGGCAGCAGGTGCACTCTGAGCCCTGGTCACCTATGTATGCAAAGCACTGTCTCTCTGTGACTCAGTTACCCTGCGAGGAGGCAAAGGTGGTGGACTAAACAATCCCTGGTGATGCTCTCAGCTCCACACTCACTGCTACGTGGTCTAAGTCATTTTAGTCTTTAAGCGCTGATGACAAAGAGATGGGCGGTGCTGACGTTGAAGTTTTCCAAACAAAGTCACAGCATTTGTGATACAGCATTGCACTTGTGGCTGTCCCAACACTGGTCCTCCTCCTTTATTTCTGTAGTGGCTCGTATCAAAATACAGTGGGAGCATTTTTCACTAAAATTATATTTCTACGAAGGAAAGTCTGAGTAATACCAAAAATGAAAATAATAATACTTTGCACTTAAATAGTATCTTTGATCTGAGGGCCTTCCTGTATGGTATTTTTCTAAGCCCCACATGTTATTTTTTTTCGCTGGGTCACGTTGACCATTGAGATTTTGCAAGCTCTTCAAAGTAACACCCGACGTTCAATAATAAACCCAGTTTTTTGCTTCCATTGAAGTTTACATCCAGGAAGTGCTGAACTTTTCTGTCTTAAGTCATATTCCGTCACCTTGTGTGTTTTGTAGATAGAAAAACTGAAATCCGGGTGGATTCTGAAGCGAGCCCCGTTCCATGCGTGGGGTGTGTTGGTCACAGCACTGAGGGGTCAGTAGGCGTTCATGCTGCTCGAGGAGCTATGCTGGCTGCCCCGGCATGTCAGCTCCTCTGAGCCTCGCAGCCCTGGGAGGCAGCTCGTGACCGGTCAGTTTACGGATGAGGAAACCGAGGCACGAGAAGGCCGTCTCCTGGCTCAAGGCTGACCGCAGGACGTGCACAAGACCAGCTCCTGCAGTCTGGCTGCAGACACTCTCACCACCAACACCACTCTCAGGAGGGGAGCCCGAGAAGCTTAGGAACTCAAACACGGACAAATAATCCCCACGTACCCTGTGAGGAGTAAGCGTGTGGTTCACTGTCAAGGTAAGATGGTCAGCTGTGAGTCGACGACTAGGTAGCCTAACAGCTTGGGTCCATGCACCTGGAAAGCTCTTAGGTGTGGCCAAAACAGAAGAAGCAAATGCTATGGGGTTGTAACCCCGCAGTACTCAGCCAGTGAGGAACGGGGGAGGGACCTGTGTGCCAGGAAGTGAGGAGCTTGCCGTAACCCACCCCGGGAGTGCTGGCCCAGCAGGCACGCCATCTCACAAGGTCCTTAATAAAGCCTCGATTTCGCTGCACTCCCCAAGTCTAAGTCCGGCTCTGGGTGGACTGGTGCGGCTGTTTCTCCCACCCTACTCCCTGGTGGCACTCCGCCAGCCTGCCCACCCCAAGAGGAGACCAGTGGTGCTCCCAGCCTGCCCGGGTCTCCATCCTCAGTGAGCATCACGCGACAGCCGTCACTAACCCACATACATCAGGTGCATCTGATGGGAAAAGCCTCAGCTGTCCGAGACTCGACCCCTGCACCTTATTAAAATACAGAGCAAGAAAGAGCCAAGTGTCTGCTAAGCTCTGCATTTCCTCTCCTTCCAGCCTATACTCCAGCCTCTTCCACAAACCCACTAATATTCTCACTGTACACTCATGCACAGTAAGAAATATATAGACAGAAACCTGAAAAGTCCTGGAGCCAATCCATTTGGAACTATGTAGTGGTTCTTCTTGTTCCTTGGACGCCCTGTAGGGCACAAGGGTTAAAACTGCTATCATCTGGAACACACGCCGGCTCCCGTGACGTGGGGGCACACGTGTTCCCCACCATGTCTCAGGGAGCTGTTTGCCCAGGCGTTGCCTTACTCCTGTGGGTGGGCTCTCAGCCGGGTGACTCACGCGTTCCCAGCCCAGCAGCTGAGCTCTGCGTTATTTCACGGTTGTTCAGTCATTTGATCACTTCTGTCTCGTCCCATGCCTTGCTCAACAGATTCGCGGCCCGGCCTTTGGTGAGGTGTGTGGCTTATGCATTTCTCTCGTCCCAGCTACAGTTCATACATGGCTCCAGGCAACGCGTCCGTCCTGCGGCTGCCTGTCCTCGGCCCGTGCCGGGTCAAGGCTTAGGTGCAGACAGGGAGACCTTTCCTCCCACTCCCACCACTTTCCTAGGAGCCGGCAGGTGTGGGCACCAGGGAAGGGGCCGGGCCTTCTCCCCCCCTGCAGAAGGGGCTGGGCTGGGCTTACAGTGCTCAGAGCCCCCGGGGGATGCAGGGACCACACAGCTCTGTGGAGTCGGGGGGCAGGGGAGACAGGCCCCACGGGTAAACCCCTGGCCCTTTGCACGGCGCCCCCAATGCGTGTGTTCATCAGCAGGAGCACTTGTGTTAGAAATTGCGTAGATAGCCAGAGGGGCAGGCGTTGTGGCGCAGGGAGTTAAGCTGCTTCGTGGGATGCCCACATCCCATATCCAAGGGCCTGGGTTCGAGTCCCACCTCCAGTTCCGATCTGGCTTCCTGTTACTGTGCCCGGGAGACAGTGGAAGATGGCCTAAGTACTTCAGTCCCTGCCACCTGTGTGGGAGACCAGATGGCCATCCAGGGTCCTGGCTTCTGCCTGGCAGCGCCTGGGATGCTGCAGGCACTTGGAGAGAGAACCCGCAGACGGAAGATCTCTTTCTCTCTCTGATGCTCCCTCTCTTTCTGTGTAACTTGCTTTCAAATAGGTAAATAAATCTTTTTTTAAAAGAAAAGGATAAAGCTCCCACCTGTGACACCAGCAGTTCATATAGGTGCCTGTTTGTGTCCTGGCTGCTCCACTTCCCATCCAGCTCTCTGCTGTGGCCTGGGAAAGCAGTAGAAGACGGCCCTAGTGCTTGGGTCCCTGCACCAGCATGGGAGACTCGGAAGAAGCTCCTGGCTCCTGGCTTCAGATCATCGGAGCTCCAACCATTGTGGACATTTGTTGAGTGAACCAGCAGATGGAAGACCTCTCTCTCTGTCTCTCCCACTCTCTGTCTGTAACTCTACCTCTCAAATAGATAAATAAAATCTTAAAAAAAGAAACAAAGAAAATCTCTTTTTCTTTTTTTTTTTTTTTAATTTTTTGACAGGCAGAGTGGACAGTGAGAGAGAGAGACAGAGAGAAAGGTCTTCCTTTTGCCGTTGGTTCACCCTCTAATGGCCGCCGCGGACGGCGCGCTGCGGCCGGCGCACCGCGCTCATCCGATGGCAGGAGCCAGGAGCCAGGTGCTTTTCCTGGTCTCCCCATGGGGTGCAGGGCCCAAGCACCTGGGCCATCCTCCACTGCACTCCCGGGCCACAGCAGAGGGCTGGCCTGGAAGAGGGGCAACCGGGACAGAATCCGGCACCCCGACCGGGACTAGAACCCGGTGTGCCGGCGCCGCAAGGCGGAGGATTAGCCTGTTGAGCCACGGCGCCGGCCAATCTCTTTTTCTAGTTCTGCATCCCTCTCCCTCCTTCTCTCTCACTCTGCCTCTCATATAAATACGCAAAACTTTATCTGTGGAGGGGCCCAAGTTGTGGCACAACGTGGGTTAAGCCTCCACCTGCGATGCCAGCATCCCATGTGGGAGCACCAGTTCGAATCCAGCTCCCTGTTGATGCACCTGGGAAGGCAGCAGAGGATCCAAGCACTTGGGCTCCTGCCACCTGCAAAGAGGTCCAGGCTCCCGGCTCCAGCCTGGCCCAGCCCTTCCGTTGCAGCCATCAGGGGATGAACCAGCAGAGTTAAGACTCAGAGCACAGGCTCCGGAGCCCCGCTTCTCGGTTCACAACATGGCACAGGACTTGCTGTCTCTGGAACCTGAAAGGTTGCTTAATGCTGGAAGCCGTGCTGTTGGCTTCAGGGCGGGGTTGACGCCTGAGCCGGGAATATATGCGTGAAGCATCGGCCTCAAGAAGTAGTAACTGTTAGGCTGGCGCCGCGGCTCACTAGGCTAATCCTCCGCCTGCGGCGCCGGCACCCCGGGTTCTAGTCCCCGTTGCTCCTCTTCCAGTCCAGCTCTCTGCTGTGGCCCAGGAGGGCAGTGGAGGATGCCCAAGTGCTTGGGCCCTGCACCCCATGGGAGACCAGGAGAAGCCCCTGGCTCCCAGCTTTGGATCAGCGCGGTGCGCTGGCCACAGCACGCCAGCTGCAGAGGCCATTGGAAGGTGAACCAACGGCAAAGGAAGACCTTGCTCTCTGTCTCTCTCTCTCACTGTCCACTCTGCCTGTCAAAAATTAAAAAAAAAGGAAGAAAGAAAGAAAGAAAGGAAGTCTCTTGACTTCATTAAAAACTCCGCAACTTCATTAAAAACTGCAAGGACCATGCGGCACTCCTTGTTTGCCCAGCTTCGATAGGGCAGCCAGCAGCGCGTGATGAGTAGGGTCACTTACTCCCAGTCCTCGCCATCCATCCATGCCTCGGCTTTGTCATCCTTCTGAGCACCCACTGATCAGTCAGAGCAACCTAACTCAGCAGAGAGTCTAGGAAACTGCCAGGCCTGGGACTCCATCAAGCACGCTTCCAGCCCTCCGTTCATGCACAGATATTTATTTATGAAATACTGCACCGGTGCTGTGCTGGTTGATAGCAACACTCTGTGCCACCATCACCAGCTTGAAGGGCCTAGTGTGCACAAATGCGCACCCACGAGGCATTAGCAAGGAGCCGAACTGGCTCCCAACCCTTTATCTCCAAACTGTGCCTTCCCTCACAGACAAATGGGCCTCGCAGTCCGTAGGTGGAGAAGAAAGGAGGAGAGAGAGAGGGAGAAAGAGAGAGAGAGAGAAAGAGAGAGAGAGAGCACGTCCATCCACTGGTTTACTCCCCAGATGGCTGCAACAGTCAACGCTGGGCCAGGCCAAAGCCAGGAGCCAAGAGCTTCATCCAGGTCTCCCACGTGGGTGACAGGATCCCAAACACTTGGGCCATCTTCCTCTGCTTTTCCCAAGCCGTTAGCAGGGGAAGCTGGATCGGAAGTGGAGCAGTCAGGACATGAACCGGCGTCCATGCGGAATGCCAGCATGGCAGGTGGCAGCTGCACCCACTACGCCACGATGCCGGCCCCATGTAGCTACAGTCTTATTAGTGTTTTGTCACAGTGTCATGCAGTTTAAGAAGAAAAGCGACATTCTGCATTGCTAGGGTTTTGTACAGCTCGCAAACCATATTTTGGCCTTTCTCAAAGCAGAGATAGTGTTCTGTAGACTGGAACCTCCTGTTCCTAAAGCCCTCTGAACATAACATTTCCGGCCGCTGGGTTTCTGGTTTAAGCGCATCAGCAAAACCCTCTGTGGCCTGTAGATCATCTATAGAGCAAGTAGCAAGCATCAAGGCAGACCAATGCGGGCGTCTCCTCACCCGTCGCTGCCCCCAGATGATGCTTAGAAAAATAAAAGCTAAGGAAAAACTCATCAGAGGCAGGGCGGGGTGGTGGCAGAGCTGCACCGTGAATTCCTAAGGTTGGAGGGCTGTTCGCAATTTATCACTCCTCCAGCTTATCAGCCACGGACTTTAGCAGCCTGTTCCCCTCCCCTGGCTCCATCCTGGTTGCAAGTTCTCTAAATGCTAATCGGGAGATAGAGGACCCTCTGTGATCTTGCGAAGTGCTCGCCCAGCAATTTGATAAAGACAGAGTGGGAGCATCAGGCCTGAAACCTGGGCTCCTGGCTCATCACAGAGAGCATAGGCAGGTGAGGGATCTTCAATAGACCCACGGGGAAACGCACGTATGAAAAAGCCGCACGGGTTACAAGTGTTGGCCCCGAAAGAAACTTGTCTTTTCATTTCAGTTTTCCAAGAGCGTGGGGGAGTGTCTTCGTCTTTAAAATAATAATAATGAAGTGATACACTTCCATAAGTGACTATGGGTGATGGGAAAAAAGGCAGAGACAACCCACGCGCTGTGATTGACAGGTTCTTTGAGAAAGCCATGTGGGTCAGTGGCTAGAAAAATCAACTTGGAATCGAGAGGTCTCTGTTTGGTTTAATAACTGCTTATGGAGGGCCTCCCGAGCTGCCCCACAAACGCAGCGGGTGGACGCCGCAAAGCCATTAGCGTCTTCAGGGAGAGGGATCTTGCATTCACCTCTTCCCTGGGCCGTGTTTAGAGGAGGGTGGGAGACAAGCGAGCAGCGGAGGACCTCGCAGAGTTCTGAGGGTGTGGTTAAGGCGTCACCTGCTCGCGGTAGAGCCAGAGTGGCCCCGAAGCTCAGAGCTGGACGCCTCTTCAAGAGACCACCGAATGAAGTAAAAGTTGGCGGATACCCACGTATAAGTAAATCAGCCCAGACAGGCCAATTAATGTTTTGCATGAGTCAAGTAGAGGCTCCCAAGGGGGGGCTGAAACAGCAGGAATCAAGATGAGGCGGTTCCCAGAAGGAAACAACAAAGATAAGACGCAAAGCCGGGATTACCAAATCAAAGAGAACCTCACAACCTGCGGAGAAATCTGTCCCCTTGGGACTGCTATGGGTCTCAACCTAACACGACTTCTTTTGGATTTTTATTCATTAATGTCAAGCCCGGTTTTAATATTAATTGCCCAGGGTCAAGTTCAGCCGCAAAAAAGCATGGGCGTGCAAGCAGAGACAGCCTGATGTGTTTATCTGCTCAGCGCACACTCTCTGCTGCAGGCGTGTGCCAGATGTGGCAGCAGCTGGAGGAAGTTGTTTATCTGCCCTCTTGACCCCTGTAACGTGTTAGGAGATTGTAAAACCCGGGAGTTTAAATCATAGCGGCTCCGTTGAAATTCGCGTCTCTTTAGACTCTGTCAAAACATATCAATAAAGTCCTAAGAGGGTGGAGGAGATAGGATTGTGCACCACTGATGATTATAAAACATGTTTCTGCTGCGACTTACATCTGCCTGTCATCCACTTATTGAGCTCCTTTGGTGTGCAGAACACAATTTAAAAAAAAAAAAAACACTCAAATCCAGGAGCGTGGTTTCTTGTCTGCCTTTTTACAAGTGCTCCTAGTGCTTGGCGAGTTTTCCTTTCCATTTTGCAAAATCATCTCAGGCTGAGAGCTGGCTCCGAATCTCCAGGCATTCTTGATAAGAAGACTTTATTTGGGGGGGAGGTGGCGGACCCACAGCCCATTCTAAAAATTTCAGAGGCAAATAGTACTCTTCCTGCAGGAAAGAGAGCCCTGGGCAGGCCTCAGAGCCACACAGCCTGTCTGATGGAGTCCCTGCTCACGCCTAGGGGATTACATTTAAGTGCAAGTGGGTTGATCCATCACCCTAATCACGCAGGAGAAATAATAACAATGTCATTAGCTAAGTTTCCAAAACAACCCAGTTCCTGCTTGGAAGTCAATCCCTCAGAAGCCCGCTCGGCCCTACTTGTGTTATGACATTTGGATGGAGTCACAAAAGTTCCTTTGGTCTTTGTCTGTCAGCATCCATGTCCTCCTGGGAGCCCAGGGAACAGATATCACAAGCCAAGGGCCTCTAAGGAGAGAGATGCAAACAGCCATTATTCTCGAGAAACCCAGCTCCCTTCTCGTTTAGTGGAAAACACTGTGTTTCTTTTCCCAGAAGGCCAGCCTGCGAGGGAAATCTAAGTGGATTCTCGTCCATCTTTGGAAGAGAATCTAATATTTATGGATTTTCCAGACATTTACCCAGAGAACATATTTGTAAATCTAGACGTTGGCATTGTCCTAATTGGGCATGTTTACTATGTGTGAATAATTCGATGATAGAAGCATAGACGGGCTCCTTGGAACTCAAAGTGAATTTTATTTCTCTTTGAGTCATGTGCTCCCTCGTCATATGCATGGAATAGCAAATAGCACCAACCCAGGTGGCTCCTGATCTAAGAGTTGCTTTCTAGAGCTGGTCACTTGACACCTTTTCTTTAGCAATCGTTGTTGTATAATCCAAGTGCACCCCTTTGTTGGGCAGTGATATGATATTTAAAATTCTCAGATGCCCGAGTGGGCTTTTAGCCTAGAGGCTGAAATGCCCTCATCCCCTATGAGAGTGCCACAGTTCGTTGCCCAGCCCTGGCTCTCACCTCCAGCTTCCCGCTACCCGGAACCCCAGGAAGCAGTGTCGTGACTCAGGCCGCCAGGTTCTTGCCATCCACGTGGGAGATCGGGATGGAGTTTCCAGCTTTTGACCCAGCCTGGGCCCAGCCCCAGTCATTGTAAGTATTTGGGTGTGGATTGGATGAGAGTTCTCTCTCTCTCTCTTTCTCTCCCCCTTATAAACAAAATGAAATTAAATTAGTAAATAAGATGTCGGCACCCTTGTTTTCTGGCCACTGTGTAACCTAAGTTTAGCCTGGAGAGGGCTCTGAACCTGGGCTCCCCACTCGCCCATCAACTTGCCCCAAGAGAGCCGATGAGTAAGAGCCGGCACCCAGCGTTCTGAGCAACACGGAGCCCTACAAGGGACTTCCCAGCCAAGAGCGTGCATCTGTTCAGAGCCTGGGGGAGCGGCCACAGCCAAACGGAAAGAAACCCGGAGTATGCTGGAAATACTCACCGATGCGATCCTTCAACCACCTGATCAGTAGGGACTGGAAGTCTGCCCAGTGCTAGTGGCCGTGACAGAACAGGGCTTCCTCACCCCGCACAGAGCCCTGGTGAGTCACGGTGACCCAGTCTTGGCCATGAGCACAGAACAGCCCAAGCCTCTCCTCAGACATCCTCATTAGGATTCCTGTGTGTTGAAAGGAGACTCACCTAGCGTCCATGAAAGAAAGCAGGTGGGCGTGGCTGGAAGGCTGGGAGGCTCTTCCTACGGTGTGAGACAACACGTACTTGGGATTTTAGGGAAAAAGCACGCCTCAAATTAAGCATCCCCATCACGGTGTGCATTGTCTCTGTTGTTGGAGCGAGTCCACCCCGGTGTGGTGGTGTTGAAGTGGTGGGGTCTTCACAAGGTCACAGCAGGTGCTGCTCTCCCAATGGATTCAGGGGGCTTTTGTGGGAGCCCTGAGCGGGTTCTCAGAAGAGCAGTGATAAAAGCCGGCTCCTGGCCCCTAAATTGCTCCCCGGCTTCCTGTCTGGCCACACAATCTCTCCTCGCACCAACTCTACCACTGCAAGCCTGTCCTCCAGGAGGCCGTCCCCAGGGCCCAGCCAGTGCCACACGTGCCCTTGGCCATCCAGAACTGTGTTCTGAACCTCTTTTCTTTATCAAGTCTCCGGTCTCGGGGACTTCTCTGGGGTAAGAGAAAACAGGCTGACACTCACACTGAGTTTGAAAGCGAGTTTTCTAACTGCAAAGAGTCAGCTTGGGAAGCAAGGTGCTTCCTCTGCTCTTCTCCAGAAAGGATCGTCCCATTCCAGCCACAGAGCAAGGCACAGGCAGCAGGAATGAACCCCCTTACGTACAGCGAGTTTTAAAAAAATAGAAGAAATGCGCCGGCGCCGCAGCTCACTAGGCTAATCCTCTGCCTTGCGGCCCCGGCACACTAGGTTCTAGTCCCGGCCGGGGCGCCGGATTCTGTCCCCGTTGCTCCTCTTCCAGTCCAGCTCTCTGCTGTGGCCCAGGAGTGCAGTGGAGGATGGCCCAAGTGCTTGGGCCCTGCACCCCATGGGAGACCAGGAGAAGCACCTGGCTCCTGGCTTCGAATCAGCGCAGTGCGCAGCGTGCCCGCCATGGCGGCCATTGGAGGGTGAACCAATGGCAAAGGAAGACCTTTCTCTCTGTCTCTCTCTCTCACTGTCCACTCTGCCTGTCAAAAAAAAAAAAAATAGATGAAATGCTGTTATTTGGTTTTTTAAGTCATATCTAATTTAAATCAAATCTAATTTAATTAGATTTGGGGACTACTCTTACCAGTCAAATTCACTTGCAAAGTTGAAATTTACCATCTTTGAGAATCTATAAAAGCAGGTGTCACCAAAGTCCACGGCAAGGGAGGCGTTCCCAAGTTCTGCTGAGGATCAGCACGGCATGGCGGGATTCAGCTTAGCACCTCCCAAAGTTCAAGGTCCACGGAGCTGTCCACACTCCTCCCGGAGCCCAAGCATTGTGCTTTTACAGTGACACGTTGAAGCCGGGCTGTGACCACGAGGCTGTAGTGGGCTTCTCTGTACAGTTATGAGTTCAGTCTTCCACCATAGGATGCACCCCCTTTACAAAGGAGACAGGAATGAAATAATAACAAAAGTAAGCTGCAAATGGAATGTTGGAGAGCAGGTCATTAATGCGTTGTGAGTGCAGATCAGAGTCTACAAGTTCTGATTGTCATCCAAGGCTCCCTGTTTCTTATAACAGCTTCCTAATAACTGAGCCCCTGTGAGCCAATAGCATTCTTTCTGCTGTAAACTAACTCAGAATGTAAGTAGCTTCCCACCAATGTCACAGATGCTAAAGTTTAGGTCCAGACTTCTACCTGGGGCTTAGCTCTGTCTCGGGTACCATTGCAGATCTACGAATATTTCTGTACCAGCTCCACCCCCCTCATAAAGGGAAGGGATATGTAGGAAGATTCCTCCACGCAGTTTTCTAGTGGGCATACAAATTCCAAACAGAAGCCGCTTAACCGTATCTTCCAAGACAGTTTCTAACTGAAAAGAAAAAGAGCAAATGGACATAGATGGGTTAGGTGTACGGTGCGGTGCTCAGAGAGGCAAAGCTTTGCTGTAACCTTGTTACTGACACCTGGAATCTGAGCTATGAGCTTGGGGGGAGACAGGATCCGTGCCAGCCCTGGTGCACCCGTGTCTCGGTGCACACCCCAGCATGAACACAATCCCAAAGCCATGGAAAAAGTCTTGCTCCTCCGCAAGACTCCGCAAACCCTAGCTAACGTGCGGCTCCCTGTTATGAGAAACAGCACAACGCTCTGAGCCACAACAAGTCATTAGGGAGCCACCAAGGACCGTTCCAGTGTCCGCTTTCCTCAACCCCGTGACCCTCGGCTCGTCATCTTTATTAAGACATCGATTTCCTGCTCAGCTCCCTCAACCCTTCAAGCACGGAAAAGCAGCTCCCGGGGGGAGAGCCAAAGAAAAGCAAAACTGATAGGGCTTTCGAAAAGGAGATAAAAATGGGTGCCTAGAAGCTCCGTGTCACTGCAATCCAAACAATTATGAGGTCAGAAACTCTGCCCAGCCGTGGAGATCGGTCGCGGAAGGCAGCGAGGCTGCTTTGCCACAAGAAATTCTGCACGAGGTGGCTTCCACCAGACCCAGTGGGGTCAGGATTGCTAGAAAAGAGACTAGAACAAAAAGAAAGAAAAATGTGAATAAACAATTGTGTTTTAGGAGGGGCCTTGCTCAGTTCCACAAAACCATTCATTTCCATAGTTATTATCATGGCTGACAATCACTGCCAGGCTTTGCACATAGACCAGCATATTTAATTCTTACGAAAGTCTTGTGAGGACAAGGGCATTATTATCCCCATCTTACAGGTGGGGATACTGAGGGTACCATTGGAAAATCCACGGGGCCCAGAGGCTGGGAACTTCTGAATTCTAACCAAAATCCCCATGGCGGCTCTATGGGTTCAATGAGTTCTTAACGGCAGCTCCGGTCCAGGGTCTGCTGTGTGGTTGAGGTCAGATGATGACCAGGATATAAGTTACCCAGAGTTTGACTGGGTAGTACTGGGTGTCCAAGATGGTACTGCGAGGGGACACCAGCTCTCAGCTGGGAACTCACATGGGGCTGGCTTCCCTGTGTCACATGGGGCCTCCACAGCATGGCAGCTGGGTTCCAAGGAGTGACTGAGAAGGGAGCACCTGCAAGACCTCCTAAGACCTAGTCTCAGAAGTCCTACAGTGTCACTTCCACCAGATCCACTTGGTCAACATGGAGACACAGGCACAGACTGAAGAGGAGAGGCTACAGGGGGAGTGCGTCTTGGGAGGGGTGGGGTTGACCTTGGGATGCTCACTGTCCTGGTCCTATGTAGAAAGTGTGAAGCCAAAGAATGAAGTCGGCCACCAGGAGGCTCTGGAGATAGAACGTTCTGGCAGAGCTGTGAAGCTAACTGTATTACTAGCAAGTAGAACTGGAAACAATGACAAGCTATGCCAAATCTGATCCTAGATACAAACGTAAACCTGGTTCTACCCATTTCACACATGTAATGAATTCCTTAGCATCCTCCTTGAAGCACTGCCTTAAACAGCATCTTGTTCACTTATCTTCCTTTCACAAGTGTCTTTCCTGCTGACGGACAGGCATTGTGGTGTAAACAGAAATGCTGTAGCGTAGTTTGGAACCAAACAGGCCTGAATTTGAATTCCGACCCAGCAAGTACTCGACGTTCTTAGTTAACACTCAATCTGTCTGCTTCCCCACCGGGATAACTGGCATAATAATACGCATCTATGGATGGGTACACAAAGGTCTCTCTATGTCACCAATATACATAGTAGTTCTGTATTTAATTCAAATCCTTCTCACTAAAGTTCACAAAATCTAAATAAAAAACTTCAGTCACTTTCATATCTTATTTTATAAGGGATTAATTGGATTACTTGCAAAGACCCTCAAGCTCTCACCCGCAGATCTTCACTGGACCCCTTGGCCCTGCAGTGGGACCCTTGCCCAGCAAGGTCCTGCGTGTAGTATTACACAGACCGAACCGTTCTGTACCTAAGCAGGAAGGACTAGAAGGAGGGACAGGGAACAGCACAAAGATGAATTTCACTATACTTGTCTCAGTAGGTGTAGTGAGATCAGGCAGATGGAGGGATGGAGGGATGGATGATAGATGGTGGATGGATGGATGAGAGATGGTGGATGGATGGATAGATGGTTGATGGTTGATGGATGAATGATAGTTGGTGGATGGATGGATGGATGGATGGTTGATGGATGGATGGATGGATGGATGGACACCTACATGAGTACATGGATGATTGGATGGATGGATGGATGGTTGATGGATGGATGGATGGATGGACACCTACATGAGTACATGGATGCTTGGATGGATGGATGAAGAGACTTTAGTTGCAGATCTTCACACCAGCATCACTTCCACCTCCTGGAGCACCTCACCATTCCATACTCCTGAAACAGACAGAACAGAGGACCATTCTCTTCTCTCCTCTCCAAGTGTGCTGCGTACCTCAGCTTATTCTCCCAAGCCCTGTCTCCCTCTTTCCTCCTGCACATGACGGAATGTTTAAAGGGAGCGATGGGTAGCCGTGGGGGATGATGGTGGCTCTTGCGCTGTGCAGGGGGACCTTCCTCTCCCCTCTGTTTAATCCTCGGAGTGTGGTCCTGGGCACCAGATTCTCCATGGAGCATCAGGCTAGTGATGAGGCTCCACCTCCCTGCGTGCCACTGCTGTCTCAGAGGAGGACAAACAGGACCTCAATGGCCTCCACTGTGAAGGGGCCGCGGCGAGTCCTCCCCACGGGCTTTCCAGACAGCAGCAGAAGCAGCTTTGCTATCCTCACCACCACACCAACCGCCCCTAAGCGTACACAAGACCCGTCTCATGGGCTCTGGCAAGGGGGGACTGGGATGGAGAACTGGAATTAAACGCCTTCACCCTGCGGATCCTCAGTGACAGCGACTTCTAGAGACAGGAGGGGGCACTTCCCCACTCCTCACAAAACCAAGAGGAGGTCAGGCTGGCAGAATAATCACCCGTGGAGACTGCAAGTACCAAAAAGAAAACGAAAGCAAGCAAGCAGCTCCTCCCGCGGAGATGGGTGCCCGCTGCACCGCCTCCAGTCCCACGCTGTGGCCGCTGTCCCCGCGGAGGGCCGCGAGGCATCCCCGGCAGAAAGGGACCTGCTTCCCCGGGAGCGTGAGGACATCCGTGACTGCTGAGCCCGCCGCCCTCCTGTGAACACGGAGGACTGCCGAGTTCCCACGGCTCTGCACACACGCCACAGTGCCACAGGGCAGGGGGAACGCCAAGGCTGTCCCAGGGGCTTTCAACTGAAGAAAGGTGAACCCCTACTTACAGCAGGGCAGCCCCTGCTCCGGAGCAAGCACTGGAGGACAAAGGAGGACGCTGCTCCCCTCTCTAAGGCGGTTCCCGTCAAGACAGAGGGCGCTCCTGGACACCAAGCCCACTGGCTGTGTGCAGATGCCAGCCGGCAGCAGAGAGAGGCACCCACGTGCCGGCACAGGCCCACCCAGCGGGCAACTGGAGATTCCTTCCCCCTGCAGACTCTGGCTCAGAAATCTAACATCTCATTCTTCCATGGAAGTTTCCAATGCTTCTCCGCCAAGGCGACTGGTGACGTGCAGGTGGGGTGGTTCCCATGAGACAGCAGGGCATCATGGGAAACTCTATTAAGGGTGGAGAAGATGAAAGGAATGAACAGCTCCACCCTAACGATCCCACCCAATATGAGAAGGGCGCCCCCCAGGGGAGGAAGCACGCCTGCAGACCCCGGAGGGAGAGGATACTACAAGTTCTGGGAATTGAGGGGCTCTTTGGAGCCCCCAAAATGTGAAATCCATGCAAAGCAGAATGTGTTTTCGTGAGCATGGATCTCAATTTTTTTGCACCAAAATACACTCCATTTTCCAAGAACTTCTTGAAGTCCCCTTGTGTACCTCCAAGCGCACTCTCCTCCAGCCCGCAGCGTCCACCACACTTCCTGTCCAGCACCGCCATTCACTCCTGCCTCAGCTCTCCCAGGCCTCGGGTCAGCCTGCACTGGGAGACGGAGGCGGTGAGATTTAAGCGAACTCTGAGCTGGATGCGTTCAGCCAGAATGGGCTGACATTGTTATGACAGAGAGCACCAAATTCCACTGAATGCTACAGAGATCAGTCATCGGGGAGAATACAAACATTTCGTGTTTGTACCCCACCTAGTTCAAACTCCCCAGTCGCCTTCTACATCCAGCCGGGGTAGGGTCACTGTCTTCAAACACACGGAGGAAGGAAGGTCATGGACAGTGTTTCGGCCTGCCTCACTGACCCCCGCAGATAAGCCACTGCCACTCGCCCCACAAGAGAGGTGACATCCTGTTTCCTCCAGGGCCCTGGGTGGAGGCCCTGAGCCTGGGACCTGGGGCCGCAATGGCCACTTGGATGCACAGCTCATGGGAGCCCCGTAGGGGTGCTGGCCCCAGCAAACAGATGCTGCCCCCTGCTAGAAGGGGCACCGCTGGGCAACTGCTGACCTGCGGTGGGGCTTCCTGGAGCTTTCCCTGCCACTGGGCAGATGCCGGGCATCAGAGGCCATGGCCGCATGAGCCAGGAAGGAAAAATGTGCAGAACAGAGCACGCGGGGCTGCTCTGAGCGGGCCTGGGGGCAGGCACCCTGCTCTATATCACCATCTGCTCCGACCCTCCATCCACTGCTCCATCTGGGGCTGTTCCATGCAAAATGTGCCACTCAAAGCCCATCTTCCCTGAAGAGGAGCGGTCTTCAACAAGCTCACAGAAACTGCAAATTATGCAAAAAAGAAAACCATCCATGGATTTCAATTTTTTGCACCAAAATAAATTTATCTTTTAATCTCATTTCATGGGAATTTTGTAATGTATCTTTGTATTTTTTCCTATCACCCTTTCTCCAATCTCTTTATCCCCACTTAGAGAAATAAATACTTGGGAAGTGCCCTTAGGAACAACACATCAAAAATACCCCCGCCTAATAACAATCCTAATTGACTTTTGGAGGGTAATTGGCAATATCTACTACAATTTTCAGTGTGCTTCTCCTCTGGCCCAGGAGTTTTCCTGAACATGGATTGTTCACAGTGGCCAAGCCTGGGAGCCACAAAGATACCCATCAACAGCTGAGCAGATAAAAAAGCCACAGAACATCCAGGCAAAGGACTATTACATAGCGCTGGAAAGGAATGAGTTATCGGGCCATGAAAAGACGTGAAGGGAGCTCAGGTGCAGAATGCGAACTGAAAGATCAAGTTTCACTGTAATATGTCTAATTCACAGAAGAATTCTCAGTGACCTTGGAGACCACGTGGTTGGACACGGCCCACACAGGCCATGGTAAACGGACCTGGGAAGCCATCTGTCTTCTATTCAAAGCTCTCTCACACTGCCGAATCGTCTGCAGGGGCTTTGCCCAGCATGAATTTCGCGTCCTCGTGAAATGTCCATCACGTGCTGTGGGAACCATCCCATGGCACTGATGGACATTGCAGTGTGGCTCTATCATCCTACGTTAAAATCATGCTGACACAGCACTGACACCCAGTAGGTCTTTGCTGCTTCTTCATTCTAGTTCTGCTGTTTCGAGCGACAAATGCTCATTTGTCCATGAACTACATGAAACCAGCTGCCGCATCTCTCTCGGTACTCTCTTCTTCTGACTTAATAGCTCCTGTCTCCAACACACCCCACACATCAGGTTTCCTAAACTACTCAGCTTCCTATTGGTCATCTCAGCCGACATGCTGATTTGAAAGCCTTCTAGCCTCCCTTACAATATGGCGGCCAAGAACATGGAGCCCCACTGGGTATTATTTCTACCATCTCCCCTGGCTCTGTTCACGCAACCTGAGAGTGTCTTTCTTTCTCGGAGCTGCCTGGCCGCCCACCGAACCCACCGAATCCCCCAGGCTTTTACACATGCAAGGTTGTGGGTACCTGGGGAATTCATTTCGGGAGCAAGTGGACAGTCCAGAATTCATTTCAGGGAGCAAGTGGACAGTCCAGAGTGCGAAGTGAAGCCAGAGTCTCTGGCTCAGCCTGCCCTTCCGACACTCTCCTCCGATTTAATCAACCTGATTTCTCTCCCTTCCTTGCCTCCTTCTACTGCTGTACGATTGTCAGACTTTAGAATGAGGCAGACGTGGTGCAAATTCTGCCTCTGTGACCTTGGGGACATTATTTATTCTCTCTGAACATCTGTAGTTTCGATTGCTTTGGAAATAATTACACCTGCTTCCTAGTGATGTGAAGTGAATGCAGAGAAGTTTGGGATGTGTTAGCATGAACCACCTGACACACAGAAGCTCCCTAGAACTCATGAGGGAGAATACAGCACCCCCTCGCTCCCAGATGTGCCTCGACTTCTGATTCCCACCACACCATCTTCCGTTCTGCTTTCTGATTTCCCTAACTCTGCGCTCCCCGGCACAAAACACATTAGCTGATCCAAGATAGCACAGCAAGCGGCCACAGCAGATCAAAGTGTTTCTCTCCCCGACAACTCTCAGAGCATCTCAGAAATTTCCCAGATTTGCAACACCAACACGCTTTGGGGATCAAAGTCGGGGTGTGTGGTACAAAGCGAGGCCAGGGGGACTCTCCCCACCTTGGTGAGCTGATGTTGTTGGCACAGTGTGGCTGTGATATGCATCGGTAGCAATGGGAGAGCCGGGGCATTGGACTGAGGAGCTGTGTCCACGCAGTGGCACACCTGATGAGGAGCCACGCTAGAGGCAATGCTACTGTCGTGGGGCTCAGAGGCCCCAGAGAACTTCCGCCACGTGTTTGCATCACCCAAGGTCACGCTGTCCATAATCAGAAGTCACTGAAGAGAAGATGGAGGGCCACAGAAAAGAGTTGTTGTGGTCTTGCCGCTCCCCTTAGCCCACCTGACTCCAGCACAGTCGGATGAGCAGCTCCGTGTGCGGTGCCCAGCTCCAGCTCAAGCTCCTACCAAAGCATCCTCATCCACTTGGGATACCTTCCAATGTGTGGAACCTCAGATAATATTGAACCTAATAATATCCTACGTTTTTCCTATATATGAAACCCAATTAAACTTTCACTTAAAGAGCACTTTGTGGATTCTCTCTGGCGTATCTAATTGCCAGCATCGCTACTCTTGTGTTTAGGAGCCATTACTACGTAAAATAAGGGTGACTGGGACAAGCACTGTGATACCCAACAGGTGATCTGATAAGACGACTACTCAGTGACTAACGGGAGGGTAGTATATAGAGAGCGGACACACCGGACGAAAGGGTAGCTCAGCGTCCAAGCAGGACAAAGTGAGATGGCACAAGATTGATTCCATCACACTCCTCTGAACAGTAGGCATTTAAAATGTGAGTTGCTTATTTCTTCAAAGTTCCATTTAATACTTTTGGACCTTGGCTCACTGCAGGTAACTGAAACTTTGAAAAACCAAAATCCGAGATAAGAGAATGCTACTAACTCTCCAGCTTTTCTGCCCAGGGAATTTCTCTAGAACCTGGAAAAGCCACTGAGCTCGCCTGTAGCCACAGCCCTGAAGAGAATGAGAACAAAAACCACATAGGCCACAGCCAACTAGCAGTACACAGAAGTCAGAGATAAACATCTCAGCATCCTGCTCCTGAGAAGAAAAGCTCCAAGGTGCCTCCCACAAAGGCAGCAGGTGATGCCAAGTAGTTGGGTCCCTGGCACCCATGTGGGAAACCCAGATGGAGCTCCTGGATCCCAGCTTTGGCATGGTCTAGCCCTTGGAATTTGGAGAATGAACTGAGAATTGGATCTCTCTCTCTCTCTCTCCCTTTCAAATTAAATGAATGGGGCTGTTGCTGTGGCATAGTGGGTAAAGCCTCCGCCTGCAGCGTTGGAGTCAATATTGGGGAAGGAAGGAAGGAAGGAAGGAAGGAAGGAAGGAAGGAAGGAAGGAAGGAAGGAAGGAAGGAAGGAAGGGAGAGGGAGGGAGGGAGGGAGGGAGGGAGGGAGGGAGGGAGATCTTCCATCCACTGGTTCATCTCCAAACACCTGTAGCAGCTGAGGCTGAGTAATGCCAAGGCCAGCCAGGAGCTCAACCCAGGTCTCCCACACAGGTCGCAGGGACCCATCACTGAGCCATCACCTGCTGTTTCTCAGGCGCACACTAGCAGGGAGCTGGAACTGAAGTAGAGCTTGAACTAGGACCCGGGCCCTCTGCCATGGGGCACAAGTCTCCCAAGTGGAGTCTCAGCCACTGCACTACTGCAGCACTGTTATTAAAAGGGGTTTACACACAGCATCACAGTGCTTGAGTTCTCTGAATGTGACACTTACTCACCTTTACCAGTGAGTGCTACACCTTTGAGTTTTCATATTATTATTCAGCACCCTTCTGTTTCAACTGGAAGAATTTCCCGTGGCAACTCCATAAGTCCCTTAGAAGCAAGCCTCGTGGTGACCCTCTGCTTCCGTTCTTCCTTTTTGTCCAGGAAACTGTTGAATTCTCCCTTCTTTCTAAGAAGCAGCTTTGCCAGGCACAGCTCGCAGTGTCTTTCAGCCCCTGGAAGGCGCCATCCCACCCTCTCTGACCCACAATGCTTCTACTGAGCAATTCACTTATAGCCTTTGTCCAGGGAGCCTACAGGGTATTGAACAAGTTGCTTTTTTGCTGTTTTTAAAGTTGTCTTTAACTTTTGGTGATCTCGTTACAATGTTTCTCAGTATAATCTGTTCTGGATTTCTCCAATTTGGGAACATTTGAGCTTCATGAACTTGGAAGTCCATATAGCTTCCTGAATTTGGAATGTTTTCAGCTTTTTTTTTTCTTTATCTTCCCTCCTTCTTTTTTTTTGTAATCATTTATTGCAAGATTTTAAAAATATATTTATTTATTTGAAGGCCAAACTACAAAGGGAGAGAGAGAGAGAGAGAGAGATCTTTCATCTGCTGGTTCATGCCCCAAATGGCCACAGTGGCCAGGGCTGGGCTGGGCTGCTTTCCCAGGAGCCTGGAACTCCATTTGGATCTTCCATGTGGGCGGCAGAGGCCCAAGCTCTTGAGCCACCTTCTGCTGTTTTCCTAGGCACATGAGCAGCGAGCTGGACCGAAAGTAGAGCAGCCAGGACTCGAGCCAGCACTCAAGGGCGATGCCAGAATCACAGGTGATGGCTTGAGCCGCTGTGCCACCACGCTGGCCCCACTGTTCCTTTATATAAGCTTTCTGCTCCTTCCCTGCCATGCTCCTCCCGACACTCCATACTGTGCATCTTTCTTTGCCTGATGGTGAACCATACATGCAGAGTTTTTTCTACTTCTCTTCATTCTTTTTTCTTATTTCTTCTCAGAATAATTTCAATTGACCTGTGTTTAGTTCTTAGATTCTTTTTTTTTAAAGATTTATTTATCTATTTGAAAGGCAGAGTTATAGAAACACAGAGGCAGAGAGAGAGAGAGAGAGAGAGAGAGAGAGAGGTATTCCATCCACTGGCTCACTCTCCAGATGCAATGACCAGAGCTGCACAGATCCAAAGCCAGGAACCAGGAGCTTCTTCCTGATCTTCCACATGGGTACAGGGACCCAAGGACTTGAGCCATCTTCCATCGCTTTCCCAGGCCACAGCAGAGAGCTGGATCGGAAGTGGAACAGCTGAGACTCGAACCGGCTCCCATATGGGATGCTGGCACTGCAGGAGGCAGCCTTACCTGCTAAGCCACAGCACCGGCTCCTGCAGATTCTTTACTATGCTTAACTGAGTCGGCTGTTGGGATACTCTACCACATTTTTCATCTCTTTCGCTGTATTCTCCAGCTCCTGGATCTCTGGTTCTTTACAATGATTTCCATCCCCTTATTTCTCCTTTGGTCCGTGTATTGTTTTCACAATTTAGTTATCTATGTTCTCTTGTAGCTTACATGAGTTTCCTTCAAATAATTACTTTGGATTCTTCGTACGGTATTTTGTATCATCCGTCTCTCTGGCACTGAGTGCTGGAATCCTATTGTGTGCCTTTGTGACGTCGCATTTCCTCGTGCTTGGTAGGAGGTAGGGTCCTGTCCTCAGGTCCTGACGGGCTCTGGGGTGCAGTGGGGGAGGTGGGTGTGGAAGCCATCGGCCAATCCTTTCTGAGCATGTACCCACTGCACCCCTCTTGCTCCTGCACAAGGAGTCTTAGAACTGTGTCCCTGTTCTCCGTCCCACAAAGCCAGGTCAGGTACTGTGATCCTCTAACCCACTTTCCCCAAGGCAGCACCGCAAGATTAAGCAAGCTCTGCAAATCCTGAAGACTTGAGATGGGATCTGCATTGGCGTGTGCACGCTCTGCAGAGGCCACGAGCGCCACCTATAGGGGAATGCGGGACACGGCAGCTACAGAGGCGAGGGGCTGGGACCGCCCAGGTACAAGTCAGCTGGTGAGGTATTCTATGAGCTGAGGTCGCAGGCAGTGAAACAGGGCGCTCTGTCGAGATCTGCTCCCCACTCCTCTGCTCCCAGGGACCCCAGATCCCCCAGCTGCTCTGATCCTCTGGGTGCTCCAGGTGGGGAAAGAAAGTGAGCCTTCCAGAGAGTCTGCCCTGCTGGACAACCAGGTGCACACACACTCTCGCTTCCCCCACTGGGAAAATTGCAGCCACAGGCGTCTGTCTCCCTGGCACTGAGGGTGTCAGTCTGGGGAAGGGGTGATGTACATAGAGTGACGCTGTTCTTATTACTCTCTTCAGTAGGTCTGTTCTTGGATTTTTGTTCCAGGAAGTGCTAGGGGCTTTGCACAGAACTCCTGGGCTCCCCCAAAAGGACTTTCAATTACAGATGGTTGTCAAAACCAGTGCTTCTGGGGAGGCTGTACAGGCTGAAAAATAGTATTCCTATCTTGCTGACATCATTCAAAGCCTGCAAATTTCAGAGGGAGAGTTGTTTTCAACTAGAATTTTATAGCCAGCCTAGTAATCAATCAGAAAAGAAAAATACAAGCTGTATCAGCCAACCAATGATACATCAAAGAAAAGAGACATCTTTTATTAAGAAGTTATGTGAGGATATACTTTAGCCAAACAGGGAATAAAAAGGAAATGAAGGAATTTGGTTTTGAAGTCGAATATAAAGATAAAGCTATTTTGAGAGAAAAAGAATTGTGGGTGAGGTGAGCATGTGAGATAAATCATCCTCCAGAGCAAATGTCTAAACTGGATAAATTAAAAACTATTTCTAGAAGTACATTTTTTGTTAACAGATACCCCCCAAAAAAACCCCAAATAGGAATTATGCAAAGCGATTGCTTCTGGAGAGTGAATATTGAACAAGGAGCAGTAAAACCAGGAACTGTTATTTTTTATTACGTTTTATAACATAGCACATATAGTCAGTATTGTAATTTTATTTTTAATACTTTTTAAGATTTAACAAATTATGAACACCGTTTATCAATGTGCTGATAAATGTACGAAGTGAATACGTCACCCAGATAATTAGAATAGCTCAGCTGCTCGTCTTTAAAGTGGAAATGCTGATGCTTACGTCACGGGGGTTGTTAGGATAACATGTGAACAGGGCTCAGCCGGATGCCAGATACGTCGTCGCCTCTCCCGGAGTGGCAGCCGTGGTCAGGGAAGAGGGATGATGGAGCTGCAGACTCACAGCCCCGTCCTGCCACTTGTACAATCTATCCAGGCTTGGATCAGTCACATTTTTCTTATCTGTAACTTGGGAATATTAATAGCCCTGCATTTGTAAGTTAAAAGCATATAGAATACTCAGCCCAGCACCTGTGCTCGGTCGACGTTTAGGACACTGTGGGTACTGCTACAGCATAAACCTGTGTGGTGATTATTTTCTGTTGGTGGTTTTCCTGACTGGGCCTTAAAAGCGCATATCCAGATTCACTGGGATCACCAGGAAGTGCCTCTTCTCCATCCCAGGTTTAACAACCAAAGCAAAAATAACACTCAGTTCTCCCCTGTGTGCCCGTGGACCAGGGTGAGGAAGAAGAGGTTGTGGGAAAGAAGGCAGAATCTTCGTTACTTCCATTATCTGCTGGAAGTTGTTCCCGGTGTTGAGCGGGAGTTTTCCTGAGTGCTCCAAAATGGGAAAGAGAATCCTCCATGCGGTTACTAACCAGAGGCTGGGGAAAAGGCACAGACTGGGCTGGCGCTGTGGCGTAGTGGGTAAAGCCGCCGACTGCAGTGCCAGCATCCCATATGGGCGCCGGTTCGAGTCCCGGCTGCTCCACTTCCGATCCAGCTCTCTGCTATGGCCTGGGAAAGCAGCAGAAGATGGCCCAAGTCCTTGGGCCCCTGCACCCGTGTGGGAGACCCGGAAGAAGCTCCTGGCTCCTGGCTTCAGATTGGCACAGCCAACGGGGGAGTGAGCCAACAGATGGAAGACCTCTCTCTCTCTCTCTCTCTCTCTCTCTCTCTCTCTCTCTGCCACTCCTTCTCTCTGTGTGTAACTCTGCCTTTCAAATAAATAATAAATTTTTTAAAAAAAAAGGCACAGACATGTCTTGTGCCCTCTGGCCCTGACACAGACAGCTCAGCAAACGCTCACAGCCGGGTCCAGCTGGACATGAGTTTCGCAACGAGGTGATGCTCATTGCCAGCAGCTTGCCTGGGTGCACACAGCAGATACGCCAGAGACTGGAACCTGTGATTCCGAAGTCGGCTCTTCCACCAGACCTCCCAGCATGTCCAAGCCTCCCTCCCCCCCACCCCGCCGAGTGCCCCACCTCACTCGGGAATCCGCAGACCAGGGTTTAATTCCCAGCTGGACCACCGAGTAATTTAGGTAAATTCCCCTTTTAAGGGGTTTCACTGACTCCACTCAAAATATAGCTGTGCTTTGCCTAGCATGGTAAGAACCAGAAGGAATGAACGCGTGGTTATGAAGTACTCTGTAAAGCCTAAAGGTCTGTTTATCTTTCAAATAGCCTCACAAACAAATAAGATTGCAGTCTCAAAAAGGAATTCTAGGACCCCAAATTAAGCTCTGATGCCAGTGTCTCCACTTCCTAACAAACCAGACACCACATCATGCGTGGACGATGTGTTCTTGGAGCCTAGGGAACACGTGTCAGTGCTGGGGGTGGTTTCTAGCCCCACATGGATGTGGACCGGAGAGGGATACGACCCAGCCCAAGAAGTACCCACTGAGAAAGATCGCACAGACAACCTGTGGAATGCGAGTTGTGGATTCAGAAGAGAGTCGCGAGGTGTGACCCTGGGCGCTGCTGGGACTTGGATTCAGGGTGCGCCCGGCTGCCCCAGCGAGGCTGCTCGCTGCTGTTGCTCACACACTCCCAGCGGGAGGGACACACACTCCACGGGTCTGAGCAGCGTTCCCTGACTCCTGGGACGCCTGACTGCTCAGCCCTGATCCTGCCATTCTACATCTCCAGAAAGAGTGACCCCACCTAGACACTAAATAAACCCGCAGCCCCCACCAATACAGCCGTGCTGAGCCAATTCCAGAAGTATCGTTCTCATGACCATCCATGCTGACATCCCAAGCCTAAACTTCGCAGATTCACTTGCCAGGGGCTCCCGCTTCCTCCCGGGCCACCTGGACAGCGTGCTCAGGACTGGCTCAGCCCCTGTGTCCCCTGCGCTCGTGGGACAGTTCATCCATGTTGTGTGCCAGCTTGGCTAGGTCACAGTACCCAGGTATTTGGCCAAACCTTGTCCTGACTCTTTCTATGACGGTGTTTTCTTGATGAGAATAACATTTGCATCAGAAGACTTGGAGGGCAGCCGATGTCCTGCACAAGGCCCATGGACCGCAGCCATCAGCCAAAGGCCTGGGCAGAACCCCATCAGCTGCCCTACAGAAGGGGGAGTTCTGCCTGCACACCGAGCTGCCTGCGAGGTCTCTCCACAGACGTGGGGCTTGCGAGCCCCTGCAGTGACATGAGATGGTTCATTAAAATAAAGCCAGAGAGAGAGAGAGAGAGAGAGAGAGTGTATGTATGAGTGTGTGTATGTATGTATGTATGTATGTACGTGTGTGTATATGTTGTATGTTTGTATCTCCCATGTGTGTACATGTGTGCATTGTATATGCATGCACATATATGTGTATCTAGCAGAGAGCTGGGTCGGAAGAGGAGCAGCTGGGACATGAACCTGCGCTTGTATGGGATCCGGCACTGCAGGCAAAAGCTTAACCTACTACACCACAGTGCCAGACCCCAGGTGAAATTTTTAAAATATTTTTAATCACGGTTAGTAAAATCTGCAGATGAAGAACCAGTAGATATGGCAGGTGTGTAGGTGTATGTGTGCACATGTGTATGAATGCACTGTGTGTCCCTGTTCGTGAGTTCTGTGTTGCATGCATGCATGTGTTCATGTGTGCATGCATGTGTGTTGTGTGTGCATGTGTGTACACATGTGTACAGGTGCATGTGCATGAGTGGGTGAGTGTGTGGTATGTGGGTGTTTGTGTGTCTGCTCCTCCAGGGAACACTAACATTCCTGGCTAGGATCACAGAAATGACCGTGACACTCTAGAACTTTCTAGGCAGGCTGTCTCCCAAGGCTGCACTATGTCACCACGGGTATCTCAGATGCAACAGGTCCCAAGCCACGGGCTCCCTATCTCATGATCCGAATTCTGGTTGTGCCCCTTATTAGCTGTGTGGCTTCAGGAAATGACCTAACCTCCCTGTGCGCAGCTGCTCTCATCCATCAAAGAATAGTAGTACCCACTGCACAAGTTCATCGCAAAGAGAAACATGAGCAACAGATAGAGGACAGAGTGGGGGGCCTCAGTGGGCGCTGTCACCCGCCCCCCGACACCTCCTGCTGCAGCCTCGTCTTGTGCCACTGTAGGGCGCACTTCAACCGCGCCGACACGACACCCAGAGCCCTGACTCACCGTGCTCCTCTCCCTTTCTCCCACTCAGAGCGGCTGATCCTGCACCCTGCAGCCCCAGCGCCTTCATGTGCTTTACTTCCTCTGTCACTGTGCACCTGACGCCAGCTCCCCAAGGGCTGTGGATAGAAAAGTCAGCAAACAAAAGCCAAGAAATGTACAGTGCAGGGGACTTGGCAGTCCCACTGCCCTGCTGTTGGCCATCTCTTGCTTGGATTAACCTTATTTTATTTTATATTTGAAAGCGAGAGAGAGAGAGAGAGAGAGATCCATCTGTTGGGTCTCTCCCCCAAATGCCTGCAACAGCCATGCTGAGCCCAGGATCCCAGACCTCTGTCTGGGTCTCGCACGTGGATGGCAGGGACCCACCTCCTGAAGCCGTCACCTGCCGCTCCCCAGGGCGCATGTCAGCAGGAAGTTGGAATCAGGACCAGAGCCAGGACGCAAACCCAGCGCTTGGATACGGAACAGGAGCATCCTAAGGGGCAGCTTGGCCGCTGTGCCCGGCACCTGCCCTTCCCTGCAGCGTGCATGGAGCCTCATCAGCAACTTTCCAAGTCAGCCCACCCTTCGCAGGGACACTTCCCCAACCCCAGGTCAAGCTGCTTCTTGTGGCCTCTAGAAGAAAGCCCAGGACAGTCCCCAGGCAGCTTTGATCTCAGCATCCCCCACTATGGTTCTCCCAGCGGGTTTTCTGGACACTGGCCCGGAGCACAGGGCCCTGTGCCGGGCAGCTGGCCCCTTGCTCTGGTCCCACCCACAGCCTTCCAGGGCCGTCCCAGGCAGAAGTCACCATCCCCACCCCCACAGAGCTTGTCCTTGCATTTGACATTCCGCTGTCCCAGAATTCACTCCAGGATCAAGACAGGGCCAGGGCAGGTGTAGAGGGCCGAGGTGGCAGTGGGTCAGCCAAGGTTCCACTTGCACGGGGGCCTGAGGAACCTCCTGGGAGATGAGGTCATCCTGAGGGAAGAGAGAGCCACGCCGGCCAGACACGTCCCAAGGACAGTCAGCCAGGGTCAGAGGAAGGGATGGTTTCAGTCCTTGGCCACGCTCACAGGGACCTGTAATCACCCATCTGCTTTCAACAAAACATCTATTGAGCGCATGCTATGGGCCAGGCTCTGTGTCCAGCACAGCCCTGGGGCTGTGAGAGTGAGCGAGGAAGCAAGACAGGTCCATGCTGTGAGCATAGGGGCTCGAGTTGAGGTCTAGTGGGAGTTTTAAGGGGAGGAGGGGGTTGCAATCTCAAAAGGGAGTGGATTCTGTTTTCTTTGCTTGTTTATTCTTTTACAATTATTGACAATCTTGAATTCAACAATTTTCAACATGAATCACCCGTATAAGACACGGAGAACGCAAGATAACCCTTCATGGTCCCTCCATGGATGGACCGCAACAGGACCAGGGATAAAGGATGCTTTTCCCCTCTCGAGGTGGAAATTGAGACTAGAAGTGGCTCAGCCGTGTGAGCAGGGAGCTGGACCAGAGAAGGAGCTCAAGGTGGAATTCGTGCCCGCAGTGACTGGAAACCCAGCTCTGCAGCAGGAGCAGGGGGCAGCCGAGGCGCCCCTGCAGAAGGGTGTACCTGAGCCTGGTTCTGCCTCAAGAGTGTCCTGGGGAACCAAGAGTGCGCCACTTCTCACCTACAAATCGGTCGGCCATATGAGCGTAGCCATTGTGTCTTCTGGTTGATGGGATCATGAGTAAAACCCGGGGCCAGCGCAGTGGCATAGCAGGTAAAGCCACCACCTGAAGTGCTGGCATCCCACATGGGCGCCGGTTCAAGTCCTGGCTACTCCACTTCCTGTCTAGCTCTCTGCTGTGGCCTGGGAGTGCAGAGGAGGATGGCCCACATGATTGGGCCCCTGCACCCTCATGGGAGACCAGGAGGAAGCACCTGGCTCCTGGCTTCGGATCAGCATAGCTCCGGCCATTGTGGCCAATTATGGAGTGAAGCAATGGATGGAAGACCTCTCTCTCTCTCTCTCTGCCTCTCCTTCTCTCTGTGTGTAACTCTGACTTTCAAATAAATAAATATATCTTTTTTAAAAAAAGAATAAAATCCAAGCCAAAGGAACTCATGGTACAAAGCCTTGTTCAATGAAACTTAAATATAATGAATTTTTCATGTAAGAAAATTAGCCAAAATATACAAAGGCATTGAGGAAGGATTGTAGCAAATATTGACAGTCACTACTCTTGCTACCTTCAAAACTGTATATCCATTCTTCATCCCACATTGAAGGCTCAAGTTGGAAGAGTTTGTTTGCTCTGGTCATCATTTAATAGGGACATATTCTCACCGTGAAATAGTGAAAGTGTGGGAAGGCTGGAGAGAGGAAGTGGCGACCACACCGCAAAGGTTGGAGGGAGGAAGTGAACACCACACACACCCACCGCGGAATGGCCAGTGGTGGGATGCAGTTGAATTGCGTCATTGGGAAGTTCCAGAATGGTCCTCTCCTCTCTTTCTTGACACTTTCAGATACTTTAATAATAATTCTCCTAGCATCTGGGACAGAGATGGAACCAAAAAGAAAATGGCAGAGTGATTTTGCCAACTGGCTTCTCCATAAACCAGACTAGGGAAGAGTCAGCCCAATGTCCAGACAAAACCATCCCATTACTGGCTTACACACACAGTGTTGGCCCCTCCAAAGGTCTCTCATCACAATCGCCAGCCCTAACGTGCTGGAATTTGTCAAGAACGTGCCAGAGTTATGGAAGGCACTAGCAATCGCTAAGCCAGTCAACAGGAACTCCAAGTCCATTTTTCACGAGTTAGTGTCGGGGGGGGCACAACAAAAGAAAAATTGGAATTATGCAGATGGAGGATGCCAGCTTTTATTCCTTGTCTCCTTCCACAATGATGGAGAAACGCGGTGCCGTGGTGGAATTAGAACAAGGATACAAACGTGCTACAGCCTGCTCACTGCACCGTAGCGGAGCCACCTGCGGCCCAGCTCCTCATTTCTGAGCTCCTGTTTTCTCCTCAGTGAAGAAACAGGGGCCAGTGCTGTGGCACAGAGGTTAAGCCTCCCCCAGCAATGTCAGCATCCCCTGTGGGTGCTGGTTCAGGTCCCAGCTGCTCCGCTTCCAATCCAGCTCCCTGCTGGTGCACCTGGGAAAGCAGCAGAGGATGGCCCAGGTGCTTGGGCCCTGCACCCATGTAGGAGACCTGGAAGAAGCGCCTGGCTCCTGGCTTCAGCCTGGCCCAGCCCCAACTGTTGCAACTCTCTGAGGAGTGAACCCACAGATGGAAGATCTCTCTCTCACACTCTCTCTGTGTCCACTTTTCAAATAAATAAATCTTTTTTTTAAAAAAGTGAATACCTATTTTTTTAAAAAAAGAAAGAACACGTCCCATCATATGTGACTTAAAAACTGCTGCAAGGATACATGAGTTCCTGTTCTTGAAAATTCTAAATGGTGAGAGTGATAGAAATGGAAGCTGCGAAGCCCACATCCCTCCACTACACCGCCCCCAGGGCGTCTCTGACATTTTCTCCTGGGTTTTTCCCTCAGGCTTTCCGACACACTGCACCCTGAACTGAACCCTCACCGGCAAGATTCTCTGAGCCCTGGAACAGGTGTCCACGGCCCAAGGATGGAGAGCTGACTGTCAGCGGAAGGAAAGGCCGATGGAGCCCTGAAGAAGTGTTAGGCCTCCCAGAGTGCCCACGTGGGCCACGTGAAGGTGATGTTGCAAAAACTCTGGCTGCCGGAGCAAGGGAGCAGCGCACAGCATAGGTGCCAGGGTGACGCCCAGACCGGAAGCTGTCCCAAGAACACTCCAGCTGGGGCCAGACCACAAGGTCACTTGACCTTGAGCAAATTAGAGTCCTTCTGTGCCCCAGGTTCCTCACCAGACCACGGCATCCATCCTAGGGCTGCTGGGAGGACCCAGTGAAGTGGCACGGAGGGAGTACTCAGCTCCATAGCGGGTGCTACTCGGTGACACTGAGCACGGTTGCTGAGAGGTGGTGAGGCTTTGCTCTACCTCCCACTGCTCCCATGGGAAGCTGCGACAGGACAGAGCAGAGAAAGTGGCCCGGGAAGAGGCGGCCCTCTGCTCTCTGCAGAGGGCACACTGAGGAATTAACCACATTTTCTCAAGGCCGAACAATGCAAACGTCTCACAAAAGCAAATTAGAAACAGCTAGAACTCGGGCTTCCAAAACAGGGTCATCTCTAGACGACAAACGGTGCTCCCCTTGCCCAACCCCCACCACCCCGGACTATGCTTTTGGGGTGCTGTAAGTTATGCCACCTTCACCCAACCGCCCTGTAGCATTAGCCAGCGGCTTCCCTCATTCCAGAAAGAGGTAAAACCATGACCCAGAAATCCTCCCAGGAATCCTGTTTAAGCAAGTCACGATGTCACTTACCGTAAGGTCGCTAAGATTGTCCGAGTCTTTAGAGGGGGGATGCCCAAGGCCAGGGCTGCAGCGGCGAAGTACTAAAATTCTAAAGGCAAAAGGAAGGTGCTTGACTCACGTTAGAGGCAGAAATGGAGCACGCTGGCTGGGCGGGGGCAGCCTCATTGTAACAGTCGGGACAGCACGACGTGGTCTGAGGAATGCTGTGCCATTCATGCTAGCTGCGTTTTGTCTAGATTTGCTAACACCCTCCCGGAAGCTCTTGCCAGTGAGCTGCCCCTCTGCTTAAGGACAGCTGCCTGCCTGGAAGAGATGCGTCTCGAAGCCGCATTTGCAGAGCTAGATGCACAGCGTCCCTGCTCCGATTGCACACTTGTTAGTCACGGCCCCGAGATTACCGAGAAGAGCCCACCGGCTCCTGAACAGCTCTGGTGGCACCCACCTCCCGGCCTGCTCACAAAGGTGGGGGATCGCCCTGAGTAATTAACCTAGGGAGTTGATTGACACCACTGAGAGGGAGAGAAGGCGGAGCTACTGGGGAAATGCAACCAGATGCGGCTCATTTTGTCCGCTGATATCTTCCCACCTGCGGGGACAATCTGTGCATCTGGCATGTAGCAGCAGAATCCCGGCTTTGTCACCTGTGGGTGGGACACTGTCTGAAATAAAGGCCAAGGGCTCCAGCAGATCTCCAGCCCCAGCCCGTCCGGAGGGCTGAAAATTCCCACGCTTGTTGGAGCTGACGTGAAAAGCGCCTCGGAAAACGCACATCTTATCTGAGAAGGTAGCGCCCTGAGTCATTAGAAACAATCCGTGGAGTGACGTCAGCGACTTATCTGGTGGTTCCTGGGCAGTTTCCATGGTAATGGTAAGGATGCTTTTGCTCCTGGTGGGGAACGACTTTGGGTGGGGCCCAGGAAGAGCCGGGAAAGAACCCTCCCGTTTCCTCATTGTGCTGGGACCGGTCTGGTCTTACTGTTCACATGGTTGGCCTGGAATCATGAGTGTGATTCCAGCTACGGCTAACTGCAGTCTTGCAGGCCTCGAGCTGTGTGAAGACACCGACTAAGTGCCGAGTCACAAGCTGCCCTCTTTGTTTGACTTCAACTCTTGGTTTCCATGCGGGAATGACAATGCACCCTCACTTAGATCTTTCGGGAAAATCAAGTCACTGAATGAATGTGAAAGTGTTTTGCAGATAGAAGAGAGGTATGGATCCAGCAAGCACGCTCCTTGGTCTTTCTCCTGAGAAGCAGGGAGCTTAGTGCACACAGGAAGTGTCACGTGTTTATAGACGTCTTACTCACAGTTGCCAATAGGTGGCGCAACCACGCTGTCCTTCGGTAGATGATTGACTAAGCAAACGATGGCACAGATAGTAGATAATACTCAGTAAAAAGCAGAAATGTGCCATGCATGGAAGAATCTTCATGCACATCACTAATGAAATGCATGGAAGAATCTTAATGCATGGAAGGCCACGCATGGGAGAATCTTCATGCACATCACTAATGAAAGAAAGGGATGCGGAAAGGCCGCATTCTGTGTGACCCCAGCTGCCTGATACCTTGGAAAAGGTGACTCTACAGAGAAAGACCTGTGATCAGCCAGGGTTTGGAGGGAGGAGGGGATGAGCAGGTGCACACAGGTGATTTTAAGGGCAGTGGTTCTATGCTGGGTGTTACTGTGGTGGTGGGAACATGCTACCACCCCTCTGTCAAGATCCGCAGAGCATGCAACACCAAGAGTGATCCCTCATGCAGTCTGTGGACTGCAGTTGATGATAATGTGCCAAACACCCGTGCCATTCTTGATTAAAACCCTTCAGGGGCACCCAGCTGCCCACCAAACAAAGTCCGCTCTGCAGAAAAGCACCCATTGTGCTCCGTCACTGCTCTGTTGCCTCACCCAGCCTGTGATACCAGGAGTTCCCTAATAAACTGTCCCGAGCATCTGTTGTTGCCTGCCCAACAGCCACTGTTCCTTCTTCTGCTAATATCCCACTTTCCTTCGGGAAACAACCCCCCAACCACCCTCTATGGCTTTCTTAGATTTCTCACCACAGTCTTGTTGGGATGGGCACACGATTCAAGCCAGCCCACTCAGAGATCACCCAGAAACTTAAACTGGAATGTTTAGGAGAAATAAACTATTTTTCCACGTGGACATCTCAGAGACTAGATCTACAACCGAGTGGCTGTGGCTGTCTCCACTACCTTGTGGCTCAGTGAAACCAACAAAGAAAGCAGAGCGGGGAGAAGGCAAGGAGCTGGCCCAGCGGTGTCTGTGGAGCACCTGGATCCAGACAGCCCTGGAGCTGGATCTGCACCTCCCACCCCCCACTCTTTTTAACTCTGTGACCCCATCAATCTGCTCTTTAGGCCTGCGCCAGCTTAAACGGGTCTGCTGTCATCTCAGAGCCAGGATTCACACAAGAACGCAGACCGTTCCCATTCCACCTGCTTCGCCTCCTCTCCGTACACCATCCCCACGTGGTAAACACTTTCCCACCCTTCACATTCTGTCCTGGTACCGCCTCTCTGCGAGGTCTTTCCAGCTCGTTTCTCATCTCTGTTCTGTCCAGGAGCGGCCTCTCTCTCCCGGGAGAACCCACGTGACCCTGGACAGACTTCCAACAGAGTATGATCTGTATCCATCATTCTTCATTGTCCACATGCCTGTCCCTGTCGCTGGACTGACAACCCCTCAGTCCTGCCATGGGAGGGGCTGTGCCTGGTATCTACAGTCCTTGAGTGCTTGTTGAATGCAAAGGGCGTTGACGCCACAAGAGGACGTTGTGAGTACAGGAGTGAAACCAAGGAGTTGGCAAGAGAGAAGTTGTGGCCGAGATCTAGAGCAGAAACAATCTAAGTAAGACAGAGGGAGGTTGACATACAAGGATTGTATACGGGAAGGATGATATACAGGCCAAATGGGATTCACACTCCAGTACGTGTTCTAGAAGCCAACCATCACACTGGATCGTCTCAGTTTTGCTTCTGTATTAAAATCCCCTGATGAGACACAGCTAATCACCCTGCTGTGTCAGTCCCCTCTTCTATAGACATGGAACCCCTGATGCACAGATGCAAGAACTAGAACTACATTTCCCAGTCTCCCTTGCAGCTGGGTGTGGTCATGTGACATTCTGTAGCCAATGCAGCATGAGCAAAACTGGTTCCTGTAACTTGCTGGCTGCCTTTGTATCCATCTTCCCACCAGGTGGAGAGAGAAGCTGTGCTGGACCACGTGGAAGAGGATGGCTAAAGGAGAAGTCTCTGACTCCCTGAAGCCACCTCACTAGCCCTGGGCTGCAACACCAGCGCTGCCACGTGACTGCAACGACAGGCTAACCGTCAGACTCAGTGACTCAGTCTCCCCATCACACACACCCACTGAAAACTCTCCTCTGTGCATAAACAGTGCTTCCAAAGCATATTTGCCTAAAATATGTGACTGGAACAATGTGATTTGGGTGCCAAGAAACCAACAAATGCAGAGCTGTTGGTGACATCATTCATTTATCGTAGTTAAACATTGAAAACACCCTCACCACCCAACAAAAGAAAACTCCCCCCAGCTCCTGCTTCAGATCAGCCCAGCTCTGGCCACTGAGGTCATCTGGGGAGTGAACCAGCGGATGGACAACCTCTCTCTCTCTCTCTCTCTTTCTCTGCCTCTCTGACTCTGCCTTTCAAACAAATAAATATATCTTTAAAAACTACTACTTATCAACAATATGTAGCAATATGAGGGATTGCTACAACACAAAGAGAAAAGAGGCAGGATGTGAAATTGTAGACACACTATGATGCCAAGTATGCGAACACAAATGGAAGGAAGACAGTCACCAGCCAGCAGAATCGGGCGCTCTGCAGTGGGCATGCATGTTATTTAGTCCCCAGGAACCCTGTGATGTCACACAGTTGTCATCTCAATTTTATTCACCCGAAGGTGGACTTAGAGGGATTAAGCAATTTTCCCAGCATTCCCCAGAACACCCACTCAGGTGCACCCTGCCCCCAAGCCAGCACCCAGCATGCTGTGCTGTCAGTCAACTTTCTCCAGGGGTGGGGCTTAAGGGATTTTTTATAATAGCTTTCAGTTCCTAATTTTTTAATGATTATCTTGCCCATACACAAAGGTACCTTCATTTAAAGAAGGACTTCACACAAGAAAAATGCTCTTTCCTTGGGAAAGAAAAAGCGTCAGAGTACCCGGAGAGACTCAGAGACCGGGCAGCATGAGCGAGCTATGGACTGGTGAATTAGAATTCCCCACTTCTACTGCCTTCCAACAAAGTCAAAGTCACATCAGAGAACAGCGAGACCGGCAGGCCATCCCCCCGGTTGCTGAGGGTCTGTCCTGGCTGTGGACTGTGTTCCCAGGACTGTGTGAGGAGCGCAGACACCGGGCACGGAGAGCCAGAAGAATGACACGCGCAGCCACGTTGGTCCATGGTCCCAGGTCAAGTCCCCACCTGCCCCACCGAAAGAAGTGAACTTGGGTCCGATGGGTTGAAGCCCAGCCCCACCTGCACAGGGAGGCAGGATTTCCGCAGAGTTCTCCTCATTCCTCACCCACTACCTGACGGACAGCACTGTCGGGAGACCACGGAGGGAACTGAATAGACCTCCCTGGAGGTGAACTCCAGGGGACAGTCAGGACAACACCGCGAGGCTAACCCAGGAGAGTCCCTTTCTGGTTCACAACGCACTCACACCTCTGATCTTGGAGGACCGCTCTCAACCTAGAACAGAGAGCCGCTAGCTCTGTTCTAGCCCAGGCCGGCCCTCTCTGCCTCACCTGTGCGAGCTGACTCCATGGAGGCCAAACCCCACTGCAGAGGCAAACTCAGCTGGCTGCTTCTAGATTCACTGGCTATTCATGGGGTCCCACGGAAGGGCCCTTCATACGGAATCCCAACGAGACCCTGAGTGTGTCCTGCCCCCGTCACCAGCTCCAGCCCCAGGGCACGGGGTGGCTCCCTCCTCACCTGTAAGAGGGGGAGGTCTCTTCGAAGGTCTTATCTCCAGAGTGGACGCTTGCAGGTCCCTCCAGGTCCCCCCCGATTTCCCCATTTCTCTGTCCTGTCACCCAGCATGCACGCCCCTTTCCTGTGCTGTCGGCCCACGCTTTGCTTCGGGGAGCCGCTCCTGCTGGGTTCCCGGGCACCTGTGGGCTTCCTGTGGATGAGTGAGCCAACGACCACCCTCGGGCCGGGTCACACCGCGTGCGGCATGTGACAGCGGCCATCTGCAGCTACAGCTTCACGTGACAGTGACAATGTACCCAAAGCCGTCCACACCTGCATGTCAGCTGTGCCACTGCAGTCGAATGACAGCTGCGTGACATCCTTGGACCTGGTGTTAGGCTTCTGTTTTAGCTCATGCCTCCTCATTTTGTCTGCAAGCTCTTGAGAAAGAATGTAAGAGATGAATATAATAGATTCACACGTGCATATGGATGAGTTTACGGTGCACACGTGTTAGGTGCCTGTGTCGCTATGGGTGAGTTTATGGTGCACACGTGTTAGGCGCCTGTGTCGCTATGGGTGAGTTTACGGTGCACACGTGTTAGGCGCCTGTGTTACTATGCATAAGTTTATGGTGCACACATGTTAGGCGCCTGTGTCGCTATGTATGAGTTTACGGTGCACACGTGTTAGGTGCCTGTGTCGCTATGTATGAGTTTACGGTGCACACGTGTTAGGTGCCTGTGTCGCTATGGGTGAGTTTATGGTGCACACGTGTTAGGGAGTTTATGGTGCACACATGTTAGGTGCCTGTGTCGCTATGCATGAGTTTACGGTGCACACGTGTTAGGCGCCCGTGTCGCTATGCATAAGTTTACAGTGCACACACGTTAGGTGCCTGTGTCGCTCTGTTTGCAAGGCAGTGTGCTGCTATTACAGCTCTCGAAAGACCTGAGTCTTTCCCAAAGGTAATATTTCTGTGACGCTGTTCCATTTACAAAGTTCTTCCGTACATATCTGCAAGCTTTTTTTTCATTCCTCTCATTTTGCATTTTCTTTTTTAAAAAACATTGTTTGAAAGGCAGAGGTACAGAGAGAGGGAAAGAGAAAATTGCAGCCACTGGTTCACTCCCCAATGGCTGCCATGGCCAGGGCTGGGCCAGACTGAAGCCAGGAGCCAGGAGCTTCTTCCAGGTCTCCCACGCAGGTGCAGAGGCCCGAGGACTGTCCCAGGAGCACTAGCAGAGATGAAGAGAGGGGCGGCGGGGCCTAAAATGGGACGGCAGCATTGTGGGCAGCAGCTTGAGCCATGACGCCACGGCGCTGGGCCCCCGTTTTCCATTTTCAAACAAAGAGGCGGCTTGGAGCTTCAGGCCTCTACGCACTCCAGCCACTAGAAGATGTGAACTCTGGCGGGGGAGAGGGGAAAATCTCCTGGGGCTGGAAGGTCCTGGGGCTGGGCGAAGGGACAGAAGCGTGCCCCTTCCCACCCGCCATACGCACTCCAGGATGGCAGTGTCCCCTGGGGTGTGACAGGTCCTCACTTGACGGCCAGTGACAGCGCGGCAGAAGGGGGTCTTGGCTGGGCTCCCCTGAGGGGCTCAGCCATGGATCCAAGAGCACCCGTTTCCTACTTCCCAGGGCCAGCTCCACCCTCCAGGGCGGGGCCAGCCTGCGTGGGACTTTGCTGAGCACTAGGGAACCTCTTGGGGCTTGCAGCACCCCTGCACTTTGGGGAGCCGAGGGTAAAAGTGGGTGCCATAGGGCCAAGCTGGCCCCTGGCCCTGCAATGACCTCAGTTCTCAACGCACTGGTCTGCGCCGGCTCAGCCAAGGCACCCTGCTTCGAACCTGGCGATCTGGGCGGGTTTCAAACCCCAACGCGTACGGGAAAACGAGTCTGTGTTGCTCAAATAATACTAAGTGACATAAGCCAGTCACAGAAGGCAGAGCCGGCATGATCCCAGCTCAAGGAGCCGTGGGCCAGGACTGGGCGGAAGTAGCAGCGGCAAGAACTGAAATCCTTCAGAGCAGGTGGCTCACTTTCCTCCTGGCCGGGTGTGTAGAAGCACAGGGCGTGCGCGGGGAGCCCGGCTCTGATAAATGATACCCCTCTGAACCTGTGCAGGAAAGGCGACTCCCAGAGTTCCGTGTGCAAAGGGAGTGGACCGTGGGCTCTCCCTCAGGCTGCACTGGGAGTGGGCGGCATGAGGTTCAGCTGAGATCCTGGGCGGCCCAGGCGCAGAGTCAAGTCGAGGCCCAGGCTCCCCTCCACCCCACCTGGCCCACCACTGCCTTCTGCCGGGGGCTGCGTCATCGGTGACACTCAATTCACAACGGAACTGTGCTCATGGATTTCCTGTGTAATTAGTATATATTTTTTTTAAAAAAAAGAAGATTTTTAAATCATTTTAAAAGAAAGCAACATTTAGATAGAGAGAGACACAAATTATATGGACTCTCGATTCTTGCTCACTTTGTGTTTTTAAGATCACTTACGCAGAAATGTCTTTACGTACATATCTGTTTGTTTGAGAAACTGGTAAAGAGAGAGAGAGAGAATCTCATCCACTGGTTCACTCTCCCAAATGCCTGAACAGCCAGGATCAGGCTAGGCCAAAACCAGAAGCCAGGAATTCAATCCAGGTCCCGCATTATGGTAGCAGGGACCCAGTGACTGGAGCCGCCCCCTGCTGCCTCCCAGGGTCACATTAGCAGGGAGTGGAGTCCAGGCGCCCAGCATGGGATGCAGGTGTCTCAGCCTGTGTCTTGACCACGGGGCAAATCCCCGGCTCCGCTCACTTGGCTTCAGTTTCCTTGCACGCTGCCCCTGGACTCTTGAGCAAAGAAAGCGTCCCACCTCAAGGACGAAAAGAAAGAGGGAAGAAGAGGGCAGGAGGAGAAGGAAGGAGAGAAGACGCACGGGGATGGGGAGCCGGGGAGACCCATGCTCACTCTCAGACCCCAGGAGAAAATAAATGGAGAAAACAGGTGAATTGGGGACTCCTGCAGCCTGTGTCTGGGCACCTGGATCTGAGCTCCGGCTCCTCCTCTAAGTCCAGCCGTGTGCTCTGGGAACAACAGGTGAGGACTTGCGAGCCGGGGGTGCTGACAGCCAGTGGGAAAGACCTGGATCGCGTTCCCAGCCCCTGGCTCCAGCCTGGTCCAGCCCCAGCTATTGGAGACATTTGGGGAGGGAACCAGACAGATTCTTTCTCTCTCTCTCTCTCTTTCTCTCTCTCTCTCTCTCTTTCTCTCTTCCTTTAAAATAAGTAAAAATAAAATAAACCATTTTATTTTAGCAAGTTGAACTGCACTGAGAATAGTGATTGCTCATGGTCAGAAGGGGAGGTTGGGTAACAGGCAGCAACACATACACAGGGTGGTAGAATGAGTCCCCGCGGGGAAGCTGAGCTTCCTCGTAACTGATGATATAGCTTAGGAGGAACTGCAAGACGGGAGCCTGGAGGGTTCAAACACAAAGAAATGCCCATGGTTAAGTCTCTGGATCCCTGCACGCCATACCCAAGGGCCAGTTGGAGTCCCTGCTGCTCCGCTTCCACTCCAGCTTCCTGCTCCTGTGTCCTGGGAGCAGCGGGTGGGGGCTCAAGCACATGGGCCCCTGCCACCCACAGGAGAGACCCAGATGGAGTTTCCGACTCCTGGCTTCCGCCTGGCCGAGCCCTAGCCTGTTGGGGGCATGTAAATAGTGAAACAGCAGCTGGTATCTGTCTCTCTCTCTCTCCCCTTTTTCTCTCTCACTATTGCTCTGCCTTTCAAATGCATGAAAATAAAAGAATGAAATGAGATGAAATGCTAATCACTGTGATTTGATTAATACACACTGTATAAATGTCTTGACATAGCACACCGCACCCTAAAAATATGTACAACTATTACATAGAACCCTTGTGGAATGTAATCAAAATAAAGTGATAAAAATAACAAGTTATATAAACAACGGGCCAGCCTTGGGATGCTAGCCTGCCCACTCCACTTCTGGGTGAGCTCGGACACGTGTCTGCACTTCAGACCCTCAGTTCTCTCTGAGGCACACGAGGAAGTTCATGGGCACCTAGGGAAGTCACCCATGTGTGCCTGGTGGGAGGGAGGAAGTCGAGGGCAGGCAGGGCTCCGAACAGGGCTGTCGGGAGCTGAGGGCCTCAGGGCGGGATTCTCTACACTGGAGCCTGGTAACGTCCATCTCATGGGAACTGACCAAGACCCCCACCGCCACCCCAGCCACAGAGACGGGAAAGGGACTTGACTGGCAGCCCGGGCCCCCAGCTCACACGGCTCTCTCCTTCCCTTTGCCTGATGCGAGTCCCACACTGGCTTTGCTGGGTCACCAAGGCAAAAGCTGTGTAAGTTTCTGGAGGAGGAAATGCAGGTGGAGACACTTAGGGACTTGTGGGGGTCACTCAGGAGTAGAGCAGGATCCACGCTCAGTTTCACGCGATGACAAAACCTGTGCACCTGCCCGTCCCACTGGCCACTCGGTGACAGGAGCACGGGAGGCAGGTGCAGGGGGCACGGGACTGGGTGAGGAGGGGGAGGAGGAGGGGGAAGGATCGTTGTCTCAGTCGATTCCTCATCCCCACTGCCGACTGTCACTCAGGTCCCAATCTGTGCGACTCCTCCCCAGAAGACAGGAGAACGCTCCTCCGGGTCACCCTGGTGTTTGATGGACACTCACGCTGACTCTGCTGCCACACGTCCTTCACGTCAGCCACTGTCTGCCACTCACTCACCTTGACAAACAGCTCTCTCTCTGCCTCCGACCCTCCACTCCTTTTCCAAATTCACAGCACAGGCAGATCGCTCTGCCGCCCGGATCTGCCCACGCGTCTAAGGAGACAGATTCTCCTTCTTGCCAGCTGTGAACTGAACCCTGGTCTCTTGGCCTGGGCGGAAGGGGGGATCTGAAGAAGAAAACTGCTCTGGGCTGTGTTTTCCAAAAGCGAGCGAGAATCTCCATGATGGGCACAGTCTCAGACAGTCACATGCAGACTAAGGGGAGGGGCGGGGGAAAGCCCAAGAAAGAGCAAATTAAACAAAAAGAAAAAGCCACTTTTTTCACCCAGGCAGCTTGCATCAGACAGCGAGCCAAATACTGTGACGTCCTCATCACCCTCTCCCGGTAAGATTCCTGGGAAAGCTGCGTGGCTGCCACAGACAGGGCAGGAGCAGAGCGCTCAATGTGCGCCTTGGATGCTCTTGGCTCAGACGCATCGGGAAGTTGAGTGCGGGGTGGGGGGAGCAGACTGTCTGCCCAGGGAGTGGCTCAGGTCTCACCTTCATTTGTCCGTGGCACCACGTTCCTCTCAAAGCTAGGGAGGCAGCCGTGGAAGCATCTGTGGACATGTCTGGGTGATGGCTCTCCAGAATGAACGGTGCACCAGGCTGAGCACAGAGACTTGTAGCGTCTCCCTGAACACCATGATGCACCCCCGGAGTAAAAGACACGTCACTCCTGCTTTCCAGAGGAGGAAGCGTGTTCCAGAGCACACTTGCCCAAAGTAACAGAGCCAGCGGGTGGCAAAGAAAGGGTTTTAATTCAGCTCTAACACACACACACACACACACATAAATCCCACATGCACATGCATACACACATGCTCATACACACATACACATGCAAATGCACATGTGTACGCAGGCATGAATACACATGTGCATACATATACATGTGTGTGCATAGAAACATGTACTCATACACATGCAGGCACACACATACACATGCATGTGGACACACACAAATCCCATGTGCACATGCATACACACATACGCATGCAAATACATGTACACATGTGCAAACACAAATATGCATACATGTACATGTGTGTGCACACATGTGCATAGAAATACCTACCCATACACACAGGCACACACATACACATGCATGTGGACACACACAAATAAATCCCACATGCACATGCATACACACATACTCATACACACATACACATACAAATGCACACATGTACACAGGCACATATACACGTGTGAATATGCATACATATACATGTATGTACATGTATGTGCATAGAAACACCCATACACAGACACATGCAGGCACACACATGCACATGCATGTGACACACACAAATCCCATGTGCACATGCATACACACATACTAGTGTACACATACACATGCAAATAGACACATGTATACAGGCACAAATACACACAAATATGCATGCATATACATATATGTACACACATGTGCATAGAAACCCACACACAGGCACACACATACACATGTGTGTGAGCACACACAATCCCATGTGCACGTACATACATACTTGTACACACATATGCATGCAAATACAAACATGTAAACAGGCACGAATACACACACGGATATGCATACATATACACGGGCGTGTACACACATGTGCATAGAAACACATACCTATACACACATGCAAGCACACACACACTTACACATGTGTGTGGACACACACACATACCCCTACACATAATTTTGTGTCATATCTGTCCAAAAGGTATCTACTAGGAACTTTGTGTGATAAAACTCTGTGTGTGTGTGTGTGCGCGCGCGTGTGTGTATTACATGGGAGGACTTGGGACATTGGCTTGTCACGCAATCCTGTCATGAACCCTACCGATACATTCACTCCGGGATTTCCTGTCCCTTCTGTTGGAGGCAGGAAGGAAGGACAGAACAGGTGAGGGGCTCAGGCCCTGCTCACAGCCCGGCCCTACCGAGGCCAGGCTCAGCCCTCACAGGTCCTGCAGCCTTCTCTTTTGAAACTAGATGTTTTGTTTAGGAATAGTTTTTTTCTTTTTTTTTGACAGGCAGAGTGGACAGTGAGAGAGACAGAGAGAAAGGTCTTCCTTTGCCGTTGGTTCACCCTCCAATGGCTGCCGCGGTCGGCGCACTGCGGCCGGCGCACCGCGCTCATCCGATGGCAGGAGCCAGGTGCTAGGTGCTTTTTCCTGGTCTCCCATGGGGTGCAGGGCCCAAGCACTTGGGCCATCCAATAATAGTTTTAAACTTGCTAGAAAGTTGCAAAGATGGGACAGAATTTCCATGGACTCTTACGTGGGGCGCCTGATGTTAACATGGGACATGATCACGATACATTTGGACACGTTTTCTTAAAACTAAGTCTAGTGGGGGGGTGGTGCTGTGGAATAACAGGTAGGCTGCCGCCTGCAGTCTGACATCCCCTATGGGGGCCAGTTCCAGTCCCCGCTGCCCCACTTCCGATCCAGCTCCCTGCTAATGCACCTGGGAAAGCAGTGGAAGATGACCCAAGTCCTTGGGCCCCTGCACCCATGTTGGAGACCCAGAAGAAGCTCCTGGCACCTGGCTTCAGCCTAGTCCAGCCCCAGCCATTGCAGCCATTTGGGGAGTGAACCAGTTTCTCTCTCTCTCTCTCTCTCTCTCTCTCTCTCTCTCTCTCTCTCTCTCCCGTTTTCTGTCTCTGAAACCCTTCCTTTCAAATAAATAACATAAATCTTAAAAAAAAAAAAGAAGAAAGAAAAAAATAAAAATAACTAAGTCTGAATACTAGGATTATTCTTCCAAAAAATGTGATTTTTCCGGGATAGTGTGGCCAGCATATAGGCAAAATTAGACTTGGAACTGGTTAATTTTTGTATTCATCACTTCCTTTTCAGAAATTGCAACTTAACAGCCACCAATACAAAGCACTGGTCTTCCTAAATTGGGAAAAATTAAAGCGGTGATGTTTCCTCCTCTTTAACAACAGACAAAGGGTTATTTAAACTTGGCATCTCCCACCAGCAATCTTCCCATTTCTACTGTTGCTTTATTAAACAGCAGATCACTATCCCCTGTCTACAAATATTAGATAGTCAGAGAGTAAACCTATATAACCCCCACCGTAATGAATGTCAATGACTTTAGGGTGTCCTTCCATAATTTACTTTGAGGTAACTAACAATACTATCCTTAGGCTCTAGTTGTGAACAAGGTACAAGGAATACAATACACTTGTTAGTAGATCCTAGAGACAGGAATTGGGAAGTGACAATGCAGGGAGTAATGACCCAGTAGGTAAATGAGTGGCCTCTGAGCAGTTCCCTCGCTAGCCCAGTTAACAGGGTTCCTGAGAGCAAACACAGGACGTCAGCGCCACCTGGAGGCAGCATCCGGTTTGGACGGCAAAGCGGACATGAGTGGTGGGAGTGGGAGGGTGGCCTGCCTGGAGTGGCCCAGGAGTCCAGCTGCCGTGCCTCTAGAAGGGAGTACTGGGCTCTGGAATTGTGGCCGGTCCACACCCAGGCGTGGTACTCACAGGACTGAGAGGACCGACTACGGGAGAAGGAGGCAGAAGGCCTCACTCACAATTCTCCGTGAGTGTTAAAACACTATTTGGGCTAAGTCATGTTAAATGCGATCCTTATTATTGCAATCAGTATTAACTTTGCCTATTCATGTTTGTCTTTTCCATGTGGCTACTAGGAATTCGGCATTGCATGCGAGTATACGGCTCTCACTACCTTTCCACTGGACAACACTGATCTCCCACCTGCCACTCAGACTGTGGGCCTTGGGCCAGCACCCGGGCACTCAGGACCTAGGAACTCATTAGGGGAGCAGAGTCCTGGGGGCCACGTTGTGGCACAGCTGGTTACGCCGCCGCTTGCCATGCCGACACCCCACATTGGAATGCTGGTTCTAATCCCGGCTCCTCCACTTCCAATCCAGCTCCCTGCTAATGCACCTGGGAAGGCAGCAGAAGATGGCCCACGTGCTTGGGCCCCTGCCACCCACGTGGGGGACCCAGATGGAGCTCCTGACTCTTGGCTTCAGCCTGGTCCAGTTGCAGTCATTTGGGGAATGGGCCAGCAGGTGGAAGATCTCTGCCTTCTCTCTCTCCCTGTCTGTCATTATGCCTTTCAATGAACAAACCCTTTTTTAAAAGAGAGACGTGCAGAGTGCCCTGGCCTCCCACCCTTGTGGGCACAGAGGTGCAGAATCCCAGGCCCCACCGCCAACCCTCAAAATCAGGATTTGCATCTTAGCAACACCCGCAGGTGACCCAAGCGTATATCTGGCTTGAGACTGGCTAACGTGACACCAGCCATGCTGGACAAAGGGGCAAACCGAGACCAGGAGGGTGGCATGACCTGTGTGGGTGTCTAGCTGCTCACTCCCCAGTGGTCGGCAAAGTCCCCAGGTCCCTGCCCCACAGCGCCTCATCCCGAGAACTCCCTTTCTGGGAGCAAAAATGAAAAACCCACGTTCTCGGAAATGCATAAGAAAATGTGATGGCCTTGCAGGTGTTTCCAAGATGCTGGGGGATAACCCGACACCTGCACAGGCGTCTCAGTCCCCGCTCCCAAGCAAGCCTGTGCGTCGTGACTCCTACAAAAAGCGGGGTTCCACTGAGAAAAAGAGACCATGGCTTGGGGCCAACGACGGGCACCCCAGGCACCAGGTCAGGAGACACAAGCGAAAGAAGCCGGTTCACGTGCGCTGGAAGGCAGTGGATGGCAGCCTGGGCTCGGGGCGGGGTGCCTGCAGGAGGGTCTTAGCCCATCTTGGCTTGTGCATCTCCTCGCCCTGGGTCCAGCACATACAAGGCTTTGAGTGAACGCCCCCTTCCGGCAACAATGTGAAGAAACTGCGGAAAAGGCGAGTAAGACAGTTTGGATGCCAGACTCCCTTTGGAACTGAGCACATGGCCAGGAGAATTTGCAAGTAGGTACCAACTTTAGTCGGGAAAATATATTCCATGGCACAGAGAGATGAGGCTCCCAGGCAAAATACTGTGGACAAGGCAACGCGGAGGAGCGGACCCGATGACACACGGGTCTTCCCAGAGACTTCCGAGACACTGGACAAGGCCACTCAAGCCCCAGTGTGCGGAGTAGGGGACCCTACTGTTTGCTCGCGTGGGAGACCCCTTCTTTGTATGCCGAATGGAACAATGTAGATTTCACTTAGGAAATTATTTCTGTGCCGTCTGGCTTGAGCATACTGAGTAGCGTAGGAAGCACAGTAATGAGATGGTTTGTTTTTTCATGATGTAAGTCCTATAGGAAGGGAAGTTTAACTCCCACTCTCTTCCATTCAATTGTTCCATTTCCTCATGTTTTACTTATTACTCATGGCATTAACCTTAAAAAAAAAAAAAAGAGTGGGACTCCAATCCTGCTTGCTCTGTGTCCAATAATGAACAGGTGACTGTCTCCTATAATTACTGAAATGCTAATAATAATAAATAATAGACAGGGCTGGGTGTTTGACCTAGTGGCTAAGACGCCCACATTGTTGGGGCCGGAGCTGTGGCACGGAGGGTTAGCACGCAGTCTGCTGGGTTGGCATCCCATAAGGCTGCTAGTCCAAGTCCTGGCTGCTCCACTTCCCATCCAGGTCCCTGAGGATGTGCCTGGGAAAGCAGTGGAAGAGGGCCAAAGTCCCTGGGTCCCTACACCTGTGTGGGAGGCCTTGGAGAAGTTCCTGGCTCCCAGCCCAGCTCCAGCCAATGCAACCTTTTGGGGGTGGGGGTGAACCAGCAGATGGAAGATGTCTCTGTCTCTCCTCTCCCTCTCTCTGTAACTCTATCTTTCAAAAAATCAATAAGTCTCTTAAAAAAAATGTGCCGGCATTGTGGCACAGTGGATTAAGCTGCCATTTAGGATGCCAGCGTTGCCTTTCTGAGAACCGATTCAAGTCCCAGCTGCTCCACTTCTGACCCCACCCCTGCTATGATTCTGAGCAGGCAGTGGAAGATGGCTCGAGCCCTTGGGCCCCCACACCCACGTGGAAGGCCAGGATGGAGTTCCTGGCTCCTGGCCTTGGCCTCCCCGAGTCTGCCTGTTGCACGTATTTGAGGAGTGACCCAGCACATTGAAAATCTGTTTCTCAATCTCTCTCTTCTCTCTGTTAACATGCCTTTCAAATAAACCCATCTTCGAAAGAAAAAAGACATCTGCACTCCATACGGGAGTGCCTGGGCTCAGTGCCCACCTCTGGCTTCTGACTCCAGTTTCCTGCTAACGCAGACCCCGGGAGCAGCAGGGACAGCTCGGGTCACGGGGTCGCTGCCACCCACATGGGAGATCTGATTACATTTCCTCTCTCAGCTTCACTGCAGGATCTGGGAAGTGAAGCAGCAGAAAGGAGCTGTGTGTGTGTGTGCGTGCGCACACACATGCGCCTGCACACACACCCCTCAAATGACACACACATGCACCTGCACACACACCCCTCAAATGACACACACATGCGCCTGCACACACACCTCTCAAATGACACACACATGTGCCTGCACACACACCCCTCAAATGACACACACATGCGCCTGCACACACACCCCTCAAATGACACACACATGTGCCTGCACACACACCCCTCAAATGACACACACATGCGCCTGCACACACACCCCTCAAATGACACACACATGCGCCTGCACACACACCCCTCAAATGACACACACATGCGCCTGCACACACACCCCTCAAATGACACACACATGCGCCTGCACACACACCCCTCAAATGACACACACATGCGCCTGCACACACACCTCTCAAATGACACACACATGTGCCTGCACACACACCCCCTCAAATGACACACATGCGCCTGCACACACACCCTTAAATGATAAGTAAGTAAGTGAAGGCACTAGGCGGAAAGACTCGTTCCTTCCAAGCAGTGGCGGGGATCCTGTACACCTGGCACGGGCATGGGCCTTAGAGATACAGCAGAGATGGGACAGCTCTGGCGTCCTGGAGCAGCCGCTGCAGCAAGAACAGAGAGTGAACGCACAGAGTGGAAAGCATGGCGGGTCGGCCAAGGCCGGTGGAGCACAGTGTTGGGGGGGGGGGGCAGTTGCTGTCTTACATGGTGTCTCACTTCAGGTGGGTTCTGAGCAGGGACCCCAAAGAAGCAAAAGTGCAGGGGGAGGTTGTGCAGGTGTCTAGGGGACAGCAGCCTGGTCTGAGGGACAGCGGTGTGGAAGCCCTGAAGCCGGGGGCCAGGGTGACTGAGGGAAGCAGACACAGGGGCAGGAAGGCCCGGATCAGGGAGGGCCTTGTCTACCACTGCGAGAGCGTTGGACCTCCCTCCCCGCAAGACGGAGAGCCACCAGAGGGCTTATGGGTGGATACCTGCTCTGTCCTTGCCTCTAGTTGCTCATTTCTCTTGTTTGTTTTTATTTGAAGGGAAAGTGGCAGAGAGAGAGAGAGAGAGAGAGGGAGAGAGAGAGAGAGAAGGACCTTCCATCTGCTGGTTCACTCCCAAGTGACCACAATGGCCAGGGATGGGCCAAGCTAAAGCCGGGAGCCCCGAGCTCCAGCTGGGTCTCTTAGGGGGCTAGCATTCGCAGGCTCACTAGCAGGGAGCTGGATTTGAAGCCGAGCAGCACTTCAATACGGATCCCAGCATCCCAGTTCACAGTGCAGCTCCCGTGCCACAGTGCCGGGCCTGACCGAACCTTCAGAAGGAATCAGTCTAGCTATGAGGGAAATAGAACTTGGGGACCAAGGCAGAAGAGAGAGCCGAGTCTTGGTGACTCGGACCACGATGACGATGCTGGACATAAAGAAACAGCATAAACTGGAGACATATTCTGAAGGTAAACTTGACCAGATTTGTGGGTAGACTGGGTGTGAAGACTGGAAGTTCATTAACCAGTTTCTGGGGAAACGGCATAGAAGATTTGCACAGGGAGTGGGGAGGGAAGGGTCAGAGGTTGTTTTTGAAGAAGTTAAAGTAGCTGTTAGTATTAATTTTTTTAATTGAAAAGACAAAACAGAGTTTTCAGGAGAGGTAGAAGCTGGAGTCCGTGGGGTTATTTCAGCCTCAGAGGCTGCTAGAGCTCACGGGAGGATCCACGTAGATGCAGCTGAGAAGGGTTGGCAGGACTGAACCCTGGAAGACATGACACGGAAACGGGCTGTGGCTGCTCCGTGGTCCTGGTGGTGCCCCCAGCCAGATGCCTGCTCCCAGCACCTGCAGTTTGTGTCTTTGGACCCCTCACTAGGCTCCTGGCCCATGGTCGGTGCTCGAAAGATACATGGTGGATGAATAAGTAAACGGGCACGCCAGGTACGCCTGGAGCAGGTACCGAGGAGCAGGAAGGAAAAGCATGGGAGGCCCACATCTCACAGCGCGTTTGCTGATCATTAGCTCACTCTGTGGTTTCTGAGACCATGGCACTCGGTAGCTGTGAGATCTGGAGCAACTAAACTGAGTTCTCTGCTTGTTTCTTCCATGAAACGGACAGAACCAGAACCTAACTCGGTACTTTCAGGCTTAAATACATCAATACACAGAGCACTTAGAAAAGGAGCTGCAGGCCAGCACCATGGCTCACTAGGCTAATCCTCCGCCTGCGGCGCTGGCATCCTGGGTTCTAGTCCCGGTAGGGGCGCCAGTTCTGTCCCGGTTGCCCCTCTTCCAGGCCAGCTCTCTGCTGTGGCCTGGGAAGGCAGTGGAGGATGGGCCAAGTGCCTGGGCCCTGCACCCCATGGGAGACCAGGAGGAAGCACCTGGCTCCTGGCTTTGGATCGGCGCAGCGTGCCAGCTGCAACGTACCAGCCATAGCAGCCATTTGGAGGATGAACCAATGGAAAAAGGAAGACGTCTCTCTCTCTCTCTCTCTCTCTCTCTCTCTCTCACTGTCTAACTCTGCTTGTCAAAGAGAGAGAGAGAGAGAGAGAGAGAGAGAGAGAGAGAGAGAGAGAGAAGGACCTGCAATTAGAAAGTACACACACACACACACACACACACACACACATGCTACCACATCCGGTAAGAGGCAAACAGAATCCTCTCATGACCAAAGCCTCTGGTGATCACTGACGTCATAAATAAGAGTGTCAATTGTTAAATCAACAACAGGAGTCACTGTGCACTTGCTCCCCATGTAGGATCTCTGTCCTTAATGAGTTGTACTATGAGAATTAATGGTAAAAGTAATCTTCAAACAGTACTTTAAACTTTGAGTGTGTGTAGGTACAAATTGATGAAATCTTTTCTTAGTACAGAGTTGGTCTTCTGTATATAAAGATAATTAAAAATGAATCTTAATGAAGAATGGGATGGGAGAGGGAGTAGGAGGTGGGATGGGGGTGGGAGTAGGAGGGTGGGTATGCGGGGAAGAACCGCTATATTCCTAAAGCTTGTACCTATGAAAATTATATGTATTAAATAAAAGCTTTCTAACAAAATTTAAAAATTTAAAGAGAGAAAAAAATAAAATAAAAACCAGCTTCCTACAGGCACTTCAGTTTAAGTTACAGAATTGGCTGTTCTGTCTGAAGTCCCCTGAATGGTTTGCATAGCTAAGCCTCTAGCCCCAACCTCTCCCCCTCGGCTTCTCCTATGTTCCAGTGGGAACACTTGGCCAACTCCCGTGGGCAAAGTATTCTGTTAGTGGCGTGGGGCATAGCAGGGTGGTGCGCTGCCTAGGAGCTGTCAGTCTCTGGGTGAGGGGAGCTGGCGGGGGCCGGGGAGGGGGCAGGGGCCTTCCTGGGGGCCAGAAGAGAAAGCCCCTGGAATCAGGAGCCTTGGATGGTGGAGAGGGGGACATCACCAATTCACTGTAGCTACTGCAGAGATAAAGATGTAAAAGGAAGTGAAGAACTATATTTCAAAAAAAATCCTGGAAGGGCCGGCACTGTGGCGCAGCATTAAAGCCGCCACCTGCAGCACCAGCATCCCAGAAGGGCACTGGTTTGAGTCCGGCTACCCCTCTTCCCATCCCACGCCTTGATAACAGCCTGGGAAAGCAGTGGAAGATGGCCCAAGTGCTTGGGCCCCTGCACCCATGTGGGAGACCCAGAAGAAGCTCCTAGCTCCTGGCTTCAACCTAGCCTAGCCCTGGCCATTGTAGCCATATGAGGAGTGATCTCTCTCTCTCTCTAGCTCTGACTTTCAAATAAGTAATAAATAAATTATTCATGGAAAATAGGATTAAAAATAAGCTTATTATGGTACAAAATATGTATTAAATCTATGCACAGCTTTCTCCTAGTAAGCATTGAGACTGAACCCCCTACAACGTAAAGGCAGGATACAGCCTCCCATCCGCACCCCACCCCCAGCCCAAGGAGTCCTTGCGTGTCCTTTATCAAAAGGAACTCCCTGAGCTGAGAGAGCTGTGCCGCTGGCCCCACAAGCCTCTAGTCATCAGGCTCAGGAGATCATTTGCTTCTCAGTGGATAGAGCCCTGCTGGCCAGTACTGCCCCAGGGCTTTGTTTAGGGGAATTCCAGGTCTGGAGGAGGGGAATAGGGAGAGGGAGGGGGAGGGGAGGGGGGAGGGGAGGGGAGGGGAGGGGGAGAGAGAGAAAGGAGAGAGGAGAGAGGGGAGGGGGGAGAGAGGAGAGAGAGAGAGAGGGAGGGAGGGGGAGGGGGAGAGAGGAGAGAGGGAGAGTGGAGGGGGAGGGGGAGAGAGGGCAGAGGGGAGAGGGGGAGAGAGAGAGGGAAAGAGAGAGGAGAGAGAGGGAGAGTGGAGAGGGAGAGGGAGAGCAGAGGGGGAGGGGAGGAGGAAGGGGAAGGGAGAAGGGGGAAGGGGAAGGGGAGGGGGAGGGGAGAAGAGGGAAGGGGGAGAGGGGGAAGGAGGAGGGAGGGAAAGAGACTGGAGCCCACCTGGCCCTCATAAACTCCCTGTAGAGCCCAGCATCACTGACCAATCAAAGCAAAGTCGCGAGCACTACCAGCCAACCCAGAGCTTGGACAAGAGTGCACACGCGCCTCCTGGCCCCGACTTCAGTCTGTAAAGAACATTCAGCCCTCAGCCTCGGGGAGCCCGGGATGAAGCCACAGCTGCCCTGCTCCTCATTCTGTGTTTGCAGTAGACTCCTCCTGTCATCACCTGATGTCAGTGATTGGCTGGCTGTGCATTGGCCGAGCAGGCCCAGGTTTGGGGGTTTCTGTAGCAACTCCCCCATCTAGTTTGAGCTTTTTGAAGACCCTCCGGAGCAGCAGGAGAGGGGAAACCTGCAAAAGAGGTGTAAAAAGGAGCAAGTGGGGGAAAGGAGGCCAGCAGAGCGGTGGCAGGGAGAGGAAGCCCAGGGGAAGCAGTCTGAATGTGTCGGACTTCCGAGACCAGTTTTGCTGGGTGCACAGGTGCCGGCATTCCAGGCCACTCGAGGCCCGAGGGGAGCCAATCCACCTGCAGGGTTGTCCAGCAATCTCAGCTACACCTCTCCCTCTGCCCCCCGTGCGGCTGCCCCACGGAGGAGGAGCAGGGGCCGGAGCCTCTCTTCCCTCTACTCCCTGGGTGGGCAGAGCACCCAGCAGAGAGCACCTGAGGTTCAGGGGCCCGAGCCAAGGGCTCAGGAGCTGCAAAGTCCCCTCCTCACATGGGCGACATCGCTTGCCCAGGGCTGTCTCACAGTCGGGAGTCTAGAGTCAGTGGGGAGGGAGGCAGGGGAGGGAGGCAGGTTGGCAGAGCCAAGCAACCTCCCCCCGGCACCCTCCCTGTCTCCTGGCCTGTGTCTGGATCCCCCCCCCCCCCAGCCACACTGGATGAGGGCCACGCTAATGATGGCTTCTGTAACAGTCAGAGATTAAGACTTCAACAGATGCATGTTGGGTGGGGGCACACCATTCACCCCGAGACAGAAGTTCGAGGCCCAGGCATGCCGACCAGGGCGGCTGAGTGGCAGGCCCACGTGTGGGACAAACTTCCAGGCAGGAGGGGACGCAGATACCAGTCACCTGCTCAGGCTCCACTAGCCAAAAGCAGAAAACAGGTGCCTTGAGCTCACCTCTGTGAACTTAGAATTCGCTCACCTGCCGAGAGGGAAAGACCCCGGCACCAGGGGACAGCTGACGCGGGTGAGGAGGCGGTGTGAGGCCTCGGTGCAGCCAGCAACGCCAAGGATTGCCAAGCGGTTTGGATTGTCCGCCTGAGGCTTGTAGCAGGTCGCGCTGGGATGCTCCCTTGGAGCTGGCTCTTGGTCGATCCCCGACAGTGCAGAGAGGCGCTCACGCAGGTCCAGGACTGGCCGTGGGTGACTTCATCCAGGCCGCACAGCGGAGGGGTCCCAGAGGGGAAAATCAACCCAAATGAGGGGCAGTCCGTCCTACCCAAGTGGGTGCCTCCAGGGCCAGGGGCTCTCCAGTTGGGTTTGCTGCACTCACGGCCCCCTCCCCAATGGCGTTAACAGCTGCTGCTGGGCCCCTTTGTCCCCTGCTGCTAACATTCAGCACTCACTCCATAGACATGCACCAAGGCCCCAGGTTCCAGGCCCTATTGTGGCAGCTGAGGATCCTCTAGCAAACCAGACAGGAAAAACTCTGGGTCCACAGAGGGCTGACACGTTAGCAAGGACAATAGGCGAAAGCCAGCATGGGCACGCACGGCCTGCAGCGGCAGGAAATGCAGTGTGGGGAGGGGGTGGCTGTGGCTGGAGCGATGGACAAAGTCCTGGGGCAGTGAGGGAGGGAGCCCCTCAGTGCCCTGGGGACAGAGCGTCCCAGGCACAGGAACATCCCTTGTGGGTCCTGGTCAGTGTAGCTAGAGGAACGCCTGTGTCCACCAAAATCCCAGCGTGGCAGCCCTAGCCCGCAGTGTGGCCGCGTCTGGAGCAGGAAGGGGCTCAGGTGAACCGGGGTCGTAGAGGTGGGGGCCCCTGACTCCCGCAGGAGGAGGCTGGCTCACTGCTCTCTCCCCTCCTGCACAGAAGTAGAGGAATCAAGGGAGGTCGCGGAGGCAAAACCTCATCAGAAATGGACCGACCATGCAGGACTTTGCCCTGGGACGTGCAGCTGCCGGAAGTGTGAGACGGGAACACCTGTTGCTGAAGCACCAGCCGTCCGCAGGCAGCAGGGGGGGGGGGGGGGCCTGGGAGCCCAGCTCAGAGAGGCAGGTGAGGGCAGCAGGGCCTGGGGGGGGCCACTGGCCCTGTCCGGGTGGATGGGAGCTGCTGGAGGATTTTGAGCAGAGGAGAGACATGATTTACTCGTGTGCTTATGGCTGTTGGGAGGACATGGGGGGAGCGGGGATTTGGGGGGGGGGGGGCTATTGCAATAATGCGGTAGAGAGGCCAGTGCTGTGGTGCCGGGGGTTAAGCCAGCGCCCGCAACGCCAGCATTGCTTATGGGTGTGCTGGTTTGAATCCCGGTGGCTCCACTTCCAATCCAGCTCCCCACTAATGTGCCTGAGGAGCAGCAGGTGATGGCCCTAGGACCTGCATCCCTGCCACCCACGTGGGAGACCCTGATGGAGTTCCTGCTCCCGGCTTCAGCCCGGCCCACCCCTGGCTGTTGGAGCCATTTGGGGAGTGAACTAGTGGGTAGAAACCTCTCTCCCTCTCTCCCCCACTCCCTTTCAAATGAATAAGATAAATCTTTAAAATGAATACATAATAGTGCCATAGAGAGAGAGGGAAAGTCCTCAGACCAGGGGAGCCACCATGAAGAGGTGGGAAGTGGTCAGGACAGAGTCTTGCCTTTCTATCACACTAAGCGCACAGCACAGAAATACACAGCGTGACAGCTATGACAGCCACCCAGGAGGCCACCACACATTGCCAGGCCCCAGAAGGCCCTCCTACATCATCCCCTCTGGAACACGAACCTGTCTTCCTTGTAAGTGACCTTACCTCCTTTTATAATATTCACATCCTTGTTTACTTTAGCTTTGTTAAAGATTTATGTATTTACTTATTTGAGAGGTAGAGCCAGAGAGAAAGAGATGTTGGATCTTCCATCTGCAGGTTTACTCCCTAGATGGCCACTACAGCCAGGGTTGGGCCAGGCCAAAGCTAGGAGCCTGGGACTCCATCTAGGTCTCCCACGTGGGTGGCAGGGCCCACTCATCCTCTGCTGACTTTCCAGGCACACTAGCAGGGAGCTGGATCGAAGTGGAGCAGCCAGGACTCGAACTGCGTCCATACGGGATGCTGACACCGCAGGCGGAGGCCTGACCTGCTATGCCACAGCACCAGCCCCCACGGGTTCTCTTTAACTGCTCTGTGGTCCTGGGCTGTAGGAGCATGCTCCATGGCACTCACTCGTTCTGTTGTCCATACACATTTGAAAGGTTCCCGTGGTGAGCCATTAGGGGTGTTCTTCAAATATTTGTATTGTCCTCTGGTGCACATGCACGTGGGTTTCTCTAGTACACACCCCGTGGAGGAATCGCTGGGTCAGGGAATAGGGTGCCTTCAACTGTCCTAGACGATGCCGATCTGTCTCCCAACATGGTCGCAGCAAGTCATCCTGCCCTGGCAGTGTCCGGTGGTCCCAGCAGCTCCTGGACTTGAGCACTGCTGACTGCAGTTGTTCTCAGTTTGACATGCTGAAGAAGGACAGTATTTTGCTGTAGTTTAAATTTGCAATTCCTGATGATTAATGTAAAAAGTTATGTTTTCGTGTGTCTATTGGTCATCTGAATACCTCTTCTGAGAAGTGCCTATTCAGTCTTTTGCCCATTTTCCTATTGGATTATCTTTTTTTAAAAAAAAACATTAATGTACAGGGGGCCGGTGCTGTGGCTCACTTGGCTAATCCTCCACCTGCGGCACCGGCACCCTGGGGTTTTAGTCCCACTTGGGGTGCCAGGTACTAGTCCCGGTTGCTCCTCTTCCAGTCCAGCTTTCTGCTGTGGCCCGGGAGGGCAGTGGAGGATGGCCCAAGTGCTTGAGTCTCTGCACCCACATGGGAGACCGGGAGGAAGTACCTGGCTCCTGGCTTTGGATCGGCACAGTGCCAGCCATAGCAGCCATCAGAAGAGTGAACCAACAGAAGGAAGACCTTTCTCTCTCACTGTCTATAATTCTCTCTCTTTCTCTGTCTCTCTCTCTCTCACTGTCTAACTCTGCCTGGCAAAAAAAATAAAAACTAAAATTAAAAAAAACCACATTAATGTACAGGATCCTAATCCTTTATGAGTTGTTTATATAGCAAGTCCTTTTCCTGCTTGAGCTTTGTATTTCACTCTGTGGTGCCTTTTCATCCGGAAATCGTAGGTTGAACTTTGCAGAGTACTTGTATTGATGTCTTCCTCTAATTATTTTCTATATCTTGAAGAACAGAACCTTCCTTACCATGACATCATGAAAATACTCTCCTGTGATACCTTTGAGAAGGTTGCTCTTGATTATAAGTCTTTTTCCTTTTTTTGAAAGGGAAAGATATAAAGAAAGAAACAGAGGGCAGTCTCCCCTCTGCTGGTTTACTCCCAAGATGCCCTCAAAAGCTGGGGCTGGACTAGGCCAAAGGCAGTAGCCGGGAACACAGTCCAGGTCTCCCACACGGGTGGCAGAGACACAACTACTTGAACCATCCCCTGCTGCCTCCAGAGTTTGCATGGGCAGAAACTGGAATCGGAGTGGAGCTGGGACTTCAACCCAGGGACCCCAGTATGTGATGTGGCATCACAGCAGCATCTTAACTACTGTGCCAGGTACCTGCCCGTCACACTACATCACATTACACCAGGAGTTGGTTCTTATGATGGTATGAGGAAGGCATCCCATTTGTCTCTGCTCCGTCTCAGGCACTCGGGGTTTACTCATTTGACCTGTCCCTATTTCTTGCACAGTCTGTCCTTCGTCCACTGATGTATCCTGCAACCTTGTTTATATACGAGGAATTCTGGCCCCCACCACGTCTGTACTGACTGCTGTACCATACGATGTAATCATCACACTCAACATGGGTCTTGGTATGTTTTTAATGATTTATTTATTTATTTATTTGAAAGGTGGAGGTACAGACAGAGAGAAGAGAGACAGAGAGGAAGGTCTTCCATCTGCTGGTTCACTCTCCAAATGGCCGCAATGGCCAGAGTTGAGCCTATCCAAAACCAGGAGCCAGGTCGCCCACACAGATACAGGGGCCCAAGCACTTGGGTCATCTTCTACTGCTTTCCCAGCTGAGAGCAGAGAGCTGGATCAGAAGTGGAGCAGCCAGGACTCGAACCAGTGCCCATATGGGATGCCGGCACTGCAGGTGGCAGCTTTGCCCACTACATCTCATGGTTTGGTATCTCACAGTGCCCACCTTCTAACCTCTTTGTTCACTTGTGCCACCAGTAACCCCTCCTACTTCTGTATGAATTTCAGATTCATCTTGCCAAGTTCCAAAAAAGTTGGGGTTCATTAGCATTGCCTCTATTTCATACATCATTTTGGAGACTTAACTATGTTGAGTTCAAATTTGTGAATGTGTTATAGCTCTCCTTCCAAATACCTTTTCTTCAATTCAGTAACATTTTCTTATTTTATTTGGAGAAGTCCTACAGATGTTTGATTAAACTTATTCCTAAACACCTAATTTTTTTGCCATCATAAACTGCATCTTTTAAAATATTTATTTATTTATTTGAAAGGCAGAATGAGAGAGAGAGAGAGATCTTCCATCTGATGGTTCAATCTTCAAATGGTGGCAACAGGCAAGGCTGGGCCAGACTGAAGCCAGGAGCCTGGAGCTTCCTCTGGTCTCCCACATCAGTGGTAGGGCCCGAGCACTTGGCCCATCCTCCAGCAGGGAGCTGGAACAGAAGCGGAGCAGCCAGGACTCGAACCAGCACTTCTAGGGGATGCGAGTGTCACAGGCATTGGCTTATCCTCCTGTGCCACAATGCCAGCCCTGTAAATTGTGCCTTTAAAACATTTATTTTCTGTTTCCTGTTGGGAAACCAAAATAACTGACATTGGTGAATTGACTTTCTGTCTCCAGCAACCTCACTGGGCTCAGCCGTCCATTCTCACAGCTTTTCTGTGGTCTCCAGTGGAGTCCCTAGTATTGGAGGTTTGTACTATTCTCAAATAATGACAGCGTTGCTTCTTTGCAGTTCTCCCACCTTCTATTTTGTTCTCCTATGTACTGAGAGGGCACAGCCTTCAGCCAAGCGCTGATTCCAAGGCCGATTGAGCTGCACTGACATTTTGCAGCTACACTGCTGACAGGTTGTATTTCGGCTGGGAGAGACAGACGGGAATCAGAGTGAAGCTGGCATCTGGGGCCTGAGCAGCTGGCACAAGGCCATTGCCATTCACCAGCAAGGTCGGTGGTTTGCTGGCACACAGGGCTACCCCTGGAATGAAGAGGAACAAAGCAGTGCCTGGCACCTGTTGGCATGGCCTATGCTCCTAATAGACTTGAGCCTGGTTCTCCACCTTGAAAAGAACTCCCTGCAGTAAGGGCTTGAACACTTTCAAATGCTCTCAGTAGGGTCTGGCTGATGGCTTCCAGTCCAGCCACTGGCCTCCACTGAAGATTCTCTGAATACCAACCACGCCCTCCTGGAGCTTGGCCCAGTAGCTCAAGTTGCTTCCATATCCCTGGTTCAAGTCCCAGCTCCACCCCGCTTCAGATCCAGCTTCCTGCTAATGTGCTGCCTGGGAGGTCAGCAGATGATGGCCCAAGTGCCTGAGTCCCTGCCCACCATGTGGGAGACCCTGATGAAGCTCCTGGCTTCTGGCTTCAGCCTGGCCCAGCCCCAGCTGCTGTGGGCCTCTGTGGAGTGAGCCAGCACCCCTTTGTGTCTCTCTTTAAAAATATAAAAATTAAGCTGTACCTACTGATTAAAATCTAAACCAAAAAATATGGTATGTTTTTCCCTCCAGGCTCCGTCTTTGCTGTTTCCACTGCACACACACACAGATACCACAATCTTGTTCCAAATCTTTCCCAGGTCAGATAATGGTCAGAGAACCCCCCAACCCTAGGAAGCTTGGGCCCCTCGATAGATTACCAAGCAGCTCCTCTGGAAAGATGTCCTCATGTCCCCCACATCTCTGTGTGCTAGGGCAGGAGGCACTGGCCCTTCCCCGCCCCATGCACTTGTCAATCAAACCACTCCCTTCCAGAGACGTATCTCCATCACCTGGGGTGGGGCGAGGTGCAATGCTGGTAGCCTCTCCTCCTGTTGACCTCATAAAAGAGGCCAACAACTGGAAAAAGCTCTCTGTCTCTCTCTCCCACTCGTTCCTTTTTTTCTTTCTCTCCTTTCTCTCTCTAAGAGCTGGAGTAAAAATGGAACCCCACTTCCCCACACACACTTCATACGAGCTGCTAAGAACCGTCAGGAGACAAGGAAGGGGCCAACCCCTGCTGCATGCCCTGGGTCTCACAAAGGCCCCGCTGTCCTGGCTGCTGTGCTGGGTGGACCATCCTTCAGCCCCTGGCTGCCAAGGGACTGGAGAACCTTAGGTGACCTAGCCTCGCACATCTAACAACCCCACTGGCCACCCACCTGCACTGGGGAGACAGGGAAGGGCGGGCTTCCCCCAGCCTTCCACCGCTCGCCACCGCCCCACTCCCAGAGTGCCAGCTCCAAACAGGCAGTGACATCCTCAGTCCTCGCCATCCCTAGGGATGCCTGCCTCAAAGCAAGCATACAGTAACTGTTTGATTAACATTGCAAAGGCTTGTTTACAAGTCCCTGAAAGAACGAAATGGCCTTATATCGTGACAAAAAAATCAATGTTGGTTAAAATCGATAAGAAATAGCATCATTACACAGAGGTACGTAGCAGTAAGAAAGCAGCAGCTGATGGAGTTAAAAACTTTGCTTCTGTGGGCTGCAAGACTAGAACCGCTGGTTTTTAAATGCATTTTTACCCTCCTGCCTGTCTGATTTTGCGCAGTTTAGTGACTTTCTACTTCGTGAGTTTACATCATGCACGTCCCCAGCTCCGCCCTCTTGACCCGCGTGTTGGGTAGCTAAGCAGACGCGTGTGAGAGGGGCTGCAGGTAATGGGACTTTCTGTGCAATGGAAGCAGTAAGCGAGCCTTGAGGGCAGACCAGCGTTAGTACCTCAAAAGTCGTGCCCTTGTCTGATGACCTTGGCAGCCAGTCCTCGCGCTGCAGGGGGCAGGAGCGAGCTTAGCAGACCTTCCCCACCCTGTACCTGGGGGGTGATTCTGTCTGGAAGCAATCTCAGGAATGCCATACCCCTGCCATCCACGTGGTACCTGCCTATGAAGCTCCTGTCTGCCCCCACCCCATCCCAGCGGTTACGGACATTTATGGAGTGAACATAGGGAGCTCTCTCTCTCTCCAACTCTGCCTTCCAATTAAACCTACCTACACACCTTTGAAACCCACGGTGTGGCGGAGGTGGATCAAGCCGCCACCTGCAACCGGGGATATCTCATATGGGCGCCGGCTCCTGTCCCAGCTGCTCCACTTCCCATCCAGCTACCTGCTAATGCGCCTGGGAAAGCACACACGGGGTCTTCACACAGATCATGGGAATGTGTATAATGAAAAGCTGTGCATGCGGTGGCCCAGCGGGTAAAGCGGCTGCCTGTGGCGTCTGCATCCCACACGGGGCGGCGGGGTGCAGCTCCCTGCTAATGTGTCTGAGAAAGCCCCCGAGGATGGCCCAGGTGCTTGGGCCCCTGCACCCACGTGGGAGACCTGAACCGAGGTCCTGGTTCCTGGCTTCAGCCTGGCCCAGCCCCAGGCCTTCTGGGGAGTGGAGATCCCTGGCTCCTTCGCTCTCGGCCGGTCTCCGCTGAAGATCCCTGCAGGCGCAGGCCGCCGCGTGGCGCTCGCCGGCCTCTGCGCGCTCCGCAGCCGCGTCCACCCACCGCGGGCCGGCTGGGAGCGAGTGCGGGCGGAGCCGGCGCGTCCCCGCCCCGCGGCCGCGTCACCGACGTCCCGCCCCGCACGCGGCGGCCCCGCGGCGGCCGGGCAGCGCGGAAGCCGGGCGCGCGGACCATGGCGCCCTGGGCGGGCGGCGCGCTGTGGGCGCTGGGCGCGCTGTGGGCGCTGGGCCCGCTGCGCGCGCTGTGGCTCGCGCTGGCCGCCGCCTTCCTGCTGGTCCTGCTGCTGCAGCTGCTGCCGCCCGGCCTGCTCCCTGGCTACGCGCTCTTCCAGGACCTGATCCGCTACGGGAAAACCAAGCTCGGGGCGCCGCCGCGCCCAGCCGTCTGCCGGGCCTTTGATGTCCCCAAGAGGTAACGGTGCCCCTAGCGCCAGAGGCGCAGCCGGGGGACGCGGAGCGACGGGTGGGCTCCTGCCCGCGGCCGCGCGGTGGCCCTGGGGACGCAGTGGCCGCGCGCCCGCGGACGCCAGGGAGCGGCCGCGTGGAGCCTGGAGTCTCCACGGAGGCTGGGTTGCCGGCCATCGCCCGGAATGCGCTCTGGACTCGGCGCCGGGGCGCGCGGAGGCGAAGGCTTCGCGGCCCCTTGGCGGCAGGCGGCGCGTTGGGGGCGCGCCGCATCCCGGGCTCGGGTCCACGGCTTGCAGCAGATGTCGCCCCCCAAGTTCAGGGCACGGTCTCTTGGCCTCCGGTGTGAATCCAGGACGCGGGTGGGAAGGGCCGGCCGCGCCCTGATCTAGGGGAGCCGCAGAGCCGCGTCTTCCCTAAGATTCGGCTCAGATCGGCGTTTGACCGTGAATCCAGACCGTGCGTGCTCCGGCGCCCACCGCAGACCACGAGGGGACCGAGCGGGCCACCCTCCGTGAGCGGAACAGGAGTGAGGCCCTGGGGCAACTAGGTAGAAAGTTCCTGGAAAACAGGTTTTCATTCACTGCTAGTTTTCTTCCTAATCAGCTCCCTCCAATGCATGAATTTCTAGATTTTGCACCACAATGAACTCATCTTTGAATTCCATTTCTCCAGAACGTTGGGAAGCATCCCTGTAGTCCTGTGCAAGGCAAACTGGCCAGACTCATTTTTTTTTTTTTTAATATTTATTTATTTGAAAGGTAGAGTTTCAGAGAGACAGGGAGAGAAAGAGAGAGAGAGATCGAGAGATCTGTCCGCCGCTTCACCCCCCAAATGGCTGCAATCGCTGGGGCTAGGCCAGACGGAAGCCAGGAGCTTCTTCCAGGTCTCCCATGTGGGTACAGAAGCCCAAGCACTAGGGTCATCTGCTGCTGCTTTCCCAGGCCATAGCAGAGAGCTGGATCAGAAATGGAGCAGCCAGGACTCCAGCTGGCGCTGCAGACGGCGGCTTTACCTGCTGGGACACAACACCGGCCCGATCTACAGGTTCTTTTCTAAACAGAAATGGGCTGCCAACCTCTCTTGGGTTGGACTGCACACTTCCTTTTCTGCTGTGTGGCAGTTTATTTTCAGAACATTGGAAGGGGTCCCGGTGTCCCTGGAGGAGGGAGGAAGAAGACACGTGGGGCCTTGCCCTGTACAGGGCTGTGCGATTGGATGCTCGCTGGGCTTCTTGTGATTGCTACTGTGTTGAGAAGGCATACATCCAGCCAATAATGAAAGCATTTTTTTTTTTTTAAGATTTATGTATTTATTTGAAAGGCAGAGTTACCGAGAGACGGAGAAAGATCTTCAAATGACTGCGACAGCCAGAGCTGGGCCAGGCCGAAGCCAGGAGCCTGGAACTCCATCCAGGTCTTGCACATGGGTGCAGGGACCCAAGCACTTGGGCCATCTTCCACTGCTTTCCCAGACACATTAGGCGAGAGCTGGATTGGAGGCGGAGCAGCCAGGACTCGAACCTGTGCTCATGGGAGATGACAGTGTTGCGGGTGGCGACCTAACCCTCTGTGCCACAACACCGGCCCTCAGTCTACAGCCGCTTTTATGCCTCTCTGCATTTTTCCAAAATGTCCTCACTGACAACATCTATTTCCGGTGCAAAAAAATTTGCATAGTTTTCTCATGTCGGCCATTTCCGTGAGCATTCTGAAACCCCCTCGTAGGCGAGGCCTCCTGCATGTATGTGTCTTTCCCCGTGTAAGCTTCATGACAGACCTGCCCTCGCTAGAGATGTGACACTCAGAAGAGGTCCCTTGCCCCGAGCTGCAGGGCTAGCAGGTGGCCCAGAGGCCTGTGGGAATTCAGGTCCCAGGCTCCAATCCCCTTGGCACTCTCTTGGTTCATCCAGATTTGCCACTACTTGTTAACCTGAACATGGAGAATTACAGTTAAATGTTTTTCCTTATGCAAAATGTAGTATCGGCTTAGCAATGACAATAAGACTATAATTTCTATTCTTAAGAAATAGGCAGTGGCCGTCACAGCTCTGCACAAAGGGTTTGGTATTTTGTTGGGATCAGTTTTCTTCCGAAGGAAGCAGAAATAAGGCCTTAAGTCAGCTCCCGGGATGTTTGCACTACCCTGTCTGCTAGGGGTGTTTATTCTTTACTTTTTTGTTGTTGTCAAGGTGATGGCTGCTTTGCTTTGCTTCCTTCTGGTTCCAAGAGTTTTGGGTCCCTAGAAAATCTGAAAAAGTAGGTGGCCTAGAACGGGAGACCCAGCACTGCCAGTGTAGAAGGAAGCTTTTCTGTTTCTAAAATTTCCAAGTGGCTCCGGACAGTGTGGAAGCGCTGAGGTTGCTATGGGCCCAGATGGCAGAGAGACGGCAGAGAGTGGCCTGAACTTTCTCCCCAGGAGTCCAGGGGTCCCCGTGGGTGGGATGCAGGGCAGACGGGGATGGGACCACGTCTCACTTTGACTAACCTCTCAGTGAAATCGAGCATTTCTGGAGCTGTACATGAGAGCTGCAGTGCAATCCACAGTACTGCCACTTTGTAACAGCTTCTGTGTCGTACATTAGCCTGTAGACATTCACCACCAGCTCTTGTCAGCTGGTGTGTTAGAAACAGGCACCACTGTATCACAGTGCGGTGTCGTTGTGCCACCTGTGGTCAGCATAATTGGTTTTCTTTGTGTCACTCTGCGGTTAATTCTCTGCCTTGGCAGGTTCCAAAGCCAACAGTTTACCCAACTGTGGATGGGAAATAGAAAAAATGTGCATCTCTACGGAACACATGCAGACTTTTTCTTGTCATTACTCCCTAAATAATACACCACAGCAACTTTTTTATGTAGCATATTTTATTTATGAAGCATAAGCCACCTAGAGATGACTTAAAGTGTACAAGAGGCTCTGTGTAAATATGAGGGAGCTTTGGAAAGTTCATGCAATAAGTATGAGTTTATTTTGATGCAAAAAAAGAAATAGAAACCCACGCATAGTTTTGTCACAGTAGAGGCATTATGAAAAATCCGTTGCACCAAAGAGAACTCATCCCAGTGCCTCTGCAGTCACTATTCCTGTCACCTAGGAAGTCGCTGCCCCAGGTGGCCGAATTTGGCCGTCCTGTACCGCCTACCCCCAGCCGCCTCCCTGCACCCTCTTTGTCCCCTTCCCCGGCACTGACTGTCCCCCGAGACGTCCCTCAAGTCCTGGACTGGCCACCATGCTCCACTCCTGGAAGGCTGCCCGCCACCTTCTGAGTGCTCAGTGTTTGTGAAAAAAATGAAGTAGGTTAAGTGGCCACTTCAGAAGCCAGCAGTCCGCTTCCCAGGAGCCCATGCGTGTGGCTGGGGCCGAGTCGCGCCCCGGCTGGGTTCTAGGAAGGCATGGGTTAAAGACAACCTGGAACGTAACCCAGGGTGGCAATTGACCATGAAGCCACATGGCTTCTGAGAAAACCGGTTCTTGAGCCTGGAGGTGAGAATGACTCTCTTCACACAGCTCAGGGGCTGTAGTGTGGCCCCCTGCCTGTGTGTGGCCCCGGAGCAGGTGCACTGGTCCAGTGTGCTCCCAGCTGCAGCATCAGAGATGGTGAATGAAATGATCTTCAGGTTGTGTGTCTGGGACACAGATGAACTTCCTGCAGACTTGGGTCTCGTTCCCAAGATAAATGTCACGTATAGGCAGGCATTTCAAAAACCCCCAAATTCCAAAACCTTCCTCCCTGTGGCAGGAAAAGTATAGGGGAGTGGGCTTCATGGGAGCCTGTTAGTGAAGTGACCTCACTTCGGCAAATCAGCATCCTCTTTCTCATTAAGGAGACATTGCCAGGTTAAATCGTATTGGTTTTGTGCTTTGGGTTGCCTTAGGTTTGTAAACAGCTCCTGTGCCACAGGGGCCCGTGGTTGGCTGAGACCTGTAGGGAGCTGATTCCTGGCTGTCGGATCGTGTCCTAGCAAAAGTGACTTAGCTGAGTCCCGATTCAGAAAAACACGATCAGAAGCCCTCGAGGGTTCCCTGGAGCCCTGGTGCGGTCCTGGGCTGGGGAGCCGCTGTGTGGCCGCTGCTGCAGTGTTGCACAGAGTTCTGAGACCTCGCACGCGCTCAGCTGTGCCAGCATGAGCCAGGCTGCCATTAGCAGGGTCCCGCCAGCCCCTGGGGGGGAGCGGAAGCCCCGTTCTGCCACCCAGAGATAAGAGAGGTTGGAACTGACCTCAGTGGAAGTTTCCCAAGGTCGGCTGGGTGCTTGTTAACCTCAGAGAGGCCTCCCAAGTTCAGGGCCCAGTCATCTGAGCATCTTCAGGAATGGAGGAAAAAGGTAAAAACGCAGTCTTCCCGCGCGGTGGCTCGCGGCCGCTCTCTCTGCCCGACAGCCGCCTGACTCGGTTCCTCCCACAGGTACTTCTCTCACTTCTACGTCGTCTCAGTGCTGTGGAACGGTTTTCTGCTCTGGCTCCTCACACAGTCTCTGTTCCTGGCCGCGCCTCTTCCAGACTGGCTTCACAGCTTGCTCAGGCTTCTGGGGGCCACGCAGGTGCAAGGTAAGGACTCCCCGGCCCATCACAGCCCGTTGCCCGGCTCCTGCCTGCTGACACTGTTCTGGGCCTTTCTGGCCTGACTCAGCACAGCCTGGGGAGGGAGCCTGAGGGCCAGCGGAGTCGCACTGGGTGGCCAAGGCCACATCCCCAGGTCCGGTGCTGCCAGCAGATCAGAGCCCCGCCCCTGCTGACTTCCCTAGACTGGGTGCAGCACTGGCTGTTCTCCCGTACTTTTAGAACTGTTGATAAATTGATGAAGCAGTCGTTCTGCGTGCAGGGGACAGCTCTCAAGCGTCCCCTGGGTTGGCCTTGAAACGTGTATCGGCTCTGCAGTTCCGGCTGCGGTCACGTCCCAGAATTAGCTTTGAGCACGGGGAGGGACTTGCCATGATGAGGCTTTGTGATACGGTACAGCAGAGTGGATTGCAAAATTCTCTGCACACTCGTCTCTCTTAGCCATTGCTCAGAGTTAGAAGCAGGTTTCTGTTTATCACAGGCACAGTTCCTCCGTGCTGATGGAAGTGGCGTGGGTGGAGACCCTGGGAGGCGGTCTGTGGCTATGCATGTGTGCGTGTGTGTGTGTCCTATGGCAGCTTTCCTGGGGGCAGAGCTGTGTGAGGCCAGCTGGAGGTATCCCCCCCCCCCAGGGCGCACTGTCCCCTAACAGCATCCTGAAAGATGAAAGACGCAGGCCTGCATTTCGCTGGCCTTCTCCCTCTCTGCCTCCGTGGTGCCCGGGACCCCGGCTCCCACCACGTGGAGCTGCCCAGGCCCTCCGGGAGCCTCTCCCTGACCCTCGTGCCTACCTGGCTGCCGATGCAGTGCATGCGCGGCCTGGGACAGGACGCAGGTGCTGGCCCCAGCTCCTGGGCCCCACTGGCTGCTGGGGTGGGGAGGGCGGGGGGGTACAGGGCGGCCCATGCCTGTCCATCGCCTTGCAGGGCCGGCAGGCGGCGAGGGCGCACTGTCGGCTCTGCTGGTGTTGGTGTGTGTGTGGCTGCACAGCGCACGCCGCCTCTTCGAGTGCTGCTTTGTCAGTGTCTTCTCTCCAGCCGCCATGCACCTGGTGCACTACTGCTTCGGGCTGGCCTACTACGTGCTGCTCGGCCTCACCGTGCTCAGCCAGGCGCCGCTGGACGGCCACCACGGTGAGTGGCCCCTTTGGCCTACGGCTGACCCGGGGTGGAGGGGACTGAGCCCAAATCAGAGGACCCGAGAGTAAGGGCGATGGGGAGTAACTCAGTTACCCAAGAGTAGCCCAGGTGGGGAGGTGGGTGGGGTGCCCGGGGTGAGCAGGCGGGAGGGAGGGAGCTGGGGCACTGGCCTTGGTCCCCTGGTGTCACCCCACAAGGGCGCTTTTCTTCCAGGGCCCAGCCTGAGGGGAGGAGCGGAGAAGGCTGGGAGACTGGTCTTCTCGGAACACAAGCCTGGGCTTTGTTTGCAGGGTCCAGAGCTACCGGGGCTTTTGTTATACTTGGGGGGAGGGCTGGGCTGCCTAGTGGACAGGACCGTGTCTCTGCACCAGCCTGTGTGTTCCCATAGAGAAGGCGCGTCATTTGGGGGGACTGAGATGGGGCTCCCCTCGCCGGCGTCCCTCAGCCTGGGCCCCAGAGAGCCTGCGAAGGCTTGGGCCTTCCTGGTGAGCCAAGGACATTGGAGTTCAGCGTTCTCTCTCTCTCCCTCTCCCCCTCCCCCTCCCCCTCCCCCTCCCCCCTCTCCCTCTCCCTGTCTGTCTCTCTCTCTCTCTCTCTCTCTCTCTCCCACTGTCGCACATCCTCTGTGGCTGGAGGAAAGACTTATCGCTGACCCTTCTCCACCCGTGAATTATTTATAGGCTCCAGTCCCTCAGCCCGCATCTCCCCATCCAATTCCTCTGAACCTCATCGGGCATCTCTTTCCTGCCGGTCTCGGCCGTGACATTCAGCCGGCGCCGTGGGTACCGGGGCGTGAGCAGTTGTTCCCGGTGAACGGCACTGGGTTCCTCGCCCACGGGGACTGTAGAAAGCACGTGGGTCACCCGCTGGCTCTCGGGCCGTCAGTTGCTGTTGTTACGGGCTCTTCTGGACCTGTCTACGGCTGGACCCCTCTTCCCTGCCCTGTGATGGTCAAGGCGAGAAAGCCAGGGCGCCCCCACCCCCACCCCGCCATGGCAGACAGTCCTTTCCGAAGCTGTTTTTTCTTGTTTCACCTGCTTGGCTCTCATGAGGTCACGTGGGGGCTGGTGTTGTGATGTAGCAGGTTAAGCCGCTGCCGTAACACCCAGCATCCCACACTGGAGCTCCAGTTTGAGTCCTGGCTGCTCTGCCTCGGATCCAGCTCCTTGTTAATGCACCTGGGAGAGCAATGGAGGATGGCTCAAGTGCTTGGAACCCTGCACCCATGTGGGATTCTAGGCTTCTGGCTTCAGCCTGGCCTAGACCTGGCTATCGTGACTATTGGGGGAATGAACCAGCAAATGAGTTCGATCTCTCTCTCTCTCCCTCCCTCCCTCCTTTCTATGTCTCTCCCTCTCCCTATCGATCTTTCAAATACATTTTTAAAAGCTTCAAAAGAGAGGTCATCTAGGGTCGCCTGGGCCGAGCTGGTGTTGCTAACTCAACACATTGCACATTGCAGCATCTGCCAGCTGTGCCGTCTAGAGAAACGGCCTGGGCTTGGGAGAGCCTGCCCAGCCTTGATCTGGCTCATTTCCCCTCTCAGGGCCCCGTCAGGAACTAGGCTGGCTTCACCGAGTCCCTGTATGAGTGAGGAGGAGGGGCGCTCCAGAAAGCCCCAGGTCCGGCTTGGCTCAGGGCCGCTTCGTCCTGTGTGCCGGCAGCAATGGCTCGTTAGCTCAGCACTCAGGACGTAACTCACGAGTGACCCAAAAACTCAGCACCACGCAGGCCGGGCCCTCCCACCTGCTGCTGGCACTTCTGGCCTTGTGCGGATCCGCCTTCTGTGGGCAGTTCCTCTGTTTGCAGGGGAACTCCGCCCTGCCTTGAGCTCCCAGACCCCGGCTCCATCCTGCCCTGACTTGGCCCCTGAGGCCCATCAGATTTAAAACTGTATTTTGCAGGTTTTATTTAATTTCTGAAAATACCTTTTGGTTAAGTCGGTAAATATCAGAAGACTAGGGTTGTCGCTGTAGAGCACATTGCTAAAACAGGGTCACGCGTGGCCCGTGTGGAGTCCCACTTGCTGGCCATCCCCTCCAGTCCCACCTGCTGGTCCCACAGGGAATAGCGTCGTGTTTGGTTCTCCTCCTGGAGTCAGCTCTCTGGCCTCAGGCCCTGTGTGTTGTCAATGCACAGCTCTGTTTCCTGAGTCAGGAGCTGGGCTGCAACGGGGGGGGGGGGGGGGGGGGGGGGTGGGGGGTTGGCTTAGATGCCTGTGTCCTAGCTCAGGGTGCTGGGGTTCGAGTCCCAGCTCACTCCTGCCAGTGCGGTTCCTGGTAGTTCAAGTGATGGGATCCCTGCCATCCATGGGAGACCCGGATTGAGTCCCTGACTCCTGGCTTGACCCCCTCCTAGCCCCAGGGTCACCTTTGTCTGCTGTATCGAGGACTTGGTTTCTCTTAAGGTCCGTGGGTGGCTGCCTTCTTCCTCTCTCTCTCTCTCTCTCTCTCTCTCTCTCTCTCTCTCTCTCTTTCTCTCTCTCTCTCTCTGTCTCGGTTCTCCATCAGCAGCATTTTGTTGTCCATCTTGCAGGGTCCCCTCCCCCTCGTGTGAGATGTCCCCTCGCCCCAAGCCTCACCCCCAGTGCTGTCCGTCCCTGGCCGCAGCTGGTCACCCCAGCATTCTGTGCTCAGGATCTCCCTGGCCACAGCTGGGATGGTAGCTCGGGAAGGGCTTTCTTTAGAAAGCGTTTTCCTAACAGCAAAACACAAAGAAGAAGACTTAGAACGAGGCTTAGCGCTAGACACAGCCGGCGGTCTCACCGCACAGGGAGAGAGACAGCGGGAGCTGGCCCCGTGCCTGGGGAGGCTGTAGTCCCGGGGGCCGTGTCTGCCTGCTGGACTTGGGGGTGGCCTCGGGATCCTCTCCCTCTCCCTTCCCAAAGGCACAGAATAAGGGGATGGCCGTGTTCTGCCGACCGTGGTTCTGTTGGACTGCCCGAGCCGCTGCGCTGTCGCGGGCGTCCCAGCAGAGCGTCCTTACCTCCGCAGTCTACGTGATAGGGAAGAATCTGCTGAGGCAGGCACGCTGGTTCCACATCCTGGGCGTGCTCATGTTCGTCTGGTCGTCCGCCCACCAGTACCAGTGCCACGTGATTCTCAGCAACCTGAGGAGGAACAAAGCAGGTGAGCGCGCTCCCCGCCGCTGCACGTGGCTTGCAGCCCTGGACTGAGCTCCGCGCCTTATTCTGGCCCTTCCTGAGCAAGCGCTTATTATCATTATTAATATTTTGCAAGATCAGGACTCCTGGGTCTTCTCACTTATAATAGCTGTGCCCACGGGGTGCCAGTGCCTTGTGGAGTTAGCGTGCCTGCAGGATGAGTATCCAGCCAGCCAAAGCCGAAACACTCGAACTTTGAATTGGCTTGTGCTGACTTATCCCACCTTCTGTTTCCATGAGGCCATTTTAGATATCAAAGTAATGGAATAATACATTAAATATGCAGAATGGGATAGCGATGGCTGATATGTCCTGAATGCTTGCTTCCTGTCAGTCCCTGCGCTGAGCGCTTTAACGTAACAGCTTCACAGCACCCAGGTGCGATGGGCACCATCTCATCTCATCCTCACTGTACACCTCTACTGAGGCACGGTGAGGGGACGCGGCTCGTCCGCTAGATGGGAGAGCCAGGACTTGAACCCGTGCCCATCTGATTGTTGGAGGGACCAGCTCTCCTTCTGTGCTTGGGAACAATAGACAGTGGAACCCGAGCATGTGACAGCTGACAGCGTGCTGGGTTGACAGTGGGGGTGTGTGATGACTTTTGTGGATAAGAGTCTCTGGGGAGCCCGGGAGGGGTGAGATAGTAAAACTCTGTTCTTTCCTGCACCAGGGGTGGTCATTCACTGTAACCACAGGATCCCCTTTGGAGACTGGTTTGAGTACGTGTCCTGCCCCAACTACCTGGCCGAGCTGCTGATCTACGTGTCCATGGCCGTCACCTTCGGCTTGCGCAACCTCACCTGGTGGCTGGTGATCGCCTATGTCTTCTGCAGCCAGACGCTGTCCGCCTGGCTCAGCCACAGGTTCTACAGAAGCAAGTTCACGTCCTACCCGAAGCACAGGAAAGCGTTCCTGCCGTTTCTGTTCTGAGAGCTCGGGCTTGACGCACGCACGCAGTCTGCAGACGCAGGGACGCGTTCGGCAGAGCCATCGGAAGAGCCGAAGAGTCGCCCCTGAGTCAGCAAAGCTTTGCCCCTCGAAGAAAATGAGTGTGCATGCTGTCTTCAGAGAAGACATATTCCTCTGGCCTACCTCCCAGGCACGGGACCCAAAGCTACACAGCCCGGCAGCCGGCTGTGGCGCCTCTTCTGTTTAACCCTCTTCTGGCCTTGCTTCAGAACGTTAGAGCCTTGGGAAATGAAAGCGGGTTTGAGTGAAAGCCTTCAGGAGTGTGGCCGACACGCTCCTGGTGGAAGCCTTGTTCTGTAGCTGCTCGGGTCGGGTTAGGGGCCGCCTGAGTCTGCTTCAGATGAGAGAAAGAGCAAAGAGATCTAGGAATAAAGTTTACACTTACAAGAGCTTATGTTAAAGAAAGACGCTCCCGGTTATAAGTGCACCATGCAAAAGCAAAACCAGAGCCTGAAACATCTTGCAAGTGGCAGTAAAACTGTGCCTTCACACGCCTGCGATTTCCTGGCCTACTGGGTAGAGTATCAGCTCTGGCTTTCGTGCAGCTGTCACGTTACAGTCTACCCAGAACTGAAGTTTTGCACGTAATGCCCCTTGCTCTGGGGAAGGAGCCTCATATGAACCAAGCAGCCATCAGATCCAGAGCCTTAAGAGTACCTGCCCCTTAAGTAGCAAACCGAGGCCAGTGCACTAAGATTCCTTTTTGCCTGACTTTATTTTTTTTCATGACTTATTTATTCAAAAGGTAGAGTTACAGAGAGAAAGAGTGCGAGAGAAAGCTTTCATCCGCTGGTTCACTTCCCAAATGGCCACAGCAGCTGAAGCCAGGAGCCAGGAACTCACTCTATCTAGGACTCCCACATGGGTGGCAGGGGCCACTTGGGCCAACTTCTGTTGCTTTCCCAAGAGCACTGGCAGGGAGCAGCCAGGACTCCAACTGGCACTCGAATGGGACGCCGGCATCGCAGGCAGCGGTGAACCTGCTGTGCCACAGCACTGCCCTCCCCCCCCCCTTAACTTAAGTGCCTGCGTATATCAAAGAGCACCCTAAAGCTGTCGTAGTTACTCTGGGGTGACATTTCCTTCCCCACCAATCAAAGATGGACCTGATGCCAGTCTATTGGAATAAATGACACACTCATTTCATTCATCATTTAGTTTACCATGTTCAGGACCAGGACTCAGGAACACAACTGTTTCTATATCAGAACAGTGGACTGTTGTCTGCAAGTTTCCACACAAATGGCATGCATGATGCAAATAAATTATTTGGAGTGTATATTGGGGAGGGTCTTTTGCTTTTATTTTTTTAAATTTTATTTATTTATTTATTTGAAAGAGTTACACAAAGAAAGGAGAGGCAGAGAGAGTTCTTCCATCTAATGGTTCACTCCCCAGTTGGCTGAAACAGCCAGAGCTGGGCCGATCTGAAGCCAGGAGCTTCTGGGTCTCCCACGTGGGTGCAGGGGCCCAAGTACCTGAGCCATCAGGTGCATTAGCAGGAAGCCAGATCAGAAGTGGAGCAGCTGAGGCTTGAACCGGCACTCTGATAATGGGATACTGGTGTCACAAGCGGCAGCTTAATGCATGGCACCACAGGGCCGGCCCCTAAGTCCTGTTTTATGGAGACAGCATCTGAATTCATGTATCCTGCCAGACTTCACTCTTGGACTCAAGGCTCATTTATCCAGTTGCCTGCTTAACACCTCTATTTGATGTGTAGTAGATGTCTCAAGTTTTACACAGCAAAAGGTGAATTTCTGGTTTAGGGCACCCCCACACCTGATCACTTGCCATCTTCCCACTTTTTCAGTTAACTATCATGGAGTCTTCCTCCATTCCTCTCTCACGCTCTACAAAGCAATGCATGGCTCTACCTTCAAAACAGAGCCCGTCCCCATTGTAATAATTCTATTAGGCAGCATTCTTATTGGCGCCACCCCCATTGCTTACCAAAATGACCCCAATACTGTCCCTGCTTCTCCCTGCAGCCAACTACCAGCTCAAACCAGAGCAGTCTCCCCAAAATAATCACTGCTGTGCCTGCCGTCCCCAAACCTGGCAACAGTGCCCAATCTCTCAGATCAAGGTTCAAGTTGTTATAATAGCCCACCAGGTCCCATGAGCAACACCCCAAACTAGAACTCCCAAACCTGGACCCACTCCCCCAGCGTGTGGACAGCCAACCACTGACATCGGGGTGATGGGAGGAAGTAGGTCTCATTGCAGAGTGCAGAGCAAGGACCAGGGCAGCTGCTGCTGAATTCCTGGGCCCCCTGAGGAGTTGGGGTGAAGGGTCCCACAGGTCACACTGAGAGGTGCGTGATGAGCTCATGTCCAAGTTCTTGGTGCTTGTGACCTTCTCTCAATTGGTCGGTGACCCTGTGCTCTTTAGGGAGTCTATGAGGGCCTGGGGGACTGCAGTTGGTTTTGGGGGGTTACAGGTGAGTGGCAGTTACCTTCTGCCCCAGGTCTGGAATCTTCCTAAACAACCCCCTCTGGGCAACACTGGCCAGCAGGGTTCTGTCCACTGCAGAAGCAAATGCGTCCTTGGATCTGGTGATTAGAACCCTGTCGGGCCAGCTGCACAACTCAATTCAGTGAATTCCTTTTGATAAGGGACAGGCAAGGACACCTTGGGCTAAGGGAGACTGGCTCCAGCCTCTGCACTGTCCCCAACTTGCTTATCTCCTGGTCTCAGCCTCATTCACGCTTGCTACACACCACACCTCCGTGGCAGTCCTCGTTCGTACGCTCAGTCAGGCTCCTGTTTCTGGACCTGTGCTCTGGCCCGTCCCTCTGGGAGGAATGCCTTGGTCTCAACCACACGCCCTTCTCCCCCACCTTCTTCAAGTCTCTGTTCAAACATCCCTGTGTTCCTTTGTGGCGGCCACAAACCCTGGTGGCGCCAGGATTCCAGGTGTGGCTTAGCCGGGTGCCCCGCCTCCAGGATTCTCTACAACCACAATGTCATGTGAGCTCCAGTGGGCAGGCCGCTCCCCGCGCTCGCTCCCGTGGCTGTCAGCCGGACTCACTTCCTGTTGGACGGAGCACTGGGGACCTCCCCATAGAACATCTCAGCAAGTACCCAGCTGCCAGCAGGGCAGGCAATCGAGGGTGTGCGAGAAAGAAGTGTCCTAACTCACGCTTGCTGCACCCTAATCTTGGGCGTATCTTGTCCTATTTGCCATGTTGCCCGTGTTAGAAGCAGTACAGGAGACCAGGAGGTGCAGATTACTGGGGAGCATCTAACAGGCTCCATGCCCCAGGTACCTTCTCAGCAAGGTGGCCCCCTTTAAAATTGCAGGCTGGGCGAGGCATTAACCCGATGGCTAAAGCACCGGATTAGGAAGCCCGCATCCCGCATCAGAGTACCCGGGTTCAATACCAGCTCGAGCTGGTGATGCCAGCTTCCTGCTCAAAGTAATCGGGTTCCTGCCACTGCAGGGAGACCAGGATAGAGTTTCCAGTCCCTAACTTTAGACCCCACCATTGTGAGCATTTGTGAGTACACTTGCTCTCAGCCCCTCTGCCTCTCAAATAAAATAGTTAAGTTGCAGCCTAACTCCATTGCTCCCCCCCCCACCACCACCACACACACTTCCATTCCTCTTTGCTCTGATGGGCAATAAGAAATGCGTATTGTCTTGAGCCACCCAGCTTTGGGTTATTCTGTAGCAATGGCAAACTGTGTGCTGCCTTCTATACAGAAACTGCAAGGTATTTTTTTGTTTGTTTTGTTTTTGCCCCTGCCACGCATTGTTCGCGTCCCCTGAACGGAAAGAAGGCTCTGTGAGAACGAGACGTTTTGTTTTTGCTTCTGAGACTGTGTGATCATGGATGCATCCCCAGCCCGGGTCCCTAGAGGCACTCAGTGGCTATGAGATGACTGAGTCTGTTGTCAGGGTCCCCTGCCTCGCCTGAGCCTGTGGAAGAACTGCAGTTAGACCTCTGGGAATCCATCTTGATGAGGAGGAAATCAATGCGTAGGAATCCATCCAGTATTACAGTCTCACCCACGTCTTACCAGCTTCTGTCAGAGAAATGCGGCATTGGTGGGAAGTTGGAATACGTGCATTTACTCTTCAAAGTATGAAGCAGATAGCAGTGATTAACCTGTAGCATGAAGACCGTGTCTGTGATATTTGCTCCTCCCATAAACTTGAAAACATGAATGGCACCTTGCGATTTCCTGCTCCCTGACCTGCAGACACACTCCCCCGTGATCTGCGCTTAACTCACCCTGGCCATGACTTTCACATGTAGATCATGGAAAATAACTGAGGCCTAAAAAGGAAGGAAAGAGAGCAGTGCTAGAGGGGCTGTGTAATCCAGGAAATGGGAAATGCCTTGTCCTCCCATGTCATCCGTCTTATGAAATGAGAACACGTATGTTTCAGGGCAAGATGTGTCCATGGTAACAGGTGGAAAAGAATGGATTTTGGTTTCTCGGGATTAATTCATCCTTCCCTCCCATCTACTAATCATGGTCAAATTGGACTTCCCATTAGTCTTTCTCCTTTTCCGTTTGAAATTGTCTATAGGGTTTCCTTCCATGGCTTTGCTCTTTAGATGTGGAGGCAAACTTTAGATCTCAGGATAATCCTGCAACCAGGGAGTAACGCAGTTGGGAGGGAGGGCGATGGACAGGAATGGGTTCTCCCCTCCACCCCCTCCATTCTCCACAGTCTATTCTGCGCGGGAAATCGGGACGCTTTCTCGTAGGGAAAGGGTACCTTCCATGAAATCGACCCAAACACTTACACATGGAGGAAACATCAACATCTCTGCTCTTTTTGAAAATAACTTGTGAACCTTCTGTATTACAACATTACTGCGCTGTGGCACAGTGGGTTAATCCTCCGCCTTCGGCGCCAGCATCCCATATGGGCGCTGGTTCTAGTCCCAGCTGCTCCACTTCCAATCCAGCTTTCTGCTGCGGCCGGGAGGGCGGTGGAAGATGGCCCAAGTGCTTGGGCCCTGCACCCGCATGGGAGACCTGGAAAAAGCTCCTGGCTTTGGATCGGCGCAGCTCCAGCCGTAGCGGCCATTTGGGGAGTGAACCAATGGAAGGAAGACCTTTCTCTCTGTCTCTCCCTCTCACTGTCTATAACTCTACCTCTCAAATAAATAAATAAAATCTTTAATTAAAAACAGCATTACCTGAATCTCTTGAGTCTCTCATTCAGTTTCAGCTACCTGTATCTCGTGATCTTGTGTACTCCAGGTTTATTTATCTTCATTCTTCAAGACCTTTGTGTACTATTCTAGAATTCCAGAACGTACTGAACAGGTCGAAGTGCTCTCTATCCACAGGGATGATTTACTATGCTTTAATTCTTTTCCCTTCTGAGAACAACTTTCCTGACAGTCAAGTTAAATTGTGGTTGTTTTATTCAAGAGGGACATAGCATTTTTTTTAAAGATTTATTTATTTATTTGAAAGTCAGAGTTACACAGAGAGAGGAGAAGCAGAGAGAGAGAGAGGTCTTCCATCTGATAGTTTGCTCCCCAATAGGCCGCAACAGCCAGAGTGGTGCCAATCTGAAGCCAGGAGCTTCCTCCAGGTCTCCCACATGGGTGCAGGGGCCCAAGGACTTGGGCCATCTTCTACTGTTTTCCCAGGCCATAGCAGAGAGCTGGATCAGAAGTGGAACAGCCAGGTCTCGAACTGGCGCCCATATGGGATGCTGGTGCTTCAGGCCAGGGCGTTAACCCGGGTTGATTTCACTTGCCTTTCCTGGCTTGCTTTCTCTGGAATGTCTTTACTGGGGTGTGGTAATTTAGAGGCAAAACCTCCTGATATAATGATAATAAGGGTGTGTCAGACTGAATAAGAAACATTTGACTATGCCATTTTTGGCATGCATACTAGTCCACTTTTCTTGTTCATAGGGTGTAGACGTCTCAAAATCAAAGGCATCTGGGGATATGTTCAGTACAGGTTCACGAAGGGCATGCCTGCCTAAAGCACTCACTCTAAGCTGCTTTGCAATCCTCAGGCCTACTCTTCCTGGTCATGTCTCAACAGCTCTCTTCCAGGATCAAGTTCAAAGTCTCGTATAGTAGGTAAAACAAGAAGGGCCACACTACCTGCTCGAGCGCGAGCTCCCTGAGTGGCCTGGGCAGCACTTGCTAAAAAGGTACAAGTAGAACAAGCACAGTGCCTTCTGGCTGGGTTTCGGGAGTCTGCAGCCTCTCCTAGTGGGGTCCAAGTCAGTACTTTCAAAATGGCCTTTGGAAACTCAATGAAGAATCACATCATCGTCATCTGAGGTCTGGAAGAGAAATAGGTGTCTGGGAAGCAAAGAGGGTCACTGGAAATCCATCACTGGTGTCTGCAGGATCGGGCATAGCCTGAAAGATCCTCCTTGCAGCTCAGGAAGCTTCCGTAAATTCACGTTTTTGGAGTGAGCGCAGGAAACGCCACGTGTGTTCATGATATTCCTGCCCCTGCATCAGACAAGGGGGGCAGATTGTCTTGCCACCACCTTTGATCAGTGCCAGTGACGTCCATGAGGATGAGTGTTGTCAGTGCTGGAGACCATGTCAAGTGTCTTCCCCTTATCACCGAAATACAGCGATGGGGTATAGGAGGGGGCCTTTTGAACCATAGGCAGTTCTCGCGGGCACTTTCCGGCACTTGTGTGACCGCCACAAGTCTCAGAAAGCGTATCTTGTATCTGCAGAAGACATTAAGGCGCCATTGCATCAGTAGAACACTGTAAACTCAGACTTACCTGAAATTAATTCCTACGAAGAGTTAAAGGTTTGAAGATTTAGAGGCCAGTGTTATGGCCTAGCGGATAAAGCCGCCACCTGCGAGACAGGCATCCCAAATGGGTGCCAGTTCGGGTCCTGGCTACTCCACTTCTGATCCAGCTCCCTGCTAGTGTGCCCGGGAAAGCAGCGGAAGACGGCCCAAGTGCCTGGGCCCTTACACCCGCATGGGAGACCCAAAAGAAGCTCCTGACTCCTGACTTTGGATCGGCCCAGCCCTGGTTCTTGCTGCCATTTGGGGGGTGACCAACAGATGAACAATCTCTCTGTGTCTCCCCACCCTCTCCGTAACTCTGCTTTTCAAATAAATAAATTAATCTTGGAAAAGGAGAGTATCGGGGAGCTGAGTGTGCTGACAGACACAGGCAAGCCGGATTGGCCATGAAGTCAAACTGCTAAAGTGAAGGTAGAGCGAGAGAAACAGACTGCAGAGAAAGAGGGAAAGGAAACAAGATTTATAAAGTGTGTGGCGGGGGAGACCCTTGACCTGGAGGTTAAGAGCCCACAGCCCATACTGCAGTGACTGGGGTCACGCTACTCCCAGTTCCCATTCCTGCTGCTGCACCCAGTGATGGCTCAAGCACTTGGGTCCCTGCCAGCCACATGGGATGCCTAGATGGCAGTCCATGCTCCCAGCTTCTGCAGGGCCCAGCACAGCCATTGTGCGCATTTGGAGAGTAAACCAGGGGGTGGGAGTTCTGTCTGTCTCTTTTTTATTTAAATTTAAAAATTAAAAAAATAAGACAAGAGAGACCTGGAGGGCTGGCCAGGCACACAATAAGGTGCACATGATGGGAACACAGCACAGGACAAAGCAAATGAAGCCAAAATCATAATAATTAATAATGATAATAATGAAGGAATTAACTGGAAAAAAATTTCCAGAGTTGAAAACTATCTACAAATGGCAAAATCTCACAGGGAACCTTTAAATAATAACAATAAAGCAACCTAGACGTATCCATTTTTAAATTTCAAGGATAAAGAGAACATTTTCCAAGGATGCACACAGAGAAAGCCGGTTTCCTACAAAGGGGCAGAAATCAGGCTGAAAAGTGAAAAACGGACACCAACCAAGAAACTTTCCCCCAAAAAACCTGCTGGATGATTTACTGCGACCAAATATAAATTAAAATAACTCAAGAGCAGACAGGCGATCCTATGAAGCAGTCAATGAGAACCACTAAGACTAGTCAGAGAAACTCTCCGTTTAAATCGTTACATGTAGGATAATAAAACTAAGTGTAAAATGAAATGATAAGCTCAGTTTAAAATCTCAGAATAGACGGTTTTAAATTGAGAAAGGGCACGCCAACTGCCCAGTCTTGTGGACGAACAAATCCTACTTTACCTTTCCCATAAAATATTCTAGGTATAAGCGCTTTGTCACCGTGGTCAGGACAAGCAAAGGCGTTCTAAGTGTTTATCTGACAGAACCTAAAACCTCTACAGTGTTATGTCTTCCACATGTAAATTATGGAGGATACAGGAGCAAGTTTGTCCAGTGTTAATACTGATAGTCAAATGAAAAATAAATAAAATGAAATAAATAATAATAAAAGTAAATAAATAAAACTTCCAAATCACTGGTGGGAGAGGAGCTGGATAAAACCTTGGTAATTGTTTCCCAGGTGGCTCCTGGAACTCAGGTTGTCATCGAGATGAGGGTGACACATGAAAAATAGAGTTTGGGCCGTGGCTCAACAGGCTAATTCTCCGCCTTGTGGCGCTGGCACACCGGGTTCTAGTCCCGGTCGGGGCGCCGGATTCTGTCCTGGTTGCTCCTCTTCCAGGCCAGCCCTCTGCTGTGGCCAGGGAGTGCAGTGGAGGATGGCCCAAGTCCTTGGGCCCTGCACCCCATGGGAGACCAGGAAAAGCACCTGGCACCTGGCTCCTGGCTTCAGATCAGCGCGGTGCACCAGCTGTGGTGGCCATTGGAGGGTGAACCAACAGCAAAGGAAGACTCTTCTCTCAGTCTCTCTCTCTCACTGTCCACTCTGCCTGTCAAAAATTAAAAAAAAAAAAAGAAAAGAAAAAAATAGAGTTTGTACATTGTAATTTTTTTGGATCGGACAGGAAGCAGAGCGAAAACAAGAAAACATAGTAAAACAGCAAGGCAGCATTAAAATTAGAATAATTAGGTTGACAGAGGTAGAGAGAAGTTATCCTACTCATGAACTGATTAAAGATCTAATTAAAAAGATTCACACAGGTTAAAAATCAGTTCAGGAAAACTGTGGGTTTTGCTATCAAAAGTTCAAGTCTGCCAGGGACAAATGTCCGTCCAAAGGAGGGCTCATCTCATGGGCAGCCTGTCCCCTTGTCCTATCCGCTGCCCATGATTTGCAGGTGCGGAGAGCTCCCTTCTGCCTGCTCCCAGGCTCAGAGAAATGGGCCCACTTTCTACTTTTGGTTTCTTCAACAGTGGGTGACTGTGAGTCAAACAAGTCACAGCAGGAAAATGCAGCAGCAGGAACAGGACTGAAACCATGCAAACCAAAGTGGATTTCCATGAAGCCGAAGAGTTCCACCTGCTCACAATTTATGTTTTTGCATGGTGATTGCTGCATTAAACATCTATTGCTGGAGTTAAGAAACATAAAGACAATGCATGTTCACCTTAAACACTTTTAGTTCTATTTTTTAAAACTTTTATTGAAATTATGGCTTTCTAGGGGATATAAGCCAGTGGGTTACATGGGGCAGGTTTAGCCACATCTCTAAGCCTTATCTTGTTCAAGCAGACTTGGCAAAGCTGTAAGTATGTACAGAATTGCAGTGAAAATTACCATCAACAGTGCTTACAAAGTTTAGGAAAAATAATAATAATATATATGAGAAAGAAGAAATAAACACTCATAATATATAAAACCCTTCTGTAAGTTCATGTGGGATGGCCTTGTAGCTTGTCCATTTTCTAGGCTGACTGCACCAAGGTAAATTTTAAAAGAAACATATGTGGGGTCAGCGCTGTGGCATGGTGGGTAAAGCCATTATCTGCAATCCCGGTGCAAGTTTGAGTCCCGGCTGCTCCACTTCCAATCCAGCTCTCTGCCACCCACGTGGGAGATCTGGATGGAGTTCTAGGCTCCTGGCTTCAGCTTGGCCCAACTCTGGCCATGTGGCCATTTGCAGAGTGAACCAGGGGATGGGAGATCTACATGTCTCTCCCTCTCTCTGTCACTCTGCTTTTCAAATAATAAATAAATCTTTTTAAAAATTGATGAAGATCCATGCTTGTGTGTGACTATCACTAGAAGGCAAGCACAAGGGTAGATGGGTAGATGAACGCTGTCAGAGTCAGGGCAGCCAAGGGCGAACAAGGCATTGAAGGGCTTTAAGGAAGCTGTGGTGTGGAACAGCATGAGGCCATTCAGACTAGAAATGTCCAGGCTGTCTGTCTTTTCATTCTCCCCGCTTCACCGAGTGAATGATCCCCTCGTGTCTGAGTGTCTCCTACCGCCAGGCACTGTTTTCAACCGCAGGGAGCATGGTGAGCAAAACAGATTGCTATCCTGATGGAGCTTCCGTTTTTGTTGTGGATACAAATAAGAAACACAACAAACAATGCGCTAGCCAGGATCATTTCCAAATACTGATAGGTGTTAAGAAAAAAATAATAATAAAACTTAAAAGAAGGCTTCTCTTGAGCAGGGGACATTTAAAATGACCAGAAGCTCTGAAAAAAGAGTGTTCTTTTTTAAAAAAAGATTGACTTATTTGAAAGGCAGCGTTACAGGCAGAAGGGGAGAGGGGGAGGGAGAAAGCTCTTTTGTCTGTTGGTTCACTCCCCAGATGGCCACAATAGCGGGGGCTGGGTCAGGTTAAAGCCAGGAGCTTGGAACTCCATCCAGATCTCCCACGTGGGAGGCAGGAGCCTAAGCACTTGGGCCACCTTCTCTGCTTTCCAGGTGCATTAGCAGGGAGCTGGATTGGAAGTGGAACAGCCAGGACTCACACCAATGCCCATATGGATGTTGCAGGCAGCGGCTTAACCTTGCTGCATCAGGACTCCAGCTCCAGAGTGTTCTAAGGAGAAAAGAGCAGGTGCAAAGCTCCTGAGGAGTACACTAGCTTGGCCGGGCACAGCACATGGGGTGGAGAAAGCCAAGAGGAGGGCTCTGCACAGCATGGGTCGGACCTCACAGAGCTTTCATTCAGAGACTAGGGCTTTGGGTTCTAAGTACACTTAAAAGTCATTAGGGAATTTTTCTCTAATAATTTGTTTGGAAGGCAGAGTTACAGAGAGAAGGAGAGGCAGAAAGAGAGCTTCCATTTGCGGGTTCATTTCCCAAATGGCCGCAACAACCAGATTTGGGTCGATCCAAAGCCAGGAGCTTCATCTGAGTCTCCTATGTAAGTGGAGGAGGCCCAAGCACGTGAGCCATCTTCCTCTGCTTTCCCAGGCACATTAGCAGGGAGCTGGACCAGAAGTGGTGCAGCCGGGAGTCGAGCAGGTGCCCATAAGGGATGTGGCATCGCAGGCAGCAGCTTTACCCACTACACCACAACACCAGCCCTGATTAGGGAATTTTAAGCATGCAAATAAAATCATTTAAATTTCAAAGCTTCCTCTGGCTGCTAGTTAGATTATAGATTGGCAAATGGAGAAGGTGAGGAGGCTACTTAACAGACCAGGAAAGAAACAACAATTGGTTTGGACAAGGCAGTAACATGGAGAGGGGTGAACGGATTTAGTCTATTTGAGAAGCACGGACAACCAAACTTGCTGGTGGGTGTGAGGAAAGGAGAGACCCCCAGAGGGCGGATGCTGGCTGCTTTTCCTGAGATGGGCAGCCTGGAGGCAGCAGGTCTTAGGAGGGCAACAAGGAGGCTGTTTTGCTCCTGTTTGGTTTGAAAAGCCCAAGAAACCCCAGGGATGGAGACGGCAAGCAAATGGTTGGATCAACGAGAATGGAGTGTGTCTGAGTATTCTGCATTCTTTCTTGAGTTTTCAGCCTGTCTGTGGAGACCTGAGGAATCCAGCTCCCCTTGCCCCTGGGCCAGCAGTTTCTGAAGTGTCCAGACCCCCGTCGTTAAGTGGGCTTAGCATGACGATGGGCAGCAGTGGGCTTCTTTCCACAAAGCGGCTGAGGTCAAGCATGTTGCAGGTTGCTACAGGGGGTCTCCAAAAACTTCATGAAAAAAAGACAGATTTTTTTTTGGCACCAAAATAAACTTACCTTTTTTAATTTTTAAAATTTATTTGAAAGGCAGAGGGCAGAGACATCTTCCATCTATTGGTTCATTCCCCCAAATGCCTGCAATATCCCAGGCTGGGCCAGGCTAAAGCCAGAGCCCAGAACTAAATCCAGGTCTCCCATGTGAGGGGCAGGGGCCCAGCTACTTGAGCCATCATCTGCTGCGTTAGCAGGAAGCCGGATTGACAGCCGAGCAGAGACGTGACGCCAGGCACTCTGATATGCGATGTGGGCATCCCACACGGTGTCTTACCTGCTGAGATAAATGCCCATCCGGCTGACTTGTCTTCTAATTCCATTTCCATGAACTTTTTGAAGTATACTTGTATTTGTCATTAACTTATATTTCAGTTTGCCAAGTGCCTTCGCTTTTTTTTTTTTTTTTTTAAGATTTATCTATTTATTTGAAAGGAGTTACAGAGAGGGGGAGAAAGAGAGAGAGAGAAACAGAGAGAGAGAGAGAGAGGTCTTCCATCCGCTGGTTCACTCCCCAAATGGCCCAACGGCTGAAGGTGGGCCGATCTGAAGGCAGGAGCCGGGAACTTCTTCTGGGTCTCCCACGTGGGTGCAGGGGCCCAAGCACTCGGGCCATCTTCTACTGCTTTCCCAGGCCACAGCAGAGAGCTGGACAGCAAGTGGAGCAGCCGGATCTCCAACTGGCACCATGTGGGATGGCTGATACTGCAGACGGCTGCTTCACCCACTGCGCCACAGCGCCGGCCCAGTGCCTTCACTTTAATTTTCAATGATCTTCGGTGGACTCAATGTGAAGTTTTGGTTCCTGTTGCTCCCTCTCCTTTGTCATTCTCTCCCTGCCTTGGCTTCTCTAAGAGCCGACTCTGTGGAGTGTATAAGCCAAAACAAACACACAGAAAAAACCCTGCAATCCACCCTTGGATGATTCAGGGTGTTGGGGGGGAGGCCCTCTAAGAGAGGCACAGGAAACAGCTCGCCTCCTCCTTACTTCTGAAAAGCTAAAGTCGAAAACAAAGAGACAGACAGGAGGCCAGGTTGGCCGCAGTAGCCTTAGGTGTGGTAGCCAGGGGGGCATCAAGAGCTCCCCCTCCCCCAGCTGCAAGTCCTGGGGAGAGCAGCATAAGGTTTCCATGGAATGTGGTCCCCTGAGCCCAATAGGCCCACTCTCTCCCCCAGATTTACCCGCCTGCATCCGAAGTGGCGTGGTTAAGGCACAGAAAGGCGGGGAGAGAGCCCTTCTCAGAGAAACCTGCCTTGGAGGATGGGCATCCCCTAACGGGATACCACGCTCTGGCTTTCGTAAATTGGATTTTTCAGTACGTAGGGCACAGTTCAACTCAACAATGATATCAAAGCATGAGTCTGCTGCTTACTAGCCGTGTAGTTTGGGGAAAAGTTCCTTGATCAAAGCCTTGGGGTTCTCATCTGTAAGCACGGGTCAACAGCACCTACTTTGTGAGACAATTCATATGGCGCAGGAAGTGCTGTGCCTGGATCGGAAGTGGCACTCAGTGAAGGTTTACCACAACTACCCTACAGATGACTAGCACCACTCCTCGTTACATAACCCGTGAGGTGCTGGAAAAATCCAGGCACAGTCTGACCATCTAGGTGCCTCAAGGTCCTGTAGAACGGCTGAAATGCAGCGTCATGCACAGGTAGGAGTTCTCGCCACCAGGCTACCAGGCAAGGTTTACACGTTAGCACACTTCAGTATCTGCAGCACGGGCCCCCAAAAAACCCATGTTGCAATGATCACACTTCCCCTGCCTTATCGGGTGGGGGTCACAGAGCAGTTCCAGCTGTTCTTCAAGAAAACTGACAGAAACCCCCAATGTTTTCAGTCTTCTGTTTGTTTCTCAGGTGGCTGGGCACTAGTGGGGAACAGGAGGTGGTGAGAGCTGGAGGGAGCCCCGGTTTGCACTCCTCACTACAGACGGGAGGCCACAGGCTGCAGAGGGCCCACCTTTGACCCGGACTCTAACGTGGTGCAGACGCCACTGTGCCGGGTGCCTCCTGGGCACCACGCTTTATGTCGCTGCTCCCTCTGAGCCCCCAGCTGCCCACAGCACCAGCCCCTAGGTCCTCGCGGCCTTGTGTGCCGAGCAATGAGCCAGGAGAGACCTGGGCAGGGTGGGTAGCCCATCCCATCCCAGGAACCAAGCCAGGGCACCTTCCCAGAATCGGGGCCACGTGACCAGTTTTGCCACATTCGCCCTCCTGCCTCTGCCTCTGGGCTGAGCGCTCCTCTCCCAGTTCCTGCTAGGCACCGCGGATCCTGTGTGCGTCAAGGGGAGGGAGGGTTAGAGGCTCCAATGTTTGCACTCCACGGGGGAGCCTGGAGGCACAGCAGAGAACCCCAAACTCTGCGGCAGCCATCTTACGCAACCAAAGAAGCCGGCCTCGCTGCAGCGCCAGCAGGAGGAAGTGACGGCTTCTGAAAGCGGAGGTGCTGGGCTAGGCTTCCAGGAAGATTTGGAGACGCGAGCGGCGCTCCGGGGAGGAGGGAAGTCAGACACGAGGACCAGCGCACGCGGGGGCCTGAGACACGAGGATCTGCACAAGCGGGCCTGAGACACGGGGGCGTGCACACGCGGGAGCCTGAGACACGAGGACCTGAGACACAAAGACCTGCACACGTGGGAGCCTGAGACACGAGGACCTGCACACACGGAGTCTGAGACACGAGGACCTTCACACTCGGGAGCCCGAGACACGAGGGACCCTGAGACACGAGGACCTGCATACACGGAGCCTGAGACACGAGGACCTTCACACTCGGGAGCCCGAGACACGAGGGACCCTGAGACACGAGGACCTGCATACACGGAGCCTGAGACACGAGGACCTTCACACTCGGGAGCCCGAGACACGAGGGACCCTGAGACACGAGGACCTGCATACACGGAGTCTGAGACACGAGGACCGCCCGCGTGGAAGCCTGAGACACGAGGACCTGCACACACGGGAGCCCGAGACACAAGGGACCCTGAGACACGAGGACCGCCCACGTGGGACCCTGAGACACGAGGACCGCCCGCGCGGGAGCCTGCCTGACCCAGGCCGCGCCCGCGCGTGGCTCGCGGCGCTCCACCGCTCTCCTCGGAGCCTCGGGCCACTGAGCCTGGTTCCCCCAGACCTGAAAGGGGTTCCCGGGCCTAAGCCATCACCCCGGCCCGGCCCCTGGCCTTGCGCTCCCCCAGCCCGCAGCCCGCTAAGTCCCCATCGGCTCGGTTCTGAGGTGCGGGGCGACACGCGGGAGCAGGGCGCGGCGGGCGTCTGGGGCCCAGGGGCGAGCGCCGGTAAACTGAGGCAGAGCAGCCGCGCCGCCGGTGGTGCGGGCCCCTTCCCGCGGGCGAGCGCCACGCAGCCGGGGGCGCCCACCTGCCCTGCCGGCCGAGAAGGGCCAGGAGTGAGGGGAAGGAGGGTCGGGTCCGGGCGCAGGCGCCGGCCCGCCGCGCAGACCCGGCCGCGGCCCTCGCCGGTACCTGCCGCGCGCGCCCGGCCCGAGGGGAGGAGCGCGCGGGCCGCACCTCAACCTGTCGGAGCACGTCACGACGCCGGGGCGGACGCCGGGCCAATGGGAGGCCGCCGCGGGCAGGGGGCGGGCCGGGCGCTGGGGCGTGGCCGCGCCGAGGCGGTTGGCGGAGTCCCGAGTCGCGTCCGCGGCCCGAGCCGGCGCCTGAGGGACGCGGGCCTGCCGCTGCGCCTCACGCGCTCCCGGCCGCCTCTCGCGTGGTGCCGGCGGCTCCCCGAGCGGCTCGTGGCCGCGGCTCCCGGGCGCCCGCGCAGGGCCGGCTCGGCGGACGGGATGGCGGCCCCCGGGAGCGGCCGCGCGTCGGCGGCCGGGCTGCTCCTGGTCCTGCTGGTTCCGCTGCTGTGGGCCCCGGCCAGCGTCCAGGCCGGGCCCGACGAGGACCTCAGCCACCGGAACAAGGAACCGCAGGCGCCCGCCCAGCAGCTGCAGCCGCAGCCCGCGGCCGTGCAGGGCCCCGAGCCGGCGCGGGCCGAGGTGAGCGGGCCGGGCTGCTCCGGGCCCCCGGGCTCGCGGCCGCGGGGGAGGGACGGGGCGAGGCCAGCGGGGCTGGTGGGGGCCCCGGGCGCCGAGATGCTGGGACGCGCCTGGGATGAGAGGAGTGGCCGGTTCGCCGGGAATGCGCATCCCGAGCGGAAAGTTTAGGCGAGGGCAGCCGGCCGGGCAGGGGCTGAGGCCGGCGAGTCCCTTCGCTGGACGCTCGCGCGGGAGGGTGGCACCTGGACCCGACACGGCGCCCCAGGCCCTTGGGGCTGGCCCGGCCCGCTGCACTTGGCGTGCCCTTCTCGAAAGAGGGGGCGGTCGGCTTCCTAGCCGGTGCCGCTGGGCCCGCTGCCTGCCCCCGGGCCCGGGCCACGTGCGGACCCCGCGGCGCCCGCTCCTCCCAGGCCCGGCCCGGCCCGGCTTCCTAAACACCGAGTGCTCCCGGCTTCCTGGAAATCTGCCGCGGGCCAGCTCTGGGCAGGATGGGGCCGGCTTCTTCCTGATCCGCCCCCGGCTGCTCAGCCCTGCTCGGATGCTGTACTCGGAACTCTCTGGAACCTCCCCCCTGCTCTCTCAGCAGCCCCCCCCCCCCCCCAGTCCTGCGGGTCAGAACCCTTCCGCCAGGTAGCCCAGATATCCTGTCCCTGGCGTCTCCCCGAACATTCCTAGGTTCCGAGTGAATGCTCCCTGCGCGTCGTTGTGCCTTACCTTGTTCGGTTTCCCAGCCTTTCTGGTTTCTCTGTAGGGTTGAGCAGGGCTGGGGATCCTCTTTCTGCCAGAGGCCCTTAGGATATTTAGATCCTTAATGGTGGGCCCTACAAAGTCATCAGGTTAAAAAGGAACCTGCTGTGGGTCTATTCACTTCCAGCGCCGCCTGGCTCGCCTGGCTCCCCTGGGCCCGGCCAGACCACGTGGTGTGTGGGCCTTGTGCGTCCCCCCCCCCACACACACACACTGGAGGGTACACATTTCTGAGAGGCCGATTTCGCTTTCGCTAAGCACAGCTTTCTGAGAATGGAGCTGTCCACACGTAGTGGTCGGTCTAGAGAGCTAATGCAGTCCTCTTGACTGGAGGCAGGCTGGGGTTCCTGCAGGCAGGGGGCTGGGACTTGAAAGCTACAGCCAGGCTGATTCTGGGAGCCGGCTCCCCCCCCCCCCCCAGCAGCTGCCGGGCAGGTGGAGCAGGTGCGTTTCCCAGGGATGGACGGGAAGGCTAGGCTTGGGAGTGGTGGGTTAATGTCACAGAGACAGCTAGTTCTCAACAGGACCAGCACTCGAGTCCAGAGCTCTGCCTTAGCTTCGCTGTGTCATGCCAGAGCTCACCTGACCCACTTACTTTGTTAGTGGATTTTAAGTGGTAGGTTGGCTAGCGTGCTGACACAGGTCTGTGATCCTGCTGCCTGGCTCGCTCTCCCCGCCGTGGGACAGCAGTGGCGTTTTATTTCTGTCCTGCGGTGTGTCCGCACACACATGCCGCTGCCTTGTTCTCATGGGTCGGTGCTTTGTCTGCCCCCACCAGCTTTGAGTGTCTTGAGCACAGGGTTGTGTCTTTGCCCTAAGACTTGGCCTGTGCTTGGCGTTTATTGAATGGTTTTCTAGGGATGAAATAAAGTATTTGATCACAAGCTTATATCTGATATTAAATGTATTTATGGAAAAACTGGCTGAAATGTGAATTTAACCAAGAAAACCCAATTTTTCATAGAATCTGTCCAAGCCCCTCCCCCTTTTTAAGTTGCTGAAGGATCCACTTGATGAAATTATTTATTTGAAAGGCAGAACTACAGCCGGGGCTGGGCCAGACAGGAGCCAGGAGCTTCATCTGGGTCTCTAATGTGGGTGCAGGAGCCCAAGGACTTGGGCCATCTTGCTTTCCCAGGCCACAGCAGAGAGCTGGATGGGAAGTGGAGCGGCTGGGACTCAAACTGGCACCCACAGGGGATGCCAGCATCGCAGGTGGCAGCTTTACTAGCTGCACCACGACACGGGCTCCATAACTGGAGCTTTTAAGAAGAGAGGAAAGCCTTGGAACCCACAGTGGTGAATGTCCTGTGGTTACAGAGAGGTGCCCGTCAGGCCAGAGTGCATAGGAAGTGCTGACCAGGGTCTTCAGGCTGAGTGGGCTCCCTGCCCTCTCCCCTCTGCCTGCCTGCCTCCATGAGCTGGGTGTGCAGAAGTGGGGCTCCCATGCTCCCTGCCCTGTTGTCACTTCCAGACTCAACTGACCGAGCTCAGCCCACTTCTGAAGCGAAAGTGCTGATTTGTTAACTGTCCTTAGTGTTCATCATGTAGCACCCTGTCATTTAACTCAATTTCAGAAGTTTGCTTTAATAACATTTTGAGTTAAGGAATTTTGTGTGTATAAGAGAGATTATGAATATGTAACTTCCCAGGCATTTTGTCCCAAATTTTAGTCATACTGTGATTTTTAAGATAAAAATAGTGATGGATATATCTATGCCCTTTTTTGAAAGCTAAGACAAAAATTTAGACACAAAATACAGACCAGACCACGGTAGAAACAGCCCAGTGGTCCTTGTCTTTAAGACTAGGGCGCAATGGGCCGGGGCTGTGGAGCAGTGGGTTAAGCCAGGGCCTGTGTCCCATGTGGCCTGCACATCTGAGTGCCGGTTGGAGTCCTGGCTCCTCTGCTTCCCGTCCAGCTGCCTGCTGGTGTCTCTCGGGAGGCAGATGATGGCTGAAGTGCTGAACACCTGCCGCCCATGTTGGGGACCAGGTGGAGTTTCAGGCTCTTAGCTTTGTCCTGGTCCAGCTGTGGCTGGGCATTTGGGGAGTGAAACCACAGATGGCAGATCTCTCTCTCTGTCTCTCCCTCCCTCCCCCTAACCCCATGTGTGTGTGACACTGTCTTTCAAATAGATGAAAATAAGCATGTTTTAACAGCTAGGAGTGTGGAGGGAAGAGGTAGGCACGGTGTAGCATGATTCTTCTCTCCTTTAAATTTGAGAGGGGGTGACGCGGAGAGACAGCGCCTGTCCTGGTTCACTGCCCATTTGATCACAATGGCCAGGGCTGAGCTGAGGCTGATGCCAGGACCCGGGAACTCGATCCAGGTGTCCCTCTTGGGTGGCAGGGTCTTAGGTGCGTGAGGCATGGCCTACTCTGCCTCCCAGGGTGCACATTCGCAGGAAGCTGCAGCTGCGAGTGGAACTGGGACTCAGACCCAGGCACTGGTATATAGGATAGAACCTAAGTGTCACTGACGTTTTCTGTCCCCTTGGTGCTTGGTGGTAAGAAGTGATCAGAGGGACCAGCACTGTGGCGTAGCAGGTAAAGCTGCCGCCTCCAGTGCCGGCATCCCCTATGGGCGCCATTTCGAGTCCCAGCTGTGCCACTTCCCATCCAGCTCTCTGCTGTGGCCTGGGAAAGCAGTAGAAATGGCCCAAGTGCTTGGGTCCCTGCACCCACATGGGAGACTTGGAATAGGCTCCTGGCTCCTGGCTTCGGATTGGCACAGCTCCAGCTGTTGCATCCAATTGGGGAGTGAACCAACGGATGGAAGACCTCTCTCTGTTTCTGTCTCCTCTTCTCTCTGTGTAACTCTTTCAAGTAAATAAATAAATCTAAAAAGAAAAAGAAGTGATCAGCGTGCAGTTTCCTGGCCACAGAAGCGAGGGTTCAGCATGGCTGGCTTTGCAGCTGCACACAGAGAATAAGACGTTTAAATCTGGAGTTTGTATGCTGCAGTGTGAGAGTGGACTTGGCACACCGAGAGGAAAATCTCACTTTCACTGTTCGGCATTCTGGGAGATGTAGTCGGATCTCACGGGAACTTTACAAGGGGACTGCACTTCTCACAGGGCGTTGCCTATAGGTGTGCTTCTTTCAAGTTAGGTCAAGAAGTAGAGGGAGTTCACTGTGAATTTATTGTCAGCATTAAATCCTGCTTCACAAACCCACGGGGGAAAAGTGCTGTTGATCGCTTGGATCTTCTTTTTTACCTTTTTCCATTTTGGTTAAGCTGAAGTCCTACCTTCACCAGGTCCACTCTAATTCTGGTCTCTTCCCAGCTAAGATTCTCTTCTTTACTCACCGTTGCCTTCTTGGAACAAAGGAGCATGTGTTACTGAATTTATTTGGTGGTATTCTATAATTACAACAGTTTAAAGATCAGGGAAACTAAGTACACTTAGCAAATGTCAAGTGTGTTTACATTTATACGTTACAAAACAGTACCATTCATACAACTTTTTAAACATTAAAATAAGTATTAAAATGTAATTGTTAATATATATTATTTAAAAATAGTTTTAGGAGACAGAATGCTACCCACCTTCTGGTTCACACCTCAGATGCCCACAGCAGCCAGTGATAGGACAGGCTGAAGCCCGAAGCCTGGAACGCCTCGCTGTTCTCCCATGTGGGTGGGAGGGCCCAACTATTGAGCCTTCATCTGCTGCCTCCCAGGTTTGTGTTACACAGAGAGCTGGATTGGAAGTGGAGGATCTGGGATTCAATCAGGCACTCCCCTATTGTTGGAGTCTTAACCACTGCCCCAAACACCCACCTATTTAGATATGTATTCTAATATGAAATAACAAGATACCTTAACCAAAATAAATTAGTTGAAAAACAACTAAGTTATTCACAAAGATTTAATAGTGAAAATTTATAATATTGTATCTGAATTTTTTTAAAGGTTTATTTATTTATTTGAAAGGGAGAGTTACAGAGAGGCGAGAGAGAAAAATCTTCCATCCACTGGTTCACTTCCCAGATGGCCGCAGTGGCCAGAGCTGAGCCAATCTGAAGCCAGGAGCTTCTTCCGCATCTCCCACACGGGTGCAGGGGCCCAAGGACCCAGGCTTTCCACCGCTTTCCCAGGCCATTGCAGAGAGCTGGATCAGAAGTGGAGCAGCCAGAACTCAAACCAGCACCCATTTGGAATGCTGGCGCTACAGGCAGCAGCTTTGCCTGCTATGCCACAGCACCGGCCCTAATTTTTTTTTTTTTTTTAATTTATTTGAAAGGTAGAATGACAGAGAAAAAGAGAGAGGGATATCTTCCACTGTGGGTTTACTGCTCAAATGGCTACAGCAGCTAGGTCTGGGGCTGGCAAAGCCAGGGACCAGGAACTTCATCCTGGTCTCCCACATGGGTAGCAGGAGCCCCAGGTATTTGGGCCATCATTCACTGCTTTCCCAGGTAGGATTAGTAGGAAGCTGGAATGTAAGTGGAGTAGCTGGAACTCAGATGAGGACTCCGATATGGGAGTGTGGCTGTTAACCCCAGGTTATGAAGCCAGGCTTATATATGGTGTCATTGTTTAAATTGCATGTATATTTTTGTGCACCTTTTTACAACTTCAGAAAAGCCTTTTCTGAGTGGATACTAGTAATCCAGTTTTGGAGAAAGCGTCCTCTGATTTGATCAGTACTGTTGAGGCAGTTCTAAGCTAGTTCTTTTTTTTTTTTTTTTTTTAACAGGCAGAGTGGACAGTGAGAGAGAGAGACAGAGAGAAAGGTCTTCCTTTGCCGTTGGTTCACCCTCCAATGGCCGCCGCGGTCAGCGCGCTGCGGCCGGCGCACCACGCTCGTCCGATGGCAGGAGCCAGGAGCCAGGAGCTTTTCCTGGTCTCCCCATGGGGTGCAGGGCCCAAGCACCTGGGCCATCCTCCACTGCACTCCTGGGCCACAGCAGAGGGCTGGCCTGGAAGAGGGGCAACCGGGACAGAATCCGGCACCCCGACCGGGACTAGAACCCGGTGTGCCGGCGCCGCAAGGCGGAGGATTAGCCTGTTGAGCCACGGCGCCGGCCTTAAGCTAGTTCTGAGCATTTTCCTCAGAGTCCATTGTCTTCAGGTAGTCTCGCCTCTTGTTTGATTGCTTGTGTCAAGCAACTTTCTTTTTTTTTTTTTCCTGCAGAGACACGGGTCCTTTTCTGGTAGCAAGCTGCACGTCGGAAAGCAGGCGTGTGCACCGTCTCCACGCCACCGTGTGCAGCGGCAGACTCAGTGCAGTGTCTGAGTCCGTGTCAGCAGTCACCTTTGTGTTCACTTGAGCTCCAGAGCTGGAGTAGGCGCTGCTTTCCTTCTTGATTGTCGTTTTCATCTTCCTCTTGAGGATCATGGGAGTTCAACAGAATGCCTTCTAAATGAGGGAATTTTAAACATTCTTTATAATTTTTCAGCGTATTTATCTGAAAGGCAGCATTGCAGAGATCTTCTGTCTGCAGGTTCACTCCCCAGATGGCTGCAATGGCCAGGGCTGGGCCAGGCCAAAGCTTCACCTGAGTCCCTCACTTGGGAGCAGAGGTCCAAGCCCTTGGGTCATCCTGCTTTTCCAGGAGCATTAGCAGGGCTGGAGAGGAAATGGAGCACCCGAATCATGCTGGCATTGCAGGCAGCGGCTTATCTCCTTACAACACAGTGCCGGACCCAAAATTGAATTAACATTTTAACTATCAGGAGAGTTTTATGCAACAAATTTTTAATTGCAAATTGTTGATCCTGCTCTAAGATGTAAATAATTGGTTTCAGACATTAAAATATTGAAATAGTGGTATTTGCACCTAGAAAACACTGGTATTTCAGGCCGGCGCCGTAGCTCACTAGGCTAATCCTCCGCCTTGCAGCACCGGCACACGGGGTTCTAGTCCCGGTTGGGGCGCCGGATTCTGTCCTGGTTGCCCCTCTTCCTGTCCAGCTCTCTGCTGTGGCCCGGGAGTGCAGTGGAGGATGGCCCAAGTGCTTGGGCCCTGCACCCCATGGGAGACCAGGAGAAGCACCTGGCTCCTGCCTTCGGATCAGCGCAGTGCGCTGGCCACAGCGTGCCAGCCATGGCGGCCATTGGAGGGTGAACCACCAGCAAAAGGAAGACCTTTCTCTCTGTCTCTCTCACTGTCCACTCTGCCTGTCAGAAAAAAAAAAAAAAAAGGAAAAAAAAAACTGGTATTTCATCCGTGTGTGGTGTAATGCCCCGTGTCCGCGTGTAGAGCATCAGGTTGGAATTGTATTCCCCCAGCCCTTCCACGTGCATCTGAGCGCTGCCGTGCCCACGGACAAAGCCGTCATCCCTCATGCACCTCCTGCCTGAGCGGTGGCCCTGCGCCTCTTCTCTGACCTCCGGCCTTTCCTCCCTCCCATCGCCTCCTCTCTAGCTGCGGACACACGGTCACAGGTTTCTGCTGTGGGGAAGAAGAAAAAGCTGGTTATTGTTCCCTCCTTGACTTCATTAGCTTCTGTTGTTTCCTAAGCCGAATTTCTAACTAGTGGATTAGCTGCTTTTTCATTTTGCTTTAATCTCTCATGGCTTGGCTAAAGGCTCTGCTTGTATTTGTTGAAATTCCATTTTTGAAGGTTGTCTGTATCTAGTGAATTGCTGAATTTGGGGGTCTTTTTCAGTTCTCATTTGGCACTGTTAGTCTTCACCATTTCAGCTCACCATCTCTGCTCTGTGACCTTAGCACAGTTAATTCTCTCTTGTTGGTTTTGGTTTCTCCTTGACTCCTGAGTATCAGATGCAGCAGAGCCTGTGAAAATACCTGGCATGTAGGTTAGGAGCTCGTGAGTGGTACCGTCTGCCCCAGACACGACCCTCCATGATGCTCTACTAATGGCCTGGCTCTCTCAAATCCGAGTTCCCCTTCTCTCTCTGTATGCCCCTCCCTGAGTAAGAACATTCTGTAAGGGTTTTTTGAAGCTGCAGGGTGAAGAGATTTTTCTGCAGGGATTTGGCGACTGGGGGGCTAGCTGTCTGTGGGGTGGATCATCGCAGTGGGCAAGGTTTTACTCTCAGGCTTGGCCTGAAGCTGCTGTCGTGGCTGTCATTTTTTCTTCCAGGGAAACTTCTGCTTTGGTCTTGAGGACTTTCAGATGATTGAATGCAGTGGACCCAGATCATCTCAGATAATCTCTCTTACCTGAAGGCAGCTGACTGTGTTACAGTCACAAATAGCTTTGTTGCAACAACAAGGGGTATGGAGTGTAGCTTAGCAAGATGGGACATACAACTGATCCTAACATAGGTCATCAGCAGAAAGTTGGATAAGAAAAAAAAAAAACAGTAATGTAGACAGTAAAAATAGGACTGCTGATCAATTTTACTGGAACAGAAAATATTATCAATAAACAAATAATCCAGTTAGAGGCTAGGAATGCAGAATTTGTTCCTAGTTAAATTCTACAAAACTGTATTGTATAGTATATACCACAAAGAATGCATATCTAAGTGATGAGGGTTTTGTTGTTTTTTAAAGATTATTTGACAGTGAAGGGCTACAGAGACAGAGGGAGAGACAGAACTCTTCCATCTGCTGGTTCACTCACAGATGGCCACAATGGCCAGGGCAGGGCCAGGCTGGAGCCAGGAGCTTCATCCAGGTCTCCCATGTGGGTGCAGGCACCGATACACTTGGGCCATTCTCCACTGCTTTTCCAGGGCCATGAGCAGGGAGCTGGATCGGAATTGGAGGAACTAGGACACGAACTGGGACCCATGTGGGATGCCGATGGTGTCTCAGGCTGCTGAGCCACAGTGCCAGCCTCCAGATGGGTTTTCACTGACCTCACCTTTGTTGTGCAGGCTCAGCCTACTGTGCGGTCCTCAGTGCTCTGGTGGCATTCGTGAGGAGAACAATAGGAGTGTGTTTTTACTTTGAACAGGAAAAGAAAACCACAACCATCCCACGGGTTCCTGCATTGTTAGGATGGCAATGCTACAATAATTATCTGGATATTCTCTTTAGAGTTGGTATATTCAGTAGAGTATGCTGTCTGCAGGTGTCTGAGAGCAGTAACTATCGGGATACTCTCTTTAGAGTTGGTGTATTCAGTAGAGTATGCTGTCTGCAGGTGTCTGAGAGCAGTAACTACCTGGGTATCCTCTTTAGAGTTGGTATATTCAGTAGAGTATGCTGTCTGCAGGTGTCTGAGAGCAGTAACTATCTGGATATTCCCTTTAGAGTTGGTATATTCAGTAGAGTATGCTGTCTGCAGGTGTCTGAGAGCAGTAACTATCTGGGTATCCTCTTTAGAGTTGGTATATTCAGTAGAGTATGCTGTCTGCAGGTGTCTGAGAGCAGTAACTATCTGGGTATCCTCTTTAGAGTTGGTATATTCAGTAGAGTATGCTGTCTGCAGGTGTCTGAGAGCAGTAATTATCTGGGTATCCTCTTTAGAGTTGGTATATTCAGTAGAGTATGCTGTCTGCAGGTGTCTGAGCGCAGTAACTATCTGGGTATCCTCTTTAGAGTTAGTGTATTCAGTAGAGTATGCTGTCTGCAGATGTCTGAGAGCAGTAACTATCTGGGTATCCTCTTTAGAGTTGGTATATTCAGTAGAGTATGCTGTCTGCAGGTGTCTGAGAGCAGTAATTATCTGGGTATCCTCTTTAGAGTTGGTATATTCAGTAGAGTATGCTGTCTGCAGGTGTCTGAGAGCAGTAACTATCTGGATATTCCCTTTAGAGTTGGTATATTCAGTAGAGTATGCTGTCTGCAGGTGTCTGAGAGCAGTAACTATCTGGGTATCCTCTTTAGAGTTGGTATATTCAGTAGAGTATGCTGTCTGCAGGTGTCTGAGAGGGACAGGTTCAGGACTGACTCAGAATCTTCACATCTGAACAGAAGGTAAGGAACCCAGATCCTTAAATGCGTATCTTGTCAATATGGTGAGACATCATACTGTGGGATGCCTCGTTGTTCTGTAGCACACAACAATTGGTACTGCACTGGAACATTGCCTCCCAGGTGTTAAAGTATAGCCAAGCTCAGAGCAGCGACTGAGAATTAGAAATTAGGAATTAGAAACAGAAAGGCTAGTCTGTGGTGATCGGAGCTGAAATAGAAGCCGGGAATTCATCTAGAGCTAGAGATTTAATCTGAGTATGGTGGGAGTGCAGTTTGTTTTTTAAATATTTGTTTGAAAGGCAGCAAGTTAAAGATCTTCTGTCCACTGATTCATCTCTGAATGTTCACAATAGCCCAGGCTGGGTCATGGTGAAGCCAGGAGCCTGGAACTCCGTCTGGGTCTCTCCCACATGGGTGGCAGGAACCCAACTGTTTGAGCCATCATCTGTCATCTGTGTCCCAGGGTGCACATTAGCAGGAAGCCAGAATGGAGAGGAGCCAGGACTCTAAGCCAGGGACTTGGATATGGGACGCTGGCGGCCCAGGTTCTTGCCTGCCCTGGGTGTGCAGGTCGTGGCGCCATGGACTTTGAAAGATAGGGCTGTGCAGTGCTGCAGATGAGAGAGCTCTCTTTCCTTAGGCTAAACAAAAACTTAACAATTGGGGCCAGCACTGTGGCGTAGGAAGTTAAGCCACCCCCCGCAGAGCCAGCGTCCCATGAGAGCTGGTTTGAGTCCCGGGTGCTCTACTTCCTGATCCAGTGCCTGCTGATGTGCGGCAGAAGATGGCCCAAGTGCTTGCCCTGCACCCACGGGGGAGACCCAGACAAGCTCCTGGCTTCAGCCTGGCCCAGCCCCAGCCATTGTGACCATTTGGGGAGTGGACCAGTGAGTGGAAGATACCTCTCTCTCTAATTCTGCCTTTCAGATAAATAAATCTTAAAAATAAAAAAAGCCTGTGAACCTCCAAGTACCTAAGAGATGAAAAAGCAGAAGAAGCCCAGGAACATACGTTTGGATAAAGGAAAATGAAAGTACTTACTATCAGGGCTCTGGCGAGAGAAGAACGCATCATCCGAGTGTGCCTGTTGTTCCCTAACGCCTGGCACAAACTGTATCCCAGAATTCCACAGTAAAGATCCATAATCGTAAGCGTTACTCAGACCAGACCTTTGAGCTAAAAACTGGGGGGAATCTTTAAAAACTTTTTATTTAGTTAGTTATTTGAAAGGCAGAGTTAGGCAGAAAGAGAGGTTTCCCATCCGCTGGTTCATTCCCCAAATGGCTGCAAAGGCCGGAGCGTCTCTGGTCTCCCGCGGGGGGGGGGGGGGGGGGTCTCCCATTGCTTTCAACTGGGGGATTTAACAATTCAGAAACTTCTTGATGAAGCAGCTGCCAGTCTGAGGCTCCTAGTCTGTGCATTCAGTTCTAGTTCCATCTGTGCGGGTGTTCCTTACAAACGGGCTGCCTTTCTCTCCCAATATCCTAAAAGTTAAACATTTCAGCTGGACTCTAAGAGCATTTTCCTGCTGGATGTACTTTGTATGCTTATACGTTTTGTACTTATTTGAAAGGCAGAGCAGGAGAAAATCTTCCATCTGCTCGTTGCTCCCAAATGCCCACAACAGCCGGGGTGAAGGGCCAAGACAAAGCCAGGAGCCTCCCGCGTGGGTGGCAGGGACTCAGGTACTTGAGCCGTTGGGTGCTGCCTCCCAGGCGCGGGAGCAGGAGCAGGGGCAGAAACAGGCAGGACCTGCTCCCAAGCGCTCGGATGTGAGATGTGGGCGTCCCAAGTGATGGCTCCACATCCTTTGCCACAGTGCTTTTCTTTATGTAAAGAAACAAGATTGTAAAATTTCAGGATCTGAAATTCAGGAATATATATATACCATTATGGCTCCGAGCTCAAACAGAAAATGTTTTCCTTTAAAAAACCAACACATGGTGATCAAAACTACATATTCCCATGTTTTGTATTGTTTTTGTTTTTGACAGGCAGAGTCAGACAGACAGAGGGAAAGGTCTTCTTTCTGTTGGTTCACTCCCCCAATGGCCACTACGGCCGGCGCGCTGTGCCAGTCCGAAGCCAGGAGCCAGGTGCTTCTTCCTGGTCCGCCATGGGGTGCAGGGCCCAAGCACTTGGGCCATCCTCCACTGCACTCCCAGGCCACAACAGAGAGCTGGACTGGAAGAGGAGCAGCTAGGACAGAACCGGTGCCCCAACCAGGACTAGAACCCTAGGGTGCCGGCACTGCAGGCAGAGGATTAGCCAAGTGAGCCGCGGTGCTGGCGGTCCCTAAGCTTTAACAATTAAAGGGAAGCTACTGGAATTGGAAGAGATCCTTAGAAGTGAAGTGTCCAGTCCAGGTTGTTGGCCCCATAGAAAACTCTGAGCGGCGACACAGTGTAGTGCACAAGTGAGCACAGGGTTTATTTAAAAGAGTCAACACTTGTGAGCGAGAAGCCACATGGAGAAATACCCATTGTGAGTGGGCCAGAGGGCGTTGAACGAGCATAATACCTCCAAGTGTGGTCTGGGTCAAAAAGGGACCTCCCAGGGCCGGCACTGGTGTAGTGGGTAAAGCTGCCACCTGCAGTATCAGCCATCCCACATGGTGCCAGTTGGAGATCTGGCTGCTCCACTTGCTGTCCAGCTCTCTGCTATGGCCTGGGAAAGCAGTAGAAGATGGCCCGAATGCTTGGGCCCCTGCACCTGCATGGGAGATCTAAAAGAAGCTCCTGGCTCCTGGCTTCAGATAGGCTCAGCTCTGGCCTTTGTGGTCAGTTGGGGAATGAATGAGCAGATTCTCTCTTTCTCTCTCTCTCTCTCTCTTTCTCTCTCTGCCTCTCCTTCTCTCTCTATGTAACTCTGACTTTCAAGTAAAATAAATAAATTTATTTAAAAAAAGGGACCTCCTGCTGGGTCTCAGCCACTTGTATGAGGTGGGAGTGGCCCTTCATTGAGTAAACTGGCAGAGCGAGCCTTAGCATGCATAGAGCTTTGTCACCACAGCGTCTCCTCCTTTAGGTCCCAGACACAGGTGCTTCTTGGGAAGCTAACAGTTAGAACTTACGTTGCAGGACTGGCAAGAATTCCAGCTCGCTTAGGTCCGACTCCCTGCCTGGTTATCCCGTATCAAACCTGGGTCCTGTTGGCATTTAGGGGAGGCAGGTCTTTGTGGTCGTGGCTGGTGCCCTGTGGGATGCCCAGCAGCATCTCTGGCCTCTGCGTGTTAACTGCCAGCAGTCACAACTAAAGCTTTGTAAACATTGCCCAGTGTCCCCTGGGAGAATAATTCTGGTGGAGAGCTGTCTGGCCCACTTCCTGTAAGTGAACTTATGGACAGAATTCTCAGGAAGTCAGACTCCAAGAAGGGAATTAGCCCGTTCCAGCATCAGGCAGTTCTCTCGAGGTGGACATCTTGGGAAACCTGCCTGCTGCAGCTCGGAGCTCGGAGCTCTGCCCTTGGAGCCACACACAGGGAACACTGCTCCCCTGTCCTTGGCTCCTTGGATGACTGTTTAGAACCCAGGTTGACAGACGTTCTTTGTGATGGCCCAGACAATAAATTTGTTTCTTAAAGATTAATTTATTTGAAAGGTAGAGTGACAGGAAGAGGCAGAGAGAGAAGTCTCCCATCTGTTGGTTCACTCCCCAGACGGCTACAACAGCCAGGGCTGGCCCAGGGTGAAGCCATGAGCCAGGAGCTTCATCTGGGTCTCCCAAGTGGGTGCAGGGGCCCAAGCACTCAGGCCGTCTTCTGCTGCTCTCCAGGGCCATAGCAGGGAGCTGGATCGGAAGTGGAGCGGCCAGGACTAGAACCAGGATCCATAGGGGGTGCCGCACTGCAGGCGGCGGCCCCCATAGTACATATTCTGTTTAGGTCTTGCAGGCCACATGTGCAGACTGTATCAGGTCTCTGTCACGCAGCCTTCCTCCTTCCCTTCATCCTCCCACTGTTTTAGTTTGACAACCTCTTAATAATTTCAGAGCATTCTTGTCATGCAGGCTGGCTGTGGCCAGCAGTAGCTCCCAGCCTCTGGTTTTAGGCCTCCTCCATCCAGGTGATCCCCATGGGGCATAACCTCCCTCAGACCTGGCACAGACCAGGGGCAGGGCTGAGCAGTGACACTGGTGTGAGCTGGCCACTCACTCTTAGAACCATGCGTGTTGCCTTCTGGGAGCTTTCTCACATTTTCAGCCCAACGGCGACCCAGCCTCTAGTCTGTCTTTGATTAGGCCTCTTTATGTGCTAGGTTTTTTTAGACCAGCGTAGGACCATCCATATGTGCAGCTATATTAAGGCTCACCGGGGCTCGAGCGAGACTTGCTGCAGCTTGTTGGCACCCTGGTTAGCTTTCTGGATGCTGTTTTTGTCCTTAAAGTGTTAATGAAATTTCTGTGGGCTTCATGTTACTTGAATGTTTGATAAATATACCTGGGTATTCCCAGGTTGCTAATCAAAATAGTTGAAAACCAAATCTCCAATCACAAGTACTTAGACAGTAAGGTGATTTTAGAGTGGGTTGGGCTGGTCTGCAGTCTCTCTTTACAGGTGTTTGGAGAATTGCGTGTAGGTCTGCAGCCCCGCAGCCGTCATCAGAGGTTGCTGTCATACCGTGGCTCTCAGAGTGACTCAGGAGTCCACTGCCCACGACAGAAAACAAACACGGAATCTGGTCCACATGCAAAAAAAAATTTAATGATTTTTTTGGTAAAGTAACTTGTTTATTTTTTTGATTTCAGAAAGGATTTACCCCAGCAGCCCCGGTTCATACCAACAAAGAAGATCCAGCAACCCAGACCAACTTGGGATTTATCCATGCGTTCGTGGCAGCCATATCAGTTATCATTGTGTCTGAACTGGGTGACAAGACGTTTTTCATAGCGGCCATCATGGCCATGCGCTATCACCGGCTGACCGTGATGGCCGGCGCTATGCTGGCCCTGGGCCTGATGACTTGTTTGTCAGGTGAGTGCGCTTGTTCCCCCACCGTGAATTTCTGAGTGAAGGGCAAAGCGTGGGGGGAGGCATGGAGTTGTTGTTGAGTCACTGGAATTTGGTTTACATTCCAGAATGTAGTAAAAATATACCCAGGTCTATTTCTCGGTACGTAATTCCTAAAAACCAAATGGCACTTTTAAAAAAAGATTTATTTGATTTATTTGGAAGGCAGAGTGACAGATAGGGAGAGACAAAGAAAGGGATCTTCATCAACTAGTTCACTCCCCAGCTGGCTGCAACGGGGCCAGGCCAACGCCAGGAGCAAGAACTCCATCCGGGTCTCCTGTGTGTGTGGTGGCGTCCGAGTACCTTGCCAGGCTCAGCAGGGAACTGTATCCGAGTTGGAGCAGCTGGGCTTGGGCTGGTGCCCTGCATGGGATGCCGGCACGGCAGGCGGCAGCTTAACCTGCTGTGCCGCACCAGCCCCAGGTTATACTTTAAAATGGAAGTCAGCCCTTCTCAGTCAAGATCCATACACTTGTTACTTTTTTTTTTTTTTAAGAACTCTGGACTTAAACCTTTTTTGTTCACAAATAGGGCATTTTATTTGTCACTGTTAAAGTCTGTATTTTAAACAGACTCTTGGACGGGTGGTTCAGAGCTGTCAGCTCGTTCGACTTGGGCGCCCATCTCATCCCAAGCGGCTTTTCCAGAACTGCTGCCTTCCCCACGAAGCTCCATGAGTGTTCCCAGTCAAACGTGGCGCTTCGGCATCTTCACTTTCCTAACGAAGACAGCATGAGAGGACAGATAGACAGCAAGCCTGCTCTGTCCTTCCCAGTGCTGTCAGGGATCAATTTATTGACTCCTCCTTTCAAGTCATTTGTTTGCACCTCCTGTGTGGTGATTTCCATCGTCTTCTTCCGGATCGGGCGGACCTACTGGTGCTGAGCATACGAAGTCTTCAAAGCTGATTGTTGCATATTTTGGTAAAACCAACACAGAACAGACGAAGCAAATAGCCATCGGTAGTCTTGACATCAACATGAGCGTCAGTCATGCTCTGCCATTTTTTGACCATGGAGCACATTCTGTCACGGGCGAGATCCATGCCGTGGAAGTTAGGCAGTTTTTGCCCTGAACATCCTCAGTAATCAGTTTGAATTTTCTAAATGCAGCTTCATCGTTCTGCAGGTCAGCAAGACACACTTCAAAAACACGACCTTGAGACCAGCAGACGCAATTTTGCTTTCGTAGGTCCTCGTGACCAGTGTTTTCCCAATATTTCCTATGTTGAACATAGCAGGTGCTTTCGCATCCTACCAATCTTTCTTAGAAAATGCCCCCCCCCCTTTTTTTTTTTTGACAGGCAGAGTGGACAGTGAGAGAGAGAGAGAGAGAAAGGTCTTCCTGTTGCTGGTGGTTCACCCTCCAGTGGCCGGCGTGCTGCGGCCAGTGCACTGTGTGGATCCGATGGCAGGAGCCGGTATTTCTCCTGGTCTCCCATGGGGTGCAGGGCCCAAGCACTTGGGCCATCCTCCACTGCACTCCCGGGCCACAGCAGAGAGCTGGACTGGAAAAGGGGCAACCTCCCGACCGGGACTAGAACCTGGTGTGCCGGCGCCACAAGGTGGAGGATTAGGCTAGTGAGCCGCGGCGCCGGCCTTGGCTCCCTTTTTGCCGCCTTTCGTAAGGTGCTCATTCTTGCCGACCGCCATGGTGGTGCTCAGAGAGCCAAAAGGGCGGAAGTGCAACTCACGTGAGAACTTAGGCGTTGGACTTACAGAGAGGCCAGACTGCTTGTTCTTTGAAAGCAGAGAAGGAACTTCCGTCTTCTGGTTCACTTCCTAGTTGCCCACAGTGTCCGGAGCTGGGCTAAGGCCAAAGTTCAGGAGCCAGGACTCGGGTCAGGTCTCCCACGTGGGTGATGGAGACCCAGCTGCTGGTGTCCTGTGCAGCCAGAGTCGGGAATCAACACCCAGGCACTAGGGGTGATGCGGCGGCGAGCGCCGGGCCAGACATCTGCCCTGAGAGTCCTCGCTGTCCTCCCACTTCAGGCAGGCTTGTTTCTATTTGATGTTCTAGAAACGGCGCCCGAGTATGGCATGCTTTCCTGTTGAAAGGCGTTTGGGAGCCGACCAGAACAGAAACGTGTTCGCTGAGCTGCCCTTAGCCACGGTGGTGGGGTGAGGGGTCCTGAGACGCCCAGTGTGGGTGCCGGCTTCACTGCTCGGTCTGACGATGAGAAGGTCAGCGCAGCCTGCAGCAGCTGCGAGAAGCCACAGGCTCGTGGTCGGTGCAGAACAGTGAGTCAGACGTGGGCTGAGGTCCACTCTGCGCCGGGAGCCTGGGAGCAGTGACTCGGCTCCGCACTGGTTCCCTGTCCTACAGTGAGGATCGCCCCATGCCCCTTGCGCAGCAGTGAGGCATTTCTTTAGAGCTCACTCACTGCGTGCCTTGCCTTATTATATGACTGACTTTCTCTCTCCTCCTTCCTTGTTCATTGATTTATTTGAAATCCAGAGTTAGAGAGGGAGAGACTGAGTTAACCACCTTTACGTCCCCAAATCTTAACTTTATGGTATTATAAGTACACAGGTGACCAAATATGTCACACATTTAAAATAAACATTTTATTAAAAAGATTTATTTTATTTGAAAGGCACAATTACAGAGAGGCAGAGAGAGAAAGGTCTTCCATCCACTGGTTCACTCCCCAGGTGGCCGAACAGCCAGAGTTGCGCCTTTCCGAAACCAGGAGCCTCTTCTGGGTCTCCCTCACGGGTGCAGGGGCCCAAGGACCTGGGCCATCTTCCACTGCTTTCCCAGGCCACAGCAGAGAGCTGGATCTGAAGAGGAGCAGCCGGGACTTGAACCAGCGCCCATATGGGATGCTGGCACTTCAGGCCAGGGCTTTAACCTGCTGCGCCACAGCGCTGGCCCCAGTATTTTTAAAAATCTGGAAATGCGCTGTATAATGAGATGGTAGGGCTGCCTTTTTTTTAACATTTATTTCTGTTGGTGAATATTATTGCTGGCGTGAAGTCCGGTTTGGCATCCACACTGCTCCTTTTCTCAGTAGATGTGTGGACTGGGAAGCGTCATGTCAGCAGTAGACGGAAGGAAGTCTGCTCGCTAGCACAGAACCCGAGTTAGGCGCTGAGACCGCGCGCTCATCACAGTGACCTGTGCAGTGACCAGCTGACAGCTTCCACGCCTTCCCTGGTCGAGAGCGGTGGGAAGTCATCAGCCACACGAGAAGGGAGCTTCGCAGCTCCACACATGCTGCTTGTATCGACAACCGGACGGAGTTGGCAGTTGTCGGGAAAGCGGAGACGGTCGCTGCACTGAGCCTTGCCTGTGACGCGCAGAAGGCGTCAGAGGAGGGGCTTCCAGAGAGCAGCGCGTGGGAGCGGCCAGGGCAAGACAAACCAGGCTGTCCAGGCAGAACAGCGGGGGTTGTCGGGATCCTAGGTATTTTTAGGTGATCTGGAGACAGGGCAAACTAAGTTTAGGAGGTTCTTTTTTTTTTTTTTTAACTTTGCTACATTCATTTTTAAATTATTGTCTTTTAACCTGAAATATTTGTATAGCTTTATTTTTTTTAAGAATCGATTTATTTATTTGAAAGACAGAGTGACGGAGAAGAGGGGAGGAGATAGAGAGCGAGCGATCTTCTGTCTGCTGGCTAACTTTCCAAATGGCCACAACAGCCCGGGGTGGGCCAGGCCGCAGCAGGAACCAGGAACTCCACTGGGGTCTCCCACGTGGGTGGTAAGGGCGCAAGTGCCTGGGCCGTCATCCACTGCCTCCTCAGGCGCATTAGCAGGAAGCTGGATTGGAAGTGGAGCCGCTGGGGCTCACTGGTCTCTGAGATGCTGGCGTCGCACATGGTGGCTTAACCCGCTGTGCACAGCACGGCCCCCTCCACTCCTCTCCTGTGCTTTCTGACACCCACGTGTCGTGAGGAACACTGGTCCCATTCCCTGCCTTCCCCTCCAGGGACAGATTCTCGTTCTGCGTTTGTCCCCCTGTTCCTTCTGATTAGGTGGAGGTCCCGCGGCCTTGACTGAAAGGCCGTGTGGTCGATGTTGTGTCCCTCGGGGAAGCGTGTCTGTCCAGGTGTCCAGGTGTCACGGGTGTTCCTCGTCGGTCCCCTGGGCGAGAGCTCCGTCCTTGCAGCTGCTTCGCGGTCTGGGGGACGCCTCGCGACCGTGCATCACTTCCCCCGAGACATGATGCTTGTAAAATGGTAACTTCCCAGCCCCAGCACGTGGTCCTCCTTACCCGAGCTCTGGAACTGAGTGGCAGGCCAGAGCGCCCCTCCGTGCCGCACGTGTCTGCCTGCCTTCGGTCAAGAGACCCAGGCTTCGTAGCTGATTACTGAATGCTCTGCTGACGCGTCCCAGTGCAGTGGGGCCTCCCCGTCCTGTGACAAGAACTGCAGCTTCATCCCGCACTGATTCTTCCCAGTCCTGGGCAGCCTGGAGGGGCCTTTTGGGGGAGAATGGTCTTAGAACCCCAGATCCGGGCACGGCTGGGCTCCTGGCTGGGGGGAGGTCTTTGCTTCTTGGCCTTTTCAGTGGACAGAGCTAGGAAGTGTCATGTTCTTGAGTGTACCACGCACAAATCAAGTGCAATAATTCACAGAGATGCGCATGGAGGCGTGGGCTTGCTACATTTCTAGACGTGACTTTAAAATCTTCGATTTTGCGGTATAATAGTGACTAGTTTATGCATGTGGTTATACATTTGCTAAGACAGACTTGCAGCTGTTGCACTCATTTCATTAGAAGAGCTGCTGGGACAGGTGTCTGGCCTAGGGGCAGATGCCGCTGGGCACCTGCGTCTTCTATCAGTGGGTTCCAGTCCTGATTCCGCTCCTGATCCCAGCTTCCTGCTCACGTGTGTCCTGGGAGGGAACAGGCGATGGCTCAGGTAGTTGTGAGCCCTGGGCTGAGTTCCTAGCTCCTGGCATTGCAGCCATCTGAAGAGTAAACCAGGGGCTGGCGTCGTGGCATAGTGGGTAAAGCCCACGCCTGTGAAGCCAGCATCCTGTGTGGGTGCCGGTTCAAGCCCCGGCTGCTCCACTTCTGATCCAGCTCCCTGCTGTGCCCTGGGAAAGGCAGCGGAAAGTGGCCCAAGCTCTTGGGCCCCTGCACCCACACGGGAGACCCAGAGGAAGCTTCGGGCTCCTGCCTTCAGCCCGGCCCATCCTGGCTTTTGCGGTCATCTGGGGAGTGAACCAGCAGATGGAAGATTTCTGTCTCTCCCTCTCTCTAACCCTTTCTAATGCATAAATAAATTTAAAAATACAAATAAGTAAAAGAAACGGTGAGTGGAGGTTCTTGCTCTGACTCTCTCCCCCTCTCAGGTACACACAGTTCTTTCTAGAGCTGGGGAAGGAGAGTAATTTCATGTATTCTAACTGTCCTCTGGCCCTCCGGAGTTGCTGAGTTAATTATTGAGTTGATACTGCTAACGTGCTTCACAGGACTTGGGTTTGCGATTGGGCTGCAGGTGTCCGTGTTGTATGACTTGGGCAAGTCCCTTCCTCAGCAAGAGAGACGGTGCTGAGTTACGTGTGTGCTGGACAGATGTGTGGGTGTGGGGGGTACTCATTCACAAGTGTAGTCACAGTAGTTACCAGGGAACAGAATCGGGTCACGGCTGTTCTCTGCAGAGTGTGAAGATTCGTGATGGGGAGAGGCCCCCGGGGGCAGGGCCAGTGTGGCCTCGGTGCCTGTGCCCCGGGTGTGGGCCGCCACACCAGAAGTACCCCGTGGAGGGGGTCGAGGAGCGAGAGGATGGACAGCGGCGCCTGAGTGGAGGGGCGGGCTGAGGGCGCGCGTGCTGGCCCAAGCTCAACGTGAGGATCTGCACGCTGGCTGTGTAGACGCGGGGCGGTGCGGGGAGCGGGCGGGCGGCGCGGGTTACTGCACGCTGACACGCCTGCGTCTGTTCCAGTGCTGTTCGGCTACGCCACCACGGTCATCCCCAGGGTGTACACGTACTATGTGTCCACGGCGCTGTTCGCCGTGTTCGGCGTCCGGATGCTCCGCGAAGGCCTGAAGATGAGCCCCGACGAGGGCCAGGAGGAGCTGGAGGAAGTGCAGGCGGAGCTGAAGCGGAAGGACGAGGAAGTGAGTCCCGCCCCGCGCCGCAGCGGAGGCCTCCCTCCCCGGAGCACGCGTGCGCCGCGCGGGGCCCCCACGCAGCTGCTGGCCCGCAGCCCGGGGAGGCGGCGCCGGTGCCGGTGCCGGTTCCGTGGAGAGGGGGCGGGGCAGGGCTGGGCTCACCGCGGTCTGGCTGCGGAGAGCGCGCGGTTGCAGGCTGCTCTGGTCTCTGGTCGGGGCAGGGCTGGGCTCCCCGCGGTCTGGCTGCGGGGAGCGCGCGGTTGCAGGCTGCTCTGGTCTCTGGTCGGGGCAGGGCTGGGCTCCCCGCGGTCTGGCTGCGGGGAGCGCGCGGTTGCAGGCTCTTCTGGCCCGTCTGCTGATGTTTTGAACTGCCGCAGTTTCAGCGAACCAAGCTCCTGAGCGGCCCGGACGTGGAGGCCGGCGCGAGCGCGGCGATGCCGCAGAGGAAGTGGCTGCACTTCATCTCCCCCATCTTCGTGCAGGCGCTCACGCTCACCTTCCTGGCCGAGTGGGGCGACCGCTCCCAGCTCACCACCATCGTGCTGGCCGCGAGAGAGGTGGGTGCCGCTGGACCTTGGTATCCCAAGGAGGCGCAGCAGTGGCCCCCAAGCCCTTCCTCCTGCCTCAGGACTCGGCGGACCCTCCTGGGCTCCCGGCCCGGCCCCTGCCCAGCCTCCCCGACTGCCCTGACCCTGGTCCGTGGCAGCTCTCGCAGAGGAGGCCGAGAGAGCGGGCACGGCCACCGCGGGGAACCCGCTTCCCAGCCCTAGCAGGCCGCAGAGCGGCGGGCAGCGGGCACACCGGCCTCCCACTCGCGGGCTGAGCCGAGCCCCGGCAGCCGAGGGGCCGAGCCAGCGCCATAGGCCTTCTCCCGCCGAGCATGGGCCCCAGGAGCCCTGCTGTAACCGCCCTGGAGCGCCTTGGGGCCTCCTGTTTCTGTGTCCAGGGGATCTGGCGTCTGCAGGGCGGAGCACTTGGGCCGCCCTCTGCGGCTTTCCCCGGCCACGCAGGGCTGGGCGGGAAGCCAAGCAGCCAGGACTGGAGCCGGCGCCCCGACACCGGATGCCGCTGCGGCAGGCGGCAACGGAACGCGGGCGCGTGCTCTGCTGGTCTGAGAAGCTACCGTCTACACAGGCACGACTCGGGGACGTGGCGCCTCGCCCCGCTCAGCACAGGGACCCTCCCTCCCCAGGACAGAGCCAGCCTGGCGCGCGCCTGCCGGCCGCGGTCTCCCCACAGGGGTCACTTGGTGCCGCTGACCCTGGGCCGCTGTCCCCGCTGCTCCATCCCTCGCCCGCCGGCCCCCAGCTAGGCCCCCTCCAGCTCCTTCCTCTCCACCCCGGCCCCCTGCGTCTCAGGGCCCTTGGTCCAGGCTGACGGAACTCCCTCGCTCAGTCACAGCCACGCCTGCACCCTGCACAGCCCGGTGCTCCTGACCACTCTGCGTGCTCCGACCTTGGTCTTAGACTAACCTGGCTCTGCCTGCTTCCAGGACCCCTACGGCGTGGCGGTGGGCGGCACGGTGGGCCACTGCCTGTGCACCGGCCTGGCGGTGATCGGGGGCAGGATGATAGCCCAGAAGATCTCCGTCAGAACCGGTGAGTCTCCAGCTACGCGACCGCGACGCGGGCAGAGGTGCTTGGTAGTGGTGGTGGTACAGCGAGCCGAGCGGGGCTGGGCCGAGGCGCCCACGCCAGCCCTGCCGTGCCTTGACCGGGCACGCGGGACCTGGAGCACTGTGGGATGCAGAGTAGCTTTGTTAGTTTCTTAAAGATTTTTTTATTTGAAAGGCAGAGTTAGAGAGGGAGAAACAGAGATCTCCCATCTGCCGGTTCACTTTCCCGATGGCCACAACAGCCAGTGCTGGGCCTGTCTGAAGCCAGGAGCCGCCTCTGGGTCAGGGGCCCAAGCACTCGGGCCCTCTTCCGCTGGAGGGAGCCGGATCCGAAGCGGAGCAGCCGGGGCGTGAACAGGTGCCCACATGGGATGCTAACGTGCTACACCACAATCCGGGCTCCGGCTCCGTTAGCGTAGCTTCCTAACAGTAGAGTACTGTGTAAGTGTGAGGAAGCTCTGGTTGTTAGATGTGTCTGACTAGCAATCGTGGGTGGAGACTGCAGGTGCTAACAGTGCTGGTCTCCGTGGGAATCCTCACCTTACGTCACTCACTCACAGCTGGGCCGCCCATTGCTGTGGAGGGGTTTCCGGGCCGGCCCCCGCGGTGTGGGCAGACCTGCGCTCCTTCTAACTTTCCTCTCTTCTCTTCCAGTGACAATCATAGGAGGCATCGTGTTTCTGGCGTTCGCGTTTTCCGCACTATTTATAAGCCCCGATTCTGGCTTTTAAGACTCGCTCATCTGTATTCAGTTTTAAGGGAAGACAGGTGACCCTTGTCTGTGTGTATAGTGTACATTACAACTAAAACGATGGGGATACTGTACTTTGTAGCATTGATTTGTGAGTTTGCTGCATTTAATGAAAGTATTCTGTCCCAAAGAGATAATCACTGATTCTGTGTGGAACCTGGGCGTTTGAAAGAAACCCAGCTCCCTCCACGTGTGGCTCCTCCACTTTTGCAGCTTGATCATGCGAGTGCCGCTCCTCCCATTCTGTCCCGGGCGCGGGGGTCCGGGCCCACGGCCGCAGCACGGGGCAGCGGGCGCCACCACAGTGCCCATCCAGAACGGAGGCTCTGTAAGGAGCGTGCCTTCGCTCCTGCATCACCCATCACCGAGGTGGGGTGTTATTGGAACATTTTTCTTGGGAAAGAATGAATTGGTTTCTATTTTTAAAAAGGTGTCCCTGTCTAGTACGCAGTTTAATCTTCGATCTTTGTTAAAGAGACCCGTGTGATTCCAGTAGTAGACCCAGCAACAAGTGTCCGCCGGTCCAGCCTCCTTTTTAATTGGGTAGGACACCCAATACAGGAACAGTCAATATTTGACAATGAGCAGTTACCAAATTAAAGAATACTATGAATGTATTCATATTTTTTCTATATTAAATGAAGAATGTAACATAGCTGCGATGTAAATAAAAGTGGTACGACCAGTACTCGTGTTGCTTCCTGTGTATCCAGGGTCGTCTCTGCCGTAGGGGCTGGTGTGGGTCGGTGCAGCTGGAGCTCACGGCCCACTCCCACTCCCACTCGGGAGTTCCACCCCAGCGCTGGCTACCTCGCTCCTCCCCGCTTCACTGCCATCTCACATCCTCTCCCCTCCCTTGCCCTGGCGGCAGCCCAATGTCGCGGGTTCAGGGGTTCAGATGGCAGCACGTACTGATATGGGAAGGGCACCCTTTAGGCAACTTGTAATCGACTCTGTTCTGTCACTACCACGCACACGGGGGACGGCTGTGACCCCAGAATGCGGAGTCCCCAGTGTTTCTTTCCCGGGAGCAGAAAGGCCACGTGGTGCGCTCTGAGCCCGGCCCGGCGCGCTGCTCTGGGAAGCGTCTGGTGCTGGGACCTGAGCGCCAGATACGGAGCACGAATGCATTTAGGTTCCGCTGCTGAACGGAAGAAAGGAAAATGCCATGACCGCAATTTTAAAATATTTTAATAGTCTTTCTTTAAAATCCAAAATATGTGATTCGTACAAGTTATGTGCCACATAAAGCAGGTGTTGTTTTTGAGAAACGCAGGTGATACCGGGAAACAGCACTGAGGTATTTTTATTTTTAAAATCGAAGAAGGAAAGTCTGGATCGAATTATTTTTTACATTTACACAAGAAAAAGACAATGCCAACCTGCTTGGCTCTCGCTACGGTCTGGGGGTCTGAGTACATCACACGCGCCCGGGAAAGAGTGTTCTGAGTACATGGACTTGGACAAGCTGTGCGCGTGGTGGCCTGCGGGAGGGAGCGCTGGGTGAGGCCCGAGGGGAGGCAGGCTAACCGCTCCACAGGGGCTCTGAAAAGCAGGCATGACCGATTGGGAACACCAACTCAAAACGGCAGTATCGCCAACAAAATGACACGCACATTGTATACAATATCGTGTTTGCAAACACAGCTCAGGGACATCAGGGGACCTGACATAGCACCGTTGAGACCACTCGTCACCCCGCTCACAGATACGCACTGGAGGGCTTGGGCAGACAGGCCTGGAAACCGCCTGCCTCGTTTTTGTACATCAGGGTTTCACTCAAATGCTCGCTCTTATCTCAGGATCAGGTAGCCACTTAGAGCTCCACCCCTTTAGGAAATAAGATGAGCTACATCTGTTTTTAAGTATAAAACCAAGAACCAAGCAGAAAGGACAGCAATGTCAAGAACAGCACGTTGAACCACACAGAACAACAAAGGGTCTGGTGTGTTTACAGCTACCGACTGATGTTGACGATTAAGTGTACAGAAAACTTTTTTGCACTAAGTAGTTCCAGTACAGCACTGACCTAGTCTTTGGGCATCAATGTTTACAGAGAATGAACGTGAGTGCCATACCGAGGCCCTCCCCCAACCTAAACCATAGTGCAACGCAGGGAGATCATGCTACAATGTTCCAAATCACAGTCTTGCTGGGGGACACTTGAAGTGCCATCTCCTGGCCATTTTTTTTTTTTTTTTGCTTGAAAATGATTGTCTAGTACAGCAATATGAAGATAACGGCTTTTCCTGGATTTTAACTTCGTACTGGTACAACCATCGCCAGCAGAGAACGTGTACCGTACAGCCCAACTTCACACACACACACACACACACACACACACACACAGCACTGTCACAGCAGCGTCAGTGTCCCTCAGCAATCAAGCAGCGATTCAACCCTCTGCGCTCATTCTTTCTCTATCACTGAATCAACTTGTGGCCAAGCTGCTCTAGTGACCATCCCTTAGGGGTCCCCGGGAGCCGCCCTGCCTATGGGCAAGGAGGGGCCATGCGCGGCCACGCACTGCTGCACTGGACGGTGCTGTGGTCAGAGGCTTGCTTTGTTTCTGAATAGGTGGAGAGAGCAGACGTGTTGTGTGGGAAGTTCTCAGCGTGGACAGTGTTCACCTGCGTGTAAGGACGTCAGCACGGCGGGGATGGTGACAGCCATTAGAAGACAGACGCTGACTGCTTAACTAGCGTCTCCGAGTCAGCACCATAGGGTGGGGGCACACCTTTGGCTGTGTTGTGCCTGCGAACACAAGGCAGCAGGTGAAGGAGCCAGAGGTTGGGGCCGTCAGGAGCAGACTGGAAGGGAGTCCCTGTTCTTACAGGACTGCCCAGAAGCAGTCAGGCTGGGGGCCGGGGCTGCACCCCAGGGTAACAGTGCGAACAGAAAGCACTCCACACACTAGGACACTCAAATCACTCTGAGGAGCAAACCGAACAAAAAGATACTTAAATAAATACATTTAGCCACTGTTATTCAGGAAACCCAGAGCACCGCTGCTTCCAGCCCTGTCAGAGTTCGCGCACGAGTACTCGCTATGCTGATTGTCACTCGGCGCAGCACCTCGGTGGCTGCTGGTGGTGACGGGGCTGATTTCACCCTGCCGTACCAAAGAGCACGTCCCTGGGAAACCACGGGCAGCTGCAGCCAAACACGGTCGGCTACGCAAAGCCCACGACGGCGTCTCGCTGCAGAAACAGGGCGCCGGTGCTGCTACGGCAAGGGACAAAGACTCTGCAGACAGTCACGTGGAACGCACGGATTTTAATTCTTAAATACCCAACTTGGTTTCATTTCTTGTGAGCTGTTCAACACTGTTTTAAATATCCCGAAATCATAACCATACCAACAAAACTCATCCCAGTGGTTCCACAGGGGACAGGAGAATAAGACCGGATTCCACGTTTTTCCTTCAACCCAAAGTTATTATTTCTTTTCAGTCCTTTTTGTGCAAAAATATCACAAGAGCAATTCAAATGGCGACGCTGAAATGACATGCCAACACTTCAGGGCACACCTGACGCACTCGGGAATCCCGCCTGCAGGTGAGCTGGGCACGTCCTCGCACGCGCGCACGCGTGTGCTGCTCCCAGCCCTCTGAAGAGACCGGCTCAGTGGTCTCTCCGGGCCGAGGCCGGGGCCAGGGCTGGTGATAGTGTTGACGCGGACGAACGCAAGGCGAACGCTCACTGGGCTTCCTCGAGTCGCTGCCACAGACCCACTGCGGCTCACGGCCCAGACATTTCTCAGAAATGGTCAGCTTCCAGCTCCACCTAAGTGAGGAGCTGGGGATCCTTTAGAAGCGGTTAATACCTCAGAAAAACCCTATCAAAACGAATCACTGCAATAAAGTGCTTGTTCCGTCCCAGAATGCGTGCGGCCCGCGGCCCCGCGGCCCGGCCTAGGCGTGTGCTCTTGGGCCGGCCCCTCGCCGTCTCACACAGCAGCAGTTTCGGTAGGCGGACAGTAGGCACGGTACCCATGTGGAGGCGGCTCTAGAGCGCTCCGGCGGGGGGAGACGGGGAAAGGGGGCCTGGGGAGGAGGGGTCCCCGTACTTCTAGTTATATACAAATATATTAAATATGCTATAAAAATAGTCAACTCTTTTCCTTCGCAGTTACTCCAGAAGCTCCGTGTACAGGGCTCGCCCGCCCACCCTGACCTCCAGCCCCGGCCAGCGCCCTCAGCAACAGCAGCATCCAGTGTTTGCGGCCCCCGTCAAGGGCCCCCAGGCCGTGCTGGGCGGGCTAGACTTGAATGAGTTCAGCACAAATGTTCTTCAGACTGGCAACGACCAGAGAAACAGAAGAGAGGAACACACAAGTACAACGCTGTCTGCACCCGGCTTCCCCTTTTCTCAACGTAGTGGGAATGCTTTGCTACAGCCAGTCCTCAGGGCGTCTCCCCGGGTGTGCGGGCCACAAGCGTCTGGGTCCCTGCTAAGGCTTCACGGCCAAGGCTGCCACTCCCTGGGGCGCGGCGGTGTGCACGGCCACACATTCGCATGCTCACTCCACGCACCACTGGCATCCTTGTATCTCTAGTACATTCCTAAGCCACACTGAAGTAAGTGGAGAACAGCACTCTGCCCCCCCCCCGCCCCCGCAGCATCTCCAGGGCCTGTCTGCCTGCTGGGCTGGCACCACCCCGGGCAGCAACTGCAGGCGCCAAGCGGCCCCGCTGGCGAACACGTGCTGCCCAGAGCAGCGCAGCACAGCGCATCCTAAAAACCGACCCCGTGTGGGCGCCGGGCGCCCGCAGAGAGGGTGTTAGAAGCTGCGCGACGGCGGCGGCGGCTATTTGGTATCTTCTCGTGACTTCGGTTTGGGACGTGAACGACCAACTTTGGCTACAGAAACGGATTGGGGAACAGGCGAGGGCGTGCAGGTCGGGGTGGGGGGGCCGCAGGGGGAGGCTGCAGAAGGAAGGCAGCTCTGCCAGCCCCGGCCCCGGCCCACGGCGCGGGCAGCAGCGGCTGCTCCCTCCCACTCAGCAACTCCACGCAGGGGAAGGGCGCGCTAGGAGCCATAGAGGCCAATCTTTCCTTCCCAGCTATCTGCGGAGAGGGAAACGCTCCCGGGCCGGGGCAGGAGGAGGTGAGCAGGCCGGCAGTGGGCGGGGGGCTGCCAGCTTCCTAGGCCGCGCCCTGCAGTAGGTCCAGGAGGCACGGGTCAGACACCATGGAACGGCGGGCAGTCGGGCAAGGCATGGGGACGGGGAGAGCCACTGCGGCGCCGCAGGGCACAGCAGGCGCCTGTCCTGGGCGCCCCGCGGGTCAGGCTGCTTCCGGGAGGGTAGGTGTCAGCGCTCTTTGGTTGTCTTCCTGTCAGCTTGGCCATTCCCAACTTCACTGGCGGCTGCGCCCTCCCGCAGACGCAGACAGCGGGAGGCCCCGGCAGGGCCCTGCCTCCCCACAGGCCCGCGCGAGGCTGCTCTCACTGCGAGAAACCTCAGCTCGCTGCACGTCGTCTTTAAGGTCAACGCTGATTTTCTTACCTTGTTGTCTGTCCTTTCCTCTGATAATTTTTCGTAGTCCAATGCATTTTCCATTAATTTTCTGCTTCATAGTTGTAAATTTCATTGTAAGTACAAAATCTACAAAATGCTCTTTTTAAAATATATGTAGCTTGTGTTGGAATTCATCACCTTTAAAATACGATATTGCCAGATGACATCTTGGTTCCCGTCTGCTACACGACCCTCGGTGGCGAGCGGCGCCCACCCCTGCTCCTCTGTTGGATCACCAGTGGCTCCGAGCACACAGCTGCTGCTTGAGAGGAGGATGCAGGGCGAGGACCACACCTGGGGCCCGAGCCAGGCTGTCACCTCCACCTCCAGCGCTCTGAGCCTCCCACCCAGCTCGGAGGAGGAGCATCAGCCGCTCCCGCACGCTGCGACCAAGGTGCCAAGGTTTCAACACTGCTACCGACACCAGACAACGAGCTCAAGGTGGAGAGTCATCACCTGAATGAAAATCAAGGCACTATGGGTTTTTCCCTCAAATAACCCTGAATCATCTCCGACTAGAAGAAGCATTGAAATCGTGAAGGATAATAAAAGGTTCCAACGAATCCTCAAAGTCACGTCCCACCACTGAGAACGTCAGAAAGTGCCTAAAATGCTTTGTGTGCAAATTTACTCCTAGAACTGAAACATTCTGGAAATTACTTTCAGGCTTGTTGAAAACCATTTACATAAATATTTCCAACTATGAAATATATCAAAATATGTGATCAAAACTCCCAACCATCTAAATAAAGCAGTGCAAATCCTATTTTCAAACATAATCAAAAATAATGAAATGAGGGATATTTCTGAATAACTTGAAAATTCTGTTGTATCAATAATTTAACCTGAAAAAAAAAATCCATTCCCAGCAGCACATTATACCTCACTGAACAAACCGTGACGTCACAGCCACACGAGGAACAGACAGACTTGTGCCCCGGAAGGCGAGTGGAACACTACTGTTGTAAACAACGGAACGGGAGCGGCCGCGGGACAAGGACTCCCGGCTGGAGGGAGGGGACAGGGCTTCCGGGCAGCACACAGAACGTCCTCGCTCGCTCTTACCCACGCACACACCACGGTACACCATCTGCACGGAGAATCTGAACCCACACCACTCAGAGCGCTCGCTGCGCCGTCGTCATCCGAGGGGCGAAGGGCTGGCGGCTACGGCACCCACTGGACATCTCCACGCTCCCCACTGGACATCTCCACGCTCCGTCGCGAGCAGACTCCACGGCCCCGGCTGACAACACAGAGTCAGCGGCACTGCGAGCGCCCCTCTCATCCACTGGAGGTCGCTGCCTCGATGAGCTTCTAACATTTGGCAATAGACTCTTTCCATCGCAAAGTATCTGGGCGACTGGAGCCGGGTCAGAAGCGGCTGTGTCCCCACGGCCTCTCCCGCCACGTCTGGAGCCTCAGGCAGCACCCGGCTGACTAACCAGGAGCTACAACACTCAGGGCTGCATCGGGAACCGCGAGCAGCTCTGTGGGCCGCGCCCCTGCCCGCCCCGTCGGAGGAGGCCGTGTGCTACTGCGGCTGCACCTTGGAGGGATCGCTCAGGCTGTCGGTCCTGTGCCGCCCCGGCTGCGGCTGCGGCTGGTGCTGCTGGTGATGCGACGGCGGGAAAGCGCTCGCTTGCAGCGGGAAGGCGGCAGAGAGGATGAGCTGGGCGGACGGGCTCCCGTGCAGCAGCCGGGAAGTCTGGAACACAAAGGACCCGCGGCCGCGCCTCACTCCACAGCCAGCACGCCGCCGCGGCCTCCAGCTGCACTCCCTCTCCCACCAAGTGCAGACTCCTTCCTGCTGTGCCCACCCCCGAATCCAAGCTGGAGACTGTGGTACACAGACAGCAACCTGCCCTGAGCCGAACCACACATATGTATTTCTTACTTTGTATCTGAAAGACTCAAGTTTTGAACAGAGTAAAACCCGGGCGGGCTGACCAGTCCGTGGAGGCAGTGACAGTGCCGCCTGCCCACGGGCTTGCCTGGCTGGCGAGCACCAGGGCCCTGCAGCGGACCACCCGGATGGGGCGCTTGTCACGCTCTCGATGGCACTGTGTCTCAAGTTTCCTCACTCAAAGCAGCACGGACACTGCCTAAGTGCCCGGGTTCTGAGAAAGGGGACAGCGCCGTGAGGACAGGGTGACGCGGGCGCCTCTGGAGCCTGTGTCTGTGTCCTGCCCTCGCAGGAGCTCGCCAGCCACCCGGCGCGCACACGTCTTGGTGCCGTACGCCCTGGCTTCCCTGGCCACAGGAACGTCTCGCTTGCTTTCATTAATCTGCAGCTCTAAGGTATAACGGAAACTAGCCGGGAGAGCTGGGTCTTAAAACCAAAGTGGCTCCCCACTACCAGCGCTACTCTGCCGCAGCGTTCCTAACTCCAGCACACAGCGGGAGTGGACGGTTCCCGACATGCAAGTGAAGGGTGCAGGAGAGTCCCCACAGGTGCACGTGTGCACACACGGACAGAGCCTCGCGCCCGAGAGAACACAAAGCTTTGCCCAGGGCCTCGACAGCTTTCTCTGTTACTAGGAAATGTGTACGGAGGGGTTGAGGGGACCTGTGGCTCTTCCAGGACTGAACAGCAGTACCCTGCCGAACATCGCCCTGGGCACGCATTACCCACGTGTGAGGGCTCCATGAGGGTGCTGCCCATCCTTTCTGTGTCTCGGGGTGAAGTGGGGAGAGGAGATTGTTCCTTCTTTGGACTCAGAAGACAGATTTTAAGGCAAGTCTTCTTGTTTAGGCGTCTGCTTAACCCTCACTGGATACAGCTCCCCCACACAGTAATTTGAACTTGTTTATATTCTTACTATTTAGAGTAATAGCTAATCCAGTGACTAACAGCCACACTATAGTCTTAAAGTCTGGAAGACTTGAGTAGAACCCTGGGAGACACTAGACAGCACATCTGTTTCGGCTTCCCGCGCCGCCCCGAGGAGGACCACACATGTCCTGGGCCCAGGACACCACGGGAGCTGCAGTCCGTGCACTGCCAGGCCTCCCGGTCACAGCGTCTGTGCTACAGCTCTGCAGCTGAGCTGCTGCCTGGCGACGAGGCGCTCTCCAGCGGGACACACCCACGTCAGAACTGCTCCACACGGGCCAGGACACCCAGGTCCACACTCAGTTCTGCTGGCTGCCTTGCTGAGGACCCTCTCCTAGGTGACCGCAGGCAGGAGAGAGCTGCCCGGTTTGCCCTGTGATACCGGTGTGTGTATTTTCATGCATCGAAGTGTCTATTAACCTGTGTCAACACAGTCGTCACAGAGACTCCTCCCTGTATGTCCTGGTAGTGTGTTCAGCAGCTTTACTTATTTATCCATGAGTATGGACTAGCATCACCTCCATTTTACAGGGAAGCTCGGCCTGGCTTCAGGAACCTGCCGAAGGTCACTGGGACAGGGGCACAGCCGCGACTCACGCTGGGAGCCGTCTGACTGTAGGGCCCGAGTTCTTATTCACAACACCCACCGCACCCGCCCAGGATTTCTCATGAAACTCCACCAAGAAAATCCGAGGGAGAAATCTGACAGCCCTTCGCTGCACGGGAGGCAGGCCTCTTCCCTGGCCCTGCGATTCACAAACTCGGAAATGCCCCAGCAGCGCCAACACTTCTCCAAGGACGGAGCAGGGGAGGAAACACTGCTAAGTGGGCCAAGCCTTCTATCTCTGTAGACATCTCAACTGCCCAACAAGCTTTCGGATTCTTCAGATCCCTCACAGAACCTTTAAAGGCTCAGCGAGTAGCACCTCTGACCGAGCTGCCCCCGCGGGAGCGTTACCTGTAGAAACGGCTGCGGTGGCTGCGTCAGCTGCGCCTGAGATGGTGGCTGAGCTGGAGTGAGCTGCGGTTCCTGGGAGCCCTGCGGCGGCGGCGGCGGCACGGACAGCGCCGGGGGCTGGGGCTGGGGCTGGGGCTGGGGCGGGGGCTGCTGGGCGGTGAACGTAGGATAGGCGGTCACCACCTGCCCCATGAGCATGGTGCTGGGCACCATCACCGCCCCGCACGCCACTGGGGCCGTCACTAATTTGGTCACAAGTTGCTGACCTTGGGAAAATCTGTTAGAGAAAACAGAGAGAAGAAGTGATCGTACAGAAGTACAAGATGTTCATCACAAAAGGCAGGAGTCACACGGGGATCTAAGATAGCACCCAAGGATACTGCCAATTTAGTTTCTTAAAAAGCCATATTTTCCTACTGTATCACATTTATATCTTCTTTTTTTTCTGATGTGAGCTGAGTCTAATTTTATTTATAATAAAATAACTATTTATAAAGAAGACATAAATAGTTTTATGTATGTTAAAGTCAGAGTTACAGAGGCACAGGGAGAGACAGAGAGAAGGTCTTCCCCCTGCTGGTTCACTTCCCAGATGGCCGCCACAGTCAGGCTGAGCCAGGACGAACCGGATGCTTCTTTCAGATCCCCTGCAGGTGGCAGGGCCCAGACACTTGGGCCATGTTCTGTTGCTTTCCCCGGGCATTAGCAGGGAGCTACACTGGAAGTGGAGTAGCTGGGCCTTGAACCAGAGCCATATGGGATGCTGGTGTCACAAGCAGTGGCTTTAGCTGCTGTGCGAGGCCAATCTCTTATTTCACGTTTTTAAAGACTCCCCTTGGAATGCCAATACAACAAAAACTATAAATAGCCAGATCAACATCAACAAAAATATAAAGCTGCTTTTTAATATCTACATTCAAAAAATAAAACTGGACTCTCAGCTCACATCAGAAACAAAAAACGCCAGACAAACTGGACAACCTGAAATTACAGAACGTGTGCAGAGGGCGCCGCAGCACACCGGGTCAGCTGCTCCCGTACCACAGTGCCTGCTTAAGAGTCCAGCTTCCCGCCAAGGAGCCCTCGGGGGAAACCAAATGATGGACTGATTACGTGGGTCCCTGTTCCCCACGGGGGAGACCTGAATGGAGTTCTGGGCTTCTGCCTTCAGCCTGGCCCCGTGTTGGATGTTGTGGGCACCTGGGAAGCAGACCAGCAGATGGAAGACACATTCCCTCCCTATTTTTCTCTCTCTCTCTCTCTGCCTTTCAGGTAGATGAAAATCAACAAATAAACATTGAAAAAATGTTTGTGCTAGAAAGGACATTATCAACAGAGAATAAAAAGGTAGCTCACAGAGGGGAGGAACTGTGCACATCATGGGTCTGATACAGGTTTCCATAAACAGAATGTACAAAGAACCACAGCTCAGCAACAATCAATCCAATGAAAAATAGGCCACGCGCAAATGTGGGTAGGCATTTCTTCAGAAAAGGTACACAAATGGCTGATAAGCACATGAAAAGGTGCTCATCATTATTAATTATATGGGAAATGCAAGTAAACCACAATGAAAACCCATTTCATATCCATTGGGGTGGTTATCAAAAAAACAAAAACAAAACAAAAGCAAAACAACAACAGAAAATAACCAGTGTTAGCAAGAAGTGGAGAAACCTTTCTGTACCACTGGGAGGAATGTAGGATGGCACAGCCACCGTGGGGAACATGTAGTTCCTCAAAAAATTAGACACAGGATTCTCACGCGAAGCCGTATCCAGAACAAATGAAACAAGAGACTCCTTTCTCACAACAGCCGCGAGATGGAAGCCACTCAAAGGGAGACCGAGGAACAGACAAGCAAACCCTGCCGTCCCAGACGACGGAATCGTCTCGGCCCCCGCAGGGAAGGCCATCCTCCAGGGCCGCCGCGTGGGTCAAGTCTGACGGCAGCAGGCCGAGAGGAGGGCGCGTCACCACAGGACAGACTCCGTGACTCCACTTACAGGAGGCACTTAGAGCAGCAGACTCAGGCACAGGAGGAGAATGGTAGCTGCCAACAACTGGAGGGGCGCCAGGAGGCGTGGAAGGGCTGAGGAGTTGCAGCTCACAAGTGATGACTTCTGGAGGTGGCTGGGCTGATGGCAAGAACCATGTGAATGGGCAGAACGCCACTGAACCGTGTGGTCTGAGAGTTACTATGGAGGCTGGTGCTGTAGTACAGCGGGTAAAGCCGTCTCCTGTGACACCAACATCCCATGTGGGAGCCGGTTCAAGTCCTGGCTGCTCCACTTCTGATCCAGCTCCCTGCTAATGTGCCTGGGAAAAGCAGCAGATGACGACCCGAGTGCTTGGGCCCCCTGCACCCATGTGGGAGACCAGGAAGAAGCTCCTGGCATTGGTCTGGCCCAGCTCTGGCTGTTATGGGCATTTGGGGAGTGCACCAGCAGATGGAAGATCCTTCTCTGTTTCTCCCTCTCTCTGTAACTCTGCCTTTCAAATAATCTTTAAAAAAAATCTTTAAAAACTTTGTGGTATATTTCACCCCCTAAAATATTTTAAACAAGTAAAAAATACAAATTTTTCTTTTTATAACATGACCAGGAAGGTTCTTGGGAGTCAGAGGCACGTGGCACATGGTTCATTTGCCACACTGGCCCATACTTTGGGACTCAAAGCCACCATAAGGTAATTTTTCAAAAATTCTAGGTTTACAGAAGAAAATTACAGTGAAAGTTGCATGTTATAAATGTAATTCAAAAAAAGTAATATTTAACAATCAGCAAAACAATTCTCAATTTACAAAGGCACCAGTGCCGCCCACTGCCCGTTTTGTTAGAGTTCACTCATTTCCCCCTAAGCCTTCTGCTCTCATTTATTTATTTTTTGACAGGCAGAGCTAGACAGTGAGAGACAGAAAGAAAGGTCTTCCTTCCGTTGGTTCACCCCCTAAGTGGCTGCTACGGCCGGCGCGCGGTGCCGATCCGAAGGCAGGAGCCAGGTGCTTCCTCCTGGTCTCCCACGTGGGTGCAGGGCCCAAGCACTTGGGCCGTCCTCCACTGCCCTCCTGGGCCACAGCAGAGAGCTGGACTGGAGAGGAGCAGCTGGGACAGAAGCAACGCTCCAACCGGGACTAGAACCCAGGGTGCCAGCACCGCAGGCGGAGGATTAGCCTAGTGAGCTGCGGCGCCGGCCTCTGCTCTCCTTAATAAGAGAACTACAGCACCAAGAAGATGCGATGCCTCTTAGGAACACAGTACCATTTCCACGAGCCTTTTCTGGGAATGAAGTTCATTCCCAACATTGCTGCACACGTGACAAGATGGAATTGCAATTACAGTCTCAGCTCAATGCGGCTGCTAGTGTTTACGTATTCCACAAAATAAACTTATTTTGAATCCATATCATTTTTTTTAAAGATTTATTTGAAAGGCAGAGTTACAGAGTGTGTGTGGGGGAGAGAGAGAGAGAGAGAATCTTCCATCCTCTGGCTTAATCCTTAAATGCCATAACAACTGGGGCTAGGCCAGGCTGAAGCCAGGAGCTTTATCCGGGTCTCCCAGGTGGATGCAAGGGCCCAGAGACTTGGGCCATCTTCCACTGGTTTCCCAGGCACATTAGCAGAGAGCTGGATTTGAAGTGGAGCAGCCAGGACTTGAACTGGCACCTCTATGGGGTGCTGGCACTGCAGGCCGTGGCTTAACCCACTTGCCACAGAGTCGGCCCCTATGTCAGATCTTGTAAATGGTATTTATATACTTCAGAACCAAATGCTTTAATGCAAAAAAGAAAAACCAACCAAATAAATGAAAAATTAAAAATTCCCATATAAAGAAATTCCAGAGAAACAAGTAGCATTTACAAAAGTGCACCTTATCACATAAGTGTTAAGTGTTAATTTTCCTGTGATCAGGAATGAATATCTGAATTGCCCAAGAGCTCACAGACAACGCAAGCAGAACTCTTCACCCATCTCTGGTGCCAAAAGACATTCCCAAGCCTGCCTTCGCCTCCACACACCTCTGAGGCTTTGTTCACACCCCTCCCTCCACCCCCCGGCTCAGCCTCCTCCTGGAGCCCTCAAGCTGTCCCCACACCAGTAACACCGCCTGGTGGGCCTCGCCGTTCATTTACAAGCCTCATCTTCGAAAGCACTGGGCTGCACTCATCTCAGAACGCCTTCAAATCTCTGCTTCAGATTCTGCCCCTCAAACACCAGACGTTTACGCCAACAGCTGCTATCGTGCAGGCCGCCCTCCGGCAGCCGGCACTCCCCTCCCAGCGTGGCTCACTGAAGGAACTGAGCTCAGGGAAGCCCCCGGTTCTCTGTCCTGCCTGCCTAGCTAACCCTGCACTTTCATTGCTCGCCAGAAACTGCCAACATCACTTTAACAAACTATTACACTATCTAACACAACAGCAAAGCTACATTATAGAACAGCGGCCTATTTGTAGTAAGAAAAAAAAAGTGAAATCTAAAAAACATTTGAAATATGAGATTTAAGACTACAGAGAATCTGTAATTGTAAAAGATAGCATTTCAGGGGCCAGCGCTGTGGCATGGCAGGTAAAGCCGCTGCCTGCAGTGCCAGCATCCCATATGGGCACCAGTTCGTGATCTGGCGAATCCAGCTCTCTGCTGTGGCCTGGGAAAGCAGTAGAAGATGGCTCAAGTCCTTGGACCCCTGCACCCATGTGGGAGACCGGGAAGAGATTCCTGGCTTCAGATTGGCATAGCTCCAGCCGTTGTGGCCAATTGGGGAGTGAACCAGTGGATGGAAGACCTCTCTCTCTCTCTCTCTGCCTCTCCTTCTCTATGTAACACTGACTTTCAAGTAAAATAAATAAATCTTAAAAAAAAAAAGATAGCATTTCAACATATGAATGGCATTTCTTAAGAGAGTGTTTCCTAAGGGGGCTACTAGGATTTCCTACTGAAATAAGTGACAAGGGCTGTTTTTCTATAAAGGTGCATAAGTGTTTAAATACTTGAACTCTGTGGCACAGTGGATTAAGCCTCTGCCCGTGATGCCAGCATCCCACATGGGTGCTAATTTCAGTCATGGATGCTCCACTTCTAATCCAGTCCCCTGCTCATGTGCCTAAGAAAGGAGTGGAGGATGGCCCAAGTGAATGGGCCTCTGCACCCACATGGGAAACCAAATGAAGCTCGCTCTCTCCCTCCCTCTTTCTCTGTATCTCTACCTTTCAAACAAATCTCTTCAAAAATTACTAACATCCCTTTTTTCTTATCTGGGAAATAATGATGACCCTAAGAATACACACACACACATATACACACATAATTCATCTACTTGGAAGTCAGAGTTAATTAGGAAGAGGCAGAGAGATCTTCTACCCACTGGTTCACTCCCGAGATGGCTGCAATGGCTGGGGCTGGGCCAGGCAGAAGCCAGGGACTCCATCCGGGTCTCCCATGTGGGTGCAGGTGCTCAAGCCCTTGGGCCACCTTCCACTGCTTTTTCCCAGATGCATCAGCAGGGAGCTGGATCGAAAGCAGAGGAGCCAGGACAGGAACGGGGGCCCATTTGCGATGCCAGCATCACTGGTGGCAGCTTCACCCATTGTGCCACAACGCCAGCACCTCACAAACTTCAGGCGAGCTACACAACCCTCTAGCTTCTGTACTGAAAAGAGCAAAGTCCCACAGTGACACAGTCTGTCATAAACCCGCCCAATGGTGCCCACATTTGGTAATACATTTTTGGACATGAAACAGAATGTGCTGTTACTCTTTTATTAGACAGTCTTTCAACAATGGAAACACCTTCAGCTTTGATTTCAAATTAAGAACACTGGCTGCGGTGACAAACTGAAAGCATGTTTTTAAAAACCAAATTATAGCTCCTGTAACAGTCCCCGGAGACCGCAGAGAACGGCAGGCGCGCGCAAGCTCTACCTTATCTGCCTGTCCTGAGTGAAGGTGGTGACCGTGGCACTCTGGGCGCTGCTCTGCGGCACACTGGATGGGATCTGGACCATGCCGCCGGCCGCAGGCTGAGAGATCACCATGGTGTTGTACAGCGGGGCTGGCAGCGCACTCTGCGTCTGGCTGGGAAGCGATGTCTGCTGACTGTGCCCACTCAGGACACTGGCTTGACTCTGCCAAGAGGGAAGATTTTACAGAGGTGACCTGAGAAAGGCGTCTGGGAAGCGAGCGTCTGCTGTTCCTCACCTAGAGACAGCTGAGGCAGGAGAAACCTCCGCACGGCTGGCGTGCAGTGATCTAGAAGGGGCCGGTCCTGAACGCTTTGTAGAAGGTCAGGCGTGACCCAGGAAAGGAACGTGTGCCTCCTGGGGTGACGTAACGTGTCCCAGAACAATGTCTGTGAAAGGCCTGTGGAGTCCTGGAGCCTGGACTCAGCTCATTACCAACCCTGCCTCCACTAAACCCACTCCCTCACCAGCCCGCTCTGGCACAGGCTGCAGCTGCTTCCTGCTCGGCCTGCCTCTTTAACACAGAAATACTGCACAGGCTACAAGACCCTGCCTGGTCCAAGTGCTCGACTAGATCCTGAAGGGGACTCAAGTTCTTTAAATGTCAAACTATTGAAAATATTTAACACCAACATAACTGCACAAAATAGTTAAATCCCCACTCGCCACACTCCACGTTCTCACAAAGACTACATTTTAAACTGCACTCTTTCACAGGACAGAGCTCTGTTTGCGTTTCAGCGGTGGGCTCTCCCAGCTCACTGCCCTCCCCAGCATTACCTGCACTGAGGTACCCTGCAAAGTCTGCTGCTGCAGCAAGTGCTGAGTTGTGCCCATGTGTCCAGGATTCATTCCACTCTGAAGCTGGTTGGCAGAAACAACCTGGCCTTGCATATTCACAGGGGCCAACTGCTGGATGTTCGAGGAAGTTCCAGAAGAGAGCTGAACAGAACCAAAATTCAATCCAGGGTTTGACTGTTGCAAAAACATCTTAAAAAATAAAGATTATGTTCAAGTGAGCTTTGGATGTTAAAAACAGTAAGATTGTTAAAAGAAACAAAATTGAGCTTCAAATTAAATTTAAAAAGTAACAAGGAGATTTACCACTCTGAATGAAAAATTAGTAATAAGTAATTACTCAATAATGATCGAACTTCACATTCTAACTTTATCAGGTTTCCAATGGTTAGGAAAAGTCTAACTTAGTGTTATTCCGAGGTCTGTGGACTGGCAGCTATGTATCGTCTATGATTTATAACTGATGACATTAGACAACTTTTCACTTAAGAAGTCTCCCTTCAAAGTTCCCATCTGGGAGAGTGGTCTTGTTGATCAGGTGACTAATTTAGATCATACCCATTGGTAAAATGACCACTTATGGTTGATTTATAAACTGTGTATCTAACTGGGCCTCAAGGTTTATGATAAACGTAATTTTTATATCACAGATTTAAACTCTCTAAACTGCTAAAAGAGGACTCCGTCACTCTGGAAAACCAGGGGTGCTGACCAAAAGCCCTTCTGAACGACACATCCATGAGAACTCTAGGTAGAATCAGGCTGAGGAGGCCGCCAGGGGTGCTTACTGAAAGGCAGTGATGAAACGCAGCCCCTGCGTCTCACTTTCAAAGCAAAGTCAACCTTCCTAGGAAACCAAAATGTGAACGGCATGCTCTGTATTCAGACACAGCAGTAACTTGCCTGCAGCCCTTGGCCATGGACCATCTGAAGCTGTTCTTGGATTTTCCTTAGTTCTTCTTGTTGCCGATGAATATTTGCTTCTATTATCCGTGTCCTTTGCTCCAACTGGTCTTTCAGATGCTGCATGGCTCCTAATTGAGCCGAAAACTGAAACTGAAGTGCCATGTATTAAAAAAAAAAAATTTAGAATTACTTCTTAAAGTTCTCAACACGAGGAGTCAGCAGTACATCGCGAGCTAAGAATGTCATGCCAGCCATCAGTGTATGCCTCTTCCTCCTAACCTACCCTCTGTGCTCTGCTTCATGACACCAGAGTGGACCGGAGAGAGTTCTCTTCTGCCTGCAGGCACAAAGGACAGGGCAGGCAAGCAGCGGACGTGCTGGTGGGGAGGGCACAGGGCCGTGCACCCCTGGGCTTGTCCTTACTCTAATGTCAGCAGTGCCAGCAGCCGGCTTCCCAGACAGCTGGACCTCTACCAGTGGGTGGCTTCCTGCTCTGCAGTCCCAGCTGTGGCCCGCAGTGCATGGCTGTGGTTCAAGCCTCAACTGCCCTCAAGAGACCTGATTCATCCTGGCAACAGGAAGACGCACTGAGGAGACTGGGGCCTCTTCCGACCTGGCTGTTCCCTTGAGAACTCTGTCTGACTCACCGTGCCCGTTCTCCCCACAGCTGCTATCCCTGGGCCCTGAGGTCTCCTTCCCTTCTTTCAGGAGTTATGTGTTATCAGCCACAGGGTGGGGACACAAAATCCAAAATACAGAATGCTCCAAAATGATGCTTCTGAGCGACACTGAGGAGGCTTCAATTTTGGACTGTTTCCCATTTCAGATTTTGGGGTCAGGGATGCTTAGCTGGTAAAACCTATGCAGATATTCCAAAATCTGAAAAATCCCAAACCCCAAAATACTTCTGGTCCCAAACATTTCAGGTAAGTATCCAACCTGTACTGATTCTTGTGTGTTATTCCCACCCAGCCTCCCGTTATGCTCAACTTCGGACGGGATCCTGACACCGCACAGTGCGCAGGTGAGGACCTGCACTCCCCTACCCACTTCAGCAAGTTCTTCAACTTTTTATCTCTAGTTCCACCCGTAACAAATCAAAAAGGAGCCTGCACTTGGACTGTTCATAACAACTCCGTCACCTCCAGAAGGTCCTTCATGCACACAGCTACAGAACTACCCAGAGTTACAAAAATCTGACATATAACCAACGGTAATATTTTTAAATGAAACTGTCTTCAGACAAGTATAAAACACAGGCTTTTAGTGACTATGCAATTCCAGGTGAAGGAATGTACACACAGGAATGAAAACCTTCTGCTAGAACACTCACAGGGTTTTCAAACTCACTTACTTCTCATTGTGGCATCCGAGTCATAGGAAGCTCCTGCTGTCTACCACTTGTAACTGAACCTCATCTGGTGGTCATTTAATTATCTCCATAAATACTAAGTACCTGACACAATATAACAGCAGGAAGAGTTTCATTTCATTGGAAATCTATCTTCAGTCTCCTACAATGAACTTAGTGTAAAAGTGAGAAATGCCCCCAAAAGCTTTTTAATTAAATCTCTCTTCAAAATTTTATATTAAAGATATCAAATGCTACTTTTCAAAGTATACAACTGACTGCTGACACTAACAATCACTATACGTAATATTTTGAGAAGATTTTAAAGTTAATATCTTAGCTCCTCTTATCTTTAAATACCAATCAAAATATCTTCTTTACGTCACATAAAAATATTTTATTTGTATCCTTGTGTAAATATTATATTGTCTTCATTTAAAAGATTTCTTATTAAGTGCAAATAAGAAAACAGAAACAAATACAAAAGACAAGATACTAGAAATAAAACCACAGAACTAGAGGCAAACTGTTTGGCTTTATTAGTGAATGAAATGTGAGATCTGGATGCTTACCAGCATTTTTGACATAGCACATATTATTTATTTCATGAAAATATCCCTATAAAATTGTAGGAAATGCTTATTCAGTATCCTGAGATTAAACAATAAAACCAAGAGTATGTATGTCTCAATATTTACATAAAAGTTCTATTAATTCACTTCAAAATAATTGGGTTTTGAGGACTCAAAACTGATTAAAACTGTTGCAACTAAATACAGTATTTAATAACAGTGCTGGGGCCGGCGCTGTGGGGTAGCAGATAAAGCCACTGCCTGCGGTGCTGGCATCCTATATGGGCACTGGTTTTGAGTCCTGGCTACTCCTCTTCCGATCCAGCTCTCTGCTATGACCTGGGAAAGCAGTGAAGATGGCCCAAGCCCTTGGGCCCCTGCATCCACTTGGGAGACCCAGAGGAAGCTCCTGGCTTCAGATTGGCCCAGCTCTGGCGGTTGTGGCTAAGTGGGGAGTGAACTAGCGGATGGAAGACGACACCTCCCTCCCTCCCTCCCTCTCTCTCTCTCTCCTTTTCCTTCTCTAACTCTTTCAAATAAATAAATAAATCTTAAAAAAAAATGCTGTTATAGACTTCACATCATATTGTGTTGCTGAAAGTCTAGATTATAGAGCTCAGTGAACTCACAGGATTGCCAATACTTCTGTGCATGGATCATGTTATCGCACAGTAATAATGTAAATTTAATAACTATAATTTTTAAAATGCTCTTTTTATAAATTATCAATTACCATTAATTGAAATCAAGAGACTGCTAAGTCGAGCTATCCTTAATGCTAATCAGTCTATACTACCCACGTGGTATCTTTAAAGTGTTTGAAGAATCACAAATTGAGAAGTTACGATCAAAAGCAGCATATTGGGGCCTTTTGAAATATTCTTTTGTCTTGCTAATTTTTCTATCTGAGCCTCTCCCAGGCCACAGGCCAGGCAACATACATCTTCCTTGACTTCTTCGGGCTCTGTTAAGGGTCCATGCATTGTGCTCCAGTGTCAGCCTATATGCCTTGAGCACACAAACCACGTAAGAAGACCTGCAGCTATCGGTCACACTCTGGAAGGAACAGCCTCTCAGTACAGATATAATTTTGTTGCTGGCGCCTGTGACACCTGTGACACCTGTGACACCTGTCACACAAAAGGAACTCAGTAAGTACCTATACATGAGTTAGTGAATACAGGAATAAAGCCACGTAATTCCGGGGCCGGCGCTGTGGTGTAGTAGGTTAATCCTCCACCTGTGGCACTGGTATCCCATATGGGCACCGGTTCTAGTCCCAGCTGCTCCTCCTCCTATCCAGCTCTCTGTTATGGCCTGGGAAAGCAGTAGAAGATGGCCCAAGTCCTTGGGCCCCTGCACCCACATGGGAGACCCAGAAGAGGCTCCTGGCTTCGAAATGGCACAGCTCCAGCCATGGCGGCCATCTGGGGAGTGAACCAACGGAAGAAAGACCTCTCTCTATATCTCTCCCTCTCCCTCCCTGTCTGTAACTCTACCTCTCAAATAAATAAAATCTTAAAAAAAAAACAAAAAAACAAAAAAACAAACAAAAAAAAAACCAAAAACCTGTGCTATGGCACAGTAAGCAGGACAGTCTTTGTTGTCATGCACAACCCTGACCCCTGCCCACATAAGGTCCGGGTGCCACACAACTATTACAGTCAAAAACGTCCCCAGCTGAGAGTCACTACATCTACAACTAAGTATTTTTAAAATTATTATTAGCTTAAAAGCAAAGTTATTCCTTTTAATTACTCAATAAACAAAGACAGATACCTGGGACATGCTTTGTGGAATCGGTAAATTTACAGGCTGAGACATCACTGGCTGTGTTAATGACGCACCAACAGACTGAGAATTTATGGACTAGAAGGAAAACAGAAAACAACGCTGAAGTGATGCTTATTCTACACACGTGCGCTTCCACTGGAAATACAAAATGACATGTTTGTCCCTGGGCGTGCAGCGTGCCTCAGTCTTCTGTCAGCAGAGCACAGGTGAGGAAGGCCTGTCACCTCCCAAGGCACCTGCTATGGCACCTTTCATGAGCTTCCGAAAAATGCAGCTAGACTTAACTAAGGGGACTGGTATCTGAACTCAGAATAAAACGGCTCTCAGTTACTGTCTTTAAAAAAAACAAACAAAAAAACAAACCAAGGTTTTTATCTGAAGATGTGCATGACAATCTGTTCTCTCTCTCTCTCTCTCTCTCTCTCTCTCTCTCTCACACACACACACACACACACACACACACACACACACACACCTTGAATGACCTATCAACAACTACGTAGATTTTCATGGAAGGGGATGAAATCATGACTTCCTCTCGGACGGCCTCTGCGCAGAGCGCTCCCTGAGCTCACCTGGCTGCCGAACGATGGCCTCCTCTGCGCCGTCTTCTCGTGGATGGGCAAGCGCTGCCGGGGAGGAGTGCTGGCATCTGCTGGCATCTTTGTTGGGGTTGCTAAAATCAGTCAGCAAAGACAGAATGACAGTAGGACTGGATCAAGGTTGATCTCAAAATGTATTTCAGGCCGGCGCCGTGGCTCAACAGGCTAATCCTCCGCCTTGCGGCACCGGCACACCGGGTTCTAGTCCCGGTCGGGGCGCCGGATTCTGTCCCGGTTGCCCCTCTTCCAGGCCAGCCCTCTGCTGTGGCCCGGGAGTGCAGTGGAGGATGGCCCGAGTGCTTGGGCCCTGCACCCCATGGGAGACCAGGAGAAGCACCTAGCACCTGGCTCCTGCCATCGGATGAGCGCGGTGCGCCGGCCGCAGCGCGCAGTCCGCGGCAGCCATTGGAGGGTGAACCAACGGCAAAGGAAGACCTTTCTCTCTGTCTCTCTCTCTCACTGTCCACTCTGCCTGTCAAAAAATTAAAAAAAAAAATGTATTTCAGGGAATAAAAATGGTTTCTGAGTTATTTTTCTAAATCACTCACAAACTCCATGACAATTCACTGTAATTCTATCTTTTTGGCTTTTCAAGGACAAAGAAAATATCTGAATGGGAAAACTTTAAATGTAAAAATAGTTGCTATAGATGCCAGCTCTGTGGCATAGCAGTTAAAGCCACCACCTGCAGTGCTGGCATCCTATATGGGTGCTGGTTCGAGTCCCCGCTGCTCTTCTTCTGATCCTGCTCCCTATTAATAGACCTTCCCTTGTACCCACGAAGGAGACCAGGAAGAAGCTCCTGGCTCCTGGCTTTGGATCAGCCCAGCTCTGGCCGTTGTAGCCATTTGGGGAGTGAACCAGCAGATGGAAGACCTCTCTGCCTCTTTCTCTCTCTCTGCATCTCTGTAACTCTGCCTTTCAAACAAATAAATAAACAAATGTTAAAAACAAGTAGAACAGCAAATTAAGGAAAAAAATAGTTGCTACAGTCATCCCTTAGCACTGTCAGAGAATCAGCTCTGGAACCCAAGGGGCTCCCCTCCCTCCCGTGACATGGTGTGTTTGTGCAGTACCTGTGCACATCCTCCCGTGTACCCTGCAAATCACCTCCAGATTACTTCTAATAGCTAAGACAATGCAAATGCTGTGTGGAAAGTGTTCCTTATTATTTAAGGAATAACAAGGTAAAACATATGTATATGTTCAGTATAGCCTCATCTTTTTCCCCATTCTGATCCAAGGTTGGCTGACTCCACCAACCAGATGCAGAACCTGCAGACAGGAGGGTCGATGGCAATTTAATGTCTTACCTACATAAAGACAAGATACTAAAGACAGTTTCAAAAAGGTTTACTTTAAAAAGCAAACACAGGCCAGCGCCATGTCTCATTAGGATAATCCTCTGCCTTGCGGCCCTGGCACACCGGGTTCTAGTCCCGGTCGGGGCGCCGGATTCTGTCCTGGTTGCCCCTCTTCCAGGCCAGCTCTCTGCTGTGGCCAGGGAGTGCAGTGGAGGATGGCCCAAGTCCTTGGGCCCTGCACCCCATGGGAGACCAGGAGAAGCACCTGGCTCCTGCCATCGGATCAGTGCAGTGCGCCGGCTGCAGCGGCCATTGGAGGGTGAACAATAGCAAAGGAAGACCTTTCTCTCAGTCTGTCTCTCTCTCTCACTGTCCACTCTGCCTGTCAAAAAGAAAAAAAAAGCAAACACAGTGGGCCAGCAATGTAGTGTAGTAGGCACCAGCATCCCATGTGGGTGCTGGTTTGTGTCTCCACTGCTCCACTTCCAATCCAGCTCCCTGCTAACGCACCTAGGAATCCCAATGGGCCTGGTAATGCCCCTGCACTCGCATGGGAGACCTGGAAGAAGCTCCTGGCTCCTGGATTCCGATAGGCCCAGCTCTGGTTGTTGAGGCCATTCGGAGGGTGAACCAGCAGATGGAGGACCTTTCTCTTTCCCTCTCTCTGTAACTCTATCAATAAATAAGTAAAATAAAAAAAAAAAGAAAAGAAAAGAAAAGCAAACAGCATGCACACTGGCTCTATAAAACAGTTCTGCTTTCTCTTTGAGGGACAATACAACTCAATAGCAGCATGTCCCACTTATAGGCCTGACAGGGCACTCAAGCCTGACTGTGTCACAGGTGAGCAACGTCCTCCTTACTCACTGGAAAGCTGAACATATTTCACAACTATAAAAACTGCAATTTTCGAAGCATTTGCAGTAAGGCGCTGACAGCAGAAACAAGCAGCGCAGCGGCGCTCTCCTGTCTGAGGTCTGCCTGCAGCACGTACTCACAGGAAGGGTCTGAGACCGCCGTGTGAGATGACTTTCTGGAGCTCCGGGAGGAAGCAGAAGGGGTTGGGCTGTGATCAAACCTCTCCAGTGCTTCTTTGAGGCTGACTGTGTTTATCCGATTATCAGAACCAGAGTCTTGGCTCTAAGGAGACAGTATAATAAATGGTTTTTGTGATTCTGTGCAGAGATCTTAAATTAGAAATACTGCTTTGTAATTGAAAAAGAAAAATTTACTTTTTATACACAGTTAGGTAAAAGGATCTATGTATGTATTAGGTAAGGGCAAAGTTTTGGGTTCATTCACCATTAACAAAGCAAAAAAAAGAAGCTGGGCTCTGCCTTCCACCACATATAAAAGGCCTACACATAACAGCCCAAACCGTGAACTGTTAGAAGAGAACAGAGGAGGAAAGCATGAAGACACTGGATTTGCCCAAACACGACTTCATCACAATTAAGAATGCTGTGTCTTAAAGGACCCCATCAACAAAAGAAAAAGGCAAACCAAAGGGTGGGAAGAGATTATTTACAAATCATGTATCTGATAACAAGTTAATATCCAAGACACATAAAGAATTTATACAACAATGAAGCACAAAACAAAACCCAGTTCAATACTGAACAAAGGGCACAACAAACATTTTTCTGATGAAGACACACAAATAGCCAACAGCACACAAAAACTTGCTCAGCCTCACTAATTACCAGGGGAGCACATCTCAAAACCACAATGATACACACCGCCTCACGTTCATTCTGATGACTGTTATCAAGCAACAGAAAATAGCCAGTGTTGGCAGGGACGTGGAGAAACTGCAACTCTGATGCACCGGTGGTGCAGAATGTGAGAATGGCATAGACACTACGGAAACAGCATGGCAGCTTCTCAAAAAATGAAACAAAGATTATCATATGACCAGCAAATCTACTTCTGAATGTACACAAAATACGTGAAGGCAGGACTCAAACAGATGCCGTACACAATGTTCATAGTAGCATCACTCACAGCAGTCAAAGGCAAAAGCCACAGGAGTGCTCACTGCCAGGTGAACAGATAAGCCAAATGTGCACACATCTGCCAGGGAAGATCACTGTGCCTTAAGAAAGCAAACAGGCCGGCGCCGTGGCTCAACAGGCTAATCCTCCGCCTTGCGGCGCCGGCACACCGGGTTCTAGTCCCGGTCGGGGCGCCGGATTCTGTCCCGGTTGCCCCTCCTGCAGGCCAGCTCTCTGCTGTGGCCCGGGAATGCAGTGGAGGATGGCCCAGGTGCTTGGGCCCTGCACCCCATGGGAGACCAGGAAAAGCACCTGGCTCCTGCCATCGGACGAGCGCGGTGCACCGGCCGTGGCGGCCATTGGAGGGTGAACCAACGGAAAAGGAAGACCTTTCTCTCTGTCTCTCTCTCTCACTGTCCACTCTGCCTGTCAAAAATATAAAAAAAAAAAAAAAGAAAAAATTAAAAAAAAACAAAAAAGGAAGCCAAAGCAGTCCTGACCTCTGCTACGACATGGGCGTTCCCTGAGAACGCGGGGCTGAGTGACGTCAGTCACAGAGGACAATCCTGCACGATTCCACTTCCGTGAGGCGTTCCCTGAGAACGCGGGGCTGAGTGACGTCAGTCACAGAGGACAATCCTGCACGATTCCACTTCCGTGAGGCGTTCCCTGAGAACGCGGGGCTGAGTGACGTCAGTCACAGAGGACAATCCTACACGATTCCACTTCTGTGAGGCGTTCCCTGAGAACGCGGGGCTGAGTGACGTCAGTCACAGGACAATCCTGCACGATTCCACTTCCGTGAGGCGTTCCCTGAGAACGCGGGGCTGAGTGACGTCAGTCACAGGACAATCCTGCACGATTCCACTTCCGTGAGGCGTTCCCTGAGAACGCGGGGCTGAGTGACGTCAGTCACAGGACAATCCTGCACGATTCCACTTCCGTGAGGCGTTCCCTGAGAACGCGGGGCTGAGTGACGTCAGTCACAGAGGACAATCCTGCACGATTCCACTTCCGTGAGGCGTTCCCTGAGAACGCGGGGCTGAGTGACGTCAGTCACAGGACAATCCTGCACGATTCCACTTCCGTGAGGCGTTCCCTGAGAACGCGGGGCTGAGTGACGTCAGTCACAGAGGACAATCCTGCACGATTCCACTTCCGTGAGGCGTTCCCTGAGAACGCGGGGCTGAGTGACGTCAGTCACAGAGGACAATCCTGCACGATTCCACTTCCGTGAGGCGTTCCCTGAGAACGCGGGGCTGAGTGACGTCAGTCACAGGACAATCCTGCACGATTCCACTTCCGTGAGGCGTTCCCTGAGAACGCGGGGCTGAGTGACGTCAGTCACAGGACAATCCTGCACGATTCCACTTCCGTGAGGCGTTCCCTGAGAACGCGGGGCTGAGTGACGTCAGTCACAGAGGACAATCCTGCACGATTCCACTTCCGTGAGGCGTTCCCTGAGAACGCGGGGCTGAGTGACGTCAGTCACAGAGGACAATCCTGCACGATTCCACTTCCGTGAGGCGTTCCCTGAGAACGCGGGGCTGAGTGACGTCAGTCACAGAGGACAATCCTGCACGATTCCACTTCCGTGAGGCGTTCCCTGAGAACGCGGGGCTGAGTGACGTCAGTCACAGAGGACAATCCTGCACGATTCCACTTCCGTGAGGCGTTCCCTGAGAACGCGGGGCTGAGTGACGTCAGTCACAGAGGACAATCCTGCACGATTCCACTTCCGTGAGGCGTTCCCTGAGAACGCGGGGCTGAGTGACGTCAGTCACAGGACAATCCTGCACGATTCCACTTCTGTGAGGCACTCAGAGGAGTTAAACTCCTAGGCACAGAGTAGAATGATTGGCAGGGGTTAGGGGAAGAGGAGTGGCAAGTTGTTAATGGGCATGGCATCTGGGAAAATGAGAAAGTTCTGGACGTGGGTGGTGATGACACAGCTGTCCAACAGCGTGAATGCTGGGGCCAGCACTGTGGAGTAGAAGGCCAAGCCTCCGCCTGCAGTGCCCGCATCTCATATGAGCACCAGTTTATTTCTTGGATGCTCCATTTCTGATTCAGCTCTCTACTGGTGTGCCTGAGAAAGCAGCAGAGGATGGCCCAAGTGCTTGGGGCCCTGCACCTGTGTGGGAGACCCAGAAGCTCCTGGCTCTTGGCTCCAGCCAGCCTAGCTCCAGCTGTTGTGACCATCTGGGGAGTGAACCAATGGATTCTCTCTCTCCATCTCTGCCTTCACATAATAAATGTTTTTTAAAAAAAGGAGTGTGAATGCTACTTAATAACACTGACCTGTACCCTTAAAAACTGCTAAAACCTAACTTGTGTACTTTATAAAAGTAAAAAAAACAATAAAGTTGATACCTTAATTTATACACAAAGTAGTGTAACCATCTTTGAAATTTGGCATCGCTGCCTCTCAGCTAGTCTCCAACAACCTTTCCCTTAACCTCTCTCAGTCATTTGATCTCTGCACCAGTTCTAACGGTACAAATTAAAATGCTGCCTTACACAACTGCTTTCCCATCTGTCTCATGTACTTGCTCAAGGATTCCCTTGGAAGCCATGCCAGCTAACCTAAAATGCTCCTCAACCTCACCCAAGCACCCGGCACTAGGCAGCAGTACTGTGAAGTGATTCTGGTGGGCTCGCCTTCCTACTCTTGCCAACTACTCCACATCATTCCCATCATTGTGAAACCTGCCTCCCACTCTCATCTAATGGCTTTGCCTTATAAGAACACCTACTTTGCCACCATGAAATACATAATCCTGCCACTATTGTAACTTGTATTCTATTTTTTGTTTGTTTGTTTATTTATTTATTTTTATTTATTTGACAGAGTTATAGACAGTGAGAGAGAAAGATCTTCTTTCTGTTGGTTCACTCCCCAGATGGCTGCTAAGGACAGCGCTACGCTGATCCAAAGCCAGGAGCCAGGTGCTTCCTCCTGGTCTCCCATGCGGGTGCAGGGCCCAAGCACTTGGGCCATCCTTCACTGCCCTCCGGGGCCACAGCAGAGAGCTGGACTGGAAGAGGATCAACCGGGACAAGAACCAGCGCCCACATGGGATGCCGGTGCCGCAGGCGGAGGATTAATCCAGTGAGCCAAGGCGCCGGCTATTCTAACACAGCCATCCTTCTATGCTCCACATTGTAACAGAGCTGAGTGTCCTATCAAACGTTCTCCACATGCAGCAGTGACTAAGAAACGGCCTCTCTTCTCGCTGTAGGGAAGCCACAGAAACGGGCTTATATGCACCCCAACAGATGTATATATTCACGTATATACGTACATGCACGTGAGCAATAGGATCACTACCTGTGCTTTCCAGGGAAAAAGGGGGTGGCAGGACTCAGCGCCTCAATCTCCACTCTACTGCCACTTTCCGTTCTGTCTCTACCTCCCACTGCCTCCCAGCTTCTGAAACCCTTCTGTCTTCGGGAGTCCAGAATCAACAAAACGCTCCATCTTCTTAACCTCAATCCTGCGGGCTCCACTGGCCTGCTCCAAGGAACCTCAGGTCTCGCCAGCCCCGTCCTCCTGCACGGCGCTTTGGTAGTGGCTGTTTTCTCTCTCACGACCCTCAGATCAGAGGTTGGAGGTGGAACACGAATCCTCCAATTGGTGTTTCCAGACCGTACTCCCTCCCTGCCCCCCCGCCCCCCCCCGAACTCACGGCTCTCAGGCTTTCCTTCTCCGCCCCAAAACCCACTGTGCCGTTACAGGCATGTAGACCTGACCCTGAGCTCATTCCCATGGAGCACCTGAAGTAAAGCACGCCCCTGGCTCAGTGTCCCCTCATCAATTCTTCAACACCAGGTTAGATACTGTCACATATTCAAAACGAGGACCCCCTTCCCTTGAAGTCACCTCCCTCCAGAGATGTCAACTTCCACTCGTCCTTTTCATCAAACTCTGCACTCTGCTATCACTGGTATGAATAAGCTTTCCATAATCTCCGTTTCAAACTTTCCCTGCTTTGACCACCATTCCCTATTCATTAACTTTAGTATTCCAACTCGAATCATCTTTAGTCCTAACCTATAATACATTTATTTTGCCACATTTTCACAAGCAGACTCTTTCCCCTCTCCATCCAGCTTAAACTCGTGGTCCATTACTATTACAGAAGCTCCTTAGCATTATCTTCAACTCTCTGGCTCCTACCTCCTGTCATCACACTCCCCTGGTAAAATCCCAGTGCCGATTTTAAATCCAATTTTTTACCCATCCCATGCCTGCTTCTACGTGGCTGAATATGACTGAGGAAAAAAACACGGTGACTTGATCCCACTTGAAATCAATGACTGAACACCCTGAATGGGCTCTTATCTGCCTACCAGACTCTAATTGCCTAGAACATTGACTTTCCTCTTCCACAAAACCGTTTAACACTTTTTCCTCTCCTAGCCTGACTCCTGCTGGTAACTTTGGTTCCTATTTCACTGAGAATACTGCTACAAGTCCACACACCGTACCTTCCTACTCATCCATCCACCGACCAACCAAACAACTGACCAACTGACATACCAACCCACCAGCATCTGTACCCCAACCTTCTGCATGTTGTAATCAGATATCAGCTAACTTTCCTGTAGAGATAAGAGTCAGTATTTCAGGCTCTGTGGGACAGATCATCTCTGTCACCACTATTCAGCTCTGCTGTTCAGCAGGGAAGCAGCTGCAGACAGTACACAACAGCTGAGGTGGTTTTGTCATTCATCAACACTGGAGTCTGAATCTGCTATATTTTCCATGTGTCATAAAATATTACTCTTTTGATTTTTCTAACCACTTACACATGTAAAAAACATCTGCAGTTTCTGGACACTACAAGGCTAGTGAGAGGGCCAGACAGATGTGGCCTATAGGTCAGTTTGCCACCTCTGCCGCTGCTGAGTAATTGGTCCCTTCAGCTAAAGCAATCCTCTACTGGTGGGCCAAGCCTCATCTTGAGTCTCCTACTCAACAACTCTAGCACTTCTCTCCGCCAATGTCCCCTTATCAACCAGCTTCTCTTGCTGCATCACTCTCATCAGTACCTATATATGCTATTCTTTCTTTATTTTAAAAAGCAAAAATTTCCTTTAAGCCTGACTCCCTTCCTACACTGACCCATTTTCTCTTCTGTAGCAAAACCCTTTTCTACTCACTGTCTCTCACTCCTTTTCCTAGAAAATCTTCTTTAAACCCACTTTAGTTATGCTCTCCTCTAGGCTACTACTGCACCAGATCCGAGGCAGCTGATGGCTCGCTCCTCGGCGACACACTCCTGCCTTCTGGCTCTGCTGCTGTCTCGCCAGCTCCTCCTGACTCCTCTGAGGCTGGTCCTTCCTTGCCTCCCTCACCTCTCAAGGCCCCAGTGCCCCAAGGCGTGGTCCTTGCTCATCTTCTCTTCCGTCTACAGCCCCTTTCCCTGGGACATGATCAAAATGCACGACTTAAGAAAACTATCCACACATAAATTTCTGCAGACTAGCTCGGAGCCCTTCCCTAAGCTCCGTGCGGGTCACGGTGGTAGCGGTAAATACAGGGAGAAAGTAGACAGAGTTGGAGCACTGTTAGGAAGGCTAACTGTATTTACTAGGACTGGGAAAAAGAAGAAGCAAGGAAGAAAATCTCCATGTTACTCTTATTTCTATAATGGCCCCCATCAAAGAACCCTAGGCATAAGCACTACCCACTCTCAGAAAGGAAACAATGTGTTTTACTCTTGCACCCAGGCTCTCTGGGAACTTTCTGCCATGTGGCATCCAAAGCAGAGGGTCCAGCTACATTCCGTCTGAGCCACCTAAACTGAGATGAAAGGTGTGCTGTTCTAGTCACTAGGTGTTGGAGTAATCTGTTATACAGCAATAGATAACTGAGACACTATACTTCTACCTGACAACTACGGAAGTTGTCAGAGTTCTAATTCTGACTTTAATTTCCCAGTTATGTGTCTTCAGGAGAGGTTCCCCACACACCTTGAAACCTCAGTTTCAGTGTTCTCAAAGAAAAGATAGTGGGGCCAGAGCAGTGGTGCAGCAGGTTAAGCCTCTGTCTACAGCGCTGGCATCCCATATGGGCACTGGTTTGAGACCTGGCTGCTCCACTTCCAATCCAGCTCCCTGCTAATGGCTTGGGAAAGCGCAGAAGACGGTCAAGTGCTTGGGCCCCTGGCACCTGTGTGGGAGACCAGGCAGAAACTTCTGGCTCCTGGCTTCAGATCGGCCGAGCTCCATTTGGGGAATGAACCAGACCATGGAAGACCTCTCTCTCTCTTTCCCTCTTTCTCTTTGTAACTCTGCCTCTCAAATAAACAAAGCTTTACCAAAAAAAAAAAAAAAAAAAAAGGAGAGCGAGAGAGAGCGAGCACCTACCAGATACAAATGTCTAAGGAGTAAATCATATTTCTTAATTTATATAAAGAATCCAACCAGAGCATAGCACATCATAGTTAATAAGCTGTTAGTTTTCTTTTTAAGATCAAATACAGGGGTCAGCACTGTGGCATAGCAGGTAAAGCCGCAGCCTGCAGTGCCGGCATCCCATATGGGCACCGGTTCGAGTCCTGGCTGCTCCACTTCAAATCCAGCTCTCTGCTATGGCCTAAAAGAAGCAGTGGAAAATGGCCCAGGTCCTTGGGCCCCTGTACCCATGTGGGGGACCCAGAAGAAGCTCCTGGCTCCTGGCTTCGGATCGGCGCAGCTCCGGACATTGCGGCTAATTGGAGAGTGAACCAGCGATGGAAGACTCTTTCTCTCTGCCTTTCCTTCTCTGTGTAACTCTGACTTTCAAATAAATAAATAAGTCTTGAAAAAAAAAGATCAAATACAACAAGGGAGTCTTCACAAAGTTCATGGAAAATGTGTATTATGAAAAATACTTTAAGGATTTAAAAATTTTCTTGCACCAAAATAAACAATCTTTTAATTCCATTTTCCATATTTCTTAAAAGATTTAATTTATTTATTTGAAAGGTAGAGTTACAGAGAGAGATCTTCCATCCAGTGGTTTACTCCCCACATGGCCACAGAGGCTAGTACTGGGCCAGACTGAAGCCAGGAGCCAGGAGCTTCTTCCAGGTCTCCCACATGGGTGCAGAGGCCTAAGCATTTGAGCCATCTTCCAATGCTTTCCCAGGTGCGTTAGAAAGGAGCTAGATTGGAAGTGGAGCAGCCGGGACTCAAACATACACCCACATGGGAGTCTAGCATTACATGAGGTGGCTTTACCAGCTATATCATAACACTGGTCCTCATTTTCCACACATTTTTTGAAGTCTCCTTATATGTTTGTCAGACACCCAATTATTGCTAAACATCAGCATCTTCATTTGTTTAAATATTTATAAAATATTACATTAAAAATAAAATAATCATATCCCTGTCACAAATGAGAAGATGAAATATTTGAAAACTAATTTCCTTATCAAGTCTCATCTTTCATTGGAAAGAAAATTAAATCATTTTCTGAAAGCTGTAAAACATACTTTGTCAGCAGCTGTCTCCGGGAGAGATTCTTCAATGCCAAGTTCTCGTCGTCTTTCAGCCCTAACTTCTGCATAACTACAAATGGGAAAAATTTACATTTTAGTGTTTGGTCATTCATTCAAAATACCACAGAGCTGTCAACCATCTAGTGCTCGTCATGTGTCTCACCTGCTCATCTCTAACTCTAGACCATTTTCCATATGCTACACAAATCCAAACGATACCCACAGTGCAGTGTCCCAAGTCCAGCTGTGTTTTCCCAGCTACCCCAGGCCTGATGTGCTACTGTAACGATGCACAGCCACACAGTAACTAAGAGGATCTAATCAGATCCTGATCTGCTCCAGTTTTTCCTCTACATGATTTGCTTGGGAACATAAAGGACAGTTACAACTTCTGCTGTAATGCACAAAATTTATGTCAAACATATGTCTCCATAACGCCTATTTCTATAGAATGCCTATAAAAATTTAACAGTATACCAAAAGGATGTACTGAACTTTGCAGAAGATCACTTTGTAGTTCACTAATAAGTCATGCATAAAATTACACTGCTCAAATCATTATAAGATGTTACTAGAATTCAGAAATTCTCTAAAAGAACTACTACCTTACTACAGTGTGCGTACAAACAATAAACTCCGGTCTTGAATTCCACTGATGGTAGGTGATATAATAATGAGTCTGAAGCCAGATCCACTGCTGCCCTTTGGTCAGGAACCTGTAGTAACATGATTTGCCTTTCCCATACTGCATTACTAAAATGAAAAGGGAAAAGTTTTTTTTATTTCATCCGTATTATTAGTTATATAGAACCTATTCTTAACCAAAAGCTAACATTCATATCTACATGTAAATCTAAATACACAATTTTTTTCTGGATTTTCAAAAACATGCCCATTAGTTATAAGAAAATGCTATTCCTCAGAGATACCTCAAGGTTCCAAGCAGGTGTCAGTTCCCTCACACAGCCTAACTTGCAGTCAGTTTTGCTGATCTTACACACTTTTTAAAGTAGACAACGAACTTGCAAATACTCAGTTCACACTGTGGACTTCCTAATGACAGACTGACAGTAACAGCAATAAGAACCACATCTGAGTTCCCATCAGCCCACAGATTCTCTGGCAGGTACAGTCATCTTTGAGACATTTAATTGTAAACCTTGGGGCTGGCCCTGTGGCGCAGCGGGCTAAGCCTCTGTCTGCAGTGCTGGCACACCATAAGAGTACTAGGTTTGTGTCCCGACTGCTCCTCCTCTGATCCAGCTCTCTGATGAGAAAGCTTGGGCCCCCACACTGTGGGGGACCCAGAAGAAGCTCCTGGTTCCTAGCTTTGGATTGGCCCAGTGCTCTGGTCACTGCAGCCATTTGGGGAGTGAACCAGAGGGCAGAAGACCTTTCTATCTGTAACTCTACCTCTAAAATAAATTTTAAATTTTAAAAATATTTGTTCAAACCTTAACCAAAATCAGAATAACTTCACTGTTTCAAGGAACTGCTAAGTACAGCATTTTGCAAAATATGCTCTGTAAATTTTATGTTCTTAACCAAAAAAATAGGCTAATGATTAAATTTGGGAATTTTTTTGATAAATAGTTTCTTCAATTTCTCAAAACTCCAGTGAAGGTATTCTTGGAAAGGGAGTATGAAGTTTTCCCCAGTATTCCTTAACTATAAAATCCTTTTTTTAACAGACTGGCATTCAATGTAGCAAATCTAACTAAATGCTGGACAGGATCGATAGATCACTCATTCTCTCTCTCAGAAACCAAAGTCTACAATACAAAATCGCTTCTCCAAAGTCACCCAGTTAGTTAACAGAAGTGCCAGGTCTTTCCCACTTCATCAGGTGCGTGGTCACCACACAACAGAATGAATGTTTTCTTTTGTGTCGAAAGGACTTTACTCTGATAATTTCCAGTTGATGCTATCACATGTAGCAAAGTTTCTTTTCATACAGAGTTTAAGTCATCAGAGCATGTAAAGTATCTAGGCAAGCTTTACAGCACACCCAAGAGGGCAGACAGAGAGAGAAGGCAGAGAAGCAAGTCAGACCCATCCTTAACACAAGTCTCCGAAACAAAGAAGGAAGAACACGCGGTGAGGGGCAGGCTGCACTCTGCTGTCACTCACAGGCTGAGCCCGAGTCAGTTCCTCAGCCCTCCGTGACTCAATTTACTCCTGGCGAGAATGCCAGTGCCTGCTCTGACTACAGTGACAATAAATGTGTGCGTTCAGGGCGGCACTGGCACCGTGCGCAGCCACACTCCTGCTGCCGGCAGCAACAGCAGCACAGGTGTGAGCTGAGTGCCCAAGGTGAGCTTTCTCCAACAGACTCCCAATACTAGGACCATTTTCAAAGGAATCTGCTTCTCTTACTCCAGGTGCACAGTTTACACAATTCAGAACAAGATGTTTTGGAACAAGACTTATTATAGTGAACTGAAATGTAAAACTGGAACAAGTTTGCTTTAACTTCATGACTCCTATTCAATTTGTTACACATAACAAGCAAAACTTCCTAGTATATTTCAAAAATACAAAAATGGTTTTAACTCTGCATTTTATCTCTTCCCACTAACAGGACAGGATTTCTGTTTACATAATTTAAAAAGTAAATGCCAGAAGTATTAAAATCTACTTACAGTGCTCATGACATTTTGCCAAGTTTTCTAGGTCATCCACATGATAGTAATCATAGCCTGATGTTCCCAAAACTTCAAATGGCAAATATCCTATTATGGGTGGTGCCCTAAGTTACATATAAAACAATTGATATTAAAATTCTTTCCATAATAAGAAATATTCCAACTAGAAATGAATTTGAAGTGGCTTTATTTTTTTCCCCAAAGTTCCAGATTAGAAAAAAAATTGTCCTTAAAATCCATTAATTTCAAGAATTATTTGACTGTTAATTTTTTACAAAATTTAAAAATGGAGTTACCTGTGATCCAGAAACAGAAACTTCCATTCTAAACTATGCCTAGATGTAAATTCTTCATTGGGTTCTTCAACAGTACACATTTCCTACAAATAAATTATTAAAATTTAGAAATGCTTTCTTGTGTCCTTATAAGAATCCTACACATTATCAAACATAAAAATCATTATTAGGTAACTTTTCCCTGCACAAATTTTTTACACATTTTAATGATCTATTATCTATGTCAACAGACACAGGCTTCCGAATGAGTAGTTTTCACTCTACATATTTTCCATAGACACACACACCTATAAACCCTAATTCTGAATTCACAGCTCTCTCCTGAATTACTGTCCTGTATTTTGAAACTATCTGAATGCTCCCACACATCTCAAACTCAACAAGTTTTAAGAAGAACGAATTGTCTTACTCCTCCTAACACACTTTTCCATCTTATTACAGGGCACATACCTGTGTGGTGACAGAGTCCAGAACCGGACAGTCACACACACTCTTACAGCTAAGTGCTAAATTCTCTACATTTCACCTGCACAGCGTTCTAAAAATAACTCCACCTACCATCTTCAGTACCTTGGGTTAGACCCTTGCCATCATTAATGCACATTCTTGTTAAGGCATCTCACCAATCTCCCTATACTTCAATTCACTGCACATTCTAGGCTCACAACTACTTTGCAGATATTCAGATTGTACAACTTCCCTACTTATAACCCTTCAGTGGTTCCTAGTGTTAAATCTCGTCAGCAAGGAGAAATAGCAAAGAAAGAACAAATTTCACCTCTGGCCTCTTCTTACTTTTCTAAGCTTGTCTGTCTCACCTCTCTACACACAGCAGCCACAGACTCCAGTCACACTAAACAGCACATTACCTGCTTCTGTCTCCTTGAGTACCTTTCTTCAGTACAATGAAATGTTTAATAGCTGGGGCGTGAGAGAAGCATTAGAAGCCAGTCCCAGGCCTGTCACTTAATGCCTGAGACACTGGGCCAATTAACGTTAGGAAAAGAACTTAAATTCCTTAAGCCTCAGTTTCCTTACGTTTAAAGCAGGGATCAAGCAGCATCTATCTCACAGGGTTGCTGTACCAACTCAATGAGAAAATGCATGTCCAGCATACACTATCTGGTAAACACGCAAATGCTAGCTGTTTTTTCTTTCCGAAGATCAAAATATGCACAGCAGACTGGCTGAGGAGTGCTACCTACTGATTCCTGATACGGCATTTCCCTAAAGTTCAAGTCACACCTGGCTTCTTCCCAGCCACTTTCTAGGGTTGGACTAGTTCACTTTCCCACTTCCCCACTAAATGATTCAGTTGAATTCTAGAATTGAAAAGGTAAATTATGTGCAGTAAAAAGCTGCTTACACATTTCAAAAACAAATCTGAAAACCAGTATTTAAAAACTTATCAGGGGAGGCTGGCGCTACGGCAGAGCAGGCAAAGCTGCCGTCCACAGTGCTGCCATCCCATAGGGCGCCACTTCGAGACCTGGTCGCTCCACTTCTGATCCAACTCTGTGCTGTGGCCTGGGAAAGCAGTGGAAGATGGTTCAGGTCCTTGGGCCCCTGCAACTGCGTGGGAGACCTGGAAGAAGCTCCTGGCTTCAGATCGGCTCAGCTCCAGCCATCGTGGCCATTTGGGGAGTGAAACCAGCAGATGGAAGACCTCTTTCTCTCTCTGTCTCTTTGTAACTCTTTCAAATAAATAAATAAATCTTAAAAAAAAAATTACCAAGGTTATTTTGGATTTCTCCTTTAATGAAGACAGTGGATTACTCACAAAAACCTAAGAAAATTTTGTACAAAAGTAGGTCAACAGTGATATACAACCACTGGTGAACTGCAAAGAACTTACACTAAGAAATTAGCTATATAATTTAATGAGCGCCTTGATAACTCATGTTTCAAAAAATCATGATCATGCATGTTCAACGTCCCGTGAGACATTCAATGTCTTCAATGTCTATACGAAGTTTCAGCTACTCTAAAGACAACAAAAAATTACATAATGTGGACTGAATTTCTCCCTGGGAAATGAAACTAGAAACATACCTTGATGAACTGCGGTGTAACCAATCTCACAGTAGCTACAAAACAAATCCTATCTTCATAGGAAGGCCTGTGTGTGCGCTGTATAGTTCCTTCAAAGCCATTGTGTGCTGAAGTGGATACTAAAACAGTGAAGAAACGCTATGATCAGTTACTCCAACAAAAGCTGTTACTAATATCCAAACATCTATGTCTTTAAGAGCTTAGAAAAATAAGTATCAAGTTAAAACACACTGGAAAGAGAGGCATTTTAACTCACCGCTATTTAAGGATTTGAAGTTTCCTATGAATCTCACATACTCATAGGTAGATGGTTCCTTTGGGTCTATTGTTCCTCGAAGCATATGACAACAGAATTCTAACTGATTTTTTGCTGAAATGAGAGATTTTGGAAAGTCATTCTGTGATCTGGACAATGAACAAATATCACACAAAATAAGACTAAAAGCACACGTTATAGTCATTATTTCCCTTAACAGAGTTTTCAGTGACATTCAGTAGGTAGGAGGTGACCTCACCTGCACAAGCAACTTGCTGTATGCACTGGCACCTGTCCTTCCTGCTCCTCACTCCCTCTGCTTGCATCTACAGCCTGCAGTCTTTCCTGCCTTTCCTAGGATCAGGGCCACAATGAGGTCATGCATTTCTTCAGCACCTACACATTCTCCTCTGTGGGTCCCTTCTAGTCTTAAATTTGCTCAGTTTCCATCTCAAACAACCTGTTGCTCATGGTGAGCTTTCTGGTCCCAGACACTTGGCTTCATGTTATGGGCTCCAGTGCAGTGTCCACACGTTCAGTTCTCCTCGGCTCACATCGGGGGTTGCCCCGCAAGCCCTCTGCAGCAACTCCTACGGTACCTAACACGTTTCACCTTCAACAGCTTCTCCTCACTGTTTCTGCCTCTTTCACCACACTGTATGTCTCTCCCTACCTTGCGGACAGCGTTCTTCTGAGCCTGATCTGCTTTCTTTACAAGCTGACCACGACACCTCTCCTCCCAACTCTGCTATTTCCAGTAGGACACACTCTTACACCACGATTTATTATCATAGCTTTTTCACTCAGCTGTCCCCATAGTAGCTTAAACTCAAAACATCCGAATCTTTCTTCCCAAGTCAGCTGTTCCACGTGCACTTATTCCCCAAGTTGGAAACTAAATAAATTTGGTGGCTTTTCTTCCCATCACAAGTCTCAAATGTGTCCAGGATCTGCTATTTATTTCACAAGGAAGTTCTCCCAAGCCCTCACTGCCACCAGCTCAATGCTGCACATACTACCCTGCACCCAGTAACTGCCCCGTGTGCTCATTATGCCTCCATATTCTGGCCATGCTGACGCATCCTTGCCACCCACTGAAGTTGAATCCCACCACTGTCAGGTTATGTCAGCACTCAAGGACTAGCAACCCTTCTCTTCGCTTACACCAGGCTCACACTCCTCTGCCATTACTCCTCTGCCATTATCACTACAGATGGTTCTATCTAACTCCAGAGAGGTTCAAAATCTGCTTCTGCGCCAGACCCTTTCCCATCAATGATCCTCAGTCACTTGGTGCCTGTGGCTAACATCAAGTCCTAATGAGTTACTTCCTTGAGTAACTTCCTTAAGTAGCCTCCCCTTCCATGGCTAACATTATACAGTATTCCTTTCTGTTCCCAATTTAGTCCTATAGCAAATTTCCTACCTGAGTGATCTGCCTTTCTAATTCTGCCTGTTTCCTTCCCTAGACACAAATCACACCCCTGTACCACCTCACCTTCACTATGGCCAAAATGACCTACTAGATTTCTAAAGCAATTTTCTGTTTTAACTCATTTATTATCTTTGGCATAAAGCATCCTTTTTTCTTCCTGAGAGAAGAACATTTTTTTGCTTATCAATTGTTTACCTAGCAGATAAGCAAGTCAATTAAAACTTTTTACCACCCCCCCTTTGATCTTGGACTCCATAAACTTGAAAACGAAAGGACTGTGCTACCAAGCAGAATATTTGACTATTGTTTAACAGCTACTACTTACATTTTAAGTACTCAGGGGTTAATGAGTCACTTTCCAGCAGATGGGTAGAGAGTATTTTATAAACCTCTGAATGTTCCCCCTCTGGGATAAAATTAAATATACTTTGATCCACAAGATCAGACTGAAAAAAAATTTTAAACACAAAATGAATCTGTGATTCTAAAGATATTTATCTTAAAAGTATATCATCACTACTAAACAATAGAGTACAGGGTTAATTTTCATTTATGTAAGATAACCAACAAATGTCAAGTTACAGATCAGATCTTATAAAAACAAGACTGAGAAGTTAGGGGCTTAACAGTACATTCATGGTTCTGATAATAATGTCATCAGATTCATGATCACTATGACCTTCAAAGCTTGATAAATAATTTGCAAAGCTAAGTTCCACAAACTTTGAACACATTAAAATACAACGTGACTAAAAGTTCATCAGAAAATTCTTGGACCACAAGTCATAGCTTTACTATCATCACCAGCGGTGGCACGCATATACAAAGTCTGGTCTCATGCTAAATGTGGTATCACTTTGATTGTCCAATAGGTGCTTTCTTTCTATTTCATATTTTCCTGGCATCCATCTTGCATTCCACTGTCAGAAGCCTTGCTTTTATGCTATCCACCCCCACACCCAAGAGGGCAACTGACATGTTAAGCCCAGTGACTTGCTGACTCTTGTATGTTCCTTTCATCAACAGTAAGTAATCTCACAAGCCTTGGGTTGCCTACGGTGCCACAGCTGTGGAATCAAAGGATGAATGCATTATTGGTTCTAATCCTTAAGGTCCACTGGTAACAAAGCTTCAGGGACATCCCATTTCCTACTGAATTCTGTCTACCCACTAGGTTGCTCTCCACTTTCCAAGAGGTCTGTAGAACCCTGAGGATGGATATGGGGGTGGCTGTCTCAAGGACTACGGGGAGACGGGTGGGGGCTGGGGAGGAGAGAAGGAGCTGTGAAAGCAGAGCTGAGGGTCTCATCCCCAGCTTCCCACCACAGCACTTACTCTTTTTGTTTATATTTTATGAATCTATAAAGATTTTGTTAAAAACACACACACAAACAACACTACCAACACAGAGCCGCTGGAGACGGAGGGAGGAGAAGGGTCCTGACTGCTCTTCTCACAGTCACACTCTGCCCTCAAAGCCCACACCTTCTCTCCACAAATCTGCATCTTCTCTCTCTCAAAGACCAAAGGACCTCCTTCCAAAAGCATTCCCTAAGCATCACAATTCAGAGTGAAAACAGAACTTCCTTCATATACTGTGTTTACTCATTTCCCGTTTACCATAAAATTAGTCACATTTTAATGTGCAGGTTTTTTCTATGACCAATAAAAGGGCTCTTTTTTTTCTTTTTAAGATTGTATTTATTTGAAAGTCAGAGTTACACACAGAGACAAGGAGAGGCAAAGGCAGAGGGAGAGAGGGAGGGAGGGAGGGAGGGAGGGAGGGAAGGAGGGAAGGATGGGGAAAGGGGAGAGGGGGAGAGAGGGACACAGAGAGAGAGAGATCTATATGCTGGTTCACTCTCCAATTGGCAGCAATAACCATAACAGCACCAATTTGAAACCAGGAGCCAGGAGCCTCCTCCAGGTCTTCCCAGCAGGGTGCAGGAGGCCCAGGGACTTCAGCCATCTTCTACTGCTTTCCCAGGCCATAGCAGAGAGCTGGATAGGAAGTGGAGCAGCCGGGTCTCAAACAGATGCCCACATGGGATGCCAGCAGTGCAGGCGGCAGCTTTACCCATTACGTCATAGCACTGGCCCAGGCTCTATCTCTTAAACCTTTATCTTCCCCTCTCCAAATCATGACACATTAATACTGTGTGCCTTGCACATTCTAATTATTACCACAGGAAATGATTTTGGACAAAGGAATTATCTCATATTCGCTTAAGGGGTAGCCACACCAAAAATAGCTATATTTTAAAAAGGGATTCTTCTGCCTCTAGAACTGAAGGAATGAACTGAAAACCTATGGTAATGAAATGCTAGAAAATGACCTTTTATAGACAACGAAGAAGCAAAATACACACATTAATATCAATCAAAAGTCTTGATAGAAAAATAAGATATTGGCCGGCGCCGTGGCTCAACGGGCTAATCCTCCGCCTTGCGGCGCCGGCACACTGGGTTCCAGTCCCGGTCGGGGCGCCGGATTCTGTCCCGGTTGCCCCTCTTCCAGGCCAGCCCTCTGCTGTAGCCCGGGAGTGCAGTGGAGGATGGCCCAAGTGCTTGGGCCCTGCACCCCATGGGAGACCAGGAAAAGCACCTAGCACCTGGCTCCTGCCGTCAATGAGTGCGGTGCGCCCGCTGCAGCGCGCTGTCCGCGGCAGCCATTGGAGGGTGAACCAACGGCAAAGGAGGACCTTTCTCTCTGTCTCTCTCTCTCGCTGTCCACTCTGCCTGTCAAAAATAAAAAAATAAAAATTAAAAAAAAAAAGAAAAAAGAAAAATAAGATACTAGTTTGAAATGATTAGCCTTCTACTATTATTCTTTCTTGCCATCTACTTCTAGTACTATTACAGTGCGTTACGATTTGACCCATGTTAACTGTTTTCCATCCGTGAGTTCACAGGGTATTTCACGATCTGGAGAGGGGAACACGAGTGGCTGGTGTCCACAGTAGTCTGATTCAAGCGCTGCCTCCCTGCCACTCTGCAAGAAGCACCAGAACTTCCGCTGACCACTACCCCGAAAACCTTCCAGGGTGACGAGGCCTGGTGTTACCATAGCATCCACTCAGTTCTCAAACTCAATTGAAAGAGAAGAAAAAAAATGGTTTGGCTGCTATGGCTTGAACATGAATTGGCTCTCCAACTCACACAGACATTTAAGTCCCAAAGTCTTCCATTAATGGTCAGTGGGTCAGTGAGACCTGAGGTGGGCCCACTGGGCAGTGATTCGACTGAATTAAGTTGCTGGGGAGGAGCCCCCACTTCAGATCATGGCGGTTCTGTAGAGAGACACAGGGGCACAGAGGTCAGGCCCCTGGTTTCTCTGCTTCCTGGCTAACCACGTGATCCTGCACCCCACTACCTTCACCGGATACCACCCCAATGGGGCTGCCCAGTCTTGGCCTGAGAACCTCCAAGACTAGAGCTGAAATAAATGGTATTCTTTCATAAGTAGCTTCTCAGGTACTTCAGTTATAGCGACAAAAAGCTGAGTAATACAACAGCTCTCTGGGTCCTTTTACCTCAATCACTTTCATGAAGAAGTATACGTCCTGCTGATTTAGCTCTTTGACATTAGGAAGACGATGACAATTAAACAAATGATTATTCTAAATAATAGTTGCTTAAAAGGCACCAAAAGTTGGGGCCTGTGCTGTGGTGCAGCAGGTTAACGCCCTGGCCTGAAGCGCCAGCATCCCATATGGGCGCTAGCTCTAGTCCTGGCTGCTCCTCTTCTGATCCAGCTATGGCCTGAGAGGGCAGTGGAAGATGGCCCAAGTCCTTGGGTCCTGCACCCACATGGGAGACCTGGAGGACACTCCTGGCTCCTTGCTTCAGATTGGCGCAGCTCCAGCCATTGCGGCTATCTGGGGAGTGAACCAGCGGATGGAAGACCTCTTTCTCTCTGCCTCTCCTCTGTGTAACTCGTTCAAATAAATAAATAAATCTTTTTTTTTTAAAGGCACCAAAAGTTCCTTCCAAAAAAATGCCAAATATATTTTGGATATATGTTTTTAAACAGCTGTTCCTTTTAAAAAGTGTTTAAATTTATTTTTTTTGAAAAGCAGAGGAAGAGCCAGAGATTTTCTACTTGCTGGTTCACTCCCTAAATGTCCACAGCAGCAAGGCAGGGCAGGCCAAAGATGGGAACCCAGAACTCCATCCAGATCCAAGTACTCGAGGCATCATCGGTGCCTTCCAGGGTGCACGCCTGCAGACAGCTGGATCAGAGAGTCAGAACACGCAGCGGGCACTCCCACACGGGACGCAGTGCTCTCAAGTGGCCACAACAGCTGTGACACACAGCTGCCCCCAGCAGCTGTCCTCTACTCACAGACATAAGGGATAAGCTCCAGCCCTAGTAAATAAGCCTAGCTCTCATATAACTACAACGAGTGCCAAAGCACATTTCTGTATACTGCATGTCATACCAAAGACTGTATTTTCTTTGGTTTTTTTATAAAAAATGGCTGCTGCGGCTAGCGCACTGCAGCCGGCGCACCGCGCTGATCTGAAGCCAGGAGCCAGGTGCTTCTGGTCTCCCATGGGGTGCAGGGCCGAAGCACTTGGGCCATCCTCCACTGCACTCCTGGGCCACAGCAGAGAGCTGGCCTGGAAGAGGGGCAACTGGGACAGAATCTGGCGCCCCAGGCCGGCGCCGTGGCTCAACAGGCTAATCCTCCGCCTTGCGGCACCAGCACACCGGGTTCTAGTCCCGGTCGGGGCGCCGGATTCTGTCCCGGTTGCCCCTCTTCCAGGCCAGCCCTCTGCTGTGGCCTGGGAGTGCAGTGGAGGATGGCCCAAGTGCTTGGGCCCTGCACCCCATGGGAGACCAGGAAAAAGCACCTAGCACCCGGCTCCTGTCATCGAATGAGAGCGGTGTGCCGGCCGCAGCGCGCCATCCGCAGCAGCCATTGGAGGGTGAACCAACGGCAAAGGAAGACCTTTCTCTCTGTCTCTCTCTCTCTCACTGTCCACTCTGCCTGTCAAAAAAAATAAAAGAATCCGGCGCCCCGACCAGGACTAGAACCTGGTGTGCAGGCGCCGCAGGCGGAAGATTAGCCTGTTGAGCCACGGCGCCGGCAGATATATTTTCTTAAAATGCATTTTAAGTCATTATTAACCACTGATTAAAATGGCAAGTTTAATTTTCAACAGAACTGAATTGTAAACACTGAAGCCCAAGTTAGAGATTCTGCTAATGTTCCTCCCCTTGTAAGCAACAGCCAAAATTTCTCTTTTAGGCAAAACAGGTGAACACATTAAAATAAAAAGAAAGAGACATTATGGTCTTAAGCCTTCTGTTTAGTACCTGTTACAGTTTAATTGCTATCAATGGCATTTTTTACTGTTTGATCCTAAATAAGGATCATTTTAGTTTTCTCAAAACAAGTCTGTTTTCAAATAATCAGGCAACATAATTCAGCAATGTCAGTGCGAAGTGAAGAAAAAGATCCACAGCCAGTGGACACAAGAGGGAAACTACTTTTCACAACATAGGCTATTAATTCAGCATGGAATCAAATGCATCTATTGGATCAGCAGCAATCTCCCTTGCCCAAAAACATGTGCCAGTCTACAGTCTTTGGATGACACAAATAATTTTAAAAACCTAGATGAGGGGCCGGCATTGTGGTAGAGGTTTAAACCATTGCCTACAATGCCAGCATCCTGTATGGGCACTGGTTTCAGTGCCAGCTGTCCCACGTTCAATCCAGCTCCCTACTAATGCACCTGGAAGAGCAGCAGATGGCGCAAGTACGTGAGTCCCCCCGCCCCACCATGTGGGAGACCAGGTGAAGCCTGGCCATTGTGGCCGCCTGGGGAGCAAACCAGCAGACGGAAGCATGCACACTCTGGCGCTGCCTCCTCCTCTGTCTTTCAAATTAAATAAATTAAAAAACAGATGATATTAATTTTTAAAAAAGAGAACTGGGTATGGGACATTTGGGAACTCTATACCATCTTCTTGATTTTTCTATACATTTTAAAATGATTCTAAAATAAAGAATTTCTAACAAAAATAGTCCAAGAGGGAATGAAAGGTGAGGAGCATTTTTATCGAGGAGAGAAAGTTAGTGATTAACCCCCTGACTGCAATCAGAGCTGTCGCATGTTGTCTATCCAAACTGCAGGCGCACTCCCCTTGCTGAAGAGGGAGAGCCAGCAGGAAGGGGTTTTTAAAACAGCCAACTCGTCTTCATACATTCAACTAATAACCCTGGAGGGCCCCTCTGGGACTCGCTGTGGTTCCCGAGGACACACAAGGAAAGGCCTGCCCTGAAGTTTACAACTGCCGTAACTGTGCAACACAGGACGTAGGGCACATGACAGGCGTGGAGCTCACTGCCCACTAACAGGAGATCAGAGGGGAGGGGCAGTTACACTGAATGAACCTCAAGGAAAGCAGATGTTTAAACAGTGTGAGTACATCGCAAATGACCCCCTGGTTATGACTAAATTAAAGATCACACTGTTTCTACAAATGCACAACTGAAAGGAAGACGAACACAGCCATGAGTGGTTTAAAACCATATAACTGTTCTCGCTTACTTGTATCACTTACTTACTCGTATCTCGATCCTATAAAACAATTCCTTCCCTGAGTTTTCTTACTATGCACCAGATGGGGCCAGTGTTGTTGTGTTGCAAGTTAAACTGCCGCTTGCAATGCCACCACCCCGTATCAGAGAGCTGCTTCATGTCCCAGCTGCTCAGCTTCCCATCCAGCTCCCTGCTAATGCACCTGGGAAAGCAGTGGAAGACAGACACCCATGTGGGAAACCTGGCTGAATGAATTCCTGGCTCCTGGCTTTGGCCTAGCCCAGTCCCTGCTGTTGCAGCCATTTGGTGAGTCAAACAGAGGACAGAAAATATCAGTCTTGGGGCCGGTGCTGTGGCACAGTGGGTTAACGCTCTGGCCTGAAGCACCAGCATCCCATATGGGCGCTGGTTTGAGACCTGGCTTTTTCACATAAATAAATCTTAAAAAAAAAAAAAAAGTTGCCCCCAAAATTTATTTAGTCTGCCCTTTTCCCTGTACCTGTTAATTTACCCTCAATTTTTTATTTTATAGACTTACAAAGAGTGGTGGTGAGAAAGACAAAGACAGAGGCAGAGACAGAATCTCTCACCCACTGGTTCCCTCCTCAATTGGCCACAACAGCCAGAGCTGGGCAAGGCAGAAGGCAGGAGCCAGGAACTCCATCCAGGTCTCCCACTTGAGTGGCAGGGGCCCAAGCATTTCAGTCACCTTCGACTGCTTTCCCAGACACATTAGCAGGGAGCTGGATCAGAAGTTGAGCAGCTGAGACTTGAACCAGCACTCATATGGATGCCAGCATCTTAGGCAGTGGCTTAACCTACTGTACCACAACACCAGCCCCAACCCTCAAAAAAATTTTTAGACTGGATTTAACACCTGTAATTTTAGCTTACTGGGAAACAAAGTCCCTGTATGAGCAATAAAGTCATTTTCTGTGTGAACCAAAGAAATCAGTAATCACTGCCTGGCTTTCATTAAGAAACTGCTCATTTAGAATCTGTTCTTTTAAGTGGAGAGTCCACTCTCTTCATATGTAAAGCAGAGTAGCAGAGTGACCAGAGAAAAGAAAATACCACTTTTCAATATCTCTTGAAAAAGACATCTACAGAGCAGTTCCCTTTGCATTATTAAAAATTTCCACGAGATGGGCACTGGGGGCCAGTGTTGCGGTACAGCAGGTTAAGCTGACACCTACAAGGCCAGCAATCCCACTTGGGTGTTGTGTCGAGTCCTGGCTGCTCTTCTTCCAATCCAGCTCCCTGCTAATGTGCCTGGGAAAGCAGAGGAGGATGGCCCAAGTGCTTGGGCCCCTGTACCAACATGGGAAGCCTGGAAGAAGCTCCTGGCTACAGCCTGGCCCAGCCCTGTCCCTTGTGGCCATTTGGGGGGTGAACCATTGGATGGAAGTCCTCTAACTCTGCCTCTCAAATAAAAAACACACACAGAAACGATTATTCATCACCCTAATAAAAATTATACAATACACCTTAATTCTTTATACACTTTCAGTTGAACTGAAAATCTGAAAATGAATTGAATATGGTCATTACTGCATTGTGAATTGCGGCACATAGCATTAAGGTTCTGAATTTACTATTTTTATTGTTTTTAAGTCATTCTTTTCAACAAGTTGTTTATGAGTTCCCCTAGTTGCAGTCAGTAGCTCAGTATAAATTTAGTTATTCTTGAGATATTCCTAGTGATTGAACATATTTACCAGATGGATTACAAAAAGCAACTCTGAAAAGTTAGTATTAGAATAAAAAAAGCAGAGAGGTTAGACAAGGTGGTACTTGAAATAAAGTTACTACAGAGTCGAGGATCCTAACGGGCCTGAGGCAACACAGCCACGCAAAACAAAACTTACGTAGGCTTCCATCCGCACCGTCAGCCTCACTGTGCAACACTGCTCTTAAGGTCCACTGCCTAGTGCTTTCGTCTGAATATTTAGAAACAGACATAAGAGATTACAGGATTTTCATACTTACTGGTAAATGCTCAAGTAATGAAGTTACACTCTCAGACACATATATTATGCTTCCATCTGTCATGATTGCTAAAAAAAAACCATCAAGAGCCTGAAATTAAACATAATGGTCAGTTAAATGAAAAGAAAAAAGTATTTCACAGGACAGAAATAAAAATCCAAGATAAATGACAGGGACTTGATGTGGAATTATCTAGCTTTCCCCTTTCCAATACCTCAGCTACTATCTCTGTGCATTTGTAAATACTCCTTGGGGAGAAAAATCACTCCCTGGCCATCTATCAGACAGCTGGTTTTTAAAAGATAAGAAATTAATGTTCTATCTTTATCACTATGCACATCATATGATCCAATCATATATTCATATATATTATGATTTATCTGAAGATGCTAACATCTCCAAACATACCATCAACAATATGTCTCAAGCACACAGAGAAGACATTACACGGCACCTGCTGAAGAGGTATATGACTAAAGCACATGGAAGAAGACAGGAGGAGTGAAGTAAAATGGAGCAGTGGGAAATTAAGTTGGAAAAACCAGGCTTATGACAGATCACGAGGAAGCCCTGGTTTCCCAGTGAAGGTCTATAAGACTTTATTCCAAGCAACACAGGATGTTAACAAAAGATTTTAGGGCAAGGTATTGTGCTCCAACCGGAGAGGTCTGGGTGCAGTGTGTGAAACGAATTTAGAGGGAACAAAGAACTGAGGCAGGTAAAGCTCATGGCTTTTGGAATAATTAGGGCATTTAATGGAAATCCGAGGGAAATAAGCAGCAGTCGGCATAGTGAAAAAGGGACTCAGGCAAGCACTGAGAAATGCGATGTCAGAGCATCGGAGAGAAGTCAGAGCAGGGGACGAAGTGCTAATGATCAACAGTCCGACACTGTGTGCGTGACCAAGTGTTCTCATTGCAGAATCCCAAGTGCAGAAGTGACAGTTGAAGAACGAGATCCACAAAAGACAGGAGCATGTCAGAAATAAACCCTCAAAGAATTATCTATTTACACAGGCTCGAGGCAGTGAAAAAGCCAGAGGACACGACAAAGAAGACAGAATGCACACGTTCAAACAGTCAATGGAACAGAGAACGACAAGATAAATGAGGCTGCAGATGGACGTTTGGGGTAAAATAAGAGCAAACCACGTAAAAAGTAAAAAAACCAGAACTGAATTTCGGAGATTTTCAAGAGTTAAATCAACAAGAAGGCAGGTCACATGTCAATCAGTTTAGAAACCAGGAGAGGATGAGAAGGCTACTAGAAGCCACTGGTTAATGAACTTTGGAAGGGAAGAAGACAGGACAATAGTTTTCAGAGAACCAAGTACCAAGGAAAAGACATTAGAGAGAGCGAGGAATGAGCATACTTTCAGACTGAATGAAAGAAGATGCACAAGGCCAGTGTTGTTGTGTAGCACGTTAAGTCACTGCCAGTGACCCTAGCATCCATCTGGACACTGGTTAGTGTCCCAGCTGCTCCAGTTTCAATCCAGCTAAGGGCCTGTGAAAAGCAGTGGAAGATGGTCGAAGTGTCTGGGCCCCTGCCACCCATGCGGGAGACCTGGCCAGCCCAGCCCAGGCTGTTGCAGCCAGCTGGGGAGTGAACCATCAGATGGAATCGCTCTCTTCCTAACTCTTTCAAATAAATAAATAAGTATATAAGCAGGAGGGAGGGAGAGAGGGAGACCCAGTGGAAAACTTGAAGATAATTTGTATGTGTGCGACAAGAACATGCTTGTAGGGACTGGGTTTGTGATACAGTGAGTTAAGCTGCCACCTGAGACACCAGCACCCTAAACAAGCCCCAGGTTGAGTCTAGCTGCTCCAACCCAACTCCTTGCCAGTGCATCTGGGAAGGAGAAGATGGCCCAAGTGCCTGGCCCAGCCCACCCAGGGAGACCTGGATGGAGTTCTTGGCTCCTGGCTTCACCCTGGCCCAGCAGGCCATTTGAGACGTGAACCACTGGAGGGAAAATAAATCCCTGTCTGTCTCTCTACCTCTGCCTTTCAAATGAATAAAAGAAAAAGAGTAAAAGAAAATGCTTGTAGTATACCACTTATGTACCTGGGATGTAGAGCAAGCTCCTGTACACTCTAAGTAATTATTGAAGATAAAAGATGCCCATCTTCTAGAATTGCTCAGAGAAATCTATTCTGGTTAATGTAGGGAGAAAATGGTAGACATTTTGCTATCTAAGCAAATTCATGAATTAATTCTCTAAAAAGTTCTTCTGTGGAAGCTAAAAACGTTGATTTCCCAGAATCAGGAAACAGAGCAGTGGCCACTAAAGGTTAGAGAGGGCAGCAGGGTCAGATGGGGGGTGGACAGTAAGGGCCAAGACGCAGCTGCACGAGAGAGTTAAGTTCCAAAACACTGCAGCAGAGTGGGTCCAGCTGACGATTTACTACATGTTTTTATAAAGAACTTGATGAGAGGAGTTCAAATGTCCCAACATACACAAAAAAGATAAATGTTTAAGGAGATGAAAAGCTAATTATTCTGATTTGATCATTACATATTGTACACATGTCAAGTTATCACACTATACCCCCCAAATAAAACTACTGTATGTTAATAATTAAAAAATAAGCTTTTTCAGTACAATATGCCATATTATTTCATAAGGACTAGGGTAAAATGATATGCTTTTCTCATATGAAGGCGAGACTGTGTCACTTCTGAAAGGACATTAATGTCCTTTATGCTAATACGTATCTGCTAGGCTTGCGAAAGGACATTAACGTCCTTTGTGCTAATATGTATCTGCTAGGACTTGGAACGCAGCTCTCCACTGTGAAAAGAACAAAGTGGAATCAGAACACTTAAGACCTAACCATACTTCTAGAACTAAACCTTGCTCCTTCCTTTTTCAAAGCAAAGACAAAGGAGAGAAACGCTCTGAAAACATCTCAATACACCATTTAATCCAGGACAGACCCAGGGCTGTACTTCTTTTGAGGTATATAATCGCCTAAGAAGACAGGTGGGCATGCCGGAAATTAAAGCAGCCTTGACGGGGGGCCTTGCAGAGGAAGATCAGAGAGAGACACAGAGACAGAAGAGCACAGAGCCTCATCCCGACTAAGCCCTGAAGCTCATCCCTTTCCCTGTGGTATAAAGGAAACAGGATCTTCAGTAAAAACCCCATCTTCCTGTTTGCTTAGTAACTGACAGGTCCAGGATGATGGGAATGGAGGGTCTAGGGAGCGAGGCATTATCTTCTCGGGGATCCACAGCCCTTCCCCCACAGAGTCCAGGAGAGAGATGCTAGCTGTTAAGAACCATATCCTAGGAGATGACCTCCCACAGAAATCACTTTGCAGGCTAACTTCCCTACTCTCAATCCTCCAAGGGTGGCAAGAAACAGTCCTCAGAAAACAAACGGGAGAGGGACAGGTGGCCATGGAGGACTGGGCAGTCAACACATTCACTAATAAGTGAATTTGAAAATCTTTAGTTCCAATTATTCCATTAGCTATCTGATCACGGACAAGCTGCAACTTCTCCAGACCTCACATACAGAATGCAGAGGTTGAGCTAAACAATCTGATCACTTCTACTAGCGGGGCTCACATTCCGAACATGGAGAGCTGAAACACAAAATCCCTTTAAAAATGCTCTTGTGACCTGCCTATCCAAATTTGATCAATACAAGCCAGCCAAGAATTATATAATAACTAGACTATATGCTAGCCAAATGAACTTCACTGAAACAAAATGTGTACTGTTTAAATTATGAATGAGATTTTATCACATTCAGTCACATCTGGAAAGACTACTTAGACATGTAAACACCAAAACTGAGCCAACATACGTTCTAGGGCTGCAACATACAAACACATACAAAATCTTCATCTCAGCATTTTAGCACTGGTATGTATGTACATTTACCTAGTGCTTGTATATACTAAAAACAAAAAGTATTCTTAACATAATAAAAGTAAGCATGACATTTTTTCAGGAATATAAACCTAAAAATCTGTGAGGATAGTCATTAAGTAATTTACTTTTAAAGATTTATTTATTTGAAAGACAGAGTTACAGAGAGAGAAAGGGAGAGACAGAGAGGTCTTCTAGCTGCTAGTTTACTCCCCAAATAGCCACAACAGCCAGCGCTGCGTCAGGCTGAAGCCACGAACCAGAAGCTTCGCCTGGGTCTCCAAAATGAGTGCAGGGGCCCAAGCACTTGGACCATCCTCCACTGCTTACCAAGGCACATTAGCAGGGAGCTGGATCGGAAGCAGAGCAGCTGGGACTCAAATTGGCACCCAGATGGGATGCCGGTGCTGCAGGCTGTGGCTTTAACCTGCTGCACCACAGCGCTGGCCACTAATTAATTTATATTTTAAAATTTTAACACATTTAACCTTTCTCTGTTGTGGGTTACAAATAATATTATTAATTTCTGGAATCTGAATCACTTTATATTTCTCTATGTGTGGATTACATATACCTTGGCAATTAATAAAAACTCCATCATAAAGAAAAATTTAAAGATATTATTCTTTTTAGCTTATTAGTAAACAATTAGCTTACACTGTTAATGAAACTTAATAGTTATATCAAAAGAGGTAACTTTAAATAATGTCAAACTACTTTTTAAGCGCTTGTTTATTTTCATCTACTTGAAAGGCATAGCAAGGGTTGGGGGTAGGGGAGAAAGAGAGAGAGATGGATTGATCAATCCTCCATCCATTGGTTCAACTCCCCAAATGTCTGAAACAGTCAGGGCTGGTCCAAGCCAAAGCCCAGAGCCCAGGACTCTCATCTAGGTCTCCCATGTGAGGGGCAGGGGCCCAAGCACTTGAGCCATTATCTGTGGCATCCCAGAGTGTGCAATGACAGGAAGCCAGGTCCAAGCGGAGCAGACAGGATTCTAAGTGGCACTCTAATAAGGGATATGGCCACCCCAACAGCAACTAAACCTATTGGGCCATATCCGCCCCCAAATCACTTTTCAAAGAAAAAAAATTAACAAAATTAGGAACTATGATTTGGTCTGGAAGTATACTAACTTATTAAAAACAATTATTGGCTATTAAGCTAAATATTCTGTGCCACAACTTTCAAAGAAAATGAAAATCTTGATGAGCGGTGGTGTGCACAGTGGCTGAGGGAACCGGATCAAGACCAGTCGGCCTGCAGAGTGCAGAGAACCTCTGCTGAGCCACTACTGGCTGTGCTACTCGGGGCAAGTTCAGACCTGTGCTCCTTCACCCTCTCATCTGGAAGGAGGAGAGGCTGAAGTCTGCTTCCTACTCATAGTTACTGTGATACAGGCACCACTGTCTGCTTCATGAGACTGCTGTGGGGGTTAGAGTTCAGATGTGAAACATGCTCAGCTATTTTTATGATTGAAAGAGGGTTAAATGTTTACAACTTTTTGAAAATCCCTTATAAGCACATGATACGGATAAAATGCTGAAGACCTAAAGTAACATACCCAAACAGGGTAAGAGACAAGGGAATTATTTAACAATCTCTAATATTCTCACCTTAACTGCTTTCTTGTACACTCTTCCTACGTCTACTTTCATTTATCCATTTTCTTTGTCTTTATTTTCTCCAAAGTAAATCACCCTACTTCCTTTTAAAAAATTTCATCAGTGGCATAGAAGGCTAAGCCTCCATCTGCAGTGCAGGCATCCATATGGGTGTCAGTTTGAGTTCCAACTGCTTCACTTCTGATCCAGCCCCCTTCTAACGCACCTGGGAAAGCAGCAGAGGATGGCCCAAGTGCTTGGGATCCTGCACCCACGTGGAAGACCTGGAAGAAGCTCCTGGCCCCTAGCTTCGGCCTGGTCCAGCTCTGGCCATTTCAGGCATCTGGGGAATGAACCAGTGGATGGGGGAGCTCTCTCTCTCCCCTTCTCTCTCTGTATCTCTGCCTTTCAAGATAAATAAATAAAATCTTCATGAAAATTAGACTGAACTTTGGGTATTTCATGTGCATAGGCAATATCTGTAATATTCTACACATGAAAGGATTAAAAAGCAGAAAATTAAAACTGAGGTATGTGTGATTCAAAATTTTGTGGATTTTATAACTGACTATATGAAATATTTCTATTTGGGAAATGGCACTGTGGTGAAGTGGGTAAAGCCGCTGCCTATAGTGCCGGCATCCCATATGGATGCTGGTTCAAGTCCCGGCTGCACCACTTCTGATCCAGCTCTCCACTATGGCCTGGAAGCAGAAGATGGCCCAAGTCCTTGGGCTCCCGCACCCGCGTGGGGAACCTGGAAGAAATTCCTAGCTCCTAGCTTCAGACTGGTGCAGTTCCGGCTGTTGTGGTCATCTGGGGAGTGAACCAGCTGATGAAAGACTTCTCTCTCTCTCTCTTTCTGCTTCTCTCTCCTTCTCTGTGTAACTCTGATTTTCAAATAAATAAATAAATCTTTAAAAAAATTTCTATTTGCTTCTTTTCATTTTATTTCAAAGGTAGAGAGAAAGAGGGATCATCCATCCATGAGTTTTCTCTCCGAATGTCCCCAAAAGCTAGGGCTAAACCAGGCCAACGCTTGCTCTCTTTAGCTCTTTTAAATAAATATTTTAAAAAAGTAATTGAAGGAGGTAGTGGTGGCTTAAGAGGGTAAGCTGCCATCTGCAGTGTCAGCATCCCATATGGGTGCCAATTCCAGTCTCAGGTGCTCCACTTCCAATTTAGCTTACTACTAAAGTGGCTGGGAAAGCAGGAGAAGATGGCCCAAATCCTTGGGCACATGGGAGACCTGGCTCCTGGCTTTGGCCCAGCCCTGGCTGTTGAGGCCATCTGGAGAGTAAACCAGTGGAAGGAAAATGCGTCTCCTTCCCTTTCTCTAACTGTCTTTCAAATAAGTAGAATAAATCTTTAAGAAAGAAAAATTCAGCCGGCGCCGTGGCTCAACAGGCTAATCCTCCGCCTTGCGGCGCTGGCACACCAGGTTCTAGTCCCGGTCGGGGCGCCGGATTCTGTCCCGGTTGCCCCTCTTCCAGGCCAGCCCTCTGCTGTGGCCCGGGAGTGCAGTGGAGGATGGCCCAAGTGCTTGGGCCCTGCGCCCCATGGGAGACCAGGAGAAGCACCTGGCTCCTGGCTCCTGCTTCTGTCATAGAAGAACACTTGCTCATTTCCTTTTTTTTTTTTTTTTTTGGACAGGCAGAGTGGACAGTGAGAGAGAGAGACAGAGAGAAAGGTCTTCCTTTGCCGTTGGTTCACCCTCCAATGGCTGCCGCGGATGGCGCGCTGCGGCCGGCGCACCGCGCTCATCCGATGGCAGGTGCCAGGTGCTTTTCCTGGTCTCCCCATGGGGTGCAGGGCCCAAGCACCTGGGCCATCCTCCACTGCACTCCTGGGCCACAGCAGAGAGCTGGCCTGGAAGAGGGGCAACTGGGACAGAATCCGGCGCCCCGACCGGGACTAGAACCCGGTGTGCTGGCGCCGCAAGGCGGAGGATTAGCCTGTTGAGCCACGGCGCCGGCCGCATTTCCTTTTAAAGTGCTTTCATCAAGATTCTCATTTTTTAAAAAGGTTTATTCATTTATTTGAAAGAGTGAGAAAGATAGGGAGATGGAGAGATCCTCCATCTGCTGTTTATTCCCCAGGTGGTCCCAATGGCCAGCACTGGATCAGGCCAAAGCCAGGAGCCAGGAGCTTCCTCATGTCTCCCATGTGGATGGCAAGGGCCAAACATGTGGGCAGTCTTCCACTGACTTTCCCACATCATGACAGAGAACTGAATTGGAGGCAGAAGACACAAACCCATGCCCACACGGGATGCCAGCATCACAAGCAGTGGCTTCACCCACCACACCCCAGCACCAGTGCCTTAATTTATGGATAAGAAGTTGCCAACTACACCAGTAGGATACTACTATAGACTGAGTGTTTACAACACCCAAACTCCTATGTTGAAAACTAATCCCCAGTGCTACTGGTATTTCAAAGTGAGGCCTCTGGGAGATAACTTAGTCATGAGAATCTAACTCTCATAAATGGAATTAGTGTCCCTTTTCTTAAAACTCCTTCTCCCCTCTTTTCCTCTGAGGATACAATGAAAAGACTGCCATCCAGGAACCATGAACTGAGCCACTATCAGATCTGCTGGTACACTCATCTGAAGACTTCCCAGCCTCTAGAACCCGGAGAGAGAAATTTGTTTATAAGACACTATTTTGTCACAGCAGCATAAATGGACTACAGCACATACATTTCATAACGATATGTAATGGGACGAGTAACATCTATCATTCTTTGTGAGAATGTTGTTGGCACAGTCACAGATGAAAAACCCAGTGGCTGTATGTTTCTTTTACTTTTTTAATCAGAAATTCAGATAATAAAGGCCATAACTGTGGTGCAGTGGGTAAAGCTGCCGCCTAGGATGTCAGCATCCCATATGGGTGCCTGTTCGAGTCCTGGCTGCTCCACTTCACACCCAGCACCCTGCCAATGCACCTGGGAAAGCAATGGAAGATGGCCCAAGTGCTGGGGCCCCTGCACCCACACAGGAAACCAGGAAGAAACTCCTGGCTCCTGGCTTCGGTCCGGTCCAGCCCTGGCTGTTGCTGAACTTTGGGCAGTGAACCAGCAGATGGAAGATCTCTCTCTCTCTCTCTCTCTCTTTCTCCCCATCTCAACTCTGCCTTTCAAATAAATCTTTAAAAATAATTTATAAAAAGAAGTTCAGATAATACTGGAAACACAAAAATTCTTTATTACTCTATCACATTTTATTTGCTTACAATACTTAATTGAAGACAAAGTTTATTAAATTCACACTGAATTAAAACTTTTCAACACCAAAACAATACTGTGAACACTATACTAAAATCAATCACCCCTATGATTTCTTTCTTTGAGGAAAATAAAACTTTGAAAAATTAAGTCTGGACATACCTCTAACATTAACTGTGTAAACTCTTCATTACTAAGGAATGTAGGTTTCCAGTCCTGTCGGATTTCACTAGCATCTGACTGTGCGGTGATTTCTGTGAACAGATGGACACATGAGTGGCATGCTCCAAGCACCCAGGAGCACCAACATCTGTGCTGCCTTCTCTCTTCCCACTCAAACCCAAGCTGAGACCTACAGGCACTAACGATTTCAAGGCTGCGTATGAGCAGGTGCAGGCTCTGTCCTGAGGAAACCCTGCAGCTGATGTGGCAAGCTATATCCTTGATCCAGGCTCTTGCCCATCCCAGTCTCTCTGGTTTTTCTCTAGGCAGATTTGATAGCCTGTACTGCTGACAGCCCTACAAGGCTTCCCGCTAGACACAGTGGCCAAATAAGAATCACAAGCAGGTTCAATCAAGTTTTTGCATCCTCCTCCTCCGCCTGTCATTCAGTAACCTCTAGAGCACAGAAAGGAAATGAGTCTGGAGGAGAGGGCCAACAAGGTCAGTCATTTCAGACCTGCCTGCTGCCAAGCAAGGAGACCCCTGCAAATTTAGGTGCTCTACTCAATTAATCAAGAAGACCAACGAAGATTTTGTGCAGTCCCAGAGTGGACTTGCTTACTGTTCTCTTCGTACATGTTCTTAATGGCATACGGCTGGTCAAAAATTTGGAGATCGTGGCTTGGGGCACACATTTTATCATAATTATTACTATCTTATTTTGCCATTTACTGTTAAGTTTGGGTATGAGAAAGGTGTTCATAAATGATACAATCTGAACTGCACAGGTAACAAACGCTTTTTCATTTTTAAATGCAGGTATATTACAACAACCAGAGAGAATAAAAATCTATGGCACAGATTATACTCTAGAAAATATCCTCTATTTTGTGGTGAAAAGTTCAGAGTAAGTTGTTTTGATTTTTAATTATCAGATACACAAATACAGCATACTAGATACGTCAACTAAAATTCGGCATGTTAGAAAGGCCTGTAATAGAATACGAAGTGTAACTAAAAAGTATATCTACTAATTCTATAGAACATGGTTATGATTTTCAAATTCACACCAATTATATACATTTAGGCAAAAAGACTTAGATACACATGCAAATCTGGTCAAGTTTTAGACAGGCAAGTTTTAGAGTAAGTATATAAGAATTTCATTTTAACTTTACATTTAATTTCTATGAAAATTGCATACTCAATTCTGGGGAAAAAAAAAACAAAAAATCTAACCTACTAACCTACTTGACACCAAAATTCATCTGCTAGTTGTGAAGGGGAAATGCACACATTTTGTCTCATTTCATTCAACAATCATTTATTGAACTCCTGCATCTAAGGACTAATTTCAATGACTATACCATCTAGCAAGAGGGACTAGCACAGTGAGAATATATTTGGAGATGTAAAATATGATTGTGGTGGCAATAAAAATGAAGATAAAGCAGTTCTGACATATTCACAAAAGAATCAACAGAATCTGCCAACTGTGATACTGTACTAAGGAAGACACTCACAAAAAACAATTCTCAAGTTCCAAAGGGCTAAAGGGATAAGATACACAAAGGGAAACAAGCAGGTTGAGAGAAAGAGGAGACTGGAGAAAACAAAATGAATTCCATTTCAGATGCACTAAGTTTGAGGACATGCCAAAGAAATCTCTAGAGGTTACATGGAAATGTAAGGCTACAAAGTTCACATCTAAAAACAGATCTGCTAGTTAATAACACACAACAGGTGAAGTGATGAAATCAGACAATCTAGAGAAAGAGTAGCATGAGCACAGGGATGAGCCTGGACAAGTTTTGCATTTGGAGAATCAGAGGAGAGAGAGAAGTGGATTTCTGTCAGGAGCGCAGAGAGGAAAGCAGCACAGTGTAACGAAGCCCAGGAAGAGCCAGCCAACAGACGAGAATCAAAGCTCCGAGGCTAGAGCTGACAAGTGGACGAGGGAAAGGGAAAGCTACTGCTTCTTTTTGGGGGGATGCAGGGAGAGGAGGCTGATGTCATTAGTGAGATTAACACAAATAACTCCAGAGAGCAGTGGAGCAGAAACCAGCATGGTAACGTGCTACCACGGGAGCTGTGGAGGAGTCAACACAGGCACTAGTCACTACTCTACTGAGAAGTTCTCTGGTTTCATTTGCTTCTTCTGAGAAAGGAAACGTCCTTTTACAGACTTTAAATCTATGATCTCTGTTACCAAAAAAACTAATATTCTTCACATTTTCTTTTCAGGATTCATTTAGTGATGGTCATTTTCTTCCATTAACAGATATATTATCTTAAAACATAGGGTTGGGGCTCACTTGGTTAATCCTCTGCCTGTGGTGCCAGCATCCCATATGGGCACCGGGTTCTAGTCCCGTTTGCTCCTCTTCCAGTCCAGCTCTCTGCTGTGGCCCAGGAGGGCAGTGGAGGATGGCCCAAGTGCTTGGGCTCCTGCGCTCCCATGGGATATCAGGAGAAGCACCTGGCTCCTGGCTTCGGATTGGCATAGCTGCAGCCGTGGCGGCCATTTGCGGGGGTGAACCAACAGAAGGAAGACCTTTTCTCTCTCTCTCTCACTAACTTTATCTGTCAAATAATAAAAAAAAAAAAGGGGGGGTTTATTTCCTGGCTACACAATGCAACAATCCTTTGGGCTGACAGATACAGCCCTGTCTCTCTCAGCTCTTTGCTTTTCTTCAAAAGCACCCATAATTTCCAAAACAGCAATGCTCCAGTTACAGTGAAGCCTCTCTGCATCTCTGTACATGCTACTTCCTTCGTGTGAAATGCAGTGTCCCTGTGTAATCTAAGGGAAGACTCAGTGGAGAAATCAACTCTTTGCCTTGAAATTTCAGTTCAGAAGCACTACTCACACTGTAAACATCTGTAGTGTAGCCACCTGTTTATAAGCTGTCTCTCCTGGCCAGGACTCTTACCCTGAATCATGGGGACCTAGGATACAGTAGGCACCAAATAAATGTTTGTTGAATGAAAGAAAGAACAGTAAATCTTTAAAAAGGCAACTGATTCCCCTCTCTTTAAAAAGCTGAGGAAAGATCTAATCTTAAGTCAAGATTCTAACCCATTATGCTATTCCAGACAGTCAATTATGAAAAACACCACTCACTTTACAAAGTTAAAAACTTACCTTTATGTTTTCGTAAAAAATCAATACTCTTCTGCAGAACAGTGGATTTATCCATCTTTCTAGCGTTACCAGGAAGCATGGATCCCAGTTCTTTAATGAGAACATTAAACTGATCTCTACGTTTCTTTTCAGATTTGTTTCTAGATACTCTGATGAAACAAGAAATTATTAAGCCATTTTAAAGTAATCCATTTAATTATACAAATAGCTTAATACAATGTTCAAGTTGGATACAATGATAACATATCCTTCTGTTAATATAGACAGTAGTTTCTATTTCCTAGGTTACCAACAACAGAGTTCATGTGAGCAATAATTTGTCATCTCAGTTTATCACCAAAGAAATTTTACATACCAAGTATTTGATAAACATTTTTATGGAAGTATCCATAGTACACAGTACATTCAAATCTCAGGTTTCAATTAATCTAACATTTACCAAGGACTATGAATTTACAAGGCTATTATAAATGAAATACAGGTAGTAAAAGCACAGGTGAGGATGCATCAAAAAGTCTGTACAAAAATGGAATTAGAAGAAAATGTGCATTTCCATGACTTTCTAAAGTACCCTTGTCAACTGTGTAAATGCCATTTATTTAAAATTATTGGAGCAAGTTACACATCACTATGTAAATTTTAAATCATAAGCAAAACTCGGCTGCTCCCAGGCTCACGTGCTCTGCACAGTCACATCCCAGTCTGCGGCACACACCTGGGAGCAGCTGTCTCATCTCTGCACCAGGATGTAGGCTTCCTGATCACAGAGCCCAGATCGTCTCACCTAAGCACTTACTCCTAAGGTCTAACACACAGCAAGCATTCAGAATGGATGTGCCAAGTGGATTACTATTCTACACACACATTAACCAGTAAACAAACAGCTGTTAAGAGAAACAAGCCCAATTACGTAGATAACATGTAATCACTTCATAATACCTCTAATTATCTGCTTAATGAAATTAGATTTTCTAACTCAGTTTTTGTTTAGGCAAAAGTATAATACTTTTCCAAAGGGCCAAAGGATAATTTTATTTATCTTATAAATGGCAAACTGATTCCTAAGCCATAGGTGAGGAACGTCCAGCCTGTGGGCCGTGCTAAGTCCGGCAAAACCATGTGGTCTGGCGCTGCCGAGGCAACCACAGGCAGGACATGAAATTCAATGAATCAACAGCAGGCTCAGCTGTGAGTCCCGCCCCACCCCGTCCTTCCCCTTGCTAGTTAACCTAAATTCCTAAAGAAGGTAGCTTTTGGAAATCATTAATTGACTATTTCCTTACATGTATTATTATTCATCTATTTACTGTTTTATGTCTCAAGTTGAACTACCTTTTTGCTTTGTCCTTGTCATCTTCTTCCACCAACCCATCAAAAATACTACTGTCATCTCTAAAAGGAAAAAGAGAGTGAACAGAGAAAGTAAGCAACAGCAATACCGAAGGAACATGGGAATCACTCAGTTGCATCTTACGATTTTTTGTTTTCTTGTAATTGACAGGTAGAGTCATAGACAGTAAGAGAGAGAGACAGAAAGGTCTTCCTTCCGTTGGTTCACCCCCCAAATGGCCGCTAGGGCCGGTGCTGCACCAATCCAAAGCCAGGAGCCAGGTGCTTCCTCCTGGTCTTTCATGCGGGTGCAGGGCCCAAGCACTTGGGCCATCCTCCACTGCCCTCCCAGGCCACAGCAGAGAGCTGGACTGGAAGAGAAGCAACTGGGACTAGAACTGGTGCCCATATGGGCTGCTGGCACAGGCAGAGGATTAACCAAGTGAGCCACAGCACCGGCCCCTCATCTCATGACTTTTGTAAAGCTAACAGACTACACAAATCTACTTCAGTAACTATTAACCTATTTTCTAGTACATATCTGTAATACTAACTCAACTGTGAACATGAAGATCTCTGGATATCACATGGCCTAGAATGGGAACTAGTAATCATTCAGAGGCCAGCATCATATGTAGTGATGTTTCTCAGGGGCAGAGAAGACACAGCCCCTCCGAGACGGCTGCTCACAGACCCTATCTCCAATCTCAACACAGTCCAAAGCTATGGCCTTAGTGCAGCAGGCTCATCTGAGGAAACTCCTTGCCCTATGGGACTTAAGTTGTAACACGGTACAGGTCTTCATAATTTAGCTCTGGGACAAAAAGAAGGGCTGCCCTCAGATGTCAAAAGTCACTTCTGTGTAAAACTCCAGCTGTAAAACTCTTAAAAGAATACCTATCAGAAAATCACAACTTAGCAGGTGTAATAGAAACAGTTACTTGAGCATTAGAAGACCAACACAGGTCAAAATGCTACCAGAACTCCAACAAGTTACTTAGCTAACAGTTTCCTCATGTGCAAGGCCTTAGGGAATAATGCGGAGTTTAGATGACACGAAGAGAGGTATGTTTATTAGCTGTCAAAGATAGGTGCTTAAAATATTATTTTATTTAATCAAATTTATGGCACCACTGCTCATAAGACATTATATTTTATGTTTATCTATGAAAGAAAAAACTGCTATCAATTATTTTAAGATCTGTGGAATGTCAGACGTTAAAATGTAAACAACAAAAAAATGGAGTCTTCGAATATAAAAATTGAGGGGGTTTACACTTTTCCCAAAAGTAAATTTAAAGATCGTAATTTTGAGTAATGAAGTCCTAATTATAGCTAGCTTTTCTTGTTCACAAACATGTAGATGACTGGAAGGATGGAGTTGGCATCAGAAAATACAGAGAAAAGGGATTCTAGAAGGTGTCAAGGAAACATTCACAACTGTTACAATTTCTTTTATAACAGCTCTGACCAAATCACTCAAGATTACAGCCCAAGACCCACTTAAAACACAAGTAACATGCTGCTGACTTTGACTCTACAAAGTACTGACAAATCTTCCTCACACCATGTTTGTTTAGTACAGAAACAGAATGCAACAGTAATTATGTTTGTACATAAAACTCCCCTTAGTGATACAGCCCATTATTCTCACAGTGACTTTCAAAATAGAAGTCTGTGAAGACGCACCTGTCAACGCTTGAGCTCATCTTACTGCAGCTTACGGTAAACAACATAACACACTACGTTTCCGTCTTGTGGTAGACATTTGTGTTTCTCCTTGAGTGAAAAGAAAAACAAATGGTCATTGGTTTTCTAAGAAGTTTACTTTCACAAACGAAGTTGTCTTGAGGAATAAGCTATATCTCATCGTGCCTGTTTGTACCAAAGCCTGGAACATCACTTCCAAGCAAATATCTTTGGCTGAGACATATTTGACATTTTTTTTTTCCTTCTAAAAAAGAACTACAGGAAAAAAAAAATCAGGCTCATAATTCATTTTGTTTACTAAAAGATAATAAAATTTAAAAGGCCACTCTTAATATTCAGTAAATATGACTATGCAAGTAGGCTGTATATTATCTATTTGGCAATAAATATTCATTGAACTCCTATTTTCAGCTAAACACTATGGCAGGCTTGGGTGTTCAAGGATGAAAGACACAGTCTGCAGGCAAAAACCTGCACTGAGAAGACCCAGACAGCTGGACAGTTGTAAGAGGTATCAGGAAGGCATACTGCATAAGTGTGCCCAAGAGAATTAAGAGGGAGTCCGAGGAACTGCTCTTGAGGACAACGAGCTCATCAGAGTCAAGATCCTTGTACCTGGAAGTGCAATCCAGAAACCAGCAGCGCTGGCATCCCCCAGGAGCCCCGCCCCAGTGCTACTGAATCACAGTCTGCATTGGCACAGGTCCCCATGTTCTGCTGGGCTGTGGTCTGAGAAGCAAAGACCCGAGAAAAAGAAGAGGCAGACACTGTAAGGCTCAGGCTTCTAAGTAGAGGAATGGTAAGGTGCAAAGAAGGCACAGGCCTTCCTCAGGTAAGAGAACACTGGCCTTGAGAAACTTAAGAGAAAATCAGACAAATTATAATTAGCACAGCTTAAGTGAGAAGGGTGAAGAGGGGTGAAGGCAAGTCAAGCAAAGAACAATCCTATTACAGAGGGTCTCACACTCACATGGAAGAAACTAAAACAGTGCTTCAAAACTGTGTCACAAGTCTAAAATTCCCTCTGCGCTTTGTACGGACTTCCAAAACACACAGCAGGTTTTATCTATACAAGATTCTTATATTCTACAGTCATGAGTTAAACACTGAATAATCACCTTAACTCTAACAGACCGCCTAATACTTTTGAAGACATAAAAAATTATACTTTAATTATCTTTTTAATTTAAAACTTAGAAAACATAAATGACTGTGTAACTCTAAACCAGAGAAGAATAGAGGTACTATGAGATTAACTAGTGACACCGCGCGGTCTGTGTGATGGCTGCAGAAGAAGTGAATACCGGAGAATCGTTAAAGAGAATGAGTGAGGGAGTCAGAGGTAAAAATAAGAACACCAGGATTAAACACTGTGTCTAAAGTAACATGAGCAGACGGAACACAGAATTACAGAATTTGAGTGTTAAGGTACAGAATTTAAAGACCACCATAAATACACTTCTCTGCTGCAACAGACGTGTTTACCATCACAGTCCTAACAGGCTAGTTTTGTCACTGCAAGAAAAACAATAGGGCAATGGTGACAGCCAATTGGGGTAAATCAGTTTCAGTAAGACAACAATATGCTTGTTTAATTACCAAAGGATAGAACATAGGACAAAGCATCAAAAGAAAAACAAAGGAGGATCCCAAGTTTTAGGGCTGATAGTACAGAAAGGGCCTTGCTGACCATGCAAAACCTAGACGTCACAGGCCGATGCGTACAAGGCTATCTGCTGCTGTTATTAACAGCACTCTTCCAAAAATGTGTTGCTCCCCACTCAACAACTGAACACTGTATCCTGAACAGTCTAGCCCAAGATCTCTCCTTTGCTTTGTAGCCAACTGACAGACATGCTATTGGCAGGGATGGGGAACTTCTTTGTTGCCAAAGGTCCTTTGAATACTTATAACATCACTCACAGGCCATATGAAATCATCAGCTTAAAATTTAGCCCGCTGCAGATTCACTGAGTTTTGAGTCCCATCTGCAGTTGCTTGGCAGGGCCAGACCACATGATTTTGTGGGCCTTATTCATGCCATGGGCCCAAAAGGTTCCCTACTCCTACTTTAAAAGAAAGGCTGAAGAAGTGAAGCAGGGCCAACCGAGCATCCTACAGCAACTGCTCAAGGAGAATCCCCTCCTTTAAGTGGTGTCAGGTACACAAAACGGAGTAGTGATGGGGGATGATAAAACATTTCTGGGGACTACCCTGGGGTCCATGCTTTCAACCCAAAAAGACGAGCAGGAGTCACACCTGCCTATGCTATGTTCTACACAAGCTGAAGATGAATTTCAAGTATGTAATAATACATTATTAAAAATTTTAAGTTTGATATTAATACATCACAGTGATATGCAATTATATGACTTTGGAAAGCTCAACAGTTACTAGAATCCAAAGTTCACAATTACAAAGGATCAAGTCCCAGCGAGGAACCCAATGCTCTCTCACTCAAGCAACCTGCGCTCACAGCCACCAGTGATCTGGCCTCCCACCACCTTACTGTTTTATGATGACGGGGGCAATGACGTAAGAGTCTTATAAACATTATTTTCAAAGATAGCTTTAAAAAACATTCATTAAATGGGGAGATATTAGTGACTAAGAAATAGTATGGACATTCAAATTTTGCCAATTATGGAAGCAGTTCTGTTTGTGATTCCCCTGCAACACTATACATCATTATACAGTCTATCCTTAGAACAGAAACCTTAAACAGAAAACACTGTTAAAAATAAACTGCATGGGGCCAGTGCTATGGCATAACAGGCTAAGCCTCCGCCTATGGCGCCGACATGCCATATGGGCAGCAGTTCAAGTCCTGGCTGCTCCACTTCCAATCCAGCTCCCTGCTGATGGCCTGGGAAAGCAGAAGATGGCCCAGGTAGTGATGGCTCCGGTACTTGGGTCACTGGCACCTACATGGGAGTCCCAGATTGAGTTCCTTGCTCCTGGCATGAACCTGGCCAGGCCACACCCAGCCCCAGCTATCATAGGTATCTGGGGAGTAAATCAGCAGATGAGAGACCTCCTTCTGTCTCTGCCTTTCAAATAAAATTAAATGTTAAAAAAAATTACAAAATTAGGGGCCAACACCGTGGCATAGTGGGTTAAAGCCACCACCTGCAGGGTCACCCTCTCATATTGGCACCGATTCAAGTCCTGGCTGCTCCTCTCCTGATCCAGCTCTCTCCTGTGGCCTGGGAAAGCAAAAGATAGCTCAAGTGCTTGGGTCCCTGCACCTGAGTGGGAGACTCCGAAGTAGTTCCTGGCTTCAGATCAGCTCAGCTCAGGCTGTTGTAGCTGTTTGAGGAATGTACCAGCAGATGGAAGACCTCTCTCTCTCTCTCTGCCTTTGTGTAACTGCCTCTCAAAAAAGTATTTTAAAAAATTATGGGGCAGGCGCTGTGGCAGAGTGGGTAAAGCCACTGCCTGTAGTACCAGCATCCCATAGGAGCACTTGTTTGAGATGTGGCTGCTCCACTTCCCATCCAGCTCTCTGCTGTGGCCTGGGAAAGCAGTGGAAGTTGACTCAAGTCTTTGGGCCACTGCACCCGCGTAGGAGACCCAGAAGAAGCTCCTGGCTCTGGATTGGCACAGCTCCGGCCATTGCGGCCAACTGGGAAGTGAACCAGTGGATGGAAGACCTCTTTCTCTTTCCTTCTCTATGTAACTGTGACTTTCAAATAAAATAAATAAATCTTCAAAACATAATGAATTAAAATCAGAAGTCCTCTAATACCTGACCCCATTTAACCACTTTCACATATGTTAACTGTTTTGGTGTTTAACTTCCTTTATCTAAATTTTATTTTGTTAATTTTTTTTCAGTTTTAGGTAGGGTGCCTAGACAGTCTCAGCTGACTTGGGTCATTTCAATGCAGTATTGAGCGTCTCGCTTTGCTCTCAAGGGTGGCTTGTTCTCTAGGCACCATGTGTTGAATTCCATTTAGTAAGAAAGCTCTCTTTAACTGCCTCATCTTGCCTCATTCACATGTACAGTTCCTAATATCCTGACTGTGGTAAGGTGGTTGTATCTGAAGTTAACATTATCACAACCATGGATGCAATTTACAGTAGTCATGCAGAAAACTGTAATTACTTTCCGTTTCTGAGCAGTTTTTCCTACACATAAATGTTGCTTTGCTTTTTTGTAAACCGGTTTTGTATATACTTATTACCAATTTATTCCCAACTCTTCCTTGTCCAAATCTATTCTTTGTATGTTTAAACACATTACATATTCTACCAATTATCCTTCTCACAGCTATTTCTCTTAGAACCTGGGTGCTGTCTGTTACACCTGGAGACTAGCTGTCATCCTGTGACCACTGTCTACCATGACCCTGGTGACCTCCTTGGTCTCTGGTTAAGATGTATTCTGTTTTGTGGACCCTATGCCTCCACCATTTTTTAGTCAGATCTCCTCTTCCAATAGCTGCCTAAGGAAGGGAACATGGCAGGTCAATCAGATCTCACAAGTCTGAAAATGTCATTAGTCTATCCTTTTCTCTAAATTTTAAAATTTGTTATTTTTCATTTTTCATTTTATCTGAAAGAGACAGAGAAACAGAGAGAGCTCTGCCACCCACTGGTTCACTCCCCAAATGGCTGCATAGCCAGGGCTGGGTCAGGCTGAAGCCAGGAGCCAGAACTCCAGCCAGGTCTCCCATATGGATGGCATGGGCCTAAGTACTTGACTCACCACCTGCTGCTCCCCTGCATCCCATCAGCAAGAAGCTCAATCAGAAACAGAGCAGCCAGGACTCAAATCAGGTACTACAATAATGAGATGCAGGCATTGTTGCAAGTGGCAAATTAACCACTGGGCCACACTATCTGTCCCTAGTCTACCCTTAACCAGCAGTTCACGTCCATACTGAATACTGTGTTGAAATCATTTTGTCTTGGATTCTGAAGGCTCTGCTGTCTTGTCTCCAGCACAGTATTAAGAAGTCCAAAGTCTGTCTCATCACTGTTCCTTTTTATGTGACCCACTCCTTCTTTCACCCTGGGAGCTCACCGTGCTCACTAGTGCACTAGTCACTCAACAGGTTCCTTCTAACTGAAAACACATGGCATCTAGTTCTGGAGAATTTTCTTGAATCATCCCCTATAATTGTTTCTATTTCCTCTGTTCTTTCTGTAATGCCTCTTATTTGACAGTTGAGGATTCTGGATAGTTGCTCTAATTTTCTTATTTTTTCTTTCTCACTTCCCATTTTTGCTTTACAGTCAAAAGCATCGATTTTACTTCCAAAGCAAAAAATAAAATTCAAAGTGAAAATTGTATTGTGTTTTTCATTTTTAATATCATTTCTTGTATCTCTTTTTTACTTAATGCATGCGGTACCTCCCTTACCTTTATGAAGCTTTTTTAAAGGATCACTTTGTTTTCATTTTGGCCTGCCTACCTGGTCTCCATCTCTCCACCTCGCTGCTTTCTGTGTCTGACACGAGAGGTCTTCCTCGGGTGTCTAGTGGCCTCAGGTCACAGTTCACAGTTCAGAGCACTGCAGGCTCTGTGTGCCTGGTGGTCACTGTCCACTTCACTGCAGGGTATCAGGCTGGAACACTCTCTTGGGGATTTTCAATGTCAATGTCTTCAGATCTTTCCTCGTAGGCTAATTATAACCTCCACAGGGAAGAATCAGCATAAAGCCCAGGTGGCCTGGTTCTTCATCCCGGTTTTCAGCAAGTTACCTGCATTCTCGGCAATGTTTGCTGCGCCTCTCTTTTATCTTCACTAGAAAATAAATCTCTAGACTTCTGCTAAGATAGGGAAAGGGGCAGTTGCCTTGTTCCAAGGTCAAGAAACACAATATGGAGCACAAGTGCCTCTTGAATAGACTTACAGCTAGTTCCTCTGTCCAACGTCACCATCACTCCTATTCCCAGAAGTAAAGAACACATTCAGTTCACACAAATTTTAGAGGTTCTACAGTGCCAAGAGGTCTGTTTTCCAGCTTTCTCACAGCTAGCTTAGGATTCCAGGATCTACGAGAATGTTACTGGTCTTCCTTTTACTTTCAAGGCTCCAAAACCGTAGTGTTTTTGTCTCCATTCTCATTTTTCTCATCATAGTGAGGTTACATCTTTTGTGAAAACCTCTTCACTTCAGCTGTAGTGAGGTGTGAGGTCCCAAGAGGAAATGAGATTTAACTGCACTGTTTGTTGCCTCCAACTAGAAGTCCTCTCGCTCCCATCACTCTCACTGAGGATTCACCCAACACACCGAGGTGGTTCACTTTTTTTTTTTTTAAGATTTATTTATTTATTTTAAAGGCAGAGCCACAGAGAGGCAGAGGAAGAGGGAGAAGGAGAAAGAGAGGAAGAGGGAGAGGTCTTCCATCTGCTGGTTCCCTCTTCAGACAGCCGCTGTTAACTGCGCCGATCCGAAGCCAGGAGCCAGGAGCTTCTTTCCAGGTCTCCCATGAGGGTTCAGGGGCTCAGGGACTTGAGCTATCTTCTAATGCTTTTCCAGGCCACAGCAGAGAGCTGGATTGGAAGTAGAGCAGCTAGGTCTTGAACAAGCGCCCATATGGATGCTGGCACCGCAGGCAGCGGCTTTACCCGCTAGGCCACCGCGCTGGCCCCGGTAGTTCACTTATCGGTGAACAGAAATATCTATATTGCCAAATCCAATGGCTTGCTTACTTCTTAGTAGCGTGTGATGAAGATGACAATTTCTGCATTTATTAAATGCTTTTTTGGGGTTGCTATCATGGAACACTTTCCTTCTTAGCCACATATTTCACTGGCTTTTCCTTCTCTTCTGATTAATACTGGCAGGGCTGTATCCATCCCAGTCTGTGTATACTCACTAAATAACTGCATCCACATATGACTCTAAATACTTCCTATGTCAATGACTCCCAAAAGCCACACACACAGACCAGATTGTCAACTGCAGAGTCACATCCAACTGCCTTTTCAATCTCTCTACAGATTTTACAGGCATCTGAAACATCATACACCAGGGGATATTTTGCCTGAAAAGAATGTGGAAGAATCCATGAAGCATTTGGTACACTAACATGAGGAAAGTTTACCTGAAACCGAGAAAGAACACTGGCCTTGCTTCTGGAAATCTTCTCCAGTGTGAGCCTGTGAATTCTGTCATTACACTCCAACCACACCTGCTCCTTCCATTACTCAAGCACGCCACGGTCACTCGATTTTCACTGCCTAATAAGTTCTTCTTGCAAATCCTCAAAGGCTGGCACCCTCATGCTGTTCAGAACACAATTAAACAGCCTCTTTCCCACAGTACCTTCTCTGGCTACCTAATGAAAGTGCTCACCAGTCTATGACATCATCCATGTGAATTTCTCACATGGTACTAACCACAAATTTCTCATTTGTTGTCTTTCTCCAGAACTCAACCTACAAAAGAGCATGGACACCTTCTGTCTTCTTCTTCACCATATTTCCAATTATCTAAAATCATACCTGAACATAGCTGGTGCACAATCAGTGTTCTGGGATAAATTAACATGAAAGGAAAATGTTTAAAGTAAAACTTTCCTCAAATTAGTGTACCAAATGCTTCATGGATTCTTTTACATTCTTTTCTAGCAAAATATCCCATGGTGTATTCTAAGATGCGCTTTTCTTTACCTTTTGTACTTTCTGGGTATCTTGAATTGATTCTTCAGGAGACTACAGATTCAAGGTATTCCTCTGTACGACTGACAATCAGTCTTGGCTTTCTGTTTGAACAAGAAAAAGTTATGTTAGATTTATTCACTACATGCAGAAGTTTATCATGAAAAATATTCTTTAAAAATCTGTAAATATAAATTAGAACAATATCACAAAAAATCTGTTAACACATTTTAAATTCTCAAATTGTTTCTAAAAGAAAACAAAATAACTTAAAAATCATGAACAAACTAAAATAATCATTTTTAACTCTGGTATAGAAGCTAAACTATTAAAAATGACTATAACTGAAAATTTGTTACTGAGTACACAATATAAAAAAGATGCAATTTGTGATAACATAAAGTAGGTGGGGAGTAAAAAAGTTTTTTTTTGTATGCAACTGAAATTTAGGTTGGTATCAGCTTAAAATAGATGGCTGTTTTCTATAAATCCTATTGTAATCACAAAAAATACTTATTTTTTTATAAAGCTTTTATTTAAAGAATATAAATTTCCAAAGTACAGCTTATGGATTACAATGGCTCCCCACGCCATAAACAAAAAATACTTATACAAGACATAATAAAAGAAATGAGAAAGGAATCAAAGAATAATCATACAAGAACATCAACAAAACACAGAGGAACAGAGCAAGAAAGAAAAATAAGGACAAAAAGAGCTACAGGGCGGACAGGAAACAAGCCTTTTCTTATTAATTACTTCAAATATAAGCATATTTAATTCCTCAATCAAAAAGGTGACTGAAAAACACACACACAAGATTCAATTACTTATCGTCTACAAGACCCTCAGTTTAGACTTAAGCAAACCAAATTCAGCAGCACATCCAAAGGCTCACACATCATGATCAGGTGGGATTTAGCCCCAGGATGAATGGATTGTTCCACGAGATCAACATTAACACAGGATGAAAATCAGATGATGTCAATTGATGCAGAAAAGCATTTGCCAAAATTCAACACCCTTTCATGATTAGAAACACTGAACTAACTAAAAGCAGAGGAATATACAAACCAGGGACAGAAGGAACGTCCCTTTCCTACTAAAACAATTTTGTGGGATGTTATCTATGACTTGAAAATATTTATGTTCTTTGATCCACCAATTTCACTTTAAGAAAGAAATAATCAGAGATGTATTGAAAGTTTTACATTCATTGTGATATTATTTAAGACAGTAAAGATAGATTTTATACATTCAATTGCAGTAACAGCAGTTTCAAAATGTCATCAAAAATTACCTAATACACTGAAGCACTGCCCATGCTGCTCTCACATATTGAAGGATTTTTTTTTTGCTTTAGTGTTTTCTAAAATTACTCCCATGAATATGCATTATTTTCATAATTAGGAAAGTTAAGTGCTACTTTTTTCTATTTCTTTTAACTACTCAATACTAGAGTACCAGTGACATATTAAGAAGCTAAGACAAAATACTTTATCTCTTCTGGAGAACAAAAACGTGGAGAAACCAGACTATTTCCCTAGGTATTGTTTACATAAGTTAAATGGATGAAAAACACCTTTCACTTTTTATCTTAATTAATAATTTAAAAGACATTAGTCAGCCAGCACCACGGCTCACTAAGCTAATCCTCCGCCTGCGACGCTGATACCCCGGGTTCTAGTCCCGGTTGCTCCTCTTCCAGTCCAGCTCTCTGGTGTGGCCCAGAAGGCAGTGGAAGATGGCCCAAGTGCCTGGGCCCTGCACCCCATGGGAGACCAGGAGGAAGCACCTGGCTCCTGGTTTTAGATTGGCGCAGCACCGGCTGTAGCGGCCACTTGAAGGGTAAACCAATGGAAGGGAGACCTTTCTCTCTGTCTCTCTCTCACTGTCTAACTCTGCCTGTCAAAATAAATAAATAAATAAATAAATAAATAAATAAGAGACAGTCAAAAAATGGTTAACTCAAACTAGAATTTAAAAAAATTCAAACTACAATAAACATTTTTTTTTAATTTATTTGATAGAGTTAGACAATGAGACAGAAAGGTCTTCCTTCTGTTGGTTCACCCCCAAAATGGCTGCTACAGCCGGCACTGTGCCGATCCAAAACCAGGAGCCAGGTGCTTCTCCTGGTCTCCCATGGGGTGCAGGGCCCAAGCACTTGGGCCATCCTCCACTGCACTCCCGGGCCACAGCAGAGAGCTGGCCTGGAAGAGGAGCAACCGGGACAGAATCCAGCACCCATATAGGATGCCGGCGCCGCAGGCAGAGGAAGTGAGCCATGGCACTGGCCCCAACTTTTTTCTAACCTAATAACCTATTGACCCAGTGACCTATTTTGGAAGGCAAATTTCTTAAATATCAAAAAATTTCCAAAAAGGACAAATGTAGTAACATTAACTACAAGCAGCACTTAGGGGTGAGCTTTGGCAAGACAGTTGAGACACCACCATCCCGTATCAAAGTGCCTGGGTTCGAGTCCCAGTTCTGCTCTGATTCTTGCCTCCTGCATATGGGATCCCTAGGAGTCAGTGGTTATGGCTCAAGTACTCGAGTTCCTGACTTCCTGCTCTGACCTGGCCCAGCCCCAGGTGCTGCAGGCTCTGGGGAATGAATCAGCAAATGGAAGCTCTCGCCACCCCCACCCACCACGGCTCCTTCAAAAAAATAAAATTAAATTAGATTTAAATAATTTTTAAAAAACTGTATTTAACTTGACTGCTATAATATAAAACACAAGAATAATCCTTAAGCATATTTATCACCATTTATGAGAAAGTCTAACTTGCTTTTGCATATTATTACTAAGCTTATATTATAACTGAGAAGATAATTATCTGAGAAAAATTTTAACCTACAAAAGCTCAAATTAAAACCTTTCCTTGGGCCCGGTGCTGTGGTGTAGCATGTAAAGCCGCCACCTGCAGTGCCGGCATCCCATATAGGCACCTGTTTCAGTCCCTGCTGCTCCACTTCTGGTCCAGCTCTCTGCTATTGAAGTAGGCAGGCATACAGGTTAAAATTGTTAGATTTGTGAACTGGAGGACCACGCCTTCGCCACGCCCCTGTGTGACCTCATGCCCCTACCCGATGCCTTCGCCATGCCCCTGTGTGGCCTCATTCCCCTACCTGGCCACACCTGGGTGCCCACCAGCCAATCAGGTTAATTAACCACTCCCCTTTGGAAGTGGGTTAAAAGCCAGGACACGGTGTGGCCTGGCCCTACTCTTCTTCCCTGGCCTCTTGACGGGAGGGGGCTTGCTGTAGCCCCAGGCCTCCAGGGCGCAAGGCCTTCAGGCCATGTGCTCTAGGCTTCCTGGCCCAGATACAGGCCTAGATGCTCATCCACCTGGCTGGTTCCTGATGCTTGGTATGAACCCCTATTTACCTCTCTCTCTTAAACAAAGCTTTCACTTTCCTATGCATCTTTCTCACTAAATAAAAGCTTAAAATGTACCATGCTGCCTCGTTTATCTGTGCCGGTATTTAGAATTCTTCTCTAAATATTAGGCAAGAACCCTCTTGGGCTTATTAATATTAATTAATAATATTAATATGGCACCCCAAATTCTGGTAGCACATGTGGCACCCCGGATAGCATGTCTAGGGGACTTTAAGGGGCCACATTTCAGTGTAAATTTTAGGGGGTCTTTTCCGATTTCACTATGGCCTGGGAAAGCAGTAGAAAATGGCTCAAGTCCTTGGGCCCCTGCACCCATGTGGGAGACCGAGAAGAAGCTCCTGGCCCCTGGCTTCAAGGTTCCAGCTCTGGCCTTTGCAGCCATTTGGGGAATGAAGCAGTGGATAGAAGACCTCTCCCTCTGTCTCCACCTCTCTGTCTGCAACTCTACCTCTCAAATAAATAAATAAATAAAATCTTTAAAAAAAAAACTTACTTTTAACTACTGTCTTATTGACAAAAAATGAAATTAAACAGTTCTGAATTTATCCAATAGTGAATAGGAACATAGTCTACAACTGACTGTAAAATATTGATTTAAAAATTCCCGATTCCATATTTTCCAAGATCAACTTAAATTGACTGTTAAGAATCACATCACGGATCAGTTTTATAAATCAGACCTCTGACAACCAGAGATGATTCTAACCCAAGACAAACATCAAATTACACTAGACGGCTGGGACCAGGGCTCACAGAGTGCAGTGTGGGCTTTCCGACTGATTTTCTTCTTCAACTTCACTCCTTCTGTCTGACTTTTATTTCATGAGCATGAGCTGCTTTAACGTCCTTTCCTAATAATTCTCTCATCTGGATCATCTCAAGGTTAACATTTTTATTGTCCTTTCCCTTAAAACAGTCAGATTTTCCTATTTGTATGTAAAGGAATTTTACACTATATTCCAATCTTTTTTTAAACTTCCATATCTTCTATACTTTTTAAATGTTTTTTATCTACTTGAAAGGCAGCACAAAGATAGGGAGAGAAGAGTACAGAGAGAAGAGCTTACATCTGCTGATTCGCTCCCCAGAGCCCAGAACTCCACTCAAATCTCCAGTGGGTGGCAAGGGCCCACACACAGGAGCCACTGTCTGCAGCCTCCTAGAGTGCGCTAGGAGGAGGCTGGCAGGGCTGGACAGGAAGTGGAGCAGCTGGTATTCAGAGGAGCAGTCCAACCCTGACGCAGGTGCTCCAAGCAGAGGCTGAACCCAACTCCCCACAATGCCCACCCCACACACATTCGTAGAATTGGGTTATGAGACGCTAGGTTCTATCTTGTCTCTCTGGGTAGTGGCTTCAGTGTAGGGTCAGCTGTCTGTGGCTGTGCTCTCTGGGACCCTGCAGCAATTTTAGCTCAGTTCACTAATTCTCTGCTCTGTGCACCTGCAGCTATGAATGAGATGGACCAGCAGGGGTCCACGCAATTAGGAAACCTACACCAGTTCTCTCTGGCATTTCCAAAGCACACCTCAGCTTGCAGGGGGCTATTTACCAGTACTCTGGCCATAGAAATCTTTTTCTTTTAGGGTTTTAAGTGCTTGTGAGGTCATGGTAATGTAATTTTACAAGTGGGAGTGTTGGCAGGGCTGGGAGAGGAAAAAAAGGCAGGGAGTGGGGTCTCTTCGTGTCCTGTGGCTAGGAGGGGTTTCACTTGGAGATTCTGCTAAATGCTGTATGCCACATTCCATTCTGCAAGCCAGCCCACCATTTAGTCAAAGCTGTGTTATAAAAAGAAAAACAATGGTAAGGTCACCATTATACAAAATGTTAAGTTCAAACTTCCCTTCCCCAATCTGTCTGCTATTATTTATTTTTCAGCTTTCAGACTGATAATTTTGGTATTCTATGCAGAGTTTTAATCAATGAGAGACAGACTTACTCCATCTTGGCCTATCAAACATGGTTTACCCAATTCTCAACAAATTTTACTACTAACGGCTTTAGTAATCATTGACTGATCCTTATCTGGAGTCACTGTTTCAGAAAGCATTGTGCTGTGCAGACTATCTAACCCTATCACTCTCCAGCTGTTCTTAGTAGCTGAAGACAATCTCCCTCTTAATTGTCCAGTATTCCTGGAATATGATCTGTACAGAAAAATAGGGACAGTTGATTTTTTTCCTTCATCAATTATTTTCAAAGTAATGAATTGGTGCATGAGGGTTTGAGAGGTACTCTGAGATCTTGGATCTTTGTATCTTTGTGTATTCCCAACACTTTTTAAATCCTATTTTTGTTGGATATTTCAACAAAAGTAAGAAGAAAAATGTACTTAATTCCATATGTATCTACCATCCAGTTTCAAGCATCAATCTATGGCTCATCTTATTTCATCTATTCTGCCCTTCCCCTTCCTTTGGCTTATTCAATGCAAATTACAAACAGTATGATTTATTCTGTAAACAATGTATTTGTACCTAGGAACAACAAGTACTTTTAAAAACAACCACAGTATAATCATACTTTACAATATTTCTTAAAAATTTACTTATTTCATTTTAAAGTCAGAGTTATGGGGTGAGGGGTGGGGAAGACAGAGAGAGAAAGAGAGAGAGAGAATTTCCCACCTACTGGTTTACTCCCCAGATGGCCACAACAGCCAGGACTGGGCCAGGCAGAAGCCAGGAGCCAAGATCTTCATCAGAGTCTCCCAAGTGGGTGGCAGAGGCCCAAACACTTGAGCCATCCTCAGCTGCTTTTCCCAGGCCATTGGCAGGGAGCTAGATCAGACGTGAAGCAGCCAGGACATGAACCAGCACCAATATGGGCTGAAAGCATCACAGGAAGAGGCTTTAACAGCTGTGCCACAATGCTGGCTCCCATACTTTAAAAAATTTTCAGGGCGGCACTGTGGCGTAGTAGGTAAGGCCGCTGCCTGCAGTGCCAGCATCCCATATAGGCACAGGTTCAAGTCCCAGCTGCTCCACTTCTGATCCAGCTCTCTCCTGTGGCCTGGAAAGGCAGAAAAAGGTGGCTCAAGTCCTTGGGCCCCTGCATCCACATTGGAAACTTGGAAGAAGCTCCAGGCTCCTGGCTTCAGATCAGCCCAGCTCTGGCCATTGCAGCCATTTGGGGAATGACAGTGAATGGAAGACCTCTTTCTCTGTAACTCTGCCTTTCAAATAAATAAGTAAATCTAAGAAAAGAATTAAGATTAAAAAGGGACTGGAAAAGCAAGTCAAAGAAGGGGAAAGATAATCTCCAATACTTAACTTACCAAACAACTGAGATTATCTACTTTCGGGATAAGCAAGACAGATAATCCAACAGAAAACCCACAGCCCAGGGGGAATGAACAGAATCTTTCTAAAGAGTACAATCAAATGGTCAAGAGGCATACGGAAAAACAATGAATTTTCACTGCACATAAACCATAGAAGCCAAGATTGAACAGTAATAATTTCAAGTGTGGGTGAACAAGTGAAGCAAGCAAAATTTTTGTACACTGCTAATAGAGTTTGTTGATGCAACCACTTTTTTTAAAAAAATAAAGACTGATTTATTTGAAAGGCAGAGTTAGAGAGAGGCAGAAGCAGAGACAGAGTTGGGGGGTGGGGGGGATCTTCCATCCATTGGTTCACTCATCAAATGGCCGAAATGGCTGGAGCTGAACCAATCCAAAGCCAGGAACTTCTTCTAGGTCTCCTACATGGGTGCAGGGACTGAAGACCTTGTGCCATATTCTACTGCTTTCCCAGGCCATAGCAGAGAGTTGGATCAGAGGTAGAGCAGCCAGGAATTGAAACAGCACCCATTTGGGATGTCGGCACTACATGTGGCAGCTTTACCCACTATGCCATAGCACCAGCCCAATGATTCCACCACTTGAAAGTCTAAGTGAATCTTCTACAACTAAACAGTCAAATACTCTATGACCTTAGCTGTTTCTCCCAACAAAAATGTACCCAGGCGAGGGTGCTTGGCCTAGTGGTTAAGATGCTGGTTAGGAGAATGTCTCACATAGAGTGCCTGCGTTCAATGCCTGGCTTAGGCTCCTGATTCCAGCTTCCTGCTAATGTAGACCATGGGAGGCACCTGACTGACGATGACTCAAGTGACAGGGTACGCCACCCACATCAGACACCTGGGTTGAGTTCCTGGCCTCAGCTTTAGCCCCCAACTGTTGGGGACATTTCAGTGAGGTAATCAGTGGACGACATGCTCTTTCTCTGTTTCCCTCTAAAACATAAATAATTTAAAAAAGAAAAATGGTGCAAATCAAAACTACAATGAGGTTTCACCTCCTCCCAGTTAAAACGGCTTTCATACAGAAATCAACAAACAAATGCTGGTGAGGATGTGGGGGAAAAGGTACCCTAATCCACTACTTGTGGGAATGTAAACTGATAAAGCCACTATGGAAGACAGTGTGGAGATACCTCAGAAAGCTGAAAATCTTAAATAAAAGATTCTTTTGGAAAAAAAAGAATTATGTTCCATATGTAGACCAACAGATATGCTCAAGAATGTTCACAACAGAAACTAGAAATAGCCGAAACACCCATCAACACTAGACTGGATAAATTATGGTATATTCACACAATGAAGTACTTAACAGCATTGACATAAAAGATGAATTGCTGCTACATGCACTAACATGAATGAAAAAGCCACACAAAGAATTCAAAACAGACAATAAAAGGACAGTGAATAAAGTCAGAACAACAGTTACCTCTGGGAGTGTGTAGTAACTGTCAGATGCGTGAAGGAGGGTCCTGGGTTGATGAAAACGTGCAAACCTTGTTCCTGATATTGGTTAGACGGCTGTAGACTTCATAAAATTCATCGAAATGATGCTCAGGACTCATGCACTTTACGATATGTATGTTACACTTCAATAAAAAAGCAAAATTTAGTAACACTAGATCAGTCCTTTGTTTTTTAAAATCTTAATTTTTTGTTATTTTGGTTGTCAATTTCAATTTCAATTGAAATTGAAAAGTCTAGTAAAGCTAGGTTCTATATTAAGTCTGCCTCTTATCTGGGTACTAAAGGTCATATTTACTTTCTTTGTCAACACAGTTACTTAAAAATTGTTAGGTATGTGGATCCTTCTCACATTATGAGGACAACAGAAATTCTAACTTAAAACTAATGCTGTATATTACTACAAAATAGAAAACTCTAAGATGGTAGAAAAAGAAATGATTAGTTTTCTATTTTAAATTCCATATTACAAGTTCCTAGTTTGTATTTAACAAAAGACTTAAGACAACTTGGGGACGGCACTGCGACGCAGCAGGTTAAGCAGGTGCCTTCTATGCTGGCATCCCATAGGAGCATCAGTTCAAGTTTGGCTGCTCCACTTCTGACACAGCTTCCTGTTGACAGGCCTGGGAAAGCAGCAAAAGATAACCCAAAAACTTGAGCCCTGCCACCTACATGGGAGAGTTCCAGGCTCCTGGCTTTGGCTCAGGCCAGCCCTGTCATTTGGGGAGAGAACAAAAGGACAGAAGACTGAGATCTCACTCTTTCAAATCAATTAGCTAAAAACAAAAACAAGAACTTGAGCCTTCTGAAGCTTGGCACCTGAGTTCTGTTTCTTTTTTTTCTTTTTTTTTTCTTTTTTAAGATTTATTTATTTATTTGAAAGGCAGAGTTAGAGAGAGGCAGAGGCAAAGGCAGAGAGTGAGAGAGAGAGGTTCACTCCCCAAATGGCCACAATGGTCGGAACTGTGCCGATCTGGAGCCAGGAGCTTCCTCTAGGTCTCCCGCGTGGGGGCAGGGGCCCGAGGACTTGGGCCATCTTCTACTGTTTTCCCAGGCCATAGCAGACAGCTGGATTGGAAGTGGAGCAGCCAGGACTCGAATGGCACCCATATGGGATGCCGGCACTGCAGGCAGCGGCTTTACCCACTATGCCACAGCTGAATTTTAACTGGAAGTGAAAACACCCAGCAAATCAAAGGAATGTGTTACTAGTATGAAATAAACTGTTAAATGTAAAGTGCTTACACCATGCCTGAGAGAAAATAAATGCTCAGACTATCTACAATTATTAACATATCGCTGAGAAATACTAAAATAGATCCTCATTCTTACATCTTTCAAAACACAATAAATGATGGCCGGCACCGAAGCTCACTAGGCTAATCCTCTGCCTGTGGCACTGGTACTCCGGGTTCTGTCCTGGTTGCTCCTCTTCCAGGCCAGCTCTCTGCTGTGGCCCAGGAAGGCAGTGGAGGATGGCCCAATTGCTTGGGCCCTGCACCCACATGGGAGACCAGGAGGAAGCACCTGGCTCCTGGCTTCGGATCGGCACAGTGCGCCGGCTATAGCAGCCATTTGGGGGGTGAACCAACGAAAAGAAGATCTTTCTCTCTCTCTCTCACTGTCTAACTCTGCCTGTCAAAAAAAAAAACACAATAAACGCATAATACTAAAAATACACATATTTCACATCCTTCTGATTTACCTTTTTTGTGATACCCAGAGAGCTCCCATCTGCTGGTTTATACTCCAAATGCCCACAGTAGCTGGAGCTGGTTCAGGCCAAAGCCCAGAGCCAGGAACTCAATCCAGGTTTCCCACATGAGTGGCAGACAGACCCAATCACAGAGCCATCACCACTGCCTCCCGGGGTCTTCATGAGCTGGAGTCAGGAGCCAGAGTCAGGGACTAACCCAGCTGCTCCCAGGATAGGACCCAGCGCCAGATATACAGGACACAGCCAGCTTAATAAGCGTCTTAACTGCCGGGTCGAATGCACACCCCAGGCATACTCAAGTGAGCGTGTTCAAGGCGCTAAAGGAATATTTTATTTATTTTTTTGGTTAAAATAGCGGAAGTGAATTCTCTATTAATGTACAGGATAGATGAAGGCTTAAAAGCTGGAGGTGGGTGTCTGGCCTCACGGTAGCACCACCAGTTAGAATCCTCACCAGAGGGCCCAGGTTCATTTCCCTGTTCCAGTCCGGTTCCAGATGCCCGTCAATGCATACTCTGGGAAACAGCTGTGATGGCTCAACTTGGGTTCTTGACACTCACACAAGAGACCTGGATTAAGTTCCTGGGTCTCGGTTTTGGGCCCAGACTAGTATCAGCCACTATGGGCATTTGGAGAGTGAACCAGCAGGTGGGAGAGTTCTTTTAGTTTGTCTCTTTGCCTCTTAAATATGTAAATAAACTTTGGGGGAAAGACCGGTACAAAAGGAATATACAGATTTGTAAGTGTTCAACATATAACAATATCATCAAAACCTGGAGAAAGTGGTATACCAAATGAATTTTCTTTCTACATATTCCCACATTCATATATTACAGGGGAAACAATAGGACAAACCATTCTTTTGATTTATTATCCACTGTTAAACAGCAATGCAGGTTAGTCTAATCAGAATATACATTACTTTCCAGGACCCTCACCTCCAGTTTTCCCCAACTCCTCTTTAAACTCTAGCGTTTAGTCTCTAAGGACTCCCAGCAGAGAGGAGTGGGAGTGAGCTCACCTACTGTCACAGTCAATGTGTCCTGCTCTGGGGACCTTACACCATCTACTGGAACTACTTCACTGACACTACAGAAGCCACACATGATAAAAACAAGAGCGGCTGTGTTCCAATAAAGCCTTATTCATGCACACGGAAACATGGATTTCCTAGAACTTTCACAGGTCACACGTTAGCATCCTTCTCTGAGTATTTTTTTCAGCCATTTAAAAACATCAACCACCACTCTGGGTTCGTGAGTCACAGAAGACCAGCAACTGGTGGAATGTGGTATGCATGGGCCCGAGGTAGTCTTGCTTGTCAACAGCAGCTGCAGTAGGTGACCAACTCTTCTCGACCTCAGTCAACAGGTACTTTATCTCTGCCTTAAAACTCGGCACTGTGGCTCAGCAGGTAAAGCTGCCGCCTGCAGTGCCAGCATCCCATATAGGTGCCGGTTCGAGTCCCTGCTGCTATGACCAGGGAAGCAGCAGAAGGCCCAAGTCCTTGGGCCCCTGCACCCATGTGGGAGACCCAGAGGAAGCTCCTGGCTCCTGGCTTCAGATTGGTGCAGCTCCAGCCATTGTGGCCAAGTGGGGAGCGAACCAGCAGATGGAAGACCTCTCTCTCTCTCTCTGCCTCTCTTTCTCTTTCTCTTTGTAACTCTTTCAAATAAATGAATATTTTTTAAAAACCTGACAGAAAAGAAGTAATACTTATTCCACTATTCAATCATCTGCAAATCACGTTCCTTCAACTCAGAAAAGACAAAAAGTTTAAAATTCTCACTTATTAGTAATTTTGAGAAATTTCAGGAATTGCTAAAAAACAAAATACATCTGCATCTCAATTATTATGCCAATGAATAAAAATTTCATTTCCTGTAGGACTGAATCTTCTAAATATAAATAAAACCTTCCAAGGAAAAGAGTACATCATGCTCCAAATATGTTTAGAATTCTTGTCCTGTGCTCCTACTAGAGACTGCAAATCCCACCCCGCCATGATTAAGACAAAGAAAAAATGAAAGATGGCATACCTCTTAGCTCAAGTGAAGACTGCAGGAATCTAGTGAAGCTCACGAAGCTCCAGAGACCCATCTGAAGGAACTGCGGGATTTTCCAAAGGCATCTTACAATGGGACAGAACCAGCTTCTGCATTTCAGCAGCTTTACTAGAAGAAACAAATAAACACTGTAAAACAAGGGCAGTTGCTAAAATAATGCTAACTTAATTAATTCTACAGAGTAACATGATCTCCAGCATGCATTTCTTTCATTCACATGTGCAGCACTTATTGGGAGCCTCCTGTGTGCCCAGAACTGGGAATGCAACAACGAACACATCAGACTCCATCAGCTCCTCTGGGAATTGTCTAATTCCCCAAATGGGGAAAGGTCTCCTTAAGAGGAGGCATTTAAATGGGGCCAGCGCTGTGCCATAGCGGGTAAAGGCTGCTGCCTGCAGTGCCAACATTCCATGTGGGTGCTGGTTCGAGTCCCGGCTGCTCCTCTTCTAATCCAGCTCTCTGCTATGGCCTGGGAAAGCAGTGGAAGATGGCCCAAGTCCTTGGGCCCCTGCATCCATGTGGGAGACCTGGAGGAAGTTCCAGGCTCCTGGCTTTGGATCAGCGCAGCTCCAGCCATTGTGGCCATCTGGGGAGTGAACGAGCAGATGGAAGACCTCGCTCTCTGAAAGTCAGAGAGAGAGGGAGAGAGGGAGAGAGGGAGAGAGGGAGAGAGGGAGAGAGGGAGAGAGGGAGAGAGGGAGAGAGGGAGAGAGGGAGAGAGGGAGAGAGAGAGAGAGAGAGAGGGAGAGGGAGAGGGAGAGAGGGAGAGAAGGAGAGAAGGAGAGAAGGAGAAAAGGGGGGAAGAGGGGGGAAAGGAGAGAAGGAGAGAGGGGGAGAGAGGTGTTTTCCATCTGCTGGTTCACTCCCCAAGTGGCCTCAACAAGCACCCATATGGGATGCCAGCACTGCAGGCAGAGGCTTTACCCACTACGCCATAGCGCCAGCCCCCAATAAACAAATAAATCTTAAAAAAAAAAAAAAAAAGAGGAGGGGGCAGCGCCACGGCTCAATAGGCTAATCCTCTGCCTGCGGCACTGATACAGGGTTCTAGTCCTGGTCAGGGCTCCGGATTCTGTCCCGGTTGCCCCTCTTCCAGGCCAGCTCCCTGCTATGGCCCAGGAGTACAGTGGAGGATGGCCCAAGTGCTTGGGCCCTGCACCCCATGGGAGACCAGGAGAAGCACCTGGCTTCTGCCTTCGAATCAGTGCAGTGCACCGGCTGCAGCACACCGGCCGCAGCGGCTACTTGGGGGATGAACCAACGGAAAAAGGAAGACCTTTTTCTCTGTCTCTCTCTCACTGTCCACTCTGCCTGTCAAAAAAAAAGAGGAGGCATTTAAAGGAAGCACACACATGACTGAACCAAATACAGCAAGCAGGGAGGGAGAGAAGGAATGTGCCTTGTCCAAAGGGGACAGTGTGTGCAATGGGCTAGACACAGGAAAGACTACAGCATCTGGGTAAAGATTAAGTTCAGTGTGGCTGCTCAGAATGCAAAACGGGTGAGAAAGGGCATTTCTTGAGATGAGAAGGGCAAGAAAAGCAACGGTGAAAGTTTGCTCTGAATCACACAGGACAAAAAGGCAAAGTCCCACTCAAACTATCACTACTGATTACAAAGTGCTAGCCATCAAAACGTGCTGCAGGGGTCTGCAAGGCCAGAGGAGACCTACTGACCACCGGGGGCCTGGCAACCAGGACAATGGAGAAGTCAGTCTCAGCATCATCGGCAATCAGCAATTAGTAATGCCAAGCACTTTACTATGCAGAAAGCCCTATTCACAAGCCTTACATGTCCTAGTTCAGACCTGCAACACCCTGATGAGGGAGGTTTGTTAACCTACTTATCCCACATGATCTGAAGGACACAGTCTAATCGGGACTATAACTGTTCTTTCATTAACAAAACCTAAATCTCAGAAACGCAAACACTTCTTGCCATAAAAATGTTAAGAACCTAAATTACCCTTCTATTAGAAAAACAATATTTTAAGCATCAACTGCAAAAAAGAAAAGACTTTAAAACATTGTTAGTTCCTTATTTTTTAAATTTAATATTGCTGTTTTAGCAGCTGAATATACGGTAGAGATTTCCTTTACAGCCTCTGCCTCCACACATCCCCAGGTCTCCCCATATCCTCCCCAGCGTGGTAATGCCCAACACAACTGATTAACCTACCCTGACACATCCTTATCATCTAAAATACATAGTTTACCTTGGGCTTCACTCTTGGTGCCGTACAATGTATGGGTTTGGACAAACCAACAGTGACATGCATCCAGCCTTATACCATACAGAATAGCTCCATTGCCACTATTAAACCTCTATACTCTTAATACATCTCTTCCTCCCCATGAATTCTGGGATCAACCTTTTTACTGTCACTGTAATTTGCCTTTTCCAAAATATCATAAAGTTGGAATCATGCAATATGTAGCATTTTCATATTGGCTTTGTGCACGTAGTCATGTCTTTTCATGGCTTGGTATCTCAATGCATCCCAGCTTACTTATCCACTCACCTAATGAAAGACATCTTTGTTGCTTCCAAATTTTGGCAATCATAAAAAAAGCTGCTATCAACATCCATGTGAAGGCTGCTATACAGACTTAAGTACTCAACCCCTTTCAGTTAAATATCAAGGTGTGTGACTGCTGAAATCATACGGTATGCCAAGACCACATCTCATTTTGTAAGAAGCTGGCAAATCGCCTTTCAAATTGGCTGTACCTCTGCATTCTAACCAGACACAGACAAGAGGTTGTCGCTCCACACCCTCACCATCATTGTTGGCAGTCAGTATGCTGGTTTTAGCAAATCAAAGAGGTTTATGGGATTTCATTGTTGGTCCAGTTTGCATTTACTGTTGACAAGTGATGTGGAACATCTTTTCTCATTCACCATCCATATGTCTTCTTTGGCACCGTGGGTACCCAGTTCTCCCAACACCATTTTTACTGCTTTTGTTCCTCTGTCAACGATCACTAGACTGCATTTACACAGGTCGATTTCTGTCCTCTCTACTCTGTCCCATTCATCTATCTGTCCTCACAGCAATATCATCCTGTCTTGACTTGACAGCGAAGCTTGAAGTCAGGCAGAGTCAAACCTCCAACTTTGTTCTTTTCCTTCAACTTTGAGTTGGCTATTATAGGTCTTTGCCTTTCCATATAAACTTGAGAGTCAATTTGCTGATATACACAAAATCACTCGCTAGGATTCTAACTGGGATTGCATTGTATCTATAGGTCAAGTTAGGAAGAACTGACACCTTGGTAAAATTGAGTCTTCTCCATAAACACATTCTCTCATTCAGTTCTTCTGTATCTTTGATCCATATTTTAAAGTCATCTTCATACAGAGTTTCTATTTTGTAGACTTACACCTAATTAGTCCTTTTTTGGAGTATTAATGGAAACGGCAGTGCTTCTTACATGGCACACTCCTCATTCATCTTGCTTCCTATTTGCTGTGATTACTCACTGGTTCCAGGAGGCTGTTTCCATTGTGTTTGCTTGTTGCCATTCTTCTGGATTTTCAACAAATATGTGATCATACCATCTGCAAATAGTTTTCTTTCTTTCTTCCCAATTAGTATAAGCTTCTATTTCATTTTATCTTACTGCATAAGACTTCCAGTAGATGTTGAACAGAGGGGCATCCTTTGTTCATGATTACACTGGGAATCTTTGCTCTAGTTTCTCATCATTAAGTATGGTATCAGCTGTAGGGGTTCTCCCACCCCTAAATTCACACACTTTTACTTAGTCTTCCATTTAATTCTAACACTGACAAACCATGTCCACTTTCAAATAATACCATACCACTTCATGTGTAGTGAATATAACAAAATAACCCTAATTCATCCCTCCTTTCCTTTATTCCACATATACACAGACATCTATATAAGCAAACACAATCAAATATAGTTACTAATATTTTGAACTGTTGTCTATTAGCTCAATTAAGGTATTTTGCCTTTATTTATTCCTTCTCTGATACTCTTGCAGAACTAGATTTCTAACTTCCACAGTCTTCCTTCTCTGTGAAGAATGCCAGGTCAAGCTGCTGCTGCCTGCAACACCAGCAGCCCATGTGGGCACTAGCTGCTCCCATTCTGGTCCAGCTCCCTGCTAATCACCTAAGAAAAGCAGTGGAAGTTGGTCTAAGTGCTTAGGCCCCTGCTGCCCACTGGGGGCGACCCCAATGAAGCTCCTGGCCCAGTCCTGGCCACTGCAGCCATTTGGAGAGTCAACCATGGAAGACCTGTTTCTGCCCCTCTTTTTCCAGGGCTCTTTCAAATACATAAATCTTTTAAAAAAAAACTTTTAATATTTCTTATAAAACAGATCTGATAACCAAATATACTCTCAATTTCTCTGTCTCAAAGTCTATTTCTCATTCACCATTGAAGAAGAATTTTAGAGAGTACAAATTGTAAACTATTGGCTATTTTCTTCTGAATACTGGAAACTGAGATATGTAACTCTATCTACCACCTCTCCCTTACATAGTACCTGGCGAGAGGCTGAAGGTAAATCTCATCTTTGCTCCTCTATGGATAATGTGTACTTGTTTCAGGATTGTTCTTTATTTTTTACTTTCTGCAATTTAAATATAAGTGGCATGGCGGGGCATTTATCCTGTTTGGTGTTTTCTGAGTTTTTGGGATCTGTGATCTGGTATTTGATATTTATTTGGGGAAATTTTCACTCATTATTGCCTCAAGTATTTCTTCTTTCTCTTTCTCTTTCTGTCCTCTGTCTGGTATTCTCATGCATAATTTTATAGTGCCATCCTGGTTTTTTTTTTAAGATTTATTATTTATTTGAAAGCCAAAGTTACAGAGAGGGGGTAACAGAGAAATCTTCCATCTGCTGGTTCACTCCTCTGATGCCCTTCATGGCTGGGGCTGGGCAGGCTGAAAACCAGGAACCTGAGCTTCATCCAGATCTCCCACATGGGTGCGCTTCAGCCATCTTATGCTGCTTTCCCAGGCACATGAGGAGGGAGCTGGATCAGAAGCGGAGTAGCCCGAACACGAACTGGAGCCATCTGCCAGTGCCAATATGGGATGTGGGCTCTGCAGACGGTGGCTTAACCTGTTGTGCCACAATGCTGTGGCCCCAGCCACTGTTCTTAAATAATCTGTTCTGGGGCCGCCACCTGCAGTGCCAGCATCCCACATGGGCGCTGGCTTGAGTCCCGGCTGCTCCACTTGCGATCCAGCTCTCTGCTATGGTCTGGGAAAGCAGTAGAAGATGGCCCAAGTCCACAGGCCCCTGTACCCATGTGGGAGACCCGGAAGAAGCTCCCGGCTCCTGGCTTCAGATCAGCCCAGCTCCAGCCGCTGCAGCCAACTGGGGAGTGAACCAGCGGATGGAAGACTGATCTCTCTCTCTCTCTCTCTCTCTGCCTCGCCTTCTCTGTGTAACTCTGACTTTAAAATAAATAAACAAATCTTTTAAAAAAAGATGGTTTCAGTCTTTTACTCTTTGCTTTTCAGTTTTGAATCAAGCTATCCTCAAGATACTCCTTAACCCTGTCTGGTCTGCTGATAAATCCATCAAATGCATTCTTAATTTGTTACAGTGTTTTTAAAATTTGGTTCCCCTTTTTGTAAAGGTGGAGAGAGAAAGAGACAGAAGACATCCGCTGGTTCCCCAAATGCCCACAACAGCTGGAGCTGCATCAGGCCAAAGCCAGGAGCCAGGAATTCCTGGACATCTCATCTACAATGTGGGTGGCAGTGATCCAGGCATCTGAGCCACCATCCACTGCCACCCTGGTGTGCATCAGCACACGGCTGGGTCAGGAACACAGGCAGGACCAGGTCCCTAATCATCCCACAACAGAATCCAGGCATCCCAAGTGGCAGCAGATCTACTGTGTCTCAACACCCACCAGTTAGTTACCTTCTTTCCATCAGCAGTCCCATCAAACGTAGAGCTGGAGGAAATTCTGTTCCTTACTCTCTCATTCCTTAATTCACTATGACAAAATCTACACATTCCAAGGTGAGGAAACACATCAAATTCCTGCCTACAGTGAATTTTACTCATTTGAACACAACAAAATCTGATGCAATGAAAGAAAATCAAAATCTGAAGGGAGTGGCTTGTAAATAAAAAATACAAACAGGAGGAAGAGGAAAAACAAAAAAACTGCTCCACTCAAAGAATCCTCACTGCCAAAAGGCACAGAGAAGCAGCAGTACTAACTGCACCGTGACAAAGGTCCTGAAGGAAACCAGAAGTTGTGAAACAAAACATAGAGGAGTACTGCACAGCAGCAGATTCAAGATCACAACCCAGAGAGGAAAGATTAAACTTTAATCCAGCAATCTTCACACTGCAGTCCAGATGGTTTTAAAGGAGGCAGTTTACAGATTCTTAATTTCCAGAGCTACTGGCCATTTACTAGAATCAATAACAAGACTGAGGCACCACATTGGTTCATCCTTCCAAACCCTACGGCAGAACCTTCCCACTTTGCAGATACAGATCTACCTCTCCTACAAGTAAAATTCTGCTTCAGTGCACAGCTGTTGATTTTTTTTAAAACATGCAGAACATCAGTCAGAGGAATAATCTGAAATACAGTATCAGAGAATTTGTTGCAATGAAGACACCATACATTCACGGTGCAGTTTTGTCTTTAAAAGCAAAGCCTGACATTAAAAAGCAAATATTTTGGCCCCAAGTGTTATGATAGGACTTCAGCAAGTGAAACTAAAAACCCATGAAAGAGCTAACCTGAGAGAGAATACAATTAAAATAGTGTTAAGAAGTTCTGATAACAGTCACTGCTACGTTCAGGCAAGTAAAAAGCTTATGGACAGATCCTAGACTTAGAATCTATCTCCGATTATTTAGAATTTAAGACCTATGAAGTATTTTGAAATACAACTCAAGGTGTGTACTTTCACCATTCCCAGAAATATAAGGAAAGACAAGTGTGGTCTGTCAACCACTTGTGTCTTGCCATATTCTGAGACATTCTGCACGATTTGAAGACTAAAAAACCCTGGACTCCGTCAAGGTGGTGTCCCATCTTCAAGTACGAGCAGCACGCCCCCAGGCTGGTGCTTTGTATCTCTTAGAGCGCTCACTGAGACTCATCATGAACCCACGTGCTTCCACCTGGACACAGCTGCAGCTCATCCTTTTCTCTGCTCATTTTTTTCATTCCTACTTGATCTTACTATATTTAGATTAATTTTAAAGACTTATTTATTTATTTGAAAGTCAGAGTTACACAGAGAGATGAGAGGCAGAGAGAGACAGAGAGAGGTCTTCCATCTGATGGTTCACTCCCCAGACAGCTGCAACGGCCTGAGCTCTGCCAATCCAAAGCCAGGAGCGTCTTCCTGGTCTCCCACACAGGTGCAGGAGCCCAAGGATTTGGGCCACCTTCTACTGCTTTCCCAGGCCATAGCAGAGAGCTGGACAGGAATTGGAGCAGCCGGGTCTCGAACTGGGAGTGGCTTGTAAATAAAAAATACAAACAGGAGGAAGAGGAAAAACAAAAAAACTGCTCCACTCAAAGAATCCTCATACGGGATGCCATTGCTTCAGGCCAGGGCATTAACCCACTGCACCACAGTGCCGGCCCCTATATTTAGATGAACAGGAATATACTAAAATTCTACTATGATATATATGATACATATAAAATGATAAATACATTCTCCTATTATATAAATATTAAAATTCTACTATGATTCTAAATGATATGCTAACAAAAATCAATCTCTTATAAGCTTCATACTTAAAATGGCTCAACACTTTTTCATTGTGCTATTAATTTCCACAGAGACTAGTCTAAGATATTCATCACCGATATATGAATTCAATTAAAAGAACAGTCCTCTTCAAAGAGATGCATTTGTGTTTAATAACTGTTTAATAAAATTGCATATATTTATACATTGTACTCAAAGTGATCACAGTTTAAAAGAAAAACCTTTCTGGAGCCGACATTGTGGCACAGTGAGTAAAGCCTCCTACAGCACCAGCATCCCGTACATGTGCTGCTTTGAGTCCCATCTGTTCACTTCCAATCAGCTCCCTGCTTATGGCCTGGGGAAAACAGTGGAAAATGGCCCAAGCACCATGAGACCTGGAAGAAGTCCTCACTTCTACCAGCCCTGGCAGTTGCAGGTATGAGGAGTAAACCAGCAGAGAGATCTCTGTCTCTCTCTATGTAACTCTTTCAAACAAATAAATCTTACTAAAATTTTTTTTCTTAAACACTGAGACCATTATGGTCACAATTAATAACTATTTAAAATTTGTATTTTAATATTTTTATGCCCTGAGGAAAAAAAACAAAACCCTAGAATTCTGTATGTAAGCAAAACATCCTTTATAAAAGAAACATCCTCAGATGAGGAGGAACTGACAGAATCTGTCAGGAGCAAGTCAGCCCTAGAAGAATAACTATACAAAGTTGTTCAAATAGAAAGGAAATCGGGGCTGGCATTGTGGCACAGCAGGTTAAAGCCCCAGCCTGCAGTGCCAGCATCCCATATAGACACCAGTTCGAGTCCCAGCTGTTCCACTTCCAATTCAGCTCTCTGCTGTGGCCTGGGAAAGCAGTGGAAGATGGCCCAAGTGTTTAGGCCCTTGCACCTGTGTGGGAGACCTGGCGGAAGCTCCTGGCTCTTAGCTTCGGATCAGCTCAGCTCTGGCCGTTTTGGCCATCTGGGGAGTGAACCAGCAGATGGAAGACACCTCTCTCTCTCTCTCTCTCTCTCTCTCTGGCTCTATCTCTAACTATTTCAAATAAATAAATCTTTTTAAAAAATAGGAAGGAAATTATAAAAAAAGAACTAGTAGGTGCCGGCACCTTGGTGCAGTGGCTGCTCCTCTTCCAATCCAGCTCTCTGCTATGGCCTAGGAAGGCAGTAGAAGATGGCCCAAGTGCTTGGCCCTGCACCCTTGTGGGAGACCGGGAAGAAGCTCCTGGTTCCTGGCTTTGGATTAGTGCAGCTCGGGCCATTGCAGCCATTTAGGGAGTGAACCAACAGAGGGAAGACCTTTCTCTCCATCTCTCCCTCTCACTGTCTGTAACTCTATCTCTTAGAACAAAACAAACAACAACAACAAAAAAAACGCTGGCAGAAATCAGGACGAAGAATAGAATAAAACCATTGGTAAATACAAAAGCCATTTTTCTTCTCAAATCACACACATACATACACACAGAGCCACACATAATTTCTGTCTGTTGAAGCAACAACTAGAACACTGTGTGTGATAAAGCTACGGTATGGTTTTATTTGAATGTGTTCAAAATTAGTACACATGTGAAAATGTGAGAGATTGGAACAATCCACCTGTGGTGGGGTTTAAAGGTGCAGCCTTTAGAAACTGATTAGAATTAGATAAAATCATCCAGCTGGCGCCTCCACGATCAAACACTGTGGATTGAGAACAGGACAGAGAACAACGAGAGGATACAACCGCATGTGTTCGTGTTCTCCTGATGCGCTCCAGCCACCTCAGGACTTTACCAATAAAAAGACCATCACCAGATATGGGCCCTTGGACCACCAGAACTATAGCTATAATGACCTCTTTTATTGACAGTTACCGGTCTCAAGTATTTTATTATAGTTGTGCAAAACTGACCTGGGAATATAGAGAAAATACAAAAAGGAATGATACGAGAAACGGGGGAAGAGTAGAGGGACTTAAACAGGCGTAAGGTTTCTATGGTTCCAAAGAAATGACAGAACATTAGTGACACTAGGCATCATTAAGTTATGAACACACACTGTTAACACCTTTAGCAATCATTAACAAAACACTGTTCAAAGAGATGATCAGAACATTAACAGTAAATCCGAATAGAATCTGGGGGGAAAAAAGCTCAACAAACTGCAAGTAAAATAGGAAAATGAAAACAGAAAATTAAAATATAAGATTTAAGTCCTGACTTTCTCTCTGTCTCTCTGAGTGTCCACTCTGCCTGTCAAAAAAAAAAAAAGAGAGAGAGATTTAAGTCCTGAAGTGTCAATTATTATATTACATATTAATGGATTCAATACATTAATTAAAACAAATTGACAGAGTGAATTCAAAAACACAATGCCAACTACATGCCTTCCAGGAGAAATTTACTTCAAATAACAATACAAATGAGCACAACAACAACAACAAAAAAAATAGAAAAAAATACATGAATAAAAAGACATCAGAAGCAGATACAGTAATCTCAGATAAAGCAGATGTCAAAAAAGCAAACCACCAGAGACACAGAGGGCCACTGCGTCACATTCACCAAGAAGACACAGAAATCCTGAAGGGATATGCATAAGACAATGGTCTTGTAAAAACACGGAAGAAGAAACTGACCAAACTAAACGGACATGTATGTAAACCTGAAGTCTAGCAGGAGGTCTCAACTATCCTCTCTCAATAACTGATAGAACTGGAGAGAAAATCACTAAGATTATAGAAATCAACAATACCAGCAACCAACATATCTAAACATATGTACTGAACCCTTCATCCCAAAACAGAATATATGAATACATTCTTTCCCATTATTTGTTACACATCCAAATGTATTTTATGGAACATATATCAACTCAGACACTATCATGGATGACTGGACAAACCTCAACAAACAAACAACACAGTATTTTCTCTCCTGGGATTTAACACAATGAAACTGGAAATTACAGTGGAAACTACTAACAGAAAGATCACAGGAAAAACTAAGAGCACACTTTTTTTTTGACAAGCAGAGTAGACAGTGAGAGAGAGAGAGAGAGAGAGAAAGGTCTTCCTTTGCCGTTGGTTCACCCTCCAATGGCTGCTGCACCGCGGCCGGCGCACCGTGCTGATCTGAAGGCTTCTCCTGGTCTCCCATGGGGTGCAGGGCCCAAGCACTTGGGCCATCCTCCACTGCACTCCCGGGCCACAGCAGAGAGCTGGCCTGGAAGAGGGGCAACCGGGACAAAATCCGGCGCCCCGACCGGGACTAGAACCAGTGTGCCGGCGCCGCAAGGCGGAGGATTAGCCTATTGAGCTGCGGCGCCGGCCAAGCACACTTCTAAATAATCTATTGGTCAAAGAGTAAGTCTCAAAAGAAAATTAAAAAGTATGAAATGGAATGAAAATGTAGCATATTAGAATTTACAGAAGGCAGTGAAAGCAGAAAACAGGAGATTTACAGTACTAAATTCTTATATGAGAAAAGAGGAAAATTCTCAGTGCTAGGGCTGTAACACAGCGAATTAAGCCACCACATGGGACACTTGCATCCCAAATGAGCGCTGGTTCCAGTCCTGGGTTCCCCCTTGGATCCAACTCCCTGCTAACTTGCCTGGTAAAGCAATGGAAACGGCTCAGCTCAAATAGTCCCCGTGGGAGATCCTGATGAAGCTCCTGGCTTCGCCCTGGCCCAGCCCCAGCCCCAGCCCCTGCGACCATCTGGAGAGTGAACCAACAGACCGGGATCTCTTTCTCTGTCTCTTCCTCTCTGTATAACTGCCTTTCAAATAAGTCTTTTTACAAAGAAAAATTCTCAAATCAAAAATCTAAACCCCAACTTCAGAAAAATAAGTTAAAAACACATACAAACACAGAAAAATGGCATAAAATAAAGGTAAGAAAGACAAATGACATTTAAAACAGAAACAACAGAGAAAACCCATGAAAGAAAAACCTGCTTCCTTGGCAGAAAGTATGGGAATCAATAAAACTGATAATTATCTAAAAAGACAAAAAAAAGTGGGGGTGGGGAGGAGATACACATTACCAATATAAGGAACTGAGTACGGAATATCACTATAGCCCATGAAGAAACCAGAAGAATAAAAACACCACAACGCCACACATATACCTTTGACAATCAGGAGACATGAACTAACGCCCTGATAAACATACTACTATAATTAATCATTTGAAAAAGGAAACTGATTTCATAATTTAAAAACTCCCAAAAAGAAAAAACCTTCAGGTCCAGTTTCACTGGAGAATCTGATCAAATAGTTCAAAAAATAATATTAATTCCACATAGTATCCTCCAGAAAAATCAAAGAAACATTTCAAGTATTATAATGCTGATATCCCAACCAGACAAAAGCTGATCAACAAAATAAAACTAAAATCCTGTATTGCTCATGAATACAGACACAAAAATCCTTAAAATATTAGCAAACAGAAGCCATCAACATATAAACAGAAAAGGATATATGGATTGCACATAAGCACCTGAAAAGATGCTCAACATCAACCATTATGGAGCAGCAAGGTAAGACCACATAGGCTATCACTACATAGCTACCAGTATAGCAAGAATAAAAAAAAAAAAAAAGAAAGAAACAGAAACAGTAATACACTGAATGCTGATGAAAATGCAGACAAAATGGATTTCTCGTTCATTGCTGCTGGGAGAGAAAAAATGGTTCAGTTACCCTGGAGGACAGTTTGACAGTTTATTAAAAATCTACATATATACTTATCAGACAGCATTCTGTCTGGCATTTCTCCCAGCCAAATGAAAACTTACATGCAAATGAAAATCTGTACATGACTGTACATACCAGTTTTCTTTGTAGTAATGAAAAACTAGAAACAACAAAAGTGTCCCACAACAGATAAACAGCCTAACTATGACGCTCAAGTATGAACACGTAGAATGCTATTCAGCAATAAAAATGAACAACTCGAGAGATGCTCAAGAGATCTATCCTAAATGGAAAAAAAAAAAAAAAAACCTCCAAAGGTCACACAACACGACCATGTTTATTTATCTCTCCAAGCGGTAATAAGGAATGGAGGACGCATTCTGACTGCCAGGGGATGGGGGTCTGAGGGAATGAGAATGACCACAAAGAGGCAGCACAAGCAAGACCTCCGTGGCAGGGAAGTTCTGCAAGCAGTGGGGGTCGTGCAGATCTCCCCTGAGATCCTGCGAACACAGCACACTGATGTCAGTCTCCTGGTCTCGACATGGTGTGTCAGCCCCCTAAGATGTCAATAGTGCAGAAACCACTGGATAAGGTGATGGAGGCAGGCATACAGGTTAAAACTGATTAGGTTTATGAGCTGGAAGACCACGCCCCTGTGTGACCTCATGACCCTACCTGACCACACCTCTGTACCCACCAGCCAATCAGGTCAATTAACCACTCCCCTTTGATAGTGGATTAAAAGCCAGGGACTGGGTGTGCCTGGCCCGCTTCCTTTCCTTGGCCTTTTGCCAGTATGGGGCTCGCTGGGCCTTGTGACTCCAGGGCGCACGGCCTTCGGGCCAGGGCCACTCACCCCACGCTTCCTGGTCTAGAGGCTCGTTCCCGTATGGTACTCGGCATGAACCCAGACTTATCCCTCTCTTTCAGATAAAGCCTTCACTCTCCTATGCACTTCTCTCACAGAATAAAAGCTTAAAAATGTACCATGCTGCCTTGTTCATTTATGCCAGTATTCAGAATTCTCTGAATATTAGGCAAGAACCCACAGGGCTTATTAATATTGGGAACTTACTAATAAGCATAGGTGATATCGTATGGCACCCCAAATTCCAATTTCAGAAGACACCCCAGATGGGACTTTAAGGAGGCCATATTCCAATATCATATTTTAGGAGGCCCATTCCGATATCAAAGGGACACAGCATCTTTACAATTTCTTGTGAATCTGTAATTATTTCCAAATAAAATGCTTAAAAACATTTCATGAGAAGGGAGTGCACAGATTCTTTAAAATACTTTTATGGTACACAAACAAAAAACTTCAGGTAGACTGAGTGAGAATAAATAGCAACAACAGAAATCAGGATATAAATCTCCAGGGGAACTGAAGACTTCTCCCTTTTACTACTATCAAAAAAAGAGTTGAGTTAAAGGATGAAAACAATCCCCAGGCTGGACAGGTGTTAAGTTGGGGTCACAGAGGAGGTACAGATTTGGGGGGGATAAAATACTGAAAGCACTTAGCGTGTCAGCTTTGGCCTTACTCTCATACTTTGCTGAGGGTGGTGTAAGTCAGTACAAACTTGATGGAGAACAATGCAAGTATGTCAATATCCTAACAAGGTGACAATGCTTTCACCCTTTGGGTCAGCAATATAGTGGGTCACAACCAGCACTGTCTGTGGCTCTGCCTTTCAAATCAATAAAACTAATCGGTACATTTATTAAAAACCAAAACAGGATGGGGAAAAAGAGCACAAGACACCAGGTGATGGTAAGGTAATTTCTGAAAACTTTGTTTCAGATGTTTTTAACAAGTGTGTACATATATACTAGATCACAACATAAAATATACTTTCATTAATTTTTTAAAATTTATTTGACTTGTAAAGTTATAGATGGTGAGAGACAGAGAGAAAGGTCTTCCTTCCCTTGGTTCACTCCTCAAATGGCCACTAAGGCCACGCTGTGCCAATCCAAAGCCAGGAGCCAGGAGCCTCTTCCTGGTCTCCTCACGCAGGTACGGGGCCCAAACACTTGGGCCATCCTCCACTGCCCTCCCGGGCCACAGCAGAGAGCTGGACTGGAAGAGGAGCAACCGGGACTAGAACCCAGTGCCCATATGGGATGCCAGTGCCGCAGGTGGAGGATTAACCAAGTGAGCCACGGTGCTGCCCCCCCGCCCCATAAAATATACTTTTAAAAAGATGTATTTATTTATTTGAAAGGCAGAGCTGGGGAAGGGGTGGGGGAGGAAAAGGAGGGGGAGAAGAAGAATCTTCCATCCTCTGGCTCACTCCCCAAATGGCTGCAATGGCTGGAGGTGGGCTAGTCCAAAGCCAGGAGCCAGAGCCTCCTCCGGGTCTGCCACAACAGAGAGCTGGATCGGAGTGGAGCAGCTGGGACGCACACTGGTGCTCAGATGGGATGCCAGGGAGAGACCTGAGCCTGGATCAAGGTGCAACTATTTAAAAATAAGCCTCCATCTTGTAACTCAGGCCTGACTGGGCCCCGAACCCTGAGCCAGAAGCACCTAAAAATAAATAATTTAACTCCCCTTGCAATAAATTCTCCTAGCAACAGCCAATTAGCAGATAGCAGAGAAGTACCTGAAGTTCCTGGTGTCTTTTCAGGGAAGTTAGGTGACTGATAACATTCCCAGACCCTGCAGTTTGGTACGTACACCCCAGCAGCTCAGACCCTATACTTTAGCCAATCAATTTAAAAGGCATCAACCCCAAAGCCATCCAACCACCTTTACTAGGTCCATTCCCGTCACTGGATACACTAATGAATTCTAAGAGATGTCCTTTGAATTTCCCACGGGATGAGATGATTTGCTAAATGGTACCATAATGTATAGAATGTCTCTGAAAACCCTATAAAAACCCTGTTAACTGAAGAGTCAGGGCTCTCAAATCAGACCCGCTGCGTCAGTGATGGTTTAGAGTCCAGACTCGGGCCTGTAATAAAACTCCCGTGTGTTTTACAGTGGTATCGGCTCCTTGGTCGTCTTTGGAGACAATCGAACTGGGCACAACACCAGCACCACAGGTGGCAGTTTTACCCACTATGCAACAGCGCTGACCCCAATAAAAATAAAACATATTTCTTACTATAGGTTGTGGTCAAAGAAGTCTGGTGAAGAAGGAACAGGCTGGTGGCTGAGTAAGACCCTCTGGCTCTCATCTCTCCCACAGAGCTCCCAACGTGAACAGCTATTCACAGATCAAGTCACCTCCACAAAGCCAAGTCAGGTGAGAGACCACAGCGCCTTGTTCCAGTACAGTAACTGAAGACAGCAGGAAGGAACAGCTGCCTCAGCACCCCTCCCCCATGCCCAAGTAGCACATCAAGGACACAGCCGCCCTCCAGCTTGAGCTGAGATGTGTACTCTAGCACCAGGCCTACTGGAGTTAGGCCTCAATGCCTCTGCCTCCAGCCAGCACCTGCCTTTGGACCCTCCTTGCCAGGTGGTCAAAGAACCACCTATCTCACCCTCCCCCAGCATCCAGCAGAGAGTGGAAAGACTAGCTGCCTGGAAGCAGGGTGGGAAAATAAGCTTGGGCTTCACCCAGAAGATCAGTGCAGTCAAGACCCAGTACCCAGTAAAACGTAAAGGCCGCTATACCCAGGCCAGCGCTCACCAAAGCAGCCTCAGAAACAGATGCCGGTTACACCACCAGCATGGTGAGGCCTGGCACACACCCTGAGACAGGGCAGGACCCCGTGACTGTAGCCTCAGCACCGAGGGAACCACATTCACCACCTCTCTCCCGATCTCAGGCAATAAAAAGTCAGACTTCAACTACTATGGGAACAGGACAGGAACCTGAGTGCAGGGCTTGCCAGTCTGAATGCAGCAAGTCTTAGCACAAGATAGAGACCAGAGATCCTCAGGCCCAGGCCAACACTCGCAGACAGAGCCCCTATCTAGCAGTGCCCCAGCATCAGGTGGAGACCTGCACCCTGGCAGGACAGGCGACTGTTTCTGCCTACATTACTCCCAGCCTCTTGCTGGCCTGCTGAGCATCTGCAAAACAACCCAAGGTCCTGCACCTTCAAGACTCAGGCACCACCCAGCTTAGTGTCAGCCTGGGCAGCCAGAGACCTGCCTTCCACACCCTTCCCCACTGTGGACACACAGCAAGAACGGGACCAGCCACTGAGCTCAGAAATGTGGTCCTGTGTCTGGAAAAACTGCAGATTCCAATGGTCCTTGTCCCCAGGCCAGTATCAGGTGGAGCTCCATGGCCCCAATCAACTGGCCTCCCAACATGGCCAGCATCACCTGTGGCTGGCTGCAGCAGCCTCAAGTGGCAAGTCCATCTCAGAAGCAGGCAGCTTATAGCAAAGTGTGCTGTGGCCCTGCTCCATGCTGTGCTCGTCTGGGCAGGCTCTCGGTGTGATCTAGCATGATGGCATATGTGGCCACAGGGCTGCTCAACTCATTCTCACCCTACCCTGGGCAGCATAACATATCTGCTTCGGGAACCAAAAGGTAGGCGAGTGCCAAGACACTCCATGGAAACCCGAGGCTACTGCTGCAGAGACTCTCACACTTCTGCCAGACACTGGACCATGGCTACCATGACCCTAGTCATGCCTTTGCCAACATGGATACTCGGGCAGCCCTGCAAGGACTCCACAGGTCCAATAACCCTCATCACAGTGGACTAAGAGTTGGGGCGTCCACAATCCTGGACCCTGCCCCATGGGCCACTACCAAGACCCATACATTTTTGCTGGGACTGAGATAAGCACCCCAAGTCCCCACTGCTGCTGTCATCAACTGCCATGGAAGATGTGGGAAGACCACACCATAGCATGAGACAATAGTCAGAATAGCCAACTGATCCCTGAAGGCACAACTCCAGGACAAACACCCTTTACTACAAAGACAATCAAAGTGACAGAAACAATTAATTCACCAGATGTGCAAAGACCAAGGTGGGGACAGACACAGGAAGTATGAAAAAACCAGGCATTATGATGGTCCCAAAGAAACACAATAATGCTTCAGTAAAGGACTCCAAAGGAGACTGAGGAAATACTTGATAAAAATTCAAACAATGAATAAAGGGTGCCCAAAGAGATACAAGAGAATAGACAGCTGAATAAAATCAGGAAAGCAATGCATGAATGAATGAGAAAGTCAGCAAAGACAGAGATCTTGGAAATGAAAAACTCATTAATTCAAATAAAAAAATGAAATTGTAAGCCTCAACTTAACACTAGATCAAAGAAAAAAAAAAGTATCTGACCTTGAAAACAAGTCTTGGGGCCAGCGCTGTGTCACAGCGGGTTAACGCCCTGGCCTGAAGCACCAGCATCCCACATGGGCGCCATTTCAAGACCCAGCTGCTCCACTTCTGATCCAACTCTCTGCTATGGCCTGGGCAAGCAGTAGAGGATGGCCCAAGTCCTTAGGGCCCTGCACCCACGTGGGAAATCGGTAAGTAGCTCCTGGGTCCTGGCTTCAGACTGGCGCAGTTCCAGGCATTGCAGCAATTGGGGAGTGAGCCAGCAGAAGTCAGACGTCTCTCTCTCTGGTAACTCTGACTTTAAAATAAATAAATAAATCTTAAAAAAAAAAAAAAAAAGTCTTCCGGAATATTCCAACCAGACTAAGAAAAAAAGAAAAAGATAAAAAATGAAGATGGCCTCTGAAACTTTTCCAGCATCATTAAATAAACAAGTATTCAAATTACTGGGCTCCATTAGAGTAGAGTGTTGGCATAGAAAACCTATTCCAACATATAAGAGTTTAAAAGTTCCCTAATCTTGAGAAAGATTTAGACATCCAAAAACAGGAGTCCCAAAGGACTCCAAATAGACATGACCAAAAAAAGAGCCTCACCATAACACATTACACTAAAATTCTCAAAAGTGTAACACAAACAGATAATTCTAAAAATCTGCAAGAGAAAACTGCAAAGTCACTTCTAATGGAAACCCCATTGGGACCAGCACTGTGGCTCAATAGGCTAATCCTCTGCCATGCAGCATCGGCACACCGGGTTCTAGTCTCAGTCGGGGCGCCAGATTCTGTCCCAGTTGCCCCTCTTCCAGGCCAGCTCTGTGCTGTGGCCAGGGAGTGCAGTGGAGGATGGCCCAAGTGCTTGGGCCCTGCACCCCATGGGAGACCAGGAGAAGCACCTGGCTCCTGCCTTCGGATCAGTGCGGTGCGCCAGCTGCAGCGCACCGGCCACAGCGGCCATTGGAGGGTGAACCAACAGCAAAGGAAGATCTTTCTCTCTATCTCTCTCACTGTCCACTCTGTCAAAAAAAAAAAAAAAAAAACCAGAAAAGAAACCCCACTGAACTAACAGAGGATTTTTTTTTTTTAACAGAAATCTTACAGGCCAGAAAGAAATGAAATTATGTATCTCAAGTTCCGAAAGAAAACTGCCAACCAAGCATATTATACCCAGTAAAGCTATCACTGATAAATGAAAGAGAAATATTTCCCAAGACAAGCAAAATTGAGGGAATTCCTCACCAATGAACCATCCTCAACAAAAGTTGCTTAAGGGCATCCCACATATAGGTATTTTAAAAGATCACAACCATAATGAAATCAGTGAAAATATAAAACCAACAAGAAAGAGAACAAAGGATATTCAAAACAAATAGAAGAAAAAAATTTTAATGACAAGATTAAATTACTACTTATCAATAATAATCTTAGATATAAAGACTGAATTCCTTAACTAAAAGATACAGACTGGCTGAATGGATAAAAAGACAAGATCCAAAGATATGCTGCCTACCTTCCAGGGTGCACATTAGCAGGAAGCCAGAATCCAAAGTGGAGCCAGGACTTGAACTCAGGCCATCTGATGGGATTCAAGCATCTGAAGCAATGTCGTATTAAAAACAGTGAGCCAGATAACTGTCCCTTATTTAAATAGATACATGTGACTAATAGCTGACATATTAGACAGTTCCATGTTAGTTCTACTTTTTGAAATTAATAAGCTTTCTTTACTATCTAGCAGCACTATGATCAATTCTGTAAATGTTGTACAGGTGTTTAAAAAAAAAAAAAACTATGCTTTTTCCCCATTCTTGAAAATTTTATTTGAAAGGAAGACTTACATAGAGAGAGGCTGAGAGAGATCGACCTTCTATCTACTGCTTGACTCCCCAAATGGCCACAACAGTCAGAGCTGGGCCAGGTCAAAGCCAGGAGCCTGGAACTACATCTGGGTCTCCCACATCAGTACAGGAGCCCAAGTACTTGGGCCATCTTCCACTGCTTTCTCAGGCACATTAGCAAGGAGCTGGATTAAAAGTAGAGCAGCCAGGACACAAACCAGAACCCTTACAGAATGCTGGCATTGTAGGCCACAGCCCAAGCTGCTAAACCACAACACCAGGACTCCCAAAAAAGGAATAGCTATTTTAAAGGCAGTATTCAGTATATCTATAAAATTTTGGTTACTAATTGGGGTACTTAGCTACTCTTTTTTTTTTTTTTTTTTTTTTTTAGACAGGTAGAGTCATAGACAGTGAGAGAGACAGAGAGAAAGGTCTTCCTTACATTGGCTCACTCCCCAAATGGCCGCTACGGCCAGCGCTGCGCCCATCCAAAGCCAGGAGCCAGTTGCTTCTCCCTGGTCCCCCATGTGGGTGCAGGAGCCCAAACACTTGGGCCATCCTCCACTGCCCTCCTGGGCCACAACAGAGAGCTGGACTGGAAGAGAAGTAATCGGGACTAGAACTTGGCACCCATATGGGATGCCGGCACCACAGGCGGAGGATTAACCAAGTGAGCCACGGAGCCAGCCTGGTACTTAGCTATTCTATAGACTTAAATCTTTTTTTAAAGATTTATTTTATTTATTTGAAAGACAGAGAGAGAGAGGTAGAGACAGATAAAGGTCTTCCATCTGCTGGTTCACTGACCAGATGGCCACAACAGCCGGAGCTTTGCTGATCCGAAGCCAGAGCTTCTTCCAGGTCTCCCACTTGGATTCAGGGGCCCACAGACTTGGGCCATCTTCTACTGCTATCCCAGGCCATAGCAGAGAGCTGGATCAGAAGAGGAACAGCCAGGACTAGAACCGGTGCCCATATGGGATGCCAGTGCTTCAGGCCAGGGCTTTAACCCACTGTACCACAGCACCATCCCCAAGACTTACTTTTTTGTTGATTTAAAATAGATGGTCTAAAAAGTCCACTAAAGTCTTCTACCATTATGGTTTTTCTAATTCTCTAGTATCTCTTTTGCCTTTTGAATATTAATGCTTTATTATTTTTGCAGATATTTGGTATTTATTGTAAATTTTAACTTGACAGTCATAAAATTATAATTGTCTTTTCTTAATTCCATCTTTGCCTTATAGACACTTCTAATATTTTCATGAGGTTTGGATTTTTGTGCTAGTGAATACCTTTATCATATCCTTATAAGAAACGGAGTCCCCCATTTTTTCATGTTACCTATTAGTTTTTTTACTATAAGCTGTAATGAAATGCATTTATTTTTCCCATTCTCTTCCTCTCACTAGATTTCAAACATCATAAACTTTTCTACTACTTCCTCTTTTTCTGTTAGAAACACTGTGAAATGTATTGATTCCTGGCTGCTACAGAGGACGCAGACATAGCACATTTATTCAAACTCCCACCTTCTTCCCCTTTTTCCTAAGAGTGCTGGTTGTTCATTGTTAGCTAGTAAATAACAGATTAAATTCTGCTCAAATATCTACTTCTCAATGAAGATTTCAGTCTACCCAGTTTGAAAGTGTGACCCTGCAGTTAGATAAGGAATGTGTCTCCCCCAAAATTCGGACATTGAAATCCTGATCCCCTTGTGCTGCCATTACAAAGTGGGTGCTGCACAAGGTAATTCAGCATGAAGGCAGTGTCCTCCCCAATGGAATGGGCGCCCTTCTAAAGCAGACCCCCAGGGGCTGACCACAGGAAGACACAGTGGTAGGATGGCTGTTCACGGGCCAGGAAGTAGGCCCTCACATCAAACCCGCCAGTACTGGCCCCTGGACTCCTCAGCCTCCAGAGCTATGAGAAATCGGCATCTGTTGCTCAAACCACCCAGCCTCTGGCATTTTCATTACAGCAGCCTACACCGACCAGGACACCATCGCACACCCGTGCATCCACCACACTCTGATTTGGTTCTCCACAATACTTATTGACCACCTGGCATGTATCGAACTTACTAGCTCCCCATCTGGCTTCCTTAACTGGAGTGTAGGTGCCCCAGACCAGGGCTTTCAGGGGCCACTTTGCTCATCAGCATCTAGGACAGTACCCAGCACATAGCCAAGTGCTCAATAAGTACTTGCTGAATGAAAAAGATAAAACCCACCATTAGAAGTATACTCAGAACCGTGAAGCACTGCTGAGAGAAAGTGAAGACCTAAATGAATGGACAGGTTTATTGTATCCATGGGTCACATTACTCAGTATAGTTAAGATGTCAAGTTTCTCTAAACAGCTCTACAGGTCCAATACAATCACAATCACAGCAGTCATTTTTATATAAAATAGCAAGTTAATTTTTAAATTAATACAGATAGAAAGTATCTTTAAAAGCTGAAACAATTTTTAAACATAAGGACTAAGTTAGAAGGCTTACATTATGTGATTTAAACCACAGTAACCGGGCCATTATTGCACTGTAAGGAGAGACATAAAGTTGTAGTTCGCCAAAGAGTTCAAAAAAAGATCCACACATATAAGGTTGATTTTTGGCAATAGTAGCAAATTCAGTGGAGATAGTCTTTTTTTTCAATAAAAAAGGGTGGAACAACTGTATCTCTATGTGGGAAAAAAAATTTTAAAGAATGTCAACTCTTTTTTTATACCAAGCCTAAAAATTAACTTGGAATCAGACTTAGCATAAGAGCTAAAATCAAAACTTCTATGAAAAATGAGATGAAATATTTGGGCAAATATTTCTCAAGACATAAAAAGTATGAAGCACAGGAGAAAAAAATTGGTCAATTGGATTTCATCAAAATTAAAGACTTCTCTTCAAAGACACTATGAGTAAAAGGCCTCAGGTTGGGGAGCAGGTCTCACAATTCTAACAGCTGACAAGGATCTTGTATGAGCACATATTTGAGGGTATGGGGAACTCTTTTACATCAATAAGAAAATAATCAAGCTTTTAAAACAGACTCAGCTCTGCAGATATCTCACAAAAGAAAATATACCAATGACCAATAAGCACATGAAAAGACAGTCAATATCAAGTCATTAGGGAAATGCAAATTAAAACCACAGGTTTATCATTACATACCTCCTAGAATAGCTGGAATTCAGAAACACTGACAATACCTAGTGTCAGAAAGAATGTGGAACAACTGAAACTTTCTGCTAAAGTTAAACATACAATTACCATGCACCAGTAATTCCACCCCTAAATGTACGCCCAGCTGAAATGAAGACATGTCCACAAGCATTTAGCAGTTCTATTCCCAACAGTCAAAAACCAGACCCAATCTAACAAACTGCCATATCCCACACAATGCGACAGTACTCAGCATTAGAGACACAACTACTGACATGAATATGCTAAGTGAAAACCAAACCCAGAAGTTACATCCCATATGATCCCACTTATATTACATTGCAGAAAAAGCACACCTATACTAACAGAAAGCAGATTCGTGGTTGAGAGAAATGTTGGGGGCAACAGGGATTTTGTTTCTTGACTGTGGTGGTGATTATAAGAATGTATGTGTTTATCAAAACACAGTATGTACAGTCCTTAAATTGGGTGGATTTTAACATGTGAATTATAGTCCAATAAAACAATTTTATCAAGTAATTAGGTCAAAAGCTACAATCCAATAACGAAAGGCTTAGATGACATTATATAAAACATCTCATAAAAGTGAGCATTTTGTGCAACCAGGTAGGTGGAATGTTTGCAGCAGGCCAATACTCTGAGAACAAGCAGAAAAGCTAACTGAATCACAAACGCATTTTTGAAGGCAACAGAGAGCTGCAGAAACAGGAGAACAAGGTCTAAAACTGCAGGTGATCAGTGCTTTGAACTGGGAATATTTCCTAATTACGGGCTCAGCGCTGGCGGCTAGAAACTAGAGTTGATCTGGGTAGAATACAGCTGCTGATGAGCAGAGGAGCCAGGTTACCACAGAGCTCTACAGCTCAGGGCTGTACTTCCTTCAAGACACTTGCTGAATTTACAAACTGTGCAGCGTAAGGGTCTAAATACTTCAATTAAAAAACTGAAAAGAAAAGTGAAATCCCCCACCTTTGGCCTTGCTAAAGGAACAAAGACCACCAGGCTTTGAGCCGAAAGCCCTGAAAGGCAATCCCTCCGAAGGGCAGGCAAACACAAGAGGTGGGACTTCACCAAACTCCGGTCAGGAGCCGCGGGGCGACACGGTGCTTGTGGACACACTGACTCTGCTGGCACAGGATACAGGAGGCTCCTGTGGCACAACACGGCATCCTGTTGACAGCAAATGCATTTGCTAATAAGCAGGAGTACATTCTAAAATAATGACATATGGTATAGTAAAAATAATAGTACCACAGGCTTTTATTGTAATTATAAAGCGTTCCGTATTGCATGTGATCATACTGGGGTACTTTCACACAATCAGCAGCACAGCAGGCTTGATTCCACCAGCTTCAACACACATGGGATGTACTGCACCAGGACTCTTTCCTCTTAAAGACTTACTTATTTATTTGAAAGTCAGAGTTACACAGAGAGGAGAGAGAGAGACAAACAGACAGAGACCGACCTTCCATCTGCTGGTTCACCCCCCAGATGGCTTCAACAGCCAACCGCAGGGCTGGACCAAAGCCAGAATCTTCATCTGGGTCCCTTATGTGGGAGGCAGGGGCCCAAATATTTGAGGCATCTGCTGTTTTTTCCCAGGCCATGAGCAGGGAGCTAGACTGGAAGTGGAGCAGCCAGGACATGAACCAGCGCACATTTGGGATGCTGGGAGTCATAGGCAGTGGCTTAACCCACAACACAACACAACACAACACCAGCCTGTACCAGGACTTTGACAGCTACATCAAAGACACTAAGCAACAAAATTGTTCAGCTCTTGTTGTGACCTTATGGAACCATATATGCAGATGCTATGGATAGAAACATTAGGTGGCACATGATTGTACTCAGAGTAACCCAGCCTCCACATAATTCGTGGTGATTGCTTCCTTATTCTATCTGCCTAGAAGAAAAGACGAACCTGTTCTAGTAATGCTTGTTTATTTCTAAATACACAATGTTTGGCATTCAATCAACAATTAAGAGTCATAAACAAAACAGTTTATCACACTTTATAGAACACTCCATTCAACAGAATGTTATTTTAAAAATGCACACACAACATTTACCATAAGTCATATCCAAGGCCAAAAAAGAAACAGCAATGGCAGTCTCAGGGAAGAGTTAGGGAGAAAATGGCAGAGGAAACTCCATCCAAATTACAGGGACCCAGCTGACCCACGTGGACAGTGAGAGCACACACAAATCAGGACTCCAGCAGCCAAGAGCCTCCACACCAGCTTTGGAGAGAGGCAAGACCAGACTGCAGCAACTCAAGCCACTGGCAATAAAGCTGCAGGAAAAACCAGGAGGGAACTGGCTTGGAGCTCTGTGCAGATAGTGTACCTGCCAAACTAGGGAAGGAAAAAAAAAGGGGGGGGGGAGGGGAGGGCATGTTTCTACACCTGCAACAGTATCCTACAGGATACTACAAGCCAACACAGAGTGGGTGCCATTTTGAACATACATAACAGCTGCACCCAGCAACAAGCCTTGTGGAGCCTCCTGAGTCTGGCGGGGAGAATTGACTGGGGCTGGGTGCTCCTGACTGTGGGAGGCTTGTGTGCCAGGACTGTGAAAACACTGAGGCTGCGTGGGCGGGCTCTGGGTGCTGCTGGGACTTCGGGCAGTCACTGCGGGAGGCTCCAGATGCTCAGGGCTCCCTGATTCCCTGGTGAGGGACACTGCTGGGGATCTGCTTACACTGAGGACTGCACAGATGCTCTGTGTGGTCCTTGTGGAAGTGCAGATGAACATTATACCCACTGGGGATAGCACCCAGGCACTGGCTCCTTTGAGGAGCGGAAATGAGCAGAGTCAAAGCCAACAAAAGAAAAACCTTCCCTCTGATTAAAAAAAGAGAGAGAGAAAGAGCAATTTACCACACCCAACCTGGGTGTCACCTTTACACTCCCTTTCCCTGGAACACTGAACAGAGCTCCTTGGCCACACCCACCACACACCTCTAGGTATTCCCTGAAAGCAGACACTCCACTAATCAAATCCGTACTTGACATGAAAGAAAATTTCTCCCATGAAATTGAGATCTTAAAGAAAGCAAAATGAAATCCTGGAAATAAATAATTCAATACAACAAATAAAAAATGCAGTGGAAAGAAATTGGCGAATCAGAAGAAGGAATATCTGACTTAGAAGACAAAGCACAGGAAATTATACAGTCAGACCAAACACAAGAATTAGAAAACTAAATAAAAAACACTGTTGGGAATCTACAGAATATTATCAAACAACCCAAAAAATGGATTCTAGGAGTTCCTGAAGGTGTGAAAAGAAAGGATTAGAAGGCCATTTTGTGAAATAACTACAGAAAACTCCCCTAATTTGGAGAAAGGGACATCCAAGTACAGGATGCACACAGAACTCCTAATAGACATGACCAGAAAAGATCTACACCATGATGCACTATAGTCAAAGTTTCCACAGTAAAACATAAAGAAAGATCCTAAAATGTGCACAAGAAAAATGCCAGATTACTTTCAGAGGGACTCTAATTAGACTCACAGCAGACTTCTCATCAGAAACCCTACAGGCTAGGAGAGAATGGTGAGATATATTCCAAAACTGTCACCCCGGAAAGCTCTCATTTCTGAACGAAGGTGAAATAAAAACCTTCCATAACAAAATGAAATTTAAAGAATTTGTCACTACCCATCCAGCCTTGCTAAAGATGCTTAAGGATGTGCTACACAAAGAAACACAGGAACATGGTCATCACTAAAAAAGGAGATAAAGGCAGAAGATCTCCCAATAAAAGTTCAAAGGAAATCCAAAGTGAAAAATAGGAATATTTATGGAAAAATGGCAGGGAAAAGTCATTACTTATCAATAGTCACTTTGAATGTAAATGGCCTCAACTCTCCAGTTAAAAGATACAGAATGGCTGAATGGATTAAAAAACAAAACCCATCCAATTTGCTGCCTGCAAGAAACACATCTCACCAACAAAGATCCACACAGACTGAAAGTGAAAGGATGGAAAAAGATATTCCATGCCAACAGAAACCAAAGAAGAGCTGGTGTAGACATTCTATTATCAGACAAAATAGACTTTAACACAAAAACTGTTAAAAGAGACAAAGAAGATTGATTAAGGAATCAATTCATCAGGAAGATGTAACTATTACAAGCATATATGTATTTAACTACCGGGCACCCAGCTATTTAAAAGAACATCTTTGGCCAGGGATTTGGGCATAGTATTTAAGATACTGTAAGATACTGCTGGGAACAGCATAGCCCATATGGGAGAGCCTGGTTCAAGGCCCAGATTCCCTTCTGATTCCAGCTTCCTACCTGACGCATGCCTTGGGAGGTGGCAGGTAACAACTTAATTAGCTGGGTCCCTGGCACATGCATGGGAGACCCTGATTGAGTTCTAGGCTCTTGGCCTTGCCCTGACCCAGCCCTAGCTGCTGCAGGCCTTTGAGGAATGAACATACTGGTGGGGGAACTCTGTCTATCTCTTTCTCTTTGCCTTTCTAATTAAAGAAAAAGTTAAAGGACATTTTAGGTGATTTTTTTCCTTTCCAATAACACAATTCATTTTACACATGAGGATGTGACTGTGGAGAGAAAAAATATTGTTACAAATGAAATAAAAGAACCTCATTTCCAAAAAAAGAAAAAAATAGTAAATTCAAAAGGATCTCATCACAACAGAGTTAACAAAAGAATAACAAAAAGACCTCTGAAAAACTCTCAAATATTTGGAAGCTAAACACTTTTAAATAATCCATAATTCAAAGACATAAACAGTAATAAACAAGCCTTTTTGAGCTGAATGAAAATAAAAACAAAAAATTGTAAGAAGTTAGAAGGAATTTTATGGCAATGCTTATGGCAGAAAAAAAGATCACAAATCAATTATCAAGCTTCTATCTTAAACTAGAAAAGTAAACGAATTAAATCCAAAGTAGGATGAACGAAAGGAACTAACAGATCAGAACTAAAAACAAAACAGAAAACTTAGAGGAATTTCTTAAACTAGAAGATCCTTGAAAACATCAATGAAGATTAATAAACGTCTAGTCACACTGCACTGATCAAGGAAAAGTATCAGTAATGATACTACAGCTCCACAGGTTCTATAGCTACTACACTCCCTGTACTTTCTACAGATTTTAAAAGCATAATAGATTATAAACAACTCTATGTCAATAAATTTAACAACTTAGGTGCAATGGACAAGTTCTCTGAAAAACTTAGCAGGCATGTGAAGAGACAAAACCATACAACCACAGGCCCGGCACTGTGGCAGAGCGGGTGAAGCCACCACCTGCAGTGCTGGCATCCCATGTTGGATGCTGGTTCAAGTCCCAGCTGTTCCACTTCTGATCGTGGCCTGGGAAAGCAGTAGAAGACGGCCCAAGCCCTTGTGCCCCTGCACCTGAATGGGAGATCCAGAAGAAGCTCTTGGCTTCAGATTGGCACAGCTCCAGCCACTGCGGCCAGTTGGGGAGTGAACCAGTGAATGAAGGACCCTTCTCTCTCTCTCTCTGCCTCTCCTTCTCTGTGTAACTCTTTCAAATAAATAAGTAAATCTTTAAAAAAAAAAAACAAAACCACACAACCACACGACCAATAACCAACAGAAGTACATGTGATATAAACAGACTAAGGGATGCTGCAATTCTGGAACAGATAAGCATTTAAGTAACTGTAATTAACAAATCCAAGCAAACTAGAGTCCAGTAAAATCTACATAATAAGGTCATCAGAGATTCTGGAACTCAATACTGCAGTGTAAAATTAAGAAGACAACAGGTTAGTTTGGAGAGAAGATAATTTTGGTGTACTAGAAGACAGACCAATAGAAAATATCCAGAGAGGAAAAAATGAATTTTGAGACATGTAGACCATGATCATTAGGTACAACTTACGTGTAATTAGAATCCACAAAAAGACAGAAGCAATACTTGAAGATGCAATGACAGAGAACTTCCCAAAACTAAAAAGCAGCAAGCTACAGATTCAAAAAGCTTTGTGAACATAAAATAACATACTTGCAAGGAAAACCATACCTCAACATAATCAAAGTGGTATTGAACTAAGACACAGAAAGTCTTAATCAGAAGCTGAAAATAAAACCACGTTATTCTCAGCGAGCATATGGCTGATACATTACCTTCAGGGGGACTAGCAGTGGACTTCAATAGCAAAAAGAAGCCAGCAATGAAATATTTTTTAAATTTTGAAAGTAACTCCAATTTAGAAATTAAATCCAATAAAAAAAAAAAAAGAAGAAACAGCCTTAGTAAAGGATGAAGCTAAGATATTTTTCAGAGGTACAAAAAAATGCAAAAATTCAGTTCATAGGAAGGCCAACATTAAAATACATACTTAAAGAAGCTATTCAGAAAGTAAAATTATCTCGACAGAAACAATAATGTAGGAATGAAGAGCCCTAGAAATGGTAAATTCGAATAAAAATTTTCCAAGCCCATGTGGGATTTGACACACATATAAATAAAATGCAGAGCAATACTAACGGGAAAAAAGTTGGAATTGGAGTTAAACTGCAGAAAGGACCTGGCACTCCTGCAGAATGGTAGGAGAGCACTCTAATTCAAATTCCCAAGCTCAAGAATGCCTGACTCAATCTCTGGAGTGAGCACCATCGATACAGTAAAAGCGTATATAACAAGCCAAAAGAAGGAAAGCAGAATAAAACAATTTGACTAACGAAAAGCAAAATAAAATAAAGTCAAACAGATGACTCAGAAAAAAACCCTTTCAAGAAAAAACAGTTAAAGATGATGATAATTACAAGCTCAATGGTCATTAGCAAAAATGTAACTGAAATAAATACTAAAAGTCAGACTAAAACTAGATTAAAATGAAAGTCCGCATTTACAAGACATTCAGAAAACAGGAAAAAAGCATTTACAAGCTGTATGTATTCCACTTACTATAAAATAACAAGTATCCTCAAACATAACACATGCACACAGACGCCTTAGAAAATGCAAACAAAATTCATAATTTATCTGATTTTAGATGATTTTTTCACCATAGATTTTCTTCACGGTTTTCAGTATTTGAACTCTTTTCCTAAAAGCATGATTCACTTCACAAAAAAAATCCACAAAATCATTTAAGAACATATCAATATTACAAATTTTAATGATCAAAGTAACAGGCTTATAGGAAAACAGAAGAATGTAATCAAGTCTAAAAAGTTGAACAATGTAAACTTATTTCATAAACTCTACTGCTAAAACTAAGACATACATATGGTTTTCAACACAGACTCAGTGTTCATGTGTGCGTGTGCGTGTATCTCATCATTTCTGATGGAAACAAAAATTTTCAGAGAAATAGTTTTTCCACTAATTATTTCTTTCATTTCTCTCGTTTCTAATAAGAAGTTGTGAAATTTCTTCTAAACTACATAAGTTAAAGTTGCAAAATCAAATTTAATCCTAATATTTTTTCTTATTTTAATTTGTGGGGTTTGTTCCTCAATAACATCTAATATTACCTCAAGTAGAATTTAAGTTTTAAGCACACAGAAAAACTAGTCATCAGTTTTGTAAATTAGAACTTTATTTTGGAGCCTAAGCTATGGCACAGTGGGCTAAGCTGCTGGACAGAAAGCTGGCATCCCATATACACACAGGTTTGAGTCCCAGCTGCTTATGGTATTTTGTTTTTAACAAGAAGCGCAAAGTTTCTATTTTACCTGATTTTTAATATAGTCACTGTCATTCTATATGAATTCTAGTTCAGAAGATAGCCTACTGAAATATTTCAAGGTATCAATTCTACCTGCTTATTAATGCTACCAGTTCAGATGTGACAGCATTAATTTTTGAAAAACTGGAAGTATCCAACACAAAAAGATTAATAATTATTACAAAAAACATAGATGAAAATACTATAGCCACTGAAATGTTGTAGAAAACCTTTGACGTGAAGACTGAGGCACTACCAGTCTGTGCTGTAGTGCCTGCATTAAAGCCCACACATCACACATCTGTAAGTGTACACACACTCACAGAATGACTAAATCAAATGCAGGAGGAAGATATTCCAGAAGATTAACAATAGCATCCATTGGTGATGGTATTTCCAATGATATTTTAAAAATTTAATATGTACATTTTTATTGCTTCCCAAATGTTCTATATTAGAAATGTGTTATTTTTATAACTGGAAGGATGAGATCAAGAAAGGCAACTGCTGACATTAAACTATATTAATATAAAAGATAAATTATCAGATTTGCATGCAGTTTAACCTGCACAGGTACAACTCCATTTGTTCTTTGGTTTTAAAACACAGAGAAGGCAAGTGACAGTTAAGACACTGCTTGGGGGGCTAGAATTGTGAAGCAATGGGTTAAGCCACGACTTGTGACAACAGCACAACATATTGGAGTTCAAGTCCCAGTTACTCCACTTGCAATTCAATTTCCTGCTTAAGCACCTGAGAAGGCAGCAACAGATGGCCCAGGTGGTTGGGTCCCTACCACTCACGTGAAGACCTGGATGGAGCTCCTGGCTCCAGCCCAGCTCGTAACTGGCTCTTGCAACCATCTATGAGTCAGCTGATAGTAGACTGATCCATCTCTCCCCTCAATCCAGCCCCCTTTAATTCTGCATTTCAAATACATAAGTCTTTTTTCAAGATTTATTTATGTATCTGAAAGTCAGAGCTAGAGAGAGGTCTGCTGTTCACTCCCCAAGCGGTTGCAAGGGCCAGGGCTGAGCCTGGCCAAAGCCAAGAGCTGCATCCGAGCCTCTCACATGGGTGGCAGGGACCCAAACATTGGGGCTATCTTCCGCTGCTTTCCCCAGGTCATTAGCAAGGAGCTGGATGGGAAATGGAGCAGCTGGCACACGAATCAGCACCCATATGGTATGCTGGCATTGCAGGGGCAGCTCTACCCACAACACAAAGCCAGCTCCATAAATAAATCTTAGTAGTTTTAGATAAATGAATAAATAAATAAAAGATGCTGTCTGGGACAACTCCATTCCATATCGAACACCTAGGATCAAGTCCCGGCTCCACTCCCACCTCTAGCTTCCTGCTAATATACACTCTGAGAAGGCAAATGTGCCTTCTAAATGTGAACTCTTTACAAAAGATAGGAATGTTTGTCTTAATATTTGACCTTAACGTAGAAATAAAAATACTTCTGAATAAAAAGTAAATCATCAATACAACTTGCTATAAAGTAAAATGCATTCATAAAATTTCATTTACAATTGATTTTTATGACATTCTAATACTAAAAATAAGCAGAATTGTATCTTTGTAAAATACACAAATATAACTGAGTTGAGACTATATTTATGCAAAAAACTTTAGGTAACGTAACAGCTGCATAACCAAAAACACAGAGGAAAACGGGAATCTCTTCATCCACCTAACTTATGAAGTAACAGCGAACAGCCATTAACAAACGGTTGTAAAGCAAACATAAACATACATGCTATTATATAATTACAGTCAATTAGTAAGAGCAATTTGCTCCAACACTTGAAAGAGTTCTATAATCACACACACAACTATATCCAGAACTTTGGATTCAGAAAAAGAGAAATGCAATGTCCATTGGTATAATGTTTATAAGAAACACTTAAAAATATTTGACTTTATATACCTGCAAAGAACTGTAAGGAAACAGACATAAACAGTAAGAGGCAGTTTCTGCCTCCACGTTGCTACAGCTTTATTAAAATATTCACAGTAAGTAAATATTTTATTTGACCTGTCACCAAAGTAAAAACCTGAAGTGACATTAAGTATGTGCTTTGAGGAAACAATGAGATAAGAGGAAACAACTTTCTTTTAATACTAAAAGTGCCTGACACATTTGACGGTAGATAAGAGTTAAATGACAGAATTAATTTTTCCTAAGGACTGCAGAGGTTGTATTATATCAAACAGAACAGCAAATAGTTCTTTCCAGTGGGAAAAGTTTAAAAAAAAAACTCTTAAAATTGCTATCAGTCTCACAGATGCCTGTTAAAAGGATACAAATAACTCTTCACATTGAGAGCTAATATTTGCGCTTTCTAAATTTGTCTTTTTTTTTTCTTTCTAAAAATTTATTTATTTGAAAGAGAGGGCGGGAGAGAGATCATCCATCCTCTGGTTCACTCCCCAAATGGCTGCAACAGCTGGGGCTGGGCCAGGCTGAAGAAGCCACAAGCCAAGAACAACATCCTAGTCATCCAAATGAGTAGTAGTAGGCCCAAGCACGTAGGCTTTCTTCCACTGCTTTCCCGGGCCCATTAGCAGGAAGCCAAATAAGAAATGGAGCAGCTGGGACTTGAAACAGCACTCATACAGGGTGGTGGGATCACAAGCAGTGGCTTAATCCACTGTGTCAGCCCATGTTCTATTTTTTTTATTAATTTATTTGAAAGGCAGAGTTGGCCAGTGCCGCAGCTCACTAGGCTAATCCTCTGCCTTGCGGCGCCGGCATCCCAGGTTCGAGCCCTGGTTGGGACGCCGGATTCTGTCCCGGTTGCCCCTCTTCCAGGCCAGCTCTCTGCTGTGGCCAGGGAGTGCAATGGAGGATGGCCCAAGTGCTTGGGCCCTGCACCCATGGGAGACCAGGAGAAGCACCTGGCTCCTGCCTTCGGATTGGCACAGTAGGCCGCGGTGCGCCGGCCGTAGCAGCCATTTGGGGGGGTGAACCAACGGCAAAGGAAGACCTTTCTCTCTGTCTCTCTAACTCTGCCTGTCAAAAAAAAAAAAAAAAGAAAGAAAAAGAAAAAAGAAAGGCAGACTTACAGAGAGAAAGGAAGAGACAGAGATAGATCTTCCACCATCTGGTTCACTCCCCACATGGCTGCACAGGGCAGGGCTGGCCTGGCAAAGCCAGGAGCTTCATCCGGAACTCCCACTTGGGTGGCAAGAGCCCAAGCACTTGGATCCTCTGCTGCTGCTTTCCCAGGTACATCAGCAGGGAGCTGGATCCGAAGTGGAGCAGCCAGGACTCAAATCGGTGAGCACACTGGATCCTGGCAGTGCAGGTAGTGGCTTAACCTGCTGTGCCACAATGCTGGCCCCTCTATTCTTTCTTAATCAATTAAAAGGTTGAGGTACACATTCTCCCTCAAAACCCTATGATCTGCCCACCAAAAAACAAGCTGGAAATCTTATCACCCTTCTAAACCTTGTATTTTTTTTCTCTAGAATCTGTCTTTCCTGTGTTACCTTTGCTACAATTATGTACATACATTTTAAGCAGACTGGATTTCAAACCAGGGGACAGCAGGGTCAACTGCACTGCATCTTTCTAGGCACCTAACACAGGGGTCTTGGGTAATACTCTGAACGTCCTGCAGACTCCATTACCTAGAAAGCAGCACAGCCTGGTAATTCTTTGTAGCCTGGTAAAACTAACTAACTAACTAACTAACTAACTCTCTCTCTCTCTCTCTCCTAGAAAGGCAAGGCAGTGTTTCTGCTGTTAAACACAAGCCAGACCAAAGGGCCACCTCTTCCCTTTCCGCTTTAAAGGCTGGATTCCATCCAAGTCAATCAGTGTCCCTCAGTCCACTACAGAGGTGCCTTAAGTCACTTCAGAAGGAGAGGCTGATGTCATCTAGGGGGCTTCCCTAGTGGTTTGCAAGTACAGGAGAATAAAATCAAAGTTTAACCCACAAACCACGGACAAGGTCAAAAGCCAAAGAAAATCCTACAACACAGGCTCTCAAGGGTCCTAAAATCCAAGTGAATTCCATCCAGACCAGAGAACCCCTCACATCAGCACCTTTGCAAACTGCATGTGCCTCCCTGGGACAGGCCCCTCACCACTGAAAAGACGAGTCTGCCCTCAGGTGCAAGGAGATGCTCTCCAGGTCGCCAGCCAGCCCTGTGGTCATGGGCCCACAACAGGGGCAACCTGGCAGAGTGCAAGGTAACTCAAGACAACTGTCTTCACGGCTGAATAGGATGTATCTGTAAAAGCACAGAGAAACATCTAGAAGGCCGTACACGGAAGCGCCAGCAGCGGCTGTGTCCGGGGAGGTACGTGAAATCCAAACTAAACTAGGTAAAGGAGATTTTCACTTATTGCAGCTACACTACATTGCTTTTACTTTTACATGAGAATCAACCTCTATAATTTTTAAAACACTTTAGGTAAAATTTCCAATATGCTTTGACTTTCTAGAGAAGACTGAATAAAGGCACCTGGCCAGGAGCCGCAGCACGGGGCCTTGATTTGAATCCCAGCTCTGCAGATTCCAGCCTCCCGCTAACGTGCACGCAGGAGATCCAGATCAAGTTCCTGGTTCCCAACTTCAGCCTGGGCCAGCCCCAGCGCCTCTCAGCATTCGGAGAGTGAACCAGCAAATGAGAGAGTTCTCTTTTCCCTCCTCTCTCTCAAATGTTAAAAAAAAAAAAAAAAAAAACCTCTCTAAAAAGACTGAACAGAGTCACAAGAGTTCAAGTAAAAAAGGTAAGTGCCGTCTTGCACAAGTTTGGCCATCAGAAAGTTCCGCATCACACAGAAGTAAGTTATCCTATCCGACAAAAGGCGGCTCAATAAAGGTAATGTTATGAAAACTGAGCACACTCCACTCACTAGAACTCCGACCACACGATATTAATCACCAAAGGGAGTACGAACATCCCTCCCAAAATCACATCTACCCAACCACCTCTTTTCCAATCTACCCTCACCAGGGTAGGCTGACAGAGCCAGAAAGTCATTAATACGAGGTTTTAAATAATGCATAGTCATAAAAAATGTTTTTTGTACAAAGAGAACGCTGCCTGTTTTTTTCTTAAGAAATAACTATACACAAATTCACATTTCACTTGAGAGGTCTTCTCTGATTTTCTTGACAAAGAACCTTTCCAATCTGAAAAGCCAAACTACCCTTTATTAGTGTATTAAGTTTACTGTCATGTTAATGAAGTACTCAAATCCACTTAAAACACAACTGACTCATGAGAAAAGGGGGAGACAGAAAGATGCATATTCCAGCCAGCTGCGACACCAATTACAAACCAGGTCATTATCCGTTTCAGCAAGGTACAAGACCGCTAAACAGCTCTTCAAAGTTACTTGTCCATAATCTCACATCTTAAAAATCCAAGTGGAAGTAGTCAGTTTCGCCCAAGCCTTATTTTTCCAAGAAAATAACCAAAATACTCAAAATGGCCCCAAATCACATAAACAAAATACCATAAAACTAGACAAAACCATATAAACTATTTTGGGAAGTTAGTTTTTTTGTTTGTTTGTTCCAGCAGGTATGCGAATGCACGAGGCAGTCACAAAGTCTGAAATGGGGCAGTCAGCTGGTGCAGGCTGCTCCCTCTCCGTCCTGGGAAGACTTTGCAGGGTCTCCCCAGGGCGCCTTCCCACGGAACACCAAGCCCACAGCTGCCGCTCATCACCCTCGTGGGCAGCACAGCACACGGCTCACCGCGCCTCACGCCGGCGTCCTTTCCGCTTTCCCACAGGCACTCGCCTTCCCCCGCGTCCTGGCTCCCTCCACAGGTGACCAGGCCCCCTGTGCCCTCACAGCGAGCCAACTCCGAATGACAACCGAATGACAACCGCCTCCCAGCAGCCCCTCCGACCCAGCAGCCCGAAGGCGTCCCGGGGGCTTTTCAGAGCCCCCGGCCCACGACCGAAGGCTCTCCTAGGAAGGGGGTCTTCCAGCAGGAAGAGGAAACACCCGTGCGCTCCTCGTCCAGCGCCAAGGCCACCTCCCGGCGGGCGCAGGTACCTCTGATCGCGGCCTCGGCGCGAGGGTCGCCCAGCAGCGTCTTCGCCTCGCGTGCTTCTCTTTCCCTGTTAAGAGAAAACACTGATTTTGTCCTGTTTTGTTTTCGGATTCTTTTTTTTCCAAAGCGAGCCTGAGAGGCACAGGGGACAGACAGAAACCCTCCACCGGGCTGGACGTGCCACCTGCCGGCCCGGGGTTCGGCTCCCACCCCGGCCGGGTTCCGCGGGGTCTTCGAGAAGTTCGTGGAAACGCGTTCCACCGAAAAGCTCTGCATTTTTTTTCCAACCAAAAATAAAAATAATAAAAATAACATTTTAAACTTGTATTTCAACCCCTCGTCCGCGACCTTCGCGCAGCGCGGGAGGCGGCGGACGCCCGGGGCCGCGCCATCTCCTCAGAGGCCGCGGCGGCCGGCCAGGGCGCGGCCCGCGGGCGCCCGGGCCCCGCACACCCCGCCGGCCGGCCGGGGGTCCCCGCAGGCGCCCCAGTGGGCTCCGCGCCAACGCGCCGCGCCGACAGGGGAAAGTGGGTCACAGGCCTAGCGGGTCCCCGGCGGCCGGCGGGCGCGGGACGGGACGGGCCACAGCGCGCCGGGCGCCCCCGGCCCCGCGCCCCGCTCCGGGCCGCCGCGCCCGCCGCCCCCGGCCCGCACACGCCGCCCCTCGCCCGCGCCCTCACCGTGCGGCTCGCCGCGGCTCCGCTCCTTCCCCCACCCGGCGCGGGCCGCGGGCGCGGAGGCGGCCACCCCGCCGCGGCCCGGAGACGCCCGCACTGGGGCCGCGAGTGCGCCCCCCGCCCGCCCCCGAGAAGCTGCGCCGCCACAGCCCCGCGCCGCCTCCCCCTCCCTCCCGTCCCCTCCTCCACCCGCCCCGCAGCACGCATGCGCGGCCGCGCGCGGCGGACGCCGGGCCCGGGCCCACCCGGTGGGGCGCCGCTCACCGGGAGCGCGCGCGGCGGCGGCCAGCTCCCCTTCGCGCGCCCGCGGTCGGGGTTTCCTTCCGGACGCCGGCGGCCGCGAGCCGAGGCCGTGATTGCGCTGCCGGCGCATGCGTCGTCGGTGACCCGGGCCCGCGGCCGGCCGAGGCTCTGCGCCCGCCCCTCCCCTCGGCGCGGCGCGGTGCGCATGCGACGTGCGGCTGAGGCGGCGCGGGGCGCTGCGGGGCCGGGCGGGAAGCGGGGTCCCCTCGGCGCCCCCCGCCCTGCCGACGGCCGGGTGTGGGCGGGAGACGGCCCGCTGCGGCGGCGCTGCAGCCGCGCGACGCGCCCTCGCCGGGCCCGGGGCGAGGCAGGAGGTCAGGGGGTGCCCGGCGGCGCTGCAGGGGACAGGCCGGGACCCCGACTTGCAGGGGCTGGGGAGGGGGGTCTCCCTAGGACCAGGTGTGACTGGAGACGCAGGGGCTGGGGGGGGTCTCCCTAGGACCAGGTGTGACTACTGCTGCTCGGGGAAGCAGGGGCTGGGGAGGGGGTCTCCTTAGGACCAGGTGTGACGCTCCTGCTCGGGGAAGCAGGGGGCTGGGGGGTCTCCCTAGGACCAGGTGTGACTACTGCTGCTCGGGGAAGCAGGGGGCTGGGGGGTCTCCCTAGGACCAGGTGTGACTACTGCTGCTCGGGGAAGCAGGGGCTGGGGGGGGGTCTCCTTAGGACCAGGTGTGACGCTCCTGCTCGGGGAAGCAGGGGGCTGGGGGGTCTCCCTAGGACCAGGTGTGACTACTGCTGCTCGGGGAAGCAGGGGCTGGGGGGGTCTCCCTAGGACCAGGTGTGACTGGAGACGCAGGGGCTGGGGGGGTCTCCCTAGGACCAGGTGTGACTACTGCTGCTCGGGGAAGCAGGGGCTGGGGAGGGGAGTCTCCCTAGGACCAGGTGTGACTGGAGACGCAGGGGCTGGGGGGGGGGTCTCCCTAGGACCAGGTGTGACTGGAGACGCAGGGGCTGGGGGGGGGGTCTCCCTAGGACCAGGTGTGACTACTGCTCGGGGAAGCAGGGGCTGGGGGGGGGGGGTCTCCCTAGGACCAGGTGTGACTACTGCTGCTCGGGGAAGCAGGGGCTGGGGGGGGGGGTCTCCCTAGGACCAGGTGTGACTACTGCTGCTCGGGGAAGCAGGGGCTGGGGGGGGGTCTCCCTAGGACCAGGTATGACGACTCCTGCTCGTAGACGCAGGGGCTGGGTGGTTCTCCGTAGGGCCAGGTGTGACTACTCCTGCTCAGGGAAGTAGGGGCTGGGGGGGTCTCCCTAGGACCAGGTGTGACTACTGCTCGGGGAAGCAGGGGCTGGGGGGGTGGGGTTCTCCGTAGGACCAGGTGTGACTACTCCTGCTCGTAGACGCAGGGGCTGGGGGAGGTCTCCCTAGGACCAGGTGTGACTACTGCTGCTCGTAGACGCAGGGGCTGGGGGGGTGGGGTTCTCCGTAGGACCAGGTGTGACTACTGCTGCTCGGGGAAGCAGGGGCTGGGGGGGGGGGTCTCCTTAGGACCAGGTGTGACTACTCCTGCTCGGGGAAGTGGGGGGCTGGGGAGGTCCTCCTTAGGACCAGGTGTGACTACTCCTGCTCGGGGAAGCAGGGGCTGGGGGGTCTCCTTAGGACCAGGTGTGACTACTCCTGCTCGCGGTAGGAGTGTCTTCGCGGCCCGAGCCCTAGCAATGTAATTACTGTCCTGGCTCTGAAGCGGAGGCATCTTGTTTCAGGAACACTTTACTGTGTGGGCCCTGCCTTTCAGGCAGATCTCCGTGAGCATCGATCCCTGCCGTGCGCTGGGAACATCAGCACTAGGGCACGCGTCCGATCCCCTCCCGGCAGCCATGAGGACACGGCCTGTCCCCTCTCCCGCCACATCGCAGTGTCGTGCCTTGTCAGCGTTCTCTGGCCACTTCCTTTGCAACCCTGCCCCTCCTCTCAGTCCCCGGCCCGGGCTGACACCGAGGGAAGCTTATTCGAGTCCGTACTGTGTCCTAGGCTGCCAGTGCCAAGAGGGCTGCAGGTCTCTCCCGGTGGCTTTGACCTGCAAGAATGGCAGCCTGGAGCCATGTCTCCCACATGGGTTCGAAAAAGGCAGATTCAGAGGTGGGGATTTGGCCTCAGATGTGTCTGACGCTCTAAACACGTGAGGCCTAGATTCCTCTGGAGATTTCAGTTAAACTGCTCAGTGAGCTGTGGTTGGGTTTGTTATGAGTGAGGTTTTCTGCGACATGCTGTCAGGAGCCCTAACATACTGGTAGGCAGCAAGGAGGCAAAGCTAATAATACCCATAACGTAGGCAGCCACTAGGTTTGAATGCTTTTCTTGGGTGGATATATGGATTTCACTCTGGACATGGATCCCACCTCGTACTCACATCTTCTAGAATGTGTGTCTTCAAAATGACCTTTGCCCTTTTCAGTGGCTTCATTGTCCTCTTAGTCACCAGGATCAAGCCTTGTTCATCTCTGCCTACTCCCTCCCCCACCTGTGTATTTAATTATTTACCAAGCCCGTTGATAATCCCTTGGTTCTTGCTCAGCCCTCTGCCCATTTCCCACGGTTCACTTCACAGCCTGTCCTTTCTGCGCATACTCTCCAAGATAAAAACTGTATCAGAAAGTAGTAGCTTTCCCAGATTCCAGGTTTCCATAAAGCAAAAATCCTTAGCTCATAGTTTTATACATCCTAAATGTATATCCCCCAGCCTAAATCCTTTCCTTAAACACAACTTCCGGAGTTCACATGTTCTGTTCAATCTTTCTTGCATGCCTTGGTATCATTTTAACGGCATCTCCAACTCCCTTCTCAACTGACTTCTGGTTGATAACGTGAGAGGGACAAAATAGCACAGTGGTCAAGAGTACAGAGTAGGGAGCTGAATTACCTCAGCCTAAATCTCAGGTGCACCTGTAGCTGCATGGCCTTAAGTGAGCCACTTCTGTTCTGTAATTCCACCACCTGTGAAGGGAGGCTAACAGCAGTCCCATCTCCTAGGGTAACTGAGAGGAGACTGTGCAGCAGTACCTGGTGTATTAACGGTCCCACAAGTGTTGGCCATTTATATCGATGATGTTCCTGTTTGTGCAATCCTCTGTATCTTGCTCAAATCCTTCCCCACCACCATGGGTCCCATCAGTCACAGAGTAGTGTCTACTTCATAATACCGCTCATCCCTTCTTTCTGTCATTACTGATTTTACTACCCTAGCTTACAGTGAAATAGAATGCAGGAGGCTTCAGATGTGTATAATATGGAATATAATGCAGGTTGTAAAAGAAAAGAAGAAAGAGCCTACATGGTTTAGTCAGGTATCCATATTCTTTCTAATCCCTGTAAGATAGAAACAATATCTGGTGGTATTACGGGCCGTAAGCTGAGGCTTAAATCTTAATGCTGAGAGACTGAGCAAGTCTAGTACTTCCTCTGAGCTTCAGGTTACTTATCAGAGAATTATGACCAAATGCAAATTAAACTGCTACATGAAGGTTGGTGATGAGGAGATGAGGAGAGTAGTTGTAAATCTTTACAAGTTTGTATCTCACAAAAGTTGATAGTCTACTCCCTGCCCCCCCCCATAACTTCAACCAACCACCCCATTTAGAACAATTCTGGAAGCTGGCTCTGTGGCACAGTGCGTAAAGCCACCGCCTGCAGCACCAGCATCCCATATAGGTGCTCATTCGCATCCGGGCTGCTCCACTTCCGATCCAGCTCTCTCCTATGGCCTAGGAAAGCAGTGGAAGATGGCCCAAGTCCTTGGACCCCTGCACTGCAGGGGAGACTCGGAGGAAGCTGCTGGCTTCAGATGGGCACAGCTCTGGCCATTGCAGCCATGTGGGGAGTGAACCAGCATATCCAAGCCCTCACTCTCTGCCTCTCTGTAACTCTGCCTTTCAAAGCAAAGTAAACAAATCTTTAAAAAAAAGAACAATCCTGGGCTGAAGGGCTCAGCTTAGTTCCTCATTGGGATGGCTCACATATGTTTACCTCCTGCCCACGCTCTCTTCAAGGATTCATGCAAACTCTTTAACGTCCAGCTCCTGCGTGGTATCTCTTCTTGGGTGTCTCAAATATCATGGATACCCCTTCAGTCTTTTCTCCACAAAACAACAAGAATATTCTTTGAAACTATGAATAAAATCACATTATGTTCCTTCTAAAAAAACCTTTTATTATTTCTCATTATATCCAAAAATGTTTTTAATATTTAATTATTTATTTGTATTTGGAAGGCAGATTACAGACAGAAAGGAGAGACAGAGAGCATCCATCTGCTGGTTTACTCCCCAAATGAATGAATCAGCTAGGGCTGGTCCAGGCTGAATCCAGGAGCTTGTTCTGAGTCTCCCATGGGGGTGCAAGAGCCCATGTGGGACGTCAGCTCTGCCGTGCACCCAAATTCGTAATCATGGCCACAGCGCCCTATATGACCTGGGCCCTGCCTACCTCTCCAGTCTGTGGTGGTCACCCAGGCTTGTTGGCGGGCTGGGAAAGTCCCTAGCTAATAGCAGTGGAAACTTCCTAGCTCTGCCCAGAAACACAAATTTTGTGACGGGAGAACACATTGGACCACAAGGAAACAAAACAATGAGCTATGAGGAGGTTACCACCACATAGAAGCCTCTCAGATTGCAGTCTGGGCACCAGACAGCCTCGCCGTCCTGTGAGACTGCTGCCCCTGGCAGTGTATTCAGTAAATCTAACTCTACTCTGACTGCTCTGGTGATTCCAAAAACCCCCATGAAACATGCCCCAAATCCTGATCCTACCGGAGGCTCAGGTGCTCACAGGAATGGTTGCTGTTACCCACTGCAAAGCTCACCACACACATAATAATGAGATTTCCACTAGAAACAAGGATGACTAACAAGCCACCAGACTGTCCCTTCAGGCTGCTGTGGTTCTCAACATGGCCCCTTCTCCCCCTCAGTACACCCAAGAAGAATCCCAAAAGGGCTTAGAGCCTTCAGCTGCACTAAGAGGTCCTGATGACAGGCTTTTACTCCCAGGACCTCCACCAAGCTACTCATCTGGAGGCCAAGGCCCCCAAGCACTAAGTGCAAGGATACACCCCACGCCCGGCAAGCTCGCAAGCGTTCCCCACATGCTACCACACTCACCCAGAGGAAGCCCATGAACCTCCCACTCTCCTTCAACCTATCCAGAGTCAGGGCCCCTGCCCGGCAATGACGGGCAAACATGTCCCATCAAGCCTCCCTGCAGCAGGCTGAGTATCTCTGGTCTTGTGGGCACCTTTACTGGATGGGTAGAGGCATTCCCTATGAGGTCCGAAAAGGCTTCTGAGGTTGTAGCAGCCCTCCTTGACCACGACCCCCCTTGCTGCAGGCTCCCCTGCTCCTTGCTCTCAGACAACAGTCCAGGCTTTATCGAGCAGACGGTGCAAGAGGGCACCAGAGCCCTCCATATCCATTACACCTACATGTGGCCTGTCATTCCCCAGTCCTCAGGAACAGTAGAGAGGACAAGCAGACCATGGAAAGCTCCCCAACATCAACGCAAGATGTACAAGAGCCATGGCTGACTCCTCCATCCTGAGGCCCCACAGCACCCCAGGATCTGAGACACACTGCAGCTTGTTCAAGTTCCTCTGAGTTTTACCTTCCTCCAGAAGGATCCCCTGTGAGGCCCTGAAACCACTACCTGGCACAGTATGTCCAGTCCCCCTAGGGCAAACCATACAGGTTGTAACTATCAAAACCAACACAGCCCAAGGCCCAGTCCCACCTTCCTATACAAACTTGTGCCTGGAGACTGGGTATACCTTAAAGTTCTCCCACAGGACAAAAAAACAGAGCACTAGAATCTGTCTGAACCAGATCCCATCAAGTCCTTCTGACAGCGCCAACAGCAAGAAAGCTCCAAGGCTTTTTCCCATGGACCCACCTCTCCAGGGTCGAGAATACACCTCCCCCAGAGGGCAATCCATCCGAGTTGCAAGTTCAGTCAGACAATGTTTGACTTGGAACTGAGGCTGGAATTTAAAATGGACAGCTTTCATGAGTTAGAGTGTGGGGAGAGGCCAGCGCTGTGGCGTATCGGATAAAGCCACCACCTGCAGTGCCAGCATCCCATACAGGCGCTAGTTCCAGTCCCAGCTGCTCTTCCAGTCCAGCTCTCTGCTGTGGCCTGGGAAAGCAGTGGAAGGGCCCAAGTCCTTGGGCCCTGCACCCGCATGGGAGACCTGGAGGAAGCACCTGGCTCCTGGCTTCAGATCAGCACAGCTCTGGCCATTTGTGGCCATTTGGAGAGTGAACTAGAGGATGGAAGACCTCTCTCTCCGTCTCTCCCTCTCACTGTCTGTAACTCTACTTCTCAAATAAATAAATAAATAATAAAAAATTCCCAAGGTTTCTATTTAAAATAAAAAAATAGAGTGTGGGGAAAGAGTTAAAGAACAGGCTCAGCCATCTTCAAGGGATTTGCAGCCCAGTGCTTCTCAGACTTTAATGTGAATACCATCACCTGGAATCACCTTAAAATGAAAACCTCCTTTCACTACGTCTGGCACGGGGCCAAAGAGTCTGTAATTCCCTCAAGTTCTCCGAGAATACGGCTGATTCCAGGATGATGTTTTGACAAGCAAAGCACTACAAAGGAGGAAAGGGAGTTCAATAGAGCATGTTGGCAAAGAAAAGACAATGGAAATAGGTGAAATACAATCTTTTTGTAGGTCAAACAGTCGAATATTGGGCAATAAAACGTTTAAGTTTCTACCCCATCAAACAAAAGTTCATTCAATAAAATGGGAAATGAGATTATATGGTAAGTAATTTACTCACATTCTGACAAATCTTTATGCCTTACTTAAATGACAGGTGTTTTGAAGTAGCAGGGACCTTTGTCGCCAGGCGAGAGTCCTGGCTAGCATATGCATGTGCACTCTGCAGAAGAGAGGGGTGGAATCACAATGAGCCAGTTCCAACATGCTCTCATTGTGCAGTTCTTACACATGATACAGTCTTCAGAAATGTGTTTCTGTGTGAAAACTTATTGTCACTTGATGACTATGAGCTAAGAGTTAGAAAGGAATCGCTTCTCGGCCTTTTGGCTAAGATCAAGTGTAGAGTTAGAAAGGAAATATATACCTTTATTTTCAGCTATCCTAAGTACTACGATCACTTCCTCTGCTAATTTTAACTTAACAAAGCAGATAAATACGTATTTACTTAAGGAAGATCACTTTTAGGGGAACATTTTGCATTTGGTTTCAATTGGAGGGCAAATGTGTTCATGTTTGTATATACTAAGTGGCATTAGAATTACTGCATTAACTTTATGATAATATGGCTCTTCCTTCACATCCACAACATTTTATCCTGTATAGCAGTGTATCCATTCATTTATTAAGGGAAGTTGTGTCAAGATAACTAGGTAATTCTCTGACATGATTTTATCCTATTTGGTGAACTAAAATAATGGTATTAATGGGAATAATCTACTTCTCAATTCTCTGCAACGTCTAAAGTCTCTAACTTCTAACCAACAGCAACAAGGAAATTTTTCTTGACTTCATGTTAAATTGCTTCAATTCTCACCCATATATGTAAGCACTGAAACTCACTCTAGATTCTCTTACAAACATTGGTGGACATCTATAATGTGAATCATGGGTCATCAAAAAGTGGAAGAATGCAATGGAGAGCTGAACTCCTGTAGGCTGGATTTACCACTCCTTCCAAAAATGATGATCATTACTATGCCAGCATAAAACATCCTGCAAGTCTTCTGCAGTGTCCTCACATTATACGTTTTCTCAGAATGAACTGTTTTCTAATTTTTATTAAAACAGATAAGTTCCATACATAATATATTTTTCTCACCTCACCTCAGAATTTAGAAATTTGCATGTCATACTATCCTAATGATTCTATAATTTGATTATTAGTGGGAATACTTGGTAATTTTCTTCTCTAACTTAACAGAATTATTTAGAATACAAAATGAGTGGGGTTGTTTCTTACATATTTTCAGAATCTTCACATTATACTATTAAATAGTAAATTTTTAAAAGATTTGCTTACCTATTTGAAAGAGTAAGAGAGAGAGAGAGAATGAATCTTCCATCTGCTGGTTCACTCCCCAAATGGCCACATAGCCAGGGCTGGGCCAGCCTCGAGCCAGGAGCCAGAAGCTTCAACCCAGTCTCCCACATGGATGGCAGGGGCCCAGTCACTTGGGCCATCTTCTGTTGCTTTTCCCAGGCCATTAGCAGAGTACTTGAGTGCCAGCCAGCCACATGGGAGACCCAGACTGTTTGAGGCTCCTGGCTTTGGTTTAGCACAGCCTTGACTATTGTGGGTATTTGGGGAGTGAAATAGTAAATGGAAGATTCTCCATTTGTGTCTTGGTCTCCATCCCCCAAATATTGAAAATGATTTTTTAAATGTTAAAAAATATATATTGACTTACATGAAATTGTTATGGTTCCCCATTATTTTCACTCCCAAGTCTCTTTGGAGAGAACAGGCAACACAGAGAACTTGGAATATTTGTGTTTGTGTCAAGCATGCTCAGTAAAAGGCTATGTCACTGAGAAATGTTAAGAGTTTAGTAGAAATACTGGTTTTGTTGGAAGCAATGAATATTGTGAAATACCTGAACATTTCTGAAATGACATATAAACTATGATTCTAATATAAAAATGAAAATCAATCAATCGATAAACTTTCTGGTTTCCATTATAAAGGCAGCAGTAAATAAAACAGTCCATATACATGTACTGTGATGATATTTACCAAATATTTCTATTTGGTATCATTATCAATCACTGTTGGAACTATTACTGTCATCATAAATGGAAGTGTTTCTAATTGAAGACATCATCATATCTACAATGCCTTTTTTGGGGTTTGCTTCCAAATCAGTCTGTATTGCTCCAACTTCTGCTAGTTTCCATTCAAGTTCTGCAAAAAAATAGCCCATAATTTTTAGTCAGATTAAAAAAAAACTTGAAAATAGAAAAGTTTCTCATCTATATGAAAAAATAAGTTGACACTAATAACATTAATGTAGAAATGATAATCAAAACTGGATAAGAATGAAAGTACTAGAATATCAAACACTGGACACAGCAAAGTTACACTTAGAGGAAGAAATTATAGTTAAAATAATTATTTTTACATGATTGCAAATAAATGGCTTAAAAGTTAAAGAAGTTTTAGCCAGCACTGTGGTGCAGTAGGCTAAGTCTCTGCCTGTGGTGCTGGCATCCTATATGGGTGACAGTTCGTGCCCCAGCTATTCCACTTCCAATCCAGTTCCCTGCTTATGGCCTGGGAAAGCAGTGGAAGATGGCCCAAGTGGTTGGGCCCCTGCACCCATGTAGGAGACCTGCAAAAAGCTCCTGGCTCCTGGCTTCAGATCGGCTCAGCTCCAGCTGTTGCAGCCATTTGGGGAATGAACCAGCAGATGGAAGACCGTTCTCTCTGTCTCTCCCTCTGTAACTCTACCTCTCAAATAAATATATAAAATATTTAAAATAAAAGTTAAAAGAAGTTAAGGAAAGAATAATAAAGTAAACCTAAGGATACTAGAAGGGATATGAGGAAGAGAATATTTTAGCAAAAATAGCAAAGTAAAAAACCAGGGATAACCAACAAAATCAAGAGTTTGAGGAGACTGATAGATGCACCTCAGGCAAGAAAAGACGAGAAACCAAATAACAAAGAATCTTCATGGAACATAACCAGTGACAAGATCCCATTTCATATCCTTCAGCTTGCCGAAAAACAATAGTCGAACGATACCAGGATCTGGTGAGGATGTAGGTAAATGGGAATTCTCATAAAGATGAAAACTCTCACAAGATTGTAAAAGCCATAGGACTCCTTTGAAAAAACATGCAAATATGTCAGAAAATGTTAATAAGAAAACTTAGAGAAAAAATACAAGTTACCAAAATACATCCAAGAAAGCAAGCCTAAATATATCTAACAACAGAAAAAGAACTGAGCTGATATCCAAAAATCCCCCATCCCTGCATGTTCATCATTTCGGTAAATATATTGCTAAGTACTAGATGAACACAACTTTTATAAGGAACATTACAAAATTAATTTTAAAAACACAAAGATCACAATAAATGACAAGATAGATATATTTAATCACAGATGGCAACAGTTACAGTTATTAGGATGTTACTTTGCCAGCAATCTACAAATGGGATTTGAATAAGCATTCAACAGGCTATTTCAGTTGGCTAATTCCAACAATTATGTGGAATTTTGAAAAAGACTTGCCCCAGTAGAGATACCTAAATAAGGCTATAGTTATTAAAACCACATTAAAATAGAATTACCATATGATTCAGAAATTCCTCTTCTGGGTATATTCCCAGCAGAATGAAAGCAGAGTCTAACACTTTTTATTTATATTTAATGTATTTATTTATATTACAAAGTATCCTCAATCTACACTCTGCTTCCACAATCACCAAAGAGGGAAGCAACCCTGGTGTCCATCTATGGATGAATATACAAACAGAATGTATTATTCAGTATTAAAAAGGAAGGAAATTCTAATATGTGCTACAACATTAAGGAATCTTGAGGATAATAAACAAAGTGAGATCTGTCAAAAAAAATCCAATTATTGTATGACTGCACTTATATGAGGCATATAATCAAATTCATCTACATAAGAAAGCAAGGTACTTGCCAGGGGCTGGGAGATGAGAGAAGGAGAGGTTGTTTCATAGGTTAGAGTTTTAGTTCTGCAAAATGAAGAGCGCTTTGGAGCTCGGGTCCACGATATCAATCTAATACTACAGAATTGTATATTTAAAAATGGTTAAGATGGTAAATTTAATGTGTATTTACCCACAATAAAAAAATAAAACTAGGGCAGGTGTCGTGAGATGGGTGCTAAGTTGCCCCTTAAGAGGCCTGCATCACTATCAGAGTGCCTGGTTCAGGTCCCAGCTATGCACTTCCCAATCCAACTTTCTACTACTGTACCTGGGAGGCAGCATAGAGTGGCCCAGGTGCCTGAGTTCTTGGCAAGCCATGTGGGAGATCTGAATGCAGCTCCTGGTTCCTGACTGCAGCCTGGGATAGCCCTGGCTACTGGGGACATTTGGGGAGTGAAGTAGTGGATAAAAATCTCTCTCTCTCTTCCTCCTTCTGTCACTCTTTCAAATAAATAAATATTTTTTTAAAAGTAAAAAAAAAAAGGCCAGCGCCGTGGCTCAACAGGCTAATCCTCCGCCTTGCGGCGCCGGCACACCGGGTTCTAGTCCCGGTCGGGACGCCGGATTCTGTCCCTGTTGCCCCTCTTCCAGGCCAGCCCTCTGCTGTGGCCCGGGAGTGCAGTGGAGGATGGCCCAAGTGCTTGGGCCCTGCACCCCATGGGAGACCAGGATAAGCACCTAGCACCTGGCTCCTGCCATTAGATGAGCGCGGTGCGCCGGCCGCAGCACGCTGTCCGCGGCAGCCATTGAAGGGTGAACCAACGGCAAAGGAAGACTTTTCTCTCTGTCTCTCTCTCTCACTGTCCACTCTGCCAGTCAAAAAAAAAAAAAAAAAAGTAAAAGAAAAAAAAGAATTTAAAACATCAGTGGGAAGGGGCAAGCACTGTGGTACAGCAGGTAAAGCCACCACCTGCACTGTCAGCATTCCTATGGGTGCCAGCTCGAGTCCCAGCTGCTCCACTTCCAACCACGCTCCCTGTTGATGTGCCTGGGAGGGCAGTGGAGGATGGTCTAAGTAACTTGGGCCCCTGCACCCACATGGGAGACCTGGAAGAAGCTCCTGGCTCCTGGCTTCAGCCTTGCCCAGCCCGACCTTTGTAGCCATTTGGCGAGTGAACCAGCGGGTGGAAGATTTCTCTGTCTCTCCTTTTCTGTCTCTCTCTGGCTCTGCCTTTCAAATAAATAAAGAAATCTTTTTTAAAAATCAGTGAGAAGTGTAATTTGAATCCATAAAGTAAACCTCAATGTTATTCAAGACCTAACTTGGTAAATAAAATGTTATTCAAGACCTAACTTGGAAAATAAAACTTTAAACTATTTTAAAAAGTATAGAGGATGGGGCAGAGCCATGGCGCACTAGGTTAATCCTCTGCCTGCAGTGCTGGCATCCCATATGGGCACCGGTTCTAGTCCTGGTTGCTCCTCTTCCAGTCCAGCTCTCTGCTGTGGCCTGGGAAAGCAGTAGAAGATGGCCCAAGTGCTTGGGCCCCTGCACCCACATGGGAGACCGGGAGGAAGCACCTGGCTCCTGGCTTCGGATCAGCGCAGCCCCGGCCGTAGCAGCCATTTGGGGAGTGAACCAGTGGAAGGAAGACCTTTCTCTCTGTCTCTCTCTTACTCTGTCTGTAACTCTGCCTGTCAAATAAATAAATAAAATCTTTTTAAAAAAAAAAGTATAGAGGAATATCTTTTTCACCTTAGAAATACAGAAGGATTTTTAAAAGAAAGCACAAAAGGTAAAAAATGAAGAAAAAAATATTAATTTTGATTATGCCAATACTACAATTTTTATCTGGTAATAAAAATGAAATAAGGGGGCCAGCCCTGTGGCATTGTAGGTTAAGTCTCCACCTGTGGTGCCAGCATCCCATATGGGCTCTGGTTAGTCCAGGCTGCTCCTCTTCTGATCCAGCTCTTTGCTATGGCCTAGGAAAGCAGTGGAAGATGACCACAGTGCTTGGGCCCCTGTGCTTACATGGGAGACCCAGAAGAAGCTCCTGGCTTCGGGCTTCAGATCAGCCCAGCTGTGGCTGTTGCAGTCATTTGGGACAAGAACCAGCAGATGGAAGACCTCTCTCTCTGTGTCTCCCTCTCTCTACCTGTAATTCTACCTCTCAAATAAAAAAATAAATCTTTAAAAAAATCAAATGATAAGCTATAGGTAGCAAGAATATACTAGTAATACTGTAAGAGTATCAGAACTTTACACATACAAGCCTATAAATCAATGAAACAACACAACTGAAAAATGCACAAAGTATATAAAGTATATATTAGGAACAGTAATCAGAATGACCAATACCTGCGGAAAAATGCTTAGAATTTCTATAAGAGATATAGAATAGTCAAATTCACAGAGAAGGGTAGTAGTCAGAGGCTGGAGAGAGGGGAAGAATATGGAGTTCTTGTTTAATGGGCACAGAGCTCCCATTATGCGAGATGAAAGAGTTCCGGACATGGATGAGGCTGATGGTCACACAGCAATAGGTATGTCCCTTAATGTTAATGGACTGCATAGTTAAAAGTTATTAAAAAGGTAAATTTCATGCAATGTGCATTTATTTTTGGCACAAGTTTCAAACTATATCCAAAAATTTCCCTCTGATATCTCCATCTGGGGATTGGGAGGGAGAAAATAATCCATAAACATACTAAATTCCTGATAGCATTAGCCTCTAAGGAAGCAGGGAGTGGCCTAGGACTAGGAATGCAAATACAGGTAACTACATCTGGAATGTGTTTCTCAAAAAGCAAGCAAACAAACAGCCAAAGGAAACACAAGCAAACATGCCTGTTTGTTATTCTGGATAATTGTTATTTTCTTAAATGTTTGTATGCCCAGGCCCCAATTCATAGGTTGAAATCCTAACCCCAAAATATTAAGACACGGTGGGGCCTGAGAGGTGATTAACTCATGAGAGAAGCCCACAGAATGGGATTGGTACCTTTAAAAAGAGGCCTCTGGGAGCTTCTTTGTGCTTCCCAAGGATGTAGTGAAAAGTCAGCATCTGGGGCCAGAGTTGTGGTACAGTGGGCCAGCTGCCACCTTGCCTGTGACACTGGCATTTCATATTGGAATGATTGCTTTTTTTAAGATTTGAAAGAATTACAGAGAAAGGTAGAGACAGAAAGCAAGAATGAGAGAGAGAGAGAGAGAGAGAGAATCTTCTATCCACTGGTTCACTCCCCCAAATGGTGGCAACAGCCAGAGCTGAGCTGAGCCAAAGCCAGGAGTCAGGAGCTTCTTCCAGGTCTCCCGAGTGGACTTGAGCTACCCTCTGCTGCTTTCCCAGGCCATAGCAGAGAGCTGGATCAGAAGTGGAGCAGCCAGGACCCAAACTGGCACCCAGATGGGATGCAGGTGCTGCAGGCCAGGGCTTTAATCCGCTGCCCCACAGCACCGACACCTGCTCCACTTATGATCCAGCTCCCTGCTAAGGTGCCTGGGAAAGCAGTGAAGATGGCCCAAAAACTTGGGCCCCTGTTATCCAAGTGGGAGACCTGGATGGAGTTTCTTGCTCCTGGCCCCAACTCAGTTGTTGCAGCCATTTGGGGAGTGAACCAGCAGATTGAAGATCTCTTTCTCTCTCTCCTTCTGTGTTGCTCTGCCTTCAAACAAAATAGTCAACAAGTCAGCATCTATAAGTGATGGGCCCTCGTCAGACACTGGATCTGCTGGCACTTTGATCCTGGACTTCCTAACCTCCAGACTATGAGAAACAAATGTTTCTTGCTTATAGCTGTTCAGTTTATGGTATTTTTGTAATAGCAGCCTGAAAAGAAAATGATCTCATGAACGCTTGCCACATTAGACTATTTTTATTTATTTTTAATTAAAACAAAGAGGTCTACACTAGAAAAACAATGTGATAAACCATGGAGAGACTAAGCTTAGAGACTAGAAGAAGAAAAGGGAGAAAATTCTGGACCAATTCAAATACAGAAGTCTCAGTAAAGTCAGAAGCATTTCTGGGGGATTGAAAGAAGCAAAGAACAGCTGTTGAAAACAGCCATTCACAAGTGGTTTAAACTTCATGGTCAGAAATGAAAGATTTTTAGTTTTATAATATAAAGGAATTCTGAAAAATTAACCTTAGGAAGTAAAAAATCACTAAAGAAGGTAAATATATAAAATCCTGTGCTGTGTGCCAAGAAAAATAATATAGGAGCCTGTCCCTGTAATTGTTAGAGAGAAGAGACTTGAAGGGAACTGATTAAGCAAAAAAATCAGACAGTAGGCAAATCAGTGGAACATAAGATGTATCATATAGCAAATATATATTGTAGAAAATAAGTATAGAAATTAAACAGAAGAAGAAGAGAGACTATGAATTAATCCAGGGTTATCAACAGAAGGAAGACCTCTCTGTCTCTCCCTCTCACTGTCTGTAATACTACCTCTCAAATAAATAAAATAAAATCTTAAAAAAAAATCCAGGGTTATATAATGGGATACACAGAAGTTAAGGGAATTCATAAGAATAAAGTTTGGACAGAAAAAGCAAAGAAAGGTTAGATATTTTAGGTACAAAGGCAGAACAGAGAACAAAGTGTGATGGCACAAATGAGTAAGATAATGGTCCTGGGGAAGTGGCTGAAGAATAGACTAACTAGAGAAGGAACTAGAAAAACACTGAGAAATATCACTAGAGAGGTTAATTCTTAACTTACTTGACACAAAAGCCATTGAGGATTTTAAGCAAAAGCGTGGTATGTTATAATAGCAGCTAAGCTAATCTGGAGGCATACAGGAAGGGACAAGAAGTAAGGGAAAACCTTATGTTTTCAGGAAATATACTTTCATGACATTTGTTAATCTATGGAAGTTTTCACCTGTTATTTTTATAAACAAATTTTAAAAATAACATTACCTTCTAGCTTGAGATTTATCCCTCCACATTCTATAATTCCAATGAATTTGCCTTCTATCTGACCATTTTTATAAACGAAGATTGTTGGTAAACAATTGTCATGGTAGTGTTGAATACAGCTATTCACAATGGCTTTAACAAATTTAGTTTCTGGAAACTTTCTTGCTAGGAGACTAAGATGCTGGTTAACCAACAAACACATTGGGATGCTAAAAAGGAAACAGTATACACAACATCTTTTAAAAAGGCTACTCATCTCATCCTAGTAAAATAAGTGCAACATCCCCCAGACAAAAACACAGCTTAGGTAGTTTCTGATATAAAGGCGTATCATTGTCACCTCCATTGTTCCCTTTAACCATGATGAGGCTGTATGGAAGCCTCCAATTTTGAGTTAACACCACTACGGCCTGGGAATCTGATGCCTAACTTAGGCAAACTACATCCAACTTATGATCAGTCTAGTTCAAGCCAATTCCCAGTTGTGGGTCACAGAAAGACAAAACAAACACCTAAAGAATCTTCTGCAGTTCTGAGTTAAAACACAGGGCTCCCACTCCCTCCCCTTATCACCACCAGGAAACTCACATACCCAGAGTTCCTTACCTTCTCTGACTCCCACAAGCTACCCAAGGTCTCCTTGGCGTGCTGCACCTGTCCCCATCCTCCAAACTGTTCCTCGTCAGAAATGTAAGATGGACTGGAAGCATGGTCAAAAGCGCCAAATCTTTGTGCTCTTTAGCTCCTCTCTCCCACTGGGTCACTTAGCGCTTTATCAGAATGTTCCAGGGCCAATCCTTCTGCCCCTCTTTACACGCCTTCCCTTTGCCACAGGACCACCTCTGGTGGTTTCTCTGCTGCCCCCTTTTCCCTGGTCTCCTCTTTCCTTCTCCAAAAACTATGCACTTTACAGATTCAAATTATTAAATCTGTTTTAAAAATTCCTTACAATAACTAATCTCTTTCCTCTGGTCTTACCCCAGGTGAAAAAGAAAAAAAAAACAAGTCTATTTTGCTCATTTCTCCTCTTGAAATGCTCTTCTCTTTTGGCCTCTGTGGTAACACTTTCTACTCACTTCCTTGTCACCTCTCTGAGCTCCTCAGAGGGTGTGGTGTGACCAGCAGAAAGCAGGTGTGCACTGGTGTTGGCAGGGAAACACATGAAGAGTGTGGCAACCAGATTATGGTGCGTGGGGAAGGGCACTGCCTGAAGACAGTGCTGACAGTGAGCGGTAGGGAACAAAGCTGGGGTAGAGCTCGGGCCCAGAGTGTTCAGCTCTAGCAGAGCTGCAAAACCCAAGGAGGACCTCTAACACCCGCAGACAAATCAAGGGCCTATTATGGTATGCGAGGTCCAAAATTTGCACTCGGGCACAGGAATAACACGAATGTGCCAAACTGGAATTTGGGCACAGGTATAAGTAAGATCGACTAAAATCAGAAATAAGACTGACTTCAAGCTGAACCTCTAGGCTCACTGGCCCAGGGCAAGTTAGATCCCACTAAGACATCATAAGCAGACTGAGCCTTTATTTCTATGAAAAATAGACCCAACTGTATAAACTCAATGCCAAACAGCCATTACAATTATAGAATTTTAGGAATCTATAGAAAACAAATTATCACCTTCCTAAAAAACTTGAAAAACTAGCTGGAAACACACACTTGTTTAACAGCTATACTTAATTTTACAAAACTAAAAAGTTGTGAGTAAATGCAGTGTTTACAAACTAACCTTTTCTGAGGCAGCCACTTGGCCTAGTGGTTAAGCCACCAGAATGCAGCATATCCACACTCCACACTGGAGCGCCAGGGCTCAGTGCAACTCTGGTGCCTGACTTCAGCCTCCTGCTAATTCAGACCCTTGGAGCAGCAGGGGATGGTTCAAGCAGCCGGTTCCTGCCACCCGCGTGGAAGTCCTGGATTGCATACCCAGCTCCCGGCTGTGCCCCAGCCAAAGGAGTGAACCAATACATGGGAGCTCTCTGTCTCTCTGCCTCTCAAGTCAGAAAACAAAGAAAAGCCTTTCTAAAATAAAAAGACTTGTCTGAAGGATATTTGTAGCACAATTACTTCCTATGATATATTTTACAAATTTGAGTATAAATCAATTTTCTTAAAATGTTACATACTAACACAAGAATGAATTTTCTTAATGTCAAGGAAACTAATAATTTATGTAAATATCTTAGACTGGCCTCAAAAAAACCTTCTAAGAAGGTTACAAATACTTAAAATATTATCAAGCCACATCTTTACTCTGAGTCTATCACAGATGACAATTTGAGGAACACAAAAACATTCAACTTCTATGAATTTTTGAAAATTGTCAAAACTAATTATTTACCTAGAAATAACTATTAGAGTAAATAATTTTATTATTATGTCATAGGCATTGAGAAACAACATCATTTCTACTAATCTTAAAGGGTCAGAAAAGATACGTGAACTACTTTAGCATCTAACCTTTACCACAAACATATCCCAGTTTTGTAAATGTCAGCATTTATCATCCTTGTTTGTGAGAATTACTAGCAGCAGCTTTTTTTTTCTTTTTTATAACGCTTTTATTTAAAGAATATAAATTTCCAAAATACAGCTTGTAGATTACAATGGCTTCCCCCCCATAACTTCCCCCCCACCCGCAACCCTCCCCTTTCCCACACCCTCTCCCCTTGCTTCACATCAAGATTCATTTTCAATTCTCTTTATATACAGAAGATCAGTTTACTATGTATTAAGTAAAGATTTCAACAGTTTGCCCTCGCATAGCAACACAAAGTGAAAAATACTGTTGGAGTACTAGTTATAGTATTAATTCACAATGTATAGCACATTAAGGACAGAGATCCTACATGATATATTTTTTAAAAAAATTGATTAATTTTCTAGGCAATTTAGCTTTTACAAGCTGGCTCAACAAAATAAGCAGCAGAAGTAAAATAGGAATGTGAGTCATTTAAGACTTTTAAATGGGGCTGGGTACTGTGGCGCAGTGTAGGTTAAATTGTTGCTTGGGATGCCCACACCCCATATCAGGTTGCCGGTTCCAAGTCCTGACTACTCTGCTTCTGATTCAGCTCCCCTCTGCTGAGCCGGGGAACCAGCAGGTGATGTATTGATCTTCTGCTACCCACGTGGAAAACCAGGATGGAGTCCCTGCCCTTGGCTTCAGCCTGGCCCAACCTTGTGGCCATTGGGGAATAAACCAGCAAATTCATTCATTCATTCATTCTCTCTCTCTCTCTCTCTCTCTCCCCTTCTGTGTGTGTGTGTGTGTGTGTGTGTGTGTGTGTGTCACTCTGCCTTTCAAATAAACATTTTTAAAAAGGAACTTACAATGACTTAAAAATTAATCTACCAGTATCTTAGTTTTCTTTAGTGGCTCATGTTCTGTCACTATTTTACTAGAAGGGGTGGCAGATGTTTGCCCCGCAGGTAATATGCCTGTCAGGATGCCCACCCAAGTCCCAGAGCAGAATGACAATGTTCTACACCCAGCTCCAGCTCCTGACTGCTGCAGATCCCAAGAAGCAGTGGTGACAACTCAAGGGATTAGGTTTCTGTCACTCACATGGGAGGCCTGAATTGGGTTTCTGGCTCTGGCTTTGGCCGGCCCAATCATGTCACCCTCCCGCTCCCTGTTGAGAAAGGAATGCTGATTCTTAATCTCTAGAGAAAATTCTCGACTCTTGGCAGCCCAGAGAGGCACCAGAGGAATCTACTCAACAGTATGTAACCTCCCCATGATTTCCCTCATATATTTACCCACCCCAAGTTTGCCAGCCCTAGAAGCTCAAAGACCCCTTCCTTTGTAATGTCACTTCTCTTACAAATGTATTTTTTCTTGTTAAGATGCTATGTTAAGTCCAAGTTCTAGCCACCCCCATAGGTTACTCCTCTCTGTGTTTCTGTGATGTGCTTGTTAGTAGACTTCTGTTTCTTTCTTGTTAATCTGTCTTTTGTCCATCTAATAAGCAGAGCTCCCAGGCCAGTGAAACAAAGACAGAAGGAAGGAAAGATCCTTTCTCTTCTTTTTCAAGGCCTTTGTCTTTTGAAGATACATGCTGATGTAAGTAAGAATAAGTCATGATGCTGTGTGTAATTTACTTAGGAATGTTTCTGCAAATGTAAGCACACACACACAAGATATAATTATGGCAAAATGTTCACAATGGAATCTGTATAGTGAGTATTTAAGTGCTCATTCTTTCTGTATTTTAAAATGTTTCCATAACAAATACTTCTTTGCTTTTTATGCATTTATCTATTTGAGAGACAGAGACAGAAAGTAACCATTCACTGGGTCTCTCCCCAAATGCCACAATAGACAGGCCTGGGCAGGCGCCAGTGCTGGCAGTCAGGAATGCCACCTAGGCCTCCCAGGTGGATGGCAGCAGCCTGATCACCTGAGGCATCACCACTGCTCCCGGGGCCTGCATCAGCAGGGCGCTCAACTCCGCTATCAACCCCAGGACCCTGGCATGGGGTGTGGGCATCTTAACAGCTAGGCTAAATGCCCACCCTAATCAAAAGTTTCTATTTACCAAAGAGTACTTATTTTTCTAGAAACTGTGAAAATTTCTTTACGTTAGAAATGTAAATATTTTTAAGTCTAATTTAATTCCTGAAGCCAATGATTATTAAACAGTTTATAAACACTTATATATATATATATATATATATATTTCTTTTGAGTACTCTATTGTACTCATATTCTTTATAGAACCCTAAAATCAGAAACATATCTTGCAAACTATTAGTATACCAACATTTTAAAACACTATATTACCTTGATCTGTATAGATGAATTATAACCCACACATCTTTTTCTGCATTTGTGACTTCATTTACATACTGATTTCCAGAAATTTCTCTTAATTCTCCAAATTTTTGTTTTTTCTTAAGAGCTTTCCATTCCTGTAACCGCTTTTCTCTAATTAAAAAATGGAATTAAATTACATGAAAAAATTATCATATTCCTAAAGTCATTTGCCTATCCAGCAACAGTGTGGAGCAGTGAATACAATATCTATAAATCAAGCACTTTAAATGACAGAATAACCATTAGCAATCTTACAAAGGCAATTTTTTCTTTTTATAGGGGAATTTGTTATGAGTCTTGAAAAGTATGTTTACTAGTAATTTAATAATTGATTTTAAAATTTATTTTTAAATTATTTAAATTTATTAAGACTAGGTTTTGGGGCTGACACTTTGGCGCAGAGGGTAAAGCTGCCACCTACAGTGCTGGATTCCCATATGGGTGCTGGTTTGGGTCCCGGCTGCTCCACTTCCAACCCAGCTCTCTTCTGTGGCCTGGGAAAGCAGTGGAAGATGGCCCAAGTGTTTGGGTCCCTGCACCCGTGTGGGAGACCTGGAGGAAGCTGCTGGCTCCTGGCTTTGGATTGGCACAGCTCTGGCTGTTCTGACCATTTGGGGAGTCAATCATCAGATGGAAGACCTCTCTCTCTCTCTCTCTCTCTCTCTCTCTCTGCCTCTCTGTAACTCTGCCTTTCAAATAAATAAATAAATCTTTAAAAAAAAAAAAACTAGGTTTTAATCATAGCTAAAGAGAGTTTATTTGGACATTAGATTGACAGGTTCTCATGAGCAGGTTAAATACTACTTTCTAAGAGAGACTATCTGTAATAATGATACCTAACATTTCTTAGTGCTTACTAGGTTGCCAGGCACTATTATTTTTGTTGTTGTTTTATTTGAGAGGCAGAGAGACAGAGAAGGGGGGTGGGTAGTTGCTATTTTAAGTACATACACTAACTACCTTAATCCTTGCATAAACTTACGAAGTCATTGCTATTATTATTCCCATTTATTTATTCATAGCACACTAAGCTAATGGACGGTTCGAAGTCTTTGTGAAATTCTGTGTCATGCACCTACATGTCATATAGGTCAAGAGCTTGTCAGGGACTGCAATGACAATTTAGGCTCCAAGGTTAGAGTAAACTACATTGAACTGTGAGATCCAGCACTGAGTGGCATGCATTTGGGCAATTCACTTCATCTCTCGAAAGTCTGATTTCCCCTGCTGAACATGGGGATGGTATTAATTTTTTAAAAAGATTATTTATTTGAAATAATAGAGAAGAGAGAAGGAAAGGCAGAGAGAGAGAGCGGGTTCTTCCATCCACTGCTTCACTCCCCAGTTGGCCCCCACGGCCAGAGCTATGCCAATCCGAAGCCAGGAGCCAAGAGCTTCTTCCGTGTCTCCCACATGGGTACAGGGGCCAAGGACTTGGGCCATCTTCTACTGCTTTCCCAGGCCACAGCAGAGAGCTCGATGGGAAGTGGAGCAGCCGGGACTCGAACCGGTGCCCATATGGGATGCCGGCACTGCAGGTAGCAGCCTTTTCCGCTATGTCACAGCGCCGGCCCCGGGAATGATACTAATTTAACTACTCACATGGGACTGCTGGAGACTGAGCGAGACAGTGCATGTAAATATCTTAGCATGGTGGCTGGCACACAGTGAGCACTCAGTAAGTTTTACTCATTTATTCATCCTGAGAGAATCTTAAAACTTTGTTAAGAACTCTCCAAAGGTACATATTTAGATAATTTAGCTGTTGAATGCTTAGCTTCATGAAACAAATCCATTTATTTTCTGACCTTTCAGCAAGTTTTTTGACATCTGTAGACTTTTTGATTTATTTATTTGACAGATGGACTGAGTGGGGGGTAGAGGGGAGAAAGATACCTTCCATCTACTGGTTCACACTCCAAATAGCTGCGACAGACAGGTCTGGACCAGGCCAAAGCTAGGAATTCCATCCAGGTCTCCTACAGGTGGCAGGGGCCCAAGGTACTTGGGACATCATCCACTGCTTCCCAGGCTTGTTATCAGGGAGCCAGATCCTAAGCAGAGCTTCAGGACTCAAACTGGTACTCTAGGATGGGATGCTGGCTTCACAGCGTTGGCCTAACCCATTGTGCCATAATGCCCAGACTGCAGGAAGTACTTACTGCCCTTCTTCCTGGTGTATTAGCTACACTTTCTTACTCTCTGTATTCATAATGCTCCAGCATCTGGGGCCACAGTGATCCGGCACAGACAGCCTGCCCCAGAAATAGTTAACTGGAACAGCAAAAACTCACAAAAGGAAACTAACTAATCCAGGATCCATACTCTCAACCACATCCTCCATCAGACTAAGCCACTAACTAGCTCTCTGCCCTAACCATCCCAGCATCAGGTATCAGATGACCCCTACAGCCAAGAGCCTACCGAAATTTTTCGAGCCAGCCAATCCCAAGACTGCTTACTTTGCCTTGCCTGTCCTATAGAAACCCCAGTAGAGGCTCAGGTCATGCTTCCCCCTTCTGACTCCTGGCCAATTAGGATGCTCCTTTGTGTGGCAGAGCACGCTCCCCTCCTCTGGGGAACTGTGAACCTATCCACTTAACGACAATTGTCCCCTGTTCATACTTGAATAAAAACAAAATCCTGGATACATTTTCAAGTGTTCAGGCCTTATTTCACCTGTCAGGTAAAACCTCTCATTTACATAACTAAACCACGCAAAATGAAGACCAAAGGATAATGCCAAGGATAGCAACCCAGGGCTAGGGCCCTCACACAGTTTTCAAATTGAAGTTCTTCAATTCTCCCTCGATGGCAGAGATATTCAGAACCCAGAGTTGCTCCAAAGATCTTCTGGGAGCTCTACCTTATTCACACTGTCACTAACTCCCAATCTGAATTCACTGGCTCAGTATCTAGTAGGACTTTCAAAATGGTCTTATTTCAATGGTGGTACCACACCCTACCACAACTATCAGCTACTTTTTCCCCTCCCATCTTCTGCTTCCTCCTCTTTTTCTTTTCTTCTTCTTCTTTTTTTTTTTTTACTTCAGTGGAATTGGGGAGGGGAGAAAAGTAAACAGATGAGTTAATCTTGCCATGAGGCAGTCACATGGTGTTCAATGATCTGCATTTTTCACCTAACAATCATTATCAGTGATGATTCAATTGTCTAAACAGAAAGCCCTTTCGGCTATTTTGAGCAGAAAGGAGCTTAATCTGGGAATTAAGTGCTTTATAAACCCAATGGAAAGACAGAAGGAACAGGATCTAGGTTGGCTACCAGAAATGACTCCCAGAAGAAAATTGCAAAACTGGTCTGCCAAGGCTGGTCTGCTGCAATCCAGCAACCAGGGAATCTGGAACTTCTGTTCCAATGACTGGCCCTAGTGTCAACTACCCTGAGCATCAGAAAACCAACTGCTGCTACTGGAAACCTAGTTCTATAGGAACAGTCTATGGGTAAGACACGCTCCCAGAACGATGGCTTCAAAATCATGGTGCAAAGTCTAGGTTAGCACCAGCTAGGATGCTTTGCATGCCACCGCTTTTTTACATACTTAATTTAGTTCTGAATTCAAATCTCCTGCGAATGTGTCCAACAGAACCTAAATCACATTTACTACCCTTGCTGCAGCGAAGTCTGAAAAAGGCAGTGTTAGGTTTTAGCTTCTGAGCACACACCACAAGGAAGAGGAGCACACGTCACAGTAGCCAATTTAGCATATGTACGATACAACTAAAAATGTGCTACAGATATTTTATGGCTACAAATAGATTTTTTTCCATCATCATTCCCCAATAAGACAAGCTTCTGGGCTGGCATTGTGATGTAATGGGTTAAGCCGCTGGTAGCATCATATATGGGTCAAGTCCCGGCTGCTTTACTTCTGATCCAGTTCCCTGCTAATACACCTGGGAAAGCAGTAGAAGATGGCCCAAGCCCGTGGGCCCCTGCACACACATGGGAGATCTGGAGGAAGCTCCTGGCTCCTGGCTTCAGCTTGGCCAAGCCCTGGCCATTGAGGTCATTTGGGGAGTGAACCAGTGGATGGAAGATCTCTGTATCATCCTTTTTTTTTTTTTTTAGATTTGATTTACTTGAAAGAGTTACAGAGAGAGGGAGACAGAGAGAGAAAGAGAGAAGTCTTCCACCCACTGGGTCACTTCCCAAATGGCCGCAATGGTTGGAGCTGAGCCAATCGGATCCAAAGCCAGGCACCAGGAGCTTATTCCGAATTGCCCACGTGGGTTCAGGGTCCCAAAGATTTGGGCCATCTTCCACTGCTTTCCCAGGTGCATTAGCAGAGAGCTGGAATCGGAAGTGGAGCAGACGGGACTCAAACCAACACCCATATGGGATGCCAGCACTGCAGGCTGGGGCTTTAACCTGCTGTGCCACAGCACTGGCCCCATCTATATCTTTCTGTCTCTTTCCCTCTCTCTCTTTATAACTCAGTCTTTCAAATAAATCTTTTTTTTTAAACAAGTTTCTGATTCACATGTGATTTTATAGGTAATCACCTATGTAACTGAATTCTATCTCATTTTTAATATGATCTTGTTCATTTCTTTATCTTATCCTGAGGTGCTGGCTAGTATCTATGCTATTACAATAGCTCCCTTTTCCGGGGACCACAGGAAGACCACATGTACCTTCTTCTTTTGCATTTACATTAGGAGCATAAACCAGTGGAACATGCAAGCTATATAACCTTTTTTTTTTTGACAGGCAGAGTGGACAGTGAGAGAGAGAGACAGAGAGAAAGGTCTTCCTTTGCTGTTGGTTCACCCTCCAATGGCTGCCGCGGCCACCGCACCAAGCTGATTTGAAGGCAGGAGCCAGGTGCTTCTCCTGGTCTCCCATGAGGTGCAGGGCCCAAGCACTTGGGCCATCCTCCACTGCACTCCCTGGCCACCGCAGAGAGCTGGCCTGGAAGAGGGGCAACCGGACAGAATCCAGCACCCTGACTGGGACTAGAACCCGGTGTGCCAGCTGTGGTGCCGGCCTATAACCATTTCTATAACTTGTCTCTAGAATACCCATGTAATTTTTCACATTGTCTTCCGTATCCACTGGAAGTAGAGGATTCTAAAATGGTTGGAGATATGGGCTGGTGCCGTGGTTGGTCCTCCACCTGTGGCGCTGGCATCCCATATGGGCACCAGTTCTAGTCCCAGCTGCTCTTCTCCCAGTCCAGCTCTCTGCTGTCACCCGGAGTGCAGTGGAGGATGGCCCAGGCGCTTGGGCCCTGTACCCACATGGGAATCCAGGAGGAAGTACCTAGCTCCTGGCTTTGGATTGGTGTAGCTCCAGCCATAGCAGCCATTTGGGGGATGAACCAACGGAAGGAAGACCTTTGTCTCTGTCTCTCTCTCACACTGTCTAACTCTGTGAAATAAATAAAATTTTTAAAAAAATGGTTGGAGATGGGCCACACTGTGGCGCAGTGGGTTAATGCCCTGGCCTGAGGTGCTGGCATTCCATATGGGTGCTGGTTCTAGTCCCGGCTACTCCTCTTCCAATCCAGCTCTCTGCTATGGCCTGGAAAAGCAGTAGAAGACAGCCCAAGTCCTTGGGCCCCTGCACCCGCATGGGAGACCCTGGCTTCGGATTGGCGCAGCTCTGGCCATTGCAGCCATCTAGGAAGTGAACCATCAGATGGAAGACCTCTCTCTCTGTCTCTACCTCTCTCTGTATCTGTCTTTCAAATAAATAAAATAAAATCTAAAAAAAAATGGTTGGAAATAGAGGATTTTAAAATAACACAGCCCCAAATGAAGAGTCCAGATCCACTGTCATTTTTACAAAAACAACTGTTGAAGAAAACTGCAGGATATGTATCCAAAAGTTGTATAATCATCACCACTAATTAAAAAAAGAAAGAAAGAAAGAAAGAAAACTATCGCTCCAAATTAAAGCCTGTGCCATTTTCTGTTACTCTCTACTCTGCACACCCCAGGCCCTGGGAACCACCAGGCTGCTCCTAACCATCTGGTCCTTTGTGACCAGTTTCTTTCCCTTAGCACGCTGGGGATCAGCTTGACCTGACAGCTTCAAGTCTTCTCAAGTCTTTTCTGAGCCTCTAACTCTCCTGGAAGACCTGCAGTGGCTTTCTGCGTTGCCTCACATACACACTTGTTTCCACCCAATACGAAAAAAGAAGAAAGGCAGCTCTTTTAACTCCTCTGGAAGCCGCCTGAACCAGTGGGGGCTGACGTCACAGTGACCAGCCTCTGTCACTATCTTCGTGTTCAGAAACAGCAACCTGTAATCAGAATACAGAACCCAGATATCTGTGGGACAGGCTCCTTATTGCTCACCCTGGTTCCAGCAGCTGTGTCAGAGGTGCAGGTTGCTGTCCCCAAAATGCCTGCCACAGGGCAGCGGGTGAGGAGTGGGTACGTGCCACTGAGCTGAGGGCTGACTGCAACTCATCTATTTTTTTTTTTTTTTTGACAGGCAGAGTTAGACAGTGAGAGAGAGAGACAGAGAGAAAGGTCTTCCTTCTGTTGGTTCACCCCCAAATGACCACTATGGCCGGCACTGCACCGATCCAAAGCCAGGAGCCAGGTGCTTCTCCTGGTCTCCCATGCGGTGCAGGGCCCAAGCACTTGGGCCATCCTCCACTGCACCCCCCGGGCCACAGCAGAGAGCTGGCCTGGAAGAGGGGCAACCGGGACAGAATCTGGCGCCACAGGTGGATGATTAGCCTAGTGAGCCGCGGCGCCAGCCCTGCAACTCATATTAACAGCAATTTATCAGCCAAGTTTTCCCCCTGGATGTTGCAAACATCCAGAAGACTCTGGAACTGTGCAACAGTCAGTTTCTGCCATTCAGTTATTGTCTAAGTGGAAAGGTGGTTCCTGGAGCTTCCTACTCTGCTGTCTACCTCGGAGTCAGCCCATTAGTTACTTTTTTTTTTTCAGTGCTTCAATTTGGGTTTCTTTAATGTTTGCTTATAATTAAAGTTATTCACTGTTGAGAAGGATACCACAGAAGTGATATGTTCTGTTTTTACAATGCCTTTGTCTCATTTTAGTATCAGGTTAATGCTGACTTTTAAAATAAGTTGGGAAATATATAAACTTGTTCTAATTTCTGAAATAACATTTAATATTGGTAATTAATTATCCATTAAATGATAGAAAACTGATGGACATCATGGTAAGAGAAAAATCTTTTTACTGATTTATTATTGATATTTTGTTTTATTCATATGTAATTTGATAAAGTTCTACTATATTTATTTAGATAATATTCTATTTAAGAGAAAGCAAGAGTAAGAAAAAAATGATATATTTCCATCTTATATAATGGAGGTTTTTGAATCTCACTTAAACATTGTTTTTTTTAAAATCTATTCCAGATTACAAAAATTCTTAGTTTCATTGTATTTCTTCATTCAAAAATTTCTAAGTAACCCAGATGAATCACTGTACCTATATACTTCAATGGCTTGCATATCTTCCTCATCAAAGTCATCTTCAGCTTCCTTCAACTGTGCAAGAGTCATCTTTTCATACGGTTTAACTAAAACAACATAAGTTATAGATCATTGTTTAAAACTTTTTATTTTGTACTCAGTGTCTAGAAAAATGGAATCTCAGAGAAGTTGAGATTAATAACTTTAAACAAACAGGAGGCAGGCAGCCACAAAATAGCTTTACATAATATAGAAACTATAATATAAAAGTTATTTTCTCAAAGTTCACAGAACTGACAGGCTACATTTAAAAGTAGATGTGAAAATCAATTATACTCCATAAATTTAGGTTTCTGCCACATACAAGGAAATCTTGGTAAATAATCCATGCTATTCGATCAAAATAGAAAATAATCACAAGGTAAAAGGATACTGCTGGGGCAGAAACCTCACTAGGTTACATGCCAGGATATTTCAGCTCTGTTATTAACTTGCATGAGATTTGCTACACGTAATTTAGTCACTTTGGGAGTCACCATTCTCATTTTGAAAGAAGGGGTTTGGTTTACATTAAACGATCCCTAATATCTTCTCTCCCTCTATGAAATGCATTGTTATGACCTTAACTGTATTATCCTCTTCATTTAGCCACGCAAAAGCACAACTATACCCATGGCCTCTTTCTGTAAACGTAGAACCATTTCTTCAATTTCATCTTTTGGTTCTTCTTTTGGAGGAAGAATGCCAAAGTCTCTTAAAATTTCATTCCATTCTGTATCTTCATTTGGGTCCTACACATACACACACACGCACACACACACACACACACACGGAAAAAAAAATTAAAATCTATTAACATAATGGTGGTACACTTTAACTTTTTTTAATTTTTAAATTTTTTTTTTACTTATTTGAAAGACAGACAAGCTCTTCCATCTGCTGGTTCACTCCTCAAATATGTATTTATAACATTCACTTACTATGTAGCGCTTCCAGTAATACAACTGTTTGTGCACTCTACCGATAATCACAGCATTGTATAATAGAACATAGTGATCTACATTTTTCCACTTTCTATCACTAATAGGATTACATACTTTGATAAACAGGATGTATCTTCTACTCCCATCTTACACTGAGAATTATAATAAAAATATCAATTTAGAATATATAATTGAAATATTAAGGAAATTAAATCCGGAGTCACAGAAAATTCTTTGATGACTGTAAGGAAAAACCAATTCACATCACGCGTAAGTAAGGACTGGCTTCTTTTCCATGTGAGCATTTACGACCTTGGGTAGAACTTCCTTCTACTTTCAGCTATAGAGCATCATGGGACTTCCACTCATGGATTAAATCCTCGAAGAGGCGAGGAATCTTCCCACAGTTCAATTTCTACCAACCAGTGTTTCTCTTCTATAAAAGTTAACACTTTTTCTTGTTTCTTTATTGTTTATCTTTTATTTGCAGTTTTTCCAGAAGTTATCTACCATTTTTTATTAGCTATTATCTTTTTAGCCCATTGTCCACACTCCTGACGTTTCCAGAGAGAAAACTGAATTATGTACATGAGTAAATGATGTAATGAAGCCTAAGATGTGAATGATCTCTCCCTCATTGATAACGGATTGGAATTGTGGCTTGCTTCTGACAAATGAATATAGCAAATATGAAGGAAAATAATTCCTGGGATTACATTCCACAAAGTCTATAACTTCCATCATGCCAGGACCCCCTTGCTTGCAGGCTTTGATGAAGCAATTGCCACTGTGAGGCACCCTATGGAAAAAGCCAGGTGACAAGGAACGCAGCAGCAGCAGCAGCAAGCTAAAAACTGAGAGCCTTAGTCAAACGGCCCAAAAGGAACTGAATCCTGCCAGCCACGAGTGAGCGCTGAAGTATGTTCCTGCATCATACTTTCAAGTCAGCCCCCACGCTGCTGCCAGCTTGTCTGCAATTAGCTGTCTAAGAGACCTCTGGAGCTAAGATGTTGTCTTTTCATTGCTTGGCTACATTTAAGATTTTCTTTGTCCATAATCCTTCACAGTTTTCCAACAATGCATCAAGGTGTGTCATTTCTTTTTGGATTCCCTGGATTCTTATCTTTTCAAATATTTGTTGACTTGTCTCTCACTTCTGAGATGCCAATCAAACATATGCTACACTTCCTTACTCTCCTCTCTATTTCTTACTTTTTGGAGGTAGTTCTATTCTTATTTCTATTCTGACCTAATAAACTGATTCCCTGACACTTTGTATTTCATTTGTTTCAGTTTTTGTGTGGTAAAAATATATGTAACATAACATTTAACATTTTAAAGATTTTTAAATGTATAGTACAATGGCATTAAGTTATATACATAATGTTGCACAACCAATCTCCACTATCCATTTCGAAAATTTTTAATCATTCCAAACTGAAATTCCACTCATTTTTATGTCACTTTACTTTTTTTTTTGTTTTGTTTTGACAGGCAGAGTGGACAGTGAGAGAGAGACAGAGAGACAGAGAGAAAGGTCTTCCTTTTTCCGTTGGTTCACACCCCAAGTGGCCGCTACGGCCGGTGCGGTGTGCTGATCTGAAGCCAGGAGCCAGGTGCTTCCTCCTGGTCTCTCAATGCGGGTGCAGGGCCCAAGGACCTAGGCCATCCTCCACTGCCTTCCCAGGCCATAGCAGAGAGCTGGACTGGAAGAGGAGCAACCAGGAAAGAATCCGGCACCCCAACCTGGACTAGAACCTGGGGTGCCTGCGCTAGTGAGCAGTGGCACCGGCCGTAAATTTATATTTAAATCCTTAGTTTTTTGCACCAATAACTCAGTAGTGGATGTAACAAGTTTCAACCCGTCTTCATGTGATTGCAGAAGAGGGTTAACCTCAGTAACAGCTTCAAGGATATGTTCTAAAACATGTCCTGTTTCTTCAAAAAAGTGCTGTCTCTTTTGTTTCTCTGCAAACAAAACAGTTTTTAAATTCTGAATTTCTACTTCCAGAAATGCATCTGCCACTAGTGAAGTTACAATGCCCAAGGCTACAGGAAAATATTTCTGTCCATGTTGTAAAAATTTTTGTCTCAATTCCAAATACCAGCTAAAGGTAGAGGTCTATACAAAGTAGCCACATAAAAAGCTTTATTTTCCAGTATTATTTACTGTGATAAACCTTCGTTCAGTCAGAGTGTCACCCTCCATGATGTGAATTTGTATAGGTTTGTATAATAATCTAAATGGCCTAGTCATCACGCATAGAGTGTATGTGTGGAATATATGATAGGTGGTGATTTGGTAGGCCCCTGGGTTTATGTGGGTTTTCAATGTTCTGTCCTTAAACAAGCATAGGAATTATAACATCCTCTGTTTTGCATGGCTCAGGTGAACAGTCTTTTAACATAACATTCGTCAAAATCTATATGAACAAACCACATAGGCCGATGCAAAGAGATTGATCTTTCATTGTTAATGTTATCAGCTGGCACACATGCAGATAAAAATACCTGGTACCAAGTGCCCATTAAAGGTTCTATCACTCTTTATTGCATTGTTTGTAAACCCGTGTCAATTCTGTGAGCATTAGGCATGTTTCCTCCCAATGCGTCCCACCAGTCAGCGGTTTTACCTTGAACGTTTGTGGAAATATTGGGAGGAAAGTAAAACTGCAAGTCTTGATGAGTATGTTGTGCACAAAATGCTAAGCTCAAAGACGGTTTGTGCAGAAGAGCTGGAGACGCTAAACTTATAAGGTCTTTTACAGATATTTTATGGTCATACTGATTTGCAATGTTAAATGAAAAATATTTATATCATTTAACTTTTGTCATCATTCCCAAAAGTGTCAACTACAGGTGTATATGATTCTGTCCTTGTAGGGGATGTAGCAAAAATAGATAAGATGGATTCTACTTTATGAATAAAAGCTAAAAACACAGATTTGCCCATTCTTTCAGATGCTTTAGAGTATGAATAACTTCTGTCTACTGAAAAAGTTCATGAAAATTCATCTTGAACTTATCATAAGTATTTTTTGAAGTCCTTACAATAGTTCAAATGAGAAAAATGAGGGAAAATACAATCTCCAAGCTTGTGATCCATCTTACAGGATGTTACATTATAAGCAAAAAGTGGGAGCTAAGTTTGTACATATTTCCATGCAGATGCTGAACTGTCAATTAAAAATGCATGGGGCTGGTGCAGTGGCATAGTGGGTAAAGCTGCCGTCTACAGTGCCAACATCCTATATGGGTGCTGGTCCGAGTCCCAGATGCTCCACTTGTGATCCAGCTCTCTGCTATGCCTGGGAAAGCAGTAGAAGACGACCTAAGTCCTTGAGCCCCTGCATCTGTGAAGGAGACCTGGAAGAAGCTCCTGGCTCCTGGCTTTGGATCAGCATAGCTCCAGCCATTCTGGCCAACTTGGGAGTGAACCAGTGAATGGAAGACCTCTCTCTCTCTCTCTCTCTCTCTCTGCCTCTCCTTCTCCTTTATTTCATGTAAATAAATAAATCTTTTTAAAAATTGCATAGATATATTATAAATTTCTTCAGTTGAACGCTCACCTGTCCAGATTAGTTTCACTAATGCCATTAGGAAATATAAAATTTTCCACAAATGGTGTTTCCCTAGTTTATAATGGGTGTGGTTCCATACTGATTTCCAGTGTAAGGATTGTGAGTACTCAAGTTATGGTGTATTAGATATGCATCTGGTGTATATTTATGCAGAAAAAGGGCATTAAGTTTCAAATCCATCAAATAATACAAAATATGAGACCATTGTCTACCTAAAGGTAAAGGAATGTCAGTTTGTATGCAACCATTCATACTGGGTATGTATTGTGAATGTCCATAGTTCCTAATGAAATATAATTTAAAACAGGTTAATATGTTGAAATGAAAGATAAGTGTATTAGGAAGTAAAGTTATATTGCCAGTAAAATTCATAATATATCCTACCATGTAAATTGATTCTATGCCAGGGCACAGAGTGGTGTAATATCCTCTTCATTCTTGGTAATGAATAGAAAGGAGGGATTTAATTCAGTAAGATTTTCAGAAGGTGTTATTGGAGTGGAGTGCTGATTCCAGTCCATTTCTGTAGCTGACAATTTAACTCTTTGATTTTCATAAAACTTTTCAGAAGTGAGAAAAGAATTTTGGACAGAACGCTATATGTCAAAGGTAGAGTCTCCTGCACATTTATGTATCCAGAAATTACCAAAGGTAGGCAAATTGAGAAAACCTATGAGTTTCTGTGTATAGTAAGTAATATTATTTTCCAATGAAACTACTTCATAATCCTGAGGATGTTGTTAAGGTTTTGGATTTGTTGTCCTTATGGGAGAAAATGCAAAAGGATAAATTAACTTCATAATAGATGATTTGGTCAGAGTTGTCATGTCCTCCACATCATCACCTTGCTTATAACTATTATTTGAATAATCTTTACATTCTGGGCCATTATCATTTAAGTCACCTATTGCATCTATGTCTTCCTGTGGACTCCATTAAAGCTCATAAAGTAGGTTGGGATAGCTTTTCTAGAGTGTATCATGGTTAGCATGATTGTAGCATTAGGTCCTCACTGGAAAGAATTAGGTTCTATTTGTTCATCAGGAAAATGCACCTCAGGCTTTATACTATAGTAATAGTACAGTATGGTCTAACGTATACCTGTACTGCATATTTTCATAATTTAGGCTATAGTGGGGTGTTTTGTCGACATAGTAGCACATCTGTACACAGTGTAGACTGAAGAGCTCATTTAGCCTGCAGTGTCCCATCATGACACACATTTTACAGCTAGTCACATTTGTATGTTTTACAGCAGCAAATCCAGTCCATTCCCTAGACACTTGTAATCTTTGTAACATATTCCTTACGCATGCTTCCCTGTTTTGATAATAGCAATATGAATGTGCTTTCAGCACAAATTCAATACACAAGTCCTGTGATGTCACGTGCTATAGCAGGACTTTCAGGAGGATACGGAAATACAATCTTTATTTCCTCTATAATTTTCTCCCACTCGGGATTGGGTCTAGGGATTGCATCATGAGTTATAAGTGGCTTAGTAGCAGCAGCAGCAGCAATAGTAGTATAGTAGTAGTAATAGTAGTAGTAAGGAAAGAAATAAAAAGAGCCAGAAGTAAATTATACATTACAATATCACAAGCACTATTTCAGAAAGCAACAGAGATACAGTAGGATGTATTAAAAGTAATTCTGTCTCAGACAATGTCATCTATGGATTGTTGGCTCTGTGTCTTTTATATACAAAATTTGTCAAATTTTGACAAATATTTCATAGTACAATATTCAAACAAGACTTACACAAAGATTGTCATCAAGGTATCACACTAGTCACTGAATACCTGAAAGTATTTGTCTTGAAAGTTCCTTAGCTTTCTCTGGAAGATGTCCAGTAGAGGGTGTTAAGAAATCAGGTCTAGATGCCCAAGAATCTTCCTCCCATACAGTAGTTGTGGAGGAAGGTTTCAATTAGGCCCAAAGTATAATTGGTAATTAGTCTACAATCATGTGAGACAGTGACATTGACATTTTGCATATAGTTTCTGTCTAGACAAAAGATGTAACGACCTGCTAAGATCAGCACAATGTGTATCAGGGTCAATGTAGATACTAGACACGTGAGTATGGAAAAGTGTACCTGATGAGGTTCATGCTCTGTAACAGAAAGGGTAGAAAACAGAACAAATCAATCTGATACAGCAGCTCTGGCTAAAATATCTTTCAATGTACATATTACTTATTATGGTAAGTGTATGCTCTCTTTCACTAAAAATCTGTTCAACAGTCTTAGGAAGATATCTATTTAGTCTAGCTCTGTTAAAAATTACACTTTTAGTATTTCCAATTTATAATATTGCTGTAAATATTTAAAGCATGCTAATTTTGCCATATTTTGTAATATCTGTTCCATAACCCTAGGTTATAAAATTGACATATTGTTAAATTTATTCATCTACCACACAGGAGAACACTATCGCCTTAGCCTTTCTTAGAAGAGCCACCCAAGTATCCTGGCATTGCACAACACAGTGTGTGTTCTACCAAGCACATCAAGTGTAGGAAGTCATCATGTGGCCATGATACTTTTTCAAAAGTATAAGCTTTAAGTTGAGTCTAACTCATAGTCAAGTGGTCACATATACAGCATTATAATTACATGGCTCTTGTGCTAAATGTAAAAGTACATTAGATATGCATCTGGTGAAAACAGAGATGGGTTCTTCAATGTAGCATGCACATAGCTAATTAAATAAATCACAACAAATAGTATGAAAACAAATTTCAAAGAAAAAGTAGAAAATTATTAATATGATTAGCAAGGTGAGATGTGTAATTTTGTGAAATTAGTTTTCTACAACCATTAGTTGTTCAATAAGTGTTCCTGTGTCTCCTCATAATTCTTATGGAGATAATTATTTTTGTGATATTTTACTAGTATTTTATAAGGTAATTTAGAGATTTTACTGGCATTTGGAGAATTATCAATATTTGATCAGTATTTGTTTAAGAAGTTATGAGTTGATTGTTTATGCAATCTTTCTCCTTAAGTTAAACAATGCTAAACCTAGAGCTTGTTGTAGACTAGGCTATGTATTAATTGCAGTTCTCTTAATCTTTCAATAAAACCTGATGCAGTTGGATTATAGGCCAAATGAGATTTTCTTTGGTCATCTAAAAGGGCAATCATAGATTGAATTCTTTTAGCAGTAAAGTATGACCCTTGGTCACTTTCAATAACTTTTGGTGGTTCACAATGGCACACCAATGTAAAATGTTTTTTTGTGCTTAATGCTGTTAGGTGTCTGCAGGACACTACCGTTCCTACTCCTGAATAAATAGATGTCTATCCATGGGACAGGCGTGTTTTTTATTTTAAGGTAAGTCCTTAGGGTCAATAAAATAAATCTGGCACATACAATTAAATGTCAGGCTTATGAGAATAATGTGGTTCTCTAAATCTAGATTTCTCTGTAAAATGTTTACCTTTTTTGCAACATTTCAACATAATCCTTATTCTCTGCCACATATTTTTCTGGTTCTGCCTTTGAAATCATTGACAAAAGCCATGCACATCTGTTAAGTCCTGTGAGATGATGTACTTCCATTACATCATCAGTTAATTCTACCTCAGACTCCAATGGATTAACTTCATAGGAGTCTAATGTTTTCTTATTATGTAATAGTGGCATGCATCCAATTTTACTTGTATAAACCTCATAGTCTTTAAATTTAGTAGGTAGTTTTCTTTTCCTCTTTAGTCTGTTCATAACTAATGGAACATTATCTGTTTTAGCAAGTTAATTTGCCCAGTTATTGTAATGCTCCTCTGGAGTATTGCTCTTTGTGTGTGGTGACACATGGGTAACATCACTTTTTACAAGATTATTTAATGAGTCTAGTTCTAGCCGTAAGCTCTGCACCAAACAGCTTTACCATTAATTTTATAATATATCTTATTCCAGTTTTGTCACCAGATGCCGATGCCATTTGCCACTGCCCATGAATCAGTAAATAACTGAATTGTCTTTTTTTCTCGTAGTGTCTCACTGCCAGCACTGCAGCTATCAGTTTTTGATGTTGTGCTGATTTAGTCCGACCTGATTCTCTTAGGACGATGTTGTGTGATGTCCTTATAGCTACTGCTGTCCATTTCATAACACCCTTTTTTTTTTTTAAAGATTTACTTATTTATTTGAAAGGCAGAGTTACAGAGAGGCAAGAGGCAGAGAGATAGAGATCTTCCATCTGCTGGTTAACTCCCCAGATGGCCACATCGGCCAGAGCTATGCTGATACAAAACCAGGAACCAGGAAACTCTTCCGAGTCTCCCATGTGAGTGCAGGGGCCCAAGGACTTGGGCCATATTCCATTGCTTTCCCATGCCATAGCAGAGTGCTGGATTGGAAGTGGAGCAGCCAGGACTCAAACCTGTGCCCATAAGGGATGCCAGCACCGCAGGTGGTGGCTCCACCCACTACATCACAGTGCTGGCCCCTCATAACACCTTTAGCAAATGTGGCTGTTCTGTCTGTAAGCCAATAATTCTGCAAGACAGAAGTCCAGGCTGAGCCCGCATTTTCCCACAGGTGTATGTATTTGCTCCTCCCTCGGAACATTTTCTAGCAAGTCTAGTTCTGTCTATGGATCTCCTCTGTGAGGAACCTAGGTTGTCCCCTCATGGTCATATCCCTTCCTTGGATAGACCACTTCCAGGTCAACAACTGTTGGTCCATCTGGATTTCCACCAGTTCTTCTGGTGTCTATTTTGTCTAATGTAGAAGTGGCACAGCAGGTCCAACAGTTATCTTAGTGTTGCCAGTCAGAGGCTCTATAGAATTTAATGCTTCAGATGTTACCCATGTTCTTTTTTTCAAAATTTGTACATTTACTAGAGGAATATGGAATGCTTTGTTTCAGAAAACACAAGGATTAAATAACATATCACCCTGTTTCTTAGTCCATAATGTCTATGTGCCAACATCACCTGATGCACCAGGTCTAGTCTCAATGCATCCCCTTCAGCTGGATAATTTAATTTTTGAAAAATTATTATACAATTCTCAAATTTTTCAAAAGTTTGCTGTTTCTTAGTCCACTCAAAATTTTCAGCACTCCTAGTTATCTTGTAAGAAGGTTTTAACAATAATGCCATATAGTGAATATGTTAGTACTAACACCCAAATAACCCTACTAACCTTTGAGCAGAGGCTTTGTCAGTGTAGGTTTGTAAATTTTACATTTTATCTATTGCTGATTGTGGGACTTGTCTTCCTTTTGAATACCACATTATTTCCCAAAATTTTGCCATGGTATTTGACCCAGTTGCTTTGGACTTATTAATTGTCCATCCTTTACTTCTTAAATCAGCAACTAATTCTTTTTCCTGTTTTAGGATATTTATGTCATCATGCCTCATTATATCATCTATAAATGAAATACTGGTTGATTTATATTTTAAATCATCAATCTGAGAAGCTGATATTGAATGTGCTATCATAGAACTATTTAGATAACCTTGAAGCAGTCTATTAAAATGGAATCACACACTTTCCCATGTAAATGTGATGTATTCCTTTATCCAAAGGTATGGCAAACATATCTGACATATCAATCATTTAAAAAATACTGACTATTCTTATTGGTAATTTTCTTAATAATATCCTCTACACCTGGAAAGGTTCCAGGCAGTTTTAGGCTAACTTTATGTAAATTTCTATAATCTACAGTCAATCCATATTGTCCATCTGGCTTAATAACTGACCACAGTGGATTGTTATATAGATGACTTCTCCATTTTTCAATTATGCCTTCCTTTTGCAACTCAAGTAGTTTTTCAGCTATTTCCTTGTGTCTTACATTTAAGATACTGTCTAGAAAAGGTGGGCTTTAAAGGTGGTAGCAATTTTATAGGAGTCATTTTTATTGATGCTAGTCTTACATTAATTTCCTTTAATGTTTTTACAGGAATGAACTCCTTGAATAACACTGGAATTATGTCTACTTGCTCAGAGGTGAACATTTTACATTGTATTGGATCTTAATTATAATTTAAAATTAACACGTTTCATAGGCTGGTATTATTTTTCTTCCCAGACCTCCTACCTTTATTGTATTTATGTTAGCCTTATCTTTCCTATCATCTACTTTTCTAAGTAAACTTACTTGGGATCCTGTTACCAAAAATTCTAATATTTGACATCAATGTACATTTTTTTTTTTATTTGACAGGTAGAGTTATAGACAGTGAGAGAGAGACAGAGAGAAAGATCTTCCTACTGCTGGCTCACTCCCCAAATGGCTGCTATGGCTGGCACTGCGCCGATCCGAAGCCAGGAGCTTCCTCCGGGTCTCCCATGCAGGTGCAGGGCCCAAGCACTTGGGCCATCCTCCACTGCCCTCCCAGGCCACAGCTGAGAGCTCGACTGGAAGAGGAGCAACCGGGACCAGAACCTGGTGCCCATATGGGATGCCAGCGCTTCAGGCAGAGGATTAACCAAGTGAGCCACAGTGCCAACGCCTGTATCAATGTGTATTTTCTATATACAATCTTGTACATGGCCTATTATCTGATATCTTATATACAAGAGCTCTCTGAGTTTCCCTATATGTAGTGTTTGATACATGTTTCCCCGGGCTGTCTTCCTGATAGGGACCTTTACATTTTATGGAAAAAATTTTTTGAGAAAATTTTATAACATTCTGATATTCATTTCTTCTATACACTGGGCTACATGTATTAAAATTATTGCTATGGTAAGGTTCCCTAAAAGACACCTCCTTTACTTTATTATTATTCACAAGTCTTATATTCTGTATCCAACCAGGTCTAAAGTTTGTATTTCTAGGTCTAAATTTCTCTGGATCTTATCTCTGGATATAAAAGTGGATCTGGCTGGTACGGTATTTTTAGGTGGTACTTTTCTAACACTAAAAGTAAATATTTTAGCACCCTGTAGATCTTCAGCTAATCTAAAGACCATAGTTATATCTTCTGCGGTGTTGGCTTGAGCCATGGAGCTACATGGCATTTTTAAATGTGGTGCTCCTCTTAATAGAGCATTTTAAATGGCATTATTTGCAGGTACTTACATAGGTGTGGTTTATCGCAGGGTTGCCCTCAGATATTAATGCTAACATTGTTATCTTTTTTTTTTTTTTTTTTGACAGGCAGAGTGGACAGTGAGAGAGAGAGATAGAGAGAAAGGTCTTCCTTTGCCATTGGTTCACCTTCTAATGGCCGCCTCGGTCGGCGCGCTGCGGCCAGTGCACCGCACTCATCTGATGGCAGGAGCCAGGTGCTAGGTGCTTTTCCTGGTCTCCCATGGGGTGCAGGGCCCAAGCACTTGGGCCATCCTCCACTGCACTCCCGGGCCACAGCAGAGGGCTGGCCTGGAAGAGGGGCAACCGGGACAGAATCCGGCGCCCCGACCGGGACTAGAACCCGGTGTGCCGGCGCCGCAAGGTGGAGGATTAGCCTGTTGAGCCACGGCGCCGGCCTAACATTGTTATCTTGTATGCTATTTTTATAGCTTCCCGGTTACTATCCCATTTAGCAGAACCTCCTAAAGCAATATATCTATAATGGGACATGTTTTTCCCTAAACTCTAGCTATCTTATCCCACAAGGAAAGTTCCCTACTTGAACGTCGAGTAGTTACCTGAATTAAGCATAAGTGCTGGTTGTTCAGTTACAGCACTTATTGGCCTCATTTCGTGTCCTAATAACATAGAATTTGCTCCTACATCCCCTATCTTTCATAACCAATCAGCATCAGTCTCTGTCCTTTGGCAAAAGTCAGCTCTCATCATTTGTAAACTTCCTTCCTTCTGTTCTCCGTAGGGGTCCTTCCCCATGCTGGCAGTTTAGCATGCGCTTCCTGGTTATAACTGGCCTTGAACTTCTCAGTGCGGCAACTTTCCTCTGGCATGTAGTCACCATACTCATTAGGTGCACTTTTCTCATCTTCAGATTTTATATTCCCAGAGTCTGCAGATCTGCTTCTAATTAGTTTTCTTGCTAGCATCTCTATTTTTGCAAGATCCACCTGCGATAGTGACTTAACAGAGCTGGAATCTCCTTAGGTGGAGGGCTTCTTAAAAGAGGCTCCAGATTTTTAGGGTTGGCGAGGTCTGACCGTACATCCTCGGGGGTTTGCCGAGGAAGTCTTCATCTGACTTCTATCTCTGCTGGGTACCAAGGAGACGTGTCCTAGGGCTAAGCTTCTTTCTAAATTTCTGAGCTAAATGCAACATTTTAGGCTAATTGCCACATTATACATGACAGTGTTTAATAACAGAAACACTTCCAAACTAATCTTCTAGAACAGAAATGAACACTAGCCTTTCCCCATAGAATTCTGCCTTTTCAAAAGCAAGTGTAGGGCTGGCGCCATGGCTCACTAGGCTAATCCTCTGCCTGCGGCGCTGGCACCCTGGGTTCTAGTCCCGGTTGCTCCTCTTCCAGTCCAGCTCTCTGCTGTGGCCCAGGAAGGCAGTGGAGGATGGCCCAAGTGCTTGGGCCCTGCACTCACATGGGAGACCAGGAGGAAGCACCTGGCTCCTGGCTTCGGATCGGTGCAGCATGATCCATAGCGGCCATTTGCGGGGGGTGAACCAATGGAAGGAAAACCTTTCTGTTTAACTCTGTCAAAAAAAAAAAAAAAAAGCAAGTCTAGCAATAAATTTCATTGAATTTTTTTTTCCCTCAGTATAATTGTGTCTAGCAACAAGTCACCCATAGGAAATCAAAATTTTTTAAATTCAAAAAATTTAATTTTTAAAATTAAACTGTAACTGCTCACTTGATTCCCCAACTGGGAATCAAACCCAGGTCACAACAGTGAAAAGTGCAAAATCCTGCTGACTACAGCAGTACCACAGGCACTGACCAGCAGGGCTGCAAGTGTAGTCTTTCCTCCAAGTCCACTGAGCAAATAACCCAGGCAGAACTCCTTGGGTGACCAAGCTGGAGTCTCCACCAAGGGGAGTGTCCCAAGGCTGTGTTGCTGAGTGTGAGCCAGGTTCTTAGATCTCTGCAAACAAGAGCCAGTTGACACAATGCACACAATATAGCATGCCTTTATTCACATCAGGATATCACACACTGCCTCACACATCTAAGTGATGTTGTCAAATGGCTACTTAGAGGGAGATGGAGACAGAGTTACAGAGCCTTAGGCACACTGCCTTAGTTAACCAACCAGGCTAAATTCCAGACCGGCAGCAGTGAAATATAGTTGTGGCTCCCAATGCAGCCCTGCTGAGTCAGCTTAATCTCAGCACCACAGCCTCGTGTCATGGATGACTCACTTGCTCTGAGGGTCTCAGTCACCACTTCATGTTACAGCTCCATTCTGGTCCCAGGAGCTCTGGCATGCTGTCTTCTTGATGGGGCAACTTCTAACATCAGGACCATGGCGTGAGTGCTGCCCTTTATCATACATAGCCAGCCAGGCAGGCACCAAGACAGGCTCCTGGCACTAAAGCATCCCACTGGGCAGTTTTCCAGACTACCAGGCTGTGTCCTGGTCAAGCCAGGTTAACTGAAGTCATGAAGCTGGGGGACGGCTCATTATCTGAGATACATGTGGAGAGGCTTCATGGACAAGTCAGCTCAAGGATGCTTCAAGGTCTTCCTTCATGTAAAGTCATCAAAACGAGCTTTTGAGGAAAGAGTACTTATTGTTTTCTTCCTTATAGGCCTTACCATCTGGCTGTGGCAGAGTGGTTACAAATTAATGCCTTTCCAAGAACATACTTACTACAATGTTCACAATGGCTTCACTTATGTCAAACTAGTCAAATATCCTAAAATAGTTAATACCTGTTTATTTTTGAATATTTTTATATGCTGTATACAGCTGGATGTGAGGTAGAGTAGCTGGGACCCAAACTGGTACTCATATGTGATGCTGGTATTGTAAGTGGTGGCTTAACCAGCTAGGCCACAATGCTGGCCCCTATCCAAAGACGTTTTTTAACTTCTCTTTTTACTTCTTTGATCTCATGGTTGGTTCATAGCATGCCATTTAATTTCCACATATTTATAAGTTGGCCAAGATTTCTACTGTCATTGATTTCTAGAAAAAGTCATTAAATAACACCACTTTCTCGCCCAGACCCTGGTGACCACTATTATTTTCTATAAAAGTGACTATAGTAGGTACCTCATGTAAGTGGAACCACACAATGTTTATCCTTTTGTAACTAACTTATTTTACCTAGTATGTTCTCAAGGTTCAATCACGTTGTGGTTTGCACCAGAATTTTTCTCTTAAGGCTAAAGATTATTGCACTGTCCCTATGTACCATATTTTGTTTATCTAGTCATTCATCACTGGACATTTGGGTAGTGTCCTCTTTTTGATTGTGAATAATGCAGCTATAAACATGGGTATACAAATGTCTTTTCCAGTCCCTACTTACTGTTCTTTTGGATATATCCCTAGAAGTGCTGTATCATATTTTCTGCTTAATTTTTTGAGAATTGTCTAGTTTCCCACAGCAGTTTCATTATTATACATTCCTACCAGCAATGCCAGGGGCTTCCAATTTCTCCATATCTTTACCAGTACTTTTATTGTTATATTTTTTTTATTACAAATTCCCTAGTGGGTTTGGGTTGATCTTTCATTGTGATATTAATTACGTTTCTCTAATGGTTAATAATGTTGAGTACCTCTTCATGATTTATTGGCCATCTGTATAGCTTCTTTGGAGAATGTTTATTCAAGCCCGTCTTAATCCATTTTGTGCTTTAACAAAATATCTGAGTCTTGGTAGTTTGTAAGAACAGAACCTTTTTCTCACAGTTCTAGAGGCCAGAAGTCCAAAATGAAGGTAGCAGCCATGTTTTCTGCTGAGGATATGGCCTCTCCTTCCAAGAAGGCACCTTGATTGCCGTGCCATTCAGAGGGCAGGCATGTTGGGTTTTCACATGGTAAAAGGCAGAAGGGCAAAAAAGGGATGAATTCCATCAAGCACTCTTTTAAGGGCATCTAATCCCATTCACAAGGGAGAAACGTAATAATGTAATCACCTCTTATATGTCCTAACAGTATCTCATGGACAACATGCGGATTCTGGAAAGGACACATTCAAACAGCGGCAAAATTCTTTCCTCATCGTTTTCAGTTGTTTTTCTTTAGTTGTAAAATTACAAACATTATATATTACTGATATTAGCCCATTACCACTTACAGGATTTACAAATGGTTTTTTCCATAGTGTGGATTTGTTTATTCACTTTCTTCCTAGTATTCTTTGGCACAATGGCTTTAAATTTGGTGAAGTCTAATTTTTCTATTTGTTTCATGTTGCCTATGCTTTTTATGTCCTAAGAAATCAATACCAAATACAATGTAATAAATCTTTCCCTTATGTTTTTTCCAGTTTTATAGTTTTAGCTCTTATACTTAGGTCTTTGATATATTTTGATCTAGTCTAAGGTAAAAGTCCAACTTCATTCTTTTGCATGGGGATGTTTACTTAGCACCACCTGAAGAATCTAGCCTTTCCCCTACTGAATGGTCTTAGTACCCTTGTTGAAAACCATTTGAGGGGCTGGTGCTGTGGTGGGTAAAGACGCAGTCTGGGGTGCCAGCATCCCATATGGTACCAGTTCAAGTCCCAGCTGCTCTACTTCCTATCCAGCTCCCTGATGATGCACCTGGGAAAGCAGTGGAGGATGGCCCAAGTGCTTGGGCCCCTGCACCCATGTGGGAGATCTGGAAGAAGCTCCTGGCTTCAGATTGGCTCAGCCTTGGTTGTTGCAGCTCTTTGGAGAGTGAACCAGTTGATGGAAGATTTCTCTCTGTCTCTCCTCTCCCTTTTCCTCCTTTCCCTTCTCTTCCCTCCCTTCCCCACTCCTCCTTTCCCCTTCCCTCTCCTACCCTCCCCTCCCCTCCCTCTCTCTCTCTCTCCCCCCAACTCTGCCTTTCAAGTAAATAATCTTTTAAAAAATCATTTCAGCATAAATGTGTTTATTTCAAAGCTCTCTATTCTATTCCATTAGACTTAAATGCATCTTTATGTCTTCATCAAAACCACGCTGTTTTGATTACTGAAGCTTTATGGTATGTTCTGATATTAGGAAGTATGGGTCCAACAATTTTGTTGTTCTTTTTCAAGACTTTTTTGGCTATTTGAGGCTCCTTGAGATTCCACATGAAATTTTAAGATGAGTTTTTCTATTGCTGTAAAAAAATGCTGGGGATTTATCACAGGGTTGCATTAAATCTATGATCACTTTGGATAGTATTGACTTATTCACAATATTAAGTCTTCTCGTCCACAAACAGGGAATATCTTTTATTGAAGTCTTTAATTTCTTTCATCAATGTTTTGTAGTTTTCAATGTAAAAGTAGTCCCCTTTGGTTAATTAATTCCTATTTTATTCTTTCTGATGTTAATATAAATGGAATTTTTTCTTCATTTCTTTTCAGATTCATTTTTACTACATAAAAACATCTTTATCAATCTTTTAAGAGAGAAAAGCAAGATTTATTTAAGTCAGAGACCTCCAGCCAGCATGGCCTGGAGGAGGGCTACAAGAGAGGAAAATCCTGTTTTGTTTTGTTTTGTTTATCAAAATTGTAAGGCCCTTTTCATTGCTTCCTACTCCTTGTAGCTCTTTCCCAAACAGGTCTTTTAGTTTTTAAACATAAGAATCAAGTTTTTTTAAAAATTTTTTCACAGTTGTTTTATAACCTGTTTCTGATTATTCTTTTTAAGCTTTGAATTTTATTTATCTGAGAGACGAGAGAGAGGGAGAGAGGAGGAATACAAGCTTCCATCCATTCACTCACTCCTGAAATGTTCACAACAGTGAGGGCTGGCTCAGTCTTTAGCAAGGAGCATGCAGGTAGACTCCATATGGTGGCAGGGATCTGACTACCTGAGCCATCACTTGCTAACTCCCAGGATGCACATCAGCAGGAAGGAGACCGCTAATGCCTTCAGGGTAAAGTGCCTTTGGAGTAGATGGGGATGGGAAAACAATTTTCTCTTTACCCTTCTGTTATGAGCTGGCACAGACTCCCATAATAAAAGAGGGATTAACAAGGGAAAAACAAACAGTCGTTTATTAACATGTATGTCTCATGTATACATGAGAGTTACCAAGAGAAATGAGTAAATTTCAAAGAGATGGCTTAGATTTCAGGCATAAATACCATCGTCAGCTAAAACAAAGAGAAAAGGGTCTACAGAAGCTAAGTTACAGGAAGAGCATAGTAAACAAGAGTAGGGTTTGTTATATACATTCAAATTAGAAGATTCTCTTGTGATTTAGTCTTGCTTCTCTTCCTGGTATACCAGAAGAAGACACCCCTACAAAGAGAGATTTCGGCTATGGATGCAAATTTCCCTTACAAAAGGGTAACTTCTGCTCTGATTTCAGAGCTTCTTTTGTGCCTGCTATTTCTCAAAATAATCAACTCAAAATAATCTTTATGACATAGAGGCATATTTTCAGGGTGGCCTACTTCAGTCTCCTACAAGCTCTAGAAATGTACTTTTCTATTTTCTCTTTGATTTTTGTCTGACATATTATGTCATCTATGATTTTAGGGAATCTCTTTGATACTCTAAAATTTACACTTTAGATAGCATTTTTACTTTTATTAAGAAGAGTGGCGCAATAGGTTAATCCTCCACCTGAAGCGCCAGCATTCCATATGGGCACTGGCTCTAGTCCCAGCTGCTCCTCTTCCAATCCAGCTCTCTCCTACGGCCTGGGAAAGCAGCAGAAGGGTCCAACTGCTTGGGTTCCTGCACCTACATGGGAGACCCAGAGGAAGCTCCTGGCTTCGGATTGCCCAGTTTTGGCTGTTGCAGCCATTTGGAGAGTAAACCAGTGGATGGAAGGCCTTTCTCTCTCCCTCTAACCGCCTATAAATCTCTCTCTCAAACAAATAAATAAAAAATAAGAGCAGACCCAAATAATCTAGCCCACTGTTATCAGAAATCCCAGCAATCATCTTTCAAGAATTTTCCACACACTTCACACTCCCTATCAACTCTATTTTTTCTCTCATAGCCAAACCTCTCAAAAGATCTGTGTGGCAAGATTTGGAATATTTGAGTACTGTAACCATTTCCTATGCACTCTAACCCACTCCAGCACCGCCTTCTGCCTCTTTCAAAGTTGCTCTGTTAAGATAACCACATCCCACATAGGAGTGCCTGGGTTTGATTCAGACTCCTGACTCCAGCTCCCACGAATGTAGACCCTGGTAAGCAGCAGTAATGCTTCGAGAAGTTGGGTGCTGGATTGGGCTCCTGGCTCCAGCCCCAGCTCAGCCCCAGCTCAGCCCCAGTGTTTGCAGGCACTTGGGGAGTTAACCAGCAAAGTAAAGCTCTCTCTCATTGTGTCTCTCAAATAAACAGAAAAAAACTTACTCTGCTAAGGTTACCTATGAGCTCCATGTAGCTAATGTAATTCACTGTATGTAATTTCCTCATCAGAAATTTGAAAAAATTCAACAATTTTTCTTGTTTAAACATTCTTGGTATTCATACCATCACATTTCTATGGATTTATTCACATCTCTCTGACTGCTCTTCCTTAACTGATCTACAAATTAATTGCAATGTGACTTAATGTGATAGTAAATGTTCTATATTCTGCTATTCACTACACTTTTAGAAATTATTGGTGTTGTGGCAACGCAGGTGAAGCCACGGCCTGAGGCGCTGACATCATATATCAGCACAGTTTGTGTTCCAGCTGCTCCATTTCCAATCCATCTCCCTGCATAGGGCCTGGGAAAAGCAATGGAAGATGGCCCAAATGCTTGAGCCTCTGTCACCCACATGGGAGACCCGGATGAAGCTCCTGGCCTCAGCCTGGCCCAGTGCTGGCCACTGCCACCATCTGGGGAATGAACCAGCAGAGAGAAGCTTGTTCGCTCTTTCTCTCTCTCTCTCCCTCCCTCTCTATATAACTCTTTCAAGATTAATAAATAAGTCTTAAAAAGAATGTATGGAATTTTATTTAACAGAAACAGGGACCACAATCTATTCTTCTAACATACCATATTCTTTACCATGCCATAAATTGCAACAGCTGTCTGCCTCTTCTTATTCCTGCAGAGTAAGCTGGTTTAGAACAGTGTATCTCAAACATGAAGTATTGAACTCTTGAATAAATCAATGAACAAAGGTTAATGCACAGTTGCCTTTGTTATCAATACATCTCATCCTAATTCCTTTAAAGCAGATGTAAATGAAGACAAATCTGCAATGTTGTTACAGCCTGTATAAAATAGGGGCCGGCCCTGCGGTGTAGTGGGTAAAGTTGCTGCCTGCAGCGCTGCCATCCCATATGGGCGCCTGGCTGCTCCACTTCTGATCCAGCTCTCTGCTAGGGTCTGGGAAGGCAGTAGAAAATGACCCAAGTCCTTGGGCCCCTGCACCCACATGGGAGACCCAGAAGCAGCTCCTGGCTCCTGGCTTCAGATCGGCGCAGTTAGTTCTGGCTGTTGTGGCCAACTGGGGAGTGAACCAGTGGATAGAAGACCTCTCTCTCTCTCTGCCTCTCCTCTAACTCTTTCAAATAATAAATCTGCTAGGAATCTACTATTAATACAGAAGAGCTATCCATTAACAATTATTTTCATGTTCAAAATGTCCTTATATACACAGGGCCTTTTCAAATAACAAAATAAAATGCATCTAAGAAAAACCCCAGTGGCTTTAATTTGGGGAGCGGAGATTGGAAAGTGATAATTTTATTGTCAAAAAGAGAGGGAAAAGAAGCGAAGGGAAAGAAGGTTTAAAAAGGGCGCTTGAGACGGACAAGGAGGGCTCTGGGGAGTACATGCGAGTTTAACGGAGATTTTTCGATCCGGGGCCAGCTGCTCCTTCTCTCAGACACACGCTGAAGGTATCGGGGAGAGGACAAGGGAGCTGCCCTTGGGCTGACCTTGAGGTCAAGGTTCAAGACGGAAATCGCGCCAGGTGTGAAAGGCAGCGGCCAACTCCGACGTCTCTGCCGGAGCCCAGAGACGCGCCGGGGTCTCCGAGGCTTACAGCATGGCCTTCTCCCAGGTAAGTCGGCGTTCTCCCAGATTGAGGAGGAAACCCGGCTTTCTCTCCCAGATTGAGGCGGAAACCCGGCTTTCTCTCCCAGATTGAGGCGGAAACCCGGCTTTCTCTCCCAGATTGAGGCCGAAACCCGGCTTTCTCTCAAATGAGGCCGAAACCCGGCTTTCTCTCAGAAGGAGGCGGAAACCCGGCTTTCTCTCAGAACAGGGCGGAACTCGGATTTCTCTCAGAAGGAGACCGGAACCCGGCTTTCTCTCCCAGATTGAGGCAGAAACCCGGCTTTCTCTCAAATGAGGCCGAAACCCGGCTTTCTCTCAGAAGGAGGCCGGAACTCGGATTTCTCTCAGAACAGGGCGGAACTCGGATTTCTCTCAGAAGGAGGCCGGAACCCGGCTTTCTCTCAGAAGGAGGCGGAAACCCGGCTTTCTCTCAGAAGGAGGCCGAAACCCGGCTTTCTCTCCCAGATTGAGGCGGAAACGCGGCTTTCTCTCCCAGATTGAGGCGGAAACCCGGCTTTCTCTCAGATTGAGGCCGGAACGAGGCCGGAACGAGGCGGAGCTCGCCTTTCTGGCAGCACGAGGCCGAGGGCACGCAGTCAGCCCTCAGCAAGAGCGCGCTAGGGCCGCGGCCGCGGCCGCCCACCTGCAGACCGCCCCAGGCGCGCCCCTCACCTGCATGACGCCCGCTCGGCCCCTCAGGCGCCCGCGGCGCTGGAGCCTCCTCAAGGCGGAAGACGCCAAGGACGCCGCCACAGGCCCAGCGGTTCCAACGGCCGCCGGAAGCGGAGGACAAAGGCTGCCGACGACGCGGGTGCGCGCGCAGCTGTCGCTAGGCGACGAGGAAGCCGCAGACCCGAGGTGGGCGGGTACTGACGGCGCAGGCGCGCGCAGCTGTCGCTAGGCGACGAGGAAGCCGCGGACCCGAGGTGGGTGGGTACTGACGGCGCAATACCCACCGGTCACTTTGGGCCGCCCGGGCTGGTGTCCGGCAGACCGCTGCCACCCTTGCCACGTCAACCACTGATTCTGCGCGGGAGCACCCGCCCACTGCTGAGCCCTCTCTCCATGGCAGACAGCAAGCTCGCGGGGTGGGGGACCCCTCAGCGGAGTCGTGCGCCTGGAGACCTGGGCCGGTATTTAGAATTTGGAAGCTACCCACGGCCCCCACTGTACTTCCTTTTGTTGTATGTGTGCTTTCCTAGGGTGAGCCTAGGGCTCCCACCAAACTCTTAAATGGGACGGCAGCTTTCCACCCGACCTTAGCCCACTGCCACAGGAGACAGCTGGCTTTAGGTAGAACCTACAGAACTGAAGGATTTGATGTTTAATTTAAGGAGAACGTTTCATAGGAGCCGGCAGCCGCTTACGGAAAACACTTGCGTTACGCACCTGCTTTATACACGTGGTCCCAGAGACACAACAGGATTTGGAACAGAAGGTAAAAACACTTTCAATGAAGTAATTTTAAAGTTAAGTTTGGCGTTGGACCAATCCATCCATCGTTAGAGACTAGTTAATAATTGATACTATACTCCTAGGAGGCCATATATTCTGTTGTGTTTGTGTAGGAGACATTGATAAATGTAAATATTTAAAAACATCACAGTTTTTATGGCCATATCTTAATATTTCCTCGGCTATAGTTGCTTTTTTCTTTCTCTTTGTTATCCTAGAAACCTAAATAATATAAATGATATATGTCTCTCTGAATTTCTTAGAGTCCCTAGGAAATGCTGCTTAAATTGATATTCAACTCCTCTTTTTGACTCTAACAATTAATAAAGAACAGGCTGGTTGAATTGCTGCACATGGAATCAGCAGGTGCTGCCCCATGCATTTGTGGCCTCAGAGCAGGAAGCCCTCCTTGCTTTCAAATCCCAATCTTGTTAAGATAATTCTGTTTTAAAAAACAACAAAATTTTTGTTCTCTTCTGCTTCTCTCCTTATGTTTGCTCATTGACAAGTGACATTCAGACACTTTCTTAGTAAAAATACATAGCTTAAGCTATAATCATCGGCCAACATTAGGAAGACCAAAAATTGGTTAAATACACCACTCTGAGATCTATACAGACCTCATCCTACCCACCTAGAGAGCCACCCCCCTCTAATCAGCTGGCAACCTCTCTGATGGAGGAAGTACGGATCCAGATGGAGCTCAGAAGGCAAACATAGTGGAAAACATGGAGGAACATGAACACAACCTCCATCTGAGGTTAAATCTGTGACCACTAATTGATGGATTTAATGCAGAAATTCTCCAAGCATATTCACAATCCTCTTCTAGGAAGATGATCTGTGGACAACGCTGGTTGCCTTTCAGATGTTAGAGTGGAAAAACTTATTTTAAAATAAACTGAATACTATGAGCTGATAGGACAGGTTAGCATACTGTTAAATTTGCAGCCACCAGAAAACCATGTTATACTTATAAAATTCATAATTTGCTTATTCGATTATTGGAATGGTCAAGTCCAAATCTAATTAGTATGGTTAATATTGTTGTTCACACTCTAAGATTGTTAGTTATTGGGCATTCTGCTATTTACAAAAGCTAGTAATTTTGTCACTGATAAAAATCTAAATAGGACAAACTAAAATAGCACATTAAAATTAAACTTCATGAGTACTAAGATTTATTTATTTTAAAGGTGCCACATAGGTAGTAGGGGCCCAACTACTTGGACCATCTGCAGCTTTTCCCAGGCCATTAGCAGGCAAGCTGCATTGAAAGTGGAGCAGCCAGGGCCTGCACCATGGCTTACTTGGCTAATCCTCCGCCTGTGGCACCAGCACCTGGGTTCTAGTCCTGGTCAGGGCGCCGGATTCTGTCCCGGTTGCTCCTCTTCCAGTCCAGCTCTCTGCTGTGGCCCAGGAAGGCAGTGGAGGATGGCCCAAGTGCTTGGGCCCTGCACCCGCATGGGAGACCAGGAGGAAGCGCCTAGCTCCTGGCTTCGGATTAGCGCAGTGCGCCAGCCGTAGCAGCCATTTGAGGGGTGAAACAACAGAAAAGGAAGACCTTTCTCTCTGTCTCTCACTGTCTAACTCTGCCTGTCAAAAACAAAATTTCTAGGCTGGCGCCGTGGCTCAACAGGCTAATCCTCCACCTTGCGGTGCCGGCATACCGGATTCTAGTCCCGGTCAGGGTGCCAGATTCTGTCCCGGTTGCCCTTCTTCCAGGCCAGCTCTCTGCTGTGGCCCAGGAGTGCAGTGGAGGATGGCCCAAGTGCTTGGGCCCTGCACCCCATGGGAGACCAGGAGAAGCACCTGGCTCCTGCCATCGGATCAGCACGGCGCGCTGGCCACAGCGTACAAGCCACGGCGGCCATTGGAGGGTGAACCAATGGCAAAGGAAGACCTTTCTCTCTATCTCTCTCACTGTCCACTCAGCCTGTCAAAAAAAAATTTTTTTTTAATTTCTAAAAAAAAAAAAAAGAAAGTGGAGCAGCCAGGACCCGAACCAGTGCCCATATGGGATGCCAGTGTCACAGGCAGTTGTGCAACCTTCTGTGCCACAATGCTGGACCCTATAAGTAACTTTAATAAAAATATCAAAAAGGCATATGTGCCAATAGTATCAAAAGCTACAGAGACAAAAGCTGAGGAACATCATTGTTGACAGCTTTATTTCATGTCATTTATCATTATCATTTATCATTACAACACTATTTTCAAGAAATTGAACATTTACAATCTCAACCAATTTTTACTGAGAATGTTTACAATACAGGGATTGTCAGCAGAGTAAACTCAGCAAAGATTGATTTGGGGAAGAAAACAAATGTTAGTAGTTGTTATATTCCATAGCATTGCCTCTGTAGAAAATTTGTTGATATTCTGTAAAAGAAGAAAAATTGAATTAGATTTGAGTGCAAATGAGTGTGTGAATGTGTATATAATGCTTGTATATACACAGTTTTATAAATATTTTGTCATAGTATCACACTGGCATCGGAGATACTTCCCAGCTGTTCTTCAGTTTGTACATTTTAAACTATGTATCATTTAATCTCTCTGATGGAACATTGTTTTGTTTTCCAAATGCTTATAGTACTTAATATATCAAAGTGGTTTCTTAAGATTCATTAATAAGATTTATGAATAATATATATCAAAAGTTGCAGTTATTCCTCATGCATCTATTACCTCATATTTATAATTAAATCATCCCATTTTATGCTTAAATTCTTTCTCACTAAATACTAGATGAACACTTTAGACAATCAGATGGGAATAACAAAGAAAAAATTATCATCAAATTATTTTTCCATTGGAAAAATAAAATGAAGTCCTGAGTAAATTATTCTGTATATACCCAATTCTTGGGAATAACTCAATTTTTCTCAACTTCAGAGAGAGTTCATTACCAAACTGAGCAAATCATGGATTAAATTCCATTTCACATTGTGAATACTCTAATAGTTTGGTATTATAATCACAGATATTTTTCCATTTACTATCAAACAAGTTTTGCTTACATTTTATAAATGCCTGTGTATATTTGCATTATTTTGAAAGATGTGTTTTTCCCATTAACACTCAATTCTTAATACCTTGAAAAAATTAAAAACAAATGAAGAATACGCTTTCTCATATTCCATGTATGAACATAATTTGTCAGGCCTTTTTTGAAACACAGTTTGACAATTTAAGTTCCAGGGCAGGCATGTGGCACAGTGCGGGTTCCAAGTCTCAGCTTCTCTGTTTCCAATCCAGCCCCCTGCTGATGCGTCCTGGGAGGCAGCAGTGACAGCACAGGGCGTGGGCCCTGCCACCCACGTGGGAGACCTGGATGGAGTTCCAGGCTCCTGGCTTCAGCTTAGCCGAGGCCTGGTTACGGTGGGAATTTGGGGAGTGAACCAGTGAACCAGTGGATAGAAAAGTGTCTCTCTCTCTCCCTCTCTCTCTACTTTTCAAGTACATGAAAAATTAACATGAGCAAAAATAAAATTCAAGTTCCTAATTATGTCCTATGAGGATGTCATTTTTATTGCCTTTCCAGTATTTTTATCCTTTATTTCTTTCTTGCTTAATTGAATCATCTAATTCATCAAGAGCTACATTAAATAAAAGTGAGAGAATATTCTTTTGTTCCTCATGAAATGCTCCAAAGTAGTCCACTGTCAATAGCAAGTTTATTGAAACTATAATTTAAACGTGGAGAAAAGATACATATCTTTCTAGAGGATCTCCTTTTAAAGCCCAGAAACAGATGTGGAATTATACCAAAAACATCTATTGAGATTATCAGAGGACTTTTCTTCTAATGGTGAAATAGTTTAACAAACTGCTTAGTGGAGAACGGATCTCTCACAGGGGGTCGGGATCCTTAACTCTTGCTGTGGTTTGAATATGGGTTGCTTCCTCCAAAACTCCTGGTGGAGTCTGAATCCCCTGGTGAGGACTGAAGATGGAAGACCCACCTGGGGTTTCAGAGATGAGGCTCATGGGAGGTGACTAGGACAGGATAATACATGAGACAGGCAAAATACTCTTTCAGGATTTTCATATCTTCTATGAGTATGCACTGATTTCAAATTTTTTTGCACCAAAATGAACCTACCTTCATTCTATTTTCCACAGTTTTTGAAGTGCCCTTGTATATCTGTTTTGATTTTTGTCTCTTATTTGTATTTTTGTATATCGATGACCTTGCCCCTTGGTCTTGGCTAGGCTAAGTGAATTTATTTATTTATTTATTTTGCAAAGAATAAGGTTTCTACTTTGCTTAAATCAATTTTTCTACTTTACTATTTTTAAATTTATTAATTGTTTTCATAACTTTCTACCTTTTGCTTTCCTGGAGTTCGCCTTGTCTTTTTGACTTACTGAGTGAAAAATTCATAATTCAATCATTAATTCTCCTTGCTTAGTTTAAGATCTTCAGTTTTCTACTGAAAATGGCTTTGATGGAGTCCCCTCGGTTTTTTAATTTTATTATTATATAACAGGCAGAGATCATAGGATCATAGGATCACTGTCTACACGATCAGTTATGATGAGCACTCTTGGGGCCTAGTCTGAGGAATATGAATGGGAAAAGCAAATCCAGCCCAAAATACTGGGATTTTCCCATTAATCATATAAAGCCTCTGACAATTATAATACAAAAGATGCTACCACATACATGCAACTGATCAAATGATAGACGTACATTTATAATTTGTGACTGTTTGAAAACAACAGAAATTTCCAAATTGAGTTCAACCGTGGGACATCTACCACTTCATTATTTTTTTTTTCATTTATTCAACACATACCATTTTAAATCAAGCCTATGGATCTCCTTCCATTGCGTGGCTGAAAAATAATAAATGAGAAAGAAATCAGTGGAATGCAGGCTGAGAGCTGATATTTATAGAAATCTGCCTAAGGGTCACAAGGCATGCTTCTCTCATGTGCATCAGAATCACTTGGAGGTTTTTGGCTTTTGTTTTGTTTTTTTACAACAAAGCCTGCTGGGCCCCACAGAGGTTCCAGTTGTGCAGCTCTGAGGAAGCCTTAAACCTGCATTTCAAACAAGCCCAGGGGTGAGGCTGAGGGCCTCACAAAGTAGACACTATTTGATTTGGCTTTTTTCCGAGAAAGCACCAAAATTTTAAAACAAATGTTAAGTTTAATTTGATATGAACCCAAATTAGCTTCCCGAAGTCAAGGTGTCGAGTATCACTTCTTCTTGCCATCAGTCTAGTTCCTTCTTCTGATCCATTCTCTAAATGCTGTTAAAATTATTTCCCAAAATGCATATGCTACCACATGCCTCCCGCCCTGGTCCTTGGCAGCAAGTGAGATTTCTGAACTATGTCGCCCGCCATGTCCTGTTGCTGCTCCAGGATTTGGGCCATTCCTGAGCTAGAGTTCAGTTGGAACACGGCCCCCAGGCTGAGGGTGCACCTTTCACAGCACTCAGTGTTGTTTCCCATCTTCATTTCCTTCACCAGGCTGTGAACTCTGAGCACGGGGATGGACTCCTATCTGTCTTTACGTTCCCAGCCCTTGGTACACAGCTCAACACTCAGCAGAACTCCAATAAATGCTGTTAAAATGAAAGATTTAAAAATTCCTGGGAATGTATTAAAATTGAAAATAGTTTAGAAAGTGCAGCTGCTTAGAAAGGAACTCAAGTTCCTGAGACAGTCTGGATACACAAATGGGAAATGCAGTCAACAGTTCTGACAACACAGCCTTCAATGTAGTCGATTCTTTTAAGATTTTGTGAAAGTAGTCATGACTGTTCCAACCTACTGAATCAAATGCTCAGTAAATGCTTCTTGGAACTTGTGAACTAATGCACTGTTAGCACACTTATTCCTATAGACGAAAAGTCAAACATTAAGCTGTTAAGTGGGTGAATGCCATTTGGGGTGGGTCAGAGGAATCTGACTGGGGATGCTGTAGTCCTGAAGCAAGAAGGGGGAACGGAAGTTAATACACAGTGTGACACCTGACAGCAAGTATCTATAAGCATCAAAATAAATGAAAATTTACGACTAATGAAATAAATGCATAGTGAAAGTATTTTTCGATGTTGATGATGCTTGATTAAAAATAAATACCATGTGTGCATACCCTGAATAAAAAGTACCCTCGACTTCGACTTCCAGAAGGACTTTGGAATTCTTCCTGGAAAAGAGAATGAGGGCGTTATGAGTCACACGCGCCTAAAACCAGGGCAGGTCTTCCTGGGGTTATGCCCAGGCTCAGTTACTTTCAGCCGCCCTCACTGAAGGGAAGGGAATCGGGAATTGAGCACATACTTTGTATCAGTGGAGAAACTTTGTATATATACATACCAGAGAATTTTCAACAACCAGCAGTGTCATCAGGATGTTGTATTTAAAAGTAACTTCCCTATCAATATGACAAGTTTCCTTGTTAAGAATTTTATCAGAGGGGCAGGCTGCTGTTTGCGATGCTGGCATCCCATATGGGCACCAGTTCAAGTCCCAGCTGCCCTGCCTCTGCTCAGCTCCCTGCTAATGTGCCTGGAAAACCAGCTCTGGGCGGCACAAGTGCTTGGGCCTGTGCACCCACGTGGGAGGCCAGGATGGAGTTCCTGGCACCTGGCTTCAGCCTGGCCTAGACCTGGCTGCTGTGGCCATTTGGAGAGTGAACAAGCAGATGGAAGACTGACCTCTGTCTATCTCTCTGTCTCTGCCTTTCAAATAAATAAGTAAATATTTTTTAAAAGAAATTTTATCAGTTATAATATACCCAGCAATAAACAGAAAGAGAAACGACAGATACTTCATAATTATACTTAAAATCTGCTTTTAGCATTTTCTTAGAATAAAATAATTTCTTTAAAATACATGTTGTATATGTTAACAGATGACTAGCAAAAGTTTCAAATTGTGCCACAGCTAAAAGCAATTATATATTTCCATAGGAATGCAGATTGAAATTGATTTACAGCTTTAGTAAACTGACAGATAATTATCTATCATAAAAATATTATCAGGGTGGGAATCAGGTGGGAATGAACTTCATCATTCAAAACCTTTTCCCATAATGTAAGTAAAATCATAGTCTTAAATTCTAAAAAGTGACTCTATATCAATGTAGATTCTGAAATTCTGATTTCCAACAAAAATATATTAAATTCTCAATATTTTGACTTAATTTTGACAATTACTCTAACTTCTCAAATTACTGAGGCTGGAAGAATTCCTATTTTTCAATATGTTTGTGTGCCTATGTAAGAAAATTTCTAATGTATATTGTATTAGAGAAAGAAAAGAAAAGGTAGGATAAGCTGTAAAGGAAACTGTGTGGGATATGGAGTCTGTTCAGGTTCCTATCCCAGGAAAGAGAACAGCACAAAAGAGAATTTGGGAGAAAAAGATTTTAAAAATATACAGACAAAAAGTGAACTACATTTCACAAACAAAACTCAAGAAAAGTGTTTGAATACAGTAAGATCCAAAAACCCATTTTCTTCATGAATTCCAAATATTTCACTATCCAAGTATGTTTTAAAATTAGGTGACTTCAGCCCAGCAAAGCTGGTACTGCTGGAACTGTTTTTCCATTCATCTCTTACATATTTTTCTTGCATAAGTTCCCAGGAAAATTGATTTGCTGCAAAATGTTCCATGATTCATTCGTCTGCTGGGATGTGCTAAGCTGGGGCTCCTGTGTTCAGTGAACTGTCTGGAAACTTAGATGTTCTCACTCAAAGTAGATAATTCCAACAGAGTCTTAACCTGGTCACAATACTGTGTGGTCCATTTTGGTTGTGTCAATGATGACCCTGAGATAATGTGGCCAAACTATTGGGCAACTGTTGGTATATTTTAAGAAACTGGATCTTTAACTTGAAATGTTAAACTATTCACAATACTATTCATAAGTCAGGAAGTAAAAGCTCACTCAAAAGAAGGATACTGATAGAATCTTATGGAAAGTTTGATGACAACTGATTTTTTTTTTTCATTCTGGAAATTCTAACATTTTAAGGGGCTGCTACATTTGCTTTTTTTTTTTTTTTTTTTTTGGTAAGATTTATTTATTTATTTGAAAGACAAAGAGAGAGAAAGATCTCCCATCTGCTGGTTCACTCCCCGAAGCCAGTAGCTTCTTCCAATTCTTCCATGTGGGTACAAGGGCCCAAGCACTGGGGCCACCTGCCACTGCTTTCCCAGGCACATTAGCAGATCGAAAGCGAAGCAGCCGGGACTCCTGGTGCCTATGAGGGATGCGGGCACTGCAGATGGAGGTTTAACCTGCTACGCCACAGCGCCAGCCCCAACACATTTGCTCTTATGTTTCTGTGTAAAGTTGGCAGCAGATATGTCTTTTCTGATGGGAGCTTCGTTTAAGAACATGAAGAATTTAGAGGAAAGAGTGACTATGCTCAATACATTTTGAGGAATTCATTCATCTAAACAATTCATTTTTAAAGCTATTTAAAGACTTTATGTAGCACTTTAGGAAAACTAAAATAAATATGGTATTGAAATTTAGGAAAAATTCAACTTTTAATAATATATAATTGAACAATAACATAGTAACAGTATCAAGGTTAAACCGTGACTGGAATAGCATAGCAAAAAAAAGGTATTTGCCTAGACGAGAATCAGAAGACCCTGTAGTAATCTTTTCCACTTGTCTGACTTAAGGAAACTCCTTTAATTGTTTTGACTTATTTTTCCCCTTTGTAAACCATGGATAACGATACTTGTGTAAGAACAGAGTTCCCAAAAGACTCACATGAGACTTTATGATCAAACAGTATATGTTACAACAATGTAAGACGTTACTTAAAAACGATATCTAGAGGCTTCCTGCATGGCAGAAGTTAGGATTCTTCTTTTCAACACTTTTTTTATTTGAAAGGCAGAGAGGGAGAGAGAAAGAGAGAGAGAGACAGAGAGATCTCCTACCCACTGATTCACTCCCTAAATGCGAGCAACAGCCAGGGCTGGCCTTGCCAGGAGCCTGGAAGTCCATCTGGGTCTCCCACATGGGTGACAGGGGCCCAAGCACTTGAGCCATCAGCTGCTGCTTCCCATGGGGTGGGGTGTGTAAGCAGGGAACTAGAGTGGAGAACTGAGGCAAGACTCAAGCCAAGCACTCTGACACGGGCTGTGGGCATCCCAAGAGGCCTCTTAACCTCTGTTCCAAACGCGAACCCCAAGGAGTCTTCTCAAACCACACCAAGAAGCTCGGTGACTTGCAGTGAGACCCGTGATTGCCCGGGGCGGGCATTTGGTCTGGCGGCTGAGAGGAGGGCTGGGAAGCCTCTTTTCCCCACGCTGCAGTGCCTGCTTTGAGTCCTGGCTTTGGCTCCCAGTTCCAGCTTCCTGCTAAGAGACACCTGGGAGGTGCCGATGTTGGCGCAAGTCCTCGGCTCCCTGCTATCCATGTGGGAGACACAGGTTGAATTCTGGGCGTCTGACTTCAGTCTGACCCAGCCCTGGCTGTTGTGTGCTTCTGGGGAGTGAGCCAGAGGACGGCAGATTTCTCTCTCTCTCTCTCTTTCTCACTCTCACTCTCTCGCTCTGCCTTTCAAATAAAAATAACTTTAAAACATTTTGAAAAGAATGTGTTAACTCAGTTATATTCACCTTACTCATAAACACTGGATTTTAACATATTTTTGTTAATTGTGGGGAAAAAAAACATTTAGTTTCTGGTGTGTTTGCTCCACAAGCCTCACTCTAGCAACATTTTTTTTTTTTTATTTGACAGGCAGAGTTAGACAGCAAGAGACAGAGAGAAAGGTCTTCCTTCCGTTGGTTCACCCCCCAAATGGCTGCTACGGCTGGCGCGCTGCAGTGATCGGAAGCCAGGAGCCAGGTGCTTCTCCTGGTTTCCCATGCGGGTGCAAGACCCAAGCACTTGGGCCATTCTCCACTGCACTCCCAGGCCACAGCAGAGAGCTGGATTGGAAGAGGGGCAACCAGGACTAGAACCTGGTGCCCATATGGGATGCCAGCGCCGCAGGTGGAGGATTAACCAAGTGAGCCACGGCACTGGCCCCCTCTAGCAACATTTTACCGGGACAGCCAGCGTGCCCCGCCAGCTGTCTGCGCCGTCTGGAACCAAACAGCCAGCACGGGCTCCGTATCTGCTGTCCTATTCCTACTTCATGGAGAGACACCATGGAGTCCTCTCTTCACCAAGAAGGAAGTGAGCACTGTGGCAGCCCTCCCCAGGGGCAGGGGGTGGGAGGAACACTCCTCTCCATCCCCGCCCAGGCAACCCCTCTGCTCTCGCCCGAGGCTCTGACTTGGCCAGCTGGGCTTACCCCGAGCGCCCCCAGGGCTGGCCCACACAGCGGCAGAACAAGCATGCAGCCGGAGGTACGTACGTCCACTGGGAACCTCTTCATTCTTCTCTCGTGCAGGTGAGGCAGGAGCTGCAGCAACGGGTGCAGGACAGAGGACTGAGGACACGAACACACACACCTGATGAGCGCACGGCCCCTCCGCACCCCTGCGCCCCTGCCTGCAGTGCCTCTCCTCCACCGCACTCCCCCAGACGAAAAAGAAAACGCAAGATGTTATCTACCCCAGCCCTGGCCGTGCGTGTCCAGGAACCATGAACAAGCCAGGAGACGGGGGATGCTTTGGTGGCTCCGTGCTGGGGTTTTTGTCATTATTGGAAGAGGCTTTTTCCTAAGGACCTCAGCTCCAACATTAGCTGCCCAGTGCCTGCCCTCACTGCCTGCTTCCAAACTCGCTTGAAGTCTTCTGGGCCGGAAGAAACCAGCTCTGAGTATCCTTCCCATTATGAACCTGTTCGTCTGGAGGAGGAGCCCGGGCGTCCTGCATTCTCCTTTATTAGTCGTAGTTAAACACGAGGGTGCGGCAAAGGGCAGGAGGGAAACACAGGAGGAAATACTAAAGACAACAGAGGGACAGAAATGACAGTGCGATGCTGATGGTGAAGAATGCGACTCGGACCCATTTCCCGGAAATCTAAAGACGCCAAGCGAAGGAGGTGACGGTGCACTCGAGACGTGGGGGCCTGATACGGCTGTGGGTTGTTTTTTTTTTTTTTTTTTTTTAATGGTATGGGTTGAACTGAGCCTTCTCACTAACAGTAAATTCATTTATCAAATGAATTGATATGAGCTCTGTAGCCTGGCTGTCTGTCACCCAATTCAACTCGCACTGGGTGTAACGTCAAGATAACCTAACTTCCACCTCCTTGTAGCTGGGGAGGTTCCGTGTGGTAGACATTTACAACTGAGTTTAAGTTTCCAGTTAGCTTTCCCCAGGTATGCCCCCATGGCTAAAATACACATTCCTCCTCCCCTTAAATTCACTGGTGCTGGTGAATTAAAAGCTTTAGAAGAACATTATAGTCAAATAATGACATCTATCTTGAAACATGGAAGTATGTTTGTTAGTGTTTTTTTTTTTTTGAATCCACGCATGCAGAAAGAAAACTACCCCTAAAACCACAACATTTTGAAGTAAATGGAATTCAAGTTTCTGGTCTGTGGCCAATCTTAGTAAATTCGCACACCAAATGCCTACTTCCTAGTAAAGAGATCTTAGGACTGGAAGAAGATATTCTTGCCTGCAGAATGTGAGCTCCATGATAGCTGGGGTTGCCTTCCAAATTTTCTGTTTTATTTGCTGCTGTATTTCTAGTACCTAGAATTGTGCCTTGCACATAGTGGATTCTCAGTATATAACTGTTGAATGAATGAATGAATGAATGATTTAATGTACATATAGTGACTGACATATACAATAAGTTAAATGTATAGCAAATGTTGAATTCCATTTATTCATCCATATATAAACTTTGAAAAGAAAAAGCTTAAATTTAGATCTAGTTCCGTTAAACTACAGAAACAGAGGTTTTCTTTTAGATGAATACTCCAACTTACCACAACATTTGAATTGCCCAACTTCTGTGTCTTTGAATAATGAAATAAAAACTGTAAAAAAAAAAAAAGCAATGAGTTTTTCCAGAAAAGAGTAATGGTTTCCTTCATAATTTTTGATGTATATATTTGTGAAAATTGCCTTACCCTTTTGGTGTTATCTTTTTCATCTTGTTCCTATTGAAAAGACATAGGTATGTCATTATATAACATATAGTATAATGTTTATAATATATTATACAATTACACAATTAAAACATATGACACATGTTACATAGAAAAGGTGACTGAAATTAAGGCTGGGTGTTGTGGTGCAGGGAGTTAAGCCCCGATGTGGGACACCTGTATCTCACGTCAGTGCCTGGTTTGAGTCCCAGCTCCTCCATTTCTGATCCAGCTTCCTGCTAATGCTCCTGGGAGGCAGCAGCTGATGGTCCAAGTACTTGGTTTCCTGCCATCTATGTGGGAGACTGCGATGCAGTCCCTGGCCTGGTCTAGCCCTAACTGTTGAAGGCATTTGGGGAAAAAGCCAGCAGATGGGCGATCTCTCTCTCTTCCCCCCTCTGTCACTCTGCTTTTTAAATAAATTAATCTTTTTTTAAAGATGTATTTATTTATTTGAAAGTCAGAGTTACACAGAGAAGAAAGGAGAGGCAGAAAGAGAGAGAGAGAGAGAGAGAGAGAGACAGGTCTTCCTTGCGTTGGTTCACTTCCCATTGGCCGCAATGGCCGGAGCTGCAGCCAATCTGAAGCCAGGAGCCAGGACCTTCCTCCAGGTCTCCCACGCAGGTGCAGGAGCCCAAGGACTTGGACCATCTTCTACTGCTTTCCAAGGCCACAGCAGAGAGTTGGATTGGAAGTGGAGCAGCCGAGACTTGAACCAGCGCCCATATGGGATGCTGGCACTGCAGGCGGGGATTTATCTGCTATGCCACAGTGCTGGCCCAAAATGAATCTTTTTTTTTTTTTAAGAATGAAATTAGTTAAATATCTGTTGCTCTAAAAATACATGGGAATTTAACATGAATACTGCAACAAAGATCTGTACTGCAGCATCATTCATAAGAGTAAAAAATGTATCACAAAATGCTCAACTGCAATGGGATAAGAAATTATAATCACAAAGGAAGAAACTACAAGAACCATATCAAAATATTTGTGATTATCACTACATCATAAGATTATGAGTTGTTTCTGCTTTCTACCATAAACTTGTCTATATTCTGCTTTTGCCACCCCTAAATTTATATTGCTTTTTTTTTTTTTTTTTTTTGACAGGCAGAGCAGCAGTGAGATAGAGAGACAGAGAGAAAGGTCTTCCTTTTACCATTGGTTCACCCCCAAAGTGGCCACTACGGCTGGCACATTACAGCGGGCGCGCTGTGCCGATCCGAAGTCAGGAGCCAGGTGCTTCCTCCTGGTCTCCCACGTGGGTGCAGGGCCCAAGGACCTGGGCCACAAAAGGAGGATTATGGCTAAAATCATTGTCTTTTTAAAATCTTATTTAGGAAAGAAGTCAATGAAGTTTTTTGGAAAATGTCATTAACAATAACGGATAGAGGCCAGCGTGTGGCATGGTGGGTTAAGTATCACTTGTGACGCTGGCATCTCAGATGAGCAATGTTTCAGGTCCTGGCTGCACCACTTCTGATCAGCTCCCTGCTCAGGTGCCTGAGAAAGCCCAGGAGGATGGCCTAAGTGCGTGGGCCCCTGCCACCCACGTGGGAGACCTGGATGGAGTCCCTGGCTCTTGGCTTTGGCCTGGTCTAGGCCCAGTCATTGCACTGGGGAGTGATCCAGCAGATGGAAGATCTCTCTCACTCCCTCCACCTCTCCCTTTTCCTCTATGACTCTGCCTTTCAAATAAATAATTTTTTCAAAAAAAATGGATAAATATAAAGTGCAGTTTCTTTAGTTTCAGGAAACATTTGTGCATTCAAGCTTTCAGAGAATTATTGCATATGAAAGGTATGGCAGTTAGAAGACAAGTTAACTCAGAATTTCTGATGAAAATACATATAAAGATCTATCAAGGAGCCGGCGCTGTGGCATAGTGGGTGCAGTGCTGGCATCCCATATGGGTGCTGGTTCGAGTCCCAGCTGCTTCACTTCTGATCTAGCTCTCTGCTATGGCCTGGGAAAGCAGTAGAAGATAGCCCAAGTCCTTGGGCCTGTGCACTTGCATAGGAGACCCGGAGGAAGCTCCTGGCTCCTGGCTTCGGATTGGTGCAGCTCCAGCCATTGAGGCCATTTGGGGAGTGAATAAACGGAAGGAAGACCTTTCTCTCTATCTCTCACTCTGTGTGTAACTCTACCTCTCAGATAAATAAAATCTTTTTAAAAAAAGATCTATCAACCTCAGGCACTTGTCTTTCAGAGGGCCACGTGAGGATAAAGTGCACATGTGAGATACACAGGGTATGACACGAAAGATGGTCCTTGTGATGTTGTCACTTCAGAACCAAACGCCCTCCCAGAAGAATCAAGTGATTTTACTAAGAAACCAAGGAAGAACAGGAACAGAATTTTTAGACTGACACTGCCCATAGTTTGCTTGCCCTGATTTCTTAATGTGCCCTCTCCTCACACTGTCCTAACCTCTGGACCACAGGGTGTGGTTAGCAGCTCAGAAAGACGCCTCTGTCCTCCAGTGGCAGAAAGACCAGGGCGGGAAACAGCCGGCGTGACCCCAAGGCTCCCCTGTCTGACTACAGCGCATTTTCACTCCAGGGGACACAGAAGTCCCAATCAGATGACCATAAGTGATCAGACATCAGATAAACCATGCATTTTTTTTTAACCCAAATCCATGTATCCTCTTCTAGAGCTTCTTGCTAAGCTTCCTAAATCGGGCATGTTTTCTTGCAGAAGGAAATTCACAAAACACCATTTCAACCTTACCTGAGGCCCCGGTGGAATCCCCATGAGCATAAGGCAAAGCTCCCTCAGGGTGTCGGGTGCCTGGGGGAGGGAGAAAGACACACAGGCTATGCCTCTGCTGTAACGGTGGCCGAACAGAGGTTCAGCTGTGCAGTGTCAGGAGCACAAAGGTACCCAGCAGCCCAGAAAACCATCTTTGCTGTGGACCACTGAATCCCTTGGTTTTTCTTATAATGAAAACTTGCTCGCTAGGAGTAAAATCTTCCTCCCAACCAGAAAAAACAAACAAAACCTAGCTATGTGCTGTGCTCATTTAAACCTTCTGATGAAAGTGTCCACTGCTGTCCAGGTACACAGCACTCAGCACAGGCTAAGACGTCACAGACTCCACAGGGCAGGGTCTCAGCAGGATGAGCCTTCCCAGCTTAGCAGCAAGTTCGGTGTCTACGTACCAAGGCAGTGAGCCAGGCTGACTATTACTCAGAACTGGCTGATTTGAAAACCCTGAAATTGCCTGCAAACAATGGGCAGTGGAGGAGGAGAAGCCGCACACGGTGCACCTAATCTGAGTACCACCCTTCCAGGTTGCTGACTGCATGCCCCCGGCTCAGGTGTGGTGGAGCACAGCGCACAGAAGTAGGGCAAGGCTCCTAGGGCTTAGCAGCCCACTGGGTGCAGCCAGAAACAGCGCAAATGGACAAGCAGGGGCAAAACCTGCTTTGCACAGAGCTTAGCACAGTAGTACCAGGAACAATAGGCTACTTCATAAATGCATTCAGGAAGTAACGAAGACCTGGAGCCAAGGCAGGGCATGGAGGGTGGGGTCGGAGGTGGGGGTGGAGCATGTAATTAGTGAGGAAAAGCCCGGGCCATGGAGTCTAAAACTCTATAGCAGTGCCAATTGCAGTCTTCTCTTCGTTACTGTGGTACCATGGGCTGGTTACCCAACCTCTCTGAACTTGAGTTTCTTCAACCAGAAGTCTGGGGTGCCATCATTGCAGGGAGTTCTTGGAAGGATTACATGTAGGTAAAATGCTGAGGTTTGACTTAGAGCTGCAGTTACTCTTAATTTAGAAGCAACACAAAAAGCCAGCAATCTTCTCCTTTGAAAAGCAAGGCATGCCGAACCCAGTTGGTTGTGGTTAGCGACACCACGGGAGCAGGGACACACTTTCTCTGTGCGACCTTCCTAGCATCCGATGTCAGCCTGTTCTCTCTCTTCTGCTAGCTGGCCTGCCATGCAAGTGGCTGGGCTGCTTCCTATAAATATTAAATGGTTCCTATTTGTACAGTGTTTGAGTACATCATTCATGTGTATTTCACATACATAACTCACAGTCTGTGAGATACCTGGGGCAGGGGAGTTACTTCTCTCATGTAGGGAAGACACGAGGGACCAAGAGACTGTCTCTTGTCCAAGACCATGCCAGGCTACTCACTGGCAGCGTAATGACCCAGGAGCTCTCTCTTCTGACCTGGGGACATCCCTGGGACACCCTGGTATTACCTGCAAAGCCTGTCATTGAGGACTGAACAAGAGGTGAGTATGTGTCCATTCTTTCTCACTTGCCCCCATCAGGGCCAGGTACACGGGCAACCATTAGAATCTAGAAACAAAGTCCCTAAACCTCCTTTTATGGCCCACTTAGCAAGGCCACAAAATAAAAAACGATAGAAAGAAAATAACCCGGCAATGTCATGTGTCGCAGGTGGCTCTCAGCTTGAAGGAGAATAAATTCCCCCAAATGAGTTGTTTCTCCTCTGAGGCCAGATGAGGCTGAACTTGGCAACGAGACTAAATGTTGGGAAAGAAATCTCCAGTTCCTGACTATCTTTTAAAGGTTTTTCAAATGTGCCCTTTTCAATCTTTTATTTTTTATTTATGGACCTTAAAATGATTTAGTTCCTGTTGGGCAAAAATATTTAGAAGCACTGTTCACATAATCACTTACATCATAAAATAATTTTCACAGCTACTGTGAAAATTAATGGTGCCTTCTACATGTATCAAATTGTATAACAATTTACATTGTGAATGTAAAAGATTCAAATAGTAACCATATCAGTTCTTAAAAGATGCCTAGTACTGAAATTCACTGAAAGACCGGTTTAATCTTCCTGGAGTTCAGAAGAGTACTTTAAACATCCATCTTCACAGTACTGCAGAAATAAACGTGATTCTGGGGTCGCCCCCAAATTTTAAATACGACACAGCTTGTGTGCTGGTTAACAGCCACAGCCATCAATGTTCCTCCAGTAACTCGACATTGGATTTTCCACCTAATGCCTCTAACTTCCTGCAGGTGACCCTCTGCAGCCCAGGGATGCGGGCGGGGAAATACCGTGCTACACCTGGCAGGTCAGGATTCTGCAAGGGCCATACGGACCCCGGCCCGGGCACCTTGGCCAGACTCTGTATGGGAGTATGCCCCAGGCATGCACCTCCTGGTTCTGAAAGAGCCAGGAGCGTCTGCTGATCCCTCGTCCCTGTGTAGGAGGTGGTGGTACCGGTCAGGACAGTCAGGATGCTCAGACCAGCTCCGTTCTACCTGCGCTGAGACAGAGCCGCAGACAGAGCAGTGTGTGCAGCAAAGACAAGGCCAGGGAACACACTTAATTCCCACCCCCTGTCTGCAGGCAGAAGAGCCAGACTAATACCACTGGTCTCTCTTCCCAGCCCTCTAACTTCCTGGAGGAAGGAGAGCACACTGTCAGAGAGGCGATCTGGGAGAAGGAACCTGGGTAGGCTCCAGCTGGTTAGTCCTTGCTGTTAGGGAGCTGGCACTCTGGCCCCGTGGCTGAGGACCTGCTCTGCTGGGAGGCCCAAGGTCACTGCAGAGACCAGCAGGCAAGTCCTGAGGGCACTTTAAGCAAACCCACTGGGCATCGGATCCAAAGACATCCACAAGCTGACTTTTCAGTGAGTGTCCATGCTTGGATCTCTCTAAATCGGGCTCTTGAGTTCATCTATCACTGGGTTTCAAACCCAAATGGGGGACGGGATACCAGCCCCCCAGACAGCATTAGATATAGTTGTTGTAACGTAACACAGAGTTTGATTTTGACATTCAATAATTTCCAAAATACATGTATTACCTGAAAATCTATTTTATTTCGAGATAAAGGCCCTAGCATTTTACAACACAACGTGGTATTATTACCTGCAGATGATGTAATAATAGCTAACTCATTGACACATTTTAATGATTTCACAAAGGTCCAAAGGGAGCCATGGTGGATTTCAGTACCACCCAAATGCCCGCATTGTTACCAAACACCTCCCAGGGAGTTACCTGCGGCTGGGAGTCAACAGACAGAAAGGGCCAGCAAGCATCCTCCACCTGCAGAAAACAACAACACTAGTTAGAGCCTGGAAACAGACAGAAAATAGAAGAGCTTACAACGTCAAGGAACCCGCGTAACAGAACCAAAGCTCCGTGACAGCCGAGGACTCTGGCTTTGCAAGGGAGGGGACTCCACAACCTATGAACGCCCAGGACTGGGATGCCCCAGATTGGCCTGCGGCTACAGAGACGGCCAAACAGTTACCAGAGATCGTGAGAGAGGAGGGCGCTGAGGAAGGCGGGCTCTGCTGCAGCTTCAGGGTGCCTGGTTCGAGTCTCGGCTCTGCTTCCAACCCAGCTCCTTGCTAACGCACCCTGGGAGGCAGTGGGGGGTGGTTCAAGCAGTTGGTCCCTGCTGCCATGTTGAGACCCAGATTGGGTTCCAAGCTCCTGTCTTTGGCCTGGCCCAGCCCTGGCTATTGCAGGCACTGGGAAGTAAACCAGAAGGAAAGTCTCTCCGTGTCTCTGCCTTCTAAGTAAAGTGAAAATAAAAATAAGCATTTGAAAAACATGAAGGTACGTGGTGATCTTTCTTTAAACGAAGAGCTCTGAGGGGCACTTCTGCTACTACTCAGCAGGCGGGGCTCAGGAGGAGCACCCTCAGTTACCAAGCTGATGCTTACGTTTTTTTAAAGATTTATTTATTTATTTGAAAGTCAGAGTTACACAGAGAGAGGAGAGGCAGAGAGAGAGAGAGAGAGAGAGAGAGAGAGGTCTTTCATCTGCTGGTTCACTCGCCAGTTGACAGCAACGACCGCAGCTGTGCTGATCTGAAGCCAGGAGCCAGGAGGTTCTTCCAGGCCTCCCATGCAGGTACAGGGGCCCAAGGACTTGGGCCATCTTCTACTGCTTTCCCAGGCCATAGCAGAGAGCTAGATCGCAAATGGAGCAGCTGGGACTCGAACCGGCGCCCGTATGAGATGCCAGCACTGCTTTACCCACCACAACACAGCGCTGCCCCCCAATCCCCTCTCTTTTTTTACGATTTATAATGCTGCTGCTTATTACACATGAATCTAATGTCCCAGAATGAACACAATGGCAGCAAGCTGAAGAGGAACCACTCACGACAACAGGGACAACCCCCTGGCTTCTATCGTGGAATTGACGTGAGCAAGAGCTCTACATTACAGTGATGGCTTAGGAGCCATGGCCAGCAATGCTGTTCTCAGACTGTGATCCTAAAAACTCAAGAAACCTCAGACCAAACTGTAGTATCAGAGATTTATACTAACCATAAAATAAACCATGCGGAGAAATTGGGCACTAAAAGCTGGATGCCTGCTGTTGTTCATGGCATGAACGAGTAGTTCTCTGGGGGCCTTTTAAACTGGGGCTAGGAAAAACGGTGGTGATCTGTGTCTGCCTAGAAAGACTTAGGTTGAACCTTGTTTATGGCAAAACATCCCAGAGGCTGCAGCAGGTGCCAGGATTCTTGGCTGATCCATTTAATTTAATTTGTATCCTCACACCCACACTGGGCGGGGAGACTATTAACTTTTCAGGACAATGTCTCAAACTCCTCCCTGCTTCCACCGTTTACTGTGTCCAAAACTTATGATTGTCTAGACACTGACAAAAGCCTTTAGATCTTACAGAAAAGCTTGAGCTCTTGTCTCCCTCCTTTTTGTCCCTCAAAACTTGGCATTTTTCCTATATATCATGATATTTGGGGGTTTATTTTATTCCCACTCATCTCTACCTGCGATCTGCTCCCTCTTCGACAGCACACAAACCAGAATCATGGATCCAAGCACACACACACACACTCACACACATACACACACTCACACTAACATACACTCACTCACATACAAATTCACACTAATACACACACAGTGACACTGGCATCCTGTATCAAAGTGCCTGTTTCAGTCCTGGCTGCTCCACTTCCGATCCAGCTCCCTGCTAATGCACCTGGGAGGCAGACCAAGAGCTTGGGCCCCTGCACCCGTGTGGAAGACCCAGATGGAGTTCCTGGCACTTGGTTTTGGCCTGGCCCAATCCTGGCTGTTGCAGCCATTTGGGGAGTGAACCAGCAGATGGAAGATTGATATCTCTCTTTCTCCCTCTCTCTCTTTCTCTCTGTAGGTTCTGCCTTTCAAATAAATATATTTTTCAAAAAATAAAAACTCTAGAGGAAAAATTAGCTATATATGTTCTTAGCATCTTACCTTCGCTAAGTATCTTTTTTTTTTTTTTTAATTTTTTGACAGGCAGAGTGGATAGTGAGAGAGAGACAGAGAGAAAGGTCTTCCTTTGCTGTTGGTTCACCCTCCAATGGCCACTGCGGACGGCACACTGCGGCCAGCGCACCACGCTGATCGGATGGCAGGAGCCAGGTGCTTCTTCCTGGTCTCCCATGGGGTGCAGGGCCCAAGCACTTGGGCCATCCTCCACTGCACTCCCTGGCCACAGCAGAGAGCTGGCCTGGAAGAGGGGCAACCGGGACAGAATCCGGCACCCCGACCGGGACTAGAACCCCGTATGCCGGCGCCACAAGGCGGAGGATTAGCCTAGTGAGCCGCGGCGCCGGCCCGCTAAGTATCTTTTGTGGTGAAAGAACTGATAGCGCTTTCACAACTCTATTAGACTTTCCTTCCAGCGTTACCATCTAAGATTTTTTTTCCAAATATTTTCCGCAAAACAAACGCCATTTCAAGCTGAAGGGAGTTTTTCCGTGCTACAGCCATACTGAGTCACTCTTCACTCCTCATCTTCCTTATGCATTTCCACCTTAAAACTGACCAGACCTGTGCAATTCCAGAGTACCCTCTCCGTATGCATGTCCTTGGCCCAGGCACAGGCTGCTCTTCTTGGTTCACGGCTCACGATCATGATTTGCCTTCTTTTGTTGATTTATCATTGGTGCATTCTTGTTGTGCTTCCCTGAGCCCCATCACATCCTCCCTAGGACAACAGACAACGCTTCCAGTGTGTCTGTGTGTGGCCTCCATTTGTCGGCTTTCTTGTAGATTCCGCAGTGCTGTTTGTGTCTGTCTGCAGCACGGCCTCCCTTTTTCTCACTCCACAGGGTGCATGGCTACCCAGCAGGCTGCCTCTGAAGGCTGGCTGCCACGTATTCTGTAACACATTGCCCCTCTGCTCCCCAGGGATGCACGCCAAGATCCCGCCAGTCCTCTCCATTACAACAAAACCCTCACCTTTGACTCTCCCACACTGTGATTAACACACACCGTGAACTAGATTTCAATCGTCCGCCAGTCTAATGGCTGGCCAGTGATCCTTCATCATGGTCTTCATTTTCACTTCATTGGTACTAATGAGTGTGAGTTTCTCTTTAGAGGCCTGTTGGGCTTTTGGGCCTCCTCCTCCTGTTCTTTTTCTTCCTCCTCCTCTTCTTTCTGCTTTTATCCTTTTATTGTTTTTATTTGGGGTTCTTATACTTGTTCACTTGATTTGATGGGTTTTTTAGTGATTAAAAGCAATCCTTGGCCGGCACCATGGCTCACTAGGCTAATCCTCTGCCTGCGGCGCCAGCACCCAGGATTCTAGTCCCGGTCAGGGTGCTGGATTCTGTCCCAGTTGCTACTCTTCCAGGCCAGCTCTCTGCTTGCCCGGGAGTGCATTGGAGGATGGCCCAAGTGCTTGGGCCCTGCACCTCATGGGAGACCAGGAGAAGCACCTGGCTCCTGGCTTCGGATCAGCGCAGCGCCGGCCGTAGCGGCCATTGGGGAGTGAACCAACGGAAGGAAGACCTTTCTCTCTGTCTCTCTCTCTCTCTCTCACTGTCCACTCTGCCTGTCAAAAATAGAAAAAAAAAATCTTAAAAAAAATTAAAAAAATATATTGTTGATTAGTTCTCCCCTTCTCTATTTTCAAATTTCTCCCTGCTTTGTTTTCATTATTTATTTCATTCATCTTTCTTTTCATTTTCTCTGTAGTTCTTTTCTCCTTTACTTTTCAGCTGAACGCTTAGCTTATTTGCAAGTTTTCTTCTTTGCTGGTAACTTTACATATGAAGTTACAATTTCTCTCTAGCTACTGTTTCATTTAGCTGTAGCCTACAAATCATGACTTGGAATGCTTTGGTCCTTCACCTCTTAGTATTTTCCACTTTCTTTTTAGCTCAGGGTTATTTACTAAGATACTTTTATTTTCTAAACGGAAAGGATATTTAAGTTACACATTTGTACAACAAAAACAAGCCAGAGGCATCACAATACCAGATTTCAAAAACATACTACAGGGCAATTATAATCAAAACAGCCTGGTTCTGGTACAAAAACAGATGGGTAGACCAGTGAAACAGAATAGAAACACCCGAAATCAATCCACGCATCTACAACCAACTATCTTTGACAAAGGAGCTACAATCAATCCCTCGAGCAAGGACAGTCTCTTCAACACATGGTGCTGGGAAAACTGGATCTCCACATGCAGAAGTATGAAAAAGACCTTTGCCTGACAGCTTTCACCAAAATCCATTCAAAATGGACTAAAGGCCTAAATCTACAACCCAACACCATCAAATTACTAGAAAACACTGGAGAAACCCTATAGGACATCAGCATAGACAAATGAGTCCTGGAAAAGACCCCAGAGGCCCAGGCAATCAAAGCCAAAATCAACAAATAGGATTATATCAAATTGGGAAGCTCCTACATTGCAAAAGAAACAACCAGCAGAGTGAAGAGGCAACCAGCAGAATGGGAGAAAATATTTGCAAAAGGATTAAAAACTAGAATATATAAAGAGATCAAGAAACTCAACAACAACAAAACAAACAGTCCGGTTAAGAAATGGGCAAAGGACTTATACAGATATTTTTCAAAAGAGAAAATCCAGATGGCCAACAGACATGTGAAAAAATGTTCAGGATCACAAGCTGTCAGGGAAACGCAGATCAAAACCATAACGAGGTTTCACCATACCCCAGTTATAACAGAAATTAATAAATAAATCCTGGGAAGGATGTGGGGGAAAAGGTACCCTAATCCACTAATGGTGGGAATGTAAACTGGTAAAGCCACTATGGAAGCAGTATGGAGATACCTCAGAAATCTGAATACAGACCTACAATATGACCCAGCCCTCTGACTCCTGGGAACTTACCCAAGGGAGCTGAAATCAGCATATGCAAGAGCTATCTTTACCTCCACATTTATCACAGCTCAATTCACAATAGCTAAGACATGGAATCAACCCAAATGCCCGTCAACTGAAGACTGGATAAAGAAATCATGATATGTACGTCATGGAATACTACACAGCAGTAAAAAAAAAAAAATCTAAGTCCAGTCAAGTGCAATAAAATGGCTGAAACTGGAAAACATCATTCTTAGTGAAATAAGCCAGTCCCAAAGGGACCAATTCTGTATGTCCCCCATCTGTGGTAACTAATAGAGCAGCCAGAAGGTATGATGCAGAAACGAAACAGAAATCTGAGAAGCAATGACTATGAACAGCCCTTCTCCTGACTGTCAAGGAACAGCTTTTTATTCTATATTTTTATTTACCTTTCCCTTTATAATATTTTCCTTATCTTTTTCTCTTTCTTTTTTTAAATGTTTTTATTTTTTAAGGTCTTCTTTCCATTGTTTCTTTCCCCAAATGACTGCTATGGCTGGCGCTGCGCCGATCCAAAGCCAGGAGCCAGGTGCTTCTCATGGTCTCCCATGGGGTGCAGGGCCCAAGCACTTGGCCCATCCTCCACTGCACTCCCAGGCCACAGCAGAGAGCTGGCCTGGAAGAGGGGCAACCGGGACTAGAACCTGGCGCCCATATGGGATGCCGGCACCACAGGCAGAGGATTAACCAAGTGAGCCACGGTGCCGGCCCATCTTTTTCTCTTTAATATGACTCATTCAATGATATACTTAACATAAAGTTAATCATATATATTTATAAAGTTAATTGAAAATAGATCTTAGTAAAGAATAATAGTGAGAATAAGAAAGGGAAGAAGAAGGGGGATGGGAAGGCAGGCACAGTGGAAAGAATAACCAAGATCCTAAAGCTATAACTGTGAAATGTATGAAGTTTGCAACTTCAAAGCAGTGTAGTCCTACATACATTCCTACAGACTTACTTCTAGGGGCACAGCTTAACAACTAGCCCTAGGACACCAAAATCCCTTAAGCTGGCTGACAAAAATAGCAGCTTAAGTGCTATAAAGATCAAATAGAAAGGAAAAAGTGGTAAAGTGACCATACAGATAAGATGAAATGTTAAAGTGATCATATAAGTAGGACTAAGTGTTTGGAAACAATAACAGAATTAAAAAGGAGTTAAGGCTTCAACATGGGAAGCAGTTCATATAGAATCAAAGAATGACAAGGGGCCGGCGCTGGCGCCATGGTGCACTAGGTTAATCCTCCACCTGCAGCACCAGCATCCCATATGGGCACTGGCTCTAGTCCCGGTTGCTCCTCTTCCAGTCCAGCTCTCTGCTGTGGCCTGGGAAGGCAGTGGAGGATGGCCCAAGTGCTTGGGCGGCTGCACCCACATGGGAGACCAGGAGGAGGCTCCTGACTCCTGGCTTCGGATTGGTGCAACTCCGGCTGTAGTGGCCATATGGGGAGTTAACCAACAGAAGGAAGACCTTTCTCTCTGTCTTTCTCTGTTTGTAACTCTGTCAAAGAAATAAATAAAATCTTGAAAAAAAAAAAAAGAATGACAATTGCTTTAAGTAGCACTCTGACCTGAGACTCAGCCCTTAGGCATTCTGGTCTCTCTGGAAAGCCCAGAGGAAGCATATGAGGCATGGAAAGCCAAGATACTATGGGAAAAATGTCCTACATAAAGGACCCCTGTGCGTGATACCCCAGTAGAAAGAAGTGACCATCAAAAAAGGATGTATGTTTTTTCTTTAAAAAAGGATTTATTTATTTTATTTGAAAGTCAGAGTTATACAGAACGAGGAGAGGCAGAGAGAGAGAGAGAGAGAGAGAGAGAGAGAGAGATCTTCCATCCACTGGTTCACTCCCCAGTTGGCTGTAATGGCCAGAGCTGCGCTGATTCAAAGCCAGGGGCCAAGAGCTTCTTCTGGGTCTCTCATATGGGTGCAGGGGCCCAAGGACTTGGGCCATCCTTTACTGCTTTCCCAGGCCATGGCAGAGAGCTGGATCAGAAGTGGAGCAGTCAGTACTCAAACCACTGCCCATATGGGATGTCGGCACTGCAGGCCATGGCTTTACCTGCTACACCACAGCACTGGCCCCAGAAGGATGTCCTTTTCTCTGAAGGGAAGAGAGACCTTCCACTTTGTTTATGTCCCTGTTGAGCTGTTGAGTCCAAAAGGCTTCTATAGCCAAGGCAGCTCATGTCAAGAGCCTTGGATGATCACTGATGTCATACGTAAGAGTGTTATTTGTTAAACAAACAAGAATCACTGTGCAGCAACTTCCCATGCAGGACCTCTATCCCCAGAGAGCTGTAATATGAGACTTAACGGTACAATTTGTTTTCAAGAATCACTTCCTTTTAGTGTATTAAATGGAGGATATTATTATGTCTTATAAGTTATAGTCATGCTGGGGCTGGCACTGTGGTGTGGCGGGTAAAGCTGCTGCCTGCAATGCCAGCATCCCATATGGGTGCCAGTTTGAGTCCTGGCTGTTCCACTTCCCATCCAGCTCTCTGCTATGGCCTGGGAAAGCAGAAGATGGCCCAGTCGCTTGGGCCCCTGCACCTGCGTGGGAGACCCAGAAGAAGCACTGCTCTGACCATTGCAGCCTTTAGGGGAGTGAACCAGCAGATGGAAGACTTCTCTTCTCTTCTCTTCTCTTCTCTTCTCTTCTCTTCTCTTCTCTTCTCTTCTCTTCTCTTCTCTTCTCTTCTCTTCTCTTCTCTTCTCTTCTCTCCTCTCCTCTCCTCTCCTCTCCTCTCCTCTCCTCTCCTCTCCTCTCCTCTTCTCTCTCTCTCCCTGCCTCTCTGTAACTCTGCCTTTCAAATAAATAAATAAATCTCTTTTTAAAAAAGTTATAGTTATGTCTAAGGGCTCAAAAAAGACATATCACCCTTGGGTTCTTCCTTAACAACAACTAAGTTTCTAAAAGGAAAGAAGGAAGGGGAAAGAGGAAGAAGAGGAAAAAAGAAAGCAAAAACAGCCTCGAGAAGCAATAACATAGAACCTCCCTCGTTCAGACCGTCGAAGAACAGTTCTCTTAGGTTTTTATCCATTCTTTATTTTTTTCTTTCTGTTTCTTTTTCTTCCTTGGACTAAACAGGAGAGGCGGGAGGACGGGTCAGGGAGTGGGTGGGAGGGCAGGTACCATGGGAAGAATTACTGTGTTCCTAAAGTTTTATTTATGAGATATATACAAATAAAATTGTTAAAAAGTTATACATTTGTTGTTAACTGCTGGTTGTCCTGAATCGTAACTGCAAAACATTTGAAACGAAACCTTTCTAACTCAAGGACTCTCCCTTCCCACTCTAAAAGATTCAAGTTTATCATCTTCAAGAATGTGTATACTACTTACTATAGGTTTTAAAAAATATTCTTAATAATTGAAATTTATTAACTGTATAGTTAGGTCTTTGATATATCTGCTTATGTATTAATCTGCTTTAACTACCAGTTTTTCAGAAAGATATATTAAAATCTTCAATTGCAACTTTTTTTTTTTTACTAATTTTTCCCTAAAGTTCTATCATTTATTAAATAAATCCTAAGACTGCATTGACAGTCTATGTTAATTATGGCTGTATTTTCCTTTTACTTTTTTTTAAGATTTATTTATTTGCTTGAAAGTCAGAGTTGCACAAGGAGAGGCAGAGAGAGAGAGGGGTCTTCCATCTGCTGGTTCACTCCCCAAATGGCCGCAACGGCCGGAGCTGCGCCGATCTGAAGCCAGGAGCCAGGTGCTTCTTCTGAGCCTCCCACATGGGTGCAGGGGCCCAAGGACTTGGGCCATCTTCTACTGCTTTCCCAGGCCATAGCAGAGAGCTGGATGGGAAGAGGAGCAGCTGGGACTCCAACTGGTGCTCATATGGGATGCTGGCGCTTTAGGCCAGGGCGTTAACCTGCTGTGCCACAGCACCAGCCCCTGTATCTTCATTTTAAAACATTATTTTTATTTGAAAGGCAGAGAGAGAGAGATCAATCTTCCATCTACTAGTTCACTCCCCAAATATCTGCGACAGCCCCAAAGTCAGAAATCTGGAACTCAACCCAGGTCTGCCACATGGCTGCGGGACCCAAATTCTTGGGCCATCGCCTGCTGGCTCCAAAGGTGCACATTAGCCAGAGGCTGGAGTCTGCAACGGAGCCAGAAGCTGGACCTACACACACCAATATGGATGTGAGTGTTCCAAGCAGTATCCTAACCACTGTGCCAAGTGCCCACCCTGGCTGTAGCTTGCTGATCTGTTGTTCTATTAGCACATAAGACTTTTGTTTGCCAGTTATGGTTGTCTGTTCATTTTGCTAGATATTAAAACTGCAACTCCAGTTTTCTTTCAATTCATATTTGCAGAATAACTCACTTTGCATATTTAGCCTTTATTTGGTTTGTTTTCTGTATTAAGTGTGACTATCACAGAAAATATATTTCTGGATCACACAGACAAAAAAAAAAAAAACTCATTTGAGAATCCCTGTCATTTAAGTCATATAGTTTTTAGCACATTCACAGTTATTGTAATTACTCTATTATTTCTACATTCTTACTTTACCATTTACTTGACTTCTTTGGTTTATTTTCAACTTTCCTCCTCTTTTATTTAATAAAAATAATTCTGAGTATAAAATCAGAATATTGGCAAAAATCATAGTTTTATCAAAGTTCAATTATACTATTTCATTTTACCACAATAAATTCAAAGAATGTTCAAGTTTCCCTTGATTTATGTGAGAAAAATTCTTTACCTCATTCCATAGCTGCAGTTCTTGTTCAGGGTGTAATCCATAAGATAATACTGGAGCCCCTAAAAATAAAGTTATACTTAATGTTAGTTTTACAGTATTTCTTCTAAAATTAAATGTTTAGACATAATTCCTGTTCAGTTACTATTTCTAATTTTCTCTGTATATCACAACTCATCTATATCAAACAGATACTTCAGCATTTGACTTATAAGGAGGCTTCACTGTTAAATAAGTCTTAATAACATTACAAGACACTACTTTCAAGAATGAATAACAGATGCCTACATAAAAACTTGTATGTGAATGTTCATAGCAGCATTATTCATCATATTAGCCCCAAAGCAGAAGCAATCTAAATGTCCATCGGCTGGTGAAGAGATGAAATGTGGCCCAGCCACACACGGTAGCACCACCAGGCCACAAAGAGGAGTGAACTCATGGTTCAGCTTTTACCATTGATGAGTCCAGAAGACATTATACTAAGTCAGCTAAGCCAGATGTAAGAGGCTGAAAATTGCATGAGTCTCTTTATTTGAAATATACAAAAAAAAAAAAGGGGGGGGGGGAGCAAATCTATAATGACAGATTAGTGGCTGCCCGGAGCAGAGAGACCACACATGTACATAAAAAAATCTCTGTGGGTGACAGCAACATTGTAACATTGTGCTGCTGTGATAGCCAAACAACTGTTTAATTCCAAAAAAAAAAAAAAATCACTGCACTGGTATGTAAAGTAAGTGAATTCACTGTAACTATATAGCAGAGAAGTCTTTTTTTTTTAAAGCATTATTGTTAGGATCTTCATAATTGTTGAAATAAAAATGTTATCTAAATATTCCTCTAAAACAGTATTTTCTCCATAGATTTAATTCTCTAGTTGATACTGCGTGAAGTCTTGTCTTGGTGTTTTCAGGCTGTTACAAATATTGAATGTAGTTAGTGTTTATTTTCTTATATGTATACATTTATCATTACTAAACATCTAAGAAAACATCTGTAGTAAAAACACTAAACTTTTCTGAGATTTAAAACTGTAGGAAAATTAAACACCAAAAAAAGGCTTAAAGAATTTTTTTGGAATTTTATTTAAGTTATACACGCTTCATATATACAGATTTAGGAACACAGTGACACTTCTGCCCTCTTCCTCCCCTCCCTCTCGCATTCCCACTGTTAATTTTTACAAAGATCTATTTTCAGTTGACTTAAAGATCGTATAGTTATCCCTACTCTAAGCAAAAGAGTTCAACAAAGAGTATGAAGAGAAAAAAATACTTCCTCAATGGAAGAGACAAGGGCTATAAACAACCACTGAATCTCAGAACGTCTATTTCACTCCAATACACTACATTTCAGGTACTCTATTAGCTACCTCGGATCAGGGAAAATCCATGATAAAGAATTTTCTTAACTAATAAGATAGAATGTACAAATACCTGTAGAACATTTACTTGATGCTCGTGGACTATGCTAGGCATTTTAGAACTTATTTGAAAGGCAGAGAGAGAGAGAGCGAGAGCGAGAGAGAGAGAGCAAGCACATTCACTCACTGCAGGGCCAGGCTGAAGCCAGGATCCTGCAACTCAGTCCAGGTCTCCCATGTGGGTGGCAGGGACCCGAGCTTGCCCACCACCTGCTGCCTCCCAGGGTGCGCAGGGAGCTGGATCAGAAGCCCAGGGCTGCCTTGACTCCAATCAGGCCCCTATGGGTCATGGGTGTTCCAAGCAGTGACTTGACTGCTGCACCACAGCGCCAGCCCTCTGCCCTATTTCAGTCAAGCCTTCTCTGGAGGTCCACAAGTTTGACCATCTTTCATTAAGCTCTAATAATAGTAACAGTTACACTAATTTACATTTTCTGGGGCTCCGTGTCAGGATAACTTACAGGGATCCTGAGACTCTCAACAGAGCCCTAACTCACTTCCAACCACGTCTGGATCCCCTGTTATGGGACGAGGTTCAAGGTGGGCAAACAGTCACGCACACCCAGCTACACACATGCATTGCAGAGTCCTGGCTGCCTGGGGACTCACTCCCTGAGAGCGTTCTGTGTTGAACAAGGGCTGAAACAGGGGAGTGGGTGTCGGCCTAGCAGTTAGGATGCCCGCGGCCCACATCGGAGCACCTGGCTTCAATGCCCAGTTCCAGCTCCCAACTCCAGCTTCCTGCCGATGCAGGCCCTGGGAGGCAGCCGTGACGGCTCTATTAACTGGGCTCCTGCACCCACGTGGGAGACCTGGATTGTACTCCTGGTGCCTAGCCTCAGCCCCGGCACAGCCTTGGCCGTTGTGGGCATTTGGGGAGAGAAGCAGAGGGTGAGAGCTCTCTGCGGGCCTCTCTCCCTGCTCCCTTTCTCGCTGCCTCTCAAATTTTAGAGGAGAAAAGGAGAAGGAGGAGGAGGGGGAGAAGAGATGAGGAGTGAAGGAGGGAGAGAAAGAGGGGCTGGAAGGAAAGGAGGGACAAGGAGGGAGGAAGGGGAAAAAGCAATACAACGGTGCTTCGCCGATTCGTCAAAAACACCTGGTGCTCCTGGTGAAGGAGGCAGTGTTTGCTGGGTCATCCTGTTCAAAGGCTGCCATCAGACTGTCCTGATACTCCTGTCTGCCCCTCACCTGCCAGTAAGCGTCGCAGCTCCACCCCTCGGGCACTGGAGGCCACCACACTGCTTCCTGCAACGACACTACGCAGAGCTTGCCTCCTTCCAAGTCCCCAGCTTGCCTGGGCCGCCTGGACATCGCTGTCATGCCTTAGTTCCCCTCACAGAAAATCCAAAGAGCAGTGCTTGCTGGGTAGGGTTCCCGGCTCTGCCTTCTGACTCCAGCCTCCTGCCAATGCAGGCCCTGGGGGGCAGTGGTGGCTCAGGTGACGGTGCTCCGCCACCCACGTCGGAGAGCTAGAGGGCATTCCCAGCCCTGGCTTCCGCCCGCCCAGCAGATGGAAGCTTGGCTGGCATCCATCTCTCCCTCTCCCTCTCTCTTCCCCCATCCAAAGTAAATTTTTTAAAATTTATGTTTTTTTAAAATTGATTTGTTGGAAAGGCAGAGTTACAGAGAGAAAGTGAGGGAGAGACACACAGATCTTTCATCCACTGTTTCACTCCTCAAATGGCCGCAACAGTCAGAGCTGGGCCAGGCTGCAGCCAGGAGCCAGGAGCTTCTTCTGGGTCTCCCACATGGCTGCAGGGGTCCAAGCACCTGGGCCATCTTCTACTGCTTTCCCAGGCCACAGCAGAGAGCTGGATCGGAAGTAGAACTGGCGCCCACATGGGATGCCAGCGTAGCAGGAAGCGGCCTAACCCGCCACATCACAACACCAGACTCCTAATTTATATTTTAAAGGAGTATTTTGTGACCTTTTCAAAACCACATAAACACTCTCAGGATAAAAAATATAGAAAAGCAAAAATAATAATAAACCATTTTCCTGTCATCTATAGAAAGCCACGACTATCCTATGACTCAACCCAGCATAAGAGGGAATTGTTCTTGTCCCTTTGTGTTTGTTCCCCGGCGCTGAGAGATTTTCTGCAGAGGACACCCTGGATGTGGGCACTGTGGCTGAGACTTTCCCTAGAGTCAGAAACAGCGCCACTCCTCGTGCGTAAAAGCTGCACTGTCTGTAAACAACTTCTACCCACATATTCCTACGTGAGTGCTACGCACCAGATATCGGTTTCCCCCTCATTCTCTAAGACCTGATGTGGGCGCTACAGACAGCAGAGACCAGCGTAAGAGAAAGCAAAGCAGAGCTGATTATGTGAGAGGTGGACCCAGCCTCTCCTCCCCGAGGCTGGCGCCCTGCTCCATCGCTGTGGGACTGGGAGGTGAGGATGGAGCGGGCTGGCCATTCAGAGGAGAAGGGCCCTGCGTAGATGCCTCGATTTTGCCTTCGACGTTTAATCACTTGTCAAAGGCAAAATCAAGTGACTTTTTTTTTTTTTTTGCAGATATCCAACATGTGTTGGTCTTACAGAAAACGCCCTTCTTTATTCTAATAACATTCTCCAAACAGCCAAATGCTTCTTCCCCCAAAGCCTCCACTCGCCCTCCATCTCCGCTCGCCAGGACGCTGCACTCACTGACACGCTGTTACTTTCCTCTGGCTTTGGACACTTGGTTTTGTCGGCCGATACACGCAGTTTCACCTGGCACCACAGTGGATGGTGGTAGGTTCTCTCCCAGCTCTGCTTACGTGTGTCAGGTCACTCCCCACTGCACACCTCTGCCTCCCCCCACACACACACACACGCGCCACACTCAGGGACCCGAGATGAGGGCAGATCCCACTGTTCACGGACCTCTCACTTCCCTCCCACCTATCCAGAGAGGCAAAGTGAGTTTTGGGTCCCGAGCGCAGGTCTGCAGGGGAAGGAAGATGCAAAGGGGTCTCAGGGTGGTGAAGGAGGTGGCTCATCCTTTTGCTTGAAAAATCCTGGGGATGTTTACAGATGGTTGGTCAGCCGGCAGAGGGGCTCTTGGGAAATCAAGACTTCTCCGGTGGGAACAGGAGTCTGCCACTGCTGCACAAATTCCCCTGTAAGCAGGCCTGGGCAGCGCATTCTCCTGCCACAGCCTGCTCACCTGCTCCCCGAGGAAGGCAGCTACGGGGCCCGCCGCGAGCGACACAACCAGTGACACATTCAACACCTGGCCCAAGCCACGTGGGGGGACCACTGGCTGCTCAGAGAAGGCTTAGGCCTGCCAGCCTCGGATGGCTTCGATTTCAACGCCAATTTTTTTCTTTTCTTTTTCTTTCTTTTTTTTTACAGGCAGAGTGGACAGTGAGAGAGACAGAAAGTTTTTCCTTTTTGCTGTTGGTTCAGCCTCCAGTGGCAGCCGCGGCCGGCGCACCACGCTGATCCGATGGCAGGAGCCAGATGCTTTTTCCTGGTCTCCCCATGGGGTGCAGGGCCCAAGCACTTGGGCCATCCTCCACTGCACTCCCTGGCCACAGCAGAGAGCTGGCCTGGAAGAGGAGCAACCGGGACAGAATCCGGCACCCCGACCGGGACCATAACCCGGTGTGCCGGCGCCACAAGGCGGAGGATTAGCCTATTGAGCCACAGCGCCGGCCTTCAACGCCAAATTTTCTCACACACACACACCCCTCCAGTGCCTCAGGGAAAGGAGGAATCCAAAGCCACCCAAGGAGGGCAGTAAGAATAAGTAGGAATGACAATAGCCTCCACCCCAGCTCCAAGGGAGGGCTCGGCCGCGCTCCGCACAGCCTCTGCCATTGCGACTCTGAGACCCGGGGTTCTGAACAAAGATGCCCGGAGCTGCCCACAGCAGAGCTAAGAGGCCCTGCCAGGCCCTCGGGGCAGGAGCCTGGCAGCGGCTGGCAGAGCCGCGAACGACGGCCCCTGCTCCGTACCTGGACAGGGAAGGCTTTAGGGGGCGGCGAGGCATCGCCCCGCCCAGCGCCCCAGGCTTCAGCCCCGCTGGGTCAGCCCTAAGGTCCCCACGTCCCAACCTCGCCAGCCTCACCTGTAGCACCGCCTAAGGGCCGGCCTCGCTGACTTTGCGGGGCCGGCGAAGTCTCCCTGCCTCTCCCGATCGCGGGCCCGCAACCCACGGCGCACGGAGCCCGCCTTTCCCCTTCTCGCCGCCTACAACCGGGCCCGTTTCGCGGCTCCGGCTTCTCGCAACAGCGCACCCCGCACGTTCCCGCGCCGCAGCAGGTGAAGTCCCAAACGCACTCAACCCTCAGCGCTTCCAGTGCTGGCCATCGCGCGCGGAGCATTTTTGTTTCCGTCACCCAAGGGCCACGGGAGCTGGAAACAACGCACGGAGTCTGTGGGAGACCCCGGCCCGTGCGCACGGGCGCCCGCGGTCCGAGGCGAGGTCCCGGGAGCGCGGGGGCGCGGCGGCGGCCCGGGACCCTCTTACCTCGGCCGGAGTCCGCGCAGCAGGCGAGCAGGAGCGGCAGCAGCAGCGAGAGCGGGGCCGGCCCGGGGCGCTGGCGCGCGGCTCTCGGCATCTCGGCACCTGCGGGCTGCTGGGGACCCGGGACCCTGCGCGCGCGCTCCCTGCAGCAGGCGCCTCCGCCGCCCAACTTTTAAATCTGGCGCACACGTGGGCGGCGGCGGCGGGCGGTCCCCGCGCGCGTCAGCCCTCGGCCGCCCCCGGCCAGGGTCTGTGACTCAGGGCGCCCCCAATTTTACTTCTGGGATGGGTGAGCCGGGCAGGAAAAACGCACGCCGCTGTCCCCGCTTTTCAAAGATCCCAGCGCGCGCCTGGGGTGCGGGTTTTCAGCCTGGACGTGGGGATGCTCTCGTGGCTCCTGCGTCTGCTGGGGGCGCCCCTTCTTTCTCGCTCGCACTTAGCTGTGCCGGCCCCTTGCGCTCCCGGGTCCGAGCTCCTAGCGTTGCTGGTTCAAGGGCGCCGTCCGCGCTGTGTGTGCCCACACAGCCGGAGACCCGTTAGCGAGACGCCCGGTCCGCGGATGCGGGTGACCCCACACCAGTCTCGCACGGTTCTGGGCGGGCTCCGGCTCTGCGGTAACCCTTGCTCTCTGCATCTGTGCTGCCCTCGCCCTAGGGTTTCCGGCGGGACCTGGCCTCGCTGTGCCTGCCCCCAGTCCTTTGCTTCCTGGCTGGACACTGCAGCCTGCAGCCTCTCCCAGGACCCTCGCTGACACAGTTCAGATGCCCTGCTCCAGGAAGAGGGGCGAGGGCTCTTCTCTGAGCTCCCGGTGACAGGCAGGGAAGGCGGAGGAAAGCCCAGGTCGGACATGCGTTCCCAGTTCCGGAGGGGTGTTGCTGCGCCAGGCCCAGGGGTGTCCGAGGGAGCGAGCCCTAGGCCCTGCTCCTGCGCGGGACGCTTCGCGCTGAGTGCAGCGTTGAAGGATCTTCGGGCTCGCCCAGCACAGCCCGGGACAAGCAGGGCCTGCCCTTTGCAGTCTGGGGACTGGGAGCCATGGCACTTCGGTAGAGGACCCCAGCTACTAGAACGTAAACTAGTGCTGTCTCAGAAACAGAGTGATCCGGCGCAATACAGTAGCTACTTGGCAAGTACGTAATACCCAGGACGCTGTGCAGCCCAGGTCACAGGGTCCAGGTTCAAGGGCAGGCGAGCACTGGCTTGACTGCTGGCATTCTGATGTATTCACACAGTAGGGTGGGGAGGTAGCACCAGTGAGGTGAGGATGCAGGCAGGTGGGCCGACCCTGGCTCCCACTCCCCGTGCGTGTCTCTGCTGTCTGACAGCACCAGCTTGGAGAGGGCAGAAGCTACTACTCAGGGTCTCACGTTTGTTCTGCATGAGCCAGGCGAGGTCTCCTGGACCTGTGGGCCGGTGTCTGCTTGTATGAACTGCCCGGTGTGCGCTCCAAGGAGCTCGCTAAGAGAGGCCGATCCAGTTCAGTTCTGATTGGCTTTCCGAAGAGTCCCAAGTTCCCACGGCTGCACATTCACCAGTCGAGGGTGGGTTTCCGCGCAGCTCCGAGTTCACTGGCGAGATTGTCCCTCCACGACTGCACCGGCTACTGCGGTCTCCTCTTCAGGGCGATGTCCCTGTATCTCTCTGGCCTATTTCCCCCCACGGTGTCCTCAGCATCCTTCCTCGCTGATGATAGCAATGCTTTAGGGCTTCGGAAACTGTTGTTGGTTACAAAGGCAGCAAATGTTTCCTGCCCGCTGATGGCTTTTCCCTTTAACACGGATTATTGTTACTGTTCCTTTAAAGATTTACTTATTTATTTGAGGGAGAGGGAGACACAGAGATCTTCTGGTCTCCAAAATTCTCCCAACACGCGGGGCTGGGCCTGGTCGAAGTCAGAAGCATGAAACTCCATCCGGGTTTCCCACATGAGTGGCAGGTCCCAAGCACTTGGGCCTTGCCCTGCTGTCTTCCCAGACACACTAACAGGAAGCTGGATCTGCAGCAGAGCAGCAGGGACTTGGACCAGCACTCCGATATGGGATGCTGGCGTCACCAGTGGCAGCTTAGCTCGCTGCACGACGCCAGTCCCTGGCTCGTTATTTTTAAGGAAATGTTTAAGAAAACATGTGCACATCACGCATCCTGTGGCTTAGTCCATGCATTCTCAAAGCAGCTAATCCCAGACGCGTCCTAATCCCAGGAGCCTTGGTCACCGAATTCCAGGCTGTTCTCATTCGCTCAGAGTGAGCTCCTCCCTCTGTCCCTGCCACCAGCTGCAGCGTGGCACCGACAGTGCCTGTGTCTGAAAGTCTGGTTCTTGGCAAGACCTGTACGAATGGACGTTCCATCAGGTCATGGGCCTGGGATCCCAGTCTGTCCAAGCTCTGTGCGGTGATGTTGGGGAAGCCGTCAGAGAAGGCACTGAGGCAGAGAGCAGAGTGTCAGGAGAATGGAGAGACAGCAAAGAGGTCTAATCAGTCAGGATGTCCAGCTGGCAGTAAGGTAACAGATGAAGTCTGTTACCAATAAAGTAATAGACAAAGAGCCCGGATTGAGGAACTGAGCGTAGAGGCAAGATCGGGAAGGTTTGTGGGTTCTGGGCAGGATAGCCATGTGGTTCTCCAGATACTAGCTGAGCATCTACTATGCTCCATCCTAGCAGCTTGGGCCGCAGCTGCTGAGTCAGGTAAAGTCTGTGATTTGGTGGAGTTGACAGATTTTTAAGAAGAGTCAGATAACAAATAGATACATAAAAATAGCAACTTCAGGTAATGGTAAATACTACAAAGAAACAAAACCAGGGTAATGAAAGAATAAAAGGTGACTAGGAGTTGGGGGAAAGATTCTTGAGCCAGGATCATCCAGGCATACCTCTCCAAGGAGGTGATATGGGAGGCCCGAAAGGTAAGGAACCAGGCACAAGAATAGAAGTGACAAAAGAACCCAGGCAGAGGCTCCCTCCTGTGCAAAGGCCCTGAGGCAGAAGCACAGGAGCAGAAGAAGCCAGCGCAGCTGGCGCAGAGTGAGCGAGCGAGCGCGGTGGGGGGAGAAGTGGCAGGGCAGGGCCTGACCTTGGGAAGGCCCAGGAAGCCGTGATAAGTTCACGTCCTTTTCTGATTAAAGGGGAATCGTTTGGAGGATCTGAAGCAGAAGAGGGGGTCATGTGATTCACATCTGAAAAGGTCCTGCAGCTTCAGTGGACAGCAGGCTCTGGGGACCCAGCAGAAGCAGGACATCAGGAGAGATGCCACTGCAGAAGTGCCCTGGAGCCACAGGAAGAAGCAGGGGTATTCGCCACTGCAGGGAGGAAGCTGAAGACATGATCCTGCAGGAAAGATCCAGAATCGCACGGGCTGCTACTGTCTGATTCCACCTGTTCCCGGTGTCCAGGGTAAGGCATGCCAGAGACGCCGAACACAGCTGAGTGGCTCGCAGGGTTGGGGAGAGTGACTGTGCGTAGGTGGGTCTCCTCTGGGAGGTGTTGAAGTGCTCTGTAATCAGGCAGTAGCGATGTCTGCACAGACTTGTTCGTAAACCAGTCACCACTGAATTCTGCACTCTGGAAGGACAGATTTCATGGTATGTGAGTTGTAGCACGACTTTAAAAGAAAAAGACAGCAGTCCAGGCCAGCTGTGACGGAGACGTGTTGGATGGGTTGGTGGCAGCCTTGGCAATGCAGCACAGGCAAAATGCATCAGTCTTTGGCCAAACATCGCCACATACTCCCTGGATGATGTCCTTCTCCTTCTCCTTCTCCTTCTCCTTCTTCTTCTTCTCCTCCTCCTCCTCCTTCTTCTTCTCCTCCTCCTTCTTCTCCTTCTTCTTCTTCTCCTCCTTCTTCTTCTCCTCCTCCTCCTTCTTCTTCTTCTCCTCCTCCTTCTTCTCCTTCTCCTTCTTCTTCTTCTTTTTTACTTTTTTTTTTAAACAGGTAGAGTTATAGACAATGAGAGAGAAAGACAGAGAGAAAGGTCTTCCTTCCATTGGTTCACCCCCCAAATGGCCACCACGGCTGGCGCTGTGCCAATCTGAAGCCAGGAGCCAGGTGCTTCTTCCTGGTGCTTCTTCCATGCGGGTGCAGGGCCCAAGCACTTGGGCCATCCTCCACTGCCTTCCCGGGCCACAGCAGAGAGCTGGACTGGAAGAGGAGCAACCAGGACTAGAACCTGGCACCCACATGGGATGCTGGCACCACAGGTAGAGGATTAACCAAGTGAGCCATGGTGCCAGCCCCTCCCTGAATGTTCCTGGTAGCCATGCCGCCCTCCTTTCTCCCCCTGTGAAGGCTTCCTCCTGGGCCACGACTGTACAGTCACCAGCTTTGACTTTGCCAGGGCAGAAAATATAACAGCCCACTGGGCAACACTGGCCTCTGCAGTCATCATTATCCAGAAAGTAGAAAGTGGACGCGGCCTGTGACACGATGATAACCATTACGTCTAAGGGCCTCACAGGCTGCTTGTTCACTCACTCCGTGGGCATTTTTAAAGCCATGCCCACTGTAAGACTTGCAGACTCCAAATGTTGCAAACCCTGGGTTCTGTTCTCCCTCCTCTGAGACCACCTGCACTTTTCATATGTGCTGCCAGCTGAATGCTTGGGTCCCCTGCCCCCAGTTCATCTGGCAAAATCCCAGCCCCACTGGGATGGCCCTGGGAGCTGGGGACTTCAAGGGTCATCAGGTCATGAGGGCAGAGCCTAGTACTTGAGATTAGGGCTCTGATAACAGAGGGCCTAGAAACTCCCCCACCCCTCAGACAGGTGTCCATGAACCAGAGGGCCCTCGCCACACACCGAGGCTGCTGGGGACCTTGATCTTGGATGTCCTGGCCTGCAGAGCTGGGAGACATACAATCCTGCTGTTTTTATGCCTCCGACTTTCTGGTATATTTTATAGCAGCGCAAACAGACCGAGACAGTACATTTTCCCAAAGCCCTGGACCCCGAAGGACTCACGCATGAATGCCGCTGTACTGAGACCTTCCAGTGCAATGAGACAGAGGAAGCACAGTGCGTACTGGGGCGGGAGGAGTACAGACACATGTGTGGACGCTTCTTCAGGCTTCCTGCTACGGGCTAATCAGCTGTGCCCTGACAATAGCACGGAAGCAACTGTAAGAAACACCTGCACGGGAGAGGGAGAGGGATGCTTTCTCATTTTCTCCGGTGAGTTGCTAAAATTAATGTTCCACAGTTGACAGGTGTAACAAGCAACAGTATTGAGAGCCATCCCCTGGAGTTTCTCTTCAGGCTCATCTGGTACCCGTAGTGACTGTGACATGGATGGATGGCAGAGGGCAGCCCAAGCGCCACTCTTCCTTTTTGTTTTTGCAAAAGGAGCTAGGTTTCATGTCTTCAGTGTCCTGAGGTCAGGAGGTATGGTTCGGGGGACACTGTTGGTGCAGGCCTGGGGCGATGGCCACCCAGTCTGACAGCAGGCCGGGTTCATCTCAAAGAGACACTTGAAAGATAAATTCTGGAGGAAAGTCATAAGAGAACTTCTTAACAAGCCCAGGCAATAGCTTTGTGCAGTCGCATCGGTGCCTGCAAGGCTGGATTTTCACATGATAGATGTTCTGAGCGAGAGGCTGTTACAGAAAAATAGCAGTGTTATTGCTAATTTGAAGCATGATGTTGGAAAAATTCCCACCGTTGGAGGGCAGAACTTTTTCTTTGTCCTTTAAATTGCAATTAAAACATTAATATATACCAATAAAAGATTTATTAGGTTTTCTTGACATATTTATGAATCACATCTGGACAAAGCTGGCAGGAAATAGATTCTTCTAGACTTATGAGGTTTTATAAAATGAAAGCTAAAATTAAATAGTTGTAAAAGTACAAAGACAGATAAAGAAATTTTTATTCTTTCTACAGACTTACTTATGTAACCATTTTTTTATTGCTAGATTGCTTTTAAATATATTTAAAGTGAATAAAAAACAATATTATATATTTTAAAGGCACCTGATGTTTATGAAAAATATGTACGTTCTTTATGCAGGCATGTTCACATCAAAATATTCATGTGTTTGGCCAAAGTCATTGAAAAACATGAAGAGGAAATAAGTAGTAGATTTCAATGTTTTTTAAAGTTAAAATATCCAAGAGATCCGGAATGAATTTTTGAATACAAAACAAGTGACATTTTAGTTACTATCATAAAAGGAATAGTCACTACTCATTTTATAACTAGTGTCTTGAATACTTTTGGCTCTGCTACAGATATGAGATGCTGCAAGTTGTGTATGTCAGTCGTATTGCTCTCAGTTAAATACTAGTTTATATGATTTTAAGAAATTTACAATCTGAGAAGAATAAAATGTGATGGTGCTGGGACATTTATTCTCTTTGATGATCTGTACAGTAATTGAATTGCTTTTTCTCCAAAATTAATCGGAGGTCCTTTCTCTCTGTTTCTGTCTAGTGGTGCGATTTCAGATGTAAGATACTTGCAAGCTGACTACTTTGAGTCTTTAAACCGTGTAAAGGGAAGGAGCAGCAGGGGCCGGCTGTGGCATCCCAGTAAAGCTGCCACCTGCAGTGCAGGCATCTGTATGGGCACAGGTTCGAGTCCTGGCTGCTCCACTTCTGATCCAGCTCTCTGCTATGGCCTGGGAAAGCAGTAGAAGATGGACCAAGTTCTTGGGCCCCTGCACTGGCGTGATAGACCCAGAGGAAGCTCCTGGCTCCTGGCTTAGGATTGGCGCAGCTCCAGCCATTGCAGCCAACCGGGGAGTGAACCATTGGATGGAAGACCTCTCTCTCTCTGCTTCACCTTCTCTCTCTGTGTAATTCTGATCATCAAGTAAATAAATATTTTTTTAAAAAGCAGCTATAGATAACAATAGATTTACTACTCAGAGAAAATTGAAAGTAAAGTTCAGGCAATGATTGTCTTAACTGAGCAGGTTTCCAAGTTAGACAGCCCAGGGGGGTTGACTCGCTGCAATGAAATAACAAGAAGCTGAGGCACAGCCCAAACAAGGCTTAGCGGGGCGGGGAGTTATGCTGGAAGACAAGGGAGACAGCTTCAAGGAGGGAGCTGGGCAGGGAAGTGTCCTTGCATGGGACACCTGGCTCGCACACCAGCCCTGTGCTCTGAGCTGGCAGGTTCCTTGTTTTGCACACGACATGCTCCAAATGGCAGTGCTGCCTACTTCCGCCGCCCCAGGAAGGTCACAAAGTCTTTGGCAGAGCAGAATTCTTAATTTGGATAAAGTTCAACTGATCCAATTTTTCCTTCGATGGACTCTGCTTTTGCTGTCATGTCTGAGTACTCTTCATCTACCCCTGGTTCTCAAGAGCTGCCTTTGTGTTTCCTCCTAAAAGTTGCACAGTTTTATTATTTATAGTAAGTCTGTAATTAATTTTTTAAGATTTATTTATTTGTTTGAAGGGCAGAGTTACAGAGAGAGAGAGAGGGGCTGATTCTAACTCCTCGTTCACTCTCCAGATGGCCGCAACATCCAGGGCTGTGCCGGGCAGAAGCCAGGAGCCAGGAGCCTCCTCCGAGTCCTCCACATGAATGCAGGGGCCTCAGCAGGGAGCTGGATCCAAAGTGAAGCAGCTAGGACTCGAACCAGCGCCCACAGGGGATGGCAGCACCAGAGGAGGCAGCTTCACCTGCTACACCACAATGCCTGTCCCTGTGATTAATTTTAAGTGAGCTTTTGGCATCAGATATGAGATTTAGGTCAAGGTTAATTTTTTTGCCTGTAGATGTTCAGTGGCTCCAGCGCTAGTGTTTGCAAAGGTTCTCATACATTTTTAAGGACTTGCCTTTGCCTCAGATTGTGTTTTCACCCTCTTGGCACTATTTTCAAAACCGTTTAGAAAGTGGGACGGCCACTTCTTATTCAGAAGTCACTTCCAATTGCCTTGTTTGCTTTTCCTGGACTTACCTCTAGGTGCATCGCGGCAGAGCCATTGTTGCTGGCAGCTCAGCTGCATCTCACCATCTCAGGAGAGGGAACAGCAGTCCCCAGGCAGCACACTCTCAGAAACGCTGTGACCTTTTCAGAACCAGAAAACAACATTGCTCAGAAAAATAGCACCCAGGCTCGAAGGTTCTTGTCGCTCTACATCATTTCAACTTCCCCAGCAAAAGCTGCCATTTACACGAGAGTTAATGAGACTTAGAAAAACCAGGGCCTCCAAGTGTGACACGGAGATTGTTTTCAAAAAAAGCTCATGTATGCAGTAAGTCACTTGCAAGAAGCGCAGGGTAAAACATCTGTGGCACAACCTCATTGTCACAAAAATGCACTCAGTGCAGAACTTAAAAATGGCAAGGGAAAGAAAGGCATGTGCGATCCTTCTGGCAGTGACAAAACCATCCTGGAAAGTGAACATGGGCCTGTGGATGGGAAGATCAATATCTCGTTTCCTCAAGCCAACACCCGCTCCAGAACATGTAGACAGGCAGATGCGCACAACACGCGCGTATCCTTTTCCCAACAGTCACGCAGATGTGGACGTGGTCCTATGCTTGGGCTTCAGAGCTCGGTACGATTGTATCATGATCCCAGCGAGCATTTCCTCAGCAGTGTGTTTCTGCCCATGGAATAATGACACTTACAATAGATAATAGACTTTACATGGTCGTTAGTGGTGTCTCACTAAAGACCCAGTTGTAAAAAAAGAAATACACAAAAGTCTATTGTGGTTAACTTGCTCTTATTTTCATGCCTTACAATGTGGTTAAATTATCTTTCTGGCTGGCGCCGCGGCTCACTAGGCTAATCCTCCGTCTGCAGCGCTGGTACACCAGGTTCTAGTCCCGGTTGGGGCGCCGGATTCTGTCCCGGTTGCCTGTCTTCCAGGTCAGCTCTCTCCTGTGGCCTGGGAGGTCAGTGGAGGATGGCCTAAGTGCTTGGGCCCTGCACCCCATGGGAGACCAGGAGAAGCACCTGGCTCCTGGCTTCAGATCAGTGTGGTGCGCCAGGTGCAGCGAGCTGGCCGCAGTGGCCATTGGGGGGTGAACCAACAGCAAAGGAAGACCTTTCTCTCTGCCTCTCTCTCTCATTGTCTACTCTGCCTGTCACAAAAAAATTATCTTTCTAATTAAAATTACATGCCTATATATAAAAAGTCATAGAGCTATACACTGAACACTGTGCATTTTATATTTAAGGTCTCTCATGATAAACCGCTAAAAACAGAGTAAATGAAGCTCATACCACCTAAAAATCAACTTTCTCATTTTTCTTACAGAAAAAAATGGAAAAATCTGAAAGGCATATCAGTTAAGAGCAGTGTATGGAATGTTTAGATGCCAATCCAGACAAATCAAGTATGTATGTAAAAATTATAGAGGATTCAGACCTGGAAATTCGGTTGTGTTAAGGAAATATCATGGTTTTAATGAATGTATAATTTGCATTAGATAAAATGGACAAGTCTTGTGTTCAATATGACATAGTTTAACAACTCCAGCTCCCTTAGTAACTGCCACCCAAAACAAGACGTAGCGATAGAACCCAGGAAGTGCTCTCATGGTACTGCCAGCCAATAAGCTCCCATCTCACGTTTTTAAACCCATTTTCCTGTTCATGGATAATGGGGGGATTCCTGTTTGGGACCTTTATGAAAAAGGGGACATAACTACGGCTACACAGTATTCTGTGGCTACGTGCTTTTGTGTCTTTGTGTTTCTGAGGAGGGAAACTGCCAGAAGACTGAGCAGCTGTGTATTTAACTTCATAAGGAGCTGTGAAGTGATGATGTTATTTGACCTCCAACAGCAACGTATGAGTTCCAGTTACTCTACATCCTTAGCAAATTTTGCTGTCCATCTTTTTAATTTTACCTTTCCTAACATTATTACTCTTGAAGAGGGTGATAATGACGTTGTATGTCTATGTTTTTTCTAAGTGTCCTTGTCATTCAGGGATAAGGCTGAATTTTCCATTGGTAAAATCACGTGCTACCTGGAATTTGCTTCATAAAAATCCAAGGTGGGAAGAGAGACGCAAAAGTGAGATTGTTAGATGAAACAACAGACTATGAGCTGATGGTTTTGTAGCCAAAGGATGGATACCTGGAGTTCACTGGAACTTCTTCTCTAATTTTATGTTTAAATTTAAAGGTTGAAAAATTCATGTAGATAGTTTTTTAAAAGGAACTAATTATTTAAGATATTGAGCCAGTCCTACTATTCCATTCTGGAACTTCTATAGTCTGTTCCCTAGGTACTTCTTAGCAAATTACAGTCTCAGAACACAAAAAGGCATCGAAGTCTTATACTACACACACTTTCTCCTTCAATATTACTGTTCTTGTTGGAGAGGTTATCACTGATACACACAGTGATCTAATAGCCGGTTTGTCCCATGACTTGATTTTTTCAAAGAGAAGTCTTAACAGTGAAGGGATGTTCTCATTCTGAGTCTGTTCTGATACTTGCCAGTTCTTAGGAGTTGCGATGGTATCAGCTGTGCCATCTTTCTTCCAGAGAACCTACTGGGGCGAACAGAAGAATTTATAAACAACTTTTGACTTTTTTTTTTTTTACTACTTCAGAGCACTTTTCTTTAAAAAAGTTCATTTTATTTATTTGAAAGACACAGTTAGAGACAGAGAGAGAATCTTCCATCCACTGGTTCACTCCCTAAATGGATGCGATAACCAGGGCTGGGCCAGGCTGAAACCAAGGACCAGGAACTCCATCTGGGTTTCCTACATGGGTGTCAGGGGCCCGGGGACTTGGGCCATCTTCTGCTACCTTCCTAGGCACATTAGCAGTGAGCTGGATTAGAGGTGGAGCCCACTGCACCACAACGCCAGTCCTCTTGATATCCCAGGAGCATGGAAAACCACTTCAAGCCATTGTAATCAAACTGCATTAAATCATCAGTATTCTTTTCATTATCTTTAAAAACCTGAATAACCTGCTACAGGTGCCATAGGTGAACAAATGATAAAAGAAACATCATCTTGGGAAATATTCGAATGCAAGGCTTTTTGTTGTAGACATGAGTCTCCACATTTATTAGTGGTATCACACCTGCCAAATACTAGCTCTCTCACCCGTTTTGATGGCCATTGTTTTAAAGCCACAGTAAGGACCTGCCTAGATGCACTCACATAGCACAGCTGACCACACGGCTGCTGTGAGAGGGCCGTGCCAACAGTTCGCTCCAGCAGCCTCCCTAAGTCACTGACTCCCTCTGGGGCAGAGCAGAGAAGGCCCCTGTTGCCGGTCAGCGGCTCTGACAGCAGTTTCATTTCCAAGCACGCACAGTGCTCATTTAGAACTTGCACAGATATCAAGTGGATCCAATCTCCTCTGTTTCCCAAGGCTTGATTGATGATTCCATTTAGATCTCCCATGTCAGGATGTGATTTCATGAGGGTCATTTTAATTCTGAGATGGAATTGAAGTGTTACTTTTTTTTTAAGCTAATTGCAAAACCTGGAAATGCATTTGACTCACTTTTGAGCCTTAGACACCAAGAAATGACCCACTTCAAGCATCCTGTGTTCTTGAACTTCACTAGACCAACTCTGAATTCATGAACTGCACTTCAGTTAAGCTCGCCTGGATTAGAAGTGATTGGAGTTGGTGTTAATGGCTCTAGACAGTCCCCAGATCCTGGGTCTCCCCAAGCGGAGGGCTCTTAAACACCCAGAAAGCTATCCTGTCGTACATTATGTTATTTTATTTTATTTTTTATTTTTTTTGACAGGCAGAGTTAGACATTGAGAGAGACAGAGACAGAGAGAAAGGTCTTCCTTTTCTGTTAGTTCACCCCCCAAACGGCTGCCACAGCCAGCACACTGAGCCGATCTGAAGCCAGGAGCCAGGTGCTTCCTCCTGGTCTCCCATGCAGGTGCAGGGCCCAAGCACCTGGGTCACCCTCCACTGACCTTCCTGGGCCACAGCAGAAGGCTGGACTGGAAGAGGAGCAACCGGAACAGAATCTGGAGCCCCAACCGGGACTAGAACCCGGGGTGCCGGAGCCGCAGGTGGAGGATTAGCCAAGTGAGCTGTGGTGCCAGCCCTGTTGTACATTATGTTAAAACGAAATCAGTAGAATGTCTACATCCAAATACCTTTTTGTACAACAGTAACTCAGAAGTGAACTTTTAAAATGTAAAAGTTTATTTTATGAAAGAACTTTCTGCACATTTAAGTACTGAATCTCACTTTCTTTGGCAGCAATAACCTAAACATTATTTACTATCTTTCCTCAATCTCTTGGAGAATTTTCAGGTTACTAGATATAAATCACTACTCTTTTCAAAACACCCTGCACGTGTTTTTTTTTCAAGTAGGTGCCTTCAAAAAGCATTTTCTTTTATGATATCAAAAGTTTAGGCGAACCTTCCTGTTTTATTTTCAAATTTGGATGTTTTTCATGGATGCATGATTCAAGCCGCACCTATCCAAGCAAAGTTGGGTCTCTGCTTAAGTGACAAAGAGTGTTCAAAGTTTAAGAGAGTCATTGTCCTTCTGAAAAAAATCCTTAATAAAGGGTGATGTGTGGCTAAATGCTTCTGCTTCCCCTTTAAGAAAACAGGTCTGAGAGATACTTTATGGCTCCTCAAAACATCCCAGCTGCACCAAGTCTCAGGCACCCACAAAGACAATCATCTTGACAAGACCCTTTTTCACCCTCCTGTTTCCTGGCTCATCTCGTGGGAGGCCCAAGACTAGTCCTGCCTGTCACCTGTTTGGTTGGGAGTCTCAAAGGTCACTATCAGGCTTGATGGTTTGCAAGGACTCACAGAACTCAAAAAAGCTGTTATGCTCTTCACATGATTACTGCTTGTTACGGAGAAGGGATCCAGGTCAAAACCAACCGACCGGAAAGGTGCCACGGACAAACTCCAGGAGGAATCAGACACAGGTTCAAGGTGTCTTTCCCAGGGGATGCATTAAATTCTCAGAGCAACACTGAGTGACTCCCAAAGCGGAGTGCTGTCCATCAGGGATGCGTACCTGAGCCTGGCTGTCCAGGGTCATTACTGCAAATCACTCAGGTAGGCATGACTTCCCTTGATTCTCAGCCGCCAGCTCCCACGGGTCACATTGACGCAGATGGCACAGGAGCCCAGGCCGACAGGCTGCATGTTCCAAGGGCCAGTGCTCATCTTCTAGGAGCCAGTCAAGGCCAGGCCCAGGAAGCCAGGATTTCTCTGGAACATTGGGGTTTCAGCACCCCAGACACCTGCTGAGTTACCCTTTATTACACACTGCATTGGTCTTGTCACCCTAACCAGAACGTAAGATCCTCGCAGAGAAGGATCGTATGTCTGTGTGATGGTAATGAAGGCATCTTCCCGTCCCTTTCCATACTGTCTGATCAGGGCCAGGCCAGGCTGCTGGTGTCGTGAATTACCTGTGGTTAGTAAATTATAATGTCTGCATGGAAATTTCAGGAGAGGACTTGAAATGGCAGACCTCACACCCAGCTAGGGAGAAAGCCTGTAGCCACCGGGGCCAGCTGAGCTTCACTGGGGGAAGCCGCCAGCCGCTGATGCCCTGGCTCTCCCAGATGGACCAGCCTGGGACCAGAGCCGGAGGATCTGCGTGACTGTCACTGACTGGACTCACTGCTTTTCCAGCCTCCACCTGTAGCGCCCCTTCCCTTTGAAACCCTTCTGCTGGCTTGTGGGGAGGGAAGGAACACGCTGCTATACAGAGATCAATCTTTCCCCAAGACTTGCAGCTTCTTGACATAACCTCTCCTCCTGCCAACTGCTGTCTCTGGTGAGTCAGAAAGGGTCTGATTACTTTGTCTGGTAAAATTTATAGTTTCTCCCCAAGTAAATTCTACCCTGTTTGTCACATTGCTAGAGTCAGGGCAAACCAGAAAGTCTTAATTGTTTAAATCTAGTTCTTGGCCCAAGAGGCTGAAAAACAACCCTGGAACTGCTCTGCAAGGATGATTCAGCTGGCGCCTTGACGGTATGCAGGTGTCGCCGATGGCCATGGAAAGCCCCAGGATTCCACTCTTGATGACCCCCTGCTGCACATCTGATCAAGGTCAAGGGTGCAGTTATTTTACTGGGCCACAGTGCCCAGAGGAATTTCACTGTCAAGTGCAGAGGGGTTCACACAGAGCTCCGGCTTTTCCCATCTCTTTCGGCCTCTTACTTTCGGAATCTCTTCCAAATCAGCTGAACCATAACCTCCGGCAGTGGGGACCCAGACTGCAGGTGACTGTGACCTTCAGCCAGAGTGAAGAACCGCACACTCAGAGGGCCCAGGAAGGCAGGTGCAGAAGGAGCCCACGGCCTAGTTAACCTAGTTACAGCCTAGGAAGGCCCCATTCAAGGTGTGATCCACGGACTAATAGCATTGCCTCTTCCGGGAGCTTATTAGCAGTGCAGAATTTCAAGCCTTCCCCAGACTCACAGACTGAGAATCTGCATTTTAACAAGATTTTTAGGTAACTCACTTAATGCACTGAAACTTTGGAAGCAACGACTGAGGCAACAGGACTCCTTGTTGGGACTGAAGACTAAACCTCCCGCTGAAAAGATAGGATTCCTTAGCGGGAAACATTTCTCTCCTGTAGATGTTTGGTGAGGCCTGAGTCAGGGTCTTGCCTCTGGCATTTCATTCAGTTGATTATCTCAGCTCTGATTACAGTTATTTGCAGGGAAAAGGAGGTGCAGAGATGTTGGGATTTCTTCCATCAAAGATATCCATTTATGTAATAAGACATATTAACAGATTTTTATTAAGTTCAAAGAGGCCTGCTTTCTTACAAAGTATCGTGATGATAGTATTTCAACAAATAGACTAAAAGTCTTTTTAGTTTTGTAACTTTTTTAACATTTAATTTTACTTATCTGAAAGGCAGAGAGACAGAGGGAGTCTCCTATCTGCTGATTTGCTCCCCAGATACCTGCAATAGCTGGGGCTGGGTGTGGCCCGGCTAGGTTCATGCCGGGAGCAAGGAACTCAGTCTGGGTCTCCCAAGGGGTGCCAGTGACCCAAGTACTGAAGCCATCCCTGCTGACTCCCAGGTGTGCCTTAGCAGGAAGCTGGGATCAGGAGCAGAGCTGGGACTTGAACTCCGGCGCTCCCATATGGGATGTGGGCGTCCTGAGCAGCTTCTTAGCTGCCAGGCCAAACACCTGCCTCTGCTGTGACTCTTGATGAAACACAGGGACACAGGAGTCAGCAGTGCACACCCACGCTCCCTGCCCCTGAGCACCAGGGAACTCCACGGCAGCTGCGTGGCAGGTCTGAGCTGAGCAGCCTTATTTCTGGACCGTTCTGCCAGCAGCAGCCTAGGAGAAGGACTTGTGATGTTTAAGATAATGGCTTATAAAACTCACCCCTGGGGCTGGTGCTGTGGTGCATCGAGGTAAGCTGCTGCTTGGGACATCTGCATCACACATCAGGGTGCCTGGTCCACGTCCAGGCTACTCTGCACTTCAGATTCAGCGCCCACTGATGCTCCCTGGATGCAAGGGATGATGGCCCAAGCTCTTGGGTTCCTGCCACCCACATAGGAGACCCAGATGCAGTCCCTGTCTCCTGGCTTCAGCTTGGCCCAATGCTGGCTATTGTGCCTATCTGGGGGAGTGAACCAGCAGATGGAAGATCTCTTTCTAGCTGTCTTTCCTTCTTTCTCTGTCACTCTGCTTTTCAAATAAAGACAATAAATTAAAAAAAAAATTCAGACCTTGATAATAGTGAGTTTTTTTTTGAGCATTTAGTGTGTGCTAAACCATGTTCTAGGAGTTTTATAAACACTAGGTTATTTAATCTCACAACTGCTGGAGGTGTTATATTCCCCTTCTCACAGGCAGAGAAGCTACACCAACAGGAAAGGCAGGATTCAGACTGGGCACGCTGACACCTCCCACATGGGGCGGCAAGTTGAAGCATCCTAAACTCCATCAATAAGCAAACAATTTCCTACCGTACCAAAGAAAGTCTCCATTAGCTTGAAGAATCTTCCTTCAGTACGTATTTTATCTCCCCAGTGCATTGCTTTTCCAACTCAACTGTGCATAGGAATCTTTCATGGAACTTCTTAAAATGCAGATTCTGACACAGAAGGTCTTGTGGCTGGGCCCAAGACCCTGCAAGTTCCCACAGGATGTTGTTGGTACAGAAGACATGCTTGGGGTAGCAAAGCCATAGGATGCACGAGTATTTTAAATGTAGAGACTCAGGCTCACCGCTTGGTAAGAAGATTGTGTGACAAGTATTTCATTCCTCGGGGCCTGGGATGCTGACCCCGTCTGGTTGTTTGTAGGACTTAGAAATGCTTCTCCATTGAGTCAAATGGGGTCAGATGACTTCTGAAATTTTGCAGCAAGAATCTGAAATCTTTTCCTTGCAATGTTGGTGTCGCTGGTATCTTTAGCAAGGGGCATTCTAAAGTAGGCTTTTGATGTCATTGATGATAACAGTGCTGGCATTTCTTTGGTTGATACCTAACCTGCTTGATGTTTCAACTTATCCTTAAAACCATAAAAATATCAATCAAAAGGGTAGTAAAAAAAAGTGATTCAATTTCCAGGATGTGGACACAAGTGAATTCTATTTCATTTCACTCCATTATAAGGCAAGTAAACAATAAACATGTCTAATGTATGTATCTATTGATATCTATATATGTGATTTTGAAAAGACGTGGATGTTTGGATTTTACAAGCAGGGTGGATGAAGCATGAAGACTAAAATACTATGTACAAACATGGTACAGGGAGGACAAACTTAAAAATAGCTCACACCTGTCCTTTTCAAGTTAAAACTTAGGTGACTGTCAAGTATATTTTTATAATACGACTTATTATTCAAAAAATAAAGTGAGGGGCCAGCGCTGTGGCACAGCAGGTTAAAGCCCCAGCCTGAAGTGTTGGCATCCCATATGGCACAGGTTCTAGTCCCAGCTGTTCCTCTTCTGATCCAGCTCTCTGCTATGGCCTTGGAAAGCAGTGGAAGATGGCCCAAGTCCTTGGACCCCTATACATATGTGGGAGACACAGAAGAAGCTCCTGGCTCCTGACTTTGGATCTGTTCAGCTCCAGCTGTTGTGGCTACTGGGGGAGTGAACCAGTGGATGCAAGACCTCTCTCTCTCTCTTTCTCTACCTCTCTCTGTAATTCTTTCAAATAAATAAAAATAAATATTTTTTTAAAAAAAGAAAGTGAACAGGTTTTAGACCAGCATGTCTGAGGAAACTTAGAGTTCACAGAAAGTAGAATTGAAAGATAAGTTTACTTTTGTCCAAAAAATTTGAAATTAATGCATACAAAGAATCTTCAAAAAATTCCTGAAAAATGTGAAAATGCTCTGCTTGGATTTCAAAATTTTTTGGTACCAAGATGAACTTATATTTTAATTCAATTTTTCCATGAACTGCTTGAGGTTCCTTCATGTAATATGATGCCAACAGTATGGGTACAGTAATATGACTACACATAATACAGAAAAGAAAGTGACAAGGATGTGTACTGATATTATCAATGGCTATATACAGATGGTTGGATAGTGGGCTGTTTTGTCTACATTGAACATGCACCATGGGAAAAGTCAATTTAATTTTAAAGAGAAGGATGTAACCTATAATCCTTTATCTGAGTAAGTAAAAATGTACCTATATTTTGGTTAATCAGTTTGAATTAGTTAGCATTTGGCAAATCAGTAATAGGATGTTGTTTTTTAACCTCAGTAAACTCATTTGTTGTCAGGTTACAGATTTAACAATTTTCTTCACAGTAGACTCTTGGAACCTGAAAAATGAACTTCAAAACCCCAGCAGTTAGTTTTGTACTACAATATTTTTTTTTCTGAAGCTTAAAAATGTCCTAGATTGGCAGCTGGTATCTGTTAAGCCAACCATAAATGTACAAACCAGTGGGGGGGGGAGAATATATCAATTTAGACACAAATTATTCCTTGATTAACTTCTTTACTAATAGGCCTGGACACAGATATAAAATGGTTTTCATGATGGAAAATTCCTTACATGTGAGAGGAAGAACTTTTATATTTTTTAAAAGTTTCATTTTATTTATTTGAGAGGCAGTTACAGACAGACAGAGGGAGAGACAGAGAGAGGTCTTCCATCTGCTGGTTCACTTCCCAAATGGCTGCAAGAGCAGGGGCTGGGCCAGGCAGCAGCCAGGAACCTGGGACTCCATCCAGGTCTCCCATATGAGTGCAGGGCCCCAGGACTTGGGCCATCTTCTGCAGCTTCCCAGGCACATTAGCAGGGAGCTGGGTCTTGAACTGACACTCGTATGGGATGCTGGCATTGTAGGCAGTGACTTAATTCACTGTGCCACAATGTCCACCCAGAGGCTAAGGATTTTGAAGCCACGATAAAATACAGTAAAGATTTTTAACATGCACACATAAATAAGCACTGACGCTCATGCAGCCTTGGCTGCTCAACACCTCGTCCTCACTCTTCAGCACTTCCACAAAAGGACAGCTCTCCACAGTCTGGTCCAGCTCCAACACTGCTCTTTGTGTGGATTCAGATTCCTGGAGTGCGGAGGAGAAGTAAGGCTTTGAGATACTGAGTTCCAGCAGCCTTTCCTCCAATGCTGACTCCTGGTGCCTACTCAGGGCAGACCACTGGAGTGGTGCTATTCTGTTGAGTCTCAGGATAGGCCACTGAATTCCCTTCATAGGAGAGCTTCTAAAAGCAGAGGGGGCGCATTTGATGACAGCAATAGCGTTTACTGAACACCTGCTATGTGTCAGGCATTGTTCAAGAAGTTCACACTTCTCTGTGAGATAGCTACATAAAATAGTGTTATAAAACAATATCTACTGGACCTGGTGCTGTGGCGCAGTGGGTTAATGCCCTGGCCTGAAGCAAAGGCATCCCATACGGGCGCTGGTTCAAGACCTGGCTGCTGCCGGCACCGCGGCTCAATAGGCTAATCCTCCACCTTGCAGTGCCAGCACACTGGGTTCTAGTCCCGGTCGGGGCGCCAGATTCTGTCCCAGTTGCCCCTCTTCCAGGCCAGCTCTCTGCTGTGGCCCGGGAGTGCAGTGGAGGATGGCCCAAGTGCTTGGGCCCTGCACCCCATGGGAGACCAGGAGAAGCACCTGGCTCCTGCCATCGGATCAGCGCAGTGCGCCGGCCGCGGCGGCCATTGGAGGGTGAACCAATGGCAAAAAGGAAGACCTTTCTCTCTCTCTCTCACTGTCCACTCTGCCTGTCAGAAAAAAAAAAAAGACCTGGCTGCTCCACTTCCTGTCCAGCTCTCTGCTATGGCCCGGGGAAAGCAGTAGAAGATGGCCCAAGTCCTTGGGCCCCTGCACCCGCTTGGGAGACTTGGAAGAACCTCCTGGCTCCTGGCGTCGGATAGGCACAGCTCCGGCTGTTGCGGCCATCTGGGGAGTGAACCATCGGATGGAAGATCTCTCTCTCTCTCTCTCTCTTTCTGCCTCTCCTCTCTCTCTTTCAAATAAATAAATAAAAAATCTTTAACACAATATCTACTAACACAAAATAATGCTACCTCCTTTATCTGGAGGAGGAATCTAAAGGACAATGGATCTAGTCATATGAGACTGGTCCCAAGGATAGAATCTAATACAAATGGGTACCAGGATTATGTTTGCTTTATAGATGAGGTGGTCACTGCAAGGACAAGATGACTATTCTCATGAATTCTTTATACACACCCTAAATCCAGATTTCTATTTCGAAGGTTTATCAAAACAAAGCAAGCACCCACTGCGGATGGAGAGCACAGCCTTTGGCCATGGCTATGAGCTGAATAAAAATGAAGAGACTTAAAGCCCAAGTTAGTAAAGGGAGTTGGTGGGAAGGAACCGGAAGTGTGTACCCGAAAAGGAAAAAAATGTGCTAAGAACCCAAACAGATTGCCGTGACTGCGCTTATTGTCTGAAAGTCTCCTTTGTGTTTTTGTAGGGGAGTTTTATGGAGGACAAACCAATACAGGGATAAAATATAAATGGCTGGAATCTCTGATAGTAGCTCATGGGGAATAGTGCTATGTTGCTGTTTTTAATTTTCTCCAGCAGTGTTTTTACTGCTATCTTAGTAAGCAAAATGCAGGTTTTAAAAATACTTTCCAGCCCGCGGCCATCTGATATACCATACTCTGGGCAAGCCACAGCACTGTGGGCCACACAACTAGGTCGGGGGAGGAGCAGAGAACAGACCTGATTGAGAACAGTCAGCATCCAGGCAAAAGGCAGATGCATTAACAATAGAAACAAGCCGGCGCCCTGGCTCAACAGGCTAATCCTCCGCCTTGCGGCGCCGGCACACCGGGTTCTAGTCCCGGTCGGGGCGCCGGATTCTGTCCCGGTTGCCCCTCTTCCAGGCCAGCCCTCTGCTGTGGCCCGGGAGTGCAGTGGAGGATGGCCCAGGTGCTTGGGCCCTGCACCCCATGGGGAGACCAGGAAAAGCACCTGGCTCCTGGCTCCTGCCATCGGACAAGCGCGGTGCGCCGGCCGCAGCGCGCTGTCTGCGGCGGCCATTGGAGGGTGAACCAACGGCAAAAGGAAGACCTTTCTGTCTGTCTCTCTCTCTCTCACTGTCCACTCTGCCTGTCAAAAATAAAAAAAAAAAATAAATAAAAAAATAAATAAAAAAATAAAAAAAACAATAGAAACATTCCACGGGTCTGGCCCCCAGTCAGGAGGAAGGCGTTTATCTGAGAGGCATTAACCTCTCCTGGTAAAGAAGGCTGCAAAGGGAAGGGTGGTCTAAGCAGACATAGAGAGCTGGGGGTCCTGACAACTGTAGTGGGCGGCGCCCATCAGCTAACATCCTCCAGGAGAGAAGACGCTGACCCCAAGGAATTCAAACGCGCTCACTCAGGGGCTGGCCCTGCTCCAGGCTGGAAGTGTTACAGCTTCCTGGGCAGGCCTGGGCCCTTTCTTCTCCAGAGCCCTAGGCCCTCGGACCTGTGCCAAGTGGGTGCTCAGGGACTAAAGAGTATGATACTCCTATCTCCACTTGTTACAGATAGATTACAAAATATTTCTTGGGTTTTCACCAACTGAACTGGAAAGCAGCTACTTGGCACCAGAACTGGGATCCCGGAGCAGGGGCTCCCGGTCCTGTCCCTGAGAGCACTCAGACATTCTTTACAGAGAGAGGAAGGACTGCATGATGGAAGACTAAGCCACAGCCGGGTCCACAACTCAGTGACATTCTTCAGTTCCACTATTGTGGGTATTGCTCATGTCATGGCCTGGGAACGGTTCCTCAGAGAGTCTCCCCTTTCCTTTTGCATCATAAATTCCAACAAAGTCTTACTGCCCTGTGGATGCTCAACAACTGAATGAAAGAACTAACCAATGACCAGACATTGCACTGCATAAGAAACATCATGCCAGGGACAAGTGATTAGCTTAGTGGTTATGATGCTGTCTAAGATACCACGTCCCACACTGGATACCTGGGATCAACGCCCAGCTCCAGCGGCCCGCCAATGCAAACCCAGGGAGGTTGCGATGATGCCCTAAGTGACTGGGCTCCAACCCCCCACATGGAAGACCTGGATTGCATTCCTGGTTCTAGTTTCAGCCTGGCCCGGTCTCGGCCATTGCAGGCCTCTCGGGGAGTGAACCAGAGGAGGGGAGCTCACTCTCCATTTCTCTGCATCTCAAATAAATAAATAAGTAAGTAAACAATGGGGAAAAAAGACCATGCTATATAGGCATACTACAAGTAATAGTTTTATCATTTTTGCCAGTATAAAACATTAGCAACTGTTTTTTTTTTTTAAAGATTATTTATTTTTTTGACAGGCAGAGTGGACAGTGAGAGAGAGAGACAGAGAGAAAGGTCTTCTTTTTGCCATTGGTTCACCCTCCAATGGCCGCTGCAGTGGGCGCGCTGCGGCCGGCGTACTGCGCTGATCCGATGGCAGGAGCCAGGTGCTTCTGGTCTCCCATGGGGGTGCAGGGCCCAAAAACTTGGGCCATCCTCCACTGCACTCCCGGGCCACAGCAGAGAGATGGCCTGGAAGAGGGGCAACCGGGACAGAATCCGGCGCCCCGACCGGGACTAGAACCTGGTGTGCTGGCGTCACAAGGTGGAGGATTAGCCTGTTGAGCCGTGGTGCTGGCTTATTTTATTTATTTGAAAGATAGAGTTACAGAGAGAGGTAGAGGCAGAGAGAGAGGTCTTCCATCTGCTGGTTCACTCCCCAGATGGCTGCAATGGCCAGAGCTGCGCCAATCCAAAGCCAGGAGCCAGGAGCTTCTTCCAGGTCTCGCATGTGGGTGCGGGGGCCCAAGGACTTGGGCCATCTTCTACTGCTTTCCCAGGCCATAGCAGAGAGCTGGATTGGAAGAGGAGCAGCCAGGACTAGAACCGACACCCATATGGGATGCAGCACTTCAGGCCAGGGCTTTAACCCGCTGCACCATAGCACCAGCCCCAGCACTGTTATTTCTATTATGGAGTCTTCATAAGCCAGATGTGTCCTTCAGTGTCATGAATTTCTAATTGTTTTATTTGGTCATTTTTATTCAAGGCTCAAAATATTCTCCTTGATACTTGTTGTTTTTATCAAAGTGACCCAAATGCAAGCTAGGAGCAACATAAAGCTGACACTTCAAAAGCAGCAGCAACAAGATAAGGTGTTGTTTTCATGAACTGGAGGACGGGGTCGGGGGAACTTGCTTGTGTGTGTATTGTGAGCAGTTTACTGAAGATTTTAAGATACTTCCAGATGGGGCCGGCGCCATGGCTCACTTGGCTAATCCTCCACCTGCGGCGCCGGCACACCAGGTTCTAGTCCCAGTTGGGGTGCTGGATGCTGTCCCAGTTGCTCCTCTTCCTGTCCAGCTCTCTACTGTGTCCCTGGGGCGGGGGCAGTGGAGGATGGCCCAAGTGCTTGGGCCCTGCACCTGCATGGGAGACCAGGAGAAGCACCTGGCTCCTGGCTTCAGGCCATTTGGGGGATGAACCAATGGAAAAAGAAGACCTTTCTCTCTCTCTCCCTCTCTCTCTCACTGTCTAACTCTGCCTGTCAAAAAAATAAAATAAAATAAAAGATACTGGATGGCTACTGCTGCCTCTTCTGCTTTATCTAAATCAACTCAACTCCCTTCATCATTTTTCATCCCGCATTGTGACATTCTGGTGCATCCTTTATGTTCCAGAATGAACGTAGTCCTTGTCTTGATACAAGCCCATTTCTTAGGTTGAAATATAGAGACTCAAAGAAAAATAGTTACAACAGTAGGTTAAACGTGAAGCAAATGGCAAAGCACAAGGGGACAGGGGATGGGTCAGAGCTGGGGTAAGCAGAGGAAGGAGGATTCACAGGAAGAGGGCAGAGCAGGAAGGAAGGCAGCGAGGAGGACTAGGACCTGCAGACCAAGGACAGGGAGCTCTGTGGGGGGACAGTGAGCTCAGGCAGGCTGTGCCAGGCTCTGTCCTGTGCTAAGACCCCAGGCACTCTCTGGAGGGGCAATGAGAAGCCATGAAGCGTTTGCAGTGGGTGACGCCCCGTAGGCCCTGGGTTTCAGACACATCCTCTACAGCATTGTGGGAGGCTGGATGGAGGAGCATCAAGCCAGGGGCAGGAACTACGGAGTGCAGCTGTGGCCTACTCAGGCAGGAGGCAGAGAGGCACCCAGTGTTCTCACTGTTCAGACAGAGGCGAGGGCAGCAGGCCAGGCCTCAGGTTCACTCCCTCCTTAGGACCAGCATCTAAGGAGGTACAGGCTGTGACCTGCCCACTGCTTATGTTTTGCGACTGTTCAGTGTTTTGGATCAGTTCAGAAAGTGTGATAAGAAAAGAGTCGCAGCCAGCGCCACGGCTCAGTAGGCTAATCCTCAGCCTGCGGCGCCGGCACCCCAGGGTTCTAGTCCTGGTCGCTCCTCTTCCAGTCCAGCTCTCTGCTGTGGCCCGGGAGTGCAGTGGAGGATGGCCCAAGTGCTTGGGCCCTGCACCCCATGGGAGACCAGGAGAGGCACCTGGCTCCTGCCTTCGGATAAGTGTGGTGCGCTGGCCACAGTGTACCGGCCGCAGTGGCCATTGAGGGATGAACCAACGGAAAAGGAAGACCTTTCTCTCTGTCTCTCTCTCTCTCTCTCACTGTCCACTCTGCCTGTCAAAAAAAAAAAAAAAAAAAGAAAACGAAGCGAGTCGCTGGGTATAATCTGACGCGGCCCCATGGAATGAAAAAGCAAGATAAGCTAACAGCACCTAAAAGCTTGCTTTGGAAGTTAGCAGTTTGAGGCTTTCCAAAGCACAGAAGGCTGCAGCTCCCAGGGGCACACAGAGCCTTGTCACTCAGACCCATCCCCCGGCTCCTTCTTGTGCTCGCCACAGGAGCCAGAGCGCATCATCCTAGACATGCTGGGGACACCACAGGGCTGGAAGTGAGGTGGCAGGGGGAGGTGACAAGTGGCAACAGGAGGCAGCCCTGGATCTGGCAGACGCACACAGGGGAGTCCTGCCCACAGGGCTGCCTGCACATTCTCTAACTTCTCTCCCTCGCCACCAGACCTTTACAATTTGCTTTGTCGGTCAAGCAGAAATTCTACCAATTAGCAAATCCTTTGGGTGGACAAATATCCTGTTAGAGAATTCACACAGTGTAGCATTGTTAAAGTCGCGTCAGTCATTCTCGGGCCAGGGAAGGGCAGGCATCTGCGCTCAGACCCTCGGGCATGGGCTGACCACTTCTCTGAGCTCGTTTAGAAATCCTAGGAGCTTCTCCTCTCCTGTTCTAAGTGGTGCTGAAAGGACAGCTCGTGCCTGGTTTCCACCCTGAGGAACCTGGGACTAATGCAGGCAGCCAGTGAGTTCTAGACGCCAGCGAGCCTCCCGGGCAGGTCACTCAGGGGCTCTGATGAGCAGGATGTGCGACGGCCATGCCTGCACCAGGTCACACACAAGAACCCACGGGGGTGGAAGATGGCACATAATTGCAGTGGCCATCGGTGCACAGGCACGTTTTAGGCAATCTTTGCAAGCCTGTGTCTGACTCCGACCCTGCTGCTAAACATGCTGTCTGGCTTCGAGGTACTGTTGAACTCTGGGCCCGTGTCCTTTTGTGTAAAAGGAGGGCAACACTTGTCCTGCCTGCTGCTCCAGGGTTCTGGGATGTCCCAGTGAAATGTTCTACCTGAAATCTCTTTGACTCACATAAAGCGCTTGGCGAGTATAAATTACTACTGCTAATGCTTTGACTCATCACCATTATCAATTTGGACGATTACTGCTGCATGTGTTACCTAACAAGGACAAACTTTCCAAGGAACGAGTCATCAGTACCATTCCCTTGCTGAGACATTAGTTCTAATAAAGCAGGCTGGAATGCAGAGCCAGACTGATTTTGAGCCTAAGAAATGGGCATTTTACTGTAATTGCTGAGAGGGCACCGATGCTGAGCTGTGGCAGCATTCCAGCAGGCTGCACTCTTTCGCTAGAATTCCGGGAGCAAGCTAATTTCTTTGGAGCTAGCTAATTGGTTAAGGACACGAGTTCACTCCTGCAGATCACTGGGTACCAATTAGTGCTAATTTTTGGCTAGAGTGGAAAATCTGCTGAAACTAACCTTAGGACATTTGATGGAATAAATGTAAAGTAATGATGCTAGGGACCAGGAATTTTAGAAAACAAGCATTTGGTATCCACCTTATTTTGGAGGGCCCAAGAAATTTCACTGTAGGCTGAGCCAACTGGGGGAGCAAGACAGCAAAGGCAGGCAGCTGGGGACTCGGGCATCTCTACCTTTCTGATGAAGATGATGAAGAAACGGGCTTTTCAAAAAATTTTAAAATTTATTTGAAAGGCAAATTGAGAGAGAGAGAGAAAAAAAATATTGAGATCTTCCACTTGCTAGTTTACTCCCAAAATGGCAGCAATGGCCAGGGCTGGGCCAGGCCAAAGCCTGTAACTGGGAACTTCTCCCAGGTCTCCCACATGGGTGCAGAGGCCCAAGCACTTGGGTCATCTTCCGCTACCTTCCTAGCACATTAGCAGGGAGCCAGATCAGAAGTGGAGCAGCCAGGACTCAAACCAGTGCCCATATAAGATGCCAGTGTGGGGCCAGCGCTGTGGCGTAGTGGGTAAAGCTGCTGTCTGCAGTGCCAACATGCCATATGGGCAGCAGTTTGAGTCCCAGCTGGTCCACTCCTGATCCAGCTCTCTGCTATGGCCTGGGAAGGCAGTAGAAGATGGGCCAAGTGCTTGGGCTCCTGCACCCACGTGGGAGACTCAGAAGAAGCTCCTGGCTCCTGGTCTCAGATAGGCGCAGCTCCGGCTGTTGTGGACATCTGGGGAGTGAACCAGCGGATGGAAGACCTCTCTCTGTCTCTACCTCTCTCTGCAACTCTGTCTTTCAAATAAAGAAAATAAATCTTAAAAAAAAAAAATCAGATGCCAGTGTGGCAGGTGGTGGCTTCAGTTGTTATGCCACAATGCTGGCCTGGAGAAACAGGCTGACCCCTTCAGGCCAACATGCCTCCCCCTGGACTCACTGCAGGCCTCCTGTGGCCCAATCTCCCTGTATAACTTGCAGTTCGGGGACAGCAGGCGAGAGCAGGTGCTTTCTGAGGGCTGCGCACTCCAAAGAGGGAAGAGACTCTGTAGCAAGTTGGTGGCACAGCCACAGCTGAAACTCAGTGCTGTTTTTTTTTTGACAGGCAGAGTGGACAGTGAGAGAGAGAGAGACAGAGAGAAAGGTCTTCCTTTGCCGTTGGTTCACCCTCCAATGGCTGCCGTGGGCGGCGCACTGCAGCCGGCGCACCGAGCTCATCCGATGGCAGGAGCCAGGTGCCAGGTGCTTTTCCTGGTCTCCCATGGGGTGCAGGGCCCAAGCACCTGGGCCATCCTCCACTGCACTCCTGGGCCACAGCAGAGAGCTGGCCTGGAAGAGGGGCAACCGGGACAGAATCCGGTGCCCCGACCGGGACTAGAACCCGGTGTGCCGGCGCCGCAAGGCGGAGGATTAGCCTGTTGAGCCACTCAGTGGCTCAGTGCTGTTTTTATTTCATTTATGTTTTAACCAATGGGGCAAAACCAGAATGGAAGTGACCAACTGATCTACTGGCACTGCTTCTGGAAAAGCTGGAGGCGGGCCTTGCTTCGTCAACCTGTGACCCGCCATGGACACCTGCCATGGTGAGGGCTGTGGTTGTGCTGTGGTGGCCAGGTCACAGGAAACAGCGCTCCCCGTGCTCCCCCAGGAGCCACATCTCACCAGGAAGACTGACAACTGGGAAAGCAGGGGTGGGGTGGTCTGGAGGGGGGAGAGGAAATGGAACTGGAACAAGGGAAGACACTCGTTTCTTTGGAAGGCTGAGCCAAGACCGGGGGAAAAGGGTGTCGGGGGTATCAGCAGGTTTGTGGAAAATGTGATTTATGAGAAAACAATGCACGGGCTCACACATTTTTTACACTAAAATACAGTGATCTTTTCATTCCATTTTTCATGAACTTCTTGAAGTCCCTCCCTTGCACAAAAGCTGTTTAAGTCAACAGAAGGAAGAACTTTCTTGCACACTTGCTCACACACACATCCAGGCAGTGAGTGGGACACAAACGTGACTGCATCATGCTCTGGTCCAAAGTACTGAAGGGGGCTCTCCAGATAAAAACCAAGTTAAGGAGCAGGGTCTGCAGGGCCCTTCGAGCTCGGTGGCTCCCTTGCTGTCTGGCCCCAGCAGCCCACACTTGGCTCTTTCTCTGCCAGCTGCAGCCATGCTGGCTTTTCAGTCCTGGGGCCCGGGAAGCTCCTCCCCATGGCAGGGGTTGGAAGTGCCAGTCCCACCCCGGTGGTCTCCCTTCTTTTCTGCTCCCTGTTCTGAGAAAGCTTCTGGGCCACAAGAGGAGCTCCTTTTGTCCCTGTGTCTTGTCCCCTAGGCATGGCCAGCTGAGCCTTTACTTTGCTTCACTTGTCTTTATTGCGGTAGAATTTATATAACACAATTCACCATCTGTAAGCATATAGCTCAGTGGCATTGATGATGTTCCCATTTTGGAAAACCATTGTCATTGTCCACCTCCAGAACTTCTCACCATCCCACACTGACATCCCCTACTCATTAAACACTAGATCCCACCTCCCTGCCTGGCCTAGCCCCTGGTGACCACTGATTACTGTCTGCTTCTGTGGATCTGACCACTTTAGGATCTGTTTTCAATGGACTTTTTGATTAAAACGTCTCCCCTAGGAGCCAGCGTAGTAGGTTAAGCCTCCACCTGCAGCACCAGCATCCTATATGGGCACCAGTTCAAGTCCCCACTGCTCCATTTCTGATCCAGCTCTCTGCTGATGGCCTGGGAAAACAGCAGAGGATGGACCAAGTGCTTGGGCCCCTGAATCCATATGGGAGACCTCCAGGAAGCTCCTGGCTCCTAGCTTTGGATCAGCCCAGCTCCAGCTGTTGTGGCCATTTGGGGAGTGAACCAGTGGTTGGAAGACCTCTCTCTCTGTCTCTTCCTCTTCTGGAACTCTAACTCTCAAATAAACAAATATTGTTTAAAAAGTCTCCCCTACTAATCTGTCATGCCAGGAGGGCAGGGATAGTGTTTCTACTGACAAGGTCCCGGAGCCTCGCACAGGGCCTGGCACATAGTGAGGACGCCACGTGGAGCTACTGCAGGGAGGAGGGAAGGAACGAGGACGGGAGGGGTCCTGGAAATAGAAAGGTTCCAGGAGAAGCTATGAAGGATTGTCTTAGAGGGGAATGGTGGAAAATAATGTTACTGGCACGGGGGATGGGGAGACAGCACCAAAGCAGTCCCTGTACTTCTGTATAGGAAACCTTCCAGTTCCTGCCATAAATAAAAAAAAGCAAGAAAAAAAATTAAGAATGCACAGCATTGCGGATGGGTTTCCATCCCTAACTGCAGTCATGGTCACATCTAACTTCACTAAATACATATGATTGACTCAAATATTGGAGTCATTTATTTTTTCATGAGTCATAGCTAGAATTTATGGAATGGGAGAGAGAGTATTAAATTACTCTTTTGAGGAAAGTAACTTGGAGAATTAAAACATGAACCAGCCCAGCACTCCAGAGCAGCTCTTCTTAGTGACCATTAAGTACACAATCAGATAAAGCCCGGTGGAGTTTTTTTCCACTGAGTCCTTCTAAAGGGTGCAAAGATGGAAGGACAAAGATGAGAAAAATTCTAGTTCGGTTTTTCCAAGTTGCTGTCAGCAGTACAAGATGCCGCTTAGAATCAACCACCTCACCTTGTTTAACTTCAATGTCCTACAACCTGTGGACTTGTGATGAAAGAACAAAGTCTGACTGCAGCCCTCTGGAAGGAGAGTGGATGATAAACAGAAGGACCATGTAAAAAGAAGTCAGAGCTGACTCTGGGCTAAGAAGGCAAAGTGAACAATTTGCTGATACTTAGTCCCCCTGTGTAATCTGCAATTTTATTATTTTCTCGCTGGTCTACTCAGTTGTTGGTGGAACTCGTCCACTATCACTGGACATTTTGCTGCTGTCACACAGCTGGGAATGGGCTGCCTAGAGATGGTTCCTGCTCAAGTTGTTCCTGAGACTTTCACGCCCGGGCAGGCCCTTGGGCCTTTTCTGGGTTTGTTAACCAGCCTTGGCTGTTCCCGTGAGTCACCATGGCAGTCAAGTCAATCCTAGCTCACTTCTCAGTGTCCAGTAGAAACATGGTGTCATCCGTACACGGCAGTATCACACCTGAGACCTGCACCAAGTCCACATCCCTTCCAAGCCAGGACAGCGAGGTGGGTACAGACAACTAGGTGGTAACATAGGAAGTGTAGACTGGGTCCCTTCTCAGGGGGAAGTGAATGGGGGTTGGCTCTTTTCCAAGACTGAGACAAATGAGGAGGAACAGGTGAGATCAATCGCTGAGCGCCAGTTTCCCTTTGACTGTAGTACTTTTGTATTGTTGAAACCATGACCCAACTGCTGGGCTACAGACAGCACAGCTGTGTTAGCCTCACTGTTAGAAGTCTGCAGACACCACAGAGGCTACCACACAGAGAACTCTCCAGAAACCACAGAGGGCTACTACACAGAGAACTCTCCAGACACCAGAGAGGGCTACCACACAGAGAACTCTCCAGACACCACAGAGGGCTACTACACAGAGAATTCTCCAGAAACCACAGAGGGCTACCACACAGAGAACTCTCCAGACACCACCGAGGGCTACCACACAGAGAACTCTCCAGACACCACAGAGGCTACTACACAGAGAACTCTCCAGACACCACAGAGGGCTACCACACAGAGAACTCTCCAGACACCAGAGAGGGCTACCACACAGAGAACTCTCCAGACACCACAGAGGGCTACCACACAGAGAACTCTCCAGACACCACAGAGGGCTACTACACAGAGAATTCTCCAGAAACCACAGAGGGCTACCACACAGAGAACTTGCCAGACACCAGAGAGGGCTACTACACAGAGAACTCTCCAGACACCACAGAGGGCTACTACACAGAGAACTCTCCAGACACCACAGAGGGCTACCACATAGAGAACTCTCCAGACACCACAGAGGGCTACTACACAGAGAACTCTCCAGACACCACAGAGGGCTACCACACAGAGAACTCTCCAGATACCACAGAGGGCTACCACACAGAGAACTCTCCAGACACCACAGAGGGCTACCACACAGAGAACTCTCCAGACACCAGAGAGGGCTACCACACAGAGAACTCTCCAGACACCACAGAGGGCTACTACACAGAGAATTCTCCAGACACCACAGAGGGCTACCACACAGAGAACTCTCCAGACACCACAGAGGGCTACTACACAGAGAACTCTCCAGACACCACAGAGGCTACCACACAGAGAACTCTCCAGACACCACAGAGGGCTACCACACAGAGAACTCTCCAGACACCACAGAGGGCTACTACACAGAGAACTCTCCAGACACCACAGAGGGCTACTACACAGAGAACTCTCCAGACACCACCGAGGGCTACTACACAGAGAACTCTCCAGACACCACAGAGGGCTACCACACAGAGAACTCTCCAGACACCACCGAGGGCTACTACACAGAGAACTCTCCAGACACCACAGAGGCTACCACACAGAGAACTCTCCAGACACCACAGAGGCTACTACACAGAGAACTCTCCAGACACCACCGAGGGCTACCACATAGAGAACTCTCCAGACACCAGAGAGGGCTACCACACAGAGAACTCTCCAGACACCACCAAGGGCTACCACACAGAGAACTCTCCAGACACCACAGAGGCTACCACACAGAGAACTCTCCAGACACCACAGAGGGCTACCACACAGAGAACTCTCCAGACACCACAGAGAGCTACCACACAGAGAACTCTCCAGACACCAGAGAGGGCTACCACACAGAGAACTCTCCAGACACCACAGAGGCTACCACACAGAGAACTCTCCAGACACCACACAGGGCTACCACACAGAGAACTCTCCAGACACTACAGAGAGCTACCACACAGAGAACTCTCCAGACACCAGAGAGGGCTACCACACAGAGAACTCTCCAGACACCACAGAGGGCTACCACACAGAGAACCTGTTGGCAATCACTGGCTCTCCAAATTCTAGCATGCCATTAATTAGATGGATAATCTCTTAGGTCACTTGTGTTTTATGACATTTTAGATTACCCACCAGTGTGGGCGCAGGCAGTTCCAGTGGTTCCCATTCAGCATAAGCAGACTTGGCCCTAAGGCAGACTTCAGTGCCTTCCGTTTTCCAGTGTTAGGTGGTAGGAGCAATCCTCAGTTGGACATCACATCAATCATGCATGCAGACCACCTCACTTAAAGTCTGTTCAAACATTCTGGTTTTCCTGCAAACTCTCAATTTAATTCCATCAACCCCTGCATCTCCAGTGTCCTCCCCATCTAACTTTGCCCCGGTGAAGACCTGGTCCCAAAAGAGTCTCTGCCCCCAAGATCATTGGCCTCAGGCCAACTTTCATCTCAATTAATCTCCATGAGCATCATGCAATTCCTGGTGTTGTTTCTCACTGCCCCTTAGTTTTTCTCTTCTTCTTTTTTAAAGTTTATTTACACATTTAAAGTCAGAGAGAGAGAGAGAGAGAACCTTCCATCCACTGGTTCACTCCCCAGATGGCCATGATGGCCAGGGCCGGGCCAGGCCAAGAAGCTGGCCCCACTGCTCCAGGCCACCTTTGATTATACAGCATCAATGTTTTTGTCTCAGCGCCATCAAGTCCACCCCCTTCATCCCATTTTTCAATAACCATCTACAGATTCCCATCGTGTTGGAAGCAATTCCTCTCACCCTCATCTCTCCAGGTTTTCTTTCCAATTACTTTAATGTCTTTGGTATCACGAAGGCCCATATGGGACAGCTGAGATAGCAGATCTGATAAGGCTCTTGGCTCCATTAGATGTGGCAGAACTGGAGCCCCCTTAAGCACAGTGTTAACGGTAACCTGGGTAACGGGCATCATCAGTGGGCACATTTCCCGATTAACCTAAGGTTGGTCTCATGCGGCTGGCTTATGAAGCTGCCTCATCTGGGGCGTTCCACTTGGCATCTCCTGGGGGAGTCGGGCAGTCTCCCCCCCACCCCCGCTGGATAAACTCACTTTACAGTGGCTGTTACGCAGTCTGCTGTGCTGGCGGCTGCCCAGGAATGATCCCGTGTGCCTGGGTCACGTACACTCTCCACGACTGTTCAACAGTGAGCTGTGGGTCCCTTACAAAGCCTCGCCACTGCACAGAGACTGAACGACACTGCCCCTAAATGAGTCACTTCACAATTGATTTTCGCAAAGGTTCTGGAGGAAGCTCGGGACACTGCGGGTACCGATCCACCGAATGAGACGGCTCCTTGCGGCCACCCTCCCTGCGTTCAGCATTTTCTTGGCTTTGTGCTCCTGCTCTGCTGCCCCAGCCTAAGCTTCCCTATCTGAGTGGCTGTGAGGCTAGTGCCCGAGCCCACACAGACTACAGCCTGAACCAGGCCTGCTTCAAGTCTGACCCAACACTTTTTTTTTTTTTGCTTCCATTTTAGCTGTTAAGAAACAACAATAACCAAGGGATTGTGTGTGCAGCAGGCTTACTACTCTGTTTTTCCTATGTATCCAATGAGCCAGTTCCTCGGTGGGCAGGCTACTGCCCTCCCTCAATCCCCTTGGCAACCTTACCTTTGGTAACAGGTGGCAGCAAAGCTGCAGTTTCCTGCCCTGGTGGGAGGGGAGCCACTCAGGACTCAAAGGCCCCTCACCGTCCTGCTGTCTCCTTTCTCTTCTCAACCATGTGTATCCGCAAGGCAGTGCCAGTCTGTCACGTCCTGCCTCTCTGACACCCACTGAAAAGGGGAAAACAAGTTGTTTTTCTTTATACTCTCACATTCCTTCACTTCTGGCTGCCATTATGTCCCCACACGAAGCACTCCCCCGGTTTTCTGTAGACACCAACTGAGTGTTCTACAATCTAACCCAGTTCTGACCTTCTGCCCACAGACAGCTTCACAAGAGCCCACGAGACTGACCCTACTTCAGACGACAACCACAAGCCTAAGATGTCATGCGTACTTCTGCCCTGACTGCCCAGCTATTAGACAGAGGTGTCCAGGGGCTGGCATTGTGACGTAGTGGGTAAAGCCTCTGCCTGCAATGCCAGCATCCCCTGTGGGCGCAGCTTCATGTCCTGGCTGCTATACTTCCTCTCCAGCTCCCTGCTAATGGCCCGTGAAAAGCAATGGAAGGTGGTCCAACTATTTGGGCCTCTGCACCCAAGTGGGAAATCCCAGCTCTTGGCTTCAGCCTGGCTCCGTGCTGGCCATTAAAGCCATCTGGGGAGTGAACCAGCAGATGGGAGATCTCTATCTGTCTCTCCGTCTCTGTAACTCTGCCTTTCAAATAAATAAATCTTTAAAAAAAAAATCAGAGGTGCCCAGTGTCAACTCCCCCTCCTCCTATGAGGTTCAAACATTTGCTAGATCAGCTCAGGAAAACAGCTCAGAACTAGATGTGGACCTAGAAACAGTCAAGAAAACTCGATCAGTGGTTCATGCAAAGGCTGCATTAGAGGCCACAGTGAATAAGATGAAGAGATGGGCAGGGTGAAGGCTGCAGAGCCCCAAGCACAGGAGCTTCTGTTCTCGTGGCATTATGGGCTGGCCACCCTCTGGGCGTATGTATGCCTTCTGCTCACCAACCTGCAATCGCTCCATCCTTTTGGGTTTTTACAGGGCCTCAATACATAGGCGCGGTTGAGTAAATCACTGGTCACTGGGGATCAGCTCAACCATTAGCCCCTCTCCTGCTTGAACAGAACAAGAAGACCAGCCCCATGACCCGGAGGGGCTCCCAGCAATGGCCTCTGTGCTGGCACTTGCCCTGTTGGTGTTTCTGGATCTCCCTGGGGCTTCACACTGGGACTGCACCATCAGCTCACCTGGGTCTCCAGCCCAGAGACCCACACTGCAGAGTGGAACTTCCAGTCCCACAATCAACTCCTTAGGATACCTGTCTGTCAGTCTGTCTCTCTCTCCATGCACACACCCATCCTAGTGGTTCTATTTCTCTGGAGAGCACTGATTATATAGATTTTATTTGTTTTTAAAAAACATTTTTATTTGAAAGGCAGAAAGAGAGAGAGAGGTCTTCCATCTGCTGGCTCACTCCCCAAATGGCTGTAACAGCCAGGTCTGGGCTGGACCAAGGCCAGGAACCCAGTACTCATTTGGGTCTCCCACATGAGTGCCAGGGGCCCAAGTACTTGGGCTATCTTCCATCACCTTCCCTGGAGCATTAGAAGGAAGCTGGATTGGAAGCAGAGTAGCTGGGACTCAAACCAGCGCTCCAGTATGGGATGCCAGCGTCACAAGCAGGAACTTACCCCACTGCACAATGTTGCCACTCACATTTTGTTCTAAGAGTGTTTCTAGAAGCAACAGAAACTTGAGGACGGGTTTTCGGAATTGGTTTCTGGCACTAGCTTTAATTGGATTAGACTTAGAGACACTGACGATGCTACTGCAGTAGTAGAGAGAGCACTGAGAGGCCATGGCATGCTCTGACCACAGAGCTATGTAAAATATTACCATCAGCTATTCCTATTCCAACATACAAGCGGCAATGATCCTGGTGGACACGCATCTGACACTTTCAAAGACTCTGTCAAACTGACAGTGTGGTACTTGACCCTGATGTCAGTGAGCAAGGCGGGAAAAGAAGAAGATGCACTCTAGAAATGACACGAAAGCTCTGTCTGCCTTGCAAGGGACTCCTAGCACCCCAAATCCATGTACCTCAGATTGCTAAAAACCAAACCCAGGATCTCATCCTGTGAGTAGCTGAATTAAAATGAAAACTGATTTTTCCAGCTTCAAAAATGTTTGCTGTTGACGTGAGGGTACTGGTTGGGAAGGAATGGGATGCTGATGGTTGGAACACACTATCAGTGTCCTTTGAGGCAGCTGCCTTGTAAGACAACGCCAGTTCTCAGGACCTGCCCCCACCACTCTTTTTTGCTTCTCTATGACTAGACACGAGTCCCAATAGGTCCCTAAAAGTGAGGCATAAAGTGTGACCCCTAAGGAAGTGCATTACATGCTAAAGCATAACTTGAGCTTCCTGATTTATAGAAAGAAATCTAAGGAACATGAATGGGAATGGATATTAAGGGTACAGGTTAATGGTTAAAGGATCATAACATTAGATGAGGCCAGATTTATTGATGTAAGTTAACTATGCAGAGATCTACATTTAATGTCTCAGAAAGTTAGAGAGGAGTCTAATTGTTTGTTACCTGGCTGAAACGTGGACTAAAAGCTGCCCACAGCGGTTAGCTAGAAAGGACACATCTGGCTTGGTGAATTGTGGAGGATGAGACTAAATGCTTAGGGAGACTGGAATGTTAAAGTGGACTTGTCATTCAAGACGTAACCACCAAGGGAAGGTCAAGAAGGCTGACCTTTCGCCAATATTGTGAGAAATACACTTACAAGGGGAGCACCATCATCCCTGAAACTGCTCTTCTCCATGGGAACTGCAGCCACTGGACTGAGAGACCCAATGCCATGGCAGTGACTGGGTCCTGGAGCGGCAGGGGCCAGGTGACAGCACTCAGCCATCAAAGCCAAAATGGCCAGGGCTGCCATAATGGACAGGAGAGTCAAAGCAGCAATCATAGTAGTCTGACTCATGCACACCCACGGTGCCGGCTAGTTGGCCACAGTGTTCCTGGAAGTGAAACACAGATAGGAAGCCTACCAACTGCTTACTTGATCCGTGCAAGCAGAACATCTCTAGGTCATGAGAACAAAGGTCTACGCTGATTCATAAAAAGTGAGTAATGAGTCTTCAATCAACTCCTAGACTTGATCCAGTTTACAGACCCAGAATCCCTTGAATGAAGGGGAGCTCAGGTACCATTGAAGAAGGACCCCCCCAGTATACCACCCAAACTTTATAATGTTAGTAATTCTTCTAGCTTTCCCCAAAGTTGGATACATCCTCCTACCAGAGTAACTGTCGTTGGAGAAATGAAAGAATCAGAACTTCTGTGGAATAGTAGACACTGGTCTGAATAATTCTTGGAGACCCAAAACGTCACTGTGCTCCACCAGGTCAAGCAGCAGCTTATAGAGGTCAGGTGATTCAGGCAGTTTTACCTTAGGCTCTCTGTGGTTATTCCCCCAGTCCAGAATGTGTAATTGGAATGGATTTACTCTACAGCTGGCAGATCCCCATATTGGCTCCTTGGCCTGTGGAGTGAGGGACATTATGGTGGCAAAGCCAAGGGGAAGCCACTAGAACTGCTTCTACCTAGAAAACTAGCAAACCAAAAGTACTGTGCATGCCTGGAGGGACACAGGAATTGGTGAACCATCAAGGACTAAGGTGATTCTCACCTCTTCCCCGTGCAACTCACTATTTAGCCTGTGCAGAAGACAGACGGATCTTGGAGAATGACCAGGTGGTGACTCCAATGATAGCTACTGTGCCAAGGGTGGTTTTGTTGTGCAAATGAACATAGCTCCTCACACCTGGTATGCAACTACGATCTGCTAAATGCTTTGTCCTCAACCCCTGTCAATAAAGACCACCAGAGGCAATTTGACCTTAGATGACAAGGCCAGAAACACACCTTCACTGTGCTACCCCAGGGTATGTCAATTCTACAGGTCTATGCCACAATCTGGTCAGCAGGGATTTTGACCACCTTTTCCCTTCCAGACCATATCACAGTGGTCCATTGCACTTATGATGCTATGGGGACTAGACCTATGAGCACTAGAGTAGCCACTACCAGACCATATCACACTGGTCCACTGCACTTGTGATGCTATGGGGACTAGACCTATGAGCACGCAGTAGCCACTACTCTACTCATTGGTAAGACATTTACATGTTAGAGGGTGGGAAATGACCTGATAAAAATCAAGGGCCTGGGCCGGTGCTGCGGCTCAATAGGCTAATCCTCTGCCTGCGGCACCAGTACCCCGGGTTCTAGTCCTGGTCAGGGCACCAGATTCTGTCCTGGTTGTTCCTCTTCCAGTCCAGGTCTCTGCTGTGGCCCAGGAGTGCAGTGGAGGATGGCCCAAGTGCTTGGGCCCTGCACCCGCATGGAAGATCAGAGAAGCACCTGGCTCCTGCCTTCAGATCAGTGTGGTGTGCCGGCCATGGTGGCCATTGGAGGGTGAACCAACGGCAAAAGGAAGACCCTTCTCTCTGTCTCTCTCTCTCACTGTCCACTCTGCCTGTCAAAAAAAAATTCAAGGATCTGCTATCTTGGTGAAAGTTCTATTTTCTTAGTTTGAAAAGTACAGTTACAGAGACAGAGGGAGAGAGGGATCTATCTTCTATCCTTTGGTTCACTCCCCAAATGGCCACAACAACCAAGGCTGAGCCAGTCTGGAGCCAGGAGGCTGGAACTCCATCTGGGTCTCCCATGCTGGTGGCAGGGGCCTAAGTACTTGAGTCATTTTCTGCTGGTGCATTAGCAAGGAGCTTAATCAGCAGTGGAACAGCTGGGACGTGAACCCAGTGCTCACACTGGATGGCAGCATCACAGTGGTACTTAACCTGCTGCACCACAATGCCAGCCCCAATCTTAGTGAAATTTCGAGGCCCCAAGGTGTGGGCATGCCAAGAAATCCCTCTGAGGTGAAGGAAACGTCGTTGCATCTGGCCCCCTCTACAACCAAACAGGCACACACACCACTTAGTGGGACTCTCTGGAGTTTGGAGGCAACATACTTCTCATTGGGGTCTGATTCTCCAGCCCATCTATGGAGTGATGGGAACAGCTGCTAGCTGTGAGTGGGGCCCAGAACAGGAGAAGGCTCTCTGCAGCAGGTCCAGACTGCTGTGCACGCTGTTCTGCCATTTGGACCACCAAATCCAGTAGAACCAATGCTACCTGAGGTGTCGGCGACAGACAGGGAGGCTCTTTGCAGACTCCAGCAGGCCTCTGCAGTGAGCAGCAGTGCAGGCCCTTGGGATACGCAAGCAAAGCCCTGCTTCCTCTGAGGGAAACTTTCTCCTCTAGATAAACAGTTTTTGGCCTGGTAATGGGCCTCAGTAGGGACTGAATGCTATCAAGCTAGCAGGCAACCTGAGCAAGGTGAACTGGCTCTTATCTGGCCTGCCAACCCAGTTGGGTGTGTACAGCAGATCATCATCAAACAGAAGTGAGTATGAGACAGGGCCCATCATCAAACAGAAGTGAGAATGAGACGGGGCCCAAGCAGACCCTGAAGACACAAGGACGTTCCGTGGAGAAGCAGCCCAAACGCCTGTTGCTCCCATTCCTGCTACACTGCTTTTCTCTCCCAGGAGGCATTTGTGACCTCCTACAGGGGGAGTTCCCGATGGCCAGCTGACAGGAACAGGAAGCTCAGGCCTGGGTTGCAGAGGTCCTGCAGGCACCAGCGTGGGCAGCCCCAGCACGACAGCCCCTTTCTGGCACATCCTGAAAGACTGCAGAAAGGAAATTCTCTAGGGGCTGAACTCTGAGCAGTGTACCTGGCTGTTGTTTTGTTTGGAGAAAAACTGGCAGACACAAAACTGTATACTAATTTTTGGGCTGTGACCAAGGGTTTGACTGGATGATTAAGGACTTGCAAGGAACATGATTGGGAGGTGGGTAACAAGAAAGTCTGAGGAAGGAGAAGTGTATAGACCTCTCCAAATGGAGGCCAAAAAATTACGTCCTATATCAATCACGCACCAAGGGTAACCTCAGCAGAGAATTTTAACAATCAAGCAGACAAGATGACTGCTATGTGGATACCAGGATATTAATCCACTTTTCCTTACTATAACAAAATACTGGAGGCAGGCTACTTTGTAGAGCAAAGAGGTGATTTTGACCCATAGTTCTGGAGGTGCAAAGTCTAGGGGCCTCATCATGTGATGCCTTCTTGCTGGCAGTGGCCTGAAGGGCACAGGCATCACACAGCAGGAGAAAGGACTGCCTGTGTCTGTGTCTCTCTCCCTCTGCTTATAAAGCTGCCAGAATTGGATCATGGGGGCTCCACCCTCATCACTTCATGTCCTACGAATCACTGCATAAGCCAATTCTTTACGACAGATCTCCATATGTGTATGTACATACATGAGGGTATATCTGTATATATACATATGAACATACATCCAAAAGTTAGCAAAGAATTAAACTTACCTTTTAATTAAATCTTTCCAGAGACATTCAGAGGTATCCTTGTACAGGAGTACTTAAAGTTAGCGCTCTGTATCCATGAGTTCTGCATCTGTGGATTCAAACAACCATGGATCCAAAAATTCAGACAGAAATTATATCTATACTGCATAGGTATAGACTTTTTGGCCATTATCCCATAAACAATACAGTATAACAACTATTTATATAGCATTTACAGGCTACCTCAAAAAATTATAGGAAAAATGGAATTAAAAGATAAGCTTTGTGTGGTACAAAAAATTTTGAAATACCTTCTTGGGCCAGTGCTGTGGCACAGTAGATGAATTTTCCACCTGTCGGAGCCAGCACCCCCCATGGGCGTTGGTTCTAGTCTCGGCTGCTCCTCTTCCGATACAGCTCTCTACTACGGCCTGGGAAAGCAGTAGAAGATGGTCCAAGTGCTTTGGCCCCTGCACCCACGTGGGAGACCTAGAAAAATCTCCTGCTTCTGGCTTTGGATCGACCCAGCTCCGGTCATTGCAGCCATCTGGGGAGTGAACCAGGGGATGGAAGACTTTTTCTCTAGGCCTCTCCCTCTCACTGTCTCTAACTCTGCTTCTCAAAATAAATAAAATCTTTTAAAAATAAAAATTAAAAATTAAAAAAGAAATACATGCAGTTTCTTTCAAAGATTTTATTTATTTATTTGTGAGGCAGAGTTACAGACAGTTAGAGGGAGAGACAGAGAGAAAGGTCTTCCCTCCATTGGTTCACTCCCCAATGGCCGCAATGGCCAAAGCTGCACGGATCCAAAGCCAGGAGCCAGGAGTTTCTTCCGGGTCTCCCACACAGGTGCAGGGGCCCAAGGACTTGGACCATCTTCTACTGCTCTCCCAGGCCATAGCAGAGAGCTGGATAGGAAGAGGAGCAGCCGGGACTAGAACCGGCGCCCACATGGGATGCGGATGCTGCAGGTGGAGGATTAACCTACTGTGCCACAGTCCAGGCCCCACAGGCAGTTTATAATATTATGTATTTCCATGAACTTTTTGAAGCTCCTGTGTATTCATAAATTTCAAAAATTTTTGTGCTAAAATAAACTTATCTTTTAATACTATTTTCTATGAACTTACTGAAGTACCCTTATATTAGGTATTATAAAGAATGTGGAGATGGATTAAGGTATTTGAGAGGGTGTGTGGAGTGTTACAGGCCAGTAGCACACCATGTTACATATGGGACTTGAGCACTGGCAGATTTCAGTATCCATGCTGGAGGCGTGGGTCCTAACCAATCCCCCCAGATACAGAGGACGGATGACCACACTGCAACTTTCATGTATGCTCTTTAATTATTTCAAAACAAGAAGCTGCACATTGCACTGGGAGGCTATTTATTTTTTAACTAACAAAATTCAAGGAAGATTTACCTGGCATTTTGCATTTTGGGCTGAGATTCTCTTACTTTGCATTCCATTGAAATGAGAACTCAAGTCAGGCTCAGGGTTAGGTAAGTCATGTGGTGGGTGCTTATCTCAGGGTAGCAGGTGGGAGGGAATGGGAAGAGTCAGACATTGTAGAAGGAGACACTCCCAGAACACACTATCGGTTGATCTCTCACTGGAGGCATCTGGACTCAGTCCTGCGGGGTTGGGGGCAGTCACCGTCCATACTGCTCCAGGTGTGGTCTGTGTGATGGCAGGTCACTTCCAAGATTAGGTGATAAAAACCTACTGATCCTTTGGGGGTACTGGTTCTTTTAGAATGCTAAGTCTTGGGAGAAGCTGCAGGGTGAGGAGCCATGAAGAAGGGACCCAGGGGCAATGTGAGGCCTCCTCCATGGGAGCCTCCCACCCTAGTCATGCCTCAGATGACTGCGGCCTTGGCTCCCATGTGGACTGCAGCACCGTGGGAGACTGAGCCGGGGCACCCCACTGAGCTCCTCCACGATTCCCACAGACACTGTGAAATAAGAAATGTTGGTGACTTCAGACCACTGGTTGAAGCAGGTAATGAGTGCACGATGCTTCGGGGAACGACCTTAGAAGTCAAAGACGGAGACACTGGGGCACTGACCCACACAGCCCCATTCCCACTTTGGAGGGGGGATGCTGCTGACAGCAAGGGCTGACCATCACAGCTGAAATCAAAGGTGGGCTAAGACAGATCCAGACAAGACCCCCATTGCAGGATCTAATGATAGTTTTCTAACTCTGGACAAGATACAGGTTGTATACTTGCGTAATACGAAGCTCCCTTTAGGATCTTTTCCCTCTTTATTTGCCCTGTTAGTCTTTCAAAGCTGGCAAGCTTCATCCTGCAGAAACAGCAATCCAGGCAGAAATAGGGTTTCTAAGGTTTTGTGTTTTCTGATTAAAATAGCATTCTGTTACTAAAATAGTTTTGAAAATTGAGTTCTAGCCAAAGAAGCAAGTTTTTAGAAAAGTATGAAAAAGTACAGCATTACAGATGACCATTAAATTTTATGACTTCTTATGCTATGGATATACACAATTTTATTTAAATTGTATTCATCACTTTTATGGCCAGTTTTTATCACTAACAACTTCCCATGTAAAGCTGTATTACTCAATAACTAAAATTTGAATACATTATCTAATGAGAAACAATACAGCTTATCAGGTTTGGACTGGGTAGGAAGTGAGCAGATGGAGCTTAGAGCAGATCAGGGTGTGGCATCCGTTACTTTGCAGCAGTAGACAGACCCTATTCCCTGGGCCCCACAGAGGTGCTACTCAGATTCAGACTTTGCTTCCTCTCTTCAGGTACGGTTCCAAGAGTCTGGCCTTGTAAGCTTCCCACGCTTGCTGCTTGACCACATGCTTCCGGATGGCCTCCACCGAGGGGTAGGCACACAGCGACTCCAAGGCTGCTCTCCTGGTTTCAGTGCCGGCTTCTGCTAGAAACACGGTTCTGGGAATAAAAATGCATTCTGCTCCCCCACTGATCTGAAACAGAGAGTAAACACACAGATGTTCTGCTGTTCAAGAAACAAAGGAAACTCAGTGCAGGGGCAAACATGGACCCCAACACCTTCCCCCGCCCCCGGGGCCTAGTCAGCAGACATGGATGTGCACAGGAGGAGTGGGGACTGGCTGCTCTACCTGGAGAGCTGGGTGGTGACTGTGAAGTCCTCTGGGAGCATCTAGTCCTGACATCACTTCTTACCACTGCCTGAGGAGACGGCAGAGGGCTATTAAAGGATCACATAAGAAAACAGGAGCCCCCCAAATGGAACAAACCATGCCCTGTTTATGTGCAAGACATGCCACAGTTACATGTGGCATGGCTGGTGGAGCCGCTTCCTGTGACTCCAGCATCCCATGTGGGCGCCAGTTTGAGTCCTGGCTGCTCTACTTCCGATCCAGCTCCCTGCTAACGTGCCTGGGAGAGAAGTAGAGGATGGCCCAAGTGTTTGGGCCCCTGTACCCATGTGGGAGACCCAGAGGAGGCTCCTGGCTTGGTCTGGCCATTTGGGGCCATTTGGGGAGTGGACCAGAGGATGGAAGACCTCTCTCTCTGTGTCTCCCACTTTCTCTGTAACTCAGCCTTTCAAATAAAAAAATAACAAATAAATCTTTTTAAAAAAAAAACAGTAAAAAAGCAAATAAAATACCAAAGCAAATTTTAAAATTTTAAATTCTGTTAAAAATGTTTCAAGGGGCCAGTGCTGTGGTGTAGCAGATAAAGCAGCCACCTACAGCACTTACATCCCATATGGACACTGGTTCAAGTCCTGGCTGCTACACTTCTGATCCAGTTCTCTGCTAATGTACCTGGGAAAGCAGTAAAAGATGGCCCAAGTTCTTGGGCCCCTGGACCCACGTGAGAGACCCAGAAGAAGTTCCTGGCTTTGGATAGGTCCAGCTCTGGCTGTTGCAGCCATCTGGGAAATGAACAGTGGATGGAACATACACCTTTCTCCCTCCCTCCCTCCTCTCCTCCTCCTCCCCCCCCCCTTCTTCTTCTCTCTCTCTCTCTCTGCCTTTCTGTAACTCTGCCTTTCAAATAAATAAATACATATTTAAAGAAAATGTTTCAAAAATTCTGATCCCAAAGTGTTGTTTAATTTCCATGAGTCTCTTTGGATTTCTACATTGTAGGGTACTGCTAGGAACACTCTGTCCTGTTTGTGAGCTCAGCATTAACCAAACAGACCTAAAATATGGCTTTTCAGCAAAAGATTCAGAGAACATTTCAGGAAAAAGATGTTTTCTTACCAGATACAGTTGAAGATCACATGACTTGTCCAGTGTTTCTACTAAACCCTACAATTTTAAAAGAACCAAGTTACTAAATATCAAAGGTACCTTTTATCAATTAAACTAAGAGACCAGAAAAATCAGAGTCACTGATTTTTTTTTATTAATTTCACTGTAGCAGTGGGCCTACACATGATTCCTAAGCTGTCAAATGAGATGCCTACAAACTATGCCATGTATTCTAAATCCTCATAAAGTTAGAATCGAATACAAGGGGACTTCACTTCAAAAATCATGGAAAATGCATGGATTCCAAAAAATATTGCACCAAAATAAACTTATCTTTTAATTCCATGTTCATGAATATCTCAAAGTCCCCTCATAGTTGCAAGGAATAAGCTGCAATACCAATCAAAGCATCGCTTCATATATGGAAGGATGATAACCTATTCTGTTAAGAAATCTGTCCTGATGGCAAAGATGAAGGATTAGTAACTTTAGGACGGTGGGACCCGTGCTGGGATCTGGGTCAGTAACTTTAGGACGGTGGGACCCGTGCTGGGATCTGGGTCAGTAACTTTAGGACGGTGGGACCCATGCTGGGATCTGGGTCAGTAACTTTAGGACGGTGGGACCTGTGCTGGGATGTGCAGGGTGGAGGAGGCCTTGCTCAGGAAGGCGGATGAATTCCCACTTACTCAGTAACTGGTGCGCATGAGTGCTGGCTTCCACCTCACACATGATTATCACTCCTTAATTCATGAGATAAATCTGTACATTTTTCTTAGGTTCTGAAACTCAGAACTGGACAGTTCATTAATAAATATTCAACATTGAGCTTTCACTTCCTTACAGGAAAGCAAACATACAACAAAAAGCTCATAATAATTATTTCTCTTCCTTCCGTAAAAGAGCTCAACTGCTGGTGGCACATATAATATACATTTCATATTCCCTGTTTTGAAGATAGGTCTTATTCTTATTTAAGTGTACGCATATCATCACAGCTTATTTGTTTTCATATTCTTTGCCTCTTCATGGGAAAACCTTGACAGTGCTATAAGAAAAGGAGTCTTGGAATCAAATCTTAGTTCTGCAACTTACTATGCAAGGGACATGAGGTCACTGAATCCTTAACTCTCGGGGCCCAGTATTCTGTTTCAGAATTTGTGAAATGGGGATAGTAGTTACACAGTCATTGCAAGGTCGAATGAGAAAACACGGAATTCCTGGTATAATTCCCCTATATTAATTCCTCAGTAAATGGTGACCTCCTCTTTTCATATGCAGGAGACAGCTCACATCCCTTATCTGAAGGTTGGTGTGTAGGCTATGAGAGCATATGCAAAAATTCATTCAAATGATTCTGACCACATAGATGCAAAGTAAAGGTTAAAATCAGTATGTATCAGACTTCTATAGCAGCTCTGGGAAGACTGCGGAATCCAGTCTTTGTCTCACTGCTCCAGAGCTCATCAAGAGCGGTCAGTCTAAAGGCCAGAGGCAGCCAAAAGAGCTCCATTTCTGCCTCTCTGTCGGAGCCTCAGCTGTTAGGATGCAGCGAAGTGACAACACGCAAAGGCCACAATCAGTCACCTCACTCCCTCGGCGACCACTGTCGTTCTAGGAAAAGCCATTTCTTACCTGAGGTCTGCAGTGAGTGGTGACAAGTCACCTGCGTTTCTGAAAAGTATTTTATAGAGATCCGCCTGGTGAACACAGTGGGCAGTCAGGAGACACTTACTGCGAATGGTGACCCCACGCTATGGGAAAGGTGTGTGCAATGGGATCCTTGCCTTCAAGAACCCCCCTCTTTAGGAAGGTGACACCTGCTCTTTGCATTGATCAAACTGCATTTTGAAAATGACAAGGATCTTTCTTTTTTAATGAGTTAAACAACTCACGTAAGGAAGGACCTGACCTGTTTTGCATACTCAGTGTGCCAGGCCGAGGGGAGATGTATTGTTTCAGTTCATGTTCACATCAGTGCAGTGCAGTGGACATGATTTCCGCTTTGGAGGTGAGGAGACAGAGGCTCGCACAGGTGGGGTGACTTGGATCAGGTCATAGACCCGGGAAGTGACAATCACGACAAGGCAACACAGATACCTCTGGAGCAATATGCTGCTATTTTCACTACCACTGGGCTGGAATTGCGAGTGGAAGGGCAGAAATGCTGTGCATCTGCACACTTCTGTACTTTCTTGGATATGGATGATATTAATACCAATACATTATTAACAAAACTGTAGGGATCCCTGCCTGAATTTTAATGAAATCTTTCATAAATGAGATAAGGTGGGAGCATGAGGAAACAGAAATCCAATTAAGTCTATTACAAGAATCAGATTAGTTTCATCCACCTATTTAAGAGGACTCAGCTCAGTAATTTAGATAAATATATGACTGTCTGTTACATGCAATGTTTTAAATGTTGGCATTTTAAGTTTAGAAGGCACCACTGTGGAACAGCAAAAGCATCAGGTGTGCCCCAGACTACTGGGGTCTGAGCTTGGGAAACCCACCTAATCCCCTTTCTTGCTGCAGGGATATTAACAGCTGCCCTACCTGACCCAGCCCTCCACTCGCTCATCCGCCCCACACCCTGCGGACCCTGATTGACCTGTGCAGTCAGGAAGTTATTCATTGCACACACTCTCATCATCTACAAGCACCAGTCACTTGAGACATGTCACAGTTCAACTAGGCTGATTCTGCCCTCGAGGGGCCCGCAAGGGAAGACAGACGTGGATATAAAAACAACGCAGTAAAACACAGTGGGTGCTTCAGAGGAAACCTGTCTTGCTCACAGAGGGAAGTGGAGCGGGAGGCCAGCTCCCTGACTCCAGGGCAGGGGGGCAAGACGGGCATCACACAAACAGGGGCGCTGAGCCCAGTCTTGGGGAGCATGCATAATTCTTTCAGGGAGTCTGGGGTGCTATCTGGACATGTGTTCCAGCTGGAAGGAAACACACATAGAAGCCCACAGGCGTGATGTGGTGAGGTGGTCAGCACCCCGCAGCTGGGCTGCAATGCAGCAGCAGAGAGAGGAAGACGCAACTAGAGACGGGGCTCTGTGGAGGCCTCGCCAGGCTGAGGAGGCTGCGCTTCACTCTGTGGAGGTCGGGAAGCCGTTAAACACCGAATCAGAGCAAAACGCTCAGACCGTCATGTGAGGAAGACTACCAGCTGCAGGGGGAAATCAGGAGAGACAACACACGAAGACAAACTGCAGATCTCTACAAAAATCTATCGATGCTTGCTTCTATTCCGAGTTTAGTATGAGACATGATTTACTAGATTATAGTCCATGTGTGACTGTAAAACACAAATCTATTTTGTTCTATTTGCTCATTTAAATAAACCTATGAAACATAAACTGTTCTTCAATAAGAAATAATTGTAGGCTGGCCCTGTGGCTCACTTGGCTAATCCTCCACCTGTGGCGCCGGAACCCCAGGTTCTAGTCCCGATTGGGGCACTGGATTCTGTCCTGGTTGCTCCTCTTCCAGTCCAGTTCTCTACTGTGACCCAAGAAGGCAGTGGAGGATGGCCCAAGTGCTTGGACCCTGCACCCGCATGGGAGACCAGGAGGAAGCACCTGGCTCCTGGCTTCGGATTGGCGCAGCATGCCAGCCGTAGTGGCCATTTGGGGGTGAACCAATGGCAAAGGAAGACCTTTCTCTCTCTCTCTCTCTCTAACTCTGCTGTCAAGAAAGAAAGAAAGAAAGAAAGAAAGAAAGAAAGAAAGAAAGAAAGAAAGAAAGAAAGAAAGAAATTACTAATTTAGAAAGAAAGAAAGAATTGTAATTACAAAGGAAACTCACAAAAATTCCACCTTGTTCCAGGACTCTTATCTCAACAAAACATGTTGCTGGTGAAGATATCTAAAAAGAATAAATCAAAATGTTGATAACATTAGACAATAACAAGGGAACAAAATGTAAGAAAACTGGAACACTTGTGCAGAATTGTCAGAATGCAAAATGGTAGAGCTGCTGTGGACAGCAGCGTGACAGTGCCTCAAAAAAAAAAAAAAAATTAAACCACATGATCTAGCAATTCCACTTTGGAACATATATCCAAAGAGTTGAAAGCAGTAACTTGGAGAGATATTTGTATATCCACATTCATGGCAGCACTATTCACAATAGCCAGAAGCTAGAAGCAACCCAGGCATCCATCAATGGATGTGTGGATAAGCAAAATGTATCTGTACATGATGCAACACCACTTGGCCTTAAAAATAAAGACTTTCTGACACAATTGACTCTTGAGGGCATTTTGTGAAGTCATTTAAGCCAGTCACAAAGAGACAAACATCTGATTCCACTTTTATGACACATCTAGTGTGGTCAAATTCATAGAAACGGAAAGCATATGGTGGTTAAGCATCCCTGGATTTTCATATCCTTGGGGAGTCCTGTATCCGATTCTGCACAGCTACAGAGCAACAACTGCATTCTCAGGTCGTGGCAGCAAAGCTTTGGGTGCCTCAGGTAGAGACAATGTCATAATATCTATCATTTTAATTCCTGCCTGTGGAAGCTTGAAGCTTAAATGTGTAATTTCCTGACTGAATGCTATGCTCTACAGTTTTTTTTTTAAGATAATGCACTACACCTATATCAAATAAATTAAACAAAAATATACATTTCCTTCATTAGCCAGCCTAGCATAACTTTGGCTACAAAGCTAGATTTAATTAGTCAGTAAGGGGTCACACTCATCAGCTAACATTTCTTTCTTTGTGCCAGGCAATGTTCTCAGTGCTTTGTATAATTAATTTTGTTTAAGGAAATGGAATAAACATTCTTACATATTTAGGATATGCAAATTATTTTAAATCAACTTTAAAATGTCAGTTAATCTAATTCAGCTACCCAAGAGAGAATTCCTCAGAATCCCAAGTTTCAGTCTTGATCCTTCTATCGTGATGAAAATACCAAACTCACAACACTCAGCACAGGATAACATTTCATCCCTGCATGGTCTGAGTGCCCGCAAAGGTGCCTGTCTGGACTCATGATACTAAGATAAAGGGCACGGGCTTTATCGTGCTGTGAATGTGGAGACAGAGCCTTGAATTATACAGGGCCAGAAGCAAGTCAATGGATAATCCTCCCAATGATCAGACATTTTAAACTGTAAGCTGAAGACTGATCTGTCTCCTAGTCACAATGGAATTTCTACCTTGTCAGAGACATGTCTGAGCTTTGCGTGTACATGAATGAGAGTATGAACACATCATACTTTTGAAATGGGAATCATAAAAATAGAAATTTTTAGTATTTCTATGAATTCAGGGTACGAAGTATTAGCCACACTACAAATAGTGAGTGTTTTCTGTGAGCAGAATCACTCACCTCTGCACTCCAGCACACCAGATCAGCACTTGGCATGTGTGACACATATTGCAGTGTAGTGATTCCAGGTGAATTCGCTTGCAAAGTCCTTTTTCTCAAAAAGCCATCACTAAAAAAAATCTTGATCTGTCCCTAGGAAGCAATTCTGCTGACTCACTCAGTGAGTCATAAAATCATTATGTCTTAGGGATGATATAGACTTCAAATAACAGTCTGATGGGGTTTTCTTTCATATATTTTAAGTATCAAGATCCTATTTTTCAAATAAAAGCTTTTGTTAGGAAGTGCAGTAAAAACTCTTGGTGACTGATACCATGACAAAGGTAGAGAAAAATAAGCTGAGTAATACACAAATATGAAACCAATAAGAAACTGTCATGAGCTCAACTGAAAGATTCAGTGTGAACTCATAACCTTGGACACATTCTCTTCTGTTTCTGTTCACAGTGGCTCATACTCAAAGCACTGGGGTGTGCAAAGACTTCTTGTACAGAACACAAAAAGATGATCATAAAAATGAAAAGTAACTGCATCGCATCAGGATTAGAAACTTCTATTCCTCAACAGATACCATGAGTTTGTAGGGTGGAAAGGTAAGTCATGGGCCAACAGACACAATAAAGGACAAAGCAATACTAAAACAAACAACATACTATATTTTTAAGTGAGCAGAAGATGTGTGCAGGCATTTCACAAAAGAGATCCATGAACAAATGAAAGCATCGAAAGGTGCTCAGCATTGTTAGTCATCAGAAAAGATGCAAGTTAAACCTTCAGCAAGATGCCACCGCGTACCCATCATAGGAAACTAAACTGGACAGGTTAATAATTAACAATATCAAATGTTGGTAAGATGCAGAGCAACAAGAGTTTCTCATGGCTTGCTGGTGGGAGTATAAAACTGTACAACCTACTAAAAACCTACCTGGCAATTTCTTTGGAAGTTCAACCCCTGGCTGCCCTACAAGTCAAGAATTTCATTACTAATTTTTTTAAAAAATTCTTATCAACAATAGTATATACAAGGATACTCCAAAAGCGCATGGGAAGAGGAATGAAAAGGTGAGTTTATTTTGATGTCACGCACTGCACACGCTGTTGCATGCCTGGCTTTTTCCACATAGTGTCCTGGAGACGTGTTCTGGTAGAGAAAGCAGGCAGACAGGACCTGCAGTTCTGGTACAGAGGACGGGGCGAGGGGGGCCCTAAACACACATTCTCATCCACCCACTCATTCATTTTTTCTCATGGTTTTCTTGCTGGCACCATCTGAAGATGACTTCTCTGTCTGGCTCATCTTCACCTGAGCCCGGAGGCGACCAATATGCAGGAGGCTGGGTCCCTTGAGGGGCACGGGGATCTGCTGGGGCTGCTGTACCAAAGTGCCTTCAACCACAGCACTTCTCATCTCCGAGTCCGGAGGCCAGAATCCACAGGCAAGGTGTCATCAGGGCTGCCGCTCTAGGGAGGCACGAGAGGACCTGCTCCAGCTCTGCAGCTAGAAATTCTGCTGCTCTTCAAACCCTCTTTGGTGTCACAGAAGCCTCGCCCCGACCTCTGCTGCCATGTGCTCTGGCACACTCCCTGTATGCTTCTCTGTGCCACACCAGTCACTAGAAATGCATTCGTAACACCTCTGATGAAACACTGATCTCTTAAATTCAGCAAGAAAACAACTGAGATTTGCCATCAATTCAGAAAGCTGGTTAGAATCAAACACATCCAACAACTTGGGGATCATGGGGACCATCTTCATGTCTCTTGTGCTGCTGTAGACACAGCTGTGGGCTGGGGGTTGGACACACGGAGGCAAGTCCTCACTGTGACTCTCACTCCTCTCTGTGGGCCTCTTCCTCTGGCCTCCAAATGCCAGATGACGCTCTGGGTCCTCTTCTAGTCCATGGCCCTGCTCTGCGCTATGCTTCTTTCCCCACGTATAATGTGGCAACAAAGAGCTGCTGCCAGGTGACCACATTTGGAGCACCTATGGGTCTTCAGATTCGGCCCACAGACGTGAGGGTCTTCATGGATGAATTTCAGGGGTCCTCCACATACCTCTTAGAGATAATGTACAAAGCCTGGTGCGAACACATGTAGACATGTTCGTTTTTCCTGTTGTAAGGAGTCTCAAGCTTTCATCAAATTCTGAAAGGAACCTATTTTTGTTCAGATAAGTCCTCAGATTGGGGCACAATGGCTGGCATATGAAACACTCTGTAAACATCTGCCAACTCTGTGTTTCAGATTCTCCACCGAGAAAAAGTTAATAACCACTAAAACTGAATACAAAGGTACATCAGAAAGTTCCCAGGGAAAATTGAAGAAAACGATGTTTATTTTGGGCACAAAAATTTTTGAAATGCATGCACAGTTTTTTCATAAAAGAGGTTTTCTAAGAACATTTTGAAGTACCCTGCGGGAGCCATTCTCTGGAAAATAATCCTCACTATTTCCTGCCTCCATAATGTTCTACCTACATGGAGCCTTTTGCCAACCTCTTGCTCCAAGTCCTGAATGAATCACACAATTCTGTGCCTGTCTATTAAACCAATTAAGAAAGATTCTGAAATCACAATTTCATCTCCTTTAGGAAATCATCCATCTTCTTAATTTAACTTTACCACCCTATTTAATTAACACAGATTTAATGACAGTTAATAAATGATATATTAATTAATTTAAGAAGTGACTGTTTTGTCCTGAAGGTAATCCAAAATTTTAAAGGCTTGTAATTTTCATCTATCAAGTAAGACTCTAAATCCAATTAAACCTAAGTTACCTTACTTTACTGTTAGTCTAGGTACCAGAGTGAATTTCTAATATGTCCAGAATATGTGCTGGTATGACTACGGAAACTGTGACCTTGAGATTCAGGGAAATGGCTGTGTCCAAGGCATGTGGTACAGCCAGACCTCAACAAGTTCATGGGAAAATAGAAATAACAGTTAAGCTTCTCGTGGTGCCCCCAAGTTTTTGAAATCCATGCGTAGTCTTTATAATACACATTTTCCGTGGACTCTCTGAAGCACCCTCATTGTGAACAGACAGCAACATCACCACAAACTGTCTAGTCCATGAATCGAAGAGAAACAGCTGGTGCTGACTCAGGGGAAAGCTCTTGGAGCAGGGCACAACTACCCTGAGCGCAGCCGACAGGAATCTGTCCGTCAGTGGAGGGCACCAAGCCAACTACCAATGTAGATATAGAACACAACTCTCTGTAGTTCTCCCGGTAATTTGTTCCTGAGAACATGCAAACCTGGACGCAGCCCAGAGGGGCATGGGTGGGACCTCACAACAGAAGTGGGCTGCCGGCAGGAAGCAGGCCAGGCCACCGGTGGCACAGATGCGTTCGACAAGAAATTGCACTGGAAAAAAACCTCAAAAATGTTATTTGGAAATAATTTATACTCTTCACAAATGCAGACGCTGATCTCCTTTGCTGGTGGAGAGTAAAAGCTCTCTTCCTTACAAGACTGGATCTCACATGTGTGCCCCAAATCCCAGGATGGAGTAGCCGCTTAACAGATTCTTGAGGATATAAAGTAAACAGAATCAAGATCATTAAATATAATCAAGGAAGAGCCTATTAAGCCTTGCCATTTATCTTCTCCAGCGCGTGGGTCTACTCTGTGTCACCTGGAAAGAATGGCTTCTCATCCTGAAAATTTCTTGAAAAAAGAGTCATCAGTTTGACATGTAGGTACCCCCAAGACCTAAAAGAAATGAGCTCGGGGTTAGGAGTGCTCCCTTGGTGAGTCAGGACAAGAGAGACGATTCTATCTCATTTCTCTGCACTCTCTTGAAAAATGACTCCCAATATTTTACGGAGAAACGAACGTACAATCCGGATTCCCAATGAGAAATCATGTTTAGTCAACTCATCTTACCTGCAGCTGAGGCTTCCTTGTGCTGAGAGTCGCTTTTCCAGCGGCCGAGGAGGACGTCTTGCAAGACACTGTGCGTGCTTTCAGAAGAGCAGATTTTTTTGTTACAGATTTTATTTCAAACATATACACACTATAACCCATTCATTATATGGAACACAATGCTTTAAAAAAAAAAGAGCACACACACACACAGCTCCCAGCTGCTGGTTCGCTCTCCCAAAGGCCCACAACAGCTGGGGCTTGGCTGGACCAACCCAGGTCTCCAATGTGCACGGCAGGAAGCCGACTCCTGAGCCATCATCACTGCCTCCCGGGGTCTGCACTAGCAGCATGCTGGAATCCAGAGTTGAAGCTAGGACACAATCGCACGTACTCAGGATGGGACATCAGTATCCTAACCAGTGTCTTAACCAGCCCCAGTAGGCACTTCTTAAAACAAAATTCTAGAAGGATATCTAATGAACAAAGAAACGTTCATTTAATTTTCCTTGTTTTTATGGGAAATCCACTTCAATTTTTCACATTTTTAAATCAAAAATTATTCAGTGTAATTAATAAAAATAAACATAAGGCTTAGAATTGGTGGGTTGCAGCTCAGAAATAAATTTCAGTGTTTATCCAGCGTCATTCTACAGAAATGTTCTTACCTTCTACTACACCAGTTACCCCAGCAGGTCCTCTTGGCAGAACCCCAGTGTGGACACTTTTCAGGGCAGAGGAACCTGTCTTCTTCACCTGCCAGGACTGCGCTGTTTCCTCATGTTCCATCTGGGCAACCACCAGACAGTGGCCCTGAAGAAAGACGAGCACCTGAGAACCTGGAGAAACCCGGAGCTACCACATGGGTCATCTTACATCTTAACATGTGCTGACGATTTAACTTACAATCCCAAAGACACCTGGGAACTGCTAGTGGCTGGCCCTGCTACTGACTCATCTCATATCAGGGGGCAACCTGTGGGCTGAAGCTGGTTCTGGAGCTGACTGCAGATGTGAGTGTGGCCACAGAGGACACACAGCCTCCGCATCTGTGGCTCTGTATGTTCAGGGAAAACTCATAACCGCAGAGAGGATGCACAGATTTCATTGTTTTCATTATTCCCTGAACAATAAGTAAACAATAATTTACATAGCATTTACATTGTGTTAGGTGTGCTAAGTAGTCGGGAGACAGCATGATGGGCATGGATCAGATGCAAATACTGTGTTATTTTATGTACATCTGGGATTCAGGCATCTGCAGATTTTGGTTGGGGTTCCTGGACCCAAGCACCCATGGGTACTGAGGCATGACCCCCTGCAAGACTTTTAACTGCGAAAGTTAATGCTTTGATTATGTACTTACAGAAATGACGAATACAAGGAAACAAGAGTTCAAATTGTCAGAGACAATGGTTGTGCCAGCCCTGAAAGAAAAAAGGGAGGGTGGGAGGACAGATTCAGGTCCCATTGAACACATGTATTTATTCAACAAAAATATTTAGTGAGACTGTTATGGGATAAAGAGAAAATGAACAAGGCAGAGACAGTCCCTTCCTTGTGGAGTTTTTATGTGTTTATCCACTATTAGTAATTCTTGAGCATCTTCTATGAGCCAATGTTGTAGATCTGGGGCTGAAAGTGAAATGGCTCATGGTGTCTGGTCTTGAAAACCATCAATATATTTTATCTGTGCTCTAACTGGAAACATGGAAGAAACACACTACCAAAAAAGTGAGGCCGACAACCACAAGCTACTGTTTAGGAGAACGAGCCGTGATGTAGAAAGAATAACTGGATATTAGCTTGCCCAGCAGGTGAAGCATGATGTTCGTGCTCCAGTCCTATTATGATACGCAAGGAAACTTAAAAGTGTTTGTGGAAAATTGTATTAAAAAGTACGTGTATTTTTGCACAAAAATAATATTGATATTCATGAATAATTTCTTTCATGATATGGATTCTCCATGAACTTTTTGAAGACCGTTATATTTCCTTCCTTCCAAGTATCTTTGAGGGCCCTTGCTCCTACCTGAAGTATCCACTCTCCCAAATGATATTCACCATCCATGTTCTCAGGGGTAACCTAAATCCTAATCACTAAGTTGGTAAGCTAATCTCTATTAAATTGTCACGAGAGTCCAGCTCTCTGCTGTGGCCTGGGAGTGCAGTGGAGGATGGCCCAAGTGCTTGGGCCCTGCACCTGCATGGGAGACCAGGAGGAAGTACCTGGCTCCTGGCTTCGGATCGGCACGGTGCGCCAGCCATAGTGGCCATTTGGCGGGGTGAACCAATGGAAAAGGAAGACCTTTCTCTCTGTCTCTCTCTCTCTCTCTAACTCTGCTTGTCAAAAATAAATAAATAAATAAAAATTTTAAAAATTGTCGTGAGAGACAATTTAGTATTATTCTCCTGAATAAAAACACCTATGAATTATAACATCACCTTGTACAGGCACAAAGACCTGGAATAACAGCAATTCCTGACCTTTGAATTGTGCTATTAATTTAAGTGCAGACATCAGTGTGAGGCATTCCGAGTTAAACACTAAAGGGTTATGAAGATGGATAAGATGCTGACCTTCTCCATAGGAACCTCACCGGCTAAGGGAGAAATCAATACACAAGCCACTTTGATCAAAGCAGTGAACAACAAGGACCGAGTGGCTGGGCCCTCACCCACACCAGCTGTCATCACACACCCCCATGGCCCTGCGCCAGTGTAAAACTGATGATAATGGGTCTTTGTAGGCTCACTTGCTGTCAAGCTCCCTTAATGAAACTGAGCCCAGGTCTCCCCAGGGAGGTGAGTGAGGCAGGCCGACTCCAGCATTAACGCAGGAGGAGAGCAAGGGTGTTAAGCAGATCCCCAAGGGACAGCTGAGCCTCTAGGAAGAGGATGCAGAGCCCTGAGGCCCAGCATCTCTCTTCTTTCATTACCTTGGAGAGTCTAGTTCCAATCCTTCGAGAGTTGGGAGACTGGGGATGGTGCTGTGGCATAGCAGGTTAAGCCTCCGCCTGCAACACCAGCATCCCATATGGGTGCTGGTTTGAGACCCAGCTGTTCCACTTTGATCCAGCTCCCTGATAACGTGCTGAGAAAGCACTGGAAGATGGCCCAAATCCCTGGGCCCTTATACCCACATGGGAAACCCAGAGGAAGCTCTGGGCTCCTGGCTTTGGCCTGGCCCAGCCCCAGTTGTTGAGGCCATTTGGGAAGTGAACTAGTGGAGGGAAGATCTCTGTCTCTTCTCTTCTTTCTGTAACTCTGCCTTTCAAATACTTTTTTTTTTTTACATCTTAAAAAAAAAAAGAGTCGGCAGATTTCCCTAAATTTGTACACAACTTTTCAGAGTTAGTAGGGCGGCTGAAAGGTTATTGTCCCATCTCACCAGGTAGGAAGACTCTCAAATGATGTTGACCTTTGTGGTTTGATGAATACTGGCACTTCAAGTCAGATTAGAGGGGGACAGTGCCTTGGCGAGCAACAAGGCCCCCTCTACTCATTTCCCAAGTCATACTCAGCTCTGGAGGCTTATACCAAGAATCAGGTCACAAAACTGACCTACAGATACCCAATGTGTCCTCGAGCCTCCGAGACCTTCCCCTCTTGTATTTTCACTTCTGTGACATTAGCTCAGGTTTCTCACGCTCCCCATGTTACAATAATGTTCTGGTATCCAGTAAATATGTGACAACACATCCTCTCTCAGCCAAGTCCCTAGAACAATCCTTCAATACCATCATACTCTCACTTGCAAGAGGTCTTCAAACAGTTGGTGGAAATGTTTATTACAAAAAAACCTACGCACTGATGAAGGAAATTTTGCACTGAAATAAACTGATCTTTCAATTCCACTTTCCTACAAACTTTCAGAAGTACCCTGCACATACCTAAGGGTAGTTCTCTTCTCAGGACTTTATGAGGCTGAGTCTAAAGCTTTGAGAGCTTCTACCTGCCTCTTCTCTCTTAAGAGAATTGCTGCATCTTGTGCACTACACACACTCTGTACCTCAAACCCAGAACCACTGTCCCAGGCCATATTCACCTCCACCAACCAGTATGACTCAAACACTGGCTTCCACTTATTTGTTTAGGAAACCTCCCATCAGTGACCCTATTCCCCATTCACATCTGAGCCAACCTCTCTAACTAACTTGGATTAATATTGCTTTGCCTGTTAATTTGCTTTATAGATTTACTTATTTACTTTAAAGTGCAATTCTGATGTTTCCCGAGTTATACCTTAACTTGTTAAGGAACTTTAAATCTCCCTGAAATAAAAACCAGGCTCTCCCTTATTGTTGTTGCTGTTGTTATTTTGCTTTATTCAACCCATCTCCCCAATCTCCAGAACAATATATTTTAAGTTTTGGATTTCTTTCAGAAAACCAGTATAGTAAGTCTCCTATCAACAACTGCTAACAAAAGAAACTGAAAACATCAAGAGCCTCACCCATGGAAGGGCACGATTCTTTCTGAAAGTCTGACACCATTAGGAATATATGTCGGGGCCAGCGCCATGGCTCAACAGGCTAATCCTCCGCCTTGCAGCGCCGGCACACCAGGTTCTAGTCCTGGTCGGGACGCCGGATTTTGTCCCGGTTGCCCCTTTTCCAGGCCAGCTCTCTGCTGTGGCCCGGGAGTGCAGTGGAGGATGGCCCAAATGCTTGGGCCCTGCACCCCATGGGAGACCAGGAAAAAGCACCTGGCTCCTGCCATCGGATCAGCGCGGTACATCGGCCGCAGTGCGCCAGCCGCGGTGGCCATTGGAGGGTGAACCAATGGCAAAGGAAGACCTTTCTCTCTGTCTCTCTCTCTCACTGTCCATTCTGCCTGTCCAAAAAAAAAAAAATTAAAAAAAGGAAAAAAAGAAATATATGTTGGGCCATGATATTGATATATGTTGCCTGTATATGATTGTGTCAGAAAAGCTTGAGAAACATGACTTGGGATTGAATAAATATCTGCCTAAAGCAAGAACGCTACCTTTTACAAATTTTAAAATGTTTTGTTATTTTCTTATTTTTACTCTATTTTGGGGGAGGAAGTAGAAATATCTTCTGATTGCTGGTTCACTCCCCAAAATCCTGCAACAGCCAAAGCTGTGCCAGGCCAAAACCAGGAGCCTGAAATTCCATGTGGGCCTCTCATGTACATGGCAGGGACGCAAGTGTTTGAGCCATTGTCTGCTGCATCCAGGGTGTGCAGCAACAGGAAGTTGGGTCAGAAGCAGAATGTCCAGGAATGCAACCAGGCATTCCAGTGTGGGATGCAGTGTGGGATCCCAAGCGGTGACTTCACTGCTGTGCCAAACACCTTCCCTGCCTTGCAGACTTATCTGGCTCTGCCTCACATTTGCTCCCAGACTCCTAGATTATTTCCCTCTGACAAGCAGTCCCCTAATGTCTTCCTGACTAGACCTCGTCTGCTCTGGGATCACAGGCTGACCCCACGTCTCCAAGTCCACCACCCACACTGTACCAGCGGCAACCTTGCCCTAAGGAAGAGCCCACAGGTGATGATGGCAGAGCCCCTGATGTACATGATGGTGCACTTGGCTCTTCGGCTCTTCAGTCCCTTGCTAACTGACTTTATTATATAATGGAAGAGAAAAGATCAAGGAAATTAACATTTCTTGGAGCTTCCACGGGAGTGAAACTATAATTCATGGAGGAGCCCTTATACTTATAATTGTAGATTACTAACTTATATAATTTTGAAAATAGAGCAGCAAAATTCAGCATTTTTAAGAACTAAGTCCTGTGAGAAAAGTTCTAATTACTAGTTATTATCTGAGATGGTAGTTGTTATAATAAAAAATACTACTTCAAAGGTCAGTTGTAATGAAAACTAAACTATACTGAATTTACAGTTTTTCTTATTCTTGTTTCATGCATAGATGTAAGTTGAAAATTAGAGTAAATGAATGTAAGATTTTTCAAAAACTTAAAAAAATTATAATTTATTATTTCATTTCTTTGAGAGGCAGAGAAAGAGAGAGGGACAGAGACAGAGAACTGTCTTCTACTAGTCCACTCCCCTAACGTACTTAGGAGCCGGAAACTCAGTCCAGGTTTCCCACATGGGTAGCAGGAGCCCAGCTTCCTGCACTGCCTCCCATGGTGTGCATTCACAGGAAGCTGGAATCGGAGGAGCAGGGACTTGAACTGAGGCATCCGAAACGTGATGCATGGATCCCAACCAGCATCTTTTGCTAGAGCAAAAACATCTTAAACTTTCCTAATGCAGATGTTTTGCCTTAAAAATGGCGTTTGACTCCTGACTCCACTTCTGATTCCAGCTTCCTGGCTTCAGAATGGCCTCGCCCAGGCTGCTGCAGGCATTTGGGGAGTGAGCCAGCAGCCAGGAGGTCTCGGTCTGTCCTTCTCTCTCTCTCTCTCTCTCTCTCTCTCTGTGTGTGTCTGCCTTTCAAACAAATAAAAATAAATAAATAAAAATGGCCTAGAAAGGACTTTCCTTATAATTACTTTGGTCAAAGTATAGAAATTAGGTAGTGATTTTGGAACATCTATAGCTTTCTGTGTTGCCATGATAATAACCTACATTTCCACATGTTTGTAGTCATAACATTCTATCCACAGTGTTCCCTGGAGCCATGAGTGATTATGTCGGTGCCACTGGTTACTCCCACAACATTTGGAAAATGATGGGTCATTTCCTTGTTTGCTGCCGCGTAGCCAATAGAGGAGAAAGCAACATAAAAAGGAGGTTTCCTTTACAGAGACAGCTGTCACTTGATGAAAAACTTGGCAGAGATTCATTTGCTTAGCTGTTATTTATAAAGTAGAGTAAATTCACACAGGCTGCAACAGAAGTCCCTGGCACACAATGCCTTTCCAGCCTTGGTGCAGAAGCCCCAAAACTTGAAAAAAGGCTCAGAGAAGAGCTCCCAAGGTAGCGATGGAGCTACAGTTCTTTGCTAAAACCACAGCACCATCGAGACTGCACTGCTGCCTGATTCCTCCAGACTGACAGTGCTGAGCAATGGTGACTGTGCGCACAGATGAGGGGAGAGCGGCTGAGTCAAGAACCCGGGAACCCTGCTGCGGCTGAGCGGGTCCCCACTCACGTCCCAGAGCTGAGCTGGCCCTAAGCCAAAGCTTGGCCCCACTCACATCCTAGAGCTGAGCTGGCCCTAAGCCAAAGCTTGGCCCCACTGGGGTCTGCCTTCCAGCCGGGAAGACAGTGCCAGGCAAGGACCCAGTAAATGTTTTTAACTTGGCTTCACTTTATAGTCCTGTATTCATTCTCCTCTCATTACCACTTTCTCCTCCTTCTCTAGGTTTCCTTTATGGACTAAGGAGGGGTATAAATAAGTAATTAAATGTTGCTGAGGAAGAAAAAGAAGAATGTAACTAGCAAGGGTCCTAAGGGATTTACAAACAAGGTATGACGGGTTTGATGGACACGGCAGTCATACGGACGGAGCAGTTGGGAGAGGTTGCATGGGACACGTGACTGACATGGTTCTAAGCAGCAGGTAGGAGCGTGAGGTACAGAGGGGTTCTGAAAGGTGAAGACAGCCAAGAGTTCCATTCATTTCATTCACTTCACTCAGGTGTTCACTAACTGCCTCTGAAACAGGAACTTAGGGTACAAAATACAACAATATAACCTGTAGTATCGGCGTAGGGAACAATCAACCAGAAAGTCTATCTTTCCTTTTGGCCATGAAGAGAATAACGGGAGATTCCTGTTGAGAGAGGAAAACAAATTTAGCAGCATTTAGAAACTTCTCCAGACTACCATCTGAATTCTTTAAAAGTAGCTATAATTCCTGTTGTTCATTCTACAAAGTCAAAATGCATTACTTCCTAGTTTATTCACTACCTACTCTTGGCCCAACAAAACCCACTAATCACTTCCTTCCCTCTTACTCCAGCCCCTCTCTCTCCCCACCCCCACCCCTGCCACCTGCCTACTCTAACCTCACCTGGTGGTAAGGATCAGCTCCCAGAATCCTCCCAGGCTGCTGAGGACCAAGGCTGTCCTGTGGGAAGGGTCTCCTGGGCTCCCCAGCTCTGCCCAGATCCTTCAGATTCTCCTTCCCCTTGGGGGCCTCTGGTACATGTTCACCCCCTCCCCGACCCTACTGAACTCAGGAGGTGACCGACACCCAGCCCTCACAGAAAGCACGCCTGTGCAGCCCCCTCTGAGTTCTAGTGTGCTGGGGACCTGCCCTGTGCCACAGCGGCTGCCACCCATAACAACACCCTTCTCAGAAGAGACACCGCCTGCTCCTCCCTCACAAGGGTCCACCTCCATCCAGGGCTTCGTCCGGCCTAAGACAAAGGCTCCACACATGCTGAAGTCTTCTGTGCATCAGGAGGGCTGGGGAGCTGCACCACCACCCGCTCCTGTGGCCCAGTGCCTGGCTCAGTGCGATCCTGGGGATCTTCCGGTTTTCCACAACTGCTACAGCCCTGCTCTAAACAGTACCTCTTCCTTGTAGCCCAATTCCCACTTGGAGAAAGTGACAGTCTCCTTCGCAAGGCTGTCTCTTGCTTCCAGCATCCTTTCCTGTTTTACCTCCACAGTCCCCTGAATCCAAAACCCACTGCTTCGCAGCCTCGCCCTGCCTGGTGGGTGAGAGAACCTGAATCCTGACATCAGACTGGGCTGAACTAAGGCTGGGTTTCCTAAACTCACCTAGTTATCAAGAGTCAACGGAGCACTAGTGGGGAACAGCACCCCCAGCGCTGCTCCTAAAGACTGCTGCAGGAGACCTGGGGCAGGGCCTGGCAGCGGGTGTTTAACAAGCCCCTAATGATCCCTAGGGCTTTTGACATTTAGGAAGGTATTAAATAAACACGTGCTATGCCTTCGTAGGCCTAGCGATTTGGACTTCCAGCATCTCTCTGGAAGGGGTCCAGCCTTCAGTCCCTCCCCAGCTTCCAGCCCAGCCAGACTCGATCCTGCCCTTCTTTCTCCCACATCCCAGCACGTCCTATGGTTAAGGTCACCTTCACCCTGATACCAAAGACCCTGTCACTAGCAGTGCAGAGAACCAGCCCTGCCTTCCCAGGCTCCCTGGATCTGTGTCCTTGGACAGCATTGTGGGTCCATAGCGGCATAAAACTGTCCACAGCACATGGACACACGCTGATTCTAACCTCTGGTTCCTCCTGAGAAGGTACTGTTCTTTACACACATTACTAGCTTTTGGCCCTGTGGGCAACTTGCCCCCTGCTGAGCAGCCTGTGACGTAAGCAGCTTATTTCTGATAATTCTAGTACTCTAAAACAACACGAAGCCTATCACAGTCATCACAAGGACATTACATTCTCCAGGGGTGCTTCCCAGATGTGTGATGTACAGCACTCGCCCCTATCCAAGGCGGATATTTCCCAATAGTCCAGTGAATGCCTGTGGTAGCATCAAACCCTACACACACTAACTTTTTCTCCCTATCCATATCATGATAACGCTTAACTGGCAAATTAGGCACAGTAAGAGATCAGTCATAATAATTAATAAAAATAGAACAATTGTAATAACATACTATAATAAAATTATGTCAATGTGGTAAATTTCAGAATTTTACAGTTAATGTTGTCGGATCATGGCTGACTGAGGGAAACTGAATTATAATTACTACTTATTCTTCACCTTTATTTATGCAAGCCATTTTATGAACATGTACAGTAAACCTATTTTCATTTTGTCTCTGAGAATACAGCCTACACTCTCAACTTCTTTGTAATCTTTATCTTTTATCTCTATATTTTTTATCTTTTGTCTCTCTCAGCACTAAAATGAACAAACTAGGCAATCAATAAATGATCACAACAGTAGATATGAAAATAAATGAAGGGAGTAGGCATTTAGTTAATGGTTAAGTCATTACTTGAGACTCCCAAATCACCATTTGGAGGCCTGGGTTCAAGTCCTGGCTCCTCAATTCCAGCTTCCTACTGATGTGCATTCTGGGAGGCAGCACATGACGGTTCAAGTAGCTGGGTCCCTGCCACCCACATGGAAGACCCACACAGAATCCTCAGCTCCTAGTTTTAAGCTGGCCCAGCCCGGGCTATTGCAGGCACTTGAGGAGTGAACCCTCAGATGGGAGATCTCTGTTTCCTTCAGGAATGCTCCTTAGGGTACATGTCACTAGGGACGTCCCTTAGGGTGCACGTTACTAGGGATGTCCATTAGAATACATGTCACTAGGGAAACCCATTAGAATACAAGTCACTAGGAACGTCCATTAGGGTGCATGTCACTAGGGACCCCATTAGGGTGCATGTCACTAGGGACGTCCATTAGGGTGCATGTCACAAGACATGCCCATTGGGACGCATGTCACTAGGGACCCCATTAGGGTGCATGTCACTAGGGAAGCCCATTAGAATACAAGTCACTAGGGATGTCCATTAGAATACATGTCACTAGGGACGTCCATTAGGGCGCATGTCACTAGGGAAGCCCATTAGAATACACATCACTAGGGATGCCCATTAAGATGCATATCACTAGGGACATCATTAGAATACACATCACTAGGGATACCCACTAGGATGCGTGTTACTAGGGATGTCCATTGGGACCCACATCACTCAAGATGCCCATCATGATATGTCACCAGGGATACCGATTAGCATACCCACTACTGTTACCTGTATACATTTACAAAGCAACTTAATACTTTATTACACCTTTATACTATATTTCTGCAACTCTTTTTCATGCTAAAATGAGCCCTTGAGGACGTCTATCTGAATGACTTTTTATTTTCCATGCTTGTACAGCCAAAATTCTTTTCCTGTTATGAAGAATGGATTCCATTTTCCTAAAACTTAGCCTCATGTGGTTTTATGTTAAATTCTTAAAACCCAAGCCCTTAAAATTATGAGTAGTAATAAAACATAATTCAATAGAAACTTTGCTAATGTACCACTCTATTAAGATGGGTAGCTATGAAAATCTGCATTTTGTAGAGAATATCCCCAATTATGATACAGAAATACTTTACTCATCAGCATCTCATCAGGTTCAGGATTCTGTAAAACTGTTTTTCAATCCAGATTTTATCTCCAAAACTTTATTCTGCTCTCCCAAAATAGCAATAGCTACTTGGGAAATGGACCAAAATGCTAGAAGTCGAAATAGGATGCTTAAACTTGCCCAAACCATTGTGTCCTGATGTCCTCCAGAACCCCAAACCATTAACAGCTTTGCAGTTCATTGTGAGCTACGTGTGTCACCATTTTTCTCTTAAAAAATATCAGGGCCGGCGCCGTGGCTCAACAGGCTAATCCTCCGCCTTGCGGCGCCAGCACACCGGGTTCTAGTCCTGGTCGGGGCACCGGATTCTGTCCCGGTTGCCCCTCTTCCAGGCCAGCCCTCTGCTGTGGCCCGGGAGTGCAGTGGAGGATGGCCCAGGTGCTTGGGCCCTGCACCCCATGGGGAGACCAGGAAAAGCACCTGGCTCCTGGCTCCTGCCATCGGACGAGCGCGGTGCGCCGGCTGCAGCGCGCCGTCAGCGGCGGCCATTGGAGGGTGAACCAACGGCAAAAGGAAGACCTTTCTCTCTGTATCTCTCTCTCTCACTGTCCACTCTGCCTGTCAAAAAAAAAAAAAATCAGAACACTTGTTTTCCTTGAACAGTGCACGTGGGAAACAATTAGATCACTTGTGATGACAAGTTGGTGTTATTTCAAATTTTGCTTAATTGGAACTTAAAAATCAGTGTAAAGGACAGGTAATACAATAAGGGCGGACTTTTTTTTTTAATTATTTGAGAGAGATCTTTCATATGTTCATTCATTCCCCAAATGGCAGCCAGCAGTGGATGGAGCTGGACTGATCAGAAGCCAGGAGCCAGAAGCTTCTTCTGGGTCTCCCACGTGGGTAGCAGGGGCCCAAGGACTTTGGCCATGTTCTGCTGCTTTCCAAGGCACATTAGCAGGGAGGTGGATCAGAAGGGGAGCAGCCAGGACCTATATGGGATGCTGGCACCATAGGTGGCAGCTTTACCTGCTATACCACAGCGCTGGCCCCAAGGGGAGACTTAAAAAGCCAGTTTCAGGGTCATCACTGTAGCATAGCAGGTAAAGCCACTGCCTGCAGTGCCGGCATCCCATATAGGCACCAGTCAAGTCCTAGCTGCTCCTCTTCCAATCCAGCTCTCTGCTATGGCCTGGGAAAGCAGCAGAAGATGGCCCAAGTCCTTGGGCCCCTGCTGCCCACATGGGAGACTTGGAAGAAGCTCCTGGCTCCTGGCTTTGGACCGGTGCAGCTCCCCGGTCATTGCGGCCATTTGGGGAGTGAACCAACGGAAGGAAGACCTTTCTATCTGTCTCTTAATCTCACTGTCTATAATTCTACCTCTCAAATAAATAAATAAAATATTTTTTAAAAGATTCTTTTTAATTCAAAGGAAAAGAGTAATTAGATATAGGAAGTGTTTCTTTTACAAAGTTTTTAATTACCAGAATGCAAGGTCTTCTAGTGCTGTGTGAGGCAGTGACAGTCACTGCTGGGAAGAGAGGAAGGTTTACAGTAAGCCATACATAGCAATTTTCCAGTCACAATTCCAACACTTGGGGCTGGTTTCTTCCCTCCCTTTCTGCCACTCTCTGTGCTTCTTCATGAGAGGCTGTGAACATTCTCTACTTCTCTTCTCTTTGCCCACTGTCTTCTCTTCCTTGTGCATAGTGGAATCCCCCTTTTATGCCCAAAAAGCAGGAATCTAGGGCAGATAACTTGCATTCATAGTTATAAATCTGGTCCCTGTGCTAGCGTGCTCATGTGTGTGTGTGGGGAGGGAATGGGTGTTGGAGGAATCCTGAGCGGCGAGGCAGCTGAGCTGAGAGCAGAGAAGAAAAAACTCTTTATTTCCACCTCGCTAAGGGCAGGGGTCTCAGTATTTAAATGTCTAGATTATTCCTTTGCATAGGAAGAAGCATCCAGGTTTTTTAAAAGACCAGTACAACTACAAAAGAATAAAGGTAGGTCCAGGTGGTTCCCAAATCTGTATTGTTTAGGAGGCACCTGGGCATGGACTCAACAAGGACTGAGAAGGCAGTATCACACTGGCCTGGTCAAAATGGTCACAGTGTAAGGATACACTCAGAATTGCTAATGTTCTCATCCCAATGCAAGACCTCTTATTACTAAAAGGTAAAAGTAGATTTTCCTAAAACTGTTTTGGTGTTGACACCTACCTGAATCTTTCAGTTAGTACGATACCAAGATCCTCAAGACAATAATCCCTAGTTGATTTTGATTCTCTATTTAAAAAGAAAAAGATTATGTGTGCAAAAGAGGGTTTCTGCTTGATGTTCAGAAATAACTCTACACTGCTCAATGACATACACACACTTTGGAAAGTCTTGGAAACGGTTTGCTAAGTCCGATTTCCTGTGTAAGTGGGGCCACTCTAAGCTCTTCTCCAAAGCCGTGGGAGTTTGAAAGTTGAGGAAAACACGGAGTAAGAGTTGCCTGTGCAGCTACACGGAATGTCTGTGGAGTGGAGAACATGACTTTTCATTACACGATGCAAGAAGTAGCAAGAGGGGCCCTGGTATCTATTGGCAGCTAAGGAAAGTATGGAACTGTAAAGTGGTACCAGCAGCAGATAAATCATGAAATGAACACTTGTATTAGTAAGATCCTTTCCATTGCTGTTCCATGCTTGCATGGCTTCTCTGTTTCTTATTGCTTTTGAATTGGAGAAAATAAAACCTTGCCCTGGTTCTCGTAGCCTTAGGAAAAGCAGTCGTGCAGTTTCGTGCTGAGTGAGGACTCGGATGGTTTGTCATCCCTTTCTTAGTCACTCCCCAGACAGTTTAAAGATATCTGAAGTGATTCTAAATACTCCTCATCCTACATGATGATCCGGGAGTCTCTAGGACATGGACCCTTCAAGGCAGGTTGTTGTCTCTGTCGATGCCATGTCCCCGGGGGCTGTAGCAGTGCCCAACACGAGCACTCCAAGGCCTTTTGTTAAGTTGGAAAACTGATGCTGGGAGAGGAACTTTGTCTCTGGAGTCAGACTGACATTGGTGGCTGGGGATAAGTCACTTCCCGTCTCGGGCTGCCAGGTTTCTCATAGGTATAGTGCTGTCGGACTAACCAAGGTGGTAAACACAAAGCACCAAGCACAGAGCCCGGGGTGTGCTGGATGCTTGGAAGATGAGCCTTCTCCATTCTGTTAGAACTTCCTAATTCTAAATGCAATCAACTCAAAGGGAAGCAAGAGTAGATGAGCATGATTTCTAACCAGAATCTCTAGGAGCAAATTACCAGGAAATGAAGTGAGGCCCTGCCTGAACTTCTTAGCTTTACAAGCCCTAAACCAGCCAACCACTTACACATAAGATCTGAGCCAGCGTAAACAGGAAAGACGTAGTTCCCCACGTTGACATCAACCTTCTGAGTCATTCTTCTTAAGCAGGAGGGTGGGTTTGGGCTTAGTTGTGCTTTAATTTCTTCTATTTTCTGCTGGTCGAGTAGATCAGAACATGGCTCTGGCACATCCGAGATAACCCAGGGGCTAAACAGGCAGGCACTTTTTTCTGTTTTGACTTTTCATAATTGATACATAAAAATACTCTAACAGGCAATTTCTTTTTTTTTTTTTATTTTTGACAGGCAGAGTGGACAGTGAGAGAGACAGAGAGAAAGGTCTTCCTTTTGCCGTTGGTTCACCCTCCAATGGCCGCCGCGGATGGCGCGCTGCGGCCGGCACACCGCATTCGTCCGATGGCAGGAGCCAGGTGCCAGGTGCTTTTCCTGGTCTCCCCATGGGGTGCAGGGCCCAAGCACCTGGGCCATCCTCCACTGCACTCCCGGGCCACAGCAGAGGGCTGGCCTGGAAGAGGGGCAACCGGGACAGAATCCGGCGCCCCGACCGGGACTAGAACTCGGTGTGCCAGCGCCGCAAGGCGGAGGATTAGCCTGTTGAGCCACGGCGCCGGCCAGGTAATTTCTTTTTTTAAAAAAAAAGATTTATTTATTTATTTGAAAGAGTTACACAGAGAGTGAGGAAAGGCAGAGAGAGAGAGAGAGAGAGAGAGAGAGAGAGAGGCCTTTCATCTGATGGTTCATTCCTTGATTGCCGCAATGGCCGGAGCTGTGCTGACCTGAAGCCGGGAGCCAGCAGCTTCTTCCAAGTCTCCCATGCAGGTGCAGAGGGCCAACGACTTGGGCCACCTTCTACTGCTTTCTCAGGCCACAGCAAAGAACTGGATTGGAAGTGGAGCAGCCAGGACTTGAACTGGTGCCCATATGGGATGCCGGCGCTTCAGGCCAGGGCATTAACCCACTGTGCCACAGCGCCGGCCCGAACAGGTAGTTTCTAAGCATGTTAGCCTTTGTGATTGATTATGAGTGCTCACTGGTACTCTACAGTTATTGTATACTTTAAATCGCATTTAGTTGAAATGTTTATGCATTGAGAGGCTGAGAGAGACAGATTTCCAGCTGCTGGCTCCCTAGGAGACCTATTAGCATCCTTAGTAACATGTATCTATCTTAAAGGGCATCCCTAACAGCACATATCTTAAAGGGCATCCCTAGTAACACGTATCCCACTGGCATTCCTCACTGCCAACTTTGCAGTCCCAACAGCTTCTCCGTCAGAGTATTTGGCTTTCAGTTTGAACCACACGCTCTGAAAACACACAAACACTGAGCTCTTTACTTGTCTCCTGCGGATCACTTCACCTCCCCTTTTAGACTTCCTGTTACAACCCTGCTGAAGATTGAAAGTACCCAAGCACCCAGGTGAAGATCTCTTGCAGAGCCACAAGCCATACCAGCAGAGGCCAGGAGTCTCTGTCAGGACAGACAGGCCTTCTCCCAGGTCCACCTCTGATGGCACAGCCTTCCTTCCCGTGCATGGTTGGCAACTGGATGCCACAATGCTGGCCCCACTGTTGAATTTCTTCAATTGATATTGTATGTTTAAGAAAATGGAAAACAACACAACTCAAACAGTATCCCCAATTTTCCTCCTAAATGTCATCTTTCTGATAGATTATTTTATGTGTTTTTGTAAGATAAACAGTCTCAAATACAGGGTGATTGGCCATGAAGCCTTTCTACCCTGGGCAACCCTGAGCACTGAGAAGGGCCAGGCAACACACTTCTTTAAATTAAGGACTGAAGTTTATTCGGTATTTCAGAGCACCACCTGCTGGATTAATTAACAGTAGCAGCCCGGAACAAAACACGGCTCTCAAAGGACGGGTGCTGAGACCCAAGATGCTCAGTCCCCACTTCCTGCTCCTTTAGTTCTGCTCCTTCTGTCTGCCCCTCTCCTCTTTCCAGTTCCCGCCTCTCACCCCCTAGCTCTTGTTTTGTTTGCACGTTCTGCTTGTCCATGCCGCCTGTCAGTATTGCTGAGTCCTCAAAGTGCCTAATGCTGGGTTAACAAAATCTAAAAGCTTCTAAATTTTATGAAGAAAGGCAAATGTGTTTGAAGTCGCAAAATTCAGTTGTCTTCCAGAGACTAACTACCCAGGGATGGACTTGTGCTTGCCCAAGGTGGAGTTTTTATTTGTTTGTGCGTGTGCTTTACACAGAAGCATTACTGCTGCGCTGCAGGGTGAACGTCCCCTCCAAACCTCGGGGACCCTGCAGTGGTCACCTGTTGCGCTGTCATGCAGTGTGGGGGCCCCTGCCAGATACCAGGCTCTTAGACTTCCCAGCCTCAAGAACTGTGAGGAATCAAGTTATTTTCTTAATAAATGTCCCAGTCTGTGCAATTCTGTTATAGCAACAGTGGACTAAGATACTCTCTCTCCTACTTTATTTTTAAATAATGTCCCAAGTTGAATAAGGTAGCCTGCTGTTCTGACTCGGATGCCCAGTGGCTTTTGAGAGAGAGGAGAGTTGTTCAGAGCAGCCTTCTTAAAGGCTCTGAGTTCTGCAATGACCCACAGGTCATCAGAAATGAATGGGATGGGAAAGAGAAGAGACAGTGGTGAATGGTGGGACCCGGGGACTGCAGACTCGACAACTTGTCCACAGGGTTGCACTAGTCCGATTCAGATGGTTCTTCTAGTTTTAACAGAGAAATCAAAAACTTGATTTTTACAAGAGATCTTTAAGGTTTTGAATGTTAGCAATGTTAACACGTTTTCACAGAAGATACCTGGAGGTCAGAAATGGCCCATAGACCAACCTGTAATTCAAAGCTGAGGGAATACAGACCTCATTCCCTGGGCAGTAAACTATGAGTAAGTCGACAGTCTGAAAAAACTTCTACTCTGGTCTCTGAACAAATCATGTGTACTGTTCCTAAGGTCACTACTGCCTCTTAATTTGTGATTTAAGATTATATGACGGACTTTTAACAAGTGCACGGAGGGGCTGGCATTCTGACACAGCGGTGAAGCTACTGCTGCTGACATCCCATAGTGGAGTGCTGTTTTAAGTCCCACTGCTCCACTTCCAATCCAGGTCCTTGCTAATGCACCTGGGAAGCAAGTGGAAGATGGCTCAAGGGCTTGGGATCCTGCCCCAGACAGAGTTCCAGACTCCTGGCTTCAGCCTAGCCCAACCCCAGCCTTTGGGGCCATCTGGGGAGCGAACCAGCTGACAGATATCCCTCTCTCTCCCTTTCTCTCTCTCTGCCCTTCAATAAATCAGTAAATTATTTTTACATGTATGGAAAATTTGTGTAATCTGTTCCCATTTTCCATGAACTCTTCCAGGCATCCTCATAATTTCCTGTTCTTGACATGAAAATGTACAGGATCATAGAGAGCTGAGATTTCCTGAAAATGCCTTTTATGCCTGTGACTGACATTTGCCTTGAAGTAACCTGAGGTTCAGATCTGGAGTCCAGTGAGAACCAGCTGAGCAGAGCTAAGAAAAGCAGCGATGGAGTTTGTGGGCTTGAAGTTTTTACTGCATTGACAAGCAGATTCATACATATTTAAATTTAAAATTATATTTAAGCTAAAAATACCTTAACTCTACTTTTGGCCATCTTACCCTTCAACAAAACCTGTGCATCCATATACTCTGCTGGGCCACCCAGAAGCACATTACTGCTGCTAACTGAGATAGGAAATACAGTGACAGATTTAATACATTAAAAATAATTCTTTTGAAAAGCAGAAATAGAAAGAGATGGACAGATAGATGGAGGGGGAGACTGAGAGAGAGAGAGAGAGAGAGAGAGAGCGAGAGAGAGAGAGCTCTCCCCCCTCCTACCCACCCACCCATCCAAATGCCTGCAATGGCTATGGCTGGACCACAACAAAGCCAGGTAACAGGAATACAATCCAGGTCTCCCATGTGGGTGGCAGGAACCCACTTCCTTGAGCTCTCACCTGCTCCCTCCCAGGGTCTGCATTAGTAAGAAGCTGGAGTCAGGAACTGGAGCCAAGAATCAAGCCTGCATACTCCAACGTTGAGACCCAGGCATCTTAACTGCAAGGCTAAATGCCCATCCCAACACATTTTGCAAAGAAAAAAGATTAACTTCCTCTCTGACTTCTTGGGGAAATAATACAGAAAGTTTTTGTGTGCTCGCTTTTGTCTTTTGTCTGATTTTTCGCATGGGGAGGAAAAAACTCACAGAGAATACAACAGTGATAGTTAAATTTAAAAATTCCAGAGGGCTGTGGTTGGGGTGTAGCGGGTAAAGCCACCACCTGTGATGCTGGCATCCCAGTGGGCACTGGTTCAGGTCTCAGCTGCTCCACGTCTGATCAGCTCCCTGCTAATGACCGGGGAAAGCAGCAGAAGATGGCCCAAGTGTTAGGGAACCTGCCACCCACGTGGGAGACCTGTAAGAAGTTCATGGCTCCTGGTTTCAGCTTGGCCCAGTTTTGGTCATTGCAGCCATTTGGGGAGTGAACCAACAGATGGAAAATCTCCCTCTCACTACTGTAACTCTTTCAAATAGAAAAAGTCTTTTTTTTTAATTCCAAGCAAAAAGGAGAGATAGGAATTAGGGATATTTTACTATTATGAAGTGCTTGCCCTCTTCATAAGGCGGTATAATGTTATTTGAGAGTAGGCTTGGGTTAGTTGTAAATGTACATTGTAAACTCTAGGATAACCAATAAAAACAACTTGAAAAGAAACTTACTGATACTCTATGAAAGGAGAGAAAATGGGATCATATAAAATGTTCAATTAAAACCACAAAATTCATAAAAGGCATGGAGTACGAAAATAGGAACAAAGAATCAGGGCAACAAATGGGAAACAGTAACAAATATGGTAGGTATTAATGCAACTGTATCAATAAACATCCTAAAGGTCAACAGTCTAAATAAATGTGCCAAGTAACGAACAAGAGATTGTCAGAGTGGCTCAACAAACAACACACAACTATATGTCACCTATAAGGAAATCTCTTTAAATATAAAGACACACAGATTAAAATTAAATGGATGCAGAAAGACACACCATGTTAATGCTACCCCATAGAAAGCAAAAGTAGCTCCATGTATGAATTTCAGACAGAGCAGACTTCAGAGCAAGGCAAGCTGTCAGGAATAAAGAGAGGAATTACACAATGATAAAGCAGCTGATGCTCCAAGACCAAACAGTCCTCAGTGGGCACGAGTCAGAAGCAGAGCACTCAGACGCGGAGGGTGAAAACTGAGAGAGCCTCTGGGAGAAAGCAATGAGCCCACCACTGGAGCTGGAGACGGACACTCTCGTACCAGAGAAGGCAGTTCTAGCAGCAGAAAATCAGCCACATGTCTGAGCTCACCACCACACACATCACTGACACCTGTGGACCACACGATTCAACCACAGCAAAACACACACTCTTTCTTAGGCTTATATACACTTTTTCACTAAGGCTGCATTCTGTACCATAAAATATAACAAATTTAAAAGAATAGGAATTATATAATATGCATTGTCACACAAAAATGGAATTGAACTAGACATCAATACCAGAAAGACAGTTGAGAAAATCCAAAATACCTGGAGAGTAAACAACATATTTCTAACAAGAACATGACTCAATGTATCTATATTTGTGAGGTGCAGCTAATGCAGTGCTTTAGGAGAAACAAAGCATGGAGTGCACATGTGTTAGAGCAGAAGAGAGATGTAACGTCAATTACCTCAGCTTCTGCTTTAGGAAATAGAAGAGCAAATTACATCCAAAGTAAGTACAAGAAGAGAAACATAACAGAGCATAAATCAAATAAATTTAAAATAGGAAATCAATAGAGAAAACAGACAAAAGAAAAATGTAATCATCTAAAAACATTAATAAAATCAATAAGTCCCTAGCCAGCCCAAATAAGAAAAACAGAGAAGGTATGAATTATTAATACCAGAAATAAAAAAGAGAACAGCTCTATAGATCACAACAGATCCTACAGACATTAAAAGGGTATTAAAGGAATGTTATAACAATGCCATACTCATAAATTTGATACATGAAATGGATCATCTGCTTGAAAGACAAAATCTTCTAGGGCTCACCAAGGAAGAAACAAACAATCTGAAATAGGTCTATGTCCATTAAAGAATAAATTCAAATTGAATCAATTTATTAATAACCCTCAACACCAGAAAGTACCAGGCCCAAATAGGTTCACCTCTGAATTCTACCAAATGTTTAGGGAAGACATTATATCAGCTCTCTACAGTTTCCTTCAAAACATGGGAGCTGGGGAATACAATAAACCCTCTGTATCTGTGGGCTCCACATTTGTAGATCCAACCAGCCACAGATCAAAAATATTCAAAACAAATTGTAACTGTACTAAAAATGTACAGACTTTTTTCTTATCACTTATCATTTGAGATACGTTTCTTCTTACCTTATTGGTGGAGGCTCTTTATTATGAGGTGGTGTTGCATTATTAAATTCTTTCTCCACATCTATTGAGATGACCATATGGTTTTTGTTCTTCACTTTGTTAATGTAATTTATGTTTAGTGGTTTGCAAATGTTTAACCACCTTTGCATCTCTAAAATAAATTCCGCTTGATTCTGATGTATGATCTTTTTGATGTGGTTTTAGAGCCAGTTTGCTAATATTTTGTTGAGAATTTTTGCATCTCTGCTCATCAAGATATAGGTCTGACCTTTTCATGGGGTATCTTTGTTTGGCTATGGTATAAGAGTGATGCCGGCCTCACAGAAAGTTTTGGAATAGTATGAAAAGCACTAGAGTTAGTTCTTCTTAAATATTTTGTGGAATTCAGTAGTAAATCAAACAGCTCCTGGACTTTACCTTGATGGAAGTCTTTTAATTACTTTTAATGATTCAGGATTTTGTGTGGCTGGTCTGCTGAAGGTATATTCTCTCATTTTTGCTTATCTGAAAAATATCTTATTTCTCCTTCACTTTTTTTTTTTTTACAGGTAGAGTGGACAGTGAGAGAGAGAGACAGAGAGAAAGGTCTTCCTTTTGCCATTGGTTCACCCTCCCTCCAATGGCCGCTGCAGCCGGCACGCTGCGGCCGGCGCACCAAGCTGATCCGATGGCAGGAGCCAGGTGCTTCTCTTGGTCTCCCATGGGGTGCAGGGCCCAAGCACTTGGGCCATCCTCCACTGCACTTCCGGGCCACAGCAGAGAGCTGGCCTGGAAGAGGGGCAACTGGGACAGAATCCGGCGCCCCGACTGGGACTAGAACCTGGTGTGCCAGTGCAGCAAGGTGGAGGATTAGCCTGTTGAACTGCAGCACCGGCCTCTCCTTCACTTCTAAAAGACAGTGTTGTTGGGTATAATATTCTTGGTTGAATTTTTTTTTAAGATCTTGAATAAATCATTCCAATATCTTGTGGTCTGAATGGTTCTTCTACTGAGAAATCTGATGTTAGCCTAATTGGTTTTCCTTTATGTGTACCTTGACCCTTTTCTCTTACTGTCCTTTGGATTCTTTGCCTGTAACTTTAATAATTTGACTACAATATGCTTTGGAGAAGACCATTTTCGATGGATTCTGTTTCCTGTATCTGGATGTCCTACGTCTTTTAAGACCTGGAAATTTTTCAACTATTATTTCATTTAGAAGGTTCTCAACATCTTTTTCCTTCTCTTCTCCTTCAGGAATACCTGAAATGTGAATATTTGGTCATTTAATGGTATTCCAAAATTCATGGAGACTTGTTTCATTCTTTTTAATTCTTTTCTCTTTATCTTTTTGTCTGACTAGGTTACTTCAAAAGTCTTGTCTTGGAGGTCAGAGATTCTGTCCTCCATTTGGTCTACTCTGCTTTTAAAGCTCTGAATGACATTTTTTTACTTCTCGGATTGAAGAGTTCATCTCCAAAATTTCTGTTTGGTTCCTCTTAACGATTTCTATCTCCTTAGCAATATTTCCATTCGTGTCATTCATTGATTTCCTCATTTCTTTACTCTATCTGTATTCTCCTGTATTGCACTGAGTTTCCTTACAATCATTACTTTGAATTCTATTTCTGGCATTTCACAGAGTTCCTTCCGATCCTGATCTAACTATTCTTGGGGAACTGCTGTGTCCTCCTGCCTTGCCTCTTGTTTCCTATGTCCTTATGTTGACTTTTGTGCATTTAGTATAATAGTCTTGTCTTTATGGACTAAGTTTTCTTGAAAAATAGTTTACTGTTTAGATGGAATGCAAGGTATCACTTGGCTTGTTGCTTTGGCTTTGATTCTAGGTGAGGCCCGAAGTATAGCTCCTGAGAGATTTCTTCTGTTTTAATCAGTGTTAGCTGTGTGTATCCGTGTCACAGTGGTTTAGTCTGCTGCAGTTCTTAGGGTTAGAAGTGTGACTGAGAGATGAATGTGGACTTCCTAGATATGTATCTTCAGTCCACAGAACTCAGTGTCAGTCACGCTGGCAACTGTGATCGCCACGGCCATGTCCTTGGTGTGAAAGAGGTAAGGGAGGCTGCCCCCTTGTTCCACTGGCAAGCCTGAGTGATGCTGGGGCTTGTGGCCCCACCTGCTGTGAATCCAGGACTGTGTGCTGTGGATGGGCCCTTACTCAGGTCTTGCTAGGAGAGTGCAGGTGGTGCTGTGGCTTATAACACTAACAGCTCTAGCCCCAGGACTGGGGGATGTGAACTGAAGCCTGCTCCAGGCCCACAGAGTAACTACAAGGAGATTGTGCTCTGACAGGTATGGGTCCAGAGAGGTGGAACACAGGTCGGTTCTTCCCCTAGGTCCATGAGATAGACTCCAGCAAGTCTGAGGAAATTAAAACTGTTATACTCTCAGTGTTGCAGGGTATGGTGGGGTTATTACCCAGATCTCCCAGGTGGAAGGCTTTTTTATGGCCTGTTGCTGTTGCTTGCCCCCAAAAGCTAAGGGAAATCCCTTTGGCTCATGTAAAGTGAGTGAGCATAGCTCAGGGGCAAGTGCCCCAAAACTCCACTGCTGCAGGATGGGGGATCTGTCTCTGCCCCACAAGTTGCCCTGACTCTTACTCTGCTCACTTCTGGTAGCAGTGGGGCAGAGACCAGTTGCACTTTTTACAGACAAGCCTGGCACTCTGCAGGGTTGGGGAGGGAAGGGAGACAGTGTGGAATGCAGCTATTCTTCTTAGAACCCAGCAGGTGCTCAGACCCCAGGCAGCTCCTCGAGCTGCAGTTACAGTCAGTGGGTAACCATGGACTTCTCCCTCGGTACGGCTGTAGGTGGCAGGGTGTGTGGCACCTTCCTCCTATCCTGACTTGGTAAGAGGGCAACTCGGAAACGGCAGCTGGCTGCCCCACGTGGCAGGCCTCAGCATGCTGAGTCTCAGCCTATTTCTGTCTTCTTTCCTCACTGTCCTACAAGGTCTTCACTCTTTCCACTGAAAATTTCTGAGAGTAAGACCCCTGGAAACGTGGTCCCCCCTCCCTCCCTTCCCTCCTTATCCTAAGGTGGCTGTAGTCAGTGTGGCTACACCCTAGTCAGCCATCTTGGATTGCATCTCTACCTTTTTCTATAACTACTGGGTGGCAGGGGATGGTTATCGAACTGATGCTCCTGGATACCACGGGACAGCTGGACTCCCTAACTCATTCTATGAAGCTAGGATTACCCTCATACCAAAGCCAGATCAAGACATCACAAGTCCTACGGTCTGAATGTTTGTGCCCCCTCCCCAACACCAACTGTGAGGCTACTAAGTATGGGACATTTGGGAGGTGATTATGTCATGAGGGCACAGTCCTCCCTGATGGAATTAGTGCCCCTAAAAATGAGCCCTTAGGGGTTAGTGCTGCAGCGCAGCGGGTTAAAGCCCAGACCTGCTTTGCCGGCATCCCATATGGGTGCTGGTTTGAGTCCCGGCTGCTCCACTTCCCGTCCAGCTCCCTGCTATGGCCTGGGAAAGCAGCAGAGGATGGCCCGAGTCCTTGGGCCTCTGCACCCACCTGGGAGACCAAGAAGAAGCTCCTGGCTGCTGGCTTCAGATTAGCTCAGCTCTGGCCATTGCAGTCATTTGGGGAGTGAACCAGCAGGTGGAAGACCTCTCTCTCTCTCTCTCTCTCTCTCTCTCTCTGGCTCGGCTCTGCTTCTCTCTGTAACTCTGTCTCTCAAATAAATAAAATAAATCTTTTTAAAAAATGATGCCTTAAGGAGTTTATTTCCCTTTTCTGCCTTGTAAGCACACACTGAGAATACATCATCTATGTTCTCACCACATGGTGAATATGATGACACCCTGATCTTGGATTTTTTTGTCTCTAGAATTCTGAGAAATAAATATCTATTATTGATAACTATCTAGTTTGTGACATTCTGTTCTAGCAGCGCCAATAAAATAAGACAAAAATAAAACTACAGCACTACATTGTGATAAAGTGTCAGTTTCAGTTCTGGCTATTTGCTTCTAATCCAGCCTCCTGCTAATGTACCTGGGAAGGCAGCAGAAGACAGGCCAAGCACGTGGGCCCTTGCCACCCATGTGGGAGATTAGGATGGAGTTCCTGCCTCAGATCTGGTTCTGGCCTGGCCATTTGGGGAGTGAACCAATGGATAGCAAATCTCTCTGTTTCTGTCTCTCCCCCTCTCTCTGTTGCTCTTTCAAATAAATAAATATCTCTCTCATGAACATAGGAGCCAAAATCCTCAGCAAATACCAGTAAACAGAATCCAAGAGTGTATAATAAAGAATTATTCACCACAATCAAGTGGTAGTTTTTCTAGGTATATGAGGCTGGTTCAACATTTCAAAATCAATAGTGTAATCTATCATATCAACAGGCTAACAAAGAAAAATCACACTGTTGTATCAATACATGTAGAAAAGACATTTAAAAATCCAATGAGTATTTATGATTTTTAAAAAGCTGAATAAAATAAGAGTAGAAGAGAACTTCTTCAACTTGATAAAGAACGTCTACAAAAAATCCAACTAACATTAGAATGCTGAAAACCCTAAAGATCTCTGGCTAAAATCAAGAAGGCAAGGGTGTTCCTTCTCAACACTGCTTTCCAAGAGAGTGTTAGAAGTTTCAGGGAATGCAACCAGAAAAATAAATAAATAAAAGCCATACTGATTGGGAAGGAAGAAACAAAATTGTCTCTGGACAGATGATATGATTATCCAAGCAGAGAACCTAAAAGGATCAACAAACTTTTGGACGCAATAAGCATTACAGAAAGGTAGTGAGATACAAGGTTAACAGGCAAAAATCAGTTACTTCCCAGTAATGAACAGGTAGAGCCTAGGGAGATTACTGACGCCATAAACAAGAGTGTCAAATTGTTAAATCAACATCAGGAGTCACTGTGTACTTATGTCTCATGAGGGATCTGTCCTTAAGGTGTTGTCCAATGTGAAGTAATGCTATAATTAGTACTGAAACAGTATTTTTACACTTTGTGTTTCTGTGTGGGTGCAAACTGATGAAATCTTTACTTAGTATATACTGAATCAATCTTCTGTATATAAAGATAATTGAAAATGATTTAAAAAAACCTTGGTGTTAAAAAAAATTTTGAAATTACAAACACAGTACTATTTTTTTTTTTTCAGATGTTATTCTTGTTTATTTGGTTTTTTTTTTTTTATATAAAGCTTTTATTTAAAGAATATAAATTTCCAAAGAACAGCTCATGGACCACAATGGCTCCCCCCCACACACACAACTTCCCTCCCTCCCCCCACCCTCCCCTTTCCCGCTCCCTCTCCCCTTCTGTTCACATCAAGATTCATTTTCAATTCTCTTTATACACAGAAGATCAATTTAGTACATATTATGTAAAGATTTCAACGGTTTGCCCTCGCATAGAGACACAAAATGATAATACTGTTGGAGTACTAGTTATAGTATTAATTCACAATGTACAGCACATTAAGGACAGAGATCCTACATGATTTTTTTTAAAAAAATTGATTAATTGTCTATGCAATTTCCAGTTTAACACCAAGATTTTTTAATCATTTGCAATTATCTTTATATAAAGAAGATCGATTCAATATATACTATGTAAGGATTTCATCAGTTTGCACCCACTCAGAAACACAAAGTGTAAAAATACTGTTTCAGTACTAGTAATAGCATCACTTCACATTGGATAACACATTAAGGACAGATCCCCCATGAGACGTAAGTACACAGTGACTCCTGATGTTGATTTAACAATTTGACACTCTTGTTTATGGCGTCAGTAATCTCCCTAGGCTCTGGTCATGAGTTGCCGAGGCTATGGAAGCCTTTAGGGTTCGCCGACTTCGATCTTATTCCCACAGGGCCATAGTCAAAGTGGAAGTTCCCTCCTCCCTTCAGAGAAAGGTACCTCCTTCTTTGATGGCCCCGTTCTTTCCACTGGGATCTCACTCGCAGAGATCTTTCATTTAGGTCTTCTGTTTTTTCCAGAGTGTCTTAGCTTTCCATGCCTAAAATATTCTCATGGGCTCTTGAGCCAGATCCGAATGCCTTAAGGGCTGATTCTGAGGCCAGAGTGCTATTTAGGACATCTGCCATTCTATGAGTCTGCTGTGTATCCTGCTTCCCATGTTGGATCATTCTCTCCCTTTTTCATTCTATCAGTTAGTATTAGCAGACACTAGTCTTGTTTGTGTGATCCCTTTGACTCTTAGACCTATCAGTGTGATCAATTGTGAGCTGAAATTGATCACTTGGACTAATGAGATGGCCTTGGTACATGCCACCTTGATGGGATTGTATTGGAAACCCCTGGCACAATTCTAACTCCATCATTTGGGGCCGTTCCGATTGAGCATGTCCCAAATTTTACATCTCCTCCCTCTCTTATTCCCACTCATATATTTCACAGAGATCACTTTTCAGTTAAAATTTAAACACCTAAGAATAATTGTGTGTTAATTACAGAGTTCAACCACTAGTACTAGGATAAAGAGAAAAAAAAAAAATACTACCATGGATAAAGTATTACATTGTACAACAACAGTCAGCACAAGAGCTGATCGAGTCACTGTTTCTCATAGTGTCCATTTCACTTCTACAGGTTTCCCCTTTGGTGCTCAGTTAGTCATCGCCAATCAAGGGAAACAAATGATATTTGTCTCTTTGGGACTGACTTAATTCACTCAGCATGATGTTTTCCAGATTCCTCCATTTTGTTGCAAGTGACCGGATTTCATTGTTTTTGACTGCTGTATAGTATTCTGTAGAGTACATGTCCCATAATTTCCTAATCCAGTCTACTGTTGAAGGGCATTTGGGTTGGTTCCAAGTCTTAGCTATTGTGAATTGAGCCGCAATAAACATTGCTGTGCAGACGGCTTTTTTGTTTGCCAATTTAATTTCCTTTGGGTAAATTCCAAGGAGTGGAATGGCTGGGTTGAATGGTAGGGTTATATTCAGGTTTCTGAGGAATCTCCAGACTGACTTCCATAGTGGCTTCACCAGTTTGCATTCCCACCAACAGTGGATTAGTGTCCCTTTTTCCCCACATCCTCTCCAGCATCTATTGTTGGTGGATTTCTGAATGTGAGCCATTCTCACCGGGGTGAGGTGAAACCTCATTGTGGTTTTGATTTGCATTTCCCTGATTGCTAGGGATCTTGAACATTTTTTCATGTGTCTGTTGGCCATTTGGATTTCCTCTTTTGAAAAATGTCTATTGAGGTCCTTGGCCCATCTCTTAAGTGGGTTGTTTGTTTTGATGTTGTGGAGTTTCTTAATTTCTTTGTAAATTCTGGTTATCAACCCTTTATCTGTTGCATAGTTTGCAAATATATTTTCCCATTCTGTCGGTTTCCTATTCACTTTCCTGACTGTTTCTTTTGCAGTACAGAAACTTTTCAATTTGATGCAATCCCAGTAGTTAATTTTGGTTTTCAGTGCCTGTGCTTCTGGGGTCTTTTCCAAGAAGTCTTTGCCAGTACCTATGTCTTGCAGGGTTTCTCCTATGCTCTCCAGTAATTTGATGGTGTCGGGTCGTAGGTTTAAATTTTTAATCCATGTTGAATGAATTTTTGTGTAAGGTGAAAGGTAGGGGTCTTGCTTCATGGTTCTGCACGTGGAAATCCAGTTTTCCCAGCACCATTTATTAAACAGACTGACCTTACTCCAGGGACTGGTTTTGGATCGTTGATCAAATATAAGTTGGCTGTAGGTGTTTGGATTGATTTCTGGAGTTTCTATTCTGTTCCATTGGTCTATCCATCTGTTTCTGTACCAGTACCATGCTGTTTTGATAACAACTGCCCTGTAGTATGTCCTGAAATCTGGTATTGTTATGCCTCCGGCTTTGTTTTTGTTGTACAAGATTGCTTTAGCTATTCGAGGTCTCCTGTGTCTCCATATGAATTTCACCATCATTTTTTCCAGATCTGAGAAGAATGTCCTCGGTATCTTGATTGGTATTGCGTTGAATCTGTAAATTGCTTTTGGGAGAATGGACATTTTGATGATATTGATTCTTCCAATCCATGAGCATGGGAGATTTCTCCATTTTTTGGTATCCTCTTCTATTTCTTTCTTTAAGGTTTTGTAATTTTCATTGTAGAGATCTTTAATGTCCTTAGTTAAATTTATTCCAAGGTATTTGATTGTTTTTGTAGCTATTGTGAATGGGATTGATCTTAGCAGTTCTTCCTCAGCCGTGGCATTGTCTGTGTATACAAAGGCTGTTGATTTTTGTGCATTGATTTTATATCCTGCTACTTTGCCAAACTCTTCTATGAGTTCCAATAGTCTCTTAGTAGAGTTCTTTGGGTCCCCTAAATAAAGAATCATGTCGTCTGCAAAGAGGGATAGTTTGAGTTCTTCCTTCCCAACTTGTATCCCTTTAATTTCTTTTTCTTGCCTAATAGCTCTGGCTAAGACTTCCAGCACTATATTGAATAGCAGTGGTGAGAGTGGGCATCCCTGTCTGGTACCAGATCTCAGTGGAAATGCTTCCAACTTTTCCCCATTCAATAGGATATTGGCCGTGGGTTTTTCATAAATTGCTTTGATTGTATTGAGGAATGTGCCTTCTATACCCAGTTTGCTTAGGGTTTTCATCATGAAAGGGTGTTGAATTTTATCGAATGCTTTCTCTGCGTCTAGTGAGATAATCATATGGTTTTTCTTCTGCAGTCTGTTAATGTGGTGTATCACGTTGATTGTTTTGCGAATATTGAACCATCCCTGCATACCAGGGATGAATCCCACTTGGTCTGGGTGGATGATCTTTCTGATGTGTTGTTGCAGTCTATTGGCCAGAATTTTGTTGAGGATTTTTGCATCTATGTTCATGAGGGATATTGGTCTGTAATTCTCTTTCAATGCTGCATCTTTTTCTGGCTTAGGAATTAAGGTGATGCTGGCTTCATAGAAGGAATTTGGGAGAATTCCCTCTTTTTCGATTGTTCTGAATAGTTTGAGAAGAATTGGGGTTAGTTCTTCTTTAAATGTCTGGTAGAATTCAGCAGTGAATCCATCTGGTCCTGGGCTTTTCTTTGTTGGGAGGGCCTTTATTACTGATTCAATTTCTGACTCACTTATGGGTCTGTTTAGGTTTTCTATGTCTTCCTGGTTCAATTTAGGTAGGTTGCATGTGTCCAGGAATCTATCCATTTCTGATAGGTTTCCCTGTTTGCTGGCATACAAGTCCTTGTAGTAATTTCTGATGATTCTTTTGATTTCTGTGGTGTCTGTTGTTATATTTCCTTTTTCATCTCTGATTTTACTGATTTGGGTCTTTTCTCTTCTTTTTTTAGTTAGTTGGGCCAATGGGGTGTCAATCTTGTTTATTTTTTCAAAAAACCAGCTCCTCGTTTGGCAGATTTTTTGTAATGTTTTTTTGGATTCAATCCTGTTGATTTCTTCTCTGATTTTGATTATTTCTCTTTTTCTACTAGATTTGGGTCTAGTTTGCTGCAAATTTTCTAGATCCTTGAGATGCATTGAAAGCTCATCTATTTGGTGCCTTTCCAGTTTCTTGATGTAGGCACCTATTGATATAAACTTTCCTCTTAACACTGCTTTTGCTGTATCCCATAAGTTTTGGTATGTTGTGCTGTTATCCTCATTTACTTCCAGAAAATTTTTGATTTCTCTTTTGATTTCTTCAGTGACCCATTGTTCATTCAGGAGCATGTTGTTCAATCTCCATGTGTTTGCATATGCTCTAGAGATTCCTGAGTTGCTAATTTCCAACTTCACTCCCTCATGGTCTGAGAAGTTGCATGGTATGATTCTAATTCTTTTGAATTTGCTGAGACTTGCTTTATGGCCTAATATGTGATCAATCCTAGAGTAGGTTCCATGTACTGCTGAGAAGAATGTGAATGCATTACTTGTAGGATGAAAAGTTCTGTAGATATCTGTTAGATCCATTTGGGCTATAGTGTTGTTTAAATCTACTGTCTCCTTGTTAATCTTCTGTCCTGTCGATCTGTCAATATCTGTGAGTGAAGTATTGAAGTCCCCCAGTACTATTGTGTTGGGGTCTAAGTCTCCCTTTAAGTTTCTTAACAAATTTTTTAAATAAACCTGTGGCCTGTAATTAGGTGCATATACATTGAGAATTGTTATATCTTCCTGTAGTATTGATCCCTTAATCATTATATAGTGCCCCTCTTTGTCTCTCTTAACAGTTTTTGTGTTAAAGTTTATGTAGTCCGATATTAAGATGGTTACACCCGCTCTTTTTTCATTTCTGTTGGCGTGGTATATCTTGTTCCATCCTTTTATTTTCAGTCTGTATGGATCTTCGTTGGAAAGATGTGTTTCTTGTAGGCAGCAAATAGATGGTTTTTGTTCCTTAACCCAGTCAGCCAATCTCTGTCTTTTAACAGGACAGTTTAGACCTTTAACGTTCAATGTGACTATTGATAAGTGGTAAGTTTGCCCTGCCATTTGCCAGATATTTTCTAATGTATGCTTTGAATTCCCTGTGATCTTTTGCTGTGAGGTTCCCTTCGTTTACCTTCTTTCATGTTGATGGTCGTGTTTCTGTGTTTCTGTGTGTAACACGTCTTTAAGTATCTTTTGCAGGGCTGGACGAGTGGCAACAAATTCTTTCAATTTTTGTTTGTTATGAAAGGTCTTTATTTCACCTTCATTCACAAATGAGAGCTTTGCAGGGTATAATATTCTGGGCTGGCAGTTTTTCTCTCTAAGTACCTGGGCTATGTCTCGCCATTCCCTTCTAGCTTGTAGGGTTTCTGTTGAGAAGTCAGCTGTAAGTCTAATTGGAGATCCTCTGAGAGTAATCTGACGTTTCTCTCTTGCACATTTTAGGATCTTTTCTTTTTGCTTCACTGTGGTGAGTTTAATTACAATATGTCATGCAGAGGATCTCTTTTGGTCATGTTTATTAGGGGTTCTATGAGCTTCCTGGATTAGGATTTCTCTGTCTTTCTCCAAGCCTGGAAAGTTTTCTGCTAGTATCTCCCTAAAAAGGCCTTCTAATCCTTTCTCCCTCTCCATACCTTCAGGAACACCTAGAACCCGAATGTTGGGTTTTTTAATAGTATCCTGTAAATTCCCGACAATATCTTTTAGTTTTCTAATTTCCTCTTCTTGTCTTTGGTTTGACTGTTTCCTCTCCTGTTCTCTGTCTTCTAGATCCGATATTCTCTCTTCTGCTTCACCCATTCTGGTTTTAAGGCCCTCAAGATTGCTTGTCACTTGATCTATTGAATTCTTCAATTCATTAAGATTTTTTGTCACTCTCGTAGCTTCTTGTTCTACTAGTTGTTTCATTTCGTTTTGATTTCTCCGTAGTACTTCATTCTCGCGAGAGAGATTTTCTATCTTATCCATTAAGGATTTCTGTAGTTCAAGAATTTGTTTTTGAGAACTTCTTAATGTTCTTATCAATTCTTTGAGATCTGCTTCTTGCATTTCTTCTATCTCATTAGCTTCATAATCCTGACTTGGGGTGTCTTTTCCGTTTGGGGTCATCATAGCGTCTTCCTTGATCTTGCTCCCTCGGAATCTGTTTTTATTTGGCATTTTTTTTTCCCCCACACTCTTTCTCTGGGTTGTCAAGGTAACGGAGTTTGTGTGCGCGGTGTGTTCCCAGTTTTTGGATCCCCTTCAGGTTTCTACAGCCTCGGGTTTTTGGTTCCGTCTGCCTCAGTGATGGGCGGGCGGGCGGGCGGGCGGGCGCGCCTTGTCCCACTGTGTTTAATCTAGCTCGAATTAGCAGGGTGGGTGACGAGAGAGACTAGTGTCCGTGCAGGCTCGCCTCAATTGTGCTGTTTCCCCCGTGGGGGGTCTGCTTCCCCCGTCAGTGTCTCGGGATCCCTGTATCGGCCCCCGTTCAAGCACTCAGTTCCAATGGCGACTGTGTTCCGCCCGGCTTCCGGTTCAGCCGGCGGGCGCGCGCCGTCCCACTGCGTTCAGTCCAGCTAGAATTAGCAGGGTGGGCAACGAAAGAGGCTAGTGTCCGTGTGGGCTCGCCTCAATTGTGCTGTTTCCCCCGTGGGGGGTCTGCTTCCCCCCACCAGTGTCTCGGGATCCCTGTATCGGCCCCCGTTCAAGCGCTCAGTTCCAATGGCGACTGTGTTCCGCCCGGCTTCCGGTTCAGCCGGCGGGCGCGCGCCGTCCCACTGCGTTCAGTCCAGCTAGAATTAGCAGGGTGGGCAACGAAAGAGGCTAGTGTCCGTGTGGGCTCGCCTCAATTGTGCTGTTTCCCCCGTGGGGGGTCTGCTTCCCCCGTCAGTGTCTCGGGATCCCTGTATCGGCCCCCGTTCAAGCACTCAGTTCCAATGGCGACTGTGTTCCGCCCGGCTTCCGGTTCAGCCGGCGGGCGCGCGCCGTCCCACTGCGTTCAGTCCAGCTAGAATTAGCAGGGTGGGCAACGAAAGAGGCTAGTGTCCGTGTGGGCTCGCCTCAATTGTGCTGTTTCCCCCGTGGCATCTGCTTCCCCCCGCCAGTGTCTCGGGATCCCTGTATCGGCTCCCGTTTAAGCGCTCGAATCCAATGGCGACTGTGTTCCGTCCGGTTCCCGTCCCTCCCGGCAGCTCCCGTGCCACTAAGGCACGATTTGCCGTTCGCAAACTTACTTTCCCCTAGGTCCTCTGCGTCTCATTCACTGGGTCCGGAAGAATTTCCACTGCATTTTTTTCCGTGAGATTTTTCCTGAGGCTACAGTAACTCTGTTTTTATTAAACTATCTTTTTGCGGACTGCTAGTGCGCGTCCTCACTATTCCGCCATCTTGAAACACAGTACTATTTATATTAGTGTCCCTAAAAAAATGAAATCCTGAGGTTTTGGGGCCAGCGATATGGCACAGTGGGTTAATGCCCTGGCCTGAAGTGCCAGCATCCCATATGGGCACTGGTTCAAGACCCAGCTGCTCCACTTCCTGTCCAGCTCTCTGCTATGGCCTGGGAAAGCAGCAGAAGATAGCCCCAGTCCTTGGGCCCCTGCACCCATGTGGGAGACCTGGAAGAAACTCTTGGCTCCTGGCTTTGGATCAGCGCAGCTCCGGCTGTTGCGGTCATCTGGGGAGTGAACCATCGGGTGGAAGACACCTCTCTCTCTCTCTCTGTCTCTCTCTCTCTGCCTCTCTACTCTGTGTGTATATATGATTTTCAAATAAATAAATAAATCTTTAAAAGAAAGAAATCCTAAAGTTTTAATATAACAAAATATGTACAAAACTTTTATGAAGAAACAATTCAAAACTCTGATGAAAGATATCAATGAAGTACTAAATAGATGAAATGATATTCCATGTTCATGGATAGAAAGACTCAGTATTATCAAGTTGTCAGTTCTCTGAAATTGACCTGTAATGCAATGCAATCCTAATCAAAATCCCAAGAAGTTATTTTGTAGACATCAATAAACTGATTCTAAAGCTTATAGAGAGAGAGGACTTAGAACTGTCAACTCAATACTGAAGGAGAACAACAATGGCAAAAGACTGACTACCCCACTTTAAGACTGATTATAATCAGTGACAGTAATCAAGATAGTGTGGTACTGGCAAAAGAACAGGTAAGTAGATCAATGGAACAGAAAGAAAACCACAGAAATAGACCCATATAAATATATTCAATTGATCTTTTTTCTTCCTGTCAACAATTTAAATTTTAAAAATTTTAACTGACATATAACATTGTATTCATTTATGGAACACTATATTATAATTTTATACTTTCACACAATGTGTAATGACCAATTGTGGTAATTAGCATTTCCATACCCTAAACTATTTTCAATTTGATGTGTGGGGAACCTTCAAATTGTTTTCTATGTTTATTTTGAAGTATACAATAAATTGCTGTAGCACGTAATTATCCTACAGCACGACAGAACATAAGAATTAATTCCTGGCCGGCGCCGTGGCTCAACAGGCTAATCCTCCGCCTTGCGGCGCTGGCACACCGGGTTCTAGTCCCGGTCGGGGCACCGGATTCTGTCCCGGTTGCCCCTCTTCCAGGCCAGCCCTCTGCTGTGGCCCGGGAGTGCAGTGGAGGATGGCCCAGGTGCTTGGGCCCTGCACCCCATGGGGAGACCAGGAAAAGCACCTGGCTCCTGGCTCCTGCCATCGGACAAGCGCGGTGCGCCGGCCGCAGCGCGCTGTCCGCGGCGGCCATTGGAGGGTGAACCAACGGCAAAGGAAGACCTTTCTCTCTGTCTCTCTCTCTCTGTCCACTCTGCCTGTAAAAACAAAAAAAAAAAAAAAGAATTAATTCCTCTCATTTTGGTACTCTTTATCCAACCTTTCTCTACCCTCCCTTTATCATTCTTACATTTTAGTGACCTATAGTCTACTCGCTATGTCTATGTGATCAACTATTTTAGCTTCCTCAAATGAGCGAGAACAAGAGGTATTTGTCTTTCTGTGCCTGGCTTATTTCACTTTACATAATGCCTTCCAGTTCCATCCATGTTGCTATGAATTACAGTATTTCTTCCTTGTTATGACTGAAAAATACTGCATTGTGCAGCAAAGACAATACAATGGAGCAAGGATAATCCTTTCAACAAATGGTACTGGAACAATTCAGACAGACTTTAAATCCTTCATAAAATTAATTCAAAATGGATAACAGACCTAAATGTAAAATTCCAAACTTAAAACCCCTAGAAAATAACACAGGAGAAAATCTCGATGGCCTTGGGTATGGAGATGACTTTTTTGACATAACACAAAAGGCACTGTCCACTGAAGGTGTAACTGATAAGCTGCACTTCATTTTTAAAAAAAATAAACCAGCAATTTTTAAATGTTATTTAAGGTATACAAACTTCATGCATTTCATATATACAAATTCAGGAACACAGTGATTCTTCCTGCCCTACCCTCACTCCCATCCACACTCCCACACTTACTCCTCCTCTCTCTCCTATTCCCACTCTTAATTCTTACAAAGTTCTATTTTCAGTTTCCTTTATTCTCAAAAGATTAACCCAACAAATGGTATGAGGGAACAAAAAACAATGTTCTTTAATGATGGCGACAAGGGCTGTAAACAATCACCAAATCTCAAAACATCAATTTCATTTCAATACGTTACATTTTAGAAACTCTATCAGTTATCACAGATCAGGGAAAACATATGGTATTTGTCTTTTTGGGACTGGCTAATTTCACTAAGTATAATGGTTTCCAATTGCAACCATTTTGTTGTAAAAGACAGGATTTCATTTTTTTTGTTTTGCTTCTGAGTAGCATTCTGTAGTGTATATATTCCATAATTTATTTTTTCTCTTTAAATATTTTTTAAAATTTTATTTAAGTTATACAAATTTTATATATTTCATATATATACAGATTTAGGAACACAGTGGGACTTTCCCCCACCCTCCCTCCACCCACATTCCAGATCCTTCTGCTCCGTCTCAGATTCCCATTCTTAATTTTTACAATGACCTATTTTCAGTATATTTAATGATCATATAGTTAACCCTACTCTAAGTAAAGGAGTTCAGCAGATAGTCTGAAGAGAAAGAAAACAAAACAAAATGGAAGAGACAAGGCTATAGGCAATCATCTGTTCTCAAAATGTCTACTTCATTCCAGTACATTACATTTCAGGAACTTTATTAGTTCCATCAGCTCGGGGAGAACATGATATCAGGCTTTTGGGTTACAGCAGTTCATGCAGAGCTGCGCTTCATTTTAATGAGAACTTGTGCTTTGAGGAAAATAGTGACAGAGAATGAGAAGACAAATCACAGAACTGGGAAAATACTTGCAAAAGATACATCAACAAAGTCATGCTATCCTAAACATAAAAAGAACTCTGAAAACTCAACAAAAAGAAAAGGACAGCACAATTTGAAAGTGAGCAGACACCTTAATAGACACTTTGCCAGGGAAGACAGACAGATGGTAAGTAAACATCGGGGAGACGTGCGTCATCCTTTGTCATCAGGGCACTGCAAGTTAAAACAAGAGACACACACCTGTAAGAAGGCCAAAACCTAAAACACTGAGAACACCAGAGACTGGCAAGGATGTGCCACAGCGGGGACTCTCACTGCTAGGAGGAACATAAAATGGGAATCCACTATTTTAAAAAGTAAATATTTATTTATTTGAAATGCAGAGTTACAGAGCGGGAAAGACAAAAAGAGAGAGGTCTTCCATCCACAGGTTCGCTCCCCAGATGGCCACAGCGGCTGGGGCTGAGCCAGGCAGATGCCAGCAGTCTGGAACTGCATCCAGGTTTCCCCTCTGGGTGGCAGGGGCCCAAGGACTTAGGCGTTCTTCTGCTGTTTTCCCCGGCACATTAGCAGGAAGCTGGACTGGAAGTGCTCATGTGGGATGCCAGTGTCGCAGGCGACAGCTTATCCCACTGCACCACAACACTGGCCTTGGAAGTCATTTTTATAAGAAACAGTATGAAAGGCCACATGTGGGCTCTCCTGTCTGCATTTCCAGCAAAGCCCAGCCTGACAGCTGTTTTCAGCAAAGTGCCAAGTATAGGAGTTGAAGCCGTTGTAGACCAGACCAGTATGGCGACCAGCTGGAGACCAGAAGTGACTGGCATCAATGCCACATGGAGCAGATGAGGCAGTAAGCTGGTTTCTTATAAAACCAAACAGACTCATTTTACCGCCCGGCAGTGGCCTTCCTCCCCAATGAACTGAAAATTCACATCTAGAGAAAAACTTGCACACAGAGGTTTCGAGCAGCTTTATTCGTAACTGCCCAAACTTGGAAGCAACAAGATCTGTTCCATGAGGTGAGTAGACAAATGAACCTAAGTTCTAATGTTGGAGCTTTTTAAGAATAAATCTTAGCTAAATTACATTGAATCCCTTTCCCTTGACCCATGGTTGTTTTTTTAATATTTTTATTTTATTTTATTTTAAAGACAGAGTTACAGAGAAAGAGAGAGAAAGAGAATCGTGCATCTGCTGATTCTCTCCCCAAATGGTCACAATGAACCAATCAGAAGCCAGGAGCTTTGAGACTTGGGCCATCCTCTGCTGCTTTCCCAGGCACATTAGCAGGGATCTGGATCAGAAGCAGAGCAGCCAGGACTCGAACCAGTACCCATATGAGATGCCAGTGCTGCAGGCCAAGGTTTTAACCTGCTGCGCCACAGCATTGGCCCCAACCCATAGTTTTTAAATCTCCAATAAGCACAGTTGAAATTTATTTGCACATAACTGTTGGGCCTTTCACAATATTTCATAATATTTCCAGCTGTCCCTGGAACAGCTCTTCTTCTATTGTGAAATAATTTCCGGGATTTAGCTTTCTGTGGAACCCCAAGACACTACTTACAATGTAAGCAACAGGTATGGTTTTTTCAAATTTGCTTCAGACTTTGAGACATATTCAATTTACAACTCTTACTATGAGGTTGGGCTTAACAGGACTCTATACTTGTTGGCTTTTTTTATGTGTGTTCTTCGAGTTTGAGAATGAGTTACCTGACCAAACAAAACTGGATTTGGAAGCTAAAAACTTTATAAGGTTTTCAGTTATTTATGATTTTTTTCTTACCTTTTGAGGAAGCAGGAGAGAGAAAGATATGCTTTAAGTTTATCTGAAAGGCAGTGTTACAGAAAGAGAGAAGAAGAGACAGAAAGATCTTCCATGCACTGATTCACTCCCCAGATGGCTGCCATGGCCAAGGCTGGGCAGACTGAAGCCAGGAGCCAGGAGCATCAGCAGGTCTCCCGTGTGGGGGCAGGGGCTCAAGCACTAGGGCCATATTGTGCTACTTTCCCAGGTACATTAGCAGGGAGCTGGATTAGAAGTGGAGCAGCTGGGACATGGATCAGCATCCATATGGGATGCTGGGACTGTAGTCAGTGGTTTAACTCACTACGCGCCAGCACTGGCCACTATTTATGGTTTCTAAAATAGGGCCCCTTTGATGTTTTGGAACAATACTGAGAAATGCCCCAGGTAGTGGACATCGGTCAATGATCTAGTTCCTCCCACATCCTTCTCTAGGCCCTGCAGCCACAGTTGTTCAAGGCCACTGGATTCAAAGCTGAACGGGGCAGATCATTTTGTTTTCCTCATAGGAACCCAGAATAGGGACAGAGAACACCTGAGGTGGTAAGAGATGGGTTTCAGATGGGAAGCCTTGCCAGCCCAAGACAGCCGAGGATGCTGGTCCTCAGAAAGCAAAGGACGGAAGCAGGCACTGAGCAGAGCCACGGTAGGAAGGCAGGTGACCTACGAAGACTGCCTCCAAAGCCCGTGGTCCCCAGACTGTAAAACACTTAGAGGAGTCAGCTTCTTGTTTAGAAGCGCAGCATACTAGAAGGTAACTTAAGGAACAGGGAGGCCAAGAGAGGAGATGACTGCCATGAAGAAGAGGGTTTGTTACTCCCAGTTCCCAAGAAGATGTGGCCAAACGGGGAAGCATTAGTGTTGGTCCTGGCGGGATGGGGGAAGGGAGCGACTGTGGCTTCCGTGGGAAGCAGCAGGTGAGGCAGGATAACCAGCGGGAGGACTGGCTAGTCAGAATCACTTCAGCAGGCTCTGGAGCACAAGGGTTGCTCCTAAGTGTCTAGTACCTGAGCCCAGGGTCCTGGGGCCAGGTGTAACAGAGCTCGGAGTGTGCGAGCCCAAAAGAACATGACTGGACGTGTGGACTCTACATCAACTGGCTGGTCTGTATTTGAAGGTCAGGACTCTGGAAGGAGACTCCTAAAGGTTCAGGGAAAGAAGGAAGGAGGCAGGAGGCCAAGGTGACTCAGGCATATTATTGGATGGTCCAGAACAAGGTGTGTCTAGCATATGCACGTAGGACGGCTGTTAAAGCATCAGGCTGACAGAAGCTAAAAGCCCGGTTAATGCATTTTATATCCAAACATGCTCTAAAATTTAGGTTCAAAATTCGTCCAGAGTTGCAAATAAGAAGCAACACCAGGACTAAATGCTAGCATGCCACACTGCCTCTACGTACCTTTGGCAAACTTTCCGCTGGCCCAGGGCTTAAAGCTGTTCTTCGCAGGAAAATGTGGGCCTTAGGACATTGAATCCAAAATAGCACAAGCAAAATTTTCCACAAAGTATTTTCTAGAAGGAAAATGTTGCCTTTGGCAGCATACTCCCCAGCTACAACAGCAGGACTGAGTCCCTTCAAACAGCAATACAAAAGTCACACCTACCCGGAACACTAACGGCTAATCCTTCACCTATCTGTCACTTAGAATTGACATGAAATACCATGGGATGGTCAGACACACGGGCGTCTCCTACTTCTAAGGTGCTGTATTACCCTGCTGGGTCGAGGGTGTCACTGTGCCATCAACAGCCCTTCCTCAAGGTGGAGACCCGAAGCCCCTTCTGCAACGCCATTCGCCCTGACCCTCCCCACGGCGGCTTCTGCGTCTTCCTGCACACAGGCTCTCCTCCATCATCTGTGCTGCACACGGAGATTCTGCAGGCTGCCTGCTCACTAGCTGGGTAACACACTTTTGTCACATGCCTCTCCCTTTAGGTCACACACTTCCAACCAGAAAAAGTGCGCTGCATTTCTTCTTCCTCCCTTTCTCTGAGACTGTTCTCACACCAAAGCCCGAGCTGGAGCAGGGGGGCAGGAGCATAAGCAAGCTGTCAGAGCGCCGCTACACAGAACCAAAAGCAAGTGAAGTAGCACAGATTCAGCTGCGCTTAACCTAGATGACTGCAGCCACCTGCCGATGATTATTTTTGATTTTTAAAAAGTTTCCACTTCTCGTCTCACGTTCCACTTCATTCATGGAAGACATGGCCGGTCTGGTGTCATTGTGGTAAATTCACGAATACTATAAACCTCACCAAATGCATCTGTGTCAGAAATCTTAAAGTCAACAGTCTCTGAGAGGACACACATGTCCCCATGCACACCTGCTGCTAATTCCTGACAGGTGAATGCCCTGACTGATTTGGGGAAGCTTCCAGAACATATAGGGCAGTAGAACAGAGCAACAGATCCAGAAATGGAGCAAACACAGAGCTCACATATCAGTGCTAGTATTTTTACCTAGGCTACTCATCTAGGCAACAAGTGTTTATAGAATATGTATAAAGCGGCACGCACTGTTCTAGGTATTTAAAAAAAAAGAAAAATGTTTTGTTGTATCTTATTTAATTTAAGCAGCTCAAGAAGGAAGGTACTACATGGAAACACTAAGCCTGGAAGACAAAACACACACAACTAAAAGAGGTAACCACAGGATTCAGGTGCAGCTGTGTGTGTCCAAGGCCCACTCACTCTTCACCACATCCTGCACTTTCCACCACAGTGAGCATCTGTAAAAGATTAGCCTGAATTTCAAATCAGACATATCAAATGATCTGTCAATCACTTCCCTTTACAACTGTAATAATTGTCTATAGAAGGAAATTACCTATAGAAAATGTGTACCTGAGAAATCTGGAAGTTTCTTGATATTGTTCTTGGACTCTCTGTGCAAGAAGACAGCAAAAATCCTAGACAACAAAATAAAATGTAATTAACATCTCACTCTTTGCACATACATACAGAGAGAGAAGATGCTGTCCCCCACCACACACATACATACCACATATGAAGTAACCTTGTAAAGTCATTCACCCTATTTTCTCCTGGCCAAGGCAGGCAGGCAAAGATCTCCTATCCAGTGCCGCTCAAATGCCTGCAACGGCCGGAGTCGACCCAGGGCCAGAGCCAGGAGCCAGAGCCAGGAGCCGAGATTCGGTGAAAGGTGGCTGTTGTGGTGCAGCTGCGTTAAGAGCCCCTGGAGACACCTGCAGCTCATAATGAAGCACCGGGTTCAAGTTCCAGCTACTCCTGCTTCCAACCCAGTTTCCTGCTAATGTGCCTGGAAGGCAGCAGACGGTGGGTTCCTGCCACCCACGTAGGAGCCCTTGATAGAGCTCCTGGTCCTGGCTTGGTCCTAACCCAGCCCTGGCTGTTGTGGGCATTTGAGGAGTCCATCAGAAGACAGATTTCTCTCTTTCTCCCTCTCCCCCTCTCTCCCTCTTTTTCACTGTTTCTGTCATTCTGCCTTTTAAATAAACAAATAAATCTTTAAAACAAAGAACTCAATCCAGTTCTCCCATATGGGCAGCAGGATCCAACTCCCTGTGGGAGGGTCCTGTTGCCTCCCAGGTCTGCACTGTTGGGAAGCTGGAATCGAAGTGAAAGCTAGGAATTGAACCCAGGATCTCTGATATGGGATGCAGTTGTCTTAACCACTAGGTCAAATGTCTGCCCCAACATGACTTTAAAATCCTTGATACTTACCTTGCAATACAGTTTTACTAGAAAAATGGCTCATTATTTCATGAAATACGTTTCAATGGCAGTAAGAAATATTTTTAAAGGTTTATTTATTTATTTGAAATGCAGAGACACAGAACAAGAGAAAGAGACAGAGACAGAGAGAGAGAGAGAGAGAGAGAGAGAGAGAATCTTCCATCTGCTGGTTCATTCCTCAAATGGCTGCAATGGCCAGGGCTGTGCCAGGCCAAAGCCAGGGCCCAGGAGCTTCTTCTGGGTCTCCCACATGGGTGCAGGGGCCCAAGGATTTGGGTCATTTTCTGCTGCTTTCCCATGCTCATTAGCAAAGAGCTGGATCAAAAGTGGAGCAGCTGGGACTCAAACCGTTGCCCATATGGGATGCCGGCATTGCAGACGGAGACTTAACCTTCTATGCCACAGTGCCAGCCCCAGTAATATATTTTTAAGTGTTGTTATTTTCACTTAAAAATAAACCAAGGAGGTAGGTACTCAGCCTAGTGGTTAACATTGGTTAGGATACGTGCATCCCACGTTCAGAAGACCGGGGTTTGGTTCCTGGCTCCAGCTCCCTGTTAGTGCAGACCCTGAGAAGAAGTAGTGATAGATGGAGTAGTTGGGTTCCTGCCACCCACATGGGAGATCTGAATTAAGTCCCAGCCCTAGTCTTCTAGTCGATGGGGGTGCTTGCACTCTTTTATCTGCTTCTCAAACAAGCAAAAATTTTAAAACTAAAGAACTAGTTTCAGGTAGACTTAATTTTTAAAAAACAGATCTTTCTTAAACAATCACTTTTCATCTATTTAAGTTTTATTTTTTAAAAGGTTAAATTGCATAATTATGATACAAACTGCTGATATTAACTGTTCTTCAAACTATTCAGTTTTGAAGAGCATACTTTTCAACAAGCTGAGTAACCCTACACAGAAGGACAGTGGAGTACAAATGTATAAAATGGTATCCTAAAGCTACAGCCAGTTTTTTCATCTCCCCTAACTCCAATATAAATAAAATTTATGAACTATAAGTTTAAAAAAAAGAAAACATAAAAATACACTCTGTTGCACCTTCCAAAGACTGAGATGTGGCTATGCCAATCAAACACAAGCTCCAGGTACAGGCCTAAGATCTGGATAAAAATAAGGACACAACAACAGATTAAACAGGCAGCTTTTTCTTCAGTATGAACAAAAACCAAGGATTTCTCCTTGCTTCCTTTAAAGCGTTCCACTCTAGGCTACTGACAGCAGCACTTACGTTTTACAACAGAGTAGATTTCCTAAAAGCATCCTAAGATTTCTAGGCTTCAGCTGCTTGCAGTCAGTACAGAATAGGCTATCAAACAACCTGAAGTCTTTGCAGGTCAGAACATTGATTATTTCCTGTCTCCTGTGCAGGCCATTCGGGGTCAGTGATGACTCTGCCTGCCCACCAAAGACCCTGGGGTATCCATCCTGACAGAGGCTCCACCTGGGCAAACCCAGAGCAGGGGACACAGAACGTGGTGGACCTCATGCTGGCTGTTAAAGCTTCTGCTCGTATGTCAGTGGCCAAGGCAAGTCACATGGCCACGCCTGCCATCACCAGGGGAAAGATGAACAAGTCTTTCCCAGGGAGAACTGAAGGTTTACAAGCAATGGAAGCCTTCCACGAGCTCTAAGATTATACTTATCACTGTGGTTTACCAAACAGGCTAGTCTGCATCTCTTCATTGTCACAGGGAAGGGGATGGGGGGCAGCAACAGTTGGCTCTGCAGAATATTCATGTAGGACTAAGCTGCTTCTGCTATGTCTGACCTTCCACGTCAGGCAATCCGTCTCACAGCAAAGGGTGGGACAAAGCTAGGACAGTCATGGAAGGAAAACCATAACTGCTTCCTAATTACTCTCATCCATGGTAGTTCCTGCCTTTAGAGAGCTTCCAATTCCTTGTACTCTCTTACATCTCTAGGAGGGAAGAGGAAGGGAGGACAGAAGTGGGAAGGGCTACAGGGGACTGAGCTGCAGTGACAAATGTCTAGGCCCACCAGGTATAGACTCCCAGACATCTGATATGAGCACATGGATTTACACAGCTCCCCTGAATAGTGAGAGAAACACAAAATAAGAACACCAGATACCTTCTCCTTGTTGGATAAATGCTACTAAAACATGGTGGAACAGGTGAAGGTGTGTATGAGCTTCCTGGCTGATAAAACTCCACCAGATTCTCAGGGGTGTCGAGCTCCTGGTTTCTAACAGGGGCCGAGTGGCTCCCAGGCTGTTCCTGCAGGTAACACAACTGCAGGTGAATGCCTCACCTGGTCACCATCATCACAGTTTCTTTCCCTCTTAGTGGGCAAAGTGCAGACAATTTATAAATACGTCCCTTGGAGCTGGCACTGGGAGTGACGGGTAAAGCCTCCACCTGTGGTGCTGGCATCTCACACGGGCATCAGTTTGAGTCCTGGCTGTTCCGCTTCCAATCCAGCTTTCTGCTGAATGCCTGGGGTAGCAGTGGAGGATGGTCCAAGTGCTTGGGCCCCTGTAACCACGTGGGAGACCCAGAAGAAGCTCCTGGCTCCTGGCCTCGGACTGGCCCAGCTCTGGCTGTCATGGCCTTTTGGGGAGTGAACCAGAGAATGGAGGACCTCTCTGTCTCCCCCACTCTGTCTGTAGCTCTCTCAAATAAATAAATATTTTTTTTAAAAAGTACATCCCTTGGTTCCCTCTGGGTTTTCACCACCATTCTGCAGTTCCAGATGCTGTACTACCCTGCCTAGGGGGTGTACACAGTACTGTAGGGGTCCCAGTGCATCTGGCAGGACCCTTCACAGGCCAGTTGATGGTCCTTAAGCAAGTCTTTAGACCTCATCTTCAATGTAGACGCAACAACAGTACTTACCGCCCAGGGTCAGTGTAAAGATTACTGACTTCAGCTGGGAAAGCACTGATCCGCATGGCTGAGCTGCAGGAAGCCCTCTACTATGCTGGCCAGTTATGTTCATCAGTGACGGGGAGGTGCCTCTGAGCTGTGCACAGGACCACATGCCCTGGGCCTCCCCCTCTACTCTACTCAGCCAGCACAGTGGCTCCTGCACTCTCTCCCAACCCAGCAGAGTAGGAAGCAGCTTGGCTTTCCCTCTTCTTAGATGTGAAAAAGTTTTCGAATTCCCACACCAGTCCTTTTCATCCATGAACCTGAGGCTGAGGTGCCTCCAAGGCCCACCCCCCATTCCAGAGCTGCTTTGTATCTGGCCCTTCCATCTTTGCATCCCTTGCTCTCCAGAGTCACAAATACTCCAAAATACACCTGCTGTGCACTAGGCGAATTCGCACCCACTGACCACTGTAGACACTGTAATACAAACGAAAACAAAACGAGCTTTTAAATGCCTTAGAACATCACATCTATTAAACTGAGATGCTCATGAAATCCAAGTCAACTCAACTTCCAAACTCTGAAGTTCCATTAAATGCGTTTCTCCCTCATCATGTTCTGCCTACTGCCCATTATGCCTATTGAGCAAATGCAGAGCAAATTAATTTGTTTTTCATCTTTTGGCAGGTTTCACAGTATTAAAGGAAAATAAAAGTGTTTTATTGATTTGATGGTGAATCTGAAAGGCTCTGAGATCTATCCTCAAGTCAATGAATGCTCTAAGGGTATAGATCATCAAAAATAAAAATAAAGGCTCAAAACATGGAGAAAGAAAAGGAACAGCTTTTTTTGCTTTCCAGAAAGCAAACTTTCATGCTGAAGCTACCAATAAGCTGAGAACACAATGCACCACGGTACAAACAGCCTCAGTGGAGGGCTTGCTGTGCTCAGGAAGGGAGGCGGCCCCACTCAGCCAGAACCAGTGTGAGGTCAGAGGAGGGTGTGACAAACTGAATCACGGGCCCCAATCTGTCACACACACACACATGCATCCACGTCCTTTGACATGTAACTTTATAGTACCTCTTGTGAAACAGGGAGTATTCTCCTCCACCCAGGACTTCAGGTTTGCCAGGAAATTTTCTTTGGTCATAACACATCAGCAGGTGTATCCCAGAAGTGGTGCTCAAATGCTTAGAAAGCCCCTCCTGGGCTCTGCCAGGGCCAAGGGGCACCTGACCCTGAGAGGTGAATGAGAACAGACTCAAGGCCACTTGCCACGTGAGGCAAAGCTGCCTGCCTCATGCCCGTGAGCCCAACCTGCAGGCCTCCAGGAAAACCAACTTCAATCAGCAGAGCTCTCCTGGCAGATCCATGTAAAGTGAGAGTTTTAGGGTAGTTTGCAGCTCACTATTAGTGTGGTGATAGCCAATCAGTGCCGACAGTGACAACTTAGATGCATGACTTGAGCAGGATTCCGCTGTCATTCACAGAAAGGAAGCCTCTCCTAAAGAGCTGCTTGAGGAGCAAATCAGAGTACAGTTCCGGAGTGTTCGTCTGACAGCTGAGGGCTGTTCTCTTAACTTGGAATTGCAAATCGTCCTTGCTCTGAAGATTAAAGGCCCTCAGGGTACTCCACACTCTTTTTAGGATTTTATTTATTTGAAAGACAGAGTCACAGAGAGAGAAGGGGGTGAGGGATGAAAAGAGGTGGGGGAAAGAGAGAGAGAGACAGATCAAGAGAGAGAGAGAGAGAGAGAGAGAGATCTTCCATCTGCTGGTTCACTCCCCAGATGGCTGCAATGGCCAGGGCTGGGCCAGGCTGAAGCCAGGAGCCAGGAGCCAGGAGCTTCTTCTGGGAGGGTCTCCCACATGGGTACAGGGGCCCAAGGACTTGGGCCATCCTCCACTGCCCTCCCAGGCACATTAGCAGAGAACTGGATAGGAAATGGAGCAGCCAGGACTCGAACTGGTGCTGATATGGGATGCCAGTGCTGCAGGCAGCAGCTTTACACACTGCCACGTGCCTGGTCCAAGGGTACCCCACATCCTAAAGAGAGCTTCTGGAGAACCACACCCAAACCACAGCAGCTGTAGCAACTGTACTGTGAGAAATGATGACAATGTGACATCAACAATAAACTGCCTGCTACAGAGGTGGTGTCTGTAGGAACTATTCAGACTTCAGTTCCATTCAGCAGGTGGAGAGGGTGCTCAGAGCAGTGGATGACAACAGGTGAGTAGGGGAGTCTGCTGTGACCGACGTAAGTTCCAAAGGAACCTGGAGGAGAGTTCAGGAGATTAAGAAATGGGGTCAGACGCTTTGGAGACAAAATGGAAGACAACATGGAAGTCCTGGGCCAGGCCTTCTAGCAGGTGTGGGGCCTATGGGACTGGGAAGGACAGGGCCAAGTTCAAGCCAAACAGTATGGGGCCACTGGCAACAGTCCCCTCCTGCTGGCCTCAACGTGTGGTGCCCTGCGTAGAAGCCTGAGTGGCAGGCCTCCTTCCTCTGTCCACACATGGAGCTGGCAATGCAAGCGCAACAGCAGGAAGAATTAGAAGAGCAATCCATCTCAGATCTGTTTCAACAAAGAGGAACCAGCCTAAGCAGGACAGTGATGAATGGTGTTGGGTATCAAAACATATTGAGTTGGTCTGGTTCTTGCTGTGAACTGTAAAATTTCAAAATTCCAAGCATACTTTTCGAAATGAGTTTTTTTTTTTTTTTTTCAGGCAGAGTGGACAGTGAGAGAGAGAGACAGAGAGAAAGGTCTTCCTTTTGCCATTGGTTCACCCTCCAATGGCCGCCGCGGCCGGCGCGCTGCAGCCGGCGCACCGCGCTTGTCCGATGGCAGGAGCCAGGAGCCAGGTGCTTTTCCTGGTCTCCTCATGGGGTGCAGGGCCCAAGCACCTGGGCCATCCTCCACTGCACTCCCGGGCCACAGCAGAGGGCTGGCCTGGAAGAGGGGCAACCGGGACAGAATCCGGTGCCCCGACCGGGACTAGAACCCGGTGTGCTGGCGCCGCAAGGCGGAGGATTAGCCTGTTGAGCCACAGCGCCGGCCATTCAAAATGAGTTTTTATACTCCCATCTGCACCTGAGCCTTAATTCTTAAATGAATCCAGAATTAAAACACATAAATGATTTAATTATATGGAATATGCATAAACAAGATCCTTCTTAAGGATTCTTCCCCACTGTGGACATCAGTCATTGGCACAGAATGCATTCAGACTCGCTTCTGCTGAAAATTGCAATGTGACATTGAGTTATTATTTATGAAAGATAATTATGTGCTATATTGCTGTTTCTAAATATAATATTTCTTAAGCCATATGTCCATGACTAGATGACCAGTTGATAAAATGACATATCATACAATAGATGTATTTTAAAATGAGGTCTGTCTCTATATACCAATGAGTTATTATTATTAATTAGATGTAGAACATATGAATACACGTAAAATAGCTTTTTTCCAGGGGTCATTTCTCTCAAAGGTAGAAATATTGAATGTTCTATTTTTAAGTTTCTGTAGTCTGTCTTTTTCACTGTGTTCAGCCGTAGTACAGAGGAACAGGGGTATATAAACGAAGCTCTTATTTGTCATGGTCAGCAGGCAATCTCAAACCTAATCAGAAGGTCTTATTGTCCTTTGATGAATCCCGCTTGTCCTTTACGCCTGTCTGAAACTCACTTCCTGCTGATCTGTGCACTTCTGCAGTCCCTTACATTTCCCGTTTCAGGTAAACTGCCTTTGCAGCAGGATAACCTAATTTACATCCAAACCAGATTGAAGGAAGAACTGGTGCCCTGGTGATCCTTGTAGAAGTCAGTCCTTGTGCACTAACCATCAACAGGGGCTCATTTTGGACTAAGAAAAGAAATGCATTTCTTTGCTGGGGTGAGCAGGGATCCCAGAAGAGGAAGAGAGAGATGAACATGAGATGGCTTCCATATCCTCACAATTCCAGGCTCTGGTTTTGAATAATGATGGAAAGAAGGTTTAACCAGAAAACTGAAGGGCACAGAGAAGAAGCCCACTTGTCCGGCAACAGAACGAAAGATCACTGTGTAGGACTGATACTGTCCAGATGCATTCCCAGGGCTGCAGAAGGAGCTTAACGAGGAGGCAGGAGCAGAGAAATGTGAGTGGCTGTTTCTCAACGTAAGCAAATACCACCTTGGGAATGCCTAAAATAAGGAGAGTGATTCAAGAGAGGAAATAAAGAGCTTTCATAGCTTAGGCACGAATGATAATAGATCTGTATTGATACTCAAGGCCTGGGGGAGGCCATATGGGGCTCACACATACAACATTATACAAGGTATCAGGACTTGGCCAGCCTATCCAAGAGTATGGGCCCATAGCTCCTACCCTGAGAGGTTCTATTAAATGATCCCTATTTCTGTACTTCTGGTTTTTAAAGTTATTTATTTGAAAGTTAGATTTAGAGAGAGAGAGAGAGAGAGAGAGAGAGAGAGAGAGAGAGATTGGTCTTCCATCCACTGGTTCACTCCTCAGATGGCTGCAATGGCCAGGGATAGGCCAGACCAAAGCCAGGAGTGAGGAGCTTCTTCTGGGTCTCCCACATGGATGCAAGAGCCCAAGGTCTTGGGACAACTCCCACTTCTTTCCCAGACACACAAGCAGGAAGCTGGACCAGAAGTGGAGCAGCCAGGACTTGAACCAGCACCCATATGGGATGCCGGCATCACAGGCAGCAGCTTTACCTACTATGCCACAGTGCCAGCCCCTATTTTTATATTTCTGACTACTTAAAAACCATGGCTTACTATCCCTACAGGACTACTGTCCCAATTCGATCAGTACAGCTATAATAAGATACCTGGCACTTGGTCGTTTATAATAAAAATAAATTTACCTCTCACGGACCTGGAGGCCGGAAGTCCACTATCAAAATGCAGGCATCTGGTGAAGGGCTTCTTGGACATGCAGAGGGTAGCACATGGGGACAGTGCAGGAATGTGTGCACTCAGTTCTCTCCTCTTTTTTTTTTTTTTTTTGTTAAAGATTTTATTTATTCATTTAAGAGGTAGAGTTGCATACAGTGCAAGGGAGAAAGGTCTTCCATTCGTTGGTTCACTCCCCAAATGGCTGCAGTGGCTGGAGATGGGCTGGTCAGGAGCCAGGAGCTTCCTCTGGGTCTCCCATGTGGATGCAGGGGCCAAAGGGCTTGGGCCATCTTCTAAAGCCTTCCCAGGCCAAGGCAGAGAGCTGGATCAGAAGAGGAGCAGCCAGGACTTGAACCAGCACCCATATGGGATGAAGGCGTCACAGGCAGAGGTTAACCTACAGTGCCACAATGCTGGCCCCTCTCCTCCTCTTCTTGTAAAGCCACTATGCCCACCCCCACACTTGCTACCACAACCTCATCTAATCTAATTTCTTCCCAAAGGCTCTACCTCCAAATGCCATCAAAACATGAAATTGGGGATTAAGCTTCCAATACAAGAACTTTTGGGGGACACATTCAAAGCATTCAACTACACTTGAATTTAGGTTATAACTTCTTTAAGTTTGAAAACTATCAAAATACCTCATTTCTGTTTTTAAACTCAAATCACCTGGGTTAATGTCATAAAATTCATAGAACTTTTAATTTATCTTTTAGTTTTGATCAAATTTTATATGAAACATCTTCACTTGACATTGAGACTTAAAACTATCCTATTTGGGAACATAATCAAAAGGGACACATTTTCCAAAGACCCATGAACTGAGAATCCTTGAAAATGTATTTGATCTTAAGTTAAATAACTGATTATTCCTAAATAAAAAATAGTGGGGTCAAAAAGAAATAGAGGGGAGGACTATGCGTAGTAGGTTAAGCCTCCACCTGTGGCTCCAGCATCCCATATGGATGCCACTGGAGTCCCAGCTGCTCCACTTCCGATTCAGCTCTTTGCTTATGGCCTGGGAAAGCAGTGGAACATGGCCCAAGAACTTGGACTCCTGCTCCCATGTGGGAGACCCAGAAGAAGATCCAGGTTCCTGGATTCGGATCAGTCCAGATCCAGCCTTTGCTGCCATTTGGGGAGTGAACCAGCAGATGGAAGACTCTCTCTCTGCCTCTGCCTCTCTGTAACTCTGTCTTTCAAATAAGTAAATCTTTAAAGAGAAAGAAAGAAAGAAATACAGGCTCAATGACTTTGCCACATTTCTCCATTCAGGTCCTGGGCAAAAGGGAGTCTTTCACTTAAATGTGTCATAGGGTGTATTGGAAGGGACACAAATAATGGGAACTGGACTTGGAAAATGGCAAGTTGACTCAACCTCTTGGAGCGTCATTCATTAGATCCAGCTGCAAGAGCTAGAAGTTATAAAAAATGTATGTCCAGTTTCTTTTTCAGTATTAACACAGCATGACTTTAAACGTTGGTTCTGACTGAGAAATTCTTCTCTGCAGGTGCTTTTTACCCCTCTGTGACCTCAGCAAGCTGCTGGGGCCTCCGGAGACTAAACAAATTGCTAACTTAAAAATTCATTATGCAAATGACCAGATAAGATGGAGGAATCTGGAAAACATCATTCTGCGCGAATTAAGCCAGTCCCAAAGGGACAAATATCATATGTTCTCCCTGATCGGTGACAACTAATTGAGCACCAAAGGGGAAACCTATTGAAGTGAAATGGACACTATGAGAAACAGTAACTTGATCAGCTCTTGTGCTGACTGTTGTTGTACAATGTAATACTTTATCCAATTTAGTAATTTTTTTATTCTAGTACTAGTGGTTGAACTCTGTAATTAACAAACAATTATTCTTAGGTGTTTAAATTTTAACTGAAAAGTGATCCCTGTGAAATATAAGAGTGGGAATAAGAAAGGGAGGAGATGTACAATTTGGGACATGCTCAGTCGGAACTGCCCCAAATGATGGAGTTAGAAACGGGCCAGGGAATTCCAATACAATCCCATCAAGGTGGCATGTACCAAGGCCATCTCACTAGTCCAAGTGATCAATTTCAGTTCACAATTGATCACACTGATAGGTCTAAGAGTCAAAGGGATCACACAAACAAGACTAGTGTCTGCTAATACTAACTGATAGAATCAAAAAGGGAGAGAATGATCCAACATGGGAAGTGAGATACACAGCAGACTCATAGAATGACAGATGTCCTAAATAGCACTCTGGCCTCAGAATCAGCCCTTAAAGCATTCAGATCTGGCTCAAGAGCCCATGAGAATATTCTAGGCATGGAAAGCCAAGACACTCTGGAAAAAAAGAAGACCTAAATGAAAGATCTCTGCGAGTGAGATCCCAGTGGAACAAATGGGGCCATCAAAGGAGGAGGTACCTTTCTCTGAAGGGAGGAGAGAACCTCCACTTTGACTATGACCCTGTCGGAATAAGATTGAAGTCAGCGAACCCTAAAGGCTTCCATAGCCTTGGCAACTCATGACTAGAGCCTAGGGAGATTACTGACGCCATAAACAAGAGTGTCAAATTGTTAAATCAGCTTCAGGAGTCACTGTGTACTTACGTCTCATGTGGGATCTGTCCTTAATGTGTTGTCCAATGTGAAGTAATGCTATAACTAGTACTGAAACAGTATTTTACACTTTGTGTTTCTGTGTGGGTGCAAACTGATGAAATGTTTACTTAGTATATACTGAATCAATCTTCTGTATATAGATAATTAAAAATGAAAAAAAATCTTGGTGTTAAATTGGAAATTGCCTAGAAAATTAATCAATTTTTTAAAAAAATATATCATGTAGGATCTCTGTCCTTAATGTGCTGTACATTGTGAATTAATACTATAACTAGTACTCCAACAGTATTTTTCACTTTGTGTTGCTATGTGAGGGCAAACTGTTGAAATCTTTACTTAATATATAGTAAACTGATCTTCTGTATATAAAGAGAATTGAAAATGAATCTTGATGTGAAGCAAGGGGAGAGGGAGTGGGAAAGGGGAGGGTTGCGGGTGGGGGGGAAGTTATGGGGGGGAAGCCATTGTAATCTATAAGCTGTATTTTGGAAATTTATATTCTTTAAATAAAAGCGTTATAAAAAAACATATCAGCTAAAAAAAAAAAAAAAATTCATTATGGTGTCAGCTCCCTTTCCAAAACATAAAATGCACTCTCCACTATCTGCGCTTCTGAACCCCCTGAAACCTTAATCTTCAAGGCCTCGTGTGCTCAAATGACGCCATCTCTTGTCCATTATTAATCTACTGGATAGTTTTTAAAAACACACCACACCCCAAAGTCCGAAAATGAGAAGTGAAAATGCCACTACAAGCAAATTAATTTCCTGCAATGAGCAACATCAACAGTGATGACAAGGGTGACATCAAGGCAGGGGATTCCTAAAAGGAAGTGTGAAGTATTTAACTCCTCACATTGCATTGGCCAATAGATGGTGGCAAATGGATGATAAGATTCAGGGCATGAAGTCACTATCAGGAGTCCATGAACAAGAGATTCCATTGTATGCAGTTATGCAGATAACACGTATGAAAACACCACGTTTAGGCATTATTTTGAAAATATAAATCTAAGTCATATGGGCAACTTTCCAGACTTAACACAGAGAAAGCAGGTAGCTGCTCACCTTACCACAATCCAAAGACTCCTAAGAAGAGCCCGGGGGTCTGGCGTTGTGATGAGCAGATCAAGCCACTGCCTGTGATGCCAGCTTCCCATGTGGGTGCTGGTTCGAGTCCTGCTGCTCCACTTCTGATCCAGCTCTCTGCTAATGTGCCTGGGAAAGCAGCAGAAGATGCCCAAGTACTTGGGCCTCTGCATCCACATGGGAGACCCAGAAGAAGAAGCTCCTGGCTCCTGGCTTCAGATCGGCGTAGCTCCGGCCATAGTGGCCATTTGGGGGGTGAACCAAAGGAAGGAAGACCTTTCTCTCTGTCTCTCTCTAACTCTGTCAAATAAATAATTTAAAGAAAAGAACCCTTGCAGTCTTGATCATGATTAAGAACCACATTTTCTTTCTCTGAAAGCTTGGGGACACCTTCCTAACTAAATTCAGTTCAAAGAATTTATCTAAAATTTAGTTCATGGGAAAATGTAGAGATAAATTAAATGGATGGAGAAATTGGAAGCTGAACAAAAGAAAAATCCATGGATTATTCATGGATAATGCTTTGTTCTTAAAAATAGCATTTTTTAATGATAACATATTAAGGATTGAATAAGAAATAAGCAAAATGACTTTATTTAAAGAGAGAGTGGCTAAGACTATGACCTAATTTCACCTTGATGATCACAGCGTATCTGACGAGAGAAGGTGTCACTCACAGGCGTCATCTTCCTGATGCAGGAAATGGGAATTTGGGGAGGTGGAGCAAAAAGTGCCCAGCACTGGTAAGACACGGGGTCTGAGGATGCGATGGCTCACTCGAGAGGTGCTCTTAGCTGCAGGGACTGGATTGATACCACGCGTCCCTCTGGCAACCACTTACACAACTTCACTTTAATTCTGTCTTCACTTAGCAATGCTCTGACTGTTAATTCAGTCTCTCAGGTACCCTGATACTGGAAGGATTCATTAAATGATAAAAAATGAATCTTTTACTGACTGGAAAGAGTTAGTCCCCATTGAAATTAATAAATCAATAATTGGATTTATGTAAAATTCTATTGTAAGTTAATATGTGCTTGTCCTCTCCTCCTCTCATCTCCAGAGGCAATCTGTCAGGCACTGGCACAGAAACTTCTGGAAACAGAACTCCAAATAAGACTTGGACAATGGGATTCCATCTCCCTGTGAGTCACCATGGCAGAAAAGGAGCCAGCGCCCTGAGTTAACTCCACTCCTGCAGGCTACAAAAAAATAAATATGTAAGAATACACAATCTACTTAAGATCCTGTGAATTTAGTGCTAGATGATACTGACTCAGAAATTAACTTCATAAATCAAAAACCAACATTAAACTTATTAGGCTGCACAAGTATAGACATCATATATATCTTGTTTATTATAGTCTCTAACATGATATTTGACATTTTTAGGAACTTGATATTTTTTGAACAATAAAATTTTTAAAAAGAAGACTTAAAAATGCAGCCTTTTTCCAGAAGATTAAGCCACTGATGAGATGTGATGAGTTTTCATATGACTATTATGCCAAGTGGTTTTCATCCCTTTGAGGAGCTAGTCATGAGAATTTTTAGAGGATAGAAAGAACTGTGAAAAACAGATCAGTAACACAATCGGGCTGTTCTTTGTGGCACAAAGTTATAAAGACATAAAGTCCAAAGAGGTAAAGCTGTTCCTGCTTTAATATATAAGAACAAACAGATTCGAATCATTTCCTATTTATGTTTACTATTCTGCTGAAGAAACACCCGACTGTCCACTGTCTTTGACTATTCTATATAGGTTCAGATATACATCATCTGCAGAAGTAAATTAAAAAAAACTTGACGGACAGAAAGCGAAGAGAGGTAACAGCCCATAAGAGGCAATGAACATAGGAGTGGGTGTTTATGCTGTCCATAAGACACTTGTGCTGCATGCTGGAGTGCCTAGGTGTGATTCTGAGCTCTGACTCCAGACTCCAGCCTCCTGCCAGTGCAGACCCTGGGAGGCAGCAGTGATGGCTCAAGTTGTCTGGGTCCCTGCCACCCACATGGGATGTGTGAACTAGATTCCCAGCTCTCAGTCTTGGCCCAGGCCAGTCCGGGCCTTTGCTGGCATTCAGGGAGTAAACCAGTGGATGAGAACTCACTCCTTCTGTCTTGTCTCTCTCTCTAATAACTAAATAAATAATTTTAAATGTGATTAACAGCTACCTTTATGTTAGCCTTACTTTGAGGGAACAGAGTGATAAACCATAGTAGCTAATTCAGGACACTCAAGCTGTTGAAATATTATGAACTGTTTAACATCTAAGTTATTCTTACGCTGTTACAGGGTCAGAGTTTACTGAGGTTATTAGGTGAAGCAAAATAAGCCATTCACAAAAGTACACAGAGTATGAGTCCACTTATGTGGGGGATCCAAAGGCAACGCATAGAGGCAGAAAGCAGAACAGAGGCTACCTGGGGATGCAGGAACGGGGAAACAAGCGTTAGCGCTGAATTACAGGGCGCCATTTTGGGATGATGAGGAAGTTCCGGAGATGGATGGGGTGGTTGCACAACACCATGAATGCACCTAATGTCACTGAATTTTATACTGCAAAACAGTGAAAATGATCAGTTTTATGTGATGTGCATTTTGCCCAGTAAAATAAAAAATATCTGACAAGAACTAGCTGCCTGCTCAACTCTGAAGGCACAGCTCAGAGTGAATGGGGAGGGCGCCAGCACCCTGAGTGCAGAGAGCTCCTCTTGCCTCTGAGATGGCTGCTGGGATACAATGCCCTGAGGGACCCGTCCTTACGCTTCCTGAGCAGAGTCAGAATGCCCCTTCCTTCCTGGGAGCAGAGGACTCAGAACTCAGCCTCTGCTACTGCTGTGGACATATGGTACAACACCTCCTGAGGGCCTGCTCGGTGCCAGCCCTGATTCCTTTACAAAGGAGATTTCTTCAGAATTGCATCCGGACCCTGGTGATCTGGCCTGGGTCTGACTCTTCTGCCTCATTCTTCGGCAGCTCCATGCCTAACCTCTTCGTTCCCAAAGTATGTGCCTTGTCCCCTGCAGTTCTACACATGCACGGACACACACGTGTGCATACACATATAGAAGTTTTCTTGTTCTACAGGTCGTTCCCTCCTGCCTACATCTGTCCAAGTCTGGTGCATCCAGCAGGCTTCAGCCTGAGACTAGTTTCTTCTCACAAACATCTCTGATCAGAGCCTAAACCAGTGTTCCTTAAACCTGGTTCCACATTAGAGGATGACCATGGCATTAATGTTCTTCAAAAACTCTTCAAAGGCTCCTAGTGCATAGTTACAGGAGGGGTGTATACTTGGCCCAGTAGGTGGGATACTGGCTGGGATGCCTGCATCCCACATCGGGGCGGTAGGTGTAACTCCCTGCTCTATTCCCAGTTCCAGTTACCTGCCAAGGTGTAGCCAAGGGGGCAGCAAGTGATGGCGCAGTAACTGGGTTCTGCCACTCATTAAGAGACCTGGATTGCACTCCTAGTTCCTTGTGTCAGCCCAGCCCAGCCCAGCCCAGGTGTTGCAGGGATGTGGGGTAGCAAAACAGCAAATGGGAACTCTCTCTCTGCCTTTTGAATAAATTTTTTAATTGTTTTTCTTTTTCTTTTTCTTTTTTTGACAGGCAGAGTTACACAGTGAGAGAGAAAAGACAGAGAGAAAGGTCTTCCTTCCGTTGGTTCACCCCCAAGTGGCTGCTATGGCTGGCGTGTTGTGCCGAAGTCAGGAGCCAGGTGCTTCTCCTGGTCTCCCATGTGGGTGCAGGGCCCAAGCACTTGGGCCATCCTCCACTGCCTTCCTGGGCCACAGCAGAGAGCTGGACTGGAAGAGGAGCAACCAGGACAGAACCAACACCCCAACTGGGACTGGAACCAGGGGTGCCGGCACCACAGGTGGAGGATTAGCCTAGTGAGCCGTGGCACTGGCCTTAAATTTTTAAATTGTTTTAAAAGATGTATTTATCTGAAAGGCAGAGAGAGAGAGAGAGAGAATCTTCCATCCACTAGCTTAGTCCCCAAATGACCACAATAGCTGGAGCTGGATCAGGCTAAAGCCAGGAACCTAGAATTCCAGCCAGGTCTCCCACATGGGTGGCAGGAACCCAATTACTTGAAAAAGGCACATTAGCAGGGAGCTGGACTGGAATCAGAGTTGCTAGTAACTGAACTCCTCTATGGGATGCAGGTATCCGTACCACAACACGTGCCCCTAAATATTTTTTTGAATAATTAAGGCAAAGAACCACTCCTTAAGCACTTTAGGTTCCTCATGCCGCTTTATCTTAGCCTACATCATATTTTATTAAAATCACTTGTTAGCTTGCCCCTCGCCTTTGAAACTCAAGTTTACCATGGTATCCGTAAATCCTAAAACAGTATGAGGCACATACCAAGGACTCAATAACTATCTTAGGTTGCTTTCTCGAGTTTTGCAACTCATTTTCATTCTTATTTACAGATAAGCCAACCAAGGCTTGGCATGGCCAAGTCATTCACCCAAATTCACGCAGCAAAGTCAGGATTAAAATTTAGCTCTCCAACTGCAAAGCTGTGCTCACCACGCAACACTGTTTGCAGACTTCATGAATCAATGTCCCACATGAAACACTTAAAAATTTGAAGTGAGAACCACAGTGCGCTGTGAACAGCTGGCCAACACACACACAAAGATCATTCCATCTCTTTTTTTTTTTTTTTTTTTGACAGGCAGAGTGGACAGTGAGAGAGAGACAGAGAGAAAGGTCTTCCTTTTGCCGTTGGTTCACCCTCCAATGGCCGCCGCGGCCGGCGCGCGCTGCGGCCGGCGCACCGCGCTCGTCAGATGGCAGGAGCCAGGAGCCAGGTGCTTTTCCTGGTCTCCCATGGGGTGCAGAGCCCAAGCACTTGGGCCATCCTCCACTGCACTCCCGGGCCGCAGCAGAGGGCTGGACTGGAAGAGGGGCAACCGGGACAGAATCCGGTGCCCAACGGGGACTAGAACCCGGTGTGCCGGCGCCGCAAGGCGGAGGATTAGCCTGTTGAGCCACAGCGCCGGCCCATTCCATCTCTTAAGCACTTGTTGAGGGCAAGCTTTTTGAAAATCCAGACCCCAGATGACACGTCCTGCAGTATGTCCTGCTGAAGAGGCATAATCACTGTTCTCAGGGGCCACTTACTTCTCAGCACTCAGAACACTCTTTCCTAGGACTCCAGTTCCAATAAAACCTGAAATGGTGTTGATGTATCAAGTTTCTGAGCAGAGAACAATAACACAAAAATAGAAAATCATGAAATTGTAGTGTCCACTCTAACTTTCTTGGGCAATGACATCAGTCCTGCTGATGGCCACATTTTAGATATAATCTGTAACACTTGTGTTCAAAATATATAACAAAGACCTCAAATTTCCTGTGGCTCCACGTTCTCTGCCCTGCATTTGATGCAGCGGTTGGGATGCCACATGCCATGTCAGAGTGCCAGGGTTCAAGACCTGGCTTCACCTCCAATTGCAGCTTCTTGCTAATGCACACTTTGTGGGGCAGTGGGTAATGGCTCGATACTTGGGTCACTGCCATCCACATGGGAGACCCAAACTGAGTTCTGGGCTCCTGGCTTTGGCTTGGCCCAGCCCCACCTGTTGAGAGTATTTAGGGAGTTAACCAGTGGATGGAAGAGCGTTCTCTTGCTCTCTTAAAAAACAAACCTAGCTAAGAAAAACACACTGCCTAGCCAGAACACAACCCCACCATGGTGACAGGTGCACTAACATGGAATTGCTTTCCAAAACACAGAGTAGCTGTGGCCTTCTGGGACCTGCTCATGTCCTAAGATGGACCTCTCTTACTGCTTGGAGAGGACTGGCTGCCAGGTGGCAGGTGCCATGGGAGGGCCACCTGCTTACTTCTCAGTACCCAACTCTACTTTTGTTATGGAAAATTTTAAGCATATGCAATAATAGTAAGTAAACATGCCTACCCATGGATGAACCAGACAGTAAACACAAAGTGTATATATCTGTGATTAAGATGATGAGTCAAGCTATAGAGCTAAGTCTGCACACGTGTTCTGGTGCCACACTGACAGATGGGCCATTAGGCATTAACTCTTGGCACAAATGAATAGAGAGGCCTTGTTTGTTATCCCAGAAACCAGGAAGTTTCACAACTATCTGTCTAGACTTGCTAGGGCATTCTTTAAAGCTTTACATGAAAGGCATATACCCATCATAGGAATAAGCCAGCAGACAGGAAACCACAGTGGTTAGGAGTAGAAGTTTGAGTCAGGCACTCTGGAGGTGAGCCCTATGTCTACAGCTTATTAGGCCTGGAACCCTGAACAACTTGTACAATGAGTGTTTCTTCTCTTACTCTGTGAAGGGGAGAGTATCTATCAGGGTATTGTGAGAAACATGAGAAAATGCACATAAAATACTTACTGCAGTCCACATTCTTTCAAGTGTTCAATAAATAAGTGCTGGGTAGCGTAAGTCCCAGCAGTTTCTGTAACCTTGTCCCACTCTCGTCTCTACTGACAGCCCCTCCTTAACAGCCAGTTCCCTAGGGTCCCCTCATGGCTCACAGCTCAAGGCCATAGCCATCTCATTTACGTTTCCTTCTCTCTGATTCTCTTACAGAGTCTGTGGATGGCCAAGTGACTTGTACAATCAAAGCAGCTCTGGAATCAGAGGTGCTTTGTCAGTCTTGGTGCAGGAAACAGAATTTTTAATTATTTAATGTATATATATATATCCTACCCCAACCCCCCAAAATTGCTGGATTTGTTAAAAGTGCACAAAACACAGTGGTGAAAATAAATAGGTGAGGGGGATCCAAGGACAGGAAGAATACAGCCAGGAAAATAGAAAGGTCAGCCATAAGATTTGCCAAATCATGTTCCAGGACTGGTTATCATCGAAATCCTTCCACTCAGAGAAAACAGGAACAGTGCAGCATTCATATATACTGACCTATGTCTTATACCATGTCACTGTTGACACAGACAAGAAACTGAGGCTCTGGTGGGTTAAATACGTGGCCCAGAGCTCACTGTGGCAGCACTGAGATTTCAGCCCTGGTGGCCTGGGTTCAGGATGAAGCCATGCCGTTCAGGTATACGCAGATGAGGGTAAATCTCCAGTGCGGGGGAAGCCACTTCCTCACTCTGAAATCTCAGTCCTAGGGAAGACAAAACAGTCTAACACAGCACAAGAGCTTCCAGATTCAGGGATTTCCTAGATTAGCTAACTTGTATTTTTAAATGGTGGAAGTGGAAGAATATGATGTCCAGCCACTTCATTTTTGTCTGTACGTGCCAAGAACATTGAAACAACAGTAACTACCAGGGAGTGTCGACACCATTTCCTAAAATAAGTGGCCTTGTGCCCCCAAACAGACACAAAGTCATATTCAGATAGAGGACGTTGGTGTTGAAATGAGTGTGAGTTCAGCTTTGTGACCAATGTACACCATCCACCCAGTTCACGCTGCCCCCTGCTTGGTGCACAGTAGTTGGAGACTGTCAGCCCCGCACTGGAAATTCACTGACACCTGACAGCACCCAGGACCTAACACAGCGCTGAGACTCCACCCTCCTCGCTGCATCCAGGAAGGTTTCACCATCAGTCCCTGAAGAACCAGGTGATGTGATCAGATCAGAAACCACAGAAGGTCTATGAAAGGTGGCATGGGTGGAAGCCTTCAGAGCATGGTTTCACAAAGGATGTGCACACTCTTCAGAGACACAATGATGCCCCTTCAGTGGCCAAGACACACCACAGCAGCCCTTGTGGTACAGCCATCATTTTAGTCATTTTTGTGAGAGGTAGACAGGCAGACAGAGCTCCTATCCACTGGTCACTGGTCAGGGTAGGGCCAGGCTGGAACCTAGAGCCAGAAACTCGATCTCCAGCATGGGTGGCAAGGACTCAACTATTTGAGCCATCACCTGCCACATGCCAGGGTTGGTATTAGCAGGAAGCTGGAGTAACAAGCCAGAGAACACAAGTCAAGTTCTCTGGTGTGGAACATGAGCACCTTCATTGCTAAACTAAATGCCCTCCTCTATTTTTTTCAGTCTTGAATGAAACTATTAACTGTTAATTTAAAGTGCAAGTTAAGATAGGCAATAGAAATGGCTTGAGTAAATGGGTTCCTGCCATCCATGTGGGAGACCTGGACTGAGACCCAGCTTCTTCTGCTTCAGCTCAGCCCAGTCCAGCCCTGGCAGCTACAGGCATTTAGGGAGCAAACCGCTGGGTGGGAGTGGATTCCTTCTCTTTCTCTCTCTCTCTCTTTCTCTGCTCCCCCCACCGTGTCTGTCTGACTCTCTCTATCTCTTTAAAAGGCACAGATACCTCTCAAATAAATTAAAAATTCTTATGCAGAACATGAAATGCATAAAGATGAATACCAGGAACGTTATTAGGTTTTCCTGGAGCTAACACACAGGCCGTATTTTTCTATTTTGTTTGGGAAAGAATTTGAGTTGCTTATAAATTGATGCTGAAACCCACTGGGTGCTTTCAGAGGCTGAAGCAAGCAATGCACACACTCAGGGAGTTTATTTACAATACCTGCTGTTCCTATATTTCCATTAGAATGCACTTACCCTGCTGGGAAAAAATAAAGGTCACTGGGCTAATGGAACTCGCCTTTCTTTTTTAGTCTATAAATAATAAATCAAATATAATATTTAAACTGAAAACCACATCCTATATATCACTGTGTTTCTGATGCCTTTTTCAAGGCTCTTTGAGTATATGGCACTCACTATGGTCATGATAGTGACAGTCCATCAAACTCTCTTAGCACTGCCTCAGTGACGAAGTACACAGCATACACCCATTACGTTGTTATTCATCAATACTGAAATATCTGAGAAATTTCTCATGGTTATTTCAAATTAGATTACTGTACATTCTACTCTATATTTGAGGAGCACACCACAGAATGATTTATATACAGAAAAATCCCATGATCTTATAAGTATTGATAAAGGTAACCACTTTAAACAATTCTAATCAAATACAAATTCCAGAACATCGCTTTGCCTCCAGAGTAGACTCCTATCAGCACACAGGACCACACTGACAAGGATCATAAACGTCTCCAGGCAAGGTTCTGCTGCCACTGGCTTCTCTGATGAAAAAAGCAGAGACTTCGCTGCCAGCCTAATAGCTGAATAGGGCTCTCAGGCCAAAAGTGTCTAATCAATGCTTCCCCTTCAGTCTCCCCAAGGGACCGACTAAGCAATCACTCCAGTCCCTGGCACGTCAAGATTTATAAGGCAGAGAAGGAAAGTATGGCTTAAATAGCTTCAGAAAGCCATTTGTCTTGAATAATAAAAAAACAGCAGAGTAGCTGCTGTTAGCACATGATCACCATCTTCAAACAGGCTGCACCTCTCATGAGATTCATATGATAAGTATTTTTAAATAAAAAGAGCATTAGAACCCTCCCCTGAGCCGGATATAAAAACTGTTAAACACTCATAATCACTCCCCCAAAATAATAAAAATGAAAAACTCTACTTCCCCCAACACAGGCTGTGTTACAAAATGCACCGTGATCTCCAAACATGGGAATCACACGCAGCCCCTCCCCGCTCTTGAGGAGGGGTTAAGCAGCATGTATGAGGATACTCCAAAAGCTTCGTGGAAAATGGAATTAAGAGGTAAGTTTATTTTGGTGCAAAAAAACTTTAAGTTTATGCACAGCTTTTTTCATACTATGCATTTTCCAAGAATATTTTGGAATAGTCACTTGATTTTTTTTTATTTCAAGAGTGCGTTTGCTAACAATAGCAGATAGTTTTTGGTTTTATTATAATTAACAATTCCTACCATTTATTCAGTTTTGTTCTGCCAGATACTGATCTAATAGATACAACTTAACCCTTGACAACATCTTGTGTTCAGATGCAATTTGTTATCTGATTAAGACTGCTGATCTGGGCTGGCACTGTGGCATAGTAGGTTAAGCCTCTGTCTGCAGCATCCCATACAGGTGCCGGTTTGTATTCCGGCTGCTCCTCTTCCAATCCAGCTCCCTGCTTTGACCTGGGAGGGCAGTGGAAGATGGCCCAAGTGCTTGGGCATTTGCACCTGTGTGGGAGACCCAGAGGAAGCTCCTGGCTCCTGGTTTCGGATCAGCCCAGCTCCGGCCACTGCGGCCAATTGGGGAGTGAACCAGAGGATGGAAGACCTTTCCCTCTGTCTCTCCCTTTCTCTGTCTGTAACTCCACCTCTCAAATAAAAAAATAAAATCTTTAAAGAAGAAAAAAGACTGCCGATCTATCAGTACAAAGCATCTAGATTCAACATTATTTATTCTATAGACAATTTCATTAGGATTCCTTCTCAATGTAAATATTTTAGGCTTTGAAATGTATCTAGGTTTCCCAAAAAGGTTTACTTAACATAGTAAATGCTTTCAGGAATATCATAAGATACTTACTTCTTTATTTATCACCAGAAGTGTTACATCTGTTTCACATACAACTGAAGTATGTCGCCTGGCATTAGTTAAAAGACAGATTTCCTGCAAAATAAAAACAAATGTATCACTTCTAGAATTATCTCAATTCTGGTGTTGTTCTGCTAATAAAGCCCTGGAAAACTTAGAGGTTATAAGTTTGCAGAATTTTAAGCACATTATTTTCTAAAATAAATCATAAAGGGGCAGATACTTGGCACAGCAGTTAAGACGCCACTTAGCTGAGGCTGACCCTGTGGAGTAACGGGTAAAGCCGCCTCCTACAGTGCTGGCATCCCATATGGGCGCTGGTTCGAGTCCCGGCTGCTCCACTTCCTATCCAGCTCTATGCTATGGTCTGGAAAAGCAGAAGATGATCCAACTTCTTGGACCCTTGCAGGTGCAGGTTTGATTTGTAAAAACTGTTAGAAATACGTGGCTTTTTTCTTCTTTGCCTTTCTCACTGAATGTGTTACCAATAAGACATCTGGAACCCATCTCTCATTTGTCGCCACTCTGGCCAGTGCCTTGGTCCAGTGTCCCCTGATCAGACCCCGGTGTGTCTGCTTCAGCCTCCACATCACTACCAGCTGTTTAGTGAAATGTTAATCTGATCAACTCCACCTTCTTAGGAACCCTTGGTGCCGACTCTGTAGCGGGTGTTCTAATAGTATCTTATTTCAACTGACATTTGCACAATGCACCCTAGCAAGTGCCCCCACTCCTCAGATCTGTCTACTCAGGGACTTTGGGGTTCTAGGATCTTCAAACCCAGTGTGGCCATGACTAATCATGAAAGTGAAACATGTTTCATTCTTACCTGTAGGCTGCTCTCCAAGCTTGAATTTTATCCCTCTACATAAAATCTTTGGCAAGCATAGATTTTCTTTAAAGAACCAAAAATAGCTCTTTGAATCCATGACTGTTAGGTACCCTTTGCTACTTAATACTGCCAAAGTCACACAGTTTCTAATTCGTTTAGTTGGCCAATCATTCATCTAACAATCATTTATGAATCTTACTCTGCATCTTGTATGTTGACAAACTACATATTAGGCTATATGTTAGCTCTATACTAAAAAGAAAAACATGTTTTTCCAAGCATTCCAATTATTGAAATATTTAATACTTGAGGACACATATTATATTAACACACAGATTACATAATTTACATAATTTTAAAATTTTTAATGAAAAATGACTGAGAAATTGAGACAATACCTACCCCTATGAAGTCACCTTCTTCAAACTCACTTAGAATTTCAGAGTTGGAGCTTTTGTTCTCGCTTGTGTTACTGGACATGACCTTTAAATGTCCAGCAAGAACCAAGTAGCATTCAAGGGGGACATGGCCTTGTCTCAGAACCACACTCCCAGCTTCATACCTGCAGAGAAGGAACAGCAAAACATTCTCCTGCAATAGCTAGTCTGAAATCACTGGGGAGACACAAAACAGAAAACCGAGCCCATCACCTTCATCTATAAAGACTCTCACTCTGGTTCAGCAGCCATTGTCATCATCTGCTGCAGACCCTGAAGGCATCTCGTTGCCTTACCCACTGCCGCAGCATCAGCGCCCCAGATGGCGCCTGGACCACCAAGTCGGCACCCCACATGCACAAACTGAGTGAATTAATGAACAGGCAGAAGGCGGCATGCGCAGCCTCAGGACAGAGGGTCTCCACACAAGTGAGCTCCAGGGAGCCCTGCTATTTCACAACATACAGGCATTTCCTAAACCACCACTGCTGAATTCCGGGTGTCAGACAACAGTCCTAGCTTTCTGCGAGACAACTGCCATCCTTCCACAAAGACTTCTCTAAAAGCACTATATTCAGGGAAGGCTCTGTAAACCTGCCCCTCCTCTATTAAGAGAGACTTAGCCAGAGGTGGTAGTTTGCCCACCCTTGGTTTATAGAAACAGTCTATTCCTGGCATTAATGCATGGTAAATTTTAATGGACAAAAAGGTCTCTTGGGGCATTTGATAAAAAGACACAGGACTGGGGCTAGCATTGTGGCACAGCAATTTAAGCCACTGCCTATGATGCTGGTAGCCCATAGAGACATGAGTTCAAGCCCTGGATGCTCCACTTCCAATCTATCTCCCTGCTAAAATACCTGGGAGAGCAGCAGATACCCCAAGTGCCTGGGTCCCTGTACCTAGGTGGGAGACCTGGATGGAGTTTCTGGTTAATGGCTTCTGACTGGCCTGGCCTCAGCCACTGCAGCCATTTGGGGAGCAAATCAACAGATGAAAGATTTCTCCTGCTCACTCACTCACTCGCTCACTTGCTCTCTCTCTCTCCCTCCCTGTCTCCCCCGCTGTAACTCTGCCTTTCAAATAAATCATATAAAATAAATTTCTTAAATGACACAGGATTTCCTTGCATCCTGGAAATTCTTATAAGGTAGATCTGGAATACAGCCCAGGAATCCATATTTGGTTCTCCAGATGAGTTTGAAGAGGATCATTTTGAGAAACACCATGTTTGAGGCTAAGAGCAAACATTAATTTTATTGTTCTTATATAAGTATTAATTTCTGTGAAGACTAGAACAGAACATACCCTATTAAAATATTGGGAAGTCTATATGCTTTCAGATTTTCAGTTTATAATAATTTCCCAGAATCCTTTCCTACCAGAAGAACAGTAACTATAATTTCTATATTCCAAATTAAGCAGGTGTCATATTTGAGAACGTTACTGAGAAGGAAGATGACATTGTTATGTAGTAAAGACACTCTTGTTCCTGCATGACCAGTGAGAAGTCCTAAATTCCAACATTGGATCTGCTATGAAATAGCTAAATGAACTTGAGAAAAATCTCTTAACCTCTACTTCCAATTCTTCATTTAAAAATAGGAATAAATCTGTATCTACATACTTCACAATGACATTTTATAGGAAACAAACATAAAATAGTTATTTAAATTCTTTAAAAAGAAGATATTTTATAAATAAAATATTGGGATATTTCCCTACTTTGGTAGGGAAGAAGATATTTTATATAAAAAAAAGAAAATATTTTATAAATAAAGTGTTTAAACCTACTTTAGTAAGTTTGAGAATATTAAGGAGAGTTAGAAAGAGGAAATCACCAACCAAAATTAAAAGATAATTAGGGGGCTGGCTCTGTGGCGTGGCGGGTAAGGCCACCACTTGCAGTGCCTGCATCCCATATGGGCGCTGGTTCAAGACCCGGCTGCTCCACTTCTGATCCAGCTCTCTGCCATGGCCTGGGAAGGCAGTAGAAGATGGCCCAAGGCCTTGGGCCCCTGTACCTGCATGGGAGACCCCAAAGAAGTTCCTGGCTCCTGGCTTCAGATAGGCACAGCTCTGGCCATTGTGGCCAGTGAACCAACGGATGGAATCAATCAATCTCTCTCTCTCTCTCTCTCTCTCTCTCTCTCCTTCTCTCTGTGTAACTCTTTCAAATAAATAAATAAATCTTAAAAAAAAAAAAAGCTAATTAGTTAGCCTGCCCCAGTTCCATGGATGCTGACAGAAGGCACTACACTCCAGAGCCAGCAACAAAGTACCTTGTTAGCCAAAAAAGAATAGGAGGATCAACATGGTTGCATAGGTTCCCCAAGTCCCAAGTCCCACAGGGCAATGTGAAAATCTCCATGGAGTGAGGCGAGAAGGAGTTGCAATGGAGGAACCTGAGCCTAGGGAATCTACTGCTTTTATAACAAGCAGTGGGCAAGGCTTTTGTTGATTTGAAAGGAGCCCAGATGCAGTACAAGAACTACAACGCACTATCACCTCAGAACTATCAGGTGCACGAACAATCCTGAGAAGTGGCCCAGCTGTAAGAACAAGCAAAACCCTAGAACTTTTGGCACATGTAGAAAGTCATGTAAGTGAACAAGAGTCCCACAGCAGACTGTTTGTCAGCATACAGGGACAATAATGCAACTGAATAAAAATTTAACATAGGGTTACATGGTTACTTAAGGAACTTTATCCTATGGAAAAAGATGCAAGCAGATCTTTATAACGCTATTTTCACTGCTATTTGGAATGCTATTTGGAAAAGAGGATCACAAGGTGAAAATGTGAAAATTGTAGAAAGTAGGTCAGTCAAGATAGCAGAACAGGGAAAGGAATACGGCTCTACGCCAGGGGAAAACAGCAGCAAAGAACTGGAGGAAGTGCATTCCTAGGGGGAGCTGGAGAGAAATCTGCAGTGGAAACCCTACAGAAGGAAGAGGGAAGCCATGGATCAGTGCGGAAGGTGTGGACACGCAGCAGTGAGCATGGACACAACACACAAGCCCCACAGCCGAGAGCTAGAGGAAGTGCCAGCTGTGTAGAGTGAAGTGAGGCCAGACTGCAGCAGCCTGCGCCACTGACAACACAGCTGGAGGGAGAGCCTGGCGGAGTACATTGTCTTCGAGTCTGGCCTGGAGCCCTAAAGCGGACAGGGTACCAACCTAATCAGCTAAAAATGGAAACATTTCTTTCTCCCCATGCCCCCACCAATGGTGCCCGACAACCAGCTGGGAGAGGGCGTGATTCTGACGTTAGTAGCAGCTGTCAGCTCTTCTGCAGGCCCCAGGAACTGGTAGGGACAGGTACCATCCTGACAACAGTAGCAGCTGTGGCCGTGCAGCTGTGCACACCGGGCAACAGGCAGGGAGAAGGCGCCATTTTGAAATCAGTAGCAGCTGTGGTGGCTGTTATGTATGCGTATGATCCAGGGATTTTACCAGAGGGAAAAATCCACACTCCCCATTGACTTTGAGTCAAGATGGGAAGACTTACGTGGGGCTGGGCACACATTTAGGACTGTGAGGTGCCCCCAGCCTCTCAACATATTGCAGGCTCCAGAGCTCAAACGCCAAGGTGGAGTACCTCTGTTGTGGGCAAGGTTGGGCCTCAATTTCTATTCCAGACTCTTGCCTTTTACTCAGAAAAGCATCTTAAGTATAATCACAAACACAACAATGTTTATTTACAAAATGAGGAAAATACACATGCACTTGTGGGTTTTATTTAGGGAGAGTGGGCCAGGAAATGTCAAGAGAGACTTTGAGATCCTGCTTGCTCTGGGTCCACAAGCAGAGAGGCAGCTTTCACTTTATCTGGCTTCTTATGAGCTTAGAATGGAAGTGTTTACATGGTACTGCCCCCAAGTCCTGGGTAAGGGAAGTACTTCCCAGGGAAGGGGTCATTTGATTGATAGGTGGGTGGATATAAGCACAAGCAGCAGGGAGGTGGGGCTTCCAGCTCATGAACTTAATTTAGTTACCTGACTTCTCCCATATCACCTCCAGGCAGCTGGTTCCAGGAACATCTCTGACTCTCTGTGGATGGGATAGGCTAGTGGGGTAGAGTGGATCCTCTGCACCCCGTAACTGTAGGAACATTGTGTGCTCAGATGGTGGGAACACTGTGACTACACAATAGGGCGCAAGGGATAGCTGGATCTCTGGGCAATCACTGTGGGTAGTGCCAAAGGCTCAGACCTCCTTGGTTGCATGAAGTGAGTCATTGTACAGGGATCCGTGTTCACCTGAGGACTGCACAGACCCTTTGTGTAGTTCAACTAGCAGTGTAGGTAAGTGTTGCAACCACTATGGGCTAACCGAGGGCATCAACCACCTTGGAAGAGAAGAGGTAAGGGTGTGATTACCCCCACAGAGGTGATCATACCCTCTTCCCTGCTGATAATAGAGGAAATCTACCACACCCAACTTGAGTGTCACTGTGGATACTTGCCCCACCCTGCAACACTGACCAGAGTTCCATGGCCACACCCAGCACAAGCCTCTGGGTATTCACTGAAAGAGCAGACACTCCACTAAGCCACAAAGCCACAGAGGTATGCTTCAAAGATAAAATCCATCAGAGGAGAAAATGAACAATTATTTCTAGAAATGCCCAAAAATAAACACAGAAATTTAAGATATAAGAATAAGGAAGATTACATGATTCCCCTAAAGGAACATAATAACACTTCAATATTAGACTGTGAGGGGGCTAGCACTGTGGTGCAGTGGGTTGATCCTCTGCCTGCGGTGCCGGTATCCCATATGAATGCTGGATTGAGTCCCGGCTGCTCCTCATCCAATCCAGCTCTCTGCTAGGCCTGGGAAAGCAGTAGAATATGGTCCACATGCTTGGGCCCTTGCACCCATGTGAAAGACCTGGAAGAAGCTCCTGGCTTCATATCAGCACAGCTCTACTGTTGTGGCCATTTGGGGAGTGAACCAGTGGAAGGAAGACCTTTCTCTGTCTCACCCTGTCATTGTCTGTAACTCTACCTCTCATACAAATAAATAAAAATCTTTAAAAAAAGACTGTGAGACAAAGAGATTGATTAAATGTCTGAAAAGAAATTGAAAAGATTAATCACAGAACTACTCAGAAGCAATGAGAAGCAAATTCACGAGTTAAAGAAATCCATACATGACATGAAAGAAAAATTCTCATGAGATTGAAATTTTTAAGAGAAACAAAAATGAAATATTAGAAATGAAGAATTCAATATGTCAAATCAAAAATACAGTAGAATGTCTTAAAACATATTTTGTGAGGTAAAATAAATAATAACTGACTGGAAGACAAATCTTTGGATATTTCTCATTCAGACCAAAAAAAAGAAGAAATTAGAAAAATTAAAAATAATGTTGGAGATTTATGGGATGCTATCTCATGACCCAACACATGGGTCTTAGGAGTTCCTGAAGGTGTGGAAAGAGAGAATGGATTAGAAGGCCTAGTCAGTGAAATACTTACAGAAAACTCCCCTAATTTGGAGAAGGAAAGGTATATCCAAGTACAGGAAGCATATGGAACTCTTAATTGACAGAACCAGAATAGATCTTCACCATGACACAATGTAGTCAAACTTAACCACAGTAAAAGATAAAGAAAAGATTCTAAAATGTGCACAAGAGAAATGCCAGATTACTTTCATAGGATTCCCAATTAGACTCACAGCTGACTTCTCATCAGAAACCCTACAGGCTAGGAAAGAATGGAGAAACATAGTCCAAGTCTTAAAAGAAAAAAACAAAAAAACAAAAAAAACTGTGAACCCAGAGCACTGTACCCTGCAAAGCTCTCATTTATGAATGAAGATGAAATTCTTCCATAACAAATAGAAATGACCTTGAGGGACACCTCTCTCTCTGTCTCTCTCTGTCTCTGTCTCTCTGTAACTGCATTTCAAATAATAAATAAATAAATCTTTAAATAAAAAAAGAATACCACTAAGCTGTAAAAAAGAATGAAATACTGTCGTTTGCAACAAAATGGATACAACTGGAAACTGTTACACTCAGTGAAATAAGACAGTCTCCAAAAGACAAATACCATATTTTTTCTCTGATTTGTGGTAACTAGTAGAGTACCAAAAGTGTAACGCATAGGAGTAAAACTGACATTTTGAGCTTCAATGATTGTTACAGCCTGAACAGTGTTTTTTTCCCCTTATTTTTATTGTTTGTTTAACTCTTTACTTAGTATATGGTTAATCTTATGAGCATAAAGTAAACCTAAAGTAGATCATTGTAAAAACTGAGAGATATTGGCCAGCGCTGCGGCTCACTAGGCTAATCCTCCGCCTGTGGTGCAGGCACCCCGGGTTCTAGTCCCGGTTGGGGCGCTGGATTCTGTCCTGGTTGCTCCTCTTCCAGTCCAGCTCTCTGCTGTGGCCTGGAAAGGCAGTGGGGGATCACCCAAGTCCTTGGGCACTGCACCCTCATGGGAGACCAGGAAGAAGCACCTGGCTCCTGGCTTTGGATCGGTGCAGTGTACCGAGCTTTAGCAGCCATTTGAGGAGTGAACCAACAGAAGGAAGACCTTTATCTCTGTCTCTCTCTCTTACTGTCTAACTCTGCCTATCATAAAAAAAATTTGAGAGACATTAGGAGAGGAAGGAATAGGAAGGTTGGGAGCATGAGAGGGAGGGGGGTAGGGTAACATTGTATTCCTAAATCTGTATATATGAAATAAATGAAATCTGTATACCTTAAATAAAATTAAAACAACATTAGAAAAATGAAAATTTGTGATTTTCCACTGTTTGTAGTAATGTAGAACAGTTTTTAAATATTACATCTTGAACTCTGCAGATGGGAAAAATATTAAAATTGCTAAAGTAATTACCACATCACAGAAACACCCTCGAGATAACTACAAACTAAAGCCAGGAGAAGGGGCCATGGACCACTGCAGAGTCATGAGAATGAGCCCAATAAACGTGTGATGAGAAGGGAAGGAGGAAAAGGCACGTGGAGGACGGTTAGAGGGAAGAGCTAGTATACGGATGACAAGTGCTTCTACAGAAAAGATCCGGCTGGATCTCAGTGGATTTAAAGCACCACAGAAAAGGCAGGAAGACGCCACATTCTGTCTGCTCTCCTTCATACTGTGACCACGTGGGTGCAGGCCAGTCATTCTCAGCCAGATGCTGAACTGCACCACGTGGCTGCCAGAAACCCATCACACTAACTGGATCATCAGCCTCCTCTGCATCTCTTTGACACAAGGATTCCAGGACTGCCCATTTCTTCTGCAGCATTACTATTTAAGAACAACACCTAGACCATAAGCCATTAAATATTCACATGGACCTGTGCTCTACACTCTTCTTTTATACTCTAAGCCCAGAATGATTCAACAACCAACTTGAATGACGTGAAGGAATGCCAATATGAAATATGTGTCTCACACTTAAACACTTAATTTTTATACTTCTGGAGCATTTGAAGTTCTTATGAATGGAAAACCATCTTCCTTAAGAATTTTTTTCTTGTTAAGCTATTAGATACAACTGCTCCAATACAACAAATAAAGAAATCAGAATATTTTGGGGCCAGTGCTGTGGTGCAGAAGGTTAATGTCCTGGCCTAGAGCGCCGGTATCCCATATGAGTGCCGGTTTGAGACCTGGCTGCTCCACTTCTGATCCAGCTCTCTGCTATGGCCTGGGAAAGCAGTAGAAGATGGCCCAAGTCCTTGGGCCCCTGCACCCATATGGGAGACCCAGAAGAGACTCTGGGCTCCTGGCTTCAAATCGGCACAGCTCCAGCTGTTTCAGCCATCTGGGGAGTGAACCAGTGGATGGAAGACCTCTCTTTGTGTCTCTACCTCTGTAACTTTGTCTTTCAAATAAATAAATAAATCTTTAAAAAATCAGGCTGGTGCCGCGGCTCAATAGGCTAATCCTCCGCCTTGTGGCACTGGCACCCAGGGTTCTAGTCCTGGTTGGGGCGCCAGATTCTGTCCCGGTTGCCCTTCTTCCAGGCCAGCTCTCTGCTGTGGCCCAGCAGTGCAGTGGAGGATGGCCCAAGTGCTTGGGCCCTGCACCCCATGGGAGACCAGGATAAGCACCTGGCTCCTACCATCGGATCAGCGTGGTGTGCGGGCCGCAGCGGCTGTGGCTGTGACTATGGCTGTGGCGGCCTTTGGAGGGTGAACCAACGGCAAAGGAAGACCTTTCTCTCTGTCTCTCTCTCTCACTGTCCACTCTGCCTGTCAAAAAAATCAGAATATTTTTTTAAATAGAAAAGGAGGAAGCCAGCCCTGTGGCATAGAAGGTTAAGCTTCCACCTGCAGTGCCAGCATCCCATATGGGCACCAGTTGAGTCCTGGCTGCTCCACTTCTGATCCAGCTCTCTGCTAACATGCGTGGGAAAATAGCAGGAGCTGGCCTAGTGCTTGGGCCCCTGCACCCACATGGAAGACCAGGAAGAAGCTCCTGGCTCCTGGCTTGGGCCTGGCCCAGCCCTGACTATTGCAGCCTTTGGGGAGTGAACCAGTGGATGAAAAATTTCTCTCTTCCTCTTTCTCTGTCTGTCTCCTTCTCTGTCTCTATTTCTGCCTTTAAAATAAATAATTCTTTTTAAAAAATAGAAAAAGAAAAATATAGTACTCTGACATTCAGAAATTAAAGTTTCTACATAATTATACATATGATTTTATATGCCAATTGTATATTAGACTCTCAAATAGCTTATAATATTATTAATTACTTATAAAGATATTGATTTATTTTAAACTTTTATTTTTCATTTGAAAATATAAATTTGAATATTAATGTCATTTTTCACTGAACAAACTGCTACTTATTATGAATAACTTTCCACTAAAATTTCTAAGTATTCATGATTTTTTAAAATTATTTCTTTTTATTTTTTGCCAGGCAGAGTTAGACAGTGAGAGAGATAGAGTTATAGACAGTGAGAGAGATCAGAGAGAAAGGTCTTCCTTCTGTTGGTTCACTCCCCTAATGGTCGCTATGGCCGGCACTGCGCCGATCTGAAGCCAGGAGCCGGGTACTTCCTCCCGGTCTCCCATGCAGGTGCAATGACCCAAGCAAATGGGCCATCCTCCGCTGCCCTCCCAGGCCACAGCAGAGAGCTGACCTGGAAGAGGAGCAACCAGGACTAGTACCCGGCACCCCAACAGGGACTAGAACCCAGGGTGCCAGCGCCGCAGGTGGAGGATTAGCCAAGTGAGCTGCAGTGCTGGCCAGTATTCATGATTTTTAAAATAAGACTTGGGGCCAGCATTGTAGCATAGGGGGTTAAGCTGCCACCTGCATTGCCGGCACCGCATATGGGTGCCAAATCAAGACCCGGTACCACTTCTGACCCACATCCCTGCTAATGGTCTGGGAAAAGCAGTAGAAAATGGCCCAAGTATATGAGTCCTTGCAACCCATATGAGAGACTTGGAAGAAGCTCTTGTCTTCTGGCTTTGGCCTGGCCCAGTCCTCACCATTACAGCTTTCTGGGGAGTGAACCAGTCGATGGAAGATCTCTCTGTCTTTCCATTTCTCTCTCTCCTCTCTCTGTAACTCTTTCAAATAAATAAATAAATATTTTTTTTTAAAAAGTCCTACATGCTAAGCCCATCTCTCATAAGATGTCCCTAAAGAATAAAAAAAGAGAGAGACTCCATGTTAACGCTACACTGTTAAGCCTTTCCCAAGGAAGAATCACATACATAATGGTCACAGACAACTCTGGGTTGCAGACAATGGAATCTACTGATTGACTTAAGAAACAGCACGTAGGGTAGATGTCCGGCCTAGCAGTCAGGCTGCCAACTAGGATGCATGTGTCCATATCCGAGTGGTTGGGTTCAAGCAGTCCCCAGCTCAGGCTCCGGACTCCACTTCCTACTAATGTGCACCCCAGGATGGCTCAAGTACTTGGGTGTCTGCCACCCACAGGGGAGACCTGGATAGGGTTTCCAGCTCCTGGTTTCAGCCCGATTAGGGTGCTATTGAGGGCAACTGAAGAGTGAACCACTAGATTGGGGGAACACGTTCACATGTGTGCTCGCTCTCTCTCTCTCTTTCCACCTCTGTTCCTCCCTTCCCCTAAATCTGTCCCTCAAATAAATAAAAAAATTTTTAAAGGGATGATTACTTTTACTATACTATATTTATACTTTTACTATGTTATATTTACTATAGGTATTAAATAGCTTATAAAATCTTTGGAAAGGGTAGTGAACTTGTTTCTAAACTTCTAGCAATAGCTCTGGTAAAGACATTGGGCAAACTAGCACATAAAGCTGGGACCACATCTGAGCAAAGAACTGTGGAATCTTTGCCAACATGTACCAGAATAACTGACACCCATGTCCTATCTTTCCCTACACATTCTTTAATTGCAAATCAAAATATGAAGATGTGGCTAACTGGCAGAATCTAAACCATTATTTCTAGGAAATAAGGCTGGGAAAGGCAGATTTTTAGTTTTTGCTTCACTTACATTCTACATTGAGTTTGCAGAGGTTATTCTATGAAGAACTAAAAAAAAATTAGAGTGTTTTCAAAACATTTTGGGCAACTTCAAATTACAATGTCAACTGCAGGCCTTATTATAAAATTCAAGGTACTTTACATCTAATACATTTTGCAATTTTTCCTTACCCTAGAAAAATGAGTGGGTTCTTCATCCCGTTTTCAGTTCTAGCTTCCCTCAGGGCAGTTTGAAGATTCACCATTATATTACAGAGCTCAAAGCATAAACTCCAAAGTACTGCACATTTATTTTGGTTAATATTCAATTTATAACATGTATTTTATCTTTGAAGTTTTTAAAAATCTATTCACAATCTGCCACTGCCTTTCTCGGGGGTCTGCCAAGACCCAAATGGAATATTTTTGTGTCACTTACTCTTGATAGATTGCGGTGTGGCAAAGCTGGAGCTGTACTTCATTTGGCAAACTGCGAAATGACCTATTCTTCTTTAGGCAGAGTTGAATCTTTAAAAAAAGAAAGAAGATAAATAAATGATAGCCTAGAGAAGGGCTGGAGGGGAATGTTTATAATACTCACTATCAGCTCAGATTCCTTCAATTCCTCTGATAACCAGAACAGGAATCACTTTTATGTGTTCTCCAAAATCCAGTCATTTTTCACGTGTGGATGCTTGAAAGTAAAGCGTTTAGTGAATGGATTCATGAGAATTTGGCAGGATAATCCTGTTAGAGCAAAACCTCCTTTGCGGAAGGGAAGGAGCCATGAGATACAGTGAGGAGAGTGTCCTCCCTGCATTCATGAACTTCCATGACCTGAGGCCCCCGACCTCCATGAACAAGTTGGTAAGGAATTCTTCAGAAACACAAAAACACAAAATGATGAATAAACAACCACATTTCAACCAAAACAAAAAGCCAGAAATAGCAAAGCAGCAGCAGAAAGCCATGGGGCACAGAACCCAGGACAGCAGCCCGGCAAAGGGAAGGGAACGCCTTGGTCTTCACCACCCCATCGCCACAGTGGGGATCAGCCTGGGGATCAGTCCTCACAGGCTCTGAGCCCAGCCAAGGAGCCCCCCAGAGTCCACAGGCTGAGCTACCCCCAGGGAAGGAGCTAACGCTGCCCCTCACTCCCCTGTGGTCTGTGCTGCTGCTGCTCTGCACCACCCTGGACCAGAACCACTGTCCTGCTCTGTGGCAAGTAGATCCCTCCGCTGCTCAGGCTCAACCACCCCTGTGCCACGCCCACCCTGAGCAGTACCAAGCTACTGCAGGGCTGCTCCATCCGCAGTCCCAAGCACTGGTGCGCCTCCCTTTAGGGCTGGCCTGACAAGGTGTCTGCCTCTGGGGACCCAGAGCCAGATGGTGATCTTGGATCCTGACTCCAGCCTGGCTGTTGCAGGTATTTGTGGAATGAACCAGAAGATGGGAGATTCTCTTTCTCTATCTCCCTCTTACTGTTGATCTGCCTTTCAAGTAGATGAAAACATTAGTAAATCTTTTTCATAAAAGTCAAAAATTCACTGGTAGAGGTAAATACTTCATCAAACCCAGAATATAAGATGTTTTATGTAAGTCCTATAGTAACCAGTAAACAAAAGATAACAGGAGCTACACAAACGATACAGATATGGACATCTGGTGGCAGTTAAGGTGCTGGTTAACAGGCCTGCATCCCATAGCAGATTCCCTGGATTTGATCCCCAGTTCCAGCTCCCAATTTCAGCTGCTGTCAGTGCAAATCCAGGGAAGCAGCAGGTGATGGCTCAAGCATCCGGGTATCTGCCACCCACATGGGAGACCTGGATTGAAGTTCTGGCTCCTGGCTCTGGCTCCAGCAAGTCCCTGGATATTGTAGACATTTGGAGAGTGGTCTCTCTCCCTCCCTCCATCCCCCCAACCTGCCTGTCAAACAAATGTAAATTTTTTTAAAAGAATAAAAGTTATGGGACATGCTACCACATGTATGAACCTTGAAAACACTGTGTTGAGTGAAGTCAATCAGTCACAAAAGGAAAAAATATAACACCCCTCTTATATGAAATATCTAGAATAGCCAAGCTCAGAGACAGAGTACAGATTACAGGTTACCAGCCCTTGGGGAGAGGTGAGTGGGAGTTCTTACTTAATAGTCACAGTATCTATATGGGGTGACAGATTTGGAAATAGGATAGTTGCACAGTAGTGTGTATGCAACTAACCCCATGAAATGCACTTAAAATGGTTAAATGGCATGTTACATTATACATATTTTACCAAAATTTTTTTAAGAAAACTTTTAAAAACACATGTTCACAGTATGTAGAAGCTTTTACTAAAGGGTTTAGGAATTCTAAAACTTCAAGTTTTCTAAATCTAGTTACCAATGCAGAAGTTACCTAGCAGGCCAGAAAATGAGGGCAGCACTGCCAAGGAATTTCAGAGGCACTGAAGAGGTTGTGTATGTAACTACAATGGTAGATACATGACCCTCTATATTTTATCAAGACTCAGAACTGTACAACACAAAGAGTAGCTTTTACAATAATCAAATTTTTACGGAGGGGGTGAGTATCATGGGAGATCAAGGTGGAATATAGAATATGACAAATTAATCTAACTATACTAATAAATATCTGACATACCACACTGAAGGGGGGGTAAGGACCTGTCCTGAATATCTCTGTTCTGATAATGTTAGGTTAAAGACAGAACAAGGTACTCTAGTTGGTAAACATGCATCTCACCCCAGCTTGACAACTCTAAAACTACTTTACATACATGCCAGGGCTGAACAAGTAAGTTAATATACTGCAGGTAATGACAATCAGGTTTGTAACTATAGGAGAAATAAATTACAAACAAGCAAATGGTAAATGTTATAATAAACCCTGTGGCAATGGACTTGAGTTGGAGATATCTGTATGAATCAGGCTATTTTACTGTGCATCCAGTGGACACACAGAAGTAAATACAGATATGGAGGCTGGTAGACACACGGCCATTTGCTGGCTCCGTGTGCGGAGAGGACCGAGAAGCAAGGCATCCTTAGTTGCAAGGAGGAATATTAGAGGCCAGATTTTGGTTTCTAAATACTGTTCTGTGATAGAAGGAGCCAAGTTTTTTAAAGAAATACTTGACTCTTGGGCTGGACCATGGAAATACAAGATGACCCTGGAGCAGCACCCTGCTGTCCCAGAGCATGAGTTAGCACTGAGGACCAACAACGACAAAAATACATGAGGGCTCCCAAGAGCCAGAGCAGGAATGAGTAATACAATCACCAATAATAACAATGAATTATAACCAAAAGAACTAAATGACTATCCATAAGTCAGCAAATACCCATGAGTGCATACACAATGGAAAGGAGAAAGGGAGACAGGGAGAGAGAGAGGGAGACAGAATTCTTCCTAATGAAAGAATTCCAATTAATACATGGAAAAAAATGTGGACAACCGAACATCACCGTTAAGGCACCACAGTTACAACTGCTGCAGACAAGGCTCACTGATGGGTGCTAACGTTACTGAGCAACACTTTAGCGAGAAATGGGGTATTCACACTGCCTCAGCGCGTTTCTCGTCAAATACTTACTTAGTGGTTTTCACATGTGTTACAAATCCTGTACCCCTGCCTCCAGGAGGTGAGGCTGACCTCCCCTGGACGCGATTTAACTCCCATGAATTGGACTCAGCCACTCACTGGTAACTTCGCAGTGGACAAAACGGCGGACAGCACCTTTGTCAAGGGATAGAGGCCGACATCGCCCATCATAACATACACTGATATGACGTACCCAGCACCCAGTCTAATCATATAACCACGAGAAATTGCCATTAATACCAAACTGAAGGACATCCTCCAAACATCTAACCGCCATTCTTCTAAAGAGTCAGGATAAGGAAGGATGAGGAAAAACAGAACTGTTACGGACTGAAGACCAAGCAGCCAAGACAACCGAAGGCCGTGCTGCTTCCTGACTTGGATTCTGGACCTAATAAAAGACATCAGTGGAAACACTGTTCATCATTCAGTCAGTAGGGTTTGTTGAGCAGATCTCAGTTTCTTATTTTTTATCTTGTACCATGGCTATGTGAGATGGTAACATTAAAGGATGGTGGGTTAAAGGTCTACAAGAACTCTGAACTATCTTTGCAACTTTTCTACAAATCCAAAATCATAAGAAGTTTTTAAAAATTCAGCATCAGCTGAACATAGTAGTTGGCTACATGTAATAACTTAAATGGAGGGGTCTTTCTTGGGGCCAGTGCTGTGGTATGGCAGGTAATGCCACCACCTGCAGTGTCGGCATCCCATATGGGCACTGCTTCGGGTCCTGGCCACTCCACTTCTGATCCAGCTCTCTGCTATGCCTGGGAAAGCAGTAGAAGGTGGCCCAAGTACTTGGGCTCCTGCACCTTCATGGGAGACGTGGAGGAAGCTCCTGGCTCCTGGCTTCAGATCAGTCCAGCTCTGGCCATTGAGGCCATCTGGGAAGTGAACCAGCAGATCGAAGACATTCTCTTTCTCTCTCTCTCTCTCTTTTTTTTCTCCCTCTCTGTTTTTGCTTCTATGTAACTCTACCTTTCAAATAAAAATAAAATAAATCTTTTAAAAAATGGAAGGATCTCAATCACTGGAGACTGAAGCTGAAAATAAAAACAATTCTGCACTAATCACTACCACTCACTTGTACATTTGAAATGTCCAAGTTTACCAAACTAAAATCTACCAGGAAATGGACTAGGAATCTGTCCTATTGTTGATCTGTGAAGTGGCCCTATCTTCATGCCCAAATGCAGGCCCAGGAGTGGACCAGGCTGAATCAGCCTCCAGTTCAATCCCCTGCTCCTTCCCGTGAATCTCAGACATCATTTGGCACTGGTTGAGGGTTTGGATGTCGGCAACAGCTTATGTGAGACAAAGCAAGTGGAAACTGGTGGAAATTGGCACTTTACAGAAAAATGAAAAAGCATAAAGGTTGTAGTCCTGTTCATTTCTGTGCTTTCTCCTTTACTCAAAAGGCATGTAGCATTAAGTACCCACCTTTAGGAAACATACAATATACAGGAAATTCTCTGGTTTATATTAATTTTATTCCTTGAAATGAAAATTACTCCTATCTACCTGATTACATATAAACTACCAAACCCTGTCAGTGTCTTTTTTTTTTTAAAGTTATCTTTTCAAATTTATTTAAGTGACAGAGAGAGGGACTGGCATAGTGTACAGCAGGTTAAGCTGCTAGTTGCAACACCAGCATTCCATATGAGCACCAGCTTGAGTCCCAGATGCTCCAGCTCCCTGCAAATGAGCCTGGAAAAGCCATGTAAGATGGCCCAAGAGCTTGGGCCCTGCCACCCACATGGGAGACCTGGATGGAGTTCCAAGCTTCTGGCACTGGCCTGGCCCAGCCCCAGTTGTTGTAGTCATTTGGAGAGTGATAAAGTAAATTTAAGATCTCCCTCTCCCTCCCTCTCCCTCTCTCTGTAATCCTACCTTTCAAATAAACAAATCATTAAAACAAATCATTAAATAAAAATAGAGAGAAAATTCCAATTTACAGTTTCACTTCTCAAACTATCTGCAGTGGCCAGGACCAAAGCTGAGAGCTGGGAATGCAATTCAGGTCTCCCAAGTGGACAGCAGGAACCCAATTTTTTGAGCCATGACTGCTGCCTCCCAGGGTCTTCATTGGTGAGGAGCTGAAGTCTTGAGCTGGAGCTGGGAATTGAACCCAGGCACCCTGATGTTCAATCCAGACATCTTAACCAGTCAGCTAAGCATCTGCTCCCCAACATACAGAATAAAGATTTCCAACCTGTCACCTTGTAGTTGCTTGAAGTTGGCCAGAAGAACATGTAAATTTTATGTGCTTTATCTGGATTCATGTCAACTCGGCATGGAAGATGGATTATTTTTCTGATCAAAAGTGGTAATTGGTGGTAAGATAAACGTTTAACTTTTAGAAGTGGGAAGAAAAAGTAACTACTAATGAATGACCTTTGTTTACAGGCAAAACCTTTCCAACCATAGGGTTCATGAGACAGTTCTGATTAGGGACTGACAGGCTACTGTGTAAGACACTATTCATCTGTTTTCTGTTGCTATAGCTGAGGCTGGGGAATGAATAAAGAAAAGAAGTTTGCTTATCCCACGGTTTTGGAGCCTGAAGTCCAATATCAGGAGGCCCCAATCAGTTCAGCCTTTGGTAAGGACCACCGTTAACTGTGTCACAACATGGTAGAAAGTGGATCTGGCCTTGTGTAGAAGGCAAAGATGACAGAGCCAGATGAAAAGCTCTGTTATAACAACTCATTATCACAAGAATTAACTTGGGCTGCAAGACCAGCACTAAGACCCTTCAAGAGCGATGCTCCTAGGGACTTCATTACTTCCCACAGGACCCCATCTCCTGAATATCTACCACCTCTTAATATCACCCCATCAGGGCCCAAGCTTCCAACACATGCACTTTTTGGGGAGACACTTGAACCACATCCAAAGTGTAGCAATACCCCACTATCAGTTCTTGACTCTGAAAGCCTCCACTCCCACCTACTCCACACCTCCCCTCCTACTCCATCACCAGAGTCCTCATTCCCAGCACTCACTCCTAGCCTGGAGGCCTTCTGAGGTCATCTCTGCCTCAAACTCACAGCAGCTGGGTAACTTAATTCCATCCGGACTGATTTACACATACTTAAGAAAGCTGGATACTTCAGAGCACACATGCGATTCATAAAGAGTTGAGTAAATAGATATCTATTTTCACACTTTTATGGACTCAATTCTCAACTTAAAATAATTCTATGTGAAGGATAAATTTAATTGAGATCATGTTTACTTATACGACCTTTTCCAAGTTGTAAATCTACTGGAAGTTCCAGACTGCCTGTACTGAAACAGGAATATCAGTTCAGAGCTACAAGAGCATCCAGGTCTACGCTGCTCACTGGTGCTGCGTGCTCTGGGCTGGAATGGCACGGGTGGACCAAGGCAAGCCCAGAAACACTGACTTTGAGAAACGACTGACGCGAAAGGTAACGACTGCTTGTAATACAGCACTTCATTCTTTAGGACACTCTGAAACGCTCTCTATCTTAAAACGTTTAAAAATCAATACCTCTCTTTATAGCTGGTTTACAAAATATATTGCATCCCTTAGAGACTAAAAATCAACAAATATAAATCCAATTTACCTAAACATATTAAAATTTTAAAAGAAGCAGAATAGGTCCACCCAATCTCTTAGGGACAAAAATGTGCTTCTATATAATGGATCACTGAAGTCAATTCAAAGATTAGTAAGTTAAAAATCACAAAAAAAACTCAATAGGTTTTAAATAAATTGACATATTTGAAAATCAATTATTTATCTCAAACACATAATTCAAACAAATATAACACACAGTAGGTACTCAAGGACTAATATTTCATTATTCAGTGTATGAAACATATGAAAGAAAAGAATTGCTTCACTAGATCAAAACAAAATATAAAGATACAAAAACCCAGCTTTATTTTTATCCCACTTTGTTTCAAAAAACCTAAAACTAAGGCAAGGATTAAGGAAGCAGGAAACATAAGGAAAAAAGTGGCATGTTTTATAATGTTAACCTGTATTTGCTTAAAATGATTGAAAAAAGCACAAATGGACAACATTGGTGTAAGCACAAATCAGAAAAAAAAATCTTTAGTTTTTTTTTACCTCTCTGAGATTTTCTTGGCTTCTTTGCTTAGGCTGAAGAGACAACAATGTCTTCAGCTTTTCAAAATCTTGGCTCTATAAAACAAAGTATATTTACATTGAACGCATCTTACTTGTCCCCACAAAAACTACTTCTGAAAATTTTAGAAAGAGGGTGGGTGTTGTGGCATAGCAGGTAACATTGCCTCCTGCAATGCCAGCATTCCACCAGTTTGGGTCTTGGCTGCTCCACCTCCGATCCAGCTCCCTGTTGGCAGAAGCTTTAGCAGAAAAAATGCCTAGGAAAGTATCCACATCCCATATGTGTGCAAGTGTTGGTTAAAGCAGCTGGGTTCCTGCCACCCATGTGGAAGACCTGCATTGAGTTTCTGGCTCTTGGCTTCAGCCTTGGCTGGCCCCAGCCACTGTGGGCAGTTAGAGAGTGAGCTAGCAGAAAGGGATATTATCTCTTTTTCTCCCTCCCACCCCTCTCCTCTCCAAAACAAAGGGAGGTGTTGAGAGCTCTTCAGTGAGAAATTACTAGGCATCCACCAGTTCTGATCACGCCTCACTTCCTTTTGTTTCCTAATCTAATCTTCAGAGGGTACTCATTTTCCTTCAGCTAATAATATAAAAGCTGATGCATTGACACGGTAAAATCCCCAGGACTCTCAGTTCTTTAGGGGCAGACTAAACAGCTGGTATCATCACTTACAAAAGTGTCTTGAATTTGTTGGCACTTATGTTGAGAAACAAAGTTTAAAACTGCTGATTTTTATCTTTTAATTCAATTTTCCAGGCACTTTCAAAAGTCTCCTAGTACATTTACATTTTAAGTGTATATATACAAGATGTACATACATAATTTGTGTGTATGAACTTATATTCATATGCATACACATATATACACATGTGTATACACAAAGAAACATAATTTTATAAACATAAAATTATACTATTCTTTTTTGTAGCCTGAATTTTTCTTCAATTGACTTTTTCCCACATAGACATCATTGTTTTTTTTTAAAGATTTATTTATTTATTTATTTGAAAGGCAGAGTTACATTACAGAGAAGCAGAGGCAGAGAGAGAGAGAGAGAAAGAGAGTCTTCCATCCACTAGTTTACTCCCCCGATGGCCGCAACGGCCGGAGCTGTGCAGATCCGAAGCCAGGAGCTAGGAACTTCTTCCAGGTCTCCCACGCGGGTACAGGGGCCCAAGGACCTGGGCCATCTTCTACTGCTTTCCCAGGCCATCAGCAGGGAGCTGGATTGGAAGAGGAGCAGCCAGGACTAGAACATGCCCCCTTATGGGATGCCGGCACTACCTGCTACACCACAGTGCTAGCCCTGACATCATCATTTTTAATTACTCCATCATACTTCATGACACACATTAATACCTTTAACACAGTCACACAGTTTAAATATCACTTCCTCCAAGAAGCCTTCACTGCCCCCCCAAATCTGGATCCCAAAACCTTCTTCTGTGCTCCAAGTACAGTTTATGCTATTACAAAGCCACTCAGTGACTGGTTAACTGTCTTCTTTCCTAATCTGTAAGCTATATAAGGACAGGTCCTGTAATGGTCAGCATTAGTTACTATAACGAAATACCTGAGACAGGCTACTTTCTTTTCCCCCCAAAGCAAAAAAGTCTTTATTGCTTCACACTGCTGGAGGTTCAAAGCTCAAACAGTATGGCACAGGCTTTGGCAAGGACCCTCCTTGATTGCCTCTCATCACGGTGGGAGTCTATATGCAGAATCGGTCTCTCTCTCTCTCCTTATAAAGCTACCAGAATTCAGTCATGGTAGCCCCACCCCAATAACCTAATCCAATCTCATCACTTCTCAAAGATCCCATCTGCACACAGATAACTGAATTAGGTGTCCATTCTCTTAGTACCTTTTTTTTTTTTTTTTTTTTTTTTTTTTGGACAGGCAGACTTAGACAGTGAGAGAGAGACAGTGAGAAAGGTCTTCCTTCCGTTGGTTCATCCCTCAAATGGCCGTTATGGCAGGTGCTGCACCAATCTGAAGCCAGGAGCCAGGTGCTTCCTCCTGGTCTCCCATGCAGGTGCAGGGCCCAAGGACTTGGGCCATTCTCCACTGCCTTACCAGACCACAGCAGAGCTGGACTGGAAGAGGAGCAACCGGGACAGAATCTGGTGCCCCAACCAGGACTAGAACCCAGAGTACTGGCGCCGCAGGTGGAGGATTAGCCTAGTGAGCCGCAGCACCGGCCTCTTAATACCATTAACACAAAGCTTCAGGGACTAAGTGCCTATGTGAGTTCAGGGTGATAAATATTCAAACCATAGCAGGGATTATTTATATTTGGTTAATTGACACACCTTGCAGTACCCAGGAAAGATAGGTATCCAGTAAATAGTTGTTGAAATGTAAATCATTTCCTTTTAAAAAAATCATAAACAAACAGGACAGCATTTGGTAGTACAGGAGGTTAAACCTGTGTGTGCAATACCGGCACCACACACACAGTGGTGGTTCAAGTCAAGCTGCTCCACGTCCAATCCAGTTCCCTGCTAATGTGCCTAAAAAGGCAACAGACAATGGCCCAAATGCGGCTACGTTGTGGTGTAGCAGTTTAAGCCTCTGACTGCAACACTGGCATCCCATAAGGGCACCAATTCGAAACCCAGCTGCTCCACTTCTGATCCAGCTCCCTTTTAATGCACCCGGGAAAGCAGTGGAAGATGGCCTTAGTGCTTGGACCCCTGCCATGCACTTACAAAACTGGGAGACCTGGAAGAAGACCTGGCCTAGCCCTAGCCGTTATGACCATGTGGGGAGTGAACTAACAAATACAAGATCTCTCCCCCGCCCTTGTCTCTTTCTCTCTCCAACTCTGCCTTTCAAATAAATAAAAATAAATTTAAAAAGAAAATGGCCCAATTACTTGGGCTCCTGCCACCCATAAAGGAGACCCAGATAGAGTTCCTGGCTCGTGGCTTCAGCCTGGCCTACCCCAGGCTGTTGCAACTTTCTGAGGTATGAACCAGCAGATGGAAGGTCTCTGTCTGCCTCTCCCTCTCTCTCTGTCAATCTGCCTTTCACAGAAATGAAAAACAAGTAAAAGTCTGCATATACTAAGCTCTAACGCACACTGTCAAGTTGTTTTCCAAATCCTGGTAGAGAATTACATTCCCATGATGAACATATAAAAATGTCTATCTCCCCATATCCCTGAAACACATTTAAAACTTTGTTCAAAAGTAGTATCTAAAGTCATCAAAGAAGGAGGTACCTTTCTCTGAAGGGAGGCGAGAACTTCCACTTTGACTATGACCTTGTCTAAATATGATAAGAGTCAGTGAACTCAAAAGGCTTCCATAGCCTTGGCAACTCATGACTAGAGCTTAGGGAGATTACTGATGCCATAAATAAGAGTGTCAATTTGTTAAGTCAACAACAGGAGTCACTGTGCACTAACTCCTCATGTAGGATCTCTGTCCTTAATGTGCTATACATTGTGATTTAATTCTATAACTAGTACTCAAACAGTATTTTTCACTTTGTGTTGCTATGTGGGTGCAAACTGTTGAAATCTTTACTTAATATATACTAAACTGATCTTCTGTATATAAAGAGAATTGAAAATGAATCTTGATGTGAATGGAAGGGGAGAGGGAGCAGGAAAGGGGAGGGTTGCGGGTGGGAGGGAAGTTATGGGGGGGGAAGCCATTGTAATCCATAAGCTGTACTTTGGAAATTTATATTCATTAAATAAAAGTTTAAAAAAAGTGATATCTAAGTATAATTGGATTAAAATTTTTTAAATGCTTGTTACTCTTAAAATTAGCTATTATTAGAATACAAATAAAAAATACTAACCAAGTTATATTTAGAAAAACTGCTCCTGCTATACAATAATTCATTAGTGGAACAAGTCTTCATACTCAGGTAAAATCGTGCCCACTCTGCTGCTCGACTCTTTTCAATGTACCTGAAGAAGATGATATAAATGAAAAAACATAGAGAAAAACATCCCCTATGGAGAAATTATGCAAAAAAACAAGCTAACATGGAGATTAAATCTGCTAGAATAGAACATACATAGATTAACACAGAATTTCGATTCTGGGGGGAAAGTCTACAGAATGAATTTGAAAACCAAGGTAAAATTGGCAATTTATCGTCCAGGTAGTCATCTTAGTCCACTTTCTGTTGCTGTAACAAAAATACCTGAGGCTGAGGACATTATAAAGAAACCAGGTTTCTTTAGCTTGAATAGGTTCAAGTACATGCTGCTAGCATCAGCCTGACTGTAGTGAGGGGCTCATGGCATGACAATCGTGGGAGCACGGCAGAGAGGCAGGCGACGCATGCAAGAAGAAGGATCTGCGGGAGGTCCTACATGATCCAGTCCCATGAGCCCTGACCCTTTCCGTCAGACAACACTAACACCCTCCTGAGGTGGGGCTCTGTTGACTTCATGACCTCACTACGGTCCACCAGGCCCCGCCTCTTAAAGGTCCCACCACCTCACACCACACCACACTGGGGACCAAGCTTCCAGCACAGGAACGAACCTTTGGGAGACAAACTGGAGCCAAACCACAGCAGCTGCCCCATGGTGTTCTGCCAAGGGCAGCTGGAAGACACTCTCTTGCTGCTCAAGAGCTGCATTCCTACTGGCCTATTTTTGGGCTCACGAGAATTCTTATCCAGTACTCGAAACTCAGTATGTCCAAGACCAGACTCATGTTCTTCCGTTCTCCCCTACCAGAACCCTTAGTTAACTTTGGATCCAGGCCATGATGCTGTATCTAGATGTGCACTGTCCAATACAGGAAAGTGGCCAGTACAAACTGAGATATGCTTTTTTTTTTTTTTTGACAGGCAGAGTGGACAGTGAGAGAGAGAGACAGAGAGAAAGGTCTTCCTTTTGCCATTGGTTCACCCTCCAGTGGCCGCCGCGGTCGGCGCGCTGCGGCCGGCACACCGCGCTCATCCGATGGCAGGAGCCAGGTGCTAGGTGCTTTTCCTGGTCTCCCATGGGGTGCAGGGCCCAAGCACTTGGGCCATCCTCCACTGCACTCCCGGGCCACAGCAGAGAGCTGGCCTGGAAGAGGGGCAACCGGGACAGAATCCGGCGTCCCGACCGGGACTAGAACCCGGTGTGCTGGCACCGCAAGGCGGAGGATTAGCCTGTTGAGCCACGGCGCCGGCCAAGATATGCTTTTAATATCAACTAAGACTGGACTTGAAGACTCACTATGAATAAAGAATGTAAAATATTTCACTAGCAATTTTCATACAGGTAACTTGAAGTGGTCATATTTTTGAGTTACCAGATTGAAAATACATTATTAAAAATAATTTCACCTATTTCTCACCTATTTCTTTTTTAATGTGCTTACTAGAAAATCTAAAATTCTGTGTGAGGCTCACATTTATACTGCATTATATTTGTATTAGACAGCAATGGTCTAAACCACTGAAACTAAGGGCTAGATTATAAAGCTAGCCATCAGACTGAATGCTGTACCCTGAGAATCCTGTAGAAAGAAGTGCCAGAACGAGAGTAAAAAGGAGCTAGGGAAATAGTACGAACTGGGCTTGGCCTGCCTTTGGGAGTCAGAGAAAGAGGCCTTCAGGCATGGGAGACAGGGCAGAAGCTGAGGAGAACCACAGGACAAAGATGAGAGCACTGATGCCAGATTAGCTAGATCTGTGGTTCTGTGTTATTTGTTTTTTGCTTTTGCCAGAACCTTCAGCAGGGCCTCAGGCACTTTAACTACGTCTGAACAGGGCTACGAGGTACCAAACTTGAGCCAGTGTTAAAATGGGAGGGTATGTTTTCCATACCAACAAGAGAATCAAGAGGGCGATGAACTTGAAGGGCAGAAATTAGCTGCCCTTGTCTACCAGGAGAGTACCTTTTCATGGCAATCCTGGAGTTCTGGATTTTGGTAGTGGTTTTGTTTGTATGTTTTACTTATTTTCATTTCAGAGAGAACAGGGAGGGAGAGAGTGATTGACTCAGAGAAAGCCACCATCCACTGGTTCATCCCCGAAATGTGCAAAATAGACATAATGCACCAGACAGAAGCCAGGAGCTGGGAACTCAATCCAGGTCTCCTATGGGTGGCAGAGACCCACCACCTGAACCATCACTGTGCCTCCCAGGATGCACGTTGGAGCTGGATTTGAAACCAGGCACTCTGATGTGGGATGCAGGTGTCCCGTTGTGAGTCTTAATTGCCGGACCAAATGCCTGCCCCACTGTATTCATTTTGGTTGTGCAGTTCAAAGATGGCATCATTCCCTCAAACCATTCTTAACTTATAGCAGAACCCCAGAATGCCCCAGCTCCCACGTTTCCTTGGACGTCATCTGAATTTGCCACACCTTTCGGAGTCCGTGCCTCGGATGCAGGGCTGTCATCACAGAGTTCTTGCATCCCTCCCCTTTGGCCGTGAACACGGCAGCAGCTGAAACCCAGCTGCTCTGACTTCCCTCCTGGTTCTACCCCACAGAAATCCGTCTGCCCCATTTTGCTTGAGCACCCTGAACTACTCGGCAACTGACCCTCTAGGTCTCCAAGGTCATTCTTGACTTTACCATTTCTGTAACAAAAAGAGCAGTGGCTGCCTGTGGCCAGGATGAGGGTGTTACAATGGGGCACAAGGAACTTCTAGGAATGATGAATATTTTCATTATTTTGACTGTGGTGACAGATTATAGGTGTGGGCATGTACATGTGTTTATCAAACCATGTACTTTATGTGTGTCAATTATACTTATAACTTCATAAGGTTGTTAAAAATCAGTATTAACATGTCTCCTCAAAATCAAATTCATCAAGCAAGAGGTCAATAATCAAATGACCTATCACTGACTCTAGCTACACGCATCCCTGGTTGGAAGTTTTCTGGGTCAGACACATGTCAAGAAAGTCATTCGATCATTTCCTTTGTGCACATTAAGCTGTATTTCACTGTACTCATCAAAAGAGGAAGTCATCTGATACACAGCTGAAACCAGGGGGCTGTCTTTCCACAGAAAGACGAAGCTCTAGTGGACAGAGAATACACTTGGAAAACGTCAGGACCCCAGGATAACTGAGTGGGTTCTTGGATGGGGTTTCACAGAGGCAGAACCTGACGAGAGGATTCCTGTGCACGTGATTTAAAGGAGGTGGGGTCAGCAGGACCAGGAAGGGGAAGAAGACATGGGTCCAGCCCTGGCTTCATCCCACAGGGAGCTGGGAGGGCGTGAACGACACACTATGTGGAGAAAGTCAGCTCCACGCATCCCCTGGGCAGCCATCTTTGGCTATGAACCAAACCCTGAGGATCCCAGGTGTGACCTCCCAGGCATTTCTAGGCACGGTTCCCATCAGCAAGGACAAGTCCTGAGAGAAGGTGAAGCTGTCAGCTGTTGGCAGCTGGTAAAGCCCTCGTGGCAGGCTGACTGTGAAGTGAGAGTTCAGAACACCATTTGCCAGTCACATAATCCAAGAAAAGTCAGTTAACTCTGTGGTTCAGTTTTCGCATCTGTAAAACGGAACTGTTGAAGGGCTGGCGCTGGGTGTAGTGGGTTAAGCCGCCTACAGCGCCGGCATCCCATATGGCCAGTTCAAATCCTGGCTACTCCACTTCTGATCCAGCTCCCTGTTAATCTGCCTGGGAAAGCAGGGGAGGATGGTCCAAGTCCTTGAGCCCTGTCACCCACATGGGGGCCCCAGAAGAAAGATTCTGGCTTCCTCGTGGCCATCGAGGGAGGGAACAAGTGGGTGGAAGCCCTCTCCCTGCCCCTCCCTCTCTCTTGTAACTCTGCCTTTCAAATAAATAAATCTTTTTTAAAAATGGAGTTCATGAGAGCAGTTACTTCACCCGCTTCTCAGTTAAACTAACACAGGAAGGCTTTCCGAGTACACCACACCCGCCGCACAGTAAGTGCTCAATAAAGACTACAAAGTGTCACCCCCTCAGAGACGCCCACACCGGGCGCCTCCCTGACCAAGGGCTATGCAGGTGCCCTTCGCAGCCGGACGCCCTGGACGGAGATCTCTGCCCCAACCTGACGACCCCGGCGGCCGGGACCGCCCACCGCCCAGATGTGTCCGGCATCCCTGTGAGCTGACGCCGTCTCCAAGGTCACCTTCAACCAAAGGTCACCTAGCGTGTGAGCCGTCTCCAAGGTCACCTTCAACCAAAGGCGCCTTGCGTGTGTGTGAGCCGTCTCCAAGGTCACCTTCAACCAAAGGGCGCCTAGCGTGTGTGAGCCGTCTCCAAGGTCACCTTCAACCAAAGGTCGCCTTGCGTGTGTGTGAGCCGTCTCCAAGGTCACCTTCAACCAAAGGGCGCCTTGCGTGTTTCTCTTGAAAGGGTGGGCGGTCGCCCCTCCATCCCCCACAGGGGGAGTGTTCACCCGCTTCTGACAGGAAAAGCCAGCCCGTTTCACCGACGCCGGCCGGGCCACAGCGTCCCCTGTCGCCGCCCGGCCCGGCTCCGGCCACTCTCCCGCGCCGCCCAGAGGCGGCCATGGAAACTTCCAGACTTCCTCGCTCCCGCGCGCGTCTGAGGGCCGGGTCGGCACACCGGACTCCACACACCTGACTGGAAACCGGCGGGGTCCGCCGCGGGGCCGGCGGCCCGGGCGGCGTTACCTTTTCATGGCCAGGGTCAGTCCGCACACGTGCGCGAGCACCCGCGCGGCCCGCCGCAGCCTTCCCCCGGCCCCCGCCACGGCGGCCATGGCTCCCGCGTCCCAGGACGCCAAGGCTCCGCGGGGCGGGGTCTGGAGGCCACGCCCTGGACACGCCCCCGGGCTCCGGGGCTCCGCCCAGTGGGGGCTGCGCGTGCGCGGCCCGGAGGCGGGCGCTGCGGCGGGAGCAGCCGCTAGTTGCGTGCGGTGGGTGTGTTTAAACATTGATGTTATTTTTTTATATACATTTAGGAGACTAAGAAGGGTAAGCTGCGGAGGCAGAATGTGGCATTTGCATTGTTCTCCAGGCAATACGGGGCTTCAAAATGAAGGCGGCTGAGCGAGCGTGGAATGCAGGCGGAGCCAAGGGTAGCACGGGGCTCAGGGGCCGCCCAGCCGCACCGTCGCCCCCTTATGTTCCTTAAGGTTAAGGAATCTAAGGACGGATTTACATTGTGGGACAGAGGGCTGCAGTTCTCACCTTTTTGTCTCATCCAGAGCCTCGGGGGGTATTAGATACACGTGCTCTCATAAGCAAATTCATTTAAAACAGTAAACTTAGGATGGCCTCCTTTGCTTGTGTAATTCACTTTTGACGTCAGGTGGCATTGTATAAAGTTGGAAGAAAGAAAAAGAAAGTTGGAAGACCCTCCAGGGCCAAGGACTCCAGCAGAGACTCAAGGCTAAGACCTCAAGGTCTTAAAACAATCCGTGGAAAATGTGTAGTGTTTTAAAACCTATGCGTGGATTTCAAAATTATTTTGCACCAAAATAAGCCTGTGAATTCCACTTTCTCCATAAGCTTTTTGAAGTCCCTTCACATACAATGCATCTTGGATACCTTGAATATCCCATTGCCTATAAGTAAGGAGTTGTCTGTAGTGTTTCATCTTCAGTAATGAATTTACAAATTCAGTATTTAATTTGTGGATCTATGTTGTCTCTGAACATGTTGTAAACAATGTATTTTTCCAGGCAAGTCAACAAGCATAAACATTTTCTTTTTTTAAAAAAGATTTATTTCTTTATTTGAAAGAGTTACACAGAGAAGAGAGAGGGAGAGGAGGACAGGGAGAGAGACATAGAGAGAGAGGTCTTCCATCCGCTGGGTCACTCCCCAAATGGCCACAATGGCCAGAGCTGCGCCAATCCAAAGCCAGGAGCTAGGAACTTCCTCCGGGTCTCCCGCGTGAGTGCAGGGAGGGGTGCAAGGACTTGGGCCATCTTCCACTGCTTTCCCAGGCCATAGCAGTGAGCTGGATTGGAAGTGGAGCAGCTGGGTCTCAAACCGGCGCCCATATGGGATGCCGGAGCTTCAGGCCAGGGTGTTAACCCACTGTGCCACAGCACCAGCCCCAAGAATAAACATTTTCACTTACCTTATTTTTCTCATGAGAGAGTTAGAAATTTTCATTCTCTTCTTTGGTCATAACAGTGTATAGACTGTTCAGAATGTATGGTGTCATTGAGTGTATATGTTATACATAATTTTTAAAGGTTTAATTATTTATCTGAAAGGCGGATGAAGAAAGAGGGAGAAACCTTTGATCTGTGGTTCACTTCCCAAATGGCTGCAACAGCCAGGACTGGGCCAGGCGAAAGCCAAGAGCCTGGAACTCCATCCAGGTCTCCCTCATGGGTGGCAGGAGGACCTGTGCCATCTTCCACTGCTTTCCTAGGTGCATTTGCAGGGAGCTGACTGGGAAGTAGAGCAGCCAGGACTCAAGGCGGCACCCGTATGGGATGCCATTGGTGTCACAGGTGGCAGCTTACCCATTGTGTCACAACGCTGGCCCCAACAGTACCATTTTCTAAAGATCACACATATGGGGAAGGAATTGCTTAGCAAATATACTTCATTAGGGAGCATTATCTTAATTATAGACATACCCATTTGAAAATATATTTTATGTAATTCCATTATTATTTCATTTTTATAAATGTTTAATAATTATCAGTACTTAGAAAAATTGCAAGTCTTGTTCTATAAGTACATATTTTTAAAATCTCATATAACTTTCTTGCTATAAGAAAATTCATGTAAAATGTATAACTCAATTTAGTTTTTTGAAAAAGCCCAGGATGGTTACAGGGATGCCTGTGTCTATTAAGATTTAAGCTGATTCTGAATCTGACGTAGGTAATGAGCGTGAATGTCGTAGCCCTACCCAGTTAGTTCTCAGCATGCACTGACTTTTCTTGTACAGAATCAGCTCTGGTCGAGCCGATCGCTCCCCTAGAAACTGAAGCAGGCTTTTTATCCTGAGACTGTTCTCTGCTGCAATGAATGACTCCACCTTGTCCACTGTCCAAAGCAAGGAGAATCATTTTTGTCTCCCCCCCCCCCCTTATTCCAGCACCTCTTAAATCCATTCTCTCTGCCACTACCAAATAGATGCTTATAAAATGCAAATTTGTACACATAGGACTCTTGCTAAAAATCCTTGAATGGCTCCCCACTGGCCGGAGGATAGTCCTGACTCGCTTACTGGATGCCAAAGTCTCCTTCAAGTGGTCTCTGTCCTCATGCAGCCCTACTTGCTGCCATTGTGCCTTCCCAAGGACACTCACTGTTTCATGGTTTGGATGCCAGGCCACAGCCAGGCCCCCAAGCCCCGGTCTCTCTCTCTCAGCTCACAGTTCCTCTGACATCACATTGATGATTATGAGTAAACTCCCTACTAAGGGTATCTCAGTAAAGTAAGGAGTGGTACCAGGCTCCAGCCAGGCCACAAGATCCAGAATTCAGTTGTCACCTCGGTAGTTCACATTCTCCCACTAGACTCTGAGATACTCCACAGGAACTGCAGATACTCCCCACATACAGCACTGCCCACCTCCCTGTAGACCCCAACAGACTGGATGCCAACTTTGCCATCACAGCATCTTCAAAGACTACACTGGCCTCCTGTCACGGACCACTCCAAGGAAGACCACAACACTGTGGACCAGCCAGAGACCTGCACAGGAGCTGAGCAGTCACTGCTCAACCCTCATTTTAATCTCCAGGATTTGCAGCCCTCAAACCCTTGAGGAGTTCAGGACTCGAGCAATAGTTGCCTGACTCCCAGCTCTGCACCTTGCAAAATAAACTTCTGTCTTCTGCCACCCTGGTGTCAGGGCTTGCCTTGCTGTACACTGAGCCAGTGGGCCCAGGTTTTCTTGGGTCCTATAAGGCTTAGCAGATGCTCAATAGGAAGTAGTTACAAACTCCCGAGACTCTCAGCTCTTGGAACTGAGATGGATTGAGGTGAAAACAGTTTTCCTGACCTCAAAAAGAGCCTCATTAGCTGGACATATCCAGGGAGGTAGTTTGGCCTCCTCTGTGCCTCAATTTCACCACCTAAACATACTTGATAGAATTATCAAAGAATAGACACAAAAGTGTTGGAAAAAATGTGGCCTTTTGAAATGATATATTCTTTTGATTATCATTTGTTTTAAGAAATGTGATATTAAAACACTTAACTATCTGAAACTCTCTGCCTGTGATTTGTATATCCTCTGAAAAATGTCTGAATGCTTTGCCATTTCTTAACTGTTTTGTTATTGAGTTTCTTAAGCACCTATATATCCTGTATATTGATCCTTTGTCAGATGCATCCTTCACAGACATTTCCTCGCAGTCTATTGGTTACCTCTTCACTTGGTTGGTTGTTCCCTTTGCTGTGTAGAAGCTTCCTAGCTTGGTGTAAGCTCACTGGTCCAGTTCTGCTTTCATTACTTTTGCTTTTGGGAGTCTTAGCCAAAAAATCATTGCCTGTGCCAATGTCCTGGAGTATTTCCCTTATGCTTTCTTCTAGTAGTTCCATAGTTTCAGGTCTGACATTTAGATCATTGATCCATTTTGAGTTGATTTTTATATAGGATGTAAGGTAGGGGTCTACTTTTAAACTCCTGCATGTAGAAATCCGGTTTTCCAACATCATTTATTAAAGAGACTGTCCTTTCTCCAAGGAATGCTTTAGCACCTTTGTCAAAGAAATGTTGGTTGTAGAAGCTTGAATATCTGGGGTCTGTTTTCTGTTTTATTGGTCTACGTGGGTATTTATACTAGTGTTGTGCTGTGTTGGTGATAATATGCCTGTGGTATATCTTCAAATATAGTCTTGTGATGCCTCTAGCTTTGCTTTTATTGTTCAAGATTGCTTTGTATATTCAGGGTCTTTTTTATTTTCACATAAATTTTAGGATTTTTTCCCTAATTCTGTGAAGGCTGTCATTGGTACTTTGATAGAAATGAACACTAAATCTGCAAATTGCTTTGGGTGGCAAGGACATTTTGATAGTATTAATTCTTTAGTTCATGAAGATAGGAGGTCTTTGTGTCTTCTGTTTCTTTCAATTCTTTCATTAGTAATTTTCACTGGGGAGGTCCTTCACATCAACTTATCCCAAAGTATTTAATTTTTTGTACATATTGTGAATGAGATTTTTCTTGTAAGTTCTTTCTCAGCAAGATCACTGTGAATGTATAAAAATGCTACTGATTTTTGTGTGTCGAGTTTGTAGTCTGCATCATTGCTGAATTCTCTTATCAGTTCTAATAGTCTCTCTCTTTTTCTTTTTTGATAGGCAGAGTTAGACAGAGAGAGACAGAGACAGAGAGAAAGATCTTCCTTCCGTTGGTTCACCCCCTAAATGGCTGCTACAGCCAGCGCACTGTGCCAATCTAAAGCCAGGAGCCAGGCGCTTCCTCATGGTCTCCCATGGGGTGCAGGGCCCAAGGACTTGGGCCATCCTCCACTGCCTTCCGGGCCACAGCAGAGAGCTGGACTGGAAGAGGGGCAACCAGGACAGAACCGGCGCCCCAACAGGGACTAGACCCGGGGTACCGGCACTGCAGGCGGAGGATTAGCCTAGTGAGCCGCGGCGCCGGCCTCTAATAGTCTCATGACAGAGTCTTTTGGTTCTCCAATCTATAGAATCATGTGGTCTGCAAACAGGGATAATGTGATGTCCTCCTTTCTGATTTGCATACCTTGTATTTCTTTGCCTAATGGCTCTGGCTAACACTTCCAGAACTATATTGAATAAAAGTGGCAAGAAAATGGACATCCTTGTCTGGTTCCAGAGCTTCACAGAAGTGCTTCCAGATTTCCACCATTGAACGTGAGGTTGACTGTGGTCTTGCCATAGACAGCCTTTCATGTGATGAATATTCAAATGACCAACATGGGCAGTGTCGCTAGTCATCAAGCAAAAGCAAACACAAACACAATGAAATAGCCTCTCAGTCACTTAGAATGCCTGTTATCAAAGATCAAAAACTATCAAATGCTGGCCAGGAAGTAGAGAAAAGGGAACTCATACAATGCAGATGGCATAAAACTTACTACAGCCATTATGGAAAAGAGTATGGTGACTGATCAAAAAACTGAAAATAGATCTATCATGTGACCAAGCTGTGCCACTTCTGGGATTATATCCGTAGGAAATAAAGTCATCACAGAGAAGAGATACCTATACTCCTGTGTTTATTGCAGCCCAGTTCACAGTAGCAAGGATATGGAATCAGCCTAGATGTCCCTCAACAGACAGTTGGTAAATACATTATTACCCAGCCACAAAGAACAAAGCAGTTCTGACATTTACGGCAAAACAGATGGAACTGGAGTGAATGAGACGTAATTGACTCAGCTGATTTTCCTTCAGTTGTATTTCTTTTTAGTTGACAATAATGTATAATTATGGGGCACTATGTGGTGTTCCAACACTCATATTCATTGTGGAATGATCCAATCAGGCTAATTAACATATCCACCACCTAAAATACTTTCCATTTCTTTGCCATGAGACATTTAAAATCATTTTAAACTGAGAGTACAATATTAATTGCAGTCACCATGCTGTGCAATAGATAACCAGACCTATTCCTCCTGTCCAACTGAAACGTGTACCCTTTGGCCAGATGGCTGATTTAGATTTAGATCCTCAGCCCACAGAGGGAAGCTACAGTTCCTCTGCAGAGTCCCAGAAATCTCTGGAGTTGGCAGCACCAGGTGCTTCCAGAGGTATGGGCAAAATCAGGACTCCAGAAGTTTATTTAGGGAGCAGTTAGATCCTCAGATCACCCTCATCTACTCCACGCAGCAAATCAAATGCTTCTCCAGCACCCCACCCAAACAACTTGCTGGAGACAGAAAGCAGAGTGTCTGGACTAGGAGATATTAAGCGCGGTGAGGGGGACTGTCCTGAAGTTCAAGGAATAAACAGAACACCTGCACATTGAATGTTGAGCACATCCTACACCGCCTCGGTCCCTTTTCTTAAAGACAGCCAGGGCTGTATCTTTCAAGCAGGAAACATGAGTAATCTAAATTAATAAAGGTACCCACAAAATGTCCCTGAAAAATCATCCTCTAATGAATCCCGTAGACCATGTGCCCAGGGTTGCCGGACTGCTCAGAGCTCTTGCCTATGAGCAAGTGGCCAGGGATCCCCAGGGAGCTAAAGGAACGCTGCAGCATAAAAGAGATGAAAACAATGGCATGGCGGGTTGGGGGGATGGAGGGGGCTGGTACCTTGGAGAAATAGAGACCACTATGGCAGAATAATGGCTTAAATAACTATAATTACTGCATTCAGAAGGAAAAGTTGTTTTAGCCATTTTAAAAAAGTGGGTAAGGCTGGTGCCACGGCTCACTAGGCTAATCCTCTGCCTAGCGGCGCTGGCATACCAGGTTCTAGTCCTGGTCGGGGCGCCGGATTCTGTCCTGGTTGCCCCTCTTCCAGGCCAGCCCTCTGCTATGGCCCGGGAGTGCAGTGGAGGATGGCCCAGGTGCTTGGGCCCTGCACCCCATGGGAGACCAGGAGAAGCACCTGGCTCCTGCCTTCGGATCAGTGCAGTGCGCCGGCTGCAGCACGCCGGCCGAGGCGGCCATTGTGGGGTGAACCAACGGCAAAAGGAAGACCTTTCTCTCTGTGTCTCTCTCTCTCTCACTGTCCACTCTGCCTGTCAAAAATAAAAATAAGAAAAGGAAAAAAGTGGGTAAGTTGTTCTTTTTAAAAAGCAGCATCCAAGAAGCCAACAGTTATTGAAAGTCACGTGTATAGTAGCAGAAATAAAAGCTCAATAAAAGGATTGGAAGTTAAAGAAGTCTTCCTGAAAGCAAACAGCTAAAACACATACAGTGCTTGCTCTGGCAACATATGTGTTAACTGAGAATGAGACAGAGATTAGCATGGTCCCTGGCAAGGATAACACACAAATCCGAAACATTCCATATTTTAGAAAGTACAGAACATAACAAGTGTTGGCAAGAAGATGAGAAAGTTGGAACACTTGTGCATTGTGGGTAGGAGTGGGAAATGGTGCGAGCACTGTGGGAAATGGTGTGACAGGGTCCTTCCTGCTGAAGGAAACGTGGCTGTGGTGTGATCCAATAATTCCAATTCTGGAATTGGAGGATCGAATGAAGGGACTCAAGCAGATATGTGTATAGCCATGTTCATAGTAGCTTTATTCACAATAGTCAAGACGTGTGAGTAACTCAAATGCCCACTGATATGCACATGAGTAAAAAAAATGTGGGGGGGGGGGGGCTGGCACTGTGGTACAGTAGGTTAATCCTCTGCCTGTGGCACCTGCATCCCATATGGGTGCTGGTTTGAGTCCCGGCTGCCCCTCTTCCAATCCAGGTCTCTGCTGTGGCCTGGGAAAGCAGTGGAGGATGGTCCAGGCCCCTGCACCATCATGGAGACCCGAAAAAATCTCCTGGCTCTTGGCTTCGGATCAGCACAGCTCCAGCCATTGCTGCCATCTGGGGAGTGAATACTTCTTGTATATTTTGTCCTGAGTCCTCTAACCTACCTATGATTGTCGTTTAGTAACAGAAGGCATTGTCATTTCAATTCAATGCAAGTCACCAATCTAATATTAATTTTAATGTTAATTTTTCCATTAGGAAAATGATATCACCATAAAGAGCAGTTAGCCAGAGCAATGATTTATGATTCCGATACTTGAGAATTTACAGTGAAACCCTATGTGCCCCGTACTTCCAGCAGCGCCCTATTAGTTATGAGCTGAACGAATACTAATGGGCATCTATAAAGCACCATAACGATCTGTCATCAGTGTGTCCGCCAACAGTGACAAAGCACCTTTTCCCAGACTAATGTGCTGGATAACTCGTCAGTCTTAGAGCTCTAATTAAAACAGACTGTGCTTTTAAGGCACCATCCATTACCACAACGACGACCAGAATCTCAGCCCCGCTGTGTGTTTCTCGAGGGCAAGGGGGTACAGCCCTGCACACATAGATGACACTCTTAAAGCAGTTAGAGCAATTGTTCATGAATCAAAGACGGAATCATGGAATATTAAAGCTGACACAGGTCTTAGGGGTCCATGGTTCTAACTACCTATTGTACAATAATGGAAATACTAATGAACATGTGTGTGTGCATTTATGTCAGAGATTTCATGTGCATTTATGCAAAGCAGCAGGTAACATGCTATTATTACCCCATATTACAGCTAGGGAAAAATATCACAGAAGCCAAATAACACACCAAAGGTGTCAGATCATTCACTGGTGCTTATACTGGGATAGCAACCAAGGTGCCTGGGGTCCAGAGCTTGCACTCTGCTGAAAGTCAGACAGGTGTTAAGAGACTTATATGCAATTGTGTGGCTTGCTGCCAATGGCCAGGCCTGGAGTTTAGATTGGCTGACTTCTGAGAGCCACTGCTCATCACAGGACCCCAGCACATGCTAAATGAGGGGACTTCAGAAAGTTTGTGGGAAATGGAATTATAAGATAAGTTTAGGGGCTGGCATTTTGGCATAGCAGGTTGGGCTGCTGCCTGGACACAGGCAACCTATATGGGCATTGGTTAATATCCCAGCTGTTCAACTTCTTATCCAGCTCCCTGCTAATGTGCCTGAGAAGCCAGCAAAAGACGATGTGAGTACTTGGCTCCGGCACCCATGTGGGAGACTTGGGTGAAGTTCCTGGCTTTGGCCTGGCCCAGCCCTGGCTATTGCAGCCATTTGGGGAGTGAACCAGCTAAATGAGGATCTGTGTGTGTGTTCACGTGTGTGTGTGTGTGTGTCTCCTCTCTCTGTAACTTTCAAATATATAAAAATAAAAGATTGATTTTAGTGCAAAAAACTTTTAAAAGCATGTACAGCTTTTTCATAAAATATGAATAATTTCCATGAAATTTTTGAAGATCTTGTATATATGTGGATTTCAGATTTTTTGGTACCAAAATAAACTTACCTTTTAATTCCCTTTTCTACAAACTTTTGAAGAACCCTTAAATTTTGAGCTAAAACTGTTTTGTCTGGTGATGCTCTCAATTATAATTTCTCAATTTTACATAGTAAAATTTCAAAAATCTCTCCATGTAAATTACTCCTACAAAATTATCTCTGAAACATACATCTGAGAACTGAGAAAAGTTGTTTCCCATTATCTTCCATTTCATAGATAGAGAGAGACTCGGATCCATAAAGAAATAATCCAAGGCCATGCCACAGCTAAGGCAAGACAGGGAACTGGGACCAGGTCTCCAGCATCCAGGGCAGGGCTGCCTCCCCACATCCTGGTTTCCTGTTGTTCATAGAGGTCCCTGTCTCCCATGTTCTATAAATCCATGATCCAGACATTGCCTTCTGGAAGTTTCCATGTCCCTCAATTTCATTTGTATTTCCAAATACTTCCCACCTCTGGTTTACTCCCTATCTATTACTGTCCAATGTATGCACATCCCAAGGTTAGCTCTTTGCCACCCATCCCCTTCCACTTGCTTGGTGGAAAGCTTTGGCCACTGCCACCACCCTTGTTTCCAAACACTGCTGAGGTCCCTCCCTTCTAAGGGGAAGATAAGAGACTGGGTGGCCTCCACTGCATGGTAGCCACCATAGCAGCTCCAGCACTAACTCCACAGGGCCTCCACACTGTGCTGCATGGGATATGGGCTTCCCAACAACTGCCCCCAAAACAGGAAGGAACCAACAGGTAAGCCCATCTCATTCCTTCCCCACCATGGACCGCTTGAAGACACAGTGAATCCATGCAGCCCATCTGAAGATGTGCTTGCGCAGTAGCACTCCAGCCTCACCCTGGCTGCATTCTCCAGTAAACGTCAGCACAGGCCCCTTTGCTAGGGCTCTGGTTCCTACCCAATTGCCTCATGAGCACTTCATAGCAATATGGTGTGAATGGGCAGGCAGGTAATTAGGCCTAGGAGATCTGGAACTCTTGCCAGCCTGGCAATGCAATGTTTTCTCCCTCCTTGTCTGTCTAAAGTGCCCGCCTTCCTGGGATGCACCTGTCTCATCCGAAACCAGGAAGGATGAGGTACCCTTATGCTAGCATTGAAGTTAAACTCCACTTGGAGGTGCCATAAAACTCCCAGATGGCTTCATGCCTGCTAAGACCCTCACCCTGTATGTTTACTCAATGAAGGCACAGCCCCCTATCTCATAAAAGAGTCAGAGAATTGGAGAGAGGTCTCTCTTTGGCCCTAACCATGCTCAGGGATACTATTCTGGCTTTTGCCTCCTCCTCCCTGTAAGCCACCCCCTGGCCCACTTGAGACAGATATTTCTCTGTGTAGGGTGACCCACTCTCAAGCAAGAATGGATGTTCACTGTCGCACCTTTAAATAAATCCTGTTCTCAGTTCTGCACCCTGTATATGCCTCCGCTTAGAATTCTTATCCATGGGGGAGCGGGACAAGAACCTGGATTGGAAATTAAGGTATGAGGCAGAGATAGTAAAGGGTGAGTTTTAGAGGAGCAAAGTCCACAGGTTAGAAATCTCCTTTAACATCTCCAATTGGCAATTGCAGGTGAGCTCCGTATCCTGAGCCCTGTGTGTGGGAGGAAGAACACACAGGAGGCAGCCTGCAGAGAGAGCAAGTGACCATGGTGCTCACCATGCACTCCACCTTGATCTTCAGGGTTTTTTTTTTTTTTAAGATTTATTTATTTTTCTAAAAGGCAGAGAGAGAGAGAAGGAGAGAGATCTTCCATCTGTTGGTTCATTCCCCAAGTTGGTTCACTCCCCCAAATGACTGCGATGGCCAGAGCTGGGCCAATCCAAAGCCAGAGCCAGGAGCTTTGTCCAGGTCTCCCATGTAGGTACAGGGAGCCAAGGACTTGGGCCATCCTCCACCACTTTGCAGGTGTGTTAGCATGGAGCTAGATCAGAAGAGGAGCAGCCAGGTCTTGAACTGGCACCCTTTTGGGATGCTGGCACTGCAGAGTGCTGGCTCCTTGGTCTTCAGTTTTAAAGGCAGTGTAACCCTTCAGGTTTCAGCAGACTCTTCCCTAGGAGTGGGGAATCTTCGGATTGCTGTTAAGTTTGATGGTGAAGGCCAGGATAGCCAGCTGTTAAGCAGCCACTCTGATCCAGGGGGAGAGAAGAGGCTGGGGTGATAGGAAGAAAAGCTCAGGAAAACAGCTGGGAGCCCTGGAAGTTGAGCCAGCAGTACATGGCTCTGGGTGTGGATGGGGCCCAGGCCAAGAGGAATCTGGCAAGGCACAGCTGGTGAGAATCTAAGTTCTAACAACTGCTGAGCGCTTCCTATCTGACAGGTGCTACTGAAGAGGCTTTGCAAGGGTTAACTGATCCTACTACAAATTACAAAGCAGGTGACACTATTGTCCTCATTCCACAGACCAGGAATCACAGACAGGTTCAGTAGCTTGCCCAAGGTCACCCAGGACACAAGCCAGGACACAGTCCAATCGAGTGCGCTCCAGAATACTCATTTATCCACAACAGCTCTGCGGTAGGTCAGGACAGGCACTCACTCTTCTACTCCTCACGGTGACACAGGCGCTGGCCTCTGCTGGGTGGAGGGCTTGTGAGAGGCCTTGCTGAGGCAGTGCGGAAGGAGAGTGCATGGATTGGATAGATCACTGGCCTGGGCATTCAGGAGAGGTCAGCACTTGACCCTGGCAGGTGACCCAAACCTGACCAACGTCAGGGCCCTTCCCATCAACAACTGAGCCACACCCCAGTTACCTCCTGACACGGGGCATAAGCAAGCACTGTTTTCACCCGCTCAAGTGGCCATCCTTTTTTTCTTCTTTTTTTTTTTTTTTAAAGATTTTTTTTTTTTTTTTTGGCCGGCACTACAGTGCACTAGGCTTATCCTCCGCCTGTGGTGCCGGCACCCAAGGTTCTAGTCCCGGTTGGAGTGCCAGTTCTGTCCCAGTTGCTCCTCATCCAGTCCAGCTCTCTGCTGTGGCCCAGGAGTGCAGTGGAGGATGGCCCAAGTCCTTGGGCCCTGCACCCGCGTGGGAGACCAGGAGGAGGCACCTGGCTCCTGGCTTCAGATCGGCGCAGCACACCAGCCATAGTGGCCATTTGGGGGGTGGACCAACGGAAGGAAAACCTTTCTCTCTCTCTCTCTCACTGTCTAACTCTGCCTGTCAGAAAAAAATATTTTTTTAAGATTTATTTACTTGAGAGGTAGAGTTATAGTCTGAGAGAGGGAGAGACAGAGGAAGAGAGGTCTTTCATCAGCTGGTCCACTCTCTAAATGGCCACAACAGCCAGAGCTGTGCTGATCTGAAGCCAAGATCCAGGAGCTTCTTCCGGGTCTCCCATGTGGGTGCAAGGGCCCAAGGGCTTGGGCCATTTTCTACTGCTTTCCCAGGTTATAGCAGAGAGCTGGATCAGAAGTGGAGCAGCAATGATATGAACCAACGCTTATATGGGATGCTGGAGCCGCAGGTAGAGGCCTAGCCTATTTCGCCATAGCACCTGCCCCTCAAGTGACTGTCTTGACTGCTCCCAAACCTCTGCTTCCACGTACTGATAAAAATCACATCTTTGGCCAGGGCCGGGGCTCACTAGGCTAATCCTCTGCCTGTAGTGCTGGTACCCCAGGTTCTAGTGCCAGTTGGGGTGCCAGATTCTGTCCTGGTTGCTCCTCTTCCAGGCCAGCTCTCTGCTGTGACCCGGGAGTGGAGGATGGCCCAAATCCTTGGGCCCTGCACCTGCATGGGAGACCAGGAGAAGCACCTAGCTCCTGGCTTTGGATTGGCACAGTGCGCCGGCTGTAGCAGCCATTTGGGTGGTGAACCAATGGAAGGAAGACCTCTCTCTCTCTCTCTCTCTCTCTCTCTCTCGCTCTCGCTCTCGCTCTCTCTCTCTAACTCTGCCTGTCCAAAAAAAAAAAAAAAAAAAAAAAACACATCCTTGGGTGGAGATTTACCGTGCTAAAGAAACACACAGTGTATGTTAGAGCTCTCCTGGTTGTACCTGCGTCAATACAGACCCACCTGGACGTGGTAAACGCCCTCCCATCAGTTAAGGCAGCCACCCTGGGTTGGAAAACGTTGATAACAGAATCCACCTCAGCCTCTGGGCACAACAGCCGCTCAGCTTCTGAGCCTGCCTGCGCCCTGCCTGTGCGAGGCACACGCTTGTTCTGTCCAAAATTCCTTTCTTCCCAGTGGCTTTTGTCTGTGTCCCATCCCTCAGTTCTGTCCTGCATCAGCAACAAGAACCCAGACCCCTCGCAACCACCCCAGGCTCCCAACACTCCCAGGAGCGGTTCCTGTGGAAGACTTGCAAGGCTGGAGAGGGAAAACACGCCCGTCTTCTCCCTGCTCCGGTGAGCCACGCCCCAGCCGTGCTTCCACGCCCAGGCGGTGCAGAGCAGCCGAGTCCGGCCACAGTGTTCTTCACCACCTTCTCATCAGGGACTCCAGCACCAGCTGTCTGAAGGCCCGCCCCCCCAGGGGTCCCTCCTGGAACCCAGGAACAGTGGCACAGCCCAGCAGCTTCTGCAGAGACCCCCGTGCCAGCGCCAGGGGCCCTTCCCAGAATGCTGAAGTTGCGATCATTGCACCTGCTTTCATGTGCTTCCCCAGTCCTGTGGGTGGTGTTGCTTCCTGCAGTTGCTATGTCCATGCTCGGAGCTCTTCTTCTGCCTTTCTTTTTTTAATAAAAGATTTATTTATTTACTTGAAAGGCAGGGTTACAGAGAAAGAGGAGAGAGAGAGGCAGAGATCTTCCATCTGCTGGTTCACTCCCCAAATGGCCACAATGGCTGGGACTGGGCTAGTCTGAAGTCAGGACCCAGGAGCCTCTTTTGGGTCTCCCATATGGGATGCAGGGGCCCAAGGACTTGGGCTGTCTTTCCCGCTGCTTTCCCAGGCACGTTAGCAGAGAGCTGGATCAGAGGTGGAGCAGCCGGGACTCGAACCAGCATTCGTACGGGGTGCAGGCACTGCAGACTTTACTGTCTAGGCCACAGCTGTGGCTCCTTCTTCTGCCTTTCTAGTTAAGGCAATTCTTGGTAATCAAATTTAATACAATTCTTGGTATTAAGTTTTGTTTTCAAATAATTATTTTCTGCCTCTTGACTAGAGGCTGCCCAATACACCACCGTAGGGTTAATCCTAGCACTTGGGTTTGCATTGCAGTTTAATAATTTATTAATAGCTCGTGAGATACTGCCAAGGCAGAGAGGGATGCATGTGGGACAAACAAAGCCAGTAAAAATTCTGGGAAAATAAAAAGATTCGGATCAACGTACGACGATTGTCATTCTTGAGAACGGCATGCTGAGGGCCTTACACCTGCCAACTCCCCTCTTCTGCAGTAATGACCTTCTGGGCCTTCACCTCCTCGTCGGTCAACACAGCAGACCGTCCAGTGTCTGTTGTCAATGAAGGCCATGATGCAATTCTGATCTTGGGAAAACTGAGAGGGTTTCAAAGTCATATGCAGAAGACAGAGAGCAAGAGCTTGCCGGGGAGACAGTATCTGTGTCTCCCTAGCACAGGAGAAACACTCAGGGAAGCTAGGAATTACTGTGATGATGGCAAGTGAAAAACCCGAGAGAGGGGGAAAAGAATCTGGGTTCTTTTTACAACAATTTTATTGGTATAAAGAGAATAGATTTCCTGTATTTCACAGGCACGATTCTAAGAAGATAACCTCCCTCCTCCTCTCCCTCCCTCCATGTACCTCCTTCCCTCCTTTCTTGTTTTTCTATTATTTTTTATTTTTGCTAAAACATATATCTATAATCACAGGCTGAATGTACCACTAATGATAATATTCAACAAGTAAAAAGCAGGAAGACCATAGTTCCACAGGAATATAAACAAGAGCTAAGAACAACTAATCCCAACTCCGCCACTTGGTACTAACTTGGTGACCTCGGGGCAAGCATTAAGTTCTATGAGCCTCAGTGTCTGTATCTGCCAAATAGGATTGTTAATATTTATTGTGTCTACGTCACTCAATATTTATCAATCATCTATAAGCAAGATCATGTCATAGGTCTCCCAGGATAAACAAATACAAGTAAAAACTCCTTGCCCTACAGGAGTTTATAATCCATTATTTTTGTATGAATTTCCTGGACAGGAAATTAGAAATTAGCCTTTCTGTGTGAGAGAGGCCTAAGGAAAACAAACAGCCTGTGGAAAAGAGTGAAGCAGCTTATGCACACGTTGGAAGCAGCCCAGTATTTTACCCTACAAAGGCCCGCCCATATCCTAATAACTTTATAGGTGGTTCCAATTTTTCCAGATGGCTACCCAGCCAGATAACATTGGGTAATAAAACCTTCACAGCCTTCCCCCAAGGAAGGGCACCCTCGGGGAATCTCTTCTGCCTAGTGCCAGGTGGGCTACCCAACCCAATAACACTGCGTAATAAAACCTTAGGAGAAATTTTACATAGTTCATGCTCAGCAAACCCTTCTGTACAGGAGAAGAGGGAGGAAGTGGGGGAGAAATGGCAGGAAGAACTGGACCCCACGCCCTTATAAGCCCCAGTCTGAATACAGACCTCACTCTCAGCCCTTTCCTGAGATGAATTCCTGGCCTGTCAGGTGTATTCTCTCCATTAAACTATGTAACCTTGCTTACCCGAGTCTGATCTGCTGGCCACTCTCTCTCTCAGATTCCACTGGGAGCAGTGCCCATCTGTTCTGGCAGATGCCCTACCCACATAAACCTCACTACCTTGCTGACCACTCCTCTCTGTCTCACCCCTGAATTATTTTTTTTCCTTCAGTCACACATGTCTAGACCACATAGGAGAGATACACTGTTTCTTCATCTCCATTTACAATGGCCCAATATTATTTTATCCCATGCACACTGAAATCCTTCTTGTGCAAAGACAAGAACCTGTATTCCACCCACGTCCACTGGCATTCAACAGTTCTCAAACTCCAGCCGCCAGGCACCAGACTGGAAACTATGAGCACAGAGATGTGTATCCCATGGTTCCTTTCTCTGAGGGGATACAGTCTAGAGGGGAGACAAGAGGAGGGCGGAGAACCTGGAATGAGAAGCAGGTGTGTGATTAGAGGTTGAACCCACTTAGGTAAAGAAGTAGAAGGTCTACACCTACTTGAGCGGGTCTGCAGGGGCCTGGCAGATCTGGTGAGGTTTGAACTGACCATGAACAAAGACTTAAAGAAGGAAAGATGAAGGCTGTAGCCGTAAGGTGAGCAGGGCGAGCTGTGGTCAGGGCCTAGTGGAGTGGAGCTGGCAGAAGTCGGGAGAGAAGATCTTAATACAAGTAAAGGAACGATGAGTGAGAATCCCTGGGTGGCGGTCATTAAAGTAACTGAGCGCCCCTGTGAGGACACAGGCAGTGCGTGAGCAGGCATGGAGCCTGCTTCCAAGGAGTTTGGATTAGTTAGGCTTGGGGGGAAGGGGGGGAGGAAAGTGGCCCTAGCCTGGTCTTTGCCAAAATCTAGTAATTATTTTGATAGATACTTGAGATTCACAAGGCCAGCAGGTGGGGAGACAACTACCATTAAAATAGGGCTGTTGTGCCCCCAGGTCTCACGAGAGGGGGTCACAGCATTTCACAGCATGGGGGCACCAGGGTTGGTCAGGAGCAGAGGGAGGGGAAAGTTGGGGGCAAGAGCTTTTAATGTAGTTTCTGTCAGCAGAGCGGAGGAGGCAGGGGCTGGGCGGGGCTGGTTTGAATCATGTAGTGGGCTCTGGGGTACAGGGACTGCACCTGACCCTGGGGTGATCCGGGCCTATGGCCCAGAGGGTAAGATAAAGGAGGCACCGGAGAGCGGAGAGCAGGCCTGGTTTGTGTTTGAAAGGTTGTTCACAGGTGAGCTGCTTCCTCTCTCTAAGAATTAGTTGCCCTTGGAAGATCCTTTAGGGTCAGCCAGGTCCCAGATATCAAGCATCAAAGGATGCCTAAAAGTCTTCCTAAAAGTAGGGGAGTTTATTCAGCTTGGTGGTTCTAGAATCCTCTACAATACAAGGGACTTCAAAAAGTGGATGGAAAAATAAAATTAAATGATGCAAAAAATACTGAAATCCATGAATAGAGTTTCCGTGGTATGTCTTTTCCATGAACTTTTTGGAGACCTCTGTACTCTGCACATAACGATCAGAGATCTTAAGGAGTGCTGTTGAGTGATCAGATCAACATCTCCCCTGTGACATCAGTGCTAACACCTGCTTGGGGACCAGCCTCGTGGCCCCTTGCCAAGCGAGGCCCTCACTGATTCCTCAGACCAAGTTAGATAACACAGTGAGGACGCTGCACATGCGGCTCCCACCCCCCACCATCTTCCGTGAAAAAGGGACTGACAGCAGCCAGCATGCTTAGGGCACTGGCAGAAGATTGTGCAGAAAAGCTAAATAAATAAATGATCCTTTAAAAATTAAATGTACTGGCCGGCGCCGTGGCTCAACAGACTAATCCTCCGCCTTGCGGCGCCGGCACACCGGGTTCTAGTCCCGGTCGGGGCACCGGATTCTGTCCCGGTTGCCCCTCTTCCAGGCCAGCCCTCTGCTGTGGCCCGGGAGTGCAGTGGAGGATGGCCCAGGTGCTTGGGCCCTGCACCCCATGGGAGACCAGGAAAAGCACCTGGCTCCTGGCTCCTGCCATCGGATGAGCGCGGTGCGCCGGCCGCAGCGTGCCGACCGCGGCGGCCATTGGAGGGTGAACCAACGGCAAAAAGGAAGACCTTTCTCTCTGTCTCTCTCTCTCACTGTCCACTCTGCCTGTTAAAAAAAAAAAAATTAAATGTACTGTTAAAGCCAAAATTGAAAAGTGAAGAGGTTACTATCGTTTGTGACAAAGCTACTCCATGTCATAGCAAGTACTCTTCCATCATCAAAAGACAGAAACTCAACTTGAACTTGATCAAAAAAGAAGTTATTGGTGTATTTACATATTGGGTGCCACTACTATAACAGAACACCTGAGGCAGGCTACTTATAAGAAAATGGGTTTGTTACACTCACAGTTGTGGCAGCTGGAAGTCAAAACAGAACGGCAAAGGCTCTTGTGAGGGCTGCATTGGCTGTGCCACATCGTGGCAGGGACAAAAGCATGCCTCTGTCTGCGTGGTCTCTCTGCCACTCCTATGACAGCCATCAGGATCCTACCATGGGCTCCACCCTGCTGACCTCATCTGACCTGAAGCACCTGCCAGAGGCCCCACCCCTAAACACCATAGTCAGATTAGGTTTCCACCCTCTTAATATCATACACATAAAACTGGGGGAAATGACCCTGCATGAGTTGGGGGGGCATATTCAAGCGATGATGTCATCACAGTTCTCTCCATCTTCATCCGTCCCACATCTTTCTCTCTCCATGTATGACCTCATCCTTTCTTATAACTGAAAATAGCCTCCCCGTCACTGAGGACATGGCTCAGCAGCTCCAGCTTATCTTACCCTCACAGCTCTTGGTCCAGCAAGAAGAAAAAGGCCATCTGTTCCTCCCAGGATCTGTGAAAAAAGTTTAGAAAGGAAACTGTTGGACTTCGATTTGGTCAGGATTCAGTCTTGACACAGAAACCACACAGGTCATGTGAAAAGGCGAACATAAACAATGCTTGAGCAGTAGAAAGTCGTTTACTAAAAGTTAGCCCTTCTTTTTGTTTTTAAAAGAAAGTGACTAAAACCAAAAACTGATCATAAAATGACTCCAATGGGTTCAGATATTGCAGGGCACAAAAGGGCAGCTACTTCGGTAAGACTTAGGATGCGGAAACAATAAAGGGAGTGAGGTCTGAAACAGGATGAGACTGAGCAGAGGGTGGTGAAGCAAACACAAGGTCAGAAGCCTGCAGGTGCACGGACATCGGCCACAGGACAGGGGCGGGCTGCAGAAGCAGCTCTGTGGTCAGGTATGGACGGGCTGCACCAGGTCAGTAGAGGCAGTCCACTCTTGCCTGAGGCTATGGCCAAGCAAAACAGCTGATGGAGAGAGCCTGGCCTGAGAGCACAGCTGGGCACCAGGCTGTGCAGACCCTGAGCTCCTACCCTAAATCACGATAACAACCACGGGGACCATTGCAGAAAGAGACGTATCTTCCTGCTGCTGTTGTAACTCCATCGCCTGCTGTTGATGAAGTTTAAAAGCCTGCTTGCAAAGCAAAAAAAAAAAAAATGTTCACAGGGCTCAGCCTCAACCTCACAAAGCAAGGCCATGGAGAGTGGCTTTGGAACGAGGAGGCAAGGAATTAGGCACAAGCTTGCTTGGGTCGCATGCATAGCCCTGAACCAATCACTGCGACCAGAGGAAGCAGGGCTCTGAGCAGCGGAGTCCAGGCCAGGTTCCCGTGACCATTCCTTTGGGCAAGCACAGGGCAGGGCAGCGGCTGCACGTCGGCACAAGGATTGGCTTCCTCTTCCGGAACAGGTGAAGAGTGCTAGGGCTAGAAAAATAACAGAAATCCTTTGCATGTTGGTCTTGAAACGTCTGACTCCACTTGGGGTTGTTGGTATAAGAAAGGAAAACGAGGGCCTTTAATGAAGCCGCATTCATTCAATCACGAGACACCTGCTGTGAGAGGAGCCCATCCTCACCCATCCTGAGCTACTGGCATCTTTGTGGATGCAGGCAAAAGGGAAAGACTTAAAAATGAAAAGCAGATTAAAAAGAAAAAGAAAGAAAGTTGACATGAGAGAATGGTACCTTTCCTTACAGATCAAAACATCCAAATAAATAAGTTATTTTGTTAGCAGAACTTTAAAATACTCTTCATAGTCAAATTGGACAAGGCAGTGTGGTCTACTGGTTAAAAGCACAACTATAGTGCAAAACTCACTTCCTTCAAATTCAGGTCGACAGGGGCTGGTGCTGTGGCACAGCGGTTAAGCTGCTGCTGTGATGCCAATCTGAGTCCTGGCTGCTCTGGTCCAGCTCCCCATTAATAAACCTGAGAAAGCAGCAGATGACTCAAGTGTTTGGACTCCTGTGCCCATGTGGGAGAACCAGATGAAGCTCCTGGCTCCTGGCTTCAGCCTGGCCCAGGCCCTGTGATGCAGCAATTTGGGGAGTACACCAGCAGATGGAAGATCTCTCTCTCTTTCTCTGTTTCTCCACCTCCCCACCTCCACTCCTGCTCTATAACTCTGCCTTTCAACTACATAAATAAGTAAAAGTTTTAAAAAAATTTTTCGGTCAACTACAACATGACATCAGTCGGGTAACTGGTACCTTGTACCTAAGTCTCTTCATTGTCAAAATCTGAAAAATAAAACTTACCTCCAAGGGTGTTGGGAAGATAAGCTAACATTATAAATCTGATTGAGTAGGGTCTGACAAATAGCCTTATATAAGTATTATAAATTGGCTGTTATAGCTATTATAAATTATTAGTAGTAGCTGGATTTCAAGTAGTTGAATATCAATGACTTCCACTCCGTTGGCTAATATGAAATCCCCTTATCTCCAAAATTTAAAAAAAGCTATTTAAAAACAGCTGTCTGTTACATATATTTTAGTACCCATAAAAGAAGCCATTCTACAAGAAAAAAATATATTATCTTCACTATCTTGTCATACTCAAGTAACCTCTTTATGAACATTAAACATATATTCCATGGAGCCAAAAAAACAAAGCCAAACTTCTTGGTATTATTCTATAGCCACAGAATAAAATACAAGTCTTTTCTTGGTAACTTTTCTTTAAATATTTGTATAATCAGATGAAAAGACAAAATCAGCCCTAAAAATTAATTTGAGTGCCTATTTTGTCAAAAGAATTTTTTTATTCATAGAGTACTTTCAGGATTTTTTTCTTTTCCCCTTTAAGTGGGAACGGCCTTGGTAAAACCAGTGTTTCAAAATCACACCGGAATATCCGAGCAAGAGAAACTCTGTCTGCAGCCGAGTCAGAAAAGCCCTGTCTTGTGAGAATTCCGGCACTGGCTGTGACCCTCTGTGGCCTGCCTATTGCGACGCTCGGCAACGTCAGGTATACCTGCAGGTGAGGTCCCAGGTACCCCGCCAACCTCGCTGGGGAATGTTACCACATCAGGGAAGAGTGGGCTCGAGGAGGAGGCCCTGTGTTCCTTTCCCATTCAGAGGTGGGGTTTACTCCCTGCTGCTCCTACAACAGCCAGAGTTGTAAAGAACTTCCTGGAGTGTCCACACCCACATGACAAATGGGAACAAGAGAAAGCACCTCATCAAGTACATCCATCTGGAACTTACCCTAAACCATCACAACGTCCACACACACACACATACACACACACTCAGGGGTGCTCCAAAAATATTCATGGAACAACGGGATTAAAAGGTACATTTATTTAGCACAAAACATTCCAAAATCTAGGCATGATTTTTTCATAATGCAGATTTTCCATAAACTTTTGTACACACACATGCATATACACACACTCTCTAGATATTCCTAAGCTAGAATCACCAAGGAAGCACCAGATTAAGCAAAAATTATCATATGATACAATAATAGAATTGTTAGTGTGCAATAAAAAATAAAATATTTTTATGTCAACACTATTCTGATTCCTACAAAAAAAAGTTTAAGAAATGCAACTCAGAACTGGGTTTTCCCGGCCTGGTATGTAATGAAACTTGAAAAGGAGTCGGGTTCAGGGCTCCATTAATGAAGATTTAGTTGTAAAGACATGCTCACTCAAGGTGGAAGAAAATTGCATTATCCTTCCCAGCCAGCCTTAAGGAGGGTGGCCATGTTCGCACACATTGCTCTGTTGTCTCTTGCTGAAAGGAGGACAATGAAATCTCCTAGCTTTGCAGGAAGATTGCTTGAAATAATGTATACACCAAAGGCCAGCAGAGCCAACCCCCACCCCGGAAGTCACTGGAGAACTTCCTGATTGTGCCATATACAACACAGCTTTTTGCTTGAGCACAAGGGCTTTGGGGTGTGGGTCTGAAAGAAGACATAGAAGTTGGGGCCCAATCTGTGTTTGCACCACATCTACCACTGCTTCTTCATGCAGACACAGCAGTGCTGGAAGAACTTAGCATCAGCAAACTCCAGACGAAGCCAACTCCATACATCCAGAGGACCAATAACCTGCTCTGAACTCGACCTGAAGCTGTCACTCCTGTAGCTTGTGAATGTGTGAAAGGGGAGCCTTAGGATCATTTGCTCATGTGATTATCCTGTTATTCCCATGAGGGGATCTTCAAAAAGTTCCTAGAAAATGCATATCCTTAAAAAATGCATAGGTTTTTAAAAATTTTGCACTAGAGTAAACTTATCTATTCATTCCATTTACCTTGAATTTTTAAAGATTTTTTAAAAAAGATTTTTGTTTATTTATCTGAGAGGAAGATAGAGACAGATGGAGGGACAGAGAGCTCCCATTGCCTGTGATGCTGGGACTGGAATGGGCTGGAGTGGGGAGCTGGAGTGCAGCCCAGGTCTCACACGGGCCTTGGGGTCTAGTCACTTGAGCCATCACCGCTGCCTCCCAGGATCTGTATTAGCAGGAAGATGCAGTCAGGCATGGAGCCAAAACTCAAACCCAGGCGCTGATATGAGACACGAGTGTCTTCACCCGCATCCTCACTGTTAGGCTAAACGCCTGCCCCATCCCCAGATTCAGTAAGCAAATACACAGTTCTAGGGATGAAAAAGAACGTCAGATAGTGAAAGACTAGGCTACGAAGTGATGAAAGCGGCCTTCCAAAACGAAAAATGAGAATAAAGAAATCATTCCTAGGTCTCTGGAAAAAATAGATCTGAACTCTGCTTACTGTGGGTCTTCTCGAATCCAGGCTTCACTTCCTCGGTGACAGAGGTTCATGTCCAGGTGCTACCTACCAGGAGGCCTTGTCTTCTGAACAACCTGCCTCCCTCTCCCCCATAGGGGCCCTAGCAGCATCAGAACAAACTCCACTGGTTTTCCAGCTGGCAGACCACCAGGGCCTCATTAGCACAATAATACATACTAGAACTTTCTTCCACATAGGGAGTATATTTGGGGGATATTGGAGGTTTTAGAATTAGTCTTTCCAGAAAAGCGTCCTTTTACTATAGCTCCTTCCTTTCCCCCACTGACAATTCCACATCATTTCAGAAAATAAACTTATAAACTAATCTTTGGCTATAAGAATATGTTGATATCTCTAGAAATCTGAAGGAATGCTTTGGGCGGAGCTATTTGTTATTTTTCTAGTATCATGTTTTTTATTGATTGACTCATTTGAAAAGCAGAGAGAAAGTGAGATCTTTCATTCCCTGATTCACTCACTGAATGCCCACAGCAGCCTTGGGCTGGGCCAGGTTAAATCCAGAAGACTTAAATTCAAGTGGGTCTCCCACATGGGTGGCAGAGACACTGGAGCCATTACCCACAAGTATGTATCAACAGGAGCTGGAGTTGGAGGCAGAGCTGGGACTCAAACTCAGGTGCCAGGATATGGAATGTAGGCAAGCCCAGTGGCATCTTAACTGCTGTCCCAAATAACCACTCCTATTTATTTCTTTATGAATCTATTTATCAGAGAGACACAGAGTTCCCATCCCCTGGTTCACTCCCCGAATGCCCACAACCAGGTCATCACTGGAAGCTGGGAGCTCAACCCAGGTTTCCACATAGGTGGCAGGGACCCAACACCTTGAGCCATCACCTGTTGCTTCCCAGGGCGTGCACCAGCCAGCAGCTGGAAACAAGAGTGCAGCCAGGACTTCAACCGGGGCATTCTGATATGGGATGGGGACATCCCAGTGGCATCTTAATAACCACACTAAATACCTACCCCTCCAAATTGTCTTATTTCCACTCTTGATGGTCATTTGTCCCTCTTCTAATGTTGAATCCTTTACATTTATTAGCATTTTAACATGACCTTTTGTCTTTTCCTTATGACTTTCAATCAAACTGATACCCTAAGAATATTCAAATTCATGGCAAGCATTTCACCTTGGAACCAAAGGCACAATGTCAGTTCCTGAATCCCAGTTTCCTTACTTAAAGACCGTACTGGAAGACTTCTCCACTCTCTTCTTCAGGACCTGCCAAGAAGGTTACACTATTGCCTCCGGAAGTGCATTTGAGACTCTTAGAACTGAAGACTATGTTGACATGGCAACAAAGATAAATCAATATTAATACAAGGCAAGTGATGATGAGCAGATGCCCACTTCATCTGTGAGGATAGGTCACTGCAAATTCAGCTTACACAAAGAAATTGTTAAAAAAAAAAAAAGTCATTACAAGACGTTTTGATTCACTTGCTTGTCCTTTGGTAAATGTTTGCAAACAAAGTAATGAGTGAATAAAAGTGCAAGAATGCCCAGTGTGTGGCAGGCCCTGCAGACCTCATGTCCTGGATCTATAGTAGGCATGGTTTCCACACTCAGGAGGCTTACAGTCTAGCAAGGGCTGAAACACGACACTGGCATTCATGGAAGGAACCCTAACAACGCCTTCCTTATTGCTGGTGAGTGGTTCTCACTGTCATACCACTCTCTTTTTTTCTTATTCCATATGAAGATTAAAGCATCCAGGAAATAATTTTTTAACTGTAAAAGCTGGAAATAATTGTTCCTCTAAAAACCCTACCTCCTGTAATGAGAGCCATTTGCTCAACCATAGTTGGAAGTAGAAAGTATTGGGTCATATTGACTCCATCTTGCATCTTTCACATCCACTTGGGCACCTTGGCTGTCTGATTTATTATCCAGATATATCTTATATTCATCATATCTTCTTCATTTCCATACCCAAAAGCAAGGTACTGGTTCTTGGCCCTCCTACCCAAATTGTTCTAGTAAATTCCCAGAGTCACAGGCAGAATAGAATGGAATACTAAAGTTAGCAAAGACCTTCGAGTTACTTCTCTGAGGTTCAGAAAGGCAAACGTCTCACCCAGGACCCCATAATTCAGCCTAGCCCCAGACAGGTCATAAATTTTTCTTTGGAGCAGCTGTGGAAGACCCTATTCATTGCCTGTTCACAGTCATTCTCATACCCTTCTTCCTTGTTAGAAAATCCCACCACACATGCTAGCAACCAAAAATGGCAAACACTTGCTTGCCTAGGGAGGGCCATGTGACCTATTTCTGATCGAAGGTTTTTCTTCCTCACAAAAAGAGAACTCAGAACGAGCCATCTGCGCCCCCCCCCACTTCATTCTGTTTTTGGAACTGAACCACAAAATTCTGGAGACCCCCAGTTCTTAGAACAGAGCCTGATACACAAACCTTGCTCCATAAATACCTATTGAATGAATGAATGAAGATCCTCCCACCCAGGTTTTCATGGGTTCTCTAAGTCCGTAGGATTAGCATGGCTTTAAAGGTCTTCATGATCCAACCCTAGTCTATATTTCTAGCCTTATTTTTCACTTTCCAGTATCCTCCCACTCAGGGAAACAGGACTAATCCCTATTCTTCAAATGTCCTGCATTAGTCCATTTGTGCCGTTATAACAAAATACCACAGCCTGGGCAATTTATAAGGAACAGAAATTCATTTCTCACAGCCCAAGATGAGAAGCCCAAGACCCAGGTACTGGCAGGTTCAGGCATGGGGTGGGGATGGTGTTCTCTGGAGGGTAGGGATTCTGTGTTCCACATGGCAGAAGGTGGAAGGGCAAGTCATCTGGCCGCTAAGCAAAACTTCATTCATGAGGGCCTTAATCCCATCCATAAGGGAGGAGGCTCTCATGGCCCAGTCACCTTGTCAAGGCCCCGCCTCTTAACGGTACCATGTTGGCAGCATCTGAATACTGGAGGGGACACAGCAAGCCATAGCCTTCCCCTGGGTCTTCCTGATGCAAGACTTTGGCTCACTTGGTTGGTTCCACGGACTGTGCGCCTCCTCTTGCACCCCCATCCTTTTCTGTCAAACTTCAAGCTCCAGCTCTTCTCCCACAGCACTTCCTCAGACCCCTTCCAGGTAAGGATTCCTTCCCTATTCTGCAGCCCTGTCTCTCTTGTGCCAGCTTTCACTTGACATGTACCGTCAGGGTTTGGTGGACTCATTTCTTTTAAATATAAACTCCTAAAGGATTGGAAATTTACCCTCCCAAGAAACAAATATGTTGCATTACCCTAGCAGGGACCTAATACATTTTGGTATGTGAGTGGAGGAATAAATAGTATTATAGCAAGTCCATTTAAAATGTCCGTTTTAGAAACAATTTAGACTCAGGGATCGGTGCCGACTTTCACCAAAGCCAAGGGCTGGATGCGCTACAGGGGGGAGGAAAGGAGGGAGGGGATGAGACTTGTTGGAAGTGTCAGGAGTGAGCCTAGATGCCTTTTCTCCTGCCGAGGATAGCAAAGTTCTTAATGGAAGCTGATTCCAATCAATAGAACCAGACAGCTGATTTATGTAATGGCATCAAGCTGAAGCAGTGGACTCTCTCTCTGCAGAGTGCTGTGAAAAGGGAAAAGGCTACCAGGCCGGGATAACCAGGGGACTCCACAAGTAGATCTGTGGGTCTCAGGCCAGTGTTTCCCACCAGCGAGCCACAGGAGAGCTCCCGAGAGCAGCCGCTGGGAGGCTGGATGCTGAACGCAGCCCGTGGGGCTGGTGCCGCCGCCACTGCCGGGCTGACACCGCAGCCTCACCGATGCTCTCAGGAGCTTGGGTCCTGGCTGGGCAGGAGGAGTGGAGAAAGTGAGGGCTGGGAGGTGGGCAGAACTGGCCAAGGAGCTGCTACGGGCGAGCAAGAAAGCTAGGGAGAAAAGCAGAGGGGGAGTTTGAGCCAAGACATCAGGCCAAGGCAGCCCGGGGAAATGTCATCGCTGGTGAAGGAGGACTTGGAGAAGAAGCTGTTCAAGCCGCTCTCGCAGCATCTGTACGAGTTCATTGAAATCGAGTTCTCTGTGCAGGACAGGTACTACCTCTGCGTGTCAGGTAATCTGTGCTCTGCCAAGCGCCCCGAGCTGCTCCGGGTAGAAGGAACTCTGTGGGCTTGTTCTCCTTTGCCGCACGTGTACCTTCTGCAATGGAGCTTAGCTGCGCCTCCTTTAAAATTTGGGCTGGATACAATATTAAGTGTTAAAATGAAAGAAAAGCGCATTGCATTAAGAATATTTTAACTCAGAAATGAAACCGGATATGCACTCCTTCTGATTTGATTATTTTGCTCTGACCTTACTTAATTCACTTGTATGGTATGCGTGCAATGTGGGTGTATAAGAGCTTGTTTTTTAGAATGCAACAGACAGCTGTCAGTATATTTTGAGATACACTGGAGAACTGAGGTATATAACTGTATTTCCAGCCATTCTGGGTTTCTCCCTCTCCACCCTAGGAAAGAAATAAAAACCTAGATTATCTTTTGAGAGCTTATTTAGATTTCATGGTGGTTTATTTCAAATAGAGAAATGATCTTTTAACAATCTTCCTCTTATAGAGCAAATGTGCTCAGAAAAACAATACTTGAATGGTAGAAATTAGTTCAGGAAAATGGAACTTTGAGAATTGGAGAATTTCTCTAAGCAAGTTCACTAAAATAAAGATTTATATTCTAGTAGTATTTTTTTCCTTTGTGTTTTTCATGTTCATGAAAATTGTCCAAAGCTAGGAATAGATGTTAGTACTTAATCATGATTTGCCTACCTTGTAATGTTTTTGTGCAAAATTTAGGTAGAAATTCTTGTGTTATTGTTGAGTTTAACAGCACTTCCTTTTCCCAGTCCACGCCTTTAACATTGTTCAGGGTCTCTGGAGCAAAGAGCTTTTAGTCTTTAAATGTTCATTGTGGACTGGCCATTTAAGGCACACACCTGTTTTCAGAAAACAACTTGTTACAACTCTCTTCCTGATCATTGGCTGAAGACTTTCCAGAGGGATCCAGAGGAGCGCTGTGAGGATAGGGCACCTCTCACATGCCAAGAATGCTTTAAAATCCTGCGATTCCTAACAAATATCACAATATGTGCTCAATAATAAGAACAGTAGTATTTATCTAACACTCCATCGCGTTTTGTTATACAAATACGAAGTGGCATATCACAAATGCAAAAATTTAATCTGCTCAGGAAAAAGAAAGAAATTATGGGAAACATCAACTAACGTGATTTAAGGAAGAAACTATGTTGTGTCCTAATCATCAAATCTCTATATCTTGAAGTATTTTTAATTTATTAGAGAAGGTGCTTATTCCAACTTAAAGCTTTAATAACTTTATATTTGATGTGAGTTCCACTTTATAAAACTGATTTCTCATTGTGTAACAGTGAAATACAAATATAGGTGAAACATAAAAATAAATAATTACAATAACTTTCTGTATCTAATTGGCCAAATATATCTTAGTGCCTCCCTCCAAATAACTAGTATTAATACCATAATTAATAATAACAATAATTAATGGGTTCTCTCTGAGATTTTAAAAAGCCTCCTAGAATTAAATGTTTGGGAATGATTCAGTGTTTCCATCACGTAAGAAGCAAGGAAAAACTAAGGACCTCTCAGAGGCGGGGAAAGAAGACAATATTCTGAGGTTCCAGAGAAAAGCGAACATCTTACATTATAAGCCGGACCTTGATTATCCTCGCCCTCACCTCCATCAGCGTGAGAGCAGTTTTCTCAAGTACAGCATCTTTTTTATGGCCCATGCAAACCCATGCTGACAGCACAGTCATTCAAAGTGGCCCACGTGCCTGTCGGTGGTAGGTCTCTGTGCATGCTCTAGTGGGAACACGTCCATGGGGACAGATCAAACAGGTCCCATCCTGAGTGCTGAGGCAGGGATCCACACTTGGAGGGTTGGTCACCTGTAGGGAGGAGACTCATGGAAGTCACAGCTTCTTCTTCAAACCCAGCAGGGTGGCAGCTCCACATTTATGAGACTCGCAGGTCCAGGGTAGTCAAACTCTACCGTGCATTTTTCCTGTTAAAGAAAATGGGCATGAATGCAGTTCATCTTCCTGTCCATCTGCAGCCTCCACCTTGCTCAGGAGGCTCACAACCTGCAGTTTGCATGTTCATGTGGAGTCCTGGGGTTCACCTGGCAGATACCAAAAATCAGATGTCATAAATTCAGTTTCCCTCCCTGAAGGTGGCTAGCTGGGGACTCCCTGGGGCCATGCGCCCCTCCCACCTCTGGGTGCATATGGGTCATTTCTCCGTGGTATTGGTTCCCCCTGGCCTGGAACACCATTGTCATTGGCAACACCTCCAGGCAGGCACTTTGGTAGTGGTTAAGTTGTCGCTTAGAGTGCTTGCATCCCATATTGCAGTGCCTGGGTTCGAGTCCAGGCTACTGTGCTTTTGATCCGGCTTCCTGCTAATGCACACACACCCTGGGAGGCAGTGGGCCAAGTGCTTGTGTCCCTGCCACCCACGTAGAAGACTGGGAATGAGTGTCCAGCTCCTGGCATCAACCTGGTCCAGCTCGGGCTGTTGTGGGCATTTGGGGAGTGAACCAGCTGGTGGAAGATCTCTGTCTGTCTCCCTCTGTCTCTCTGTCTCTGTCTCTCTTTGTGTCTCTGCCTTTCAAATAAATAAAAATTAAAGTAACACCTCCTGATGCAGGAAGAAGAGAATGCAAATTGTTCAAGAAACAAAGCTGAAAGAATTGAAACAGCGTCTGAAAGCATTAGCCAAAACCAAATGGGAGGTAGCCCTGGTGGGGCCGACTTTGTAATGCGTGGAGTCAGGTGGTCCTGGAGTGAACTCGGCCCGTTTGTTCACCTGCCAGCCTTCAGCCTGGGACAAGATAATTAGCCTCTCTAGACCATCTCTGAAACAGAGAGAAAAATCAGCCCTCTGTGCTCAGAGCTCCTCTGTCAAATCCTGACCAGGAAAAACCCTGGGAAATTATATTCCAAATAACTAGAATAAAAAGTAAGGATATGCTTTTTACATATACAGGAAAAGTATTTTTACTATGTATTAAAAATGTATTCTGAAACATGTGTATATATGTTTGTATCATAAGCAACTTATAGTAAAAATCAAATAGGCAAGAAACATATAAGCATATATATTTAATGTAAAATGGATTAATATATAGATTTAAAATTGTATGCATATTTAGATATCTATTATTGTAAGTATTCTCATATCTTTGGGAAAATATTTTCCATTTATAGATATTAACGTGAAAGCAAATGGCACTTGTTAGAACTAGGAAAACAGTATGCCTAGGTTCTCTACACACATTCCTTTCTGATATCAGAACAGTATTTTTGCTCCATGAATCAAAGAATCTAACAATTTTGTCAGATCCCTTATAATAAGAATTTTAACAAAGAGAATGCTAGAAATGATTAAATTGACAAGAAAAGAAGGTTGCTAAAAGCAATTCCACAGCTGCTAAATTTGTGAATTTGCAATATTCTAATGACAAAGAACACGAAGGAGGATGTTTGCGTTTTCAGTTCAGAGATAATAGCATTGTGTAGGGAGTACTTAGTTCAATTTTTTCAACTCTAAATTGAGAGCAATTTTTCCACTAATATGTCGTGTTTTGTAAGATTAAAGCATGAGATAGTGTTTTGAAAAGTTTTCATGCAATTTAAGGTGTTAGTGATAGTGATAGGATAGCAACAATATGGGCAAAAATGTATCCAAACAGCTTTGCATGTATCCTGAGAACAGAGCCGAGCACAGTTCATATGTATGTTCTGTTTGATTTTTCAAGTTGCATGACTATTAAGACTGTTGGAGAAACAACAGTTTATATCTTCCCCTTCATAGCTTGTAACAGTTCCTTTATTAAATGTGCGTACACTTGGTTCTGCTTATTAGTTAGTCCCTATTTTTAAAAATTAAGAAACAATGGACTACAGACCTAAAAAAGATACATCTTAGTAAGAATAAAATTTTTCATGTCATAAAACTTGTCACAAAATTTGGTTAAAATAAGGATTGAGAGATGAGAAACAAAGTAGATTTTATACTTGAAATTCTTTATCTTCTAAAGGTAGAAAAAAAACACTGTTTTTGCTTAGGCACCCCCCATGCCTCCAGCTACACACACACTTGTACAAATTGAATGTTTTAATGCAGAAATTTATTATTTTAAGATTTATTTATTTTTATTTGAAAGGCAGAGTTACAGAGAGGCAGGGGCAGAGAGAGAGAGAGAGGTCTTCCATCTGCTGGTTCAATCCCCAGATGGCCGCAATGGCCAGAACTGTGCAGATCCGAAGCCAGGAGCCAGGAGTTTCTTTCATGTCTCCCATGTGGGTGCAGGGGCCCAAGCACTTGGGCCACCTTCTGCTGCTTTCCCAGACCACAGCAGAGAGCTGGATCTGAACTTCATCTAGCGCCCATATAGGATGCTAGGCTGCAGGCGGCAACTTTACCCGCTACGCCATGGCAACAGCCCGTATGGATAAATTCAAATAAAATATTCTGAGTCTCCAAACCGGGGAAACTGTAGGTGGGGACTACAAGATAGCAACAACGGCACTCCCACCTGGGTCCTCTTGTTACCTTGCATCTGCTGTGACTTAGTTTCTCATCCTAAGAGGGCAGATGGCTTGGTTTTTGGAGTTGGGATATGATTGTTATCTCTAAAATCAACCCACAACGTCATCATCAGTGTTCCAATGGCCAACAGATTTTTCCCAGTGGTTAATCAGCTACCTTGGAGACGGAGATGTACAAATCAAGATGGCCCTGCCAATTCTGAACTGGAAGTCGCATCATTTGTAGCATGAATGGAAACTTTAGGGCCCGGCTTTGAAGGAGGGACCATAGGAAAATGCTTTCATTGTCCTAACAATAATGTTGATAGAGGATGAAACGGGTAGTTGTGAGGCATGCTCACTAAGTGTAGGCACGAGACTGCTGAATGCCACTTTTCTGCTTCTTCCCCCACATCTTCATGACAACCTCATGAGACAGATGAGTTCCTGTTTCATGGATGTGGAAACCATAGGTCACAAGAAGCTAAGTAACTGGTCCAAGTTCACAAACAGCAAATCTTTTTTCTACTCACCATCCTGCTTCCAGCCATTAAGAATAGCTGCATTTTTAGAGGCTTATTTATGTATTTGAAAGACAGAGATACAGAGAGACAAGGGGAGCAGGGGAGAAAAAGGGAAACATAGAGGTCTTCCATCCACTGGTTCACTCCCCAGCTAGCCGCAATGGCCAGGGCGGGGCCAGGCCAAAGCCAGGAGCCAGGAGCTTCTTCTGGGTCTCCCACATTTGTATAGGAGTGCAAGCACTTGGGCCATCCTCTGCTGCTTTTCCCAGGCACATTAGCAGGGAGCTGGATTGGAAGTGGGGTGGTTGGGACTCAAACTGGTGCCCATATGGAATGCCAACATTGTAGGCAGAGGCTTAACCTTTTATGCCACAGCACCAGCCTCTCTACTCCTTAATCCATGTGCCAGCCACTCTGGAAGGGACTCCACATGTATTATCTTTCTTGCCACTTCCTATTAATGATAAAACTGAGGCTTAGAGTGGCTAGAGGACTTGCTCAAACTCACCAAAGAATGAGCGAGGAATGAAGCTTTGAATCCAGGTGAACTTGTGCCTTTCAATAGGTGCACTGAGATTATGCTAGATAGGGACTCAAAAAAGGAAACTTGCAGGAGCCTCATTGGAAATCCCTCTTTGTTTCTTGGGGCTTCTGTCCCCACAAAATCCCTTTCCTTCTCTCACACTCTATCTCCTATTTCTGAAAGTATATCCATAACTCATGCCCTAACTTGCTGACAGCCAACATTTTAAAAACACCCAGGATAGTCCCAAAATTAATTTTATAAATATATTTCTAGAAAAAATTGAAAAATAATTTTTTATCAAATTGATGATAGGCTTCTCAGAGGCCCCCCCACATGATCGATACATTGTAACATTGTATCAAGGCTGCTTTTCTTCAATAGCTCATGGTTCTTCTTGTCCTGCTATTAACTTAAGTGATGAAGACAATGATAAAACACTGGGTGTAAAGTAATACTTGTTTATATTTATTTAATGTGCCCCTGTGCAGCATACTTGGGAGCTCCTGTTTTTCCTCCATTCTGCCGAATTATTTGGATCAATTGGCCAATCTTCTTTCCACTTAGCCTCAATAATCATGACTATTTTACAACAGTAATAGAGGCATTTATTAATGACAAAGTTTAGTTCGAGTTAAAAGGGAAAAGGGCTGGCATGGAATTCAGATCGTAATTCTGAAAATGCCAACTGAACTATTAAAACAGAAGCAGGTTAATTTTGAAACTCTTTGGATCTGTATTTGTAGTCACTATCCCCTATCTATAACAGCAATTCTGATGTCGCTGAAACCAAGTAATATTTTGGCCTCGTAAATCCATTCCCGTGTTAAGACAATGTGCTAAGTTTCCACTCTGGCGCTGCATAAATGTGGCAATGGCCATTTAATCTTCGCTGGCAGCGAAGCACAAGGGTGGAAATCCGGGATTGGGTCCACTCCAGCCTCAGCAGACTTCTTTGGCTCGTGGCAGAAGAGAATTTTTAGAGGCTGCTTAGCTCCAAAGGTGCCTGTTTTGTCCCATCGAGAAAGCTACACTCTCTCTGGGCCACAGGATTTTACCAAAGGTTGGCTTGCAAGGCATGCTTTTTTATTTTCTTACTTGGGTGTTCATGGGACACTGACCGCTAACGTAAGGAAACTTGATGACACATCAATCCTGTTTTCTGAACATCTATTTTCTCCCTCTCAAAGAAGTTCCTAGAATGGACAGCTCAGCCTGCATATTCACTTAAAGTCCTGTGGTGAGCTCCCCAGCTTCCCCCAACGCACCTTTCAAAGCAGCCTTTGTGCTCATCAGCCTGGTGTTTCAGAAAATCGCGTGCTAGCTCCTGCCCCGCTGTGTGCCTGCCACCTGCCCAACCCCACAGGGCGCCCACAACACCAAAGACCTGGGACTGACTCCAGGATTGCCTGCCTTTGTGTGGATGCGTCCACAGACCTCTCTTTACACCTTTGCTCGCCCTGCTGGCCCTCCTGCCCGGTATGGCTCAGAGCACTTTCCATGTTCCAGGTCCCTGCCTCACCCTGCCCTGCCCGTGCCTGCATTTGCAGACAGAAGCCCCACTCCCTGCAAACCAGGTGACAGCAGAAAGGTGCTTAAGGGAACTCTCTTTTTCGGTTCCTAGCAAAAAAAAAAAAAAAAAAAAAAAGACACTCAAATATTTATCAGTTTGCTGAAATGCATGAGTAGGGCTGCAGTTCATTAGCTGGTTATCACAACATATAGATGAGGTTGTGGAGTTTGCTCTCTGAACATCGTGTTTGCCTATGAACTACAGTTACTTCACACACACACACACACACACACACATACACACACACACACTCTCACCCTGGCCCCTGCTGAGGGTCTGGTGAGATGGTGTGCTGGAGCAGGCACGCAGTCCTTCGGCACTGAGGTTGAGCTTCCGTCTGGGCAGACACACTGCCTCCAAGGTCATGTCCTTGGTCGGTCTGGCTATGTCAACTGTGCCTCCATGTCAAGCACTGGCCTGACGACTTCTCTTCTAATCCTTTCCTTTCCCCCCAGCTGGCATCTCAGCCAGCAGAGATGCACCATCTTTAGGAACAGATGGGCAGAGGCCATCAACTCTGCCTAATAGAAGTCAGACTCTGAAATGACCCCTTGACCCTAAGTCCTGAATTCTTCCTTTTTGTCTTCTCCATAAATAGGACCTTAAATTGTTCCCTCTGCTCCCCAGATATGCAACCCTCCCACCTTCAAATTCCTGGAGCGTGTGACCTAACCGTAGGTGTTTGGTCTCTCTTCCTATTAGTCTGTTTAATCCTGTCCAACCCGGTGCCTGGCACACGTCTGTGTTAGAAAGGGAAGGTGTCCCGTGCAGGCTGACTGCTGCCCTCACCAGGCCTGAGAAGCTGCCATATGGAGGAACCGATGCTCCTCCCAGCTCCTCGGTCCACGCCAACACTGAACCCTGCCTGAAAAGTGACTTCACAGGACGCTCTCCAGATCTCTGAAATGCTCCCCACTCTTGATTTCCACAGAGTTAGCACGGTTGGACCTGTCTCGTTTTTGAGGTCCTTCTCAACACCTGTTTGCCAGTATCATTTCCTTCTCCACTTTTTCCTCTGCTCTCTCCCCTACCAATCTTCTTGGAAACCTCTGCATAGATAAAAAATCCCAAATCTATATCTCCACCCATAGACTGGAGAACTTCCCTCATTCTCTCCTGAGGTTACTTGTGGCAACCTCATGTATACGCCAAAAACAAAACTCATTATTCCATCCAACCCCCTCAACCTCCACCCTCTGCTTTTGGGCTTTGCTGCCCGGGATTGGTTCCCACCCAGTGCTGTCAACAACACATTTGAAACCTTGCTTGCATTTGTCGCTTCTATTTCACCAACTCCCATCCCAAGCCTCTACAACAGCCTTTAAAGCAAACCAAACAGGTGAGCCGTTACTGTGAGCCAGGCACTACCCTTAAGTCCATTATATACTACTTTTCCTCTTCATCAGAGCATGTGTATGACTGCTACCAGAAAGGACTCCTTTACCAGGGCAGGCTTTTATCTGAATGCGCATTGCTAGATGCACATTCCCTGATCACCTGCCACTGACTTGGCATTCTCCTGAGACTGGACAACCTGCTCAGACTCCCTTCTCAGTTCCTTCACTGACTGTGAGCTCTGCACGTTGCTTGGATCTCAGTTTAATCTGCACCGTTGAAGACTTCACAGACTTTGGCTCTGGAACCCTCACTGCCCTGCCCAGCCCAGCCTCCCAGGCCTCCCACCAGAGGTGATTCAGACACCACAGGTCCACACCAGCGCTGTGGCATTTCAAGTCCAGAGTCTTTCAAAGTATTGTCTCAACCTAGTTAGTTCTACGGCCCCTTGTGTCATAAATCCAGCAATAGCTACCGTTAGCTCTCTCATCCTGCCTGTATGTTTAGCTTCCATTGTCTTCCTCATGCCATTCTCACCTGGAAATGTCTTCAGAACAATCCCCATCTCTACTGGATTAATTTTAAAACCATCTCAACTTCTATGTCTTCCATTCTTCCTTAACTATTCCAATCTTTGCCTTTCTCAGAGCTGTTGAATGTACAAAGGGTCTTCACACAGTTCCGGAAACATGCATATTGCAAAAAACAAATGCACAGATTTCAGAAATTCTTTGTACCAAAATAAACATCTTTTAATTCCATTTTCTATGAATTTTGAGACATCCCTGGATAATTTGCCTCACATCACACATCTGTAACTGCAATTATACTGTAATGTATCCCTTTATGCATATAGTTGGGAGGGTATGCTACAGTGGTGCTTTCCAGAACCAGCAGTCTCAAATCAAATTCTGGTATCACTTTTAGAAGACATAACTGATTTGTAACTCTCTAAGTATCCATCTTGAAGAAAATTTCAGGTATTTGATTTCTACCTGTATTTCTTTATAATATACTATCATATGGGACTCACATGTGTTATCCTTGTCTCCCCGACAAAACTGTAACAGTCTAGAGGGCAGGGACCATTTCTCTTGTTTATATCTCTACTGGTTCCTATAATGCATCAAATAACCAATCCTCAGTAAATATTCCTTTTTTGTCTCACTGATAATTTTCAGTTTGTGGGCCCTATGCTCAAATGTTGATTCTTATGTGTTTATAGGAGGCCAAAGACAATTGACTTTAGGAACAGCTGATTATGTCCATAGTTTGATTTCATAAAATAAGCAAGATTTTCCCACATCTAAATGTAGTACTAAAACCTTTCGTGTCTGCAGCAAAGTTTGAATATTAGAATTGGAAAGACACATTTGACAGGATTAACAATCTCAAACAATACCAAACAGGTAAACAGCTATGGTGCAAACAGGTCTCCATTGAAAGTCTCACAAAGAATTTTAAAAAAAGTGTTCATAATTCCTGCAGTATTTGCTTGGTCACCCTTCAGCTCAACACTGTGTTGCTGTGTCAACAGAACTGTTTACTCTTCTGGCCTTATTTTCTTAAATTGTTTTTTGTGCCCTAGTCAACATGTTGGCACTGCCTGGAAGCTAGCAGTAAGCCTCTTATTTTCTGCTCCAAGTTGAATCCCATTCTCTACCACAAAGCTCAGAGCTCAAAGCACACAGCCTTGCAGGCATCATTGTGGCATTATGTGACCACAGCTGTAGCCAGAGTAACATGAACCCTCTGTGCAGATTTAGGGGCATACTTGTGAAGGCTATATCAGTCTGCAAAATCTGGGTGCAGCCAGAATGTGGGTTCAAGGTCATAACATAAAAAGAGATATAAAAATACTGAAAAGAGTGACTTGAATAACTCATTTCTTCTAAACACTTATGTAAACTAAGAATTTTTCTGTCCTGCAGTGACCAAAAATGAAGAAGTAAAAATAATTATGGTGAAACACTACAGAATAGGTTTAGATGAAAAATATGAAGTAACAAAAAAGTGGTCTTTGAACGATCTACAGATGATTGATGGAAAAGAAGCAGATACCGTAAGTGTTATATTTTATAAGGGAGAAGTGGGGTCCATATACTGGAGATCTTTATGTTCAATATCCTATTTCATATATTCTTGGCATGTAGTAGGTGTTGAGATGACATTATATTGTTCTTAAGTGGTGTGGTTTAATCTGCTGAGGTGATCTACTGGCTTTTTTGTTCAGCTTTTATGATTGTGAGTTTTGAATTTTGCCTATTAAATTTAAAAGCATCCTTCCCAAGGGCCTTGTAATAGGTTAGATACAATCTACATGTCAGTCTAGAAATTTTAAATTCCATTTTTCCAATACATGATGCACCCCGCCCCCCATTCTCTCTCACCAATCCAATCTCCTCCATGGCAGAATTCCTTTCTTCATCTTCAACTTTTACTATCAACAAGCCCATTTCATCCACCAGAAGGATCATATAATTTGGAGATCTTATAATCTTAGAGTTAAAAGGGGAGAGGGAGTGGATACTTCAATCTCCCCCACTTGGTCACATGATGAGTAGTTCTCCCAGTCTGTCCTTAAACTCATCTGTTGATAAAGAATTTGATCCCCCACCCCCTTGAACTTTATACATCCATAATGTCTTAGAATTGACTCTGGAGGCTTATAATGGCTTATCCCATTCCTTGATTTCCCATTGGGTAAAGTCCTACCCATGACTCTCACCCCTATCAACCAATTGCATTTTGAATGTAAATGTTTTATAGCCATAATCCTCAAACTCTAATTGCTGGATCACCCTATATCTCTTTCAGATGACTGAGTCTCCAAAGCCTAGGACCTTGATTTTTTTTTTTTTAATACTTTGTCATAGCCTTCTGTTACAGGTATTAGGCAGTTGCTGAACATTTATGGTGTTACTGTTGAATGAATTAGAACTTAAGCTCATTTTTTTCTTGATATTAATAAATGCCCATTCTAACCTATCAAATTTTCCAATGTCTTGATTTTTGATATCATTGTACTATGATAAAGGTTTAATAAGCATAACAAATTCAGAACTTCATCCAAACCAATAATAAAATTGATAAAGTTGGCAGAACCACATACATTCCTATAAGTAATTCATGGTTATGATTACTATCGCTACTAGTTCTGTTGCATGGTACCATCCCATACTTGTAAACTCTTAAGAGGTATCGGAACCCATGTAAGCATCGTCCACATTTAAGTTTACATGATCATCACAAAAACTTGTGTGTTAGTCTATTATTATTCTTATCTTATAGACGAGAAAAATGAGACTTAAAGAGATTAACCGGCCGGCGCCGTGGCTCAACAGGCTAATCCTCCGCCTTGCGGTGCCGGCACACCAGGTTCTAGTCCCCGTTAGGGCGCCGGATTCTGTCCCGGTTGCCCCTCTTCCAGGCCAGCTCTCTGCTGTGGCCCAGGAGTGCAGTGGAGGATGGCCCAAGTGCTTGGGCCCTGCACCCCATGGGGAGACCAGGAAAAGCACCTAGCACCTGGCTCCTGCCAACGGATGAGCGCGGTGCGCCGGCCGCAGCGCACCGGCCGCGGCGGCCATTGGAGGGTGAACCAACGGCAAAGGAAGACCTTTCTCTCTGTCTCTCTCTCTCACTGTCCACTCTGCCTGTCAAAAAAAAAAAAAAAAAGAGATTAACCAACTTGCCCAAGATCACATAGCTATTGAGTAATAGCAACAGACTTTGCCCACATGTGTTAATTTGCTGCCTTTGGTCTGATACCCTACAAATGCATATTCATTCTTTCTTTTCTTGAGGATATGTGGTGTAACAGGCCCTGCTAGACTCTGAAAATATAGAAGAGAATTAGCCGTAAGCAATTAATTCTGCCTTGATTTAAAAGTTAGTCACCTGATTTGAATATCTAAACTTTGCCCTTTCCCAAAATCAATATATTTGTTCTGCTACAATCTTGATTTATCTAGAAATTCTGTCTTTAAAGTTTGATGTGTTTGGTATGACTTATTGGGGAAAGAATGCTAAACTTCTTTGCTTTGTTTCCTAAGTACCCATTTTCTTCAGAATATATTCTACCTAAATACTCACATATAGGAAATGGTTAAACATATTATTGCATATGCATGTGATAGAATATTATGTAACCATTACAAAACATGTTTCCAAAAGAATACTTAAGAACACAACTGTTAACTATTTAATAAGTTTTTTTCAATCAACTTAATATTTTTCTAATGCTATTTCAATTTTACCTATTTAGGTTACCATTATTGAAATCTGAATCTTACATTTTAATATAAAAATATATCGAAGTGTGTGTATATGCATTGTAGAGAAGTCTTCAAAAAGTTCATGGGTAGTTTCTAAAAGACAATATTGATTGTCTTTTTCCTCTGTTGTTTGTTTCCTTTGCTGTACAGAACTTCTTAGTTTGATAAAATTTCATTTGCATATTTTTTTCTCTTATTGCCTGTGCTTTGGAATCTCAGCTAAAAAAATGTTGTCTATGCCAATGTCCTGGAGTGTTTCCCCTATGTTTTCCACTAGTGCTTTTATATTTTCCCATCTTACATGCACATATTTGATCATTTAGAGTTGATTTTTATATGTTAATGGAAAATACATATTATGAAAAGGGTATGCATGGATCTCAAATTTTTTGCACCAAAATAAACTTAATTCTATTTTTCTACAATCTTTTTGAAGTACTCTTATACACACACATATGAAACAATCCAGTTCTCTAATAATAATTATCTTGTGTGATTTTTTAATTGTTATGTTTTTCTTTATACTTTTCTGTATTTGCCAAATTTTAGAAATCCATGTCGAGTTAACTAATCTTAGGTTGCAGGAATTAACCATCCCCACCTAATTTTTTACCCATTTTCCTTCCTTTTTCTTGTTTCTCAAGTTCTCAAATACTACTGATGTCATATTTGTTTTCTACAAGTTTGGTCAATGCCAAGGAAGTATTGCCTTGGGCAATGCCTTAGATCTGTCAACTTAGACTCAATGGAACTACTACTCTATGTGTTTCTTCACCTTCGTTGGTTTTTAATTTCATCCAAATGTTGTTGATCACTCCCTTTTCAACTTGACGATCATTTTCTTTCATAGTGAACAAGATACAAAAATGGATTATTCCTGTTTTCCTCATCACATTAGGATGTAAAATACTAAAATTTCAGGAGAAAAATATTAACATCCAAAGAGTATTCCTTTTAAAGATTTATTTTTCATGGATGAAGGAGAAATATCCTAGCTGTTCTGGGAATGTCAGCCTCTCCTCTCTTTTAGAATCGAATGCTCAGGAGTCAGAATTTATTATATTTTTATCAATCACAATGATACGGCTTTCAGCATAGAGTCATTTCATGCCAGTAAGTTGTCAACTTTTAAAATGGAATGGAATTGAAATTGATGTCAATTTATAAGACAGAAATCAAAACGCCTGGGGATCTGGAGACTGTCTGGTGCAGCAGGAGAAAGGATGACAAGGCAAAAAATGGCCCTGGGCTGATTGATGTCCTGGTTCTTGTCCTAGCCCTGCCAATAGCTACACGTGTGAACTGGACTTCACTTCTCTCGAAGCCAATTTCCCACTGTAAATAAGAGATTGCTAAGAAATCTATGATATCCCCTTTTAGTTCTAGTACTCTATCAAAAAAAAAAAAAGAGAGAGAGAGAGAGAGAAAGAAAGAAAAGTGGAGAAAGAGGGAGAAAAGAAGAAATGGAGGAAGGGAAAAGACTTGGGCTCTGTGTGTGTGTGTGTGCCAGCCTCCGGGTATTAGGCTGAAGACAAGAGTAAGCCTCTCCAAGTAGTATCTCAACGGCACGGAAGAAATTTTCTACATGATGTGGGTCCTATGTGTGGGAAAGAACACCTAGGCGCGTGGGTACCGTCTGAGAGTAGAATACGTATGATTTCCTTCAGTTGAGATTCTTTGCAGAATTTGTCTTTCAAACCGCAGTGATGAGAGCTAGAAAAAAAATTGCAAGGTGTGGCTGGGTGAGTGCTGCATTTAAAACCACATCACCCTTACACATTCTTTCTTAAAGCATTTCTTGTTTTGTTTTTAAAATTTTTCATGGTGTCAAAGAAGGTGATAATAACCCCAGGATCACAATCGTTGGCACATTTGAGAAAGGGAACTAGAGTTTACAAAGCTCCATACTAGGCAGTTCATAGGAAAAATCTCATGTAAATTCCACAGCAACTTTATCAGAAATGAAGGGGAAAATGAAGGTCAACCTAGACAAGTAGTTGGTCCATAGTTAAAGCAGTCGTACCAAACAATTGTCTCACTTCATACCTATGTTTTTCTTTTTCCTGACTCCTGCAAGAATTCTCAATGAAAAAGATATTACAGATACCTAAGTTGTTTGTATGTAATGTTTACATACTCCATGCTGACGAGTAAGTGGCACTCCTGTGTGGTTTGGTCCCTCTCTGCCTCTGTCACTTAGGGTGTCATTTCCTCTCTCTACTTCAGATCAGCCCACCGTTTGGTGAGGATGCAGTAGTTGCACAGTAGTTGACCTGGATAAGCACCAGGGACACAAAGATAAATAATGCAAGTGTCTGCCCTCAAAGATAGCGAGGAGCTGTGCAGATAATGAATGCAAAAGCATTTTGTAAACGGAAATGCTGGCCTTCTTGTTACTGCTATTAACGGTAGCAATTATTATTTTAACTTGTAGGACCTAGCTCAGGTTTGATGCTCAATTTTCCTTGAAATATCTCTACTAGAATTATAGTAAGAGTGTTGAACAGTCCTATGAGGCAGTCTTTAGCATTTTGTCCGTTTTAATCGAATGATTTAATGGTCCTTGCTATTACCATCAAAGGTAATTTCTTGCTGTTAACATCAAGCTCAGTACATTGGTGGTGATCTGTAGTATACCAAAGGCTAATTAGCCACCCTGGGTTTCCCCTGTCTACCAGTGAAATAGCACAAAGGGCCAGTCTCTAAAGACAGAGGGACTGCACACCCTCCCCCCTCCACACCAGCCTGTAAATGGGTTCACTCTCTTCTTCCACCCTTCCCTGTCCTCTCACATCTAGCACTCTGGGAAGACTTGATGCAACTCTGAAGCATGTGTTATTTGTCCGACTTAAAAGTTACAGGTGCTTCAAAATAGTCTTCCCCCTTGTTGGTTTTTGGAGAAGCAATTACATTTGAAGCAGGTAGCTTTGGAAAGCTCGTTTATAGATTTTAGAAATATATTTGATACTGATACTTTACAATCAATAAACATATCCAAGAGAATATGAGAGAATCCAGGAAACTACTTTCCTGGTTGCAAATTAAATCATGTCTCTCTTTCTCTTCTAGGACAATCCGTTTTTTGATCTGCACTTCAAGAAAGTGTACCGTCTGGAAGCCTATAGTTGTGCTTCTAAATATGCCTTCGCTCGAACTGTGAATAAGCTGAATCATGCGTATCTCAAGAAGGACTTACAGATTGTGAACTTTGATTCTACATACATAAATGATGATTCCATTTGGTCCTCCAACAACAAGGACTGCTTGGTCCTTATGAGAATATGCTTTTACGCCTTCAATCTTGTGTGCTTATCCCTCTGTCCTCTACCGCTTTGAAGATGTATGCCATATTTCTTCACTGGTTCTCTCCTGGGCAAGTGGTCCCCCAGGTGCATATCATTAGTGAAAATTTTGTTTTGTCACACACATCACCAGTGACTATTATTTATATGAAAATAAAGTAATGCTTTATGAATTACAATGAAATGCGTTTTAATGCAACCATTCAATATTTGGGATGTTTTGCCATTGTGTTTCTTGGCAATGTTGGAAGGAGATGGATAGTTTTGACTAAATCAGTATTCTTCCAAAGAGTATCAAGAAGTGCTTTAAAAGATTTATATATATATATATATAAAGCTTTTATTTAATGAATATAAATTTCCAAAGTACAGCTTATGGATTACAATGGCTCCCCCCCCCCATAACTTCCCTCCTGCCCGCAACCCTCCCCTTTCCTGCTCCCTCTCCCCTTTCATTCACATCAAGATTCATTTTCAATTCTCTTTATATACAGAAGATCAGTTTAGTACATATTACATAAAGATTTCAACAGTTTGCCCTCACATAGAGACACAAAGTGAAAATACTGTTGGAGTACTAGTTATAGTATTAATTCACAATGTACAGCATATTAAGGACAGAGATCCTACATGATTTTTTTAAAAAAATTGATTAATTATCTATGCAATTTCCAATTTAAAACATTTAAACATACAAGACATTCCACACAGATGGATAAGAAGATTTAATATTCTTTTTGTTTTTTTGTTTTTGTTTTTTTTTTTTTGACAGGCAGAGTGGACAGTAAGAGAGAGAGAGACAGAGAGAAAGGTCTTCCTTTGCCATTGGTTCACCCTCCAATGGCCGCCGTGGCCAGCGTGCTGCGGCCGGCGCACCACGCTGATCCAATGGCAGGAGCCAGGTGCTTCTCCTGGTCTCCAATGTGGGTGCAGGACCCAAGCACTTGGGCCATCCTCCACTGCACTCCCTGGCCACAGCAGAGAGCTGGCTTGGAAGAGGGGCAACCGGGACAGAATCCGGCGCCCCGACCGGGACTAGAACCTGGTGTGCCGGTGCCACAAGGCAGAGGATTAGCCTAGTGAGCCGCAGCGCCGGCCAAGAAGACTTAATATTCTGAAGATATCAATAGTACCCAAAGCAATCTGCACATTTGATGCAATTCCTATCATAATTCCAACAGCAGGAATTGAAATTGAAAAAATTCAAGGGGCCCCAAATAGTCAAAGAATCTTGACAAATAAGTATAGAATATAAGTATTCACACTTCCTAATTTCAAAACTTACCACCACAAAGCTATGGTAATCAAAACAGTGTGATACAGGCCTAACAATAAACAGGGAGACCAACAGAATTGAACTGAGAGTTCAAAAATCCATGCACCTGTGGTCAACTGACTCTTTACAAGGGTACCAAATCTGTTCAAAGGAGTGACAATAATCTTGTCAACAGATGGTGAAGGGATTCATTGATTATCCACAGTCAGAAGAATAAATTGGACCCCTACTTACACCACAGACAAAAATTAACTCAAAATGAACCAGTGGGAGCCCGCACTGTGGCGCAATAGGTTAATCCTCCACCTGCAGCACCAGCATCCAATATGGGTGCCAGTTCTAGTCCCAGCTGCTCCTCTTGTGATCCAGCTTTCTGCTGTGGCTTGGGAAAGCAATAGAAGAAGGCCCAAGTCCTAGGGCACCCATATGGAAGACCTGGAAGAAGCTCTTGGCTCCTGGCTTTGGATTGGCTCAGCTCCAGCCATTGCAGCAATCTGGGGGAGTGGCCATTGGAAGGAAGATCTTTCTCTCTGTCTTTCCCTCTCACTGTCTGTAACTCTACCTCTCAAATAAAATGAATAAAATCTTTTAAAAAAATGAACCAATGACCTAAACGTAGAGATTAAAAATGTAAAACTCTTAGAATAATCATAGGGATAAACATTTAAGAACTAGGGTTTGGCAATGGATTCTCAATGGATTCTTATAGTATCAAAAGTATGAATAACAACAAAAATCAATTGAACTTTATTAAACTTAAAAACAAACATGCAGAATGAGAGAACATATTTACAAACCATACATCTTAAAAGAGCTTAATATCCAGAAAATGTAAAGAACTCCTACAAATCAGTCACAAAAAGCCAAATAGCCCAAATAAAAATAGACAAAGGATTTGAATCAATGTTTCTGCAAAGGAGATAAATGAATGGCTGGTAAGTGCAAGGAAAAGATATTCAACATTATTAGTCATTAGGCAAATAGGAATTAAAACCATAAGGAAATACCACCTCACACCTACAGGATAACTATTATTTAAGAAAAAGCGGGGGGGGTTGGTGTTTGGCTTAGCAGCTAACACCTGCCTCCTAAATTGAAGTACCTGGGTTCAAGTACTGGCTCTGACTCCCAAGTTTAGCTTCCTGCTAATGCGCACTCTGGGAGGTAGCAAGTGATGGCTCAGCTGGATGGCTCTGATAGACCTGGACTGAGTTCCCAACTCCCAACCTCAGCCTGGGCCTAGCCTTGGCTGTTCTGGGCATTTGGGAAGTGAATCAACAATGGGGCAGTGTTTCTTCTTTCTCTCTCCTCTCTCCTCCTCTGATTCTCTTCTCTCTCTCTCTCTCTCTCTCTCTCTCTCTCTCTCTCTCTCTCTCTCTCTCTCTCTCCCTTTCTCTCTCTCTCTTTCTCTCTCTTTTTACCTTCAAATAAAAAAATGTGGGAAATAACAAGTATTAGCAAGATAGCAAGGATGTGGAGACACTGAAACCCTAATATACTCTTGGTGGTAGAATAATGTGGCCCCTGAGATTAACAGATGGGCATTTCTTCAAATAGCTACATTGAGATGACCAAATGACCCTGCAATTTCACTCATCAGCACAGACTGAAGGGAATTCCAAGCAGGGACATGAACAGATATTTGCACACTCATGTCCATAGTCGGTTGGCATCCCGGGCTGGTTGCAGCATTACTCACAATAGCCAGAAGATGGGAATGACAAAACTGTCTATCGACAATGAATAGATGAACAAAATGCAATATGGCTGTACAAGGAGACACTCAATCTTAAAACAGAATGAAGTTTTGATATATGCTGCAGCGTGAATGAACCTTAAAACCCAGTGCTGAGAGAAGTAAGCCTGACACAAAGGGACGCGTATCACATGACTCCACTTAGATGAGCTATCAAGAGTGGGAAAGTTCACAAACAGAGTAAAGATTAGCAGGGACTTGGAGAAGGGAAGAATAGAGAGTTACTGCTGTATAGTTATGAAGTGTTTCTTTTGGGTGATGAAAAGTTTTGGAAATGGTGATGGTTGCACAATATTGTGAATACAATTAATACCACCAAACTGTATATTTTATAATAGTTACAATAGAAAATGTAATGTTAAATGTATTTTATGACATTTTAAAAATAATGTAATAAGCCCAAAACTATTGAACTGTATACTTTAAATTGGTCAATTGTATGGTATGTAAACTATATCTGAATAAAACTGTTTAAAAGGAAAAACAGATTACCATATGTCTAGCAAAAGAAAACATTGACAACTTTTTTTATAAAGTGAGAGTGGGAAAAACTCTCCTAGCTGACATTCAAAACCCAGAAACAAAGGGGAAATGATTAATTTAACTACTTCAAAATATGTACAAAAATGATAGATAAAGTCAAATGACAAATGGAGAACTAGAAAAAAGCTTGCTAATAGTTTTCATATATAACAGGCTCCTAAAATGAGTAGAGAAAACCCTACAGCGCTATTGGCAAAACACAGACAGCTCATAGGAAGAGAATCCAAAGACATTTAAGCACAGGATAATGTGCTCAACCTTGACCAAATAAGAGAAATGCAAATTAAATCCATGATGTGGTTCCATTTCTCACCTGTAAGATGATCAAAAAATCTGGAAATTTAACAATACGCCACTGGATATGTGAAATAGGTCCTTTCATTCTTCGCTGCTGAAAGGTGAAATGACACAAATTTCCTAAGAGAGGAATTTGAATGTATCTTGAAAATGTATATATACAGTTACTCTTGAACCAATCAATTTAATTTTTTTTTCTAGAACTTTATCCCAAAGAGAATTTGGGAAAGAAACAAAATAACACATGCACAGGCACATAACATTGTTAACAAAAGCAAAGTTTTTAAAATACCCCCCATATCCATTCCTAGAGGATTAAGTGTATAAACTATGGCACACAGGCACAATACAGTGCCAAGCAGCTACAAAAAGCAGAGAACTGGGATGCTTCATGAATGCCCTGATCGGAGCCTGTGAGTCTGGGGAAGCTGTAGTGAGCAAGCCAGAAGCAGGCATCCTATTCGATTGGTTAAAAATACCTATTTGAGGACAAGCATCATGGCATAGCAGGTTAGTTCACCACCTTCGACATCCCATATGGGTGCCAGTTTGAGTCCCTACTACTCCACTTCCTATCCAGTTCCCTGCTAATGTGCCTGGGAAAGCAGCGGAAGATGACCCAAGTGCTTGGGCCCCTGCACCCATGTGGGAGACCCGGATGAAGCTCCTGGCTCCTGACTTTGGCCTGCCCCAGCCCTGGCTGTTGTAACCATTTGGGGAGTGAACCAGTTGATGGAAGATCTCTCTTTTTCTCTCTCTTTGTCTATCTGTCTCTTCCTCTCTCTGTGTTACTCTATGTTTCAAGTAAATAAAATAAACCTTTTTATAAATATCTATTTGGCTTCCTCTGCTTGGTCCTAAGTTGGAAGAGATGCCAAAATCAGGACATCTGTGAATTATGAATCAAGTCCTGGCCATTTTGGAGCCATCGGTCCAGAAGTTTTTGTTTGGCTTTCTGCACTGGTAGCTACAGATAGTTTGGCTTCATGGCCTGGCTACTACACATAGGTTGGCTTCCTTGGCTGCTGGTTGTGGGTTGTGGGTCACAGTTCTATTTTTCTGTATGATTTCACCATTGTATATTTGTATATTCAGAAATATCTTGTTTGTGGTAGAGGTTACATGATTCTACACACTTCCATCAAACCTGAAATCATATTCAGAAGGATAGCTATATGGGGTAGTGCTGTGGCACAGTAGGTTAATCCTCCACCTGTGGTACCGGCATCCCCTATGGGCAATGGTTCAAGTCCCGGCTGCTCCTCTTCCGATCCAGCTCTCTGCTATGGCCTGGGAAAGCAGTAGAAGATGGCCCAAGTCCTTGAGACCTGGAAGAAGCTCCTGGCTCCTGGCTTCAGATTGGCTCAGCTCCAGCAATTGCGGCCATCTAGGGAGTGAACCAGTGTATGGAAGACCTTTCTCTCTGTCTCTCCCTCTCACTGTCTGTAATTCTACTTATCAAATAAATAAAATATTTTTTAAAAAGGACAGCTGTTACTAGTAATATTGATAGTGTTATTTTGACAGTATTACAGGAGTACAGTAAGATAAAGCATGTGTCAATATATTAACAAAACCAGGAACCAAGATTTTAAGTACAAGAAAGAAAATATGGGGCCAGCACTATGGTGCAGTGGGTTAATGTCCTGGCCTGAAGTGCCAGCATCCCATATGGGCACCGGTTCGAGACCTGGCTGCTCCACTTCTGATCCAGCTCTCTGCTATGGCCTGGGAAAGCAGTAGAAGATGGCCCAAGTCCTTGGGCCCCTGCACCCACATGGGAGATCAGGAAGAATTCCTGGCTCCTGGCTTTGAATTGGCTCAGCTCCAGCCACTGCAGCCATCTGGGGAGTGAATCAGGGGATGGAAGACTCTGTCTCTCTCTGCTTCTGCCTCTCCTCTCTCTGTGTAACGCTTTCAAATAAATAAATAAATAAATCTTTTAAAAAAGAGAGAGAGAAAATATACAAGTATAAAACCAAATAAGTTAAAACCCTGTCATACTAGAATTTAACTGAAAATAGTAATATAAACTAATTAATATAGGCTTTTATTTTACAAAAAAAAAAACAAGCATTCACTTCCTATATTTGTCACTGATATCTTACAGTAGATGCATCTTAGCACACAGGGTGGTCTGGAATACCATTTCCCATTGAAAGGAATGAGAACTGCTTGAAGAAACGAAAGATTCCCAGTCTGGGCGTAAAATGTAGCAGACAACCCTGCAATATCCTGATGTACCTGGAAGAAAGAAAGCTTTCGAAGTCTACAGGGAACCGTCAAAGGACAAGGAACCAACTGGAAGTAGCTCCCACTGACCTAAGATGGGACAATTTGAGCACAGCAAAGAAAATGACTCAACAGAATGAACACATCAAATAGATGTAATTCTGTGAATTTTATAACACTAAAACATCTCCTCTGTCATCGCTGTAGCATCTGAAATCTGGTAAGGAAAGGAAAGTCTTCGGCATGTATTTTGCTCTTCCTGTAGGAACCACATATCAAGTGCTAGATGAAAGGAAAGTCGTAAAGAAGAATTCCAAATAACAAATGCAATGGGAATGACAGAATTATAAAAGCGCTATCTTGCAATCTCTAGTGAGATAACGGAGATAGGCAAAAATATTAACAAATGCAGAAACCATTAGGAAATCAAAAGACTTTGAGGAAGTTCATGCTGGAGGCACCAAGCGGATGCCACCTACACCCAATGTGCAATCCTAGGATCACTTCCTATAGATCAGCCAGCTGCAAGAGCTCATAGTGCGATGCAGCACGGATGGGTAGGTACTTACATAACTTTAAATAACTTAAAATTTTTTAATTCACTTATTCATTTGAGAGGCACGGAGAGCTAGAGATTGTGAGAGAAAGAAAGAGAGAGAGAGAGAGAGAGAGAGAGAGAGAAATAAACACAGAGAAAAATGGACAAAGAAAGAGAGTGCTCCCATCTACTGGTTCACTACCCAGATTCCTGCAAGAGCTAGGGCTGGGCTGGGCAGAGCTGAAGAGAGGAGCCAGGAACTCAGCCGGAAGAGAAGGAACCCAAGTACCTGAGCCATCGCCTCTGCTTCCCAGGAGCTGTCTTAACAGGAAGCTGGAATTAGGAACTGGAGCCAGTAATGAAACCCAGGTTCTCAAATGCAAGACATGAGCATCTTAACCACTAGGCTAAATACCTACCGCTAAAAACATCTTTTTTATTAAAACAGGTAGTGTAAATGATGATATGCTAGAGAAAGCTTGCATTAAATTCTCCAACTCATATAAAACCCATCTATATCATTTATGTGTTTGCTTCTTGGGGTAAAAGTTCCAACTGTGCTTAACAAAAGGAATTATTTAGAGTAATGTCTTTAAAAAGAAAATGAAGATAGTATCCTATACATCTTTGGATTATATACAGAGGCACTCAACATATGTTTTTTAAAGAATCCGTTTTAATTAAAAAATTTTAACGATTTATTTACTTGAAAGGCAGCTCCAGAGAGAGAGAGAGAGAGAGAGAGATCTTCCATCCTCTGGTTCACTCCCCAGATGGCTGCAACAGCTGGGGCTGAACCAGGCTGAAGCCAAGAGATTGGAACTCTGCCCAGGTCTCCTTTGTGGATGCAGGAGCCCAAGCACTTGGTCCATCTTCTACTGCTTTCCCAGGCACATTAGCAGGGAGCAGGACTGGAAGTGAAGCAGCTGGGTCTCGAACCAGAACCCCCATGGGATACAGGCATCGCAGGTGACAGCTTAACCAGCTGTCACAACACGGGGCCTTACATATGTATTTTTTGACACCGAATTCTTATCAGGGAGATTTACTATTTGACGTACTTACTGAAAACCTGATCACGTTGTTTCTCCTGGTGTCTCTTCTCTCTCTCTCCTTTACTTCTCAATCTTCTTTTTCTCATCCACTGTGTTTAAGTCTAATTCCTCTGCAAGCCGAAATGTCTGCGCCTCTGCACCCCTTACCCTATACACACGTTTTCCCCCGGGCCGCAGCACGACTCTAGGGCCTGGAGCCAGAGCGGCAGGGTCACCCAGACAGGCATCCAGGTACACCCCACAAGGCCACAACTTGTTTTTGTCACACATATAGGTGAGCTTCACACTTTCAGGCAATCCGGGTGAGTTCTGGAGCAGTGGGCAGGAGCCCGCTTCATAAACCTTCATCGGCGCTCATGGACTCACCTGCAAATGTTCCTACTACTGAATGCTCGAGGAACCAGCTGACGCGGCAGGACAAAAGCCTTAGACCCATTTCGGCCTCTCACCTGCATGACAGCAAGCAGGCCTCCATTTCCCTGTGTTCTTCTGCCAGCTCAGCCCCACCCTGCCTTCACCAGTCCTGCCCTGCCTCCACCATTGGACACACCACTATCTGGAGAGCGCAGCCATCAGCCTCTAAGCCTCCCTTCCCAAGCCGCACCACTCCCAGGCTCTCCCTTCACTCCCAAGCTCTCCCCACTCTCTCTTTGCAGCTCAGCCTCAGTCCAAACCCTCCCAAGCCACACCCAGCTGCTAGCCCAGGCTCTCCCCACTGTCTTGGCAGCTCAGCCTTACCCCAGAGCCCCCAAACCCTCTCACCTACCTTATGCTATTTAAGCCACTAGGTATAAGTGGGCGGGTGCTCTCTCTGCTGTGTGTTCACCAGGAGTGAGCCCCTCCCAGGCTCGTTCTCTGAATTAACCAGGTCTGGCTGTGAGTTTGTGTGCTGTCTCCTCTTCATCTTGCTCTCCTGTCCTTATTCCACCTCTATTCTCTCGAGCACGTTCTGAGCATCTCTTTGTATCAGCTGACTATTTTCACAATAATCCTCCGAAACAACCAAGCGTAAATCTGAGTGGCTTGACAACCAAGCATTTAGCTCTTGACCATGCATCTCTGGGTCGACTGGAATACAGCTAAACTATGCTGGACTGGGCTTCAAGCTGCATGTTAGGTTCAGGATGTGAATGTATAGTAGGAGTACAGAGGTGACTCATTCAATCTAACTGATCCCTCATGCTGCTTCTCTCGCTCACCTGCCACTCTTGAAGCCTGAACCCTTCCCAAATTTGTCTCTTCTCCCAGGAGCTGGCAGAATACCCACTCCTATAGATTGCACTCTGCCTGCATGGGCTCTGGAAATCTTCCTAGGGTGGAGTTATCGCACAATACTATGCTGCTTAAAATTTTACTTTTTTTTTTTTTTTTTTACTATTAGAAAATCAAAAGTATACTTCACTTAAATTCATTCCCAAGTATTGCAAGGGCAGGGAAGTGGAGGACCAGTTTTCACTCCACGGTCTTTGGAAGCCTGGGGAAAGTTGGTTCATCTTTGGGTTCCCCATGGCACTTAGGCCAGTGCTTACCCCAATAGATATTTTACGAATATCGTTATGCTTGAATAGGTGTGATCGATTTGTAGGATCTGTTTTATTTATTTATTTTTTGTAGCAAGAAGACTTATCTTTTAGAGGAATTTGTATAGACATTTGCCATGTATCCCATTTGTAACATATGCCTTTTTATCCTTAAGCAAGTGGCAAAGAAGTTTCTGATTCTGTACATCCATCCACTACTTTTTTTTTTTTCATTTATGTAATGTTGCACTTGAAGTGTGGTTGTGGGAGAAGCTTGAGAACTTTTGGTGCCTGGGTAAGGAAAGTCAAGAGCTAATGGACTCTGGCCATTTGTTTCCGCAACCTCGGAGAGCAGCTAATAAATGATGTGAGGGTAGCCACTTCTCCCTTTTGGGGGAAGTCTGGGCCAGGCAATTATGAGTTAACATAATCATTTCCCAGACATTAGAGGGGCACTTAAAGAGACAAGTACCTGTTTATCTTATGCAATATTTTAATTTTCTTGTTCTCCACCCCAAAAAATTCTATTAAAAGGAAATATCACTAGGCAGAATGGTGATTACCAATGGTGGAGAGAAGAGGCAATGGAGAGTTAATATTTAATTGGGACAGAGCTTCAGATTTGTGAGATGAGAACAGTTCTGGAGATGGATGGCAGTGATGGTCACATTTGAGCAAATACGTGGAGGGGATGCATGCACTTATTTCATGGGAAATCACTCCAGACAAAGGGAGTAAGAAGTGCAAGTGTCCTGAGGCAGTTGGCTGAGACTCTTCAAAAACCAATAATGAGATCCAAGGAACCGGAGCAGACTGCTCAAGGGAGGATGGCAGAAGATGAAATCTCAATGACAGGGAAAGGGAGAAGTTGTGGAAGGTCATTGTGAGGACTTTGGCTTTTACTCTGCAGCTTCTGGAGGCTTCCACACAAAAGACGGCGTGATGTGACTCATGGTTTAGAAGGAAGCACTTCTGGTAACTGTGTTAACAGTAGACGGTACAGGGGTAAGGGCGGAGAAGCAAAGAGCACACGAGATAATCACAGCAACTCAGAGAGATGCGGTATGGCGATAGTCCAGGGAGGAGTAGCAGTGGAGACAATGAGATGTGGTCAGATGCGGCAGGCACTGTGAAGCCAGAACCAGCAAGAGTTATTCAGTGATGAGATAAAACACGTGAGAGGAAAAAAAAAGAGGAATCATGTGACGGCCTGAGCATCTGGAAACATGGAGACAAATTCAGAGATGGCAGTGAGAGATAAGCAGTGTTTCAACAACCCTCAAGTGCAAGTTAATCGTGCCCGCCTCGCCCCTTTTTCTAGGTGTTACTGCAGTGCCCAATTTCATGCAAGTGTCCTCTCTCAAGGGCTGTGCTATAGCTTGCTGACTCTCCCACTCCTTATCCACAACATGCAATATTGCATCTCATGCCACAGCAGGCAACAGCTGCAGACACCAGCCCTACATGCATATGTCAACCAGAAGTCGGAAATGAAACCACCGACTGACAGAAGCCGACAGATAAATTCTTTCTGCTCTCCCTACTCTAGCGCAAAGTTCTGAGACATGTTTCACAAGGATTCTCTGCAGGTACTACTGTTACCGATTTGCTTATTAATAACCCAAATATTAATAGGCCATGTGGGCTCTTATATATTCATATTCTCTGAATATATTCAGAGAATTCTGAATACTGGCACAAATAAACTAGGCAACGTGATAAGTTTGTAAGCTTTTTATTCAGTGAGAGAAATGCATAGGGGAGTGAGGGCCCTGTCTAACAGAGGGGGAGATCTGGATTCATCCTGAGCACCAGAGGCCAGCCATGAGGAGGCGCATGCAGGACAGAAAGCATGGGGCGGGTGGCCCGACCGCGTGGGGCAGCAAGGGATCCAGGGCAGCGAGGAAGAAGGACAAAGGGAAAAAGGGCAAAAAGGGCGTGGCCCACCGTGTTTCCGGCTCTAATCCACTTCCGAACGGATGTGGTTAATTAGCCTGATTGGTGAATGGGCACACAGGTGTGGTCAGGTAAGGGGATGCAATCACACAGAGGACGTGGTGAAGGCGTGGTCTTCCAGCTCACAAGCCTTATCAATCTGATCCTACGTGTCTGCCTACATTACTACCGCATCAATCAGCCAGGTACTCGCAGCAGGGGACAATTCAGTAATCCTTGAACTGGCTACTCCTTCTCTATTTTATTTCCTCTGAAGCCCAGTCCTATTCCCTGAATTTGTATTATCAAGTAAGCTATTGGCACACACCCTAGCCCAGGCTCCCAGGCACCAGAAGTGGTTTAGAAAGCAAATTTTCAGTATGGGATTTTGGAGCCTCACCCTTCAATACCGACCATGAGACAATAAGGCTTTCTGCTGGCAGTAGACGGTGGGTGGTAACTTGTAAGTGGTGACAGCCCCTGGCATGCTGGAGTGTTACAATCACCAAGACTCTCAACTGTGGTGGATTGGAACGAAGTCCAGGCAGATGGTGAAGCAGTGGATTGTGAGGTGGCTACGTACTTGAGCGCTGTAGAAGGAATTAAAATGGACTGGCTTCTGTTAACTGGTGTGGATAACGTCAGTCAGCCAAGCTTCAAATCAGGGCACAACAGTGAAAGCCAGAGAGCCTCTAGGGCAGTGTAGTCGCTGAGGGACTGCTGGAAATGAGCCCCAGGAGCTCAGCACAAGGATGGCAGGACTGCAAAAGCATCTAAGTGTGCATCCTTGAACAGTACCTATGTCAAAGCCAGGGCTCCAGGAGGAAAATCGTGGAGCGTTGAGACCTAAAGGGGGGGTGCATTTGTGTGGGCCTTATAATCTCACATTCTCAGATCACTTCTCATGCTTTGTGCAGCCTCCCCTTGACTGGAAGTGATACAAAGAATAAACCTGGGGTGAATGCCTCCCCATACGACCATCTTTTCTTCAGTTATCCATCCCTGAAACCACAGCCCCCATTGCCTCAAGCCCATAACCAGGGTCAGATCTTGGCACAATCCATGCAGGGAATCGCAATCGAGGGAGAACCAGACTCAGGTTTCTCATCCTTCGCCCTAGTGGCATTGTGGGCTGGGGAACTCTTGGGGTGTGGGAGGGGCTGCCCTGTGTGTTATAGATTGTTGGGCAGCATCGCCAGCATCCACACACTGGATGCTATCAGACTCCTCTCTGTAATGACAACAAAAATATCTCCAGACATTGCCAAGTGTCCCCTAGGGGTGAAAACCATCCCCATGTGAGTTGCTACACTAGACTGACTCAAAAGGAAGTACAAAGTGGGCTACCATGTACGAAAAAGAATTTGGGGGAATGTGGCTGGAGAGTGACTATTTACAGTGTTAGACCAGAAAAATCAGATTGCAAGGCTGGACAGGGGGAACTTTATGATGTGGATGTATCCACCTGTGATTCTGGTTGAATGTTTTGGCAAGGACACCTGGAGGAAGACCTGATGCACAGCCGTGGTGACTCCTTGAAGATTGGACTTGATGATGCAAATTGCTATATGAGGCTAGGAGAATCCTGAAGGACTTTTAAGAAAGGGACCAGAAAGCTCGAGGAAGCAGGAGTGGCAGAATGAATTTGCCACGTGAGATTAAAGAACCACCACTGGATTATGTTTCCCAGAAGGAGGGATGCTGGAACGCACTTTTCACAAAACTAAAGTCCTAGTACCTGGAAGTGCTTCACAGAAGAGCCGGGACGTGAGTTGCCCTAATGCTCAGGCCATTTGTTCCCGCAGACCTGATGGCGTCAGAGGATCTGTGGTGGATAGGAGCTCTGTGGGAAAGCCCTAGGGAACTCTAGTAAGAGTTTCAGCACAGTTCCCTGGTGCTCAGCAAGGCCACGCCTTCATTTCCACTGAGTAAACTAGAGCTGGGGGTCACCAGCCCACAAGGGCACAAGTGCGCAGGTGCAGAAACAATCCATGGAGATGGTATAGGGTCCAACCTGAGCAAGTCCAGAAGACACAAGCAACCACACGAATGGGGCTCCGATTCCAGTGGTATTGCTGTGTAGCACTTCTGTCTCTTCCTCATCTTGCTCCCAGGGCATCTTGGGAGTTCCTTATGACCATCTAACAGAATATAGCCTTCGAGCCTGCTCACTGATGAGCTGACAATTTATGATAGCGCCTAGGTAAAACTGGACTCTCGTTGCACTGTGACCCTACTCAGGAACAATAGCCTATATGGGAATTTTTCTGTTTGGTAGAGCTTGGACAAGCATGTTGTATTAGTCACTTTATTTTTTTTAAAGATTTATTTTATTTATTTGAAAGTCAGAGTTACACAGAGAGAGGAGAGGCAGAGAGAGAAAGGTCTTCCATCTGCTGGTTCACTCCCCAGTGGGCCACAACGGCTGGAGCTGCACTGATCTGAAGCCAGGAGCCAGGAGCTTCTTCCAGGTCTCCCAAATGGGTGCAGGAGCCCAAGGACTTGGGCCATCTTCTACTGCTTTCCCAGGCCATAGCAGAGAGCTGGATTGGAAGTGGAGCAGCCAGGACTCGAACCAGCGCCCATATGGGATGTTGGCACTGCAGGCGGCGGCCTTACCCGCTATGCCACAGCGCTGGACCCATGTATTATTTACTTTAGATAGAAGGGAAAATGACCTGAAGTAAAAATAATTATAGACTCCTGGCTTTGCCTTTTTGCCTATAGTCTCTGTCAACACTAACAATCCTCGGAACCATAGCATTCTTGGTCAGAATGACCTCTACCAAGGAATCCATTTTACAGCCAAAAAAGAAAGTGGTAATATGATGAAACTTCAAACATTCCTGGAAAACATAGAATTCAAAGATAAAAATAAAATTACATGCTTTATCCTCAACATAAGCTTTGTAAGTGATGACGCCACCCACGTAATCCATCCCTAGTGAGCAGAGGGCCTTGAAATTTTACTCCTGTCAATACAACCTTTATTTTTACGTGGTTACCTGAAGAAAAATGCTTTTCTTGAAAGAAGTTGTAAGACTGGGAGGCAAAATGGAGTCGGAAGAAACCAAATCAGGACTGTAAGGAGGCTGAGTAAGATTTTCCAGGGAAACTCTCATGGAATTCCATGGAAACCCTCATGGAACTGCCCGGGTTTAATGGGACGAAAGGCCAGGAATGCCATCATGGTGGGGAAGGACTCTCTGGTGAAGCTTTCCTGAGTGTTTTCTGCAAAAGTTCTGTCTGCCTTTCTTAAAACACTCTCCTAGTAAGCAGGTGGCATTGTTTTTTGGCCCTTCAGAAAGTGAACTCGCAGGATGCCTTGAGCACCCCAAAATACTGTTTACGATGACCTCTGCTTTTGGCTGGCCCACTTTTGCTTCTGACTGAACCACTTCCGCCTCCTGCTTTGAGAGAAAGGTCTTCCTTTACCGTTGGTTCACCCTCCAATGGCCACAGCGGCCAGCGCGCTGCGGCTGGCGCACCGTGCTGATCCGAAGCCAGGAGCCAGGTGCTTCTCCTGGTCTCCCATGCAGGTGCAGGGCCCAAGCACTTGGGCCATCCTCCACTGCACTCCTGGGCCACAGCAGAGAGCTGGCCTGGAAGAGGGGCAACCGGGACAGAATCCGGCGCCCCGACCGGGACCAGAATCTGCTGTGCCGGCGCCGTAGATGGAGGCTTAGCCTAGTGAGCCGCAGCGCCAGCCAGATTGTGCTTTGTCTCGAGTGGACAGTTTGTTCTGCTTTAATTTTTCACTCAGGGTTGTGTCAACTGAATCAGTGAAATGGCTGTGGTGTTGCCTATTGTTTCTGTTGTTAATCATCAGTTGTCTCCAACTAGGACACTGGTATCGCTTGCCTATTAGTTTGGGTGTCCCCAAAAGCTCATGTGTTAAAAGCTTGGTCCTCAGGGTGGCGCTGTCGGGAGGAGGTAGAACCATTAGATGGTGCCTAGTGAGAGGTCATTACGGCATGCCTTCAGAAGGCAGCTCTGGAGAGACGGTGGGTTGCAAAAGCTTGAGTTGGAGGGCTGGTGTTGTGGTACCGTGGATTAAGCTACTGCCTGCAATGCCAGCATCCATATCAGAACACTGGCTCAAGTCCCAGTTGCTGCATTTCCAATCCAGCTCCCTGCAAGTGGACCTGGGAAGGCAGCAGAAGCTGGCCAAAGTGGTGGGGCCCTGCCGCCCATGTGGGAGACTCACAGGAGTTCTCAGCTGTTGGCTTCAGCCTGGCCTAGCCCAAGCTGCTGTAGCCATTTAGGGAATGAATCAGAAAATGGGAGCTCGCTCTCGCTCACTCTCTCTCTCTCTCTCTCTCTCTCTCCCTCCCTCCCTCCACCCTGTCACTTTGCCTTTTAAATAACTAAATAAATCTTAAAAAGAAAAAAGCCTGCTTTGGGCCCAGCCGTTATCTTTGCTTCCTAGCGTACCATGTGGTCCTTCTGTTGTGGGAATATATTTTCTGGTTTTTATTCCAAGTCCTTTCTCTCACATGAGATAAGAATTTAAAGCAGAGGCAAAAATACAGTACAAAAATGAGAGCAGCATTTATTTAAAGAAAGTGTGGCACCCCAGCAGGAGAGACACCTGCTGTGAGAGGGCCAGAGCAGAGAGTGCAGGAGAGGACAAGAGAAGGGCCAAAAGGCAAGAAGACCAAAAAGGTCGCTGTCTTGTGCAGCAGCTCCCTTGTGGGGTTCAGTTGGTCCCCTAATTGAATATTCAAATAGGGCGGAGTTTGGGCGGAGTGTGTGAGGTGTCCTGGCAGTTTCATGGCATCTCAACATGCATTAACTTCCATGTGCCCAGAATAGCTACTCCTCCTTCCCAGTCCCAGATGAGATGCAGGTGCATCATGGGAAAATGGGTGAACTGGATTGACATGTAAGGGGGCGGAGTTACAGGGCAGAGCTGCAGAGACAGAAACTGCGGGAAATTTTCCCAGCTCTTTTCTTCCTAAATAGCTTCCTAAGTCCCCCACACCAGTTCCACTGCACACACTCCACCACCCCCACCAGACACTGAGCTGCCCAATCTTGCACGTAAACCTCAGAAACTATTAGCCAAAAGAAACCTCTTTCCTTCATAAGTAGCTTGTCTCAGGTCTTTCACTCAGTAACAAAAAGCTGAGAAATCCAGGCCAGAACAAAATTAAACTTTTCCCCACAAATTGATGTGGATGATCTATGCAGTCCTCATTTTCAACATCATCTTGCCCCCTCTTAAATGAGTTATCCAGCTCTAAGCTGCTGATTTCTTTAGGGAATTGTTCTCATAAACTTTTCATTCTTAATTTATTTGCATAATTTTTTAAAAAGCGAAAAAGGAAATATCAAATTTAATGGAAAGGAAAACGAATCAGACATTGTCTACACGAATAGATGGAACAAACCAGCTCCAGAGAGTTCTACATCTCAGTGACCACACCGACTGGAAGGGCTGCGGTAAAATAAAGCTGCCATTTAGCTTACGAGGCTGCGAATCAACTCCTTTCAGGAGTGGAAGAAGCTCAGGTCATTTCTTAAAATCACGTTATACGGGCCGGCGCCGTGGCTCAACAGGCTAATCCTCCACCTTGCGGCACCGGCACACCGGGTTCTAGTCCCGGTCAGGGCGTCGGATTCTGTCCCGGTTGCCCCTCTTCCAGGCCAGCCCTCTGCTGTGGCCCGGGAGTGCAGTGGAGGATGGCCCAGGTGCTTGGGCCCTGCACCCCATGGGGAGACCAGGAAAAGCACCTGGCTCCTGGCTCCTGCCATCGGACAAGCGCGGTGCGCTGGCCGCAGCGCGCCATCCGCGGCGGCCATTGGAGGGTGAACCAACGGCAAAAGGAAGACCTTTCTCTCTGTCTCTCTCTCTCTCACTGTCCACTCTGCCTGTAAAAAAAAAAAAAAATCACGTTATACGAAAATTTCTCCTCTGAATGTCCTGTCCCTTTGCAGAGATAATTGTAGAAAGTCTCCTACTGTCTACACAGGGCCAATTCTTTGCTTCAGCCAACTCTCGCCGGAGGGGTAACCAGCACAACACCACCTCCCCTGGACAAAGAGCATCGAGATGTTCCATTTTATCGGTTCACATGTCTCTTCCTGTGTTTCCTCCTCCATTTCTGTGGTAGTCACTGTTTCTTCCACATCTCCCAATAGCACATGTAAATGCTGACCATAGCACGTACTCTGCCTCGAAGCCCTCGGTCACTTCTCCACATACATTCGTTCAGCCAGGCTCAGCCTGAAGAGATCTAGTGGCTCCTCTATGGTAGTTGGTTGCCGGTCCACGCTGTCCACTCTGTTTCAAACCCTGCCTCTCACGAACTTTTCGTAAAGTGTCAATGATTTCACTATTCTTCCATTCAAGCTTCATCACAAACTAGATGCTTCTTGTGGTTTCAATTTTAGCAGAACTCATGTGGCTCTGAACGGGACTCTTTTTAAGCTGATATCCTAGCCTTAATGTCGCAACCCAGATCCTCTTCAAGCATTTCATGACAAGTTAGTATGAGTTTATTTTGATGCAAGAAATTTTGGAATCCATGCGTAGAATTTTTTTCATAATATACCCTTTCCATGAACTTTTTGAAGATCCTTTGTACATGCATGACCATGTAATCCACGGATATTTCTCTATGCCCCATCACTGACATGTAGCTAGCCTTATAAAATGGTGGAATGGCCTGTTACAGGCTCAGCTAATATGCCTTCTTGAGAGTGGGCTGTGGGCCTATGGGCCACAGTAAATGCATAGAACCAACCAATCAACAGCTAAACACATGGTTATGGAAACAGGGATGACAGCAGGACTGGTTCATCTTCCTGACCCTCCACTTGCAACAGCTGGTTTCCCAGGGTTTGGGTGGAGAGTGTTTCCAACAGGAAACATAAATATGAAATCACTGAACTTGAAACTCACTGTCCCTTGGTGACTTTGGCCTTCTCATGGCTGTGGGCCAGCCAGTAATAAAAGAGTGACTAAACTGGCGGGAGTAATCAAAGATGATTAGCAAAATGAACTGGTATTTTAGCTACATAATAGCAGTAAGGAGGAAAATACGTGGACTCCAAGAAATTCACTGGAACTTATCTTGCCGATTCTAGACCCATAGATAAGATGAGCTACAGCAATCGTGGCCCCAGCCAGAGCAAGGGAAATAAAGGCTGGAAGTCGGGTTTATCTCGCTGGAGAAATAGCCTAGATCAGCTTGTGGGCTAGCTAAGCATGAAGTGAGGTTATGACAGGGAATGGAGGAGGGAGGGGATGACTGGATACAAGTATGGGCTTGGCATCATGGAGTGGCAGGAACTGAAGCTTATTCCACTGACTCTATCAATTCCTTGCTGAGCCCCATGGCTGGCCATCACCTTGAAGGAGGATTGGAGGGCATGAGCAGATCCCGGTGATGCAAGGAGTGCACTGACATGGACACCTCCTGTGTCCTTGTGTCACCATCTCAGATCCCTTCAGTCCCGATTTCCCAGCACTGCTGCGGTGACGTGTGCCGAGCAGGGCTTGATGGGCTTTGGGCAGGTGCAACATGTCCGTCCCTTCCCTCTCATTCCTTGCCCTGGCAGGTCTCTGAGGTGGCAGTCAGTGTGGCACTCACAACTACACAAGTTGGAATTGTGGAGTACTTAACGTCGAGGAGCATATGATCAAAAGGGAACAGGAGCCAACACGTAAGTGCTTCCTCCATGTTTGCTCTCAGTGGACAGTTCTGAGAATCATTTCATAAAACGTCTTAGAAGGCCCTTGAGAGATAGAGAAAACATTTGCAAAGGGCCATATCCAACGCCATGCCACTTGCTTGGGTTTCCTCTCCCACTTCTCTTGTTTCATTTCCTCTCCTTCTTCCTTACTTTCATTCTCTGGGGTCAAATTCCCAAATAAACTACTGCAGATTAGCCTCACTTTGTGTGTGTGTGTGTGGGGGGGGGTCCATGAGGGCGAGAGAGAGAGGAGAATTAAATTCAGGGGCATATGTGAGTCAGTGCGAGGTGCCTTTGAGACATCCATGTGGAAATAGGGTGGCAAGACAGTGGAAATAAGTCTGGAGCTTGGGGAGGGAGTCCAGACTTATGAAATTCAGTCATTTGCTAACTTTGGGGACACAGGTAAACAGAAGATAAGGAACAGGACCAAAAATCACATGTAATTGTCCTATGGAATGTCCACAATGGTGTTCCGTGACCAAACAGGAAGGACCTCTTAGATCGGCCTCGATCCTACTCTTAAGAGGGAATCAATCTGATCAAAGAGAAAAGCATTCAGGTACATTGTAAACAAAGACTGAAATACATTTAGCCCGTCTCTGTCCTGGCTTCCTCAGCGACTCCAGCCCCGGCACAGGGAGTGACTCCCTTGTTCACATTCCTCTTTGGTCCTGCCACATTGTGAACTCTTTCGGAACAGGATTCATGGCTAAACCACCTCTGCAGCTGGAATCAAATCGCCTGGAAAAAAGCAGGTGCCAAGAATATGGACTAGGGGCCGGTGCTGTGGCGTAGCTGGTAAAGCTGCTGTCTACAGTGCCGGCATGCAGCAGCTGCTCCACTTCCCATCCAGCTCCCTGCTAATGGCCTGGGAAAGCGGTGGAAGATGGCCCAAGTCCTTGGGCCCCTGAACCCCCAAGGAAGACCCAAATGAAGCTCCTGGCTCCTGGCTTTGGGTCGGCCAAGCTGGCCACTGCAGCCATTTGGAGACTGATCAACGGTTGGAAGACCTCACTCTCTGTCTGTCTCTCTGACCCCATTACTCTTTCAAAGAAATAAATGAATTAAAAAAAATATGGAATAATTCAATTTCCTGACTCCCAGCCAGCAACACTAGCATCATCCCTGTCCCTCAGCTTTATGTGCTGTAAGCATCATCCCAACTCAGATTCTGATCGAGTAGATCTGAAACGAGCCCCCGAACGATGCCCTGGTAGCTGCTCCGTGGACCACACTTGGAGTATCGAGGTCACAAGCATAATGGTTCTCAACGTCAGTGGCGTATTAGACACATCTAGGAAGATATTCAGAGTACTATTGCTTCTCGGCCTTTTGGCGAAGATCAAGTGCAAAGTCGTGTGTCTGGATCCCAGCCCCGAGTTCATGATTCAATTCATTTAAGTCTCCAAGATGTAGGCAGCAAGGGTCTACAGTCAACAGTTTTACACATAAAGAAACCAGTCGTGTTGCTTTTTAAACGAATTGTTGCGAATATCAGAATAAACAGCTCGAGTAGGGTAGTTAAACGCAGGGCAGCAGGTGTCAGTCTCCGAGCGGCAGAAGCCACGCCCTCGCCACGCCCCTCCGGCGAGGCCCCGCCCCTTCCGGCGTTCCCCGGTCGCTCCTTCGATCCCGCCACTTCTCTTTCCGCCTCTCAGACATCAACTTCCGGCGCAGGACCGGTCACGTGCCCGGATATGGGAAGCGGTGAGGCGCGGCCGCGTCCAGTTCACCGGTTAATTGAGGGGCGCGTCCTGGGAGCGGTGGTCGCCGCGGCCGCACCCCGCTTCCGTCTGGGAGGACCCGCCGCGGCGCAGCGGGGCTCGGCCCGGCCTTGCGGTAAGCCCCTGGCCGCGGCTGCCCGGCGGACCCGGCGCGGACGGGCGCCCCTCGGCCGTCCGGCCCGGCCCCGCGGGATGCGGAGCGGGGCGGGCGCGCCCCTCGCGGCCCGGGGCGTGCAGACCGGCCGTGCTCGCGCCGTCCGCGGAGGAGGGCGTGACCGCGCCCGCACCCCGAGTCTGGGAAGTGCGTTTCCCTGTTTCCGTGCACGGTCTCCTGTGCCCGAAACGTCCCAACGCACACGGGCCTCTGGGGTCGGCGGCTGTCGGCCAGCGCGCCGGGGGTCCCAGCGGGATTAAGACACCGGAGCGACACGCAGCTAGGCCGCGGCAGGCTGCCCGGGGCCCGGGCCGGGACGAGAGCGGACCTGTTGTTGAGTGCCTTACAGAAGAGCGCCCCAGGGGCTGGTCCCCCTGAGCGCGCACCTGCGTGACGGGAGCCCCCGCTGAGGCCCAGCACACTGGCCCTGGGCAGGCGTCAGTGTGTGCCGGCGGTGCCCCGCCGCCCCACGGGGTGTGCCCCGTGCTCAGTCCCGGGTTTGCCGGCAGAGTGACTCCGGCCGCCGTGAGTGGTTCTTTGGGCCGATTTTTCCTCTTCAGGTTACCTCGAGAGGTGTTAAGTACTTAGGTGCTTAGTACTCCATTCTAGTTGAGCGTGTCTCTCTCCAGGAGAGGCTTGGAGAGCCAGGAGCTGCTGATCCCCGCAAATGCTCTGTTGTTTAGCAGGTGCACGCAGAGATGAGTCTGAATTAAAATCAACATTGAATGAGCGTCGGATAAGCCGTGTGGCGGTGTTAGGGTTTGGGTAGGGAGGGGATGATGTTTCCCGCACGGAGAAGTGCCGAAGCAAAGGTTTAGAGCCCAAAATGAACAGGTGCTTTGTATTGGGAAAATGCTGAACCAGGGCGTGGTGTGATGAGATCTGCCCGCCCCGCCCCCCCCCCCCCCCCCCCGCAGGTATATGGTGGTTATTCAGGATTGTGGGTGCTTGCAGAGATACCCAGATGCTGTGGTGGTAAACAGGTAGAAGGGGGTGTGGCCTGCGAGCATGAAGGACGGAATGTCACCTGCAGATGGGGGGAGCCCCACAATGTGGCGGCAGGTTTCTTGTCGCCCATGGAGGAAGGACTCACGACGTTCTGAACCCGGACATTTGCTGAACGATGGTGTCTTGAGGAAGCTAAAGCTGTTGGGTTATTTGGTGCTCTCGTGTTAGTTATTAAATGCCTGCTGGATGCCTTTTGCCAAAAGTTCTAGGAATACAAAGATGAATGAGGAACGGTCCTTGCCAACCAAAAACTGTTTCTGATGGGAGAGGCTGATACCAGTAGTGAGAAAAGACGATCCGAAGTGCTCTGTGTGCGGGGTGGGGGGTTTGGAGACCTAGAGAGGGAAGCATGCTTTGGGAAGCACTGCTTCACAGAAGAGGTGACACTCTAGCAGGATCTTGAGGAGTGAGTTGCAATCTCTCGGGGAGAGAATTCCAGGAAAAGGAAATTGCATGAACAGAAGCCCAGAGATAGAAAAGTAGACCAGGGCCGAGAGTGGAGTAGCCCTGTAACAGTGTCTAGGCCTTGGAATGTACTAAGGGATCGGCAGCATGGATGCTGCGTTTTGAGTGGGATGGGTGAATGGTTAGAGAGATGGAAGAGGAGGAAATGGGGAGAATTGTACCTCGTGGCTTCTCTTTTCTGCAGAGTAGGCAGTGAAGTCCAATACAGAGAGGGAGGAGGCCGACAATACGGTTGCAGGCTGAAAGACGATAATAAGGATGTGTAAACAGTGGTGATGGAACACAAGTATTAAAGAATTGCTGAGCTGCCTTCAAAGTCCAGTTTTAGCTGGATCTGTTAGAAACAGATGCAATGCACGTGGATATATGGCTTTGAAAAGTAGAATCTTATAGCTCAAGAGAAGTGGAGGAAAAACATGTAGGTTTTTCGAGGTTTCTTGATAAAATTGGATAGCCAGTCTACCAAGAGGGTAAAATAAGAAAGAGGATAGTGTGGGTACTGGGAAATGAACATTGCCTGTAGCCTGGCTTGGGGACCAGATAGACAAGAATAACGGGAGGGAGGGAGGGAGAGTGAGGAGACCTGAGGCTGAGATGAACTGAAAGAGGAACAGAAATGCAAATATGGCATTCTGGGGTCGTGTTATAAAAAGGCGTTATAAATCGTATATGTAAAACTCACAGTTTCTTCATTTTCCCATAAAAAATGGTGTTACTAGCAGAAATTAATGTCCTAGGCAAGCTCACATTTGCATTGGAAAATACTAGTATGTAGCTATACAAACATGTCCCTCATGCTTGAAAAATGAAATTGAGACGTTTTTAAAAAAATAGTTTAAATTGACATTTGAAAAAGACACCGATTTATGTGAGAACAGGGAAATAAGTGGCAGCCTGCTTTTGTTACAGCTTTATTGAGATAATTTGCATATCATAAAATTCAGCCTTTTCAAATATATAATTCTGTGTCCTTTAGTGTATTCACAAGACTGTACTCTTTGAACCATCACTGCTGTCTAATTCAAGGACATCTTATCACCCGGAAAGCAACACCATACCCATTAGCAGTCAGTCCTGCATTCTGCCTTCTCCTCTAGCCCCCACAGTCACTGGTCTTTCCCAGTCTGGACATTGCCTATGGTTGGAGTCAGGCATTATGTGGTCTTTTGTGTTTGGCTTCTTTCACTTACCATAATGTTTTCAAGATCCGTGAATGTCAGCATATATCAGCACTTCACTCCTTTTTACAGCCAAATCATCCATGGTATGAATACAACATATTCCACTCACCTGTTTATTGGCTGATGGACATTTGAATTGTTTCCATGTGTTGATTATTGTAGATACAGTTGGCTCTTGGAATCCATGGGTTCCACATCTGCTGATCTGACCATCCACAGATTCAAAATATTTGGGGAAAAAATAGTGCATCTGTACTGAAGGTTTACAGACTTTTTTTTTTTTTAACATTATCCCCTGAACAACAGTATAACAGCTATTTACATAGCATCTACATTGTGTTGGGTATTATAAATAATCTAGTAGGGGCCAGTGTTGCAGCACAGAGGGTTTGGCCATCGCTTGCCACAGTGGAATTCCACATTGGAGTGCTGATTCAAGTCCTGGCTGCTTCACTTCCAATCCAGCCTCTTGGTTACACACCTGGGAAAGCAGCCGTGCTTGGGCGTTACCACCCAGACAGGAATCCAGAGTTTCTCCTCCTGACTTCTGCCTGAACCAGACCTGGCTGTTGTGGCTGTTTGGGGAGTGAAACAGTACATGGAAGAGCTCTCTCTCTGTTACTCTGCTTTTCAGGTAAATAAGTAAGTCATATATGTATGTATGTGTGTGTGTGTGTGTGTGTGTGTGTATATATATATATACACATATATGGATATTTCCCTACAGACAATTTAAAGTGTATAGATTATATGCAAATAAAGTCTGTGTCATTTTGAGGGACTTGAGTATTGATCGATGTAGTTCCGTTTTTCCACATCTCCACCAACACTAGCTATTGTCTGTCCTTTTGATTGAGATCATCCTGCTACGTGTTTAGTGGTAGGTAGGTGCTCTTTATTATTATTTTTTAACTTTTATTTCGTAAATATAAATTTCCAAAGTATAGTTTATGCTTTACAATGGCTTCCCCCCCATAACTTCCCTCCCACTTGCACTCCTCCCATCTCCCGCTCCCTCTCCCATTCCATTCACATCAAGATTCATTTTCAATTATCTTTATATACAGAAGATCAATTTAGTATATATTAAGTAAAGATTTCATCAGTTTGCACCCACACAGAACATAAAGTGTAAAATATTGTTTCAGTGCTAGTTATAGCATTAATTCACATTGGACAACACATTAAGGACAGAGATCCCACATGAGAAGTAAGTACACAGTGACTCCTGTTGTCGACTTAACAATTTGACACTCTTGTTTATGGCGTCAGTATTCTCCCTAGGCTCTAGTCATGAGTTGCGAAGGCTATGGAAGCCTTTTGAGTTTGTCGACTTCGATCCTATTCAGACAAGGTCATAGTCAAAGTGGAAGTTCTCTCCTCCTTTCAGAGAAAGGTACCTCCTTCTTTGATGGCCCCGTTCTTTCTACTGGGATCTCACTCACAGAGATCTTTCATTTAGGTTTTTTTATTTTTATTTTTATTTTTTTTTGCCAGAGTGTCTTGGCTTTCCATGCCTAAAATACTCTCCTGGGCTCTTGAGCCATATCCGAATGCCTTAAGGGCTGATTCTGAGGCCAGAGTGCTGTTTAGGACATCTGCCATTCTATGAGTCTGCTGTGTATCCTGCTTCCCATGTTGGATCGTTCTCTCCCTTTTTGTTTCTATCAGTTAGTATTAGCAGACACTAGTCTTGTTTATGTGATCCCTTTGACTCTTAGACCTATCAGTGTGATCAACTGTGAACTGAAATTGATCACTTGGACTAGTGAGATGGCCTTGGTTCATGCCACCTTGATGGGATTGTATTGGAATCACTTGGCACATTTCTACTCCACCATTTGGGGCAAGTCTGTTTGAGCATGTCCCAAACTGTACATCTCCTCCCTCTCTTATTCCCACTCTTATATTTAACAGGGATCACTTTTCAGTTAAAAGAAACACCTAAGAATAATTGTGTATTAATTACAGGGTTCAACCAATAGTATTACGTAGAACAAAAAAAATACTAAAAGGGATAAAGTATTAAGTTGTTCATCAATAGTCAGGACAAGGGCTGATCAAGTCACCATTATTATTTTTTTAAAGATTTATTTATTTATTTGAAAGTCAGAGAGAGAAGGAGAGGCAGAAAGAGAAAGGTCTTCCATCTGCTGGTTCATTCCTCAATTGGCTGCAATGGCCGGAGCTGAGCCGATCTGAAGCCAGGAGCCAGGAGCTTCCTCCGGGTCTCCCACATGGGTGCAGGGGCCCAAGCACTTGGGCCATCCTCTACTGCTTTCCCAGACCATAGCAGAGAGCTGGATCAGAAGTGGAGCAGCCGGGACTAGAACCGACACCCACGTGGGATGGCAGCACTACAGGCGGTGGCTTTACCCACTATACCACAGTGCCAGTCCCTACGTGCTCTTTCTTTATTTTGAGAGATAGGCAGAAAGGATACACCCATCTGGTTCACTCTCCAAATCCCTGCAATGACTTAGGGGTAGGAGGATGCAGGGAGGCGAAGCCAGGAGCACCATCCACGTTTCCCAGGTGTATGGCAGGAACCCAATTCCTTGAGCCATCACCACTGCCTCACAAGGTCTGCATAGGCAGGAAACCAGAGTCAAAGTCAGAGCCAGGCCTTAAACCCAGCTACTCCAGTGTCAGGCACACGCAGTGGTTTAAACACTATCCCAAACACCTGCCCTGTAGGTATTTTGACTCACATTTCCCTAGTGTCTGATGACCTTGAACATATTTTCATATGCTTACTGGCCATTTGTATGTCTGCTTTGGAGGAATGTCTATTTTATTCAGTTTTTAATTGGGTTGTCTTTTTATTGCTGAGTTATAAGAGTTTTTTTTTTTTTTAAGATTTATTTTATTTATTTGAAAGAGTTACAGAGAGAGGTAGAGACAGAGAAAGCGGGTCTTCATCTGCTGGTTCACTCCCCAAATGGCTAGAACGGCCAGAGCTGCACCGATCCGAAGCCAGGAGCTTCTTCCGGGTCTCCCACATGGGTGCAGCTACACAAAGACTTGGGCCATCTTCCCCTGCTTTCCCAGGCCATAGCAGAGAGCTGGATCAGAAGAGGAGCAGCCAGAACTAGAACCGGCGCCCATATGGGATGCTGGTGCTTCAGGCCAGGCATTAACCCGCTGAGCCACAGCGCCAGCCCCAAGAGTTCTTTACATAGCAAACTGTAGTTAAAGATTGAGCATGGGTTGTTTTCTTTAAATATGTGTGTATGTGAGAGAGAGAGAAAATATTTGTTGATTACTTCTGAGAGAAGATACTTGGTGATCAAAGATTTTAGAGTTTTATAACACTAGCTGTCTAATTTCATTTTTAAACTTATGGCTTTATATTGTTATCATGAAGGTGTATGGATGTGTTAGGTAATTTTTTCTATGCTTATTAACCAAAACATAAGATCATTTTTAGTCATAAATGGTACAGTATAAGAAGGGATGATTTTTTTAGAATAGACTAAATATACTCTGAATTTTTTCAGCTAAGAGAAAATGACAGCCATCAAGCATGCATTACAAAGAGACATCTTTACACCAAATGATGAACGTCTGCTGAGCATTGTGAATGTCTGCAAGGCAGGGAAAAAGAAGAAGAACTGCTTTTTGTGTGCTACAGGTGGGTGTTTAGTAAGAAAGATACTTGTCTGTCATTCTTTTATTCCTCAGGGACGTTTCTTCCTGTATGAAATATTCTCCTTGTCTCTATAATTGGAACGATTGTTGAGCTGATGAATTAATTTTTAATTGTCTTGTTACATATTGAGTAGCTATAGAAGAATTTCTGTAACATATACGTAAGGTGTACAGCTCACTGTAGAGTGAACACTGTGTACTCAGCCCTCAGCGTAAGAAGGCTGTGCCTGTACCTGGGAAGTCTCCTTTGTGCCCTCTGGGTCCAGTTCCCTTCCCTCCCCATTAGGAAACAACTGGCATCTGAATTTTGATTTGCCATTTCTTTGTCATATTACCATGTATATTTGTAATTTAAAACAATATAGTTAGTTTTTGCATGTCTTTGAGCTTTGCTTCCAGATTGTAGGGAGATTTTGATTGGAATTGTTTTAAACCTTTAAGTTGAATCATAGGACATGTATTTGTGACTTTTCCCACTTAACATTTTGACATTCTGTTCATGGTCATTTTTTTTTTTAAATTTATTTTATTTTATTTGAAAAGTAGACCTACAGAGAAAGGGAGGGAGAGATAGATCATATCCATTCATTGGTTCACTCCCCAGATGGCCACAACAGTCAGCCCTGGGCCAAGCTGAAGCCAGGAGCGTCATCCAGTCTGCCATGTGGGTATAGGGGCCCAAGGACTTGGGCCATCTTCTGCTGCTTTCCCAGGCATATTAGAAGAAGCAGCCGGGACTTGAACCAGCACCCATATGGGATGCCGGCATCATCACAGGCGGAGGCTTAACCTATTATACCACAGTGCTGCCCTCCTCCTCCCTTTTTGAAAATTTATTTGAAAAGCAGAGTTACAGAGAGAAAGGGAAAGATGGAGAGAGAGAGAGAGAGATCTAGATCTTTCATCTGCTGGTTCATTCCATAAATGGCCACAACAGCTGAAGCCAAGAGCCTGAAACTCCATCCTGGTCTCCCATGGGGGTGGCAGGGCCCAAGGACTTGGACCATCTTCCACTGCTTTCCCAGGGACATTAGCAGGGAGCTGGGATCGGGAGTGGAGCAGCTGGGACACTACACGGTGCTCGTATGGGATGCTGGTGTCACGGGTGGCAGCTTATTCCACTGTGCCACAGTGCCAGCCCCATATGTTCAGGTATTTAAGTGTTATTTTTCTTCTTTCACTCAGCCAGGTTCTTTCATAGTCGCCGCCATGTAGGAGTCTACTGTCTGAGTGGACCACAGTTCAGCCACTCAGTTCGCTGGTGATGGAGATTTGTTCCCAGGTTTTGCTATTCAGACAGAACTTCTGTGAACATGTTTGTTTTTATCTTTCAGTAGCGATAGGCAAGAATTTTCTAGTGTAGATCCTTAGCTCTGGAATTTTCCATGTCACAGATATGTGAATGATCAGTTCTGCTCTAAGCCAAATTCTTTTCTAGTTTTCACTCCCACAAACTGTGTATGTTTTTGTTCTCTACATCCCAGTCAATATTTGGTTTTATTAGATAACTACTTAATTATTGCCCCTTTGAAGGGGGTGAAATAGTATCTCATTGTAATTTAAAATTGTAGGGGCAGGCGCTGTGGTGTAGTGGGTAAAGCTGCCACCTGTAGTGCTGGCATCCCATATGGGCACTGGTTCAACTCTTGGCTGCTCCACTTCTGATCCAGCTCTCTGCTATGGCCTGGAAAAGCAGTGGAGGATGGCCCAAAGTCCTTGGGTCCCTGCACTGATGTAGGAGACCTGGAAGAAGCTCCTTGCTTTGGATCAGCACAGCTCTGGCCATTACAGCCAATTGGGGAGTGAACCAGTGGATGGAAGACCTCTTTCTCTCTGCCTCTGCCTCTCCTTCTCTCTCTGTGTAACTCTGACTTTCAAATATATAAATAAATCTTTAAAAATAAAATAAAAATGTTTTTTAATAATGATATTGGATGTCCTTTCATTAATTTATTAAGTATTTAGTTTTCTTGTCTGAAATTTACCTTTTGCTCATTTTTCTGTCATGTTGACTGCGTTTTTACTGAGCTGTACAAATTCTTTATATCATGTAGGTAATCATCTTTTATTGGTTTATGTGCATTGCAGATTTTCCTGGTCTTTTCATTTTGTATATGATGTCTTTTAGTGAAACATGTAATTTTAATAAATAAAGATACTGGTTCATAGTTTTCTCTTTTTGCCTTTTACAGATATCTTTTAAGTAGTTAAAAATATCCTTCTGTGTTCTAAAAATTTTATGGCTGACACCGCGGCTCAATAGGCTACTCCTCCACCTGCAGCGCCAACACACTGGGTTCTAGTCCCGGTCTGGGCGCTGGATTCTGTCCTGGTTGCCCCTCTTCCAGGCCAGCTCTCTGCTGTGGCCCGGGAGTGCAGTGGAGGATGGCCCAAGTGCTTGGGACCTGCAGCCACATTGGAGACCAGAAGAAGCACCTGGCTCCTGCCATCAGATCAGCATGGTGCGCTGGCCGCAAGATGCCAGCCACAGCGGCCATTGGAGGGTGAACCAACGGCAAAGGAAGACCTTTCTCTCTGTCTCTCTCTCTCACTGTCCACTCTGCCTGTCCAAATAAATAAATAAATAAAAATTTATAATTTTGCCTTTCACATTTTTAAATCTGTAATTTCTCTGTGTGTGTTTGTACTGATGTGTGTGGGTATTGTCTGTTTCTCAGTTTTTTCTTGTATTGTTTTCTTTTTATTCTTTATACTTTCACCACATTTTAGAATCAACTTGTCAGTTTCCAGATTTGGTGGTGGAGGTAGGGGACAGATTTGGATTGAAAGCCTGTTGTCTGATTTGGAGGGAACTTGCATTTTTGTGATACTGATTCTTCGTGTCCATGTATATGGTGCAGTTTCCCATTTATCTAGGTCTTTATAGTGTCTTTCTGTAAGTTTCATGGTTTCTCTAAAGGCATGTATATTGTTGGATTTATTCCTAGGTATTTCTTTATCCTTAAATTTTTTGATGCTATTATATATAATAGCTCCTAGCATTGATACATTTCTTGAATTATTTATTGTCTAAGTTCTGAAATGCAGTTGACTTTTTTTTTTTTAGATTTTATTTATTTATTTGAGAGGCAGAGTTACAGATAGAAAGAGGGAGAGGCAGAGAAAAAGATCTTCCATCCAGTGGTTCACTCCCCAAATGGCTGCAACGGTTGGAGCTGAGCTGATCTGAAGTCAGGAGCCACGGGCTTCTTCTGGGTCTCCCATGTGGGTTCAGGGTTCCAAGCACTTGGGCCATCTTCCATTACTTTCCCAGGCCATAGGCAGACAGCTGGATCAGAAGAGGAGCAGCTGGGACTCGAACCAGTGCCCATATGAGATGCTGGTACTGCAGGCAGAGGCTTAGCCTACTGAGCCACAGTGCTGGCCCCAGCAGTTGACTTTTAGTATTTTTTATTTGGATACCAATCAGTCTTACTGAATGTTTTAAAAATTCTGATTCTTTATAGACTCTTTGAAAGTAATGATATTTTTCTTCCCTCCTTTATAGTTTTTATATCTTTTGTCTATTTTTGATAGTTTTTGATAGTTGATATAGTCTTGATCTCAAAGGGGATGTCTTCACCTTGAAGTATGATATTTGTTGTAGGTTTTCTATAGCTATCCTTTATAACACTAAGGCAATTTTCTTCTGTTCCTGGCTTCTTACACATTTTCTTCTTTTTCATCCTGAATAAATATTGAATTTTATCAACTACTTTTTCAGGTTATTGAGATTATTGTATAATTTTCTCCCTTCATTTGCTTACGTGGTGAATAATTGTGCTTGAGTTTTCAAATGCTAGTGAAATCACCTAACTCAATCATCAGTTAAAGCACATATTTTATGAAGTACTGAAAGTGTGGTATTGCACTGATTGTTAATGCAAACCTGATTTCAGAGATTTGTAAAAGAAAGGACATCTTAAATGAAATGAAGTATAACCTTTTGTATGTACCTTTTGTTTGCTAATACAGTATTTGTTTTGTAATTTTGCATCCATATTTACTAGATTCATGGTCCTTTAATTTTCTTTATTACATTATCTTTTTTAGCTTTATAACCAGTTATAAAGTGAATCAAAGAACATTCTATCATTCTCTGTACCCTGGAATAGTTGTGTGTTTGGAATTATTTCTTGAAAGTTTTGCAAAAGACACTAGTTTTTCTGGTGAGAGAGGGAAGATTTTTACTTACCAATGCAATGTTTTTAATAGTTATAGAACTGTCCATTTTTTCTACTCGAGTCAGTTTTTGGTAAGTCAAATTTTTAAGGGAATTTTTTGGATTTTTTTAAAGGGAAAATGACTTAGTTTTGAAATGTGTTGGCATTATTCCAATCCATTTTCCATTCAACTGCTAGAGATATTTTGAAATTTTTTCTTTATTTGAAAGACAGAGACAAATCTCTTGTCTACTGCTTCATTCCCCGAATCAGGCAATAGCTGGAGCTGAGCCAGCAGCTGGGAACTCAATCCAGGTCCCTCACAGGTGGCAGGGACCCAACTCTGCTGCCTCCCAGGGTGCCTGTTAGCAGGAAGCTGGAATTGGAAGCAGAGACAGGACTTGAGAACCCAGGCGTCTGATATGGGATGTGGGCATCCTACGCCAAATGCCTGCCCTTAGGATAGTTGTTTTTAAACTAGAAATTAGAGCATGCCACTTCCCGTTACGATCTGAACCCATCTGAGCATCATTTCTGTCCATCTTATTATTTGAAGTATCTATATGGAACTACTTACTGTTGTTTGAAATAGTATGCTTTTTCAAGGCTCCCTAGCTTTACATGTGTCAGTCATTCTTCAGATTTCACCACATACTCTTGCCTTTAAAACCTTGCTTCCCAAGGACTGTGTCTCTGACCGTATAGATGCTTCCATGAGGAGTCTGTGTATTCCTCAGTTATAGCCCTTGTTATAAAACACCTGTGCTAGCACCACATCTCGGTCCTGAAAGCCATTCTCATAAAGAGGGACTGACGAGTGCGCGAACAGTATTGCTGATGAAGGTGTGTGTTTTCCTCACCAGTGACAACAGAGCGCCCTGTGCAGGTGAAGGTGGTCAAAGTGAAGAAATCGGATAAGGGAGATTTCTACAAAAGGCAGATTGCCTGGGCCCTTCGAGACCTTGCTGTGGTGGATGCCAAAGATGCTATCAAAGTATGTTTTTCTTAGTTGTTTGTCCTGTGTTCAGAAACTATACTTCATTTTATAATATAGTATCGCCTGTTCTGGGATGATCTAGATTTGCTTTGTGACTGCTAACCAAGAATTAGTCTAAAACATACTATTCAACCTCCCACACCCCTCACCCTCCAATCGTTGGCCACTAAAAATAAGTATACATGTATGCCTCATTGTTTTTTTCTTGTTTTAAGTTCTAATTACGCTTGTAGGAGAGCTCCATGAACTAGAGCAAAATGAACTTGACTCTATACCTGTCTGTATTTAAGTATCCTCAGTGTAAAATCCATACGTTTCTGTGGATTTTAATGTAGTACGTCATGTGAGTTGATTTTTTTTTTTTAAGATTTATTTATTTATTTATTTGAAAGTCAGAATTACACAGAGAGAAAAGGCCAGTCAGAGAGAGAGAGAGAAGTCTTCCATCCACTGGTTCACTCCCCAGTTGGCTGCAACGGCCAGGGCTGTGCCAATCCAAAGCCAGGAGCCAGGAGCTTCTTCTGGGTCTCCCATGTGGGTGCAGGGGCCCAAGGACATGGGCTATCTTCTACTGCTTTCCCAGGCCATAGCAGGGAGCTGGAATGGAAGTGGAGCAACTAGGTCTTTAACTGGCCTGGCGCCCATACGGGATGCCAGCACTGAGGTGGCGCCTTTATCTGCTATGCTACAGCACCGGCCCCCGTGAGTTGATTTTTAAAATTTTTTGTGTTTTGGTAAAACCTGGTTCAAAAACAGATATGAGTATGGTGTAACCATGTGAATCTTCTGTTAGTCCTCATGAGTTGCATAGGATCACCTGTTGAGGCAGCCTAGCCGGCCTTCTGAGGCCCAGCTTTAATGTTTGTGGCTCAGTAAAGGAGGTAATAGTGAGTTACATGGCTTCTTGTAAGGAATTTAAAGATAAGATTGATAAGAATATACATCTTCCACCTAATACTTAAACCCTTCTGAAACTCCAAGATAGCTGAATAATATGATAATCACATTGAAGGACCACATGTATCCTGGCAGTTCAGCATTTTTCATAGCAAGACTCTTTTTCCAAGAAATCAGGTGGAGCCCCTCTGCTTCCTCTACATCCTCCCCGAGCCCGCCCTCATCTTCCTCTGCAGCCCAAAGGCACCTCCAGAGCACTGGGAGATACTTCGTACCACGTCCACTCACACTCTCGGTGGGACTGATGGCAAGACTTACACTGATGTTTCTGTGAGTCCACTCTGATCATCTCCGCGAGTTCCCCACATTTACTGAAGGCTCACAGAAGTCAACAACAACAACAACAACTTCCATTGTAAAGCAATCGGATGAAGTCAGATTCTGGTTTTACCTATTCCTTGGTACCAACCTCTGAACCACAGAGCTGGGCAAGAGACAAGTTATCTTGTCAGGCCTGAAAAAAAAAGTAGCAGCAGGAAAGTTTCAGGAGAATCGTGCATATCTGGACACCTCCAGTGTCTGCCAGATCTCAATAATATCATTTCTGTAAGTCTTTCAGGCAGACTGAGCCCCTGCTTCCTCCCTACGAAGCACTCAAAGTTGAGAAAAATGCGGAATGTGGAGATAGGTTTCCCAAGATACTTTGAGAGAGAGTGTGTATTTGGAAAAAACAATTAGAAGGAGAGTTTTAAAAAGCACTTCCATAAATGATTTCTGTTACCATGCAAAGGAGTCAGAGAAGGGAGATGTGTTTAAAAGAAAATACTTCCAGGGCTTTTTGGAAATAGACCTTTATTAAAAAGCCTTTCCCTTCAGTGCTTCTGCACTTGCTAGCTCTGTGCGCCTGCATAATTCACTAGTGTCCTGACTGCTTATCTGAATGCTTTCTCACAGTTGATGCCGCACTGCTGCCTTGCTTAATGGATTTTTTCATTTTATGTAGGCGCCTTGATGTGTGTTCACTATATATGGATATAAAACATAAAATTTTTATGCATAGCCTGACATTAGCCATTTAGCATCACACATTGATTTGTGTGAGTGTTGCCACTGCAGCACTCGGTGTCTTTATGGTGTTTTGGGAACTATTCCCAGGGAAGAGATTGCTTCCCATCAGGTTTCATGTGAGTTGCCAATAGTCTTAGGTTTGTTTTTTTTAATAAGTGATAATGCAATTACTTTTTCATTGTAAATGCCACTTTTGTGTGTGTTTTAAAACTTTTTGACACTTTCTGTTTATTGAACAGTAAATTGAATTAATTAGTCATTCCGTGCTGCTGTGAGTATGCTTGTTGTCCCAAAGGTTAAATTCTGACCCCTAAAATGTCCCAAGTCTTCACAGTAAAAGTCTGCTCTAACTTCCTGAGGGAAGGTTCCTTCCCTTGATGTTAAGGTCTGTATTTACTTTGTTGCTCCTAAATGATGTGTTACATGAATGAAATATGTTATTATCCTTCTGCTCCATAGAGCAGTAAGAACATTGGAACCTATTTTCTCATTCCTTGGGTGTGAAGGAACTATATTTCCATGTGTTTTTGTTTTTATATTCAAGGCATTTTACACTCAAGGAAGAGATACAGTAGTAGGCTAGTGTGGAATTACTGCTGTAACAGTAGGAGACAGTCAGCAAGCATTGTGTCAGTCTCTCAGTCACTTGAAAGAACTTCAAAGCCCACCTACGCTTTTGGGTTTTAAGACACCTCTAATCACCCTCTGTTTTCAAAATAGAAAACAATTAGGAGCAGTCCTGTTTTTCACTTTGTTTTCTCTTGGAAAGTAGTATACCAGAGGATAGGTTATATTTTTTTCCATAAACTATGATTAGAAGGTATATTTCTTTCTTTCTTTTTTTTTTAGATTTATTTTTTTTTTTGAAAGAGTTGGAGAGAAAGAAAGAGATCTCCCATCTGCTGGTTCACTCTCTAGATGGCCGCAGCAGCCAGGACTGGGCCAGGCTGAAGCCAGAAACCAGGCGCTTCCTCCAAGTTTCCCAAGTGGGCAGCGGGGGCTGAAGCAGTTGGGCCGTCTTCCACTGCTTTCCCAGGCCCTTAACAGGGAGCTGGATCAGAAGTGGTACAGCTGGGAAGTGAACCAGAGCCCATAGGGGATGCTGGTATCCCAGGCTGCAGCTTTACCTGCTGTACCACAACACCAGCCCTAAGGTACACTTTTTATCAAAGAGTTAATGTCAATTCACAGTTATAAATAGTAATAGTGCATTATCAAAGAAAAATATTACTCAAAACTCTATAGGCATTTTCAAAAGAAAATGAGGTCCATGTCAAAACTCGATGCTGTTGTCATCTGACGAGTGAGGGCATGGAACCACCACGCCATTCCCTGGACCTCCTCATGGACGAAGAGAGTGTAGAAAGAAAAGGACCCCTGTGAAGCACAATTTCGCTATAAATTGAATTCTCTGAACCCTTCCTTCTCCTCAAGTCACTAAGCTGGTTTTTAATGTTATTTTTGTCTTTCAAGAACAACTTTATTAAAATAATGAATTTATGGCTGGTGCCGTGGCTCAACAGACTAATCCTCCGCCTTGCGGCGCCGGCACACCGGGTTCTAGTCCCGGTCCGGGTGCCGGATTCTGTCCCGGTTGCCCCTCTTCCAGGCTAGCCCTCTGCTGTGGCCCGGGAGTGCAGTGGATGATAGCCCAAGTGCTTGGGCCCTGCACCCCATGGGAGACCAGGAAAAAGCACCTAGCACCTGGCTCCTGCCATCGGATGAGCGCGATGAGCGCGGTGCGCCGGCCGCAGCGCGCCATCCGCGGCAGCCATTGGAGGGTGAACCAACTGCAAAGGAAGACCTTTCTCTCTGTCTCTCTCTCTCACTGTCCACTCTGCCTGTCAAAAAAATAAATAAATAAAATAAAAAATAAATAAAATAATGATTTTATGTTAGTCATTCAAAAGGATATGATCAAACATATCTTGTGTATATTTTTATCTCAGGAGAATCCTGAATTTGATTTACATTTTGAAAAAATATACAGATGGGTTGCCAGCAGCACTGCTGAGAAGAACGCATTCATTTCATGCATTTGGAAGTTGAATCAGCGATATCTCCGGAAGAAAATTGATTTTGTCAATGTTAGTTCACAGCTCTTGGAAGGTAAAGTTAAATAAAAAATGTACATGTAAAATGACTATATATTTAAGTGAATATGTAATTTTACCTTACTCAAAGTAGAATCCTAAATTACATTGTATTGCAAAAGAATTTTAAAATAATTTTTCTTCTTGCAGAAATGCTTGTTTATTGCAGAATATTGATACGTTAAATTATCAATGAGCTTATTCCTCAGATAACTGCTGTTAACATTTTGTTAAATATTCTTCTAGTCTGTTTATGATACATATTCAAATTTTTTAAGTGAAGACATCTACATTCTGTCTCCTAACATAGTTTTTCAAATAATATATCATGAACATTTTTTGTGTTATTAAATACTTACTCCAACATTGTTTTTAATAGCACCATAGTATTCTGTCATACAGAGAGACCATAATTTATTTAATCATTTATTTTTAGTTTTCCAATCTTATTTTAAACAGCTCTGTAATGACCCTCCTTATAGCAGTATTTTTGTGCAGAGTGTGGCAATGGTGGTTAAGACCAAGACTCAGAAGGCAGGTGGTCACTGTGTGACCCTGGGTAGTTACTTAATTTCTATGTTTCAGTTTTCCTTCAGAAATAGAAAAGTATCTATCTCATAGGTTGTATGAGGATTAAATTACTCGTTACATGAATCAGAAGAGAGCAGTGCTGGGTACAGTCAGTGCTCCCGAAATACTACCTCTTCCTAATCTGTAATCAACCCTCAGGCATGAGATTGATGTTACTATGGATTATTTTGTGTTGTAAGACAAAATTTGTTAATTATTGAAAATATACAGTGAGATTTTACACTTTTAAATTTTCTTTCATTTTATCCTTTTAAATTACTTTTAAAATTCTTTCCCATGGTAAGGAAGTGGTTCCCTATTGCCTTGTGAGGCAATGCAGATGGTTTTCTTTATCTCAAAGAAAGCAGTTGGAACACTAGCTAGTATGCAACTGAACAAAACCGTTACTCCTCTTTGTTGAGAAAAGGACTTGCATTTGCCCTGGCTCTTTCCTAAGTTCTATGTTGGCATTTAACAGTAGAAGCGTTTGTTCGTTCAGGTTGAAGCATCTGAAATTGCCAAAATTCAACCATTTTAGACATAAAAAATGGTAGTTTCAAACATCCAAGCTGTTTATTTAGTCACTGGCCCCTGTCTCTTCTCTAGTTTGTTTTACTCATTCCCTTTTCCTGTTTGGCTATAGACTTTTCTCTCCTTGAATGCAGTATTTTTCCCCAGCACCTGTTTTTGTTTTTTGTTTTTTTCTTTTTTTTTTTTTTTTTTTTTGACAGACAGAGTGGACAGTGAGAGAGAGAGACAGAGAGAAAGGTCTTCCTTTTTTCATTGGTTCACCCTCCAATCGCCTTCCCAGGCCATAGCAGAGAGCTGGACTGGAAGAGGAGCAACCAGGACAGAACCCGGCTCTCACCGGGACTAGAACCCGGTGTGCCAGTGCCACAGGCGGAGGAATAGCTAAGTGAGCTGCGGCGCCGGCCCCCCCAGCACCTGTTACTTAGCGAGTGTGCCGCTGGTTGTAGGCTGGATTCTAGGGACAGGCAGAAACAAGGCACAGCTGTCAGACCCGGGCTGACCCCCTGGGGAGAGCACTGCTGGGCTTACGTCACCTTTAGTCTCCAGTGTCTTGGGAATGCAGTTTGTTGAAGGACCTTCAAGAAATATATGGTAATTTTTCATGCTTTAATTTGTGGCTTACTTTATTTTGGATGATTTTTATTTTTTTACCATTTCAGGGTTGAACATTTTGATGTGTCAGTGATTCACAAGCTTGCTGCTTGTGTTTCCAGTGTTATAGATTTCCAGTTATTTATTTCCTAAGATGTTTATTTGACCAGCATATTTTATTAGGACAACCACATAGGAATCTACTTAATTAAGAAATATTATCAAAATTAGCAATAACAAATGTATTGCTATTCTTAAGAATGAAGTTAGTAACTTTTTAAAAAGATATTTAATTTTTTACACTTAGAATAAAAGTGTAGACATTTCATATTTATTTATTTATTTATTTTTTTTTTTACAGGCAGAGTGGACAGAGAGAGGGAGAGACAGAGAGAAAGGTCTTCCTTTTTGCCGTTGGTTCACCCTCCAATGGCCGCCGCGGCCGGCGCGCTGCGGCCGGCGCACCGCGCTCGACCAATGGCAGGAGCCAGGAGCCAGGTGCTTTTCCTGGTCTCCCCATGGGGTGCAGGGCCCAAGCACCTGGGCCATCCTCCACTGCACTCCCGGGCCACAGCAGAGGGCTGGCCTGGAAGAGGGGCAACCGGGACAGAATCCGGTGCCCCGACCGGGACTAGAACCCGGTGTGCCGGCGCCGCAAGGCGGAGGATTAGCCTGTTGAGCCACGGCGCCGGCCGACATTTCATATTTATAAACATTAACCCTGAGACCAGTTTTATGAATACTGAGAAGATCCTTAAGAATGTCAATTTGAAAATCACTTTCTATAATAGACCAGTACTCTTGCTTTGATTTAGTGGAATTCAGGGAATAGATATTTTTTTTTTTTGACAGGCAGAGTTAGACAGTGAAAGATAGAGAGAGAGAAAGGTCTTCCTTCCATTGGCTCACCCCCCAAATGACTACTACGAAGCCAGGGGCCAGGTGCTTCTCCTGGTCTCCCATGTGGGTGCAGGGGCCCAAGCACTTGGGCCATCCTCCACTGCCTTCCCGAGCTACAGCAGAGAGCTGGACTGGAAGAGGAGCAATTGCGACAGAACCAGTGCCCCAACCGGGACTAGAACCCGGTGTGCCAGCACCGCAGGTGAAGAATTAGCCTAGTGAGCCATGGCGCCAGCTGGAATTCAGGGAATAGATTTTTTATTATTATTATTATTTTATTTTTTTATTTTTGACAGGCAGAGTGGACAGTGAGAGAGAGAGACAGAGAGAAAGGTCTTCCTTTGCTGTTGGTTCACCCTCCAATGGCCGCCACGACCGGCACGCTGCGGCTGGCGCACTGCGCTGATCTGATGGCAGGAGCCAGGTGCTTTTCCTGGTCTCCCATGGGGTGCAGGGCCCAAGCACTTGGGCCATCCTCCACTGTACTCCCTGGCCACAGCAGAGAGCTGGCCTGGAAGAGGGGCAACCGGGACAGAATCCAGCGCCCCGACTGGGACTAGAACCTGATGTGCCGGCGCCGCTAGGCGGAGGATTAGCCTATTGAGGGAATAGATTTTTAATGTCTAAAAACTTGTTTTAATGGGACTAGAAACCCCAGGCATAAATTTCATTTTTTTAAATAAAAGCCTCTAAGCTTTGGGTAATATTAGAAAACAAATTTTAAAATTATTACTACCTTCTTTATGAGCTAAATAATCATTCAATGAGGAGAGACTATTCTAGCCACCGTGGTAACTTTGGTAGTTTTTGATGATGACAGTTGAGTGTCTGCATTAAATAATTGGAACTTTTCAGCAGAATATGATTTTAAAAGAGGACTTTGTTAGTAGTTGAAGTAGAAGGAAGTCTCGGTTTGGCTTTTTCCTTTTTATTCCTTTGCTTGCAACCAGGTTCTGAAAAAATCTTGGACTTGAATTCTTAAATGACAGCTTAATCTGATATGCAGTTTTTCGCTTGTATCAATCTTGTCCTTTCTAACAGTGTTTTGTGATTAATCCTTTGTGAGGGAGTGTCTGGGTCAAATGTTGGGGCCTTGAGTGAAAATAACTGCACTAAACGCATGAGTCACAACTGACCTGAGAGTAATCCCCAGGAAATGACCTGTTTCCCAGTTTTCTCCTCCAAGGACTAGTCAGTACTGTTTCTTAAACAAACTCAGAGAAATACAGAAATATATCTTTAGTTACTACCAGAAAATGAGTAAGAAAGATAGGCTCTGGAACTTTAGCTTCTTATGCATCTTTCCACTTAGTAGTTGATTTTGATGTTGTCTTTTGAACCGTAAATTAGCATGAAACTCAGATGAGATATGGGTAGTATTTAAAAATTTAAGCCTGTGTACTTTCCTACCCAGCTAATATTCTTTGCTTACTTTCCTCTGCTTTTTTCATACCTTTTTACTCTCCAGAACTGCCTAAAGTTACAGAAGGTGCGTAACACCTTTTCTTCTTATTCTATTCCAAATGTTTTTATTACTTGCCATTGTTATAAACTGTTGGTGATGACTTGTTTTATGGAATTGTGTACAGGGACAAATTTATAATTAGAAAGTATATATAATAATAACATTAATAATGATGTTTGCTCTTGGCTTCCAACGAACTGTTTCATGGGAGAGAAAATATTTTTGAAGCAGTTATTGTGATTTAAAAGATTTATTAATTTAGTGCCTGGTTGTATAAGGAACAGGAACAGTGGTTTGTAAAGTCCCTGCCCCTTGGTGGCTAATGAACGGCCACACATGGCAGTGAGGTTTGGCAAAGCCTCTCTGAGGCACCTGCTTTTATGTACTGTAATTTGTAATGGCCTGTACCAAAAGTTTTAGTCCTCTCCTTTTTTTTTGAGATGTTACCTAGGTCTTCCTAATTTGTCAGCATTCTTTAAAGTAAATCCTTTGTTATTTCTAGTTAGTTGTTTTTGTTGTGGGACAGATGAACATAGTCATGCAGAATGTATGTATTCATTGTCACACAGCATAATGAATACTGAAAGCATTCAGAGTGTATGATTTAAGTCATGTCCCATTAAGTCTATGAAAATCAGTGACTTTAGAGGGGTAAAATAACCGTTCAGGGATTAAAAGTGATTTCTTTCACTGTACCTCCCCTAATCTCTGGCTTTGTGTAGAATGCCCAAATGCTAAGTGTGTTCTCTTGAAAAAATGAACTGAAACATTTTAACTAGAAAACACTTTGGATTTAACTTCTTGGTCTTTTGTTAAATTTTTGTAATTTCAGTCATGTTTTTGTTGCTCTTACATTAGAGTTATCGAGAGAGCAATAGCACATTTATAGAAATTTTGTCAGTTCATATGGAATTTTTCAGGCAAAGAAATGGAAATACTTTCTTTATAGAAATTATTTTCTTTTTAGAAATACTTTCTTTTTAGAAATTGAAAATTTGAAAGAGACAGAGAGCACTCCTGTGTGCTAGTTTACTCTTTTTTTAAAAAAGATTTATTTATTTATTTGAAAGTCAGAATTATACAGAGAGAGGAGAGACAGAGAGAGAGAGAGGTCTTCCATCTGCTGGTTCACTCCCCAATTGGCTGCAGCAGCTGGAGCTGTGCCGATCTAAAGCCAGGAGCCAGGAGCTTCTTCCGGGTCTCCCATGCAGGTGCAGGGGCCCAAGGACTTGGACCATCTTCTACTGCTGCTTTCCCAGGCCATAGCAGAGAGCTGGATTGGAAGTGGAGCAGCTGGGTCTCGAACTGGTGCCCAGATGGGATGCTGGCACTTCAGGCCAGGATGTTAACCTGCTGTGCCAAAGTGCCAGCCCTGTTAGTTTACTCTTTAAAGTGCCTGCAGTAGATAGGGCTGGGGCAGGGCCAGAGCCAGAAACTGGGAATACCAGGTCTCCCATGTGGGTGGCAGGGACCCAGTTACTTGAGTCATCACCACTGCTTCCTAGTGTCTGCATTGGGCATTGGCAGGAAGCTAAAGTCTGGAGGCAAAGCTGAGTGCCAAACCCAGGTACTCTGATGTGGGAGTGGCTGTCTTACCCACTCAGCAAACCACCTGGTCCCCAGGTAATCATTTTCCAATGTCCAAAACTGTGGATTGTAGATGCACTTTTCATTTCAGTAAAAAAGTTGTTTGGAAAAATAAATGAAATAAACTAAAGACAAAAAGAGAAAAAAAAAAAACAGACATTACCTGAGAAAAAAAGGAAAGTGAATTATTTTGCTTTAATTGTTTTGTTAGACCAACAGTCACCTCAGGTAGGAGAAAAAGGTTAGGTTTGTTTCTGCATGTTTTTATGTTTTATTTTGTAATTTAGTTTATGTTTTGGGAACTTGTAATTAAAGCATTTTTTTAACACTTAGAAGTCAATGAATTAGAATGCATGCTTTTTATTTGTTGTTTTTAGTATTTTATTTTATTAACATGCAACTTTGTAAACATAGGGTCTGATTTTTTAAAATATATTTTGCATTACTTTTTCTTATGTTTCAGCCATTAAATGTGACCTGTGCTTATAACTGATCTTAACTAGGTACAAGTGCTATGTCATAATCTTTCCTACTGTTTGACTATTTTATTTTGAATTTTTACCCTCTTTAAGAATCTGTTCCAAGTGGAGAAAATCAGAGCGTAACAGGAGGTGATGAAGAAGCAGTAGATGAATACCAAGAGTTAAATGCAAGAGAAGAGCAGGACATTGAGATAATGATGGAAGGCTGTGAATATGCAATCTCGAATGCCGAGGCCTTTGCCGAGAAGTTGTCCAGAGAGCTGCAGGTGCTAGATGGGGTAAGATGACAAGACCTTCTTGCCATCTGTGAATAAGTGGTGTGTGGTGGATTGAGAGCGCTGGTGACGTTTATATTTTACTGCCTTGGCATCTAAGCCTGTGTAGTGTAATTATTGCTATCTTGGTACACACATTACTGGCAGCCATCAGTTTTTCACTGTTCTTTTTTCTTCTAAAATATTATCTATATTTTAATGAAAAATAACTTGATTTTTAGGATAGAAAGTGATATTTCAATACATTTTTAGGATAGAAAGTGATATTTCAATACAAATCAGAGTAATTGGTATTTCCATCCTCTCAAACATCATTTCTTTGTGTTGAGAACTTTGAAATCCTTTCTACTATTTTTTTTTTTTTTGACAGGCAGAGTGGACAGTGAGAGAGAGAGACAGAGAGAAAGGTCTTCCTTTGCCGTTGGTTCACCCTCCAGTGGCCACCGCGGCCGGCGCACGGCGCTGATCCGAAGGCAGGAGCCAGGTGCTTCTCCTGGTCTCCCATGGGGTGCAGGGCCCAAGCACTTGGGCCATCCTCCACTGCACTCCCTGGCCACAGCAGAGAGCTGGCCTGGAAGAGGGGCAACCGGGACAGAATCTGGAGCCCCAACCGGGACTAGAACCTGATGTGCCGGCGCCGCAAGGCAGAGGATTAGCCTATTGAGCCACGGCACCGGCCCTACTATTATTTTAAAAATTTATTTGACAGGTAGAATTATAGACAGTGAGAGAGAGACAGAGAGAAAGATCTTCCTTCCGTTGGTTCACTCCCCAAATGGCTACTATGGCCGGCGCTGTACTGATCCGAAGCCAGGAGCCAGGTGCTTCTTCCTGGTCTCCCATGCAGGTGCAGGGGCCCAAGTACTTGGGCCGTCCTCCACTGCCCTCCCAGGCTACCACAGAAAGCTGGACTGGAAGAGGAGCAACTGTGACTAGAACCCAGTGCCTATATGGGGTGCCAGTGCCACAGGTGGAGGATTAACCAAGTGAGCCACAGCGCCAGCCCCTGAAATCCTTTCTACTATTTTGAAAAACACAATGGGTATCAGCTATATTTACCCTATTGTGTTATAGAACATTAGGAGTTATTTCTCTTATCTAACTGCACCGTTAAACCTGCATCCTGCTCCTCCCCAACCCCTTCCTAGCTTCTGATAACCACTATTCTACTCTATTTCTGAGATCAACCTTTTTAGCTTCCACATACCAGTGAGAACATATGGTCTTTGCCTTTATTTGTCTCATTTATTTCACTTAAAGTATCCTGCAGTTCCATCCATGTTGCCACAAATGACAGGATTGCATTTTGTTAGTGCCTGTATAATACTGCATTCTGTATATGTACCTCATTTCACCTGTTCATCCAACAGTGGCCCCTAGGTTGATTGCATATCTTGGCTACTATGAATGGTGTGCAGTATGAATATATGCCTGACAGTGGGATTCCTATCTAGTGTTTTGAGGAACCCTCATACTGTTTTGCATGGTGGCTGTACTAGTTTATATTCCTACCGAAAGCGTAGGAGAGTTCACCTTGCTCCACTTCCTCAGCAGCATTTGTTTGTTTGTTTTGGTGTTGGGTTGTCTGTGTGTGTATGTGTGTCTTTTTAATAACAGCCATTCTAACTGAAGGGGAGATGGTATCTCATTATAGTTTTCATTTCTGTTTCTTCAGCGATGAATACTGTTGAGTGTTTTCTCATTTATTTGTTTGCCATTTATGTATTTTCTTTTGAGAAACATGTTCAGATCATTTGCCCATTTTCCACCATTCTTGCTCAAAAGATGGAAGCATTTCTGTGTTGCCCATGAGGGCAGTTGGCTGGGGTTCTGGATTTGGGGAGGGTCTCGACAGGAGGGGATAGGTGAAAAGCAAGTGTGCTCAGTGTTGATGCCCAGTCTCTGAAGTGCCTCAGGATAGTTAGTGCCAAAGAAGAGCCCGTTTCCGGTTTGAAAAGAATTAGGTCCAAATTAGAAAGAGAAAAATGAGACTGGAATAAGTACATCTTTTACTGAAAGGGAGGAGATTAAGTGTGGTGAAGACAGGAGATCCAGGGAGAAAAGATCTTTGGCTTCTCTGCTGTGGTGTTTCAGACAGAACCTCGTCTTTGCATGCACAGTTTCTGAGTCTGTAATCCAAACACACAGCACCACTTAGGTGAGAAAGCTCTAAAAAAATCACCAGCGTTTGTTTTATTTTTAAAGAAAGTAAATACTTAAGAAACCCCTTAAGGAACATTTTAAAGACGTTAAGGTTTTGAGATTTTACACATAGATGGTCAGAAATTGTGTGATCTCACACCCAGAGAGATTGTATGAATATTGTAAGTTTATCAGTTTACCAAATCCACTGGAAACTGAGCCTAGAAAAAATCTCAAGATGTAGTGTCAGTATGTAGTGTCAGTTGTCAGGCAGATTCAAACTCCAGCTCTGTTACTGATGAGGTGTCAGTGGATTCCAAGTCCTGCTGACTCTTATCATTGGTTTGTACTTACAGTTGAGTTATTTTGAATAATATGCAAAATAATGTGTAAGTTCTAGCATCAACGGTATAGTGATATTGTTTCAGTTCTTTGTGCCAGTTTTTCATTATTCTATGTTACTTGCCTTTTTTTTCCTAAGATTTATTTATTTACTTGAAAGTCAGAGATACACAGAGAGAGAAAGAGAGGCAGAGAGAGAGAGAGAGAGAGAGGTCTTACATCCACTGATTTGCTCCCCAGATGGCCGCAATGGCCGGAGCTACACTATTCCGAATCCAGAAGCCAAGAGCTTCTGCCAGGTCTCCAATGTGGGTGCAGAGGTCCAAGGACTTGGGCCATCTTCTATTGCTTTCCCAGGCCATAGCAGAGAGCTGGATCAGAAGTGGAGCAGCCAGTACTTGAACAGGTGCCCATACGGGATGCTGGCACTGCAGGCGGCAGCTTTACTTACTGTGCCACAGCACTGGCCCTGTTACTTGCCTTCTTAATACAGCTTAGTGATTTATATTTGTGTTTCTAATTAATATTGCATATATGTTTCAGGTCATCATATTGTTTTGCAGTTTAATTTTGGACTTGGCAGCTTCCTGGTTTCAGAGAATTCAGAATCAATAGTGAAATCTCTTAGAAAACAGTGATAAGGGGATTGTGGTTTGTTATTGCTTTGCCTTGAAAAAAAATCACTGCAAATGAGAGAGAAAAGAACATCTATCCGTATCCTGTTAGTTAGGATTGCAATTATAAATTAGTTCCACGTATCCTTCAAAGACTGGCATACTACAGCTACCCTCTGAACTAAGATACTAACTAGATGAGTTTACACTTATTTAGGGTTTCATGTAGATGCTTAGACGTGTAGGACATTTTCTGTAGCTGGTATAAATGGAAGAGATGTTAGAGATGATGTATGACATGGCCTAATGCCCCGAAATTTACGGAACTGGAAATGTGCCCTTTCTGACAGTGCATTCTGGGACAGAACCCTACTTGTAGACTAAGGAAATACAGAATATCAAGTAATGGTTCCTAACCTTTGTTGAGAGCCCAGTGCGTCTTCATATAAAGCTGTCTTAGAAGTGGAGCACAAACATAAAGTGATGTTTGGATGTGTTTCAATTTTTGTTAGTCAATTTGCAAAGCATGTAAACAACATTTTGTCTTTATACTCTGTTTACACATTTAAATAACACGAAGTGGTTTTTTTGTTTTTAACTTTGTAGGCCAACATCCAGTCCATCATGGCCTCTGAAAAACAAGTGAACATCCTGATGAAGTTGCTGGATGAGGCTCTCAAGGAGGTGGACCAGATTGAATTGAAACTGAGCAGTTACGAGGAAATGCTCCAAAGCGTGAAAGAACAGATGGATCAGATTTCCGAGAGCAACCACCTCATCCACCTTAGTAACACCAATAACGTAAAACTCCTGTCTGAGATAGAGTTCCTTGTGGTACGTATAATGATATATTACCAAAAAAGAAAAAAAAATGACGCTAGATAAAGCCTGTTTGTAAAATGCTCTGATTTCCTTACAAGAGCAAGATTTAAAATAATTCCAAAGACCAGGTGATAGGATTAAGTAACAGCTCGCCTAAAACGTCTCCAAAATTTTGTGTGCAAATGGTGTATTTGCATGTATTTCAGAACCACATGGACTTGGCCAAAGGTCACATAAAGGCCCTTCAGGAGGGAGATCTTGCTTCTTCCAGAGGCATTGAGGCCTGCACCAATGCTGCTGATGCCCTTCTGCAGTGCATGAACGTGGCTCTTCGACCAGGTGTGTCCGTTAGTCTCCCCAAGCTCCTGAGACAGCCTGCACCATGGTAGGAGGAGCTTGACAGGGAGTACATGCAGCAAGTGATGTAAGGTTAGCGTTGTTGCCTACTTAGATGAGTTTCACCTGTTTTCCAGTAGATCAGTGTATCTGTAAACATTAAAAACTTCTTCATTTTAGTTGCTTCTGACTGCTTCCCACTGACTCTGGTTAACAATGTGAGCTTTCCTTAGCACTGTCCTAGAACCTAGCACAAAGCAAATGCTTTGGTTAGACCAGACAGTGTATGTTTTTCTAGACTGTGGATTGGGTGTGCATCAGGATCAGCGTGAGGGCTTGCTAAGACACAGCTGCCAGGCACCGTCCCCAGATTCAGTACATGCGCTTTTCTACAGTTCCCAGGTGATGCCCAGGTGGGACCACACTTTGAGAACCATTGCACGTACTGTTGTTTTTTCTCCTGCTTACCTTTTGTGAAGAAAAGAATAAGCCAGTAAAACTTGGTTGTTCAACATTTCGATGTGGGTGCTGTTATCCATACATTCGTTAAGAGTGAAGGGTCCTTTTACACTTGAAATCATTCACGAGACGTCCTTGACATTCAGGCCATGACATGCTTCTGGCAGTCAAGCAGCAGCAGCAGCGTTTCGGCGATCTGAGAGAGCATTTTGCCCGGAGACTGGCCAGTCACCTCAACAATGTGTTTGTTCAGCAGGTAATTTCATTTACTCTTAACGCTGCTGTGTTCTCTGACTTGTTTATGTATTACTTTAAATTCTCACGAAGGACTTAATGTGTTCAATTTACATTGCGGTAGATTCCCTCATTTTTTTTATTTTAAGATTTTGAAATACATGCATGTTTGTTTATAGATGTGTTTTAGGCATTAGATAGACAGGCTCGTTCTTTTCAATTGAAATTCTCTGGTTCCAAAAATAAAAATAAAAAAAACTATGTTTATTAACTCATATACCATTTAGACATTTATAGAAGTAAGTTCAAACTTGTTATATGTTTACCTTTGGGCCTGTTTTATTTTTAAGTATGTTGTAGGCTCTCTGTGCTCATATGCAGAGTACAGCTGTGGGAAATGACTAGAGCTCAACTGTACATCTCAGCTGACTTAATCTTCACATAAACACCTTGCCTGTAGCTTTATATGCGAAAGAATGTTGCTATGCAGAATGTGGCAATACTATTAATATTAGTAATATTAGGAGTACCTTGATGGGATTAGAAGGTATTTTAATATTCGGTGTAATAAATTAATTTCTTATGTTTTTAGTCTCTATTTTATTAGGGTTATTGGGTGAAGAAAATCAGGGGGAAATGTTTTTCAGGGAATGCCACCTGAAAGCATTGGGTTCTTTCTTTGGTGTCACATACAGTGTTCTAAAACAATTGTATTTACTGCATTTTATTTCTGATTAGTTTACTCAGGCCCTCCTTCAGCTCTATAACAGGTCCTACTTTCTTTCGGTTCCTGTGAGTACATCAAATTTGGCTCAAGCTTCTCTGGCTATATTTTTTTTCCAGTAAAGTCTGCTAAACTTAGTGGCAAAATCTTTATACATTATAACTTAGCTTACTGATTTGAGCTACCCATTAACCATATTTGTAGCTGGTTTTAATGTCCCATAGCAGAGTTTATTTTGGCCAAAAAATAAAAAGGCATTTCATTTCATTTTGCTTGTCTTTCTTCCTGTCATTCTTTCACACACTCGTTTATTCTTTCCTTTATTTCGTAATTATTTGCCAGTGATAGAGGTGTGTAGTAGACAGTGACTTGGCATAAATGACAGACTAATTGTGTCCTCTAGCAGCTCCCAGAACAGGGATGGGAGACAGACAGACATAGTCAGGATAGGTAACAGTTGTGCTGCGTGTACTGTGGTAGCATAGACACACGGCCTGATTAAGCGTGGGGAGCAGTCAGGGAAGACCCCCTCAGCATTTGTCTTGAACCAAAAAGCATCAAGAAAAAAATAAATTTAGAATTCTGTCACATAGGGAATACCATTTGGCATTTTTTCATAACACTGGTTCCATAGCATCAATTTCTACAACTCCTCAGTTTTTAAAAATGACAGTGTTGATGATGAAGTTATCTACAGTTATAGATGTATCGAAAACACCAGTCAGTGAACAGTAGTCCTTTTTGTACCCCTAACTGTTTGTTATAACCTGCAGTTATTTATGATTTTCCTTCTTTGCCTTGTGAACTAATGGCTTGGTTTAAGATGAATGCTTCCCATTTCTGCAAATCTAAAATGTATTGTTACATGTGAGTGGTGCATGTTAAAAACTAGAATGTTGCAACAACGTGGGATGTTCTGAAGAAGGTGGAAGAGGATGTCCTAAGGTCAAGAAAAAGTTTTTCTCTGTGTTGAATTCAGTGCATAAGATCATGTAGCACAGAGGAAACATGGAAAAATGTAGTAATGTATTATGGTCCATTTCTTTGCCAATCACCAAATTTGCATTGTATGCTTCTTATGTGCTTACTGCCATCCATATGTAAGAATGAGAAATGGCTCCTGCCCTGGAGATGCTTGTAAGAAGTTAACACTAATCTACTTGAAGCCCTATAGCAATGTATATAATAAATTGTTAATTGTAAACTATGGTTTATAAGTGCAAAAGTAAGATTACTGAGGATTTAAGGAGTCAGATGAAATCACAGGTAAGGTAGGACTTAAATTCATCAATGCAGCTTATTGCGAAGTGGATAGTAATGTGATAAATATTATATTGAAAATCCAGGGGCAATAATCTGTTGAGTAAACATAATAGCAAATTAAGAACATTGATTTCCAGTCTTTTTAAAACTCACAAATCAGAAAATCAAAAGGAATAAAATTTGAAGCCTGACCAAGACATCCATTTTCACATTTACCAATAAAAGACTTTTTCGAAGAAATAATGGGGCTGGTGTTGTGGCTTAGCAAATTAAGCCACTGCTGGCAACACCAGTATCCCAAATTGGAGTGCCAGTCTGAGTCCCAGCTGCTCTGCTGTTGTGGCTGGGAAGGCAGAGATAATGGTCCAAGTATTTGAGTTCCTGACACACATTGTGGGAGACCCAGATGGAGTTCCTTATTCCTGGCTTTGGCCTGGCCAAGACCTAGCTGTCTGTTATAACCATTTAGAGAGTGACCATTGCATGGAAGATACCTCCCTCACTCTCAGTCTCTCCCTCTGCCTCTTCCTCTTGCCCCTCCCCCCATTGCTCTTTCAAATAAATGAATCTTTAAAATTTTTGTTATGATTAAGATCTGTTCTTATGACATTTGTTGAAACTTTACTCAATTTTTTTTCTTCTTTAAGAAAATAAAAATATCTATATCAAAACAGAAGACTCCCCAAATCTTGATAATATATTCAAAATTTGACCAGATGTATAATTTTTGTCAGCTAGTCAGTCTAGCTATTGTGTGGTCACAGGAGTCAAACATCCTGGGTCCCCCATCCTGGCTCTGCCGCTTCCGGGTTGAGTGACCTTGAACAGGTTCATTAGCTCTTTTTATCACCTTAGTCGCTTTATCCAGTCGGTGGGAATAATAAAAATACCTACCTCTGAGGCCTGTTAGGAAGATTAATCTGTTTATGTTGTTCAGTACTCAGAGCAGTGCTTGGCTATAGTCAGGTGGTCAGATTAGCAAATTTTACTGCAAATGTTAAGAATATATATGCTAGTGAAAATTTAGATGTAATGACGTTTTTATAAAATGTGCTTGTCTTAGAAAAATTTTGGGGGGCCGGCGCTGTGGTGCAGTGGGTTCAAGCCCTGGCCTAAAGTGCTGGCATCCCATATGGGTGCTGGTTCTAGTCCTGTCTGCTCTTTTGCTGATCCAGCTCTCTGCTATGGCCTAGGAAAGCAGTAGAAGATGTCCCAAGTCCTTGGGCCCCTGCACCCACGTAGGAGACCCGGAGGAAGCTCCTGGCTCCCAGCTTCGGATCAATGCAGCTCCAGCCGTTGTGGCCATCTGGGGAGTAAACCAGCGGTGGGACTCTCTATCTCTCTCTGTAATTCTGTCTTTCAAATAAATAAAATAAATATTTAAAAAAAAAGAAAAATTTTGAGAAAACATAATGTATTTAATTACATAAATAATAGAGTTTTACCTTTTTTTTTTATAAAAAAAGATTAATTTGTTTATTTGAAAGGCAGAGTTACAGAGAGGGAGGGAGAGACAGGGAGAGAGGTCTTTCATTCACTGGTTCACTCCCCAGATGGCCACAACAGCTTGAGGTGGGCCAGTCCAAAGTCAGGAGCCGGGAGCTTCTTCCAGGTCTCCCACATAGGTAGAGGGGCCATCTTTTGCTGCTTTCCCAGGCACATTAGCAGGAGCTGGATCAGAAGTGGAGCAGCTGGAATTCGAACCAGCACCGATAGGGGTGCCAGCACCACAGGCAGCAGCTTTACCTGTTTTCCCGCAGCGCCAGCTCCATACCAGATTTTTTTTAAAAAAGATTTATTTATTTATTGGAAAGGCAGAGATTATATATATAGAGAGAGTGATAGAGAGCGAGAACGAGCGCACTTCCATCCACTGGTTCACTCCCCAAATGGGCACCCCAGCCAGAGCTGGGCTGGTCCAAAGCCAGGAGCTTAGGCCATCTTCCTCTGCTTTCTCAGTGCATCAGCAAGGAGCTATTATAACATATGTTTATAATTAACTTTAGATGACTTTACCAGGAAATTAGTTAACCAGTCCCAGAATTCTAACAGTCTTTGTTATTTTAATACATTTTCTCAAAATTCTAACAAATAGCTTCTGATTCTCAAGCCAAGTCAAATTGAGTGAAAATGACTAATTAAATGTGGCTTATTTTGCTCTCTCTTCTTGGGAATTGTACTTCTCCAGGGGAATGTGCTCCATTCACTTTCCAGCTTCCCATCTCTTAGTGGCTCTGAGTTCCGTGACGAGCATTGGCCCAGGAGCAGTGAAGGAGAGTTATGCTGTCGGAAGAGGACTGGGGAGATTTTTATTTTTGTATACAATAACTGGCAGGCGGTTCCGATTTTTGAAGCTGGTTAACATGATTCCTCCAGTGTGACCTAAGGGAATCATTTAACCCCTTCAGCTCTGGTTTCATCATCTAGGATGGGTCAATCTGCCATGTCTGTGTTTTCCAGAGCAGAATTCTCATTGTTATCTGCCTAAGACTGTTTGTTAACTTACTAACTTATTATGTAAAAGTCTTATCCAGGTTTAAAAACAAAGTCATGTATTTGTTACTATTAGGGATTATCCTGGAAAACCCAACATACAGTCATCTGTATCCTTCTTAGTTCTGAAATTCTATAACCTATGTATTTTTATCTATTTTTTAAATACTGTAGACACTAAGCAAATATCATAAATGTAGTTTGCTATGCATAATGCTCCTCATGTAGTGTCTTAATGCAGTCTGTGTTGAGGTTTGTTTAGTAAATTGGAGGATATGTCATGATATATGCATGAGAGAGACAAGCGTGATTAAAGCACCCGTTTCCAGCTCCTGTGTGGGAGGTGGGTGAGAAGCTGATTTCTCAGAGTTCCGTTCTTACATGACTTAGGAGTGCTTTGCTTGCAGTGTTTAGTGGGTATTAACAGGATGATAGAAGACATGTAAGTCCTTGGTTTTTATTTTTCCTATTCTGTTGATTTTGCTTGGCCATGTTTAGACATTGTTTAGAATTTTCATTTCTAACAGTGTTTCTTTGAACTGTCAGTGATGTTTATTTACTTATTTATTTACTCTAGGGTCATGATCAGAGTTCAACTCTTGCTCAGCACTCCATTGAACTGACTTTACCCAATCATCATCCATTTCATAGAGACTTGCTCCGCTACGCCAAGCTGATGGAGTGGCTAAAGAGTACAGATTATGGAAAATATGAAGGACTAACCAAGGTATGGGTTAGCCATCAGTTACGGAGTATAGACTTTAATCTTTCACAGTCAAGAGGTCATGTATTCAGTCCCCAAGTTTGAAATACCATATATTCTTAGCAGAGCAGAAATTCATTGTATTTCTGAGTACTCATTAACCAGGGATAAAACTTATTTTGTCTATCTTGATAAGGAAGATCTACATTTTGGACTTCAATATAAAATAGTAGTAAGCCATATCATAGCCTGAAGCATCATTCAGTTTAGTTATATGCTGTAATTATTTCCAGGGTTTATTTTTGTGCGCTATGCATGTTAGGGAGTAGGAAGATATGTGAGTGAGCTATTTCCTCCTAAGAATTTATGATGCATTCTGATAAGACAGTACAAAACGCATCTCGATTAACAACCATGCCGCTATTCTAGGAACCAGTGCCTTGACAAATAAGCCTTTGCCTCAGGATCTTTAAATCTGACTGGGAAGAATTGTACATAAAACAACCAACAAAAAATAAGTGCTTAACTGAAAATGAGTTTAAATACACAACAGTTGAGAGACGGGAAGTCATGTCCTGAAGCCATGGGGGTAACTTCATGGAGGACACTGGACTTCAGTTGAGTTTTCAAATCACGAGTGGGGTCAGATAAAGCAGAAGCAAGAGGAAGAGCACTGGGACGCAGGGCAGACCCAGAGGAGGGCAAGTGTGACTGAACCAGAAGTCCCAGAGTCTAGAGCAGTGAGGAATTGTGTTGAGAGGGATCAGCTGTGCAGCCTGACAGCATTTCTCAGCATGGGAAGACTAGAGGGGAAAATGACTTCAGAACCCAGTGTAAGAATTCAGGTGAAGCAGTCTGGACCCAGGAAGACAGTGGAAGGACCAGACAGAATATAAACCAAGAGAGAGGCTCCAGCAGCAGGAGTGGGGTGATGGCAGCCTTTCTAGGCCTGGGGTGAGGATGCCTGTAGTAAGTACCACTAAGATTTGGTGGGTCTTTCGTACCATAACATGGATTGAGTTTCTTGAGTAACTGTCGTGTGCGTACAGTGTAACAAGTGCTGAAGGTACAGCCTTGCAGGAGACAGGCACATGCTTCTCATTGTGCACGCTCCAGAGCAGAGAGACGGAACAGTGTGCTGGAAGGTGTTGCTAAGAGCTCTGGAGAAAACGAAGAGGGAATGCTGGGACATGGGGAAGGCTACCAGTCAAACAGGATGGGCAGAGAAGCGGGTCAGGAAAAGCTGGTATCTGAGCACAGGTTTGACAAATATGGGGATTGTGAACAATGAGAGTTCCTGGGGGCACAGCTCAGGGGCCCTCAGACAGTGCAGGCCAGCGGTGCTTGAGCAGTCCGGAGCTGGTGAGGCCAGAACATTGTGAGCCAAGGCGGGTGCATCTGGAAGGGCAGCTAGAGCACCCTGAGTCAGGCTTTTATTGTACGTGACGTGGGGAGGTAGACTCGAGACGTGGAGTGATAAACTCTTAGATTTCATAAATGGCTATTGTGACAGGATAGGGACAGTACTTCAGTGGCATTTATGCTGTGGGCTTCAGTTTAGGAAGTGGACATCAAGTCTCTTGTTTTTTAAAAAAAGATAGAGCTTGGCCGGCGCCGTGGCTCAACAGGCTAATCCTCCGCCTTGTGGCGCCGGCACACCGGGTTCTAGTCCCAGTCGGGGCGCCGGATTCTGTCCCGGTTGCCCCTCTTCCAGGCCAGCCCTCTGCTGTGGCCCAGGAGTGCAGTGGAGGATGGCCCAGGTGCTTGGGCCCTGCACCCCATGGGAGACCAGGAAAAGGCACCTAGCACCTGGCTCCTGCCATCCGATGAGCGCGGTGCGCCGGCCGCAGCGCGCCGACCGCGGCAGCCATTGGAGGGTGAACCAACGGCAAAGGAAGACCTTTCTCTCTGTCTCTCTCTCTCACTATCCACTCTGCCTGTCAAAAAAAAAAAAAAAGAGCTTAAGAATTGCCATCTATCTAACTGAAATGTGTAAATAGCCAATAGTATCTTGATACTCCTGTCTGAAAGAACAGCTTGGTTTTAAATTCTCTGTAAAACATGTAAAATCTTTTTATCCATAAGTTTTTGTGTATTTGAAGTTTAAAACAAAAAAATCTAAGAAATGCATAAGCTGTGTTAATAAATAATAATAATTGTGTGGGCAGTGACCCTGAACAATGTCCTGGCACGAGTGAGAACACTGGGATTGCCATTGTAGAGGCAGAGTGTCTCAGGTTCAGGAGAAGCCCAAAGGGTTGAGTAGAGATTAGTGATGTGTGTGATACTAAGAAAGAGGCTAATTGCGTTTTCCTAGCAATGTGTGATGTCAACGTATTTCTGACGTTCTTATCTCTCCGTCTTCTTGTTCTTTCTGTTGAAGTGGCATTTGTCCGTGTGAAATAAGATCTGGCTCCCTCTATTTCTTCTTTTTTTTTTTTTTAAGATTTATTTATTTGAAAGAGTTACAGAAACAGAGGGAGAGGAAGGGTGGGAGAGAGTGAGAGAGAGTGCGTTTGATCTTTGATCCGCTGGTTCACTTCCCAGATGGCTGCAGCAGCTGGGACTGGGCCAGGCCAAAGCCAGGAATCAGGAGCTTCTTCCAGATCTCCTGTGTGCAGGGTCCCAAGCACTTGGGCCATCCTCTGGTGCTTTCCCAGGCACATTAGCAGGGAGTTGGATTGGAAGTGGAGTAGCCAGGTCTAAAACTGGCACCCATATGGGATGTTGGCATTGCTATACCACAGCGCAGGCCCTAGCGCCCTCTATTTCAAACTAAGATTTGAGAAAGGAGACATAAACCCCCTAAAGTAAATAATATTTAAAAGTTAGAATTTAAAACATGCTGTTTAAAAAGGTTGTTCATCCTCTGAGGTATTGACACATCTTAATCTGGCTAGGTAGTTTAGGTAAGATTATTGTTGTTACTCACAATGAGTCTAGTAAGTATTTTACAACTCTGCTGTTGTATTATATTTTGTTTTGTTTTATTCAACGGAATTTTGATTTGCAGATATCTTAAGGAAAAATACATTACTGGAATTTTTTGCCTTTTGAAATTTTAGGAGGTTTAATATTTTGAATAACTAAACATAAATTTTATCTCCTTAAGAGTTCTGTGCCAACAAGTGCTTTGTCCCCTAGTGAATATTCAAATAAGTAATCAATAAGCTTTTTGCCTAATTGTGTTCTCAGTATTATTGCTCTGTCTTTATATATAATACAGTATTCATGAGTATAATTTAAAGTGAAGAAACAAGACTGTAGTCAACCTAGTAGTGATTTATGGAATCACTCTCTGTTCAGAGTATATTTTTGATTAACAGTATTGTGAGCTTTTTAATGAAATTGGGTTATTTCCCAGGAATGTTCCTTGATCCTGTGGTTTGTGCTTTTGAAAGATTATGTTTTTACATCATCATCTGGTTTGGTTGCTGAAATGTTGTCAAACCAGAACTTTTATTAAAAAGGAATCAGGACCGGCACTGTGGCGCCAGCATCCCATATGGGTGCCAGTTCGAGTCCCGGCTGCTCCTCTTCCAATCCAGCTCTCTGCTGTGGCCTAGGAAAGCAGTAGGAGATGGCCCAAGTCCTTGGGCTCCTGCACCCATGTGGGAGACTTGGAAGAAGCTCCTGGCTCCTGGCTTTGGATCGGCGCAGCTCCAGCTAGTGTGGCCATCTGGGGAGTGAACCAGCAGATTGGAAGACCTCTCTCTCTCTGTCTCTACCTCTCTCTGTAATTCTTTTAAATAAATAAAAAAAATAAAAAATAAATCTAAAAAAAAGAATCAGGAGGGCCTCTGTACCCACGTGGGAGTCCCACAAGAAGCTCCTGGCTTTAGATCAGCACAGCTCTAGCTGTTGTGGCCAGTTAGGGAGTGAAGCAGTGGATGAAAACCTCTGCCTCTCTGCTTCTCCTTCTGTGTAACTCTGGCTTTCAAATGAATAAATCTTTTAAAACAAAACAGAAAAAGGAATTAGGAAGGAGGGGCTGGCACTGTGGCATAGTGGGTTAAAGCCCTGGCCTGCAGTACCAGCATCCCATATGGGTGCCGGTTTGAGTCCCAGTTGCTCCACTTCCATTCCAGCTCTCTGCTATGGCCTGGGAAAGCAGTGGAAGATGGCCAAAGTGCTTGGGCCCCTGCACCCATGTGGGAGACCTGGAAGAAACTCCTGGCTCCTGGCTTCGGATTGGTGCAGCTCCAGCCAGTGTGGCCATCTAGGGAGTGAACCAGCAGATGGAAGACTTCACTCTCTCTCTCTACTCTACCTTTCTGTAACTCTGCCTTGCAAATAAACACATAAATCTTAAAAAAATAAAAATAAATTAATTGCTAGATAGACATTTTCTGCTGTGGATTTATTTCAGTGTAGTCAAACTGTGACATGTAACTTGAGACAGAAGAATATATGGTCTCCCATTGTTGAGAATCCTTCCTGACAAGAAGCCGGTGTGAGGTAGTAACTGCAGGTTACATAATAGATGCTTTCCACATCAGTGAGGATTGAATTGGTTTTAAGAAAATTAGTTGGGGCCAGCATTGTTACCGTGGGTACGTCTCCTGCCTGCGATGTTGGCATCCCATATGGGTGCTGGTTCAAGTCCTGGCTGCTCCACTTCCAACCCAGCTCCCTGCTGATGTCCTAAGTGCCTCTTCCACTTGGGAGAGACCACTGTGGGAGACCCAGAAGAAGCTCCTGGCCCTGCCCCAGCTGTTGCAGCGGTGGGAGGAGTGAACCAGTGGACAGAAGTTCTCTCTCTGTCATTCTCTTAACTCTGACTTTTAAAAGAAGTGATTATCTACTTATGGAAACTGTGAGGTGAACTAATTAACTTCTGACTGAAAAGAACCTATTTTGAGGTGACACTGCCAGCTGACAAAGGCTGGATGAAGCTGCATGTTGTCCCTCATTCTGTTGGCTCTGTCGAGGATAACAGCATGGCAGCATAGAGGAAGGGCGCAGGCACCAGTGCTCTTTCACCCTGTAGCTCCACTCTTAGAAATCATTCCGAGGACACAATTCACTGGATTTGCAAAGCTTGCTGTAGCACTAACCAGCACAGTCAAACACTGACGCCACTCAGCATCTTCTGCTGAGGGATGGGCTTACTCAGTTGCGTACACAGCTGTGTTGTACTTGCAGCATGAGATAACATGGCTGCTCTGATTCTGACATCCTGTGCCATGTGACTGCTGCGATATTTAAAACAGGTACTATGTAAAAATAAAATGTATGTGTAGTTATATATGGCATCATATATTTGTAGATTGTTTATGTTATGATACCTGTTCAATTTTTTTTAAAAAGAAAACAGCCTACTTTCTATGCCCTGTGAATGCATCAAAGTTTTGGAACACAACATTTAAAACAAGCATGGAAGTCTTGGGGGATTTTAAAATTAAAACTGTTACATATATTGTATTAATAAGAAGCACGTGTTACTTTTGGTTTAAGAATTACATGGATTATTTGTCCCGACTGTATGAAAGAGAGATCAAAGATTTCTTTGAAGTTGCAAAGATCAAGATGACTGGCACAACTAAAGAAAGCAAGAAGTTTGGTAAGCTGAAGCATATCAGTTTTTTTTGTCTTCCTATTAAAAATGGTTTTAAGCAAGGTGGAAGAAGATACAGTGGAATAAATGAAGGAGAAGATCTAATCCATTGGTTTGATTTCCAGGTATTTCATAGAATATGTTCTTTACTAAACTTCTACAGAGTGTGAATCTGACAGCAATTGTGTTTTTGTGCTGTAATTAAATATATATATTCATAGGAAATGCACTAGGTGAGAAAATGAAGTGCAGTCTGCTAGAGAAAGTATTAGACCAAGAGACAAGATGATGTTGAGACCAAGAGATGTTGAGAGTTGAGTTTGGGATTCCCTAAAGGACCCCAGTTGGGGGCAAGTCCTTGCTCTCTAAAGTCTTGCTCTCCACAGAGAAATGAAAGTTATTCCTGGCTTCTTACTTCTCACTGGCTATTTTGAATCAAAAAGAAAATTTAAGTAGTTTCTTCCCAGCCACATGACTACAAAAATGGCGCCAAAATGTCTTCGGTGACTGTACCTCATTTTTCTAAGAGATCTTTTTGAAACATGAATTTTTGTTGCTCCTAAGCACTTTAAATGGATGACAGTGTCACTTGAAAGAATAGCCAGCGAGAGTATCAAGTTCTGAGGAAGGTGACTGCCGAGCCACATTCTGCTCTTGCATGCCCCCATTTCTGGAGTTCCTTTTGGATGGAGTTCTGTGCCTATTCAAGTCAAAACCCAGCCTTAAACGGCGGCCTGTGTCCCCCTCGGTGTGTCTGTGTAGCTCCCCTTTAGAATAATGAGTTCAGCATTCGCTTGTTGTCGGGAGCCTATGCCCTAAGCCACCTCAGTCATCAGGCAGCAGGACTGGATGTGAATCAACAGCATGCATTTCCATTCTTCTTGTAGGACAGAGAAGACTGTCTCTAGTAGGTAAATACTCTAAGTCACCGGCTGTTTAACACTAATGCATCAATTGTGCTAGTCCAGACATTTGACATGGTTTGGTTTTGTGTGTATCTGCTCGCTTTGACAGGTACTGATGAGATCTAGGGCAATAGGCTTTTGGGAACAGAAATGCTAACTCATCCTAAAGGTTAACTGTTCTTAAATAGTGGTGTGTTGATATCCTTGTTAATGTTTCACTGTGGATATGTTATGCTTTTGTTTTTTTGAGTAAAGAGCATAGTATTAATGCAGTTACATGTTTAATGTTTTCATTAAGTACATTTGTCACCACTTGTTAGTGAACCGTTGTATTTTGAGAGAATTCTCCTTCAGCATATAGAAACTGGAGACACAAGGAAATCTTTCCAATATATGCCTAGTGAAGCATTAATCCTAGTATCATAATAGCTTTTAAAGTACAAAATGCATTTTAGGATAAATTCAATAATAAAAATGCAACTTAAATCAGTTATAGTAGTATTTATTGCATTAATCTAAAATGTAATTTTTTTCTTTTTTAGCCACTTGAGAAGTTTTTAACTTGTTAAAAGTATTTTTAATTCACAAAATACAGGTTTAGAAGGCATTTTTATGGTTTTGAATGTGTTAAAATTTTAACTTTTCTGTACACCTATTAAATAGGAACAGGCAGAATAATTTTTGATAATAGGTGGCATAAAAAATTACCAAATTAGAGTGTCAGTTATTTTAATATCAACTATAAGAGGAAAAAATAAACAATGCAGATGATAAAAGTGTTCATATTTGAAGCTCAAACTTGTTAGCATTTAAAAAATAAATTTCAAGGTAAATACAAATGACTTGAGAAGTTCCATATAAGGTGAAATGTAAATTTTTTCAAAGATATTTTTTCAGCAATTCAAATTGTTTTTAATAGCAATAATTAAAAACTGAAATTTTAGAAAGATAACTTCTTAGGAAATCAAAATTAAATAATTAAATTTATTTTGTTTTTTACTTGCTCTGAAAAATCCTCGCTTCCAGATGCTTGTAAGAATAGTCAGATTGACTGCCTCTCGCCAAGGGGAACTGTGTGGCCAGACATGCAGTCATTGAGAATCAGGGGTGTCATCCTCTGTTTTTCAACGACTCTTGACTCAAATCTTTAAATCTACTTAGTTCAAATGATTCAAAATGTAGTGTGCTAACACTGCCAGGAAGTTATCTTTGTGAGAAGATCTTTATGTTGATTATTGTGTTTTTTGGTGGATTTGCTTTGATGGCCCCAGAGATATAGAAACAACCCACCCCAGCGCGACCCGGGATTGCTGTTTCGATGTTTTTCTCTTTGTATTCCACAAATATGCTTAATGAAATGGCAGAAAAAGAAAATTTAGCAATTATTTTAAAATCACCATTTTCTTCTTTGTACAGTTAAGATAATAAACATGTTAATATGAGATTTTAGCCTCTTAATATATACCTTTACATAATTGCTGCTTTCCCTCCTGTTTGTCTAAGATTTCAGAAATCTTTAAAATGGTGGGCCAAAATCATGTTATCATCATTTCTCCACTAAACTAAGACATCTGGCTGATTCCAAAGGGAGTCTTGATGCAGGTAGAATTCAGGGCTGGTGGGAGGATTGCCTCCATCAGCGTGTGCTGGTTATCTGCTAGTCCTCTGTCACGTGACAGGCACTGTTGTAGTACGGGAGTGCAGCAGTGAGCACAGCCCTTGCCCTCTATGAAGCTCATGCTCAGATACAGGTACGTTACAGACATTTGGCATCTTCCCTGTGTTTTTTCACTTGCTGCTGATAAATGACATAAGCTTTTTATGAGCCCCAAATCATAATTAACTGGCATTACTACTAGCTCTGTATTCTTGTTTGGCCACTGAAGAAATGAGGCCTATATGAAAGAATGTGTCAGGCTGTGCAGGGAAACTGATCAACATAAATCCGTGACACCACAAGCCACCAGAAAGTGTTCTGCGGTGCTCCCTCCAGAATGAGCGTGTTCGCCACGTTGGCCCCGTTAATGTCCAGCCCCTCATGTGCCCCTCAGGCAGCCAAGGCCAGGAAGATACCCTCATCACTGCTTTGTCAAGGGCCCGACGTGTAGTCCGACTTTTGCCTTGAAGTTTGGCAAGGATAGTGTCAGTTGACACATCACTCTGGTTTTAAGATGTCTTTAGATTATAGTTACATGTTTTAATTTGGTTTCATTCTATGATTTCTTTCTTTGCTTTTCACATTAACTTCTAATTTGAGTTTAGAATGTTTCATAAGATGAATTTTAAAATTGATCTAATAAATATTGTATATATAGAAGCCTTAAGATAAAAGAAATGCTAAATGACCCTAAAAGAGTTGAAATTCCTGTATTAAATCTGTTCCATTAGCTTTACTCTTCTATCCGTCCATCCTCTGGTTGTTAACATGATAGTTTTAATTTTAAAATGGTCTTAAAGCCCCAGTTGTGTCATTTTTAATCAGATGTTATATAAAATCGTTTAGTGTAATAGAACTTCCTTGCAGGGGCTTTCAGGGAATACCAGTTTGTTAATGTCTAAATCTATAATAACTTCATTCCAATAAGTTTTCTTTGAATTAAATTATTTAACTGATGTTTTCTCAGAAAACCCAAACTTTCAAATTCATTCTTTTAAATGTAAGTGAAACAGCTTCACATACTTTAAAAACAGTCATCTAAACATATGGGAGAGAGGGCAACAAATAGATTTTCCCTGAATATTTGAGTAAAAGCAGTACATTAAAAGACCAATGAAGTGTTTTCTCTCATACAGTTTCTCAAACAGTAGTGACCAACTCAGCGTGTGTTTGTACCTCTCCTTACTCGATGCTCATGGTTCTTTGCATGTGTCTTTAAACTAGAGCTTTAACTTCCTCTTGTGCATGGTTTGTGCGAATTGCAGTTTATTAACTTGTCTTTGTCTTTGATGCTTGCGACCTAATCCATCACAGCTACACTGCCTCGAAAAGAAAGTGCTGGCAAACAGGAAACAGAGAGTGAGTATGCTTGGTGTGTTAGTAGGTGTTCTCCACCATGTCTGTTTACTGTCGAGAGATCAGCTACTTGTCTTGAAAGAAGTTAACCCCAGAAACATCAGTTGCTCTGAATTGCCAGGTATTGGTAAAAAGTCAACAACAATGTGATGGTAGTGATACAGCTACATCCTAGAAATGTGCAGTTTTGGGAAAAGTATACAACCAGTAGTACTGTGTGTCAGAAGCTCACGAAAAGGCTTAATCATTCTACTTTTGTTTTCAGGCTGTGTCTAGAAATTATAAAATTTCTTATATATATGGTCAGATTTTGCATAATAAAGCCAAAATTTGTCTCAAGTTCTTATTAGGTCTTCATTTGAACCTTCTGACCATTAGTAAATGGTATGTTAACTGACAAATATTCAAGAAAAATGTTTTAAAACTACTTTATGTATTGTTGTTACTTCATTTTGAATAAAGCAATCACATTTTTTCTAAAAATTACATCCTTTAATTCCTTGGTGTACATGGAGTATTGTCCAGCTCTGTGTTCTCATTTTCCTGCTTAAACACCAGTGCCCAGGCTGATGGGTAGTGACATGTACATGACATTTCCATTGTATTTGAAGTATAGCAGGTTTTCAGGCTGCCTTTTTCTCTTCATGTTGTTTACTTTTAAAAGAGCTATGGTTAATTCACTTACTGGAAATGCAGAGGTTCTGGGTTTTGGAACATATTAAATCAAATCATATATAATTGACTTTTTTGTATAGAGCAAAATGATCAAGTATTGACAGACTGATGTAGTTCAAACTAAAATGTTGTTTTGACACAGAGGCAAGTAACACTGGGATATGGGATTTTTAGTGGCAGGTAGAGCAGTCATGTTAGTAGGTTTCTGTGGTGCTCCGTGCCCATCAGCTGTATTTCTGTCTTCTGATTGGGAAGGGAACCCTCCTCCCTTCAGTCTAGAGATACCACCATGCACCTTTACGGTGGGGCAGAGATACATGATCTATAGAGTCCCTTTCAGTCCCATCCTATGGATCTGTAGTTTTATTCCTTTACCAAATGCTCAGCAGTAGGACACAAGAGTTAAAGAAAGGTAAGTACACAGTACAGCCTGTCCCATATGGTGGCCTTGTGCACTGGAAGACCAAAACAGTGGAAGATAGCACTGAATTTTACTCTGGATCGTTTATTCCTGGAGATTACGACTTTCAGTCTTATTATCTCTTAGGTCTTCATGGAAGTTCTGGGAAATTAACTGGATCTACTTCTAGTCTAAATAAACTCAGCGTTCAGAGTTCAGGGAATCGCAGATCTCAGTCATCGTCTCTGTTGGATATGGGGAACATGTCTGCCTCTGACCTCGATGTTGCTGACAGAACCAAGTTTGATAAGGTAAAGTAGAGTAACAAGTGGTTTTTAAACATTAGCGTCAGTTTTCTTCTAACTACATTTTGTGATTGCTTCAGTATTTGAAAATTTTGGTGCTTTTGGATACCTTTAATAATCATGTCTTACTTGCAAATTCTGAATCAAATCTTTAGAAAAAAGTATTAGTCACATGGCAGCTAAAATGTGGAGTATCAATTCAGTAACACAAAAGCCTCATTAACCTGTATTTGTGGTAAATCATAAAGTGCTTATATCTCATCTAAATTCTTTGAGCAACTAGGAATCAGCTTTTCTGTTCTCTGTGTTATAAATGATTTTTAAAAGTGTACCTGCGTATCCTTCTCTCCAGATCTGAAGTGAATGTAACTGTTTTACTTTAGGTATGTTCTGTAATCTTGTTATTTTGTCAATTTTGGAAATTTGTCTTTGGAGTTCTATTAAGTTTATAGATCCATGGATAGAGGTTACTGATATTAAGCATTTGCTACAGTTCTTTCATTACAGGATCATTTTGGTTTTCTTCAGATCTTTGAACAGGTACTCAGTGAACTGGAGCCCCTGTGTTTGGCCGAACAGGATTTCATAAGTAAATTTTTCAAACTGCAGCAACATCAGAGTATACCTGGAGCTATGGTATGACTCCCATTTATTTCAGCTAATATTTATGATCTTCCGCATAATTAGTCTGATTAATATGTACTCACAAGTTCAACGTTAATAGAAAAGGAAAGGATTTACAATGTAAGCGTCATTAAAACAATTCTTGTCATATCACAAAATAATAAAAACAGTGATAGTTGGAGTTGGGGCATCTACTTTAATATTCTGGAATATCTTACGTCTAATCATTCGCTGAACTATGGGGTAGGAGGAGTGTCTCATTTTGCTTTGTGAAAAGGTTGGTTACAAAGCTATTTTAGGGGGGACATTTACCTAGCGGTTAAGTCGCTGCTTAGAACACCTGCATCCCATATCAGAGCACCTGATTTGAGTCCCAAGTACTTGGTTTCCAATCCAGTTCTTGCTGATGTGCACCCAGGGAAGCAGCAGGTGATGGTTCAAGAATTGGGGCCCCTACCACCCACATGGGAGACCGACCCAAATGACGTTCAAAGCTCCTGGCTATGACTTAGTGGTTGTGGGCATTTGGGAGTAAATCAGCAGATGGAAGACCTCTGTCTGCTTCTCTGTGTCTCTGCCTTTAGTTTTTAAAGATTTATTTTATTTATTTGAAAGACAGAGGTAGAAACACAGAGAGAGGTCTTCTTCTATCTGTTGGTTCACTCCCTGAATGACCATGATGGCCAGAGCTGAGCCCATCCGAAGCCAGGAGCCAGGAACTTCTTCTGGGTCTTCCAGGTGGGTGCAGGGGCCCAAGGACTTGGACCATCCTTCATTGCTTTCCCAGGCACATTATCAGGGAGCGAGATCAGAAATGGAGAAGCCAGTACTTGAATCAGCGCCTATATGGGATGCTGGCAGTGTAGCCCAGGGCTTTAACCCACTGCACCACAGTGCTGGATCCCAAATACAGTTTTTGTAAAAAGCTGATATTTGAGCATAAATATTATGGTGTAACAAACAAACAAGGTGAGGCCTTACTTATGAATCTGGGTCTCTCTTCTGGCTTTGTTACTACCATGCCTTTCAGATGACATCAGTGTAAGAGGGAAAAATGAAAGATTTTCTAGATGATTTTGAAGAACCTAAAAAAACCACAGATTAAGGTCATTTCCGTTAAGGTCATCGGCTGGCACTAGCGTACAGTGGGTAAGCCACTGCTTGCATCAGCAGCAGCCCTTATTGGAGTGCTAATTCAAGTCCTGGCTGCTCCACTTCCAATCCAGCTTCCTGCTAATGCATCTGGGAAGGCAGCAGAGGATAATCCGAGTGCATAGGCGCCTCACACCCATGTGGGAGACCAGGGTGGAGTTCCTGACTCCTGGTTTCAGCCTGGCCAGACCTGGCTTATTATAGCCATTTGGGGAGTGAACCAGCAGATGGACGATCTCTCTCAGTCTCTCCCCTTTCAATGTCTGTCTGCCTTTCAAATTAAATAAGTAAAATTTTTAAAGATTTGTTAACTTGAAAGACAGTTACAGAGAGGCAGAGGCAGAGAGAGAAAAAGAGGTCTTAGATCCCTGGTTCACTCCTCAAATGGCTACCATAGCCGGAGCTGAGCTGATCCAAAGCCAGGAGCCAGGAGCTTCTTCCAGGTCTCCCTTTGCAGGGGCAAAGGCCCAAGGACTTGGGCTATCTTCTACTGCTTTCCTAGGCCACGGCAGAGAGCTAGACTGGAAGTGGAGCAGCTGGGTCTCAAACAGGCGCCCACATGGGATGCCAGCACTGCAGGCAACGGCTTTACCTGCTGTGCCATGGCACTGGCCCCATAAATAAATCTTAAAAAAAAAAAGAAAGAAAGAAAGAAAGAAATTTGCCTCAGACAGCCAATATAAAAAGCAGTCAAAAAAATGAATGAGAAATTCATTTTGTTGCAAATGGTTGGGAGTTGGGAGTTCATTATCATGGAATGGTATTAAATTTTCATTCTCACTAGCTTCCAAAAGAATTTTTGATGGCATTGTTTTAAATTCTGAGTTTTATTTGAATGATTGCTGAGATAGCATTAATTTTTTATATTCTCTTTTGAAAGTTGTGTTAGGACAATTTCTTCTTGAATTTTTAATATTTAAAAATATTTACTTATTTTGTTTGAAAGGTGAAGAGAGACAGAGAGATGGAGTTAGCTTCTGCCTGCGGGTATACTCCTCAAATGCCTGCAACCGTCAGGGCTAAGCCAGGCTAAAGCCAAGAGCCTAGAGTTGAGTCTGGGTCTCCCATGTGGATCACAAGGACACAAGTCCTTGAGCCATCATCTGCTGCCTTAGGGTGCACATTAGCAAGAGACTGGGTGGCAGCAGGGGAGAAGGGACTTGAGCCGCACTCTGATACAGGTGTCAGACATCCCTAGTGGTGACCTCAGTCACCACTCCCAATTTCTGTTGTTGTTGAGCTGCCCTCCGCTCCCCACCCCTCACCCTCCTCTACTTGCCTCCTGTCAAGTGCACACAGACAAATTCGGTTTCTCAGCCACAGGGGTTCTCCGATGAAAACTGAGGACAGAGCGTCTCATGAGCATCCTTCAGCAGCCTGCTAAGTGCTATAGCTTTATCAGAAATGCTCCTTTAAGAGTCAGTATTTTCCATCGTGGATTCTCTCCTAGGAGTTTTAAGACTGAGGAGACTTTTACTGTATAAACTAGAGAAATTGTTAGTCTTTTATTATGTAAAGTGCCTGAATACTTTTTGCAGGCTGAAACGGAGGACCTGGATGGAGGAGCATTGTCGCGACAGCATCCTTCTGGTGCACCGTTGCCCGTTTCATCTGAGTATGTGTCTGAGCCTGTCTCCGGCTGGTTTGGGAAGCAGTACTTAGATTGCAGCATGGAGGGGAGCTGCTCTCCGAGGGCCCCGTGAGTCTCAGAAACCTGCCGCCAGCCAGACCACTGGCTTATCGAACCTGTGGTCCTGGTGTGGGGCACTTCGGCTCTTTTTGCCCCAGTACTCACAAGATGCCTTCACTTTTGATGTTTGCTGGTGGCAATTGAACTGACTTGCAGTGTGGATTTCTTAGAAGTCACAGTGTACCTTTCAGAACCCAGCTTTGCAATGACATCAGGTTAATTTGAGTGATAAAACTTAATATCAGTAAAATATTTTATATCAAAAACTACTATAGAATAAGTAGCTCCTTGTCTTTGGACATTTTTAGTTGAAATAATGACATTTTGTATACACCCATATACCCCAGGGATTAAAACTAAAGGTGAATTCACCTGAAACTTGTAATCACTGTCAGTATTTTTTATATGTTTTCTGAACAGCAAAGATATGATCCGCCAAATGATGATTAAAATATTTCGCTGCATTGAGCCAGAACTGAACAACCTAATTGCGTTAGGAGACAAAATCGATAGCTTTAACTCCCTCTACATGCTGGTGAAAATGAGTCATCACGTGTGGACTGCGCAAAACGTGGACCCTGCTTCTTTCCTGAGTACTACATTGGGAAACGTCTTGGTGACTGTCAAAAGGAACTTTGACAAATGCATTGTAAGTTTTTTTCTTTAAATTTGTATTTCCAGTAATTTCTTATTTTTTTAAAGATTTATTTATTTATTTATTTGAAAATCAGAGTTACACAGAGAAGAAAGGCAGAGAGAGAGAGAGAAGTCTTCCATCCGCTGGTTCAGTCCCCTGATGTCCACAGTGGCCAGAGCTGTGCCGATCCGGTGCTAGGAACCAGGAGCTTCTTCCGGTCTCTCACTCGGGTGCAGGGGCCCAAAGACTTGGGCCGTCTTCCACTGCTTTCCCAGGCCAGAGAGCTGGATGGGAAGTAGAGCAGCTGGGACTTGAACCAGCCCGCGTATGGGATGCCGGCACTGCAGGTGGCAGTTTTACCCATTACACCACAGCACCGGCCTCTCAGTCATTTCAAAAGATAAATAAATATATATAAGTCAAAGGATCTGCAGCTCTAAAATGTTGGGAATTTAGCGTTCCTGTTCTCCGAGCCTGGCAGCAGGGTGTTGGCAGGAGCTGCAGGGGCAGTTAGCTGGATGGCACCAGCCAGCCAGTCTCCCTTCTGTGCTGTGGCTGCTGGCAGGTTCTGCAGCAGGGGGCGTGGTGGCCACTGTTCTGGCAGCCACCAGGGAGCCAACGTCTCAGCGTCCTGGCCAGTGACCACTGACTTGATGGAACAGAAGGAACTGTCACTGGGGTTTATTGCCGTTTTTATTTTAATCTATTCTAACAAAACAGATTTATCTCGATTGATTAAATTATTTAACTGGTAGTTTAGTGGCTTTAATAATTGTGTTGCTGTAGGAATAAATTGTTCTTATAATAACTTCAAAGAATTGTTTTCCTCTTTGTAGTAAAGGAAACAATAAAAAACTGTTTTATTATCTCGGATTTGGTGAGCTTGAAGGTGAGGACTGGGGTGAGGCAGGCCCTTAGAAAAGTGTCAGTGTGTTAATTAATTGTTATACAATGGATATGTGACATTTGAACATATCTCCTGCGTACCCTCAAAGTCACAACCGGCTGCTGAATATCCGTACAAGAATGGAAAATAAGCATGTGAAGGGCAGTTGAAGTCCATATCATTTTTATACTTTAAAAGTGGTGACATTTATTGAGTGTTTGAGAGCTGAAAAGCGATCTCTGTCCAGTCGAAACGTTAAGGTGCCCTGAGCCGGCTTGCCAGTCTTCCTTCCTACCAAGTGATTTCAGTTGGATTGAATACTCCAGCATTTGACAGCCGTCCCAGGTCTGTGGGCCTCCCACCCCACTTCTCCAGAAGTGGGCGTACACCGCCGGGCTGACTGCAGGTGGTCGCTGGAAGGAGAAGGAAGTGAGTCCCGTGTGACAGAACACTGAGTCACAGGACAGGACAGGATACAGAGGCGTGGTTGGTTTATTAGTAAGCTGTAGCTTCATGTGTTAGAACTGAGGGGTGGTGGCAGTGGATGTTGTCCTGGTTTCAGATGATGTGTTTGACACGCCGCCTGGCCCCAAAGGTGAACTTCCTCACTGCTAGCTTACAATGCAGTGGAATAAAGCTCACCGCACGATGCTCACGACACTCTGAGGACAGGGCAGTGGAGAAAGGCCGTAACCGGAAAAGGACAGATTCACATTTTCTCCTGAGTGCTCACATCCACCTCTTGCCATGAAAGGTGGTTCCTCCTGCTGCCTGTCTTCCTTGTCAAGCTTCTGCAGTGTCCGCTAGATTATTTGTGCGTGGTAAGTTTTGTATATTTTGGTATGTGGGACAGGAGCAGGACCTAGAGCATAAAGGAGTTCAAAAAGGACAGGAATGGGTATTTATCAAGTAAAACTCACTAATGTCAGAAGGCTGCAGAAAACTGAACAAATAGTAAGTGTGTTTGTATGTTTCATTAAGTGCCCACATCCAGAGTATCTAGTGTTCTTCAAATAGCTTAAGAAAGAGAGCTTACCATGAACTATTGCTGAAATCAGAAAGGAGCTGTTATATGAAGTGCTACCAAGCCACACCTTTCTTAACTGGATTTAGTCTGCTTTGTAGGACTCCTCCTGCTGGTGTGAGGATGTATGTTTGCACTGCCTAACCTTTGAGCATTGTATCATTTAGTAAGTGCTATAGACAGAGATATACAAGGAGCAAAGTAACACACGGCCCTCATCAAAGTTGCAGTCTGAAACACTGTATCACCTCCGTGTCCTGGTGTCCTGCTAATGGAAATAGGGTCCGGGCCAACTGGAAATAATGGACATTGATAGCTTGAAAGAAATGTGCATGGTTCCTCCAGAACTCCTTCACTGACAGTTCTTCTCTTAAGTGGATCCACTGTTTCCACCCTACTGGTCAAAAAGCTGGAGAAGACAACTCATTTAGAACATTCTCTCGGCCGGCGCCGTGGCTCAACAGGCTAATCCTCCGCCTTGCGGCGCCGGCACACCGGGTTCTAGTCCCAGTCGGGGCGCCGGATTCTGTCCCGGTTGCCCCTCTTCCAGGCCAGCCCTCTGCTGTGGCCCGGGAGTGCAGTGGAGGATGGCCCAGGTGCTTGGGCCCTGCACCCCATGGGGAGACCAGGAGAAGCACCTGGCACCTGGCTCCTGCCATCGGATGAGTGCGGTGCGCCGGCCGCAGCGCGCCATCCGCGGCAGCCATTGGAGGGTGAACCAACGGCAAAAGGAAGACCTTTCTCTCTGTCTCTCTCTCTCACTGTCCACTCTGCCTGTCAAAAAAAAAAAAAAGAACATTCTCTCCTAATGTGCAAGCACATTCAAACGATAATCTATATTCCATACATTTAAATCACACGCGCACACACACTCAATCTGTGTGCAGCTTCCTAAGAACAGTAGAGCCAGCATTCATAAATGAGTGCCTGCTGTGGACTGGGCGCGAGTCTGAGCACTTAGCCCACACGGCCTCATCTCATGCTAACACAGCCTTCGTAAGGGAGGTGCTTCGGAGGTGAGCTTACTTTCCCAGGTCAGCAGTTAAAAAGTCATGTTGGCACCCAGACTGACAGTCTGGTTCCAGCACCTGCAGTCTTGCCACTACTTTGTTTATTGCACCTGGTTTTACACACCACAGTTATCAATATTGGTAAAATAGAACATTAATAAAGATAATATGAAATTGTTCACAGTATCATAGGTCTTTCAGCATAGAAATAAACGGTTACTTCTCTTGTCCACATATTATACAGTTTTCAATTTACACACCCATAATCCCAATGCAATAAAGTCTAAATAGAAGCTTAAATGTTCCAACAGCATTGGGAAGTGTAATTCTTACTGTTACTGGACCTAGATCCCCTAGAAATTACATAGCTGAACACAGCTCCCTAGATTCTGTGCACACAAATTGTCCGTCCCACATTTTGTCACCATCAGCATAAGCACTTTGCTGAAGATAGAATAAGTAAGAAGTATGTAGCAAACGAAGTTAGTGCAGTCCATAGTAAAATGCCCATGTTCTCCCTGTGCTCCTGCACCTGCCAGAGAGAGCTTGTCTGTCCCAAAGAGAGATGTCAGACTGGTAAGATTTGGAAATGGCTTGACCAGATGGCTGCCAGCCACGAGACTGAAGAGAGGCCCGTGCACTGGTGTCTGTGCTGCTGCGACCCAGAGGGTGTCGTGAACGACGGAAATGCACGCTGATTGTGTTGACTCTGAAGAAAGACCTGAGGCGCACAAGCCTTGATTGTATTTTTTAACAATTTACATTTTTTCCTTGAATTTATTTTCTTAAATAATAAAACATATTAGAAAAGTATCTTTAAGCCATAGTACTAGTTTTTCTTAGTTATCCCTATTATAATTTCCCTCAATTAGTAGGTGTCCAAGATGTTTTAGGTCTTGTATAAGTTCTGCCTCTGTGATGCATAATTAAATGATAAACACAAGTAATTTCTAAGTTGCTTGGCTGTTTGTTTCTCTTCCTACCTTTTTTTCCGCCTGACTTTAGAGTAACCAAATAAGACAAATGGAAGAAGTCAAAATCTCAAAGAAGAGTAAAGTTGGAATTCTTCCATTTGTTGCTGAATTTGAAGAATTTGCTGGACTTGCAGAATCAATCTTTAAGAATGCTGAGCGGCGTGGAGATCTAGATAAAGCGTATACAAAACTTATCAGAGGAGTGTTTGTTAATGGTAAGCTCTTTGTTGTGTTGTAAAGAACTTTTGTGGTCATTCTCAGTATTTCTGGTAACTCAGACATTGGGGACACATAGGTTTACTGTATTTCATTCTCACTTTTGAAATCTTTTTATTATCTGAGAGAGAGTGCTCCCATCTGCTGGTTTACTCCCTAAATCCCCTCAGTGACCTTTAGCTAGTCCAGGGATGAAACCAGGAGCCGGAAACTCTATCAAAGTCTCCCATATGGTGGCGGGGACACGGTCATTTGAGCCATCACTTCTGCCTCCTAGGGTCTACATTGGCAGGAGCTGGATCCAGGAATTAAACCCAGCTACTTCCATGTGGTATGTGGGGGTCTTAACCTCTAGGCTAAATGTCCACTCCCTATATTCTATATTATGTAGCCTTTTCTAGCTTTTCTGAAATTAAAGATGTCTCAAATTTGAAAAATAAACTATATATGAAACCTATTTATAGTCACACAAAATTGGAAATCACTTTTAAACACAAAAATGACCTCTGGGGTTGCATGTGTATTTTATTATTGTTCTTTTGAAAAAAACCATTTATTTATTTATTTATTTATTTATTTATTTTTTTGACAGGCAGAGTGGACAGTGAGAGAGAGAGACAGAGAGAAAGGTCTTCCTTTGCCGTTGGTTCACCCTCCAATGGCTGCCGTGGACGGCGCGTTGCAGCCGGTGCACCGCGCTGATCCGATGGCAGGAGCCAGGTGCTAGGTGCTTTTTCCTGGTCTCCCATGGGGTGCAAGGCCCAAGCACTTGGGCCATCCTCCACTGCACTCCTGGGCCACAGCAGAGGGCTGGCCTGGAAGAGGGGCAACCGGGACTAGTACCTGGCGCCCCGACTGGGACTAGAACCCGGGGTGCCGGCGCCGCAAGGCGGAGGATTAGCCTGTTGAGCCACGGCGCCGGCCAAAACATTTATTTATTGAAAAGTAGAGTTACAAAGAGAGAGAAGGAGAGACAGAGTGAGAGAGATCTTACCTCCGCTGGTTCACTCCCCAAATGGCCACACTGGCCAGAGCTAAACCAGGCCAAAGCCAGGAGCCAGGAGCCTCTTCCAAATCTCTCACGTGGGTGCAGGGCCCAAGCACTTGGGCCATCTTCTGCTGTCTTACCAGGTGCTTTAGCAGGGAGCTGGATCAGAAGTGGAAGAGCTGGGACTTGAACCAGCGCCCATTTGGATGCCACTTTATTCACTGTGTGGTGCCCCTACATTTGCATTTGAACAAGGGTCTTCTGAAGACAATGGGCAGAATGTCTGTGTACTCTTGACAAATCCATTTACTTCTTTAGGCCACATGTTACGTGAGGGAGATGCGTGCTAACATACTCCAGTTCACTGTCTTCCTGTGTCAGACCCCACCGTTGAGTTACTGAAGCAGCTTGGGGAGAGAGAGTTTGGTGCTGTGGTTAAGCTGCTGCCTGGGAAGCCCACGTCCCATATTGGAGTACCTGGGGTTCTAGTCCACGTTGCATTCTCATTCCAGCTGTCTGCTGATCCTCACTGCACACCCTGGGGGCAGTAGACAATGGCTCAAGTAGTTGGGTCCTTTCCTAACCCCCTCAGCTGTTGCAGGCATTTGAGGAGTAAATAGGGGTGAGAGATGTCTCCCTCCATCTCTCTCTCTTTGTCTCTCACTTTCTGCCTTTCAAAGTTTTTAAGCGAAGAACAGTTTGGACTTGTCATTTAATGCGAAATAAATGATTGTATATGAGAATAGCTGAGAACTTTAAAGACTAAAAGTTGACGAGGTGGAATCCGCCCGCCAGGTGCACGTAAACATCTTCAGTGGAAGCAAGTCTAGAGAAAAGGTGGATAAAGTTCTTGACTGAGTGTTCATGTGGTTCGTTTTTCTTTTAAAATTTAAAATAGCTTTGCTTTATCTGGTTTTAAGGTGATATTTGCTCTTTACACACACCCCTGGAAGTCAGAGAATAGATTTTAAAAAGCAATAAGAAAATAAATAAATAAATGAATGAATAATCAGTCTTCATTGAGGAGAGAGAACATTTCATTTTTATTCTTCTAGACTTTTCGGTGTTTCTCCCTGTCTTGTGTGTGTGCAGGTCGTGAGTGTGCTGCTGTGAAATTTTTACCCTGCTTTACACACTGTGTTGGAAACTGTTGGACCGCATAATCTTGTTGTCTCTCCTTGTGAGTTACTGTGGACAACCATAATAATTGTTAGTAATCACATCCTCTTCCACGTGTCTTATTTACCAGATCGTCTATTAATAGGCATTTAGTGTTTTCCAGTTTGTGTACCTCTATGCTTGTTAAATAGCATCCTTGGGGTAATCTACTAGACGTGGAATTGCTGAGTCGAAGGGTTTATGCATGTCCCAAGATTTTAGCCAAACTGTGGTGCAAAAAGCTTCTACCAGTTCAGTGCCATGAACAGTAGGGACTAGTTTCCATTACTCCTGTACTGGTGTTGGCTTTTACCGGGCTTCATGATGTTTTTATTCTTTGTCAACCTAATAGGATAGAAATTATCTGCTTAATTTGTATTTCATTGATTTTAATTATGGTGTCTTTTACTTCATAAGACTCTTCAAATTTTATGTAAAACTTAGCCATCTCTCCCTTTGTGGTTTCCCTTTATGGTCAGCTGTTCTTGGAAAAGTCACCCTATCAGACCAGGAGGAAGCACCTGGCTCCTGGCTTCAGATCGGCGCAGTGTGCCGGCCGTAGGGGTCATTTGCGGGGTGAACCAATGGAAAAAGGAAGACCTTTCTCTCTGTCTCTCTCTCTCACTGTCTTAACTCTGCCTGTCAAAAAAAAAGTCACCCTATCACACATTTTTAAAATTTTATTTAAGTTATACAAGTTTCATGTATTTAGATTTAGGAACCTAGTGACACATCCCCCTACCTTCCCTCCCACCCACACTCCAACCCTTCCTCCTCCTTCCTCTTGCATTTCCACTCTTAATTTTACAAAGATCTATCTTCAGTTTACTTAATGATTGTATAGTTAACCCTACACTAAGTAAAAAAGTTCAACAAAGAGAATGAAGAGAAAAACACAACACTGTCCCTCCAAGCAAGAGACAAGGGCTGTAAACAGTCATGGAACCTCCAAGGCCTATTCTACTCCACTGCGTCACATTTCAGGAACTCTATTAGCAACCTCGGGTCAGGGAAAATATGTGATAGCTGTCTTTGGGATTGGCTTATGTCACTAAGTATAACGGTTTCCAGTTGCATCCATCGTGTTGCAAAAGACAGGATTTCTTTTTTTTTCTTTTTTTTTTCTTTTTTTTTTACAGCTGAGTAGTATTCCATTGTGTGTGTGTGTGTGTGTGTGTGTGTGTGTGCGCGCACGCGCGCGTGCGCCTGTATAACATAATTTCTTTATCTGGTCGACAGTTGATGGACGTATGGGTTGATTCCATGTCTTAACTATTGTGAATTGTGCTGCAATGAACATGAGGGTACATATGACTGTTGTGTATGCTGATTTATTTCCGTTTGGGTGAATTCCCAGGAGTGGGATGGCTGGGTCATATGGTGGGTTTATATTCAGATTTCTGAGGGATCACCATACTGTCTTCCACAGGGGCTACATCAGTTTAGATTCCCACCAGCCAGGGTACCTTTTTCCCCACATCCTCAACAGCGTTGATCATTTGTTGATTTCTGTATGAGGGCCATTCCAGCCGGAGTGAGGTGAAACCTCACTGTGGTTTTGATTTGCGTTTCCCAATATCACAACATTATTATTATTTTTAAATTAGCTGTATTTTTGGGGACCAGCTCTGTGGCCTAGAAGGCTAAGCCTTCACCTGTATCTCTGCCTTTCAAATAAATAAAGCAATCTAAAAAAAAAAAAATCTTACCTCTATTTTGTTTAGTACTTAGGGTGACATTTATTTGCTTTTTACATTTTAAGTACTAGAGCAATTTAAAGTTTGGCTAGACTTTGTGAAATTGTAATCTAAATTTAGTGTGTGTGTGTTCAAAAGGACCAGCTGGTTATCCTAACACATCTTGAATAATTCATTTTCCCACTGATTTGAAATATCACCTAAGCTTCCTCATATCTATGGGACTGTTTTAGAATGATTTTTATTATGCTTCAGTGAATATGAAGACCTTCTAGTATGGTTTATTAAGTCTATAAATGTGCTTAATTCTTAAATTTAACAAATTAAAAAACGAATCATACAAATATACGTGTAGCTAAGTATGGTGGTCCTCATCCCAGAAACATTGATGTGTTTTTTCTGCTTTGATTGTAGTGGAGAAAGTAGCAAATGAGAGCCAGAAGACCCCCAGGGATGTGGTCATGATGGAAAACTTTCACCATATTTTTGCAACTCTTTCTCGTTTGAAAATCTCATGTCTAGAAGCTGAAAAAAAAGAAGCCAAACAAAAATACACAGATCACCTTCAGTCATACGTCATTTACTCTCTAGGACAACCTCTTGAAAAACTGAATGTAAATATATTTTATTTTTTTCCCCTTGGTTTTAAATCTGTGTGTGTTTACATGTAAGTGATGTGTAGACATCTGTCCTGAACTCACCTGTGTACTGAAGCCAGGAGAGAGGAGGAGGGACCTCGTCACTGACGTTGCCAGCGTGCCAGATTCTGCTAGATGCTCTGTGTATGTCGTTTCTTTTCATTCTTTTCTTTTTTTAAATTTATTTGAGAGGCAGAGTTACAGACAAAGAGAGGGAGAGACAGAAAGGTCTTTCATCCCCTGGCTCACTTCCCAAATGTCCTCAATGCCCAGAGCTGAGCCAATCCAAAGCTAGGAGCCAGGAGCTTCTTCCAAATAAATACAGGGGCCCAAGTTTTCGGACCGTCTTCCACTGCCTTCCCAGGTCATAAGCTAGGAGCTGGATCAGAAGAGGAGCAGCCAGGTCACGAACCGGGGCCCATAGGTGATGCTGGCACCATTGGTAGAGTCTCTTGGCCTACTGTGTCACAGTGCTGGCCCCATTCATTTCCTTCTTATCAACACTGATGTGAGCTAAGACAGGATTAGCCACACTTGACAGATGAAGAAACTAAATGTAAATCAAGTTCCCTGATGTCACACCTGACGTCAGAGCAAAGCTGGAGGCAAGCTTTAATTAGGCCTGTCAGTCACTCTGGACTCTTTCCTGCTTCTGACCTCCTGAGTGGCAGCCTCCAGGCCTAGCTCAGGGGAAGACTGCAGAACCTTTTATGAAGATAAAAGGAAAACCAAAAATGCTTTGTCATTGCCTTTTCTTTCCTTACTTGAGTCATTTTCCAGAGCAAATCTGATAATGTAATAAATGACAGTTTTAGAGAATTTCACAACATGGTAGAAGCTTAAGTGGACCCTTCTAGATTTTGTCTACAACATTAGTCATCTGTTACAAGTTTTTAAATTAAATTAGAATCAGAGAGTATGTTTTTGTTGTCAGCAATTCAAGGAAGTCCCTAAAAGTCATCAAATCAAATGCAGAACCAACTCCTTATCAAAGTTAAGAACAGACACTGTCATCACCATAAAGCATGTCTCGGGATGGAAGCCCACATGATGCTGAACTCAAGGCTAGAGGCCTTCCCTTCTAGATCGAGTTCAGCACAGAAACCGAGGCCAGGCCTGTGTGGGGCACAGCAGGCTAGGCTGTCACCTGTGATGCCGGTATCTCATCCCGGCTGCTCCACTTCCCGTCCAGCTCCCTGCTAATGTGCCTAGGAAAGCAGTGGAACGTGGCCCAAGTGGTTGAGTCACTGCTACCCACAGGGAGACCCAGATGGAGTTCTGGGCCCTGGCTGCAGCCTGGCCCAGCCTTGGCCATTGCAGGCCTTTGGGGAGTTAACCAGAAGACGGAAGAGCTCTGTCTGTACTCTGCCTTCCAGGTAAATAAGTGAATCTTGAGAAAGAGAGACAGAAAAGAAAGAAGAAAGAGAGGAAAAAACAGATCCTGAATCCTTTCTTTTTTAGCACTGTGATGGAAGCTCTAACCAGTGCAGCAAGACCTGCAGCATAACTTAGCAATTTGGGAAGGAAGTCAGGAGTACCATTGCCTGTGTATGATACATTGGAGTTGCTGTGTCTGCTGAAGTGGTAGGATTTAAAATAAACATACTTGAAAAACAGTGAGTTTCCTCATGCCAGTAATAACCAATTAAAAGCTTCTATAAAAGCAAACTTTTCGAAGCAACAGGAATAAAAGTATCAAAAAATAATTTGGTGAATAACAGAGTAGTGGCTAATAAAATTTGAGGAAAAAAAGTAATTAGAGGAATTCAAAGTGGTCAGTAATAATCACAACATATAGTACTCAACTGTAGGTATACCAGTAGAGAAAACTATGTATTAAAAAGACAAATACAGGTAAAATACAACCTGAGAAGAATATTTGTCATGCAGCAGAATCAGTCTATTTAACATACAAAATCTTTATAAAAATCAGTAAGGGTGGTGAGCATTGTGACACTGCAGATTAACCTGCTCCACCTCCCATCCAGCCTCCTGCTATGCACGCCCTGTGAAGGCAGCAGATGATGGCCCAAGTGCTTGGTCCCTGCCTCTCACTTGGGAGCTCTGGGTGGAGTTGCAGTCTTCTGGCTTAGGCCTGACATAACCCTTGCTGTCGTGAGCACTAGGAAGTGAACCAACAGATGGAAGATACTGCTCCCCTGCCCCACACCGCCCCACCCCACCCCCGCTGTCTTCCTCTCATCTCTCCTCTCTGTTGCTCTGCCTTTTTAATAAATAAATAAATGTTCTTAAAAATCGGTAAGAAAAGTACTCAGACCCCAATAGAAATGGATAAGGGCCCTGAATCATTACTAAGTGTAAGAGAAAGCAAGTTGACTTCATTTATTGCCAAAGAGTGGTGAAATAAAGCAACAGATCTTTTTCACTCTGAGAACAATAGTTTTAAATTGTGATAATGCTGATGATGGTATGGTGCGGTGGCAATACACTGCTGACGGGAACATCGATGACTGAGCTTCCCGGGGGGCACTGTGTCTGTGGGGACTCTCCAGCGTCCTTGTAACTATACTTCTTCTTTGAGTGGTTATAGTCCTAGGAATTTACACTGGAAAGTAATCAGCAGTGCAATTAAATACCTAGATGTTCATAGCAACTGTATTGATAATAGATTTCTAAAAGTCTAACGAGATTTTCCTAACTTTCCCAAGAAGGGGGAGGATAGTAAATGTCCAGTACTGGAGGAATGAGTAAATTAATTGTGGTTCAACCATTGGCTGGAGTACTATGCAGCCATGAAAATGCATACTTAGGAAAAAACATATAGTAGTAAATGGAAAATACAACAGAAAATTATTTATGTGTTCACACATGAAAAGATTAGAAAAAAATCTCAGATGATAATTTTTCTCAGGATTGCTATTTTATTCTTTATACTTCCACGATCACTTTTTATACCGTGAATATATGTTATTTTGTGATCAGGTTTTTTATATAAATGCTTGTGGAAGCAGGTTGCAGCTGTAATTTCTTTGCCTTCCCTTGAAGCACTTCTTCGAAGGCGTCGAAGCCCGAGTAGCACAGGGCATCCGAGAGGAGGAAGTAAGCTACCAGCTTGCGTTTAACAAGCAGGAGCTTCGCAAAGTCATCCGAGAGTACCCTGGGAAGGAGGTGAAGAAGGGCCTGGACAACCTGTACAAGAAGGTTGATAAGCACCTGTGTGAGGAGGAGAACTTACTGCAGGTACGCTGCTTCCTTCCCTTGCTCTCCTTCCCCCCGCCCCCCGGCCTGGAGACCCTTTGTGGGTTTTACTACATAAGCATCTGTACGTATTTCTGCTCAGTTTGTATTTCTGTCTTCTTGTGCTGAAGGACTGCTTTTCTTCTGTTTAGGGTTTTGTTTCAGATTTGGGAGGGGGAGGTAAATGCAGTCCAGTCTAGCCCCTTGAAGGCTTGGAGTTAGACAGGAGTTTGTAGCGTTTGGCACATTAGCCTCTCTGGGCCTCAGTATCTTCATCAGAACAATAAAGACGCCATCTCCCTCGTGCAGTAGGCCCTGCTGTTGTTCATTTTGTAGAAAAGAAAATCAGCATAGAGAGGTCGGAGTGATATGCCCAAGATCCCATACCTAATGAATGGTGCAGCCAGGCTTAAACCCCAACTTAAGCATTATTCTTTATAACCCATACGGAAAGGCCTAGCGTTGAGTGGGAGTAATCCTAATTTCAGCATTATGGGAGGCTTGGTGAAGGCTGTTGGTTTGTGTGAAGCTCTGAAAGTCTACTTGCCCAGGTAGAGTCGGGTGGAGGGTGTGGCTTTCTAGGTGGAAGAAACAGCACAGGCTAAATAATGAAAAGCAAAAAGCGTAGCACTGTCCGGGAGTAGCGATTATTCCGAAGTTGGCAGCAACTTAGGTTTAATGAGATGTAAGGTTTGGAAGAAGAAATTCTAGAAGAATATATTCCCTCAGCTGTCAGGGAAGGATGATGTCATAGTGCCCTCCGCGTCATCATGAGACTTAAGGAATGTGGACGGAAAGCAGCTGGCCTTGCGCTGATGCCCGGGAGGCCCCGCTGAATATGATCTGCCAGCGTTAACCGCTGTGTCAGTGTGTGTCACGTTCTCTCTGCCAGGTGTCTGCCTCTTGTCTCCACTGCTGCGGTAGGAATCACCTGAGTGCACATAGTAGGTCTGACTCATCCTGGTGTCCTCCATGGTAGCAAGCGAGGTTTTGCATCAGTTTCTAGAAAAAGAACACGTGTGTCCCCCTGGATCACTAGTTTTAGTTCCGTTCATAATTGTGCATAGCCGTGTCAGTGTTGGATATAGGAGTATGTATGCATACTAATAGCTAAGACATAGAGCTTACTTGTGTCCGACAATGTTCTAAGCACTGTATGTATATTCACTCATTTAATCCTTACAAGAAACTTAGGAGAAGCTTTTATTAATACGCTGGTTGGGACTGGCTCTGTAGCATAGCAGGTAAAGCCACCACCTGTGACGCCAGCATCCCATATATGGGCCCTGGTTTGTGTCCTGGCTGCTTTGCGTCCGATCCAGCTCCCTGCTGATGCATCTGGGAAAGCTGAAGCACTTAGGCCCTGCACCCACGTAGGAGACCTGGAAGAAGCTTCTTCTGGCTCCCGGCTCTGGACTGGTCCAGCCCCAGCCGTTTGTAGCCACTGGGGAGTGAACCAGTGTGTGGAAGACCTCTGTTTCTCTCTGTGTCCCGCCCTTCCCTTCTCACTCTGCCTTTCAAATAAAGAAGTAAGTCTTTAAAACAAAATACCCTGGTTTACAGATGAGGGCCTTGAGTCGCAGAGCAGTGGTGTCATGTACTTGAAGTGACAGATGTAAGTAGAAGCCAGGAGTCGGCCTCTGAGCACACGCTAGCTGCTGGACCACGCCAGATCCTTGGACTGAGTCTTGGCGTTGTTTCTGCTTGGTTGATTGTGCCTGGTGACCTTCCTTTTCCTTGTTCACCAGGTGGTGTGGCACTCCATGCAGGATGAGTTCATACGCCAGTACAAGCACTTCGAAGGCTTGATTGCTCGCTGTTACCCTGGGTCGGGTGTCACCATGGAATTCACTATTCAGGACATCCTGGATTATTGCTCCAGCATTGCACAGTCCCACTAGACCTCTGGAAGAAGGACCACTCGGAGTGCAACAGACACACTGCAGCAGCAGTGAGCAGCGAGCTGGGGGCCCGAACATCAGACGTTACGTGTTATTGAATGTCCGCTCAGTGGGTATGTTACTACAGTGTTTTAAGTGCAAAGGTACCAACCCAAATGGCACTTTTAATTGCCTAGTAGGTTGTGTGCTAACTTAAAGCATTTATCTCTTCATAAAATGCTTCTAGCATTTTCCAGCGACTGAAGGGGATTTTTCTCTGTTGCCTAGCTTCGTGAGGTGGAGAGTGGTTATCCTGTATGCAGTGCATCGGGAGTTCTTCAGTGTTCCCCGTTTCTCTGTTGCTTGTAGATCATGTAACTACTAATATATTGTACAGAAGTTCCTTCCCACTCCAACGAGCGTGGGTAAGGGAGCTTATGTGGTTGTCAGCGGTAAACTCATTTTGAGGATTATGTGACTGTGTAGTAATAAATCTAAAATAAAGAAATTTTCAAAGAAGTTGACATTTGGAGCAGGTGTTTCACCAAGCAGGTAAGATGCCAGTTAAGACGCCTGTATCCCACATCGGAGTCTCTGGGTTCAAGTCCCAGCTCCTGCCCCTTGCTCCAGCTTCCTGCTCATGTGGGCCCTGGAAGGCAGTGCTGATAGCTGCTAAAGTGGTTGGGTCCCTGCCTCCCACGTGAGAGACCTGGGTGAGGTCCTGGCTGCAGCTTCAGCCTTGCCCAGCCCCAGTGGTTGTAGGCATCTGGGGAGTAAACCAGGTGATAGGAGCTTGTTCTCTCTGTGTCTCTGTGTCTCTGTGTCTCTTCCTGCTTCTCAAACAGGAGGAGGAACCTGCTGTCAGATTGAGCAAGCCATCAGGTGTATCCCGGTGGACACAGCTCTGAATAGAAGGAAGAAAGATGAAGGAGACCCTAACAGACTTTCACTTTCAGGGGAAGTCTAAAGTGATGTACGCGCCTCTCCCCGGAGCCTCGTCCTAAGAATTAGGATTGCTCTGCTTTCTCGAGGTCTCTCGTCATTTAAATGATTTTCAGGAGCCAGTGTTGGAAACGGCAGTTAAGTCACTGCTCTGATTCCAACATCCCCTGTGAGAGTGCCTGGTTCCTGGCTGTGCTGCCAGTTCCAGCCTCTTGCTAAGGTGAACCCTGGGGGGCAGCAAGTGACGGCTGAAGTAGCTGGGCCCCTGCCACTCCGTGGGAGACTGGATGGAATTCCTGGCTCCTGGTTTTGACCTGGCCCAGCCCTGGCTTTAATGGGCTTCTGGGGAGTGAAGCAAGACATAGAAACACCCACTCTCTCTCTTTCTTTGCCTTTCAAGAAAATAAATAAATACGTTTAATAACTGCAAAATTTCTGTGAAAGATACTAAAATACACAGCTTTAATTTCTTGCTTCCTGGTCTTGTTTGGATGTATAAATAGTTTCTTTTTTGATGTGAAAAATTACAGACTCTTCAGCAGGGGCTGTAAAATTGACCAACTTCCTCTGGAGGTGAGTTGAACTCTTTCTCATCCCCTGTCATGGTAGAAGCAGTCTGTTGCCAGAGGATGTGTCCATCACAGGCCCCACCCTCCCCAGCTTCCAGCTGGTCTCTAAACCAGGTGGGCGGGCCCCACTCTGCCTCTCTGCCAGGGGCCAGGGACACTGGGCAGAACGAAGGCCAGTGGGGTTTGATCATTCAGCGTTCATTTCTTCTCTGAAGACTCCCAGAGTTGCCCTAGGCCAGATAGTTCTGCTTCCCTTTGATTGAATTACTCAGCAGTCGTTCTGTAGTAAGGCTGGGGAGGGGAGGGAGCACTTAGGTTAACCGATGTTGGTTTCTGCAGCTTGCAATCAAAGGTCCCCTGTTAACACAGGCACGAAACACTGATACGCACAAAACTTAATGAAACCAAGTAAGACGAAAGATAGCTACCCAGTGAGGAACACAGTGAGTGCGGCCGCACCTCAGAGGAGCTGGACAGATCGGTGGTCTGGTCAAGTCAGGAAGATCTGATCAAGGTAATGCACTGCCTCTTTGAATGACTGTGGCCCACCCCCTGGACAGTGCGATGCAGCACTGATCTAAGATCTGGCCTCATATCCTGGCTCTGTCTGGAGCTAAGTCCTGGTGCCTCAGTTTCCTTATTTGTAAAATCTAAGCGCTGATACTTTTATAATTTCATGGTAAGCATTAAGTTAGATAATTGTTCAGTGCTTAGCACAGTACTAATATGGACTCAGTTTTAAAAAAAAGTCAATTGTATTCCTTGGCAAGGGCTGAGAAGTCAAACTAAGACACTAAGGTTAATGGGCGAAATCATTCGACATCCTTGGTCCAAGAAAATGGCCACACCAGAAAGGGGTCCATGCCAGACACCACATACCCCTCTCAACACACATAGGTTTTCTTAGGATAGAGAGAATCGCATCCAGTTCTTTGGCTATGAAACTTGAATTATCCCCAGACTCTTTAATAGTTTGCTAATGCTATTCCTTAGCCTTGTTGTCGCTATGATCCATAGCACAGAAGCTGCCTAAGATAATCCTCAGACTCAGCAGAAGATTAAAAAATCAATTTCTATTAATCAGGTGCCTTTCCTAATTTATAAATCCTCAGTTCCTCTCCTATTGGCCAAACATGACTAAGCAGGAAACTGTTTTCATAATTTCTTTTCATTAGAAAATCTTCAAGGATTTTTCAGACAAGATACTTGAACTTTCCTTGTGAGAATAAATAGCCTCTAATTCTTGGCTCTGTAAGGGAGATGCAAGTCAACAAGCCGAATCTCAAGATGCTGGAGAAATGCAGGAGATGGAGTAAGCAGTTCTAGCTGCGTGATTTTAGGGGACCTTGATAAGTTTTTTCTACTCCATACTATTCATTCTTCTCACTGTTGCCAAAATGATGTGTAAAACTAGGAACAGATCCTACAAACTCCCTATTTATACACTTTTGTACCAGTTACAATAGCTGAGTCATAAAAAAAAAAAAACCCTCCAACTACAGTGGGGAAAAGCAGCCATTCCAGGATGCTCTCCTGGGTTCGGTGGGTCAGGATTCAGGCTCAGCAGAGCTGGCTTGTCCTTGCTCCGTGTCTGGAATCTCAGCTGGGACAGCTCAGAGGCAGGGGCTGGAACCCTCTGAAGACTCATTCCCTAGCTTGAGTGGCAGTTGATGTTGGCTCTGGCTGGTTTCAGTTCCTCTCTACAGGGGTCTCCCCGCGTGGTCTCTGTGAAGATCTGAGCTTCCCCACAGCGTGGGGACTGAGTTCCAAGCCCTCCCCGGCCCATGTTTGTATTTGCTAAGGAAACTGAGGAAATGCAGGGATGATATTTGTTTTGAGTCTTCACAGAGAAGCTGGTGGGATTTTTAAAACAACTTTATTGAACTGTAATTCATATCTCATGTAGCTCATCCTTTTGATTCAAAATTCAGTGTTCCTTGATATTAACTATATTCAAAGAGTTGTACAGCCATCACCACTAATTCTGGAATGTCTTCATCATGCCCCAAAGCCCCACGGCCATTAGCAGTCCCTCTCCAGTTGCCCTCCACATGGGAGCCGTTCATCTACTTTCTGCATTCATAGACTCTCCTATCCTTCGTCTCATATGGATGGGATCATACAAGATGGGGTCTCTTCTGAATGACTTCTTTCCCTTAGCGCAGTGTTCTCAAGGTTCCTCCACACCGGAGTGTATGTCAAAGCTCATCCCTTTGTAATGAGAAACAATATTCCACTTTCTAAACATACCATCGTATTCATCCGCCCTTCAGTCGATGTTTGGGTTGTTCTCACCATCTAGTTGTTGTGAATTCTGCTGTGTTTCTGTGTGGACATGGCTAGGAATGGAAGCGCCGGGTCACAGGAGTTGACTACGTCTTACCCATGTGGGTGATTTCTCCATCTGACAGATAACAATGTCCAGCATCTTTTGAGATGCTTATTAGCCTTTTCTTTAGAGAAATTCTGTTGAACTACCTACCTTTTCCTGTGTTAAAATTGGGTTATTTATCTTCCCAAAGAGAGATGCAAGGGAAAATAGAGGGCCTTTAAGAACATCATGGGAAATGGGTATTATGAGAGAACTATGCATGGATTTATTTTTTTCCCCAAAGCAAACTCATATTTTTGTTTTGTTATTTTTACAAAAAAAAAATACTTATTTGAAACAGTTACAGGAGAGACAAAGAGAGATACGTTGCATCCACTGGTTCACTCACCAAATGTCTGCAGTGGCCCAGGGTGGGCCAGACTGAAGCCAGGAGCCAGGAACTCCATCTGGGCCTCCGATGTAGGCAGCAGGGGCCCAAGCACTTGGGCCATCTTCCACTGTTTTCCCATGTGTATTATCAGGGAACTGGATCAGAAGCAGAGCAGGTGGGACTCGAACTGGCACTCATGGAAAGCCAGCCTCACAGGCAGCAGCTTAACCCACAGCACTGACCCCCAAACTCAGAACTGTTTGAAGATCTCTCGTATTTGAACTGGCTCATGTAATTATTATAGCCCAGAAGTCTCACCTCTCAAATAAGTAAATAAAATCTTTAAAAGAAGAAGAAAAAAAGAAATGAGCTATCTTCCCATCCAGCTCTTCCACCTGCCTCTAGATAATAACTCGGACAGAACTCGTGATTTTTCTGGCCTTGTTGAAGTAGAGGAAGCCCTGGGTCAGTAACTAGGACATCGAATTCCCTTTCAGAACCACTGCCTTAGTGGTCACTTCACCCTTGTCCAGCTGGGGCCTGTAGCAGACAGGAGGAGAGGAAGTGGTCCCGTGCCTTGCTTTCTCCCACTCGCAGTCACTTCCTCCTCTCTGCAGATGGTGGAAGGAGGGAGAGGAGGGGGCTGGGCAGCAAGATCTCGCTTGACCAGGATTAGCTGTGCCAGCACCAACACGCCCTCCATCCCTGTCAGCTGTGGACCTCAGCCTGCTTTCTTGCCCCTGGCTCTGTTGGGCCCACCTCCCTCTGCAGGGGTCTCCTCCTTGCAGGTCACTTGCCCTGAGGGAATGCATCTTGAACCCCCCCTCCCCGCCCCCGGGCCCTCTCATTCCTTCCCCAGGGCCGCTGGCCAGAGTGGCCACCTGGTAGTGGCTGGAGCCCTTCCTGCATGGGGTCCTTTCCTGTGGGGGAGGAGCAGCAGACAGCAGAGAGCCGGCCAGGACAGACACACAGGCTGCAGGGGGTTTTCCATATTGCTCAATGGTTTGAGAGAACTAGAACAGGCTTGCTCCCACGACCCCGAGTCCCTGCTGGTCAGCAAAGCTGTCTGACACCACAGGGTGCTCCTCAGGCCACCTTTGCCACTGACTGTGCTGCCACATGGGCACCAGCATCCACGGCTCTCACTCCCTGCCTCGGTTCTCGCGTGAGCACAGAGGAGAGAGAGTCCCAGCTTCAACAGGGTCTGGCAGGCACTGTGGCAGCCCTCCAGGCGCCCTTACAGAAGGCAAGCAGGAGCCTGGAGCAGGTGCCAAGGGGATCAAGCCACAGGATCTGGTCCAGGAACCAAAACCTCCTCTCACTCCGGGCACCTGTCTGGATGTGGAAAAGATACAGACCCTGGGAGGGCATCACCCTCTCCTTCATGCAGAGGAGTCACTGGTCTCCTCCCTCAGTCGCCTCTCTTGTATTTGAGATGGAGAGAGAAGTACTCCAAAAAATCTTGGGTTCACTTTAATCCCATCGTCCCTGGCACCCATGGCTGCTCTGGTCCCTTCTGTAGAGGGGCACAGTGTCTGCACAGAACTCTCCTGCACACACTTTAAATCTCTCCACGATGTCAGATACAATGTAAATACTAGCAAATAGTTGCTACTATTGTAGCAGCTGTTATACCATTAAGGGAATTTTGTACTGTTTGGGGGACAATACAAGAAAAATTCCACACATGTTAAATATAATGCCTTTTTAAAATTTTTGATTTTTTAAGTGTTTGGCAGAGCAACAGAGATAGATATAGAAATAAAGAGAGACAGAGAGATGTCTTCCATCTACTCTTTCCCCCAAATGCCTGCACCACCAGGAACTGCATTTGGCCTCCCACGTGGGTGGTAGGAACCCACGTACTTTGCCTCCCAGCATGTGCATTAACAGGAAGCTGGATCAGAAGCCGTAGAGGTAGGATTTGACCTCAGGCGCTTCAATATGGGATACACGCGTTCCAAGTGGTGGTTTCACTGCCTCCATTTCCTGTGTATTTCTAATCCATGGCTGGTGGGAGCCAGGGATGTGAGCTCTTGGGGCCATCCCAGCCTCCGTTTTGTTACTTTGGCTGACAGAACCCTGGCTGGTGTGGTGGTAAATCACCACGATGCAGGTTCCGTGCCAGTGACTGATCTAGGGGTGGGAATGGAGCCTGGTTCTGCCGATACTGGGTCCTCTACTATGGTTTTCTGCAAGAGTTCTTTCTCCCCAGTGAGAAAAAGGCCAATAGGTAAAATCTTTTTTCCCTCAATGCGAAGTCCCTGCCCGTCTTTACTTCTTGTTTCTGGTCCTGTTGCACGTGAACCCATCTTAGAATCCTCACAGCCATTTTGTGACCATGAGGCAAAATGGCTGAGGAGAGAGGGTGTATGAAAAGGGGTCAGGACATTGATGGTGCCATGGGACAAATCTAACTAGGATCTGCTTCTGCCAAGACTTCTGTCACATGAGACCATGAGACTTAATCCATCGTTAGAAAATGTTCTGATACTTGGGCTGAGACCCTGTGAGGAGAGAGAGGGAGTAAGGAAAAGTGTGCATGTGAGAGAGAGAGAGAGAGAGAGAGAGAGAGAGAGAGAGAGAGAGAGGATATCTATGTATAGAGAGGATATCTACATCTATGTCTATAGAGAGTATATATAGAGTGTGTTTATATATATATAGAGAGAGAGAGAGAGAGAGATACTTGGATCAATCCCAAGTCAGCCAGTACGTTCGTGTTTCTACCCAGTTAGGACTTTCTGAGCAGGTTTCACTGGGTCCTGGGCTAAAGAACAAGCCTTGGAAGTTAAATTATGACAATGACTGGACAGACCCAGAGGACTCGGGGGGATTTACCTCCTTGTAGAGCTGTGTGTGTTCTCAAAAGGGGGCTAAAGCCTGAACCGAGGAGCCCACCCAGGAGAAGTCAACCACGGTCCTCTGGAGCACTCGTCCCCGGTCCGAAGGTGAGAAGCCAAGACCGTTCCCTTCTTTCCCCAAGGAAATTCGTGGACACCCAGGGGCAAAGTTGCTCTGCTGTTCTCAGCGTGGAGGGAAGTTGTCCCTCTTACATACAAGCCGTCCTCTGCAGTACAGTGCAGTACAGTGCGTAGAGAGTGACATTGGGCGCTTGTTACGTCACCAGGGGGATGGGCCAAGGAAATCTATGGACAAAGATATCAGTTACAGTAACCTCGATCCCTGCTGCAGAAACATCCAGATAACATAAATAAATGCAGATATTAAAAGCCAACCAGCCGTGGAAAGAGGACTACGCGTGGGTCTTCAGAGAATGTGTGATTCAGCTGCTCCCAAGGCTCACGTGATAGGAGGCTGTGTCGATAGACCCCAAAGGTGCTGAGCAGGTGCACCAAGAGCGAGAAATGCACCCCAGCACATTCTAGTGAGAAGCCAGGGTGTCTCCGGTCCGGAGGAAGAAGCCAGGTGATTGGTGGCCTCGGAGACCATGTTCTGGGAGCGAGGGTCGAGGGGTCTGGGCATTCTGTCCCACAGGATCACCACAAACATGAGAGATTCACGTTCCCGTGATGACCTGGAACAACTCGCTCATGTTCACGCAGGGGCAGACTCCAGCGTCGTATAAAGACTTTTTCTAACAAAGATCTTGAGCGATGCGATGAGCTGCTCCGAAAGGCAGAGGGTTTTCTTGCCCTTGGATGCGTCTTGGTGGCAGCTGGGATGGTCACCCGTGGCGGTATCTGCTGAAGACATCCCTGTTCTGAGCCGGAGCCTGAGCTGGAGCCTGGTCTCTCTCTGCGACAGTCTACTGATTGATCGTCATCTGGAGAGCCTCCTTTTTGGCCTTTCTTTGACAGTCTGCTTAATTCACAGAGTTGTTTTAATGTCTGGGTTCAAGTTCAGGCTCTGGTCACTTGGTGATCTTTGGGAAATGACTTATTCCTGTCGGTGAATTCTGATACTTCCACGGTGGCAGCGTGAAGCAGCGTCTATGAACCCGCACACAGCTAGAGCTCAAAACCCTATGGCTGGCTGGCGCCGTGGCTCAACAGGCTAATCCTCCGCCTTGCGGCGCCGGCACACTGGGTTCTAGTCCCGGTCGGGGCGCCGGATTCTGTCCCGGTTGCTCCTCTTCCAGGCCAGCCCTCTGCTGTGGCCCGGGAGTGCAGTGGAGGATGGCCCAAGTGCTTGGGCCCTGCACCCCATGGGAGACCAGGAAAAAGCACCTAGCACCTGGCTCCTGCCATCGGATCAGCACGGTGCGCCGGCCGCAGCGCGCCATCCACGGCAGCTATTGGAGGGTGAACCAACAGCAAAAGGAAGACCTTTCTCTCTGTCTCTCTCTCTCACTGTCCACTCTGCCTGTCACCAAAAAAAAAAAAAAAAAAAAAAAAAACCCTATGGCCGGCATTGGCTTGTTGATGTCTTTATTATCTTTGTCTGCCTCTCTTTCCCTTGCCCATCTATTCATCCTTCCTCCCTAATGAGTTTCATTCCCACCTCTGATTTTCAGTGATTTGAGTCTCTTGATGGGTTAAAGAGCCATTGGACAAATTTTGCCTAATTTAAAATTCTTTTTCCAATATGCCCTATTATTTGTTAGTGACTTTGCTGTCAATTTAGAGGAGTTCTTGACAAACAAGCTCTAGGGCATCAACTGTAATGCAAAAGGACTTCAGAATGTCTGTGGGAATTGAAATTGGAAGGCAAACATTTAAAAATAAAGTTTTTTCCCCCTCAACAGAAGCACAGTTAAGTTCAAGACACTTCTGTAAGCAATGACCCCAGCCTCTTAGTGCATCCCTAGGAATTCAGCCATGCCAATTCAGTCTTTTTTACTTTTTTTAAGATTTATTTATCTGAAAGTTAGATTTAACAGAGAGAAGGACATACAAACAGATTGTTCTTACATCCACTGGTTCACTCCCCAAATGGCTGCAATGGCTGGGGCTGGGCCAGGCCGAAGCTAGGAGCCTGGAGCTTCTTCTGGGTCTTGCACTTGGGTGCCGAAGCCCAAGCACTTGGCTCATCTTCCACTGCTTACTCAGGTGCATTAGCAGGGAGCTGGATCGGAAGTGGAGAAGCCAGACTCAATCCAGCGCCCATATGGAATGCTAGCATTGCAGGCAGTGGCTTTACCTGGCACACCACAATGCTAGCCTTAAGACCTTTAGTCTTAACTAATTTCCAAAGTATCTCTTGCTACATAATGCAATGGATCTAGATGTAGATGTCTTTGGTGGGCCATTCTGCCTACCGTAGCTGCTCTTCCTTCTAGTGCCTTTTGCAGCCTCTGAAGTTATCACCTGTAGGCGAGGACCAGAAAATGCGCACAGGGGCAGGTGTGCAGTGCTGCTGTAGGACTGTCCCTGGGATGCCTGTTTCTCAAACTGGAGTTCGAGTCCAAGCTCAGTGTTCCTGCCAGTGCACATCCTGGGAGCAGCAGATGATGCCGCAAGTAACTGGTCCCTGACACCCAGGAAGATCCGGAGTTCCTGGCCCTGGTCTTGGCCTGACCTACCCCCAGCCATCGCAGGCATCATTTGCGGAGTGAACCAGTGGATGGAAGAACCCTCCCTGTCTCTGTTTGCCTCTCTGCCTTTCAAATGCACAGAAATAAAGCTTTTAAAGTTTATTGAAAATGGAATTAAAAGATGTGTATTTTGGTGCAAAATAATTTTGAAATCCACGTATAGCAAACCCATTCTTATATTTCCCTTGAACATTCTGAAGACCGTTTAATTTATTAATTGCTTTCTCAAACAGTGTCTGTCTACACTGGGGTACAGGGAAATTGTCTAAATTGTTTTCACTGGCCTAATCTACAGTTCTCTCATTTAATAAACTTTTAAAACTTTAGACTACATTTTCCCTCCCAAGTTTTCTGATTGGATCCCCTCCGTAGCTACTTGTTGCTGCTTCATTTAGTAATTCTTAGTCTTTTTCATGGTGTTGCATCTTCAGCCAGCCAAGCAAGTGGTTCTCAGCCAGGGCTGAGCTTTGTCTTCCCAAGGAACATCTGGCAGTGCCTGGAGACATTTTTGGTTGTCACAGCCCACGGGCTGGGGCATGCTGCCATGGCATCCAGAGTGTACAAGCCAGGAACGCCACCGAACATTCTACAGGCTGCAGGACAGGTCCTTCTCACCAAGGTGTCAAAGGGCTGAGGTCAAGGGTCATTCCTCAGGCTGGCATGGTGGCACAGTGAGTTAAATCCCCAGCCTGCAGTGCCAGCATCCCATATGGGTGCTGGTTCTAGTCCTGGATGCTCCACTTCCAATCCAGCTCTCTGCGATGGCCTGGGAAAGCAGCAGAAGATGGTCCAAGTCCTTGGGCCCCTGTACCTGCGTGGGAGACCTGGAAGAAGCTCCTGGCTTCAGATAGCTCAGGTCTGGCCGTTGCAGTCATTTGGGGAGTAAACCAGTGGATGGAAGACCTCTCTCTTTTTCTGGTTCTACCTCTCTCTGTAACTCTGTCTTACTAAATCTTAGAGAGAGAGAGAGAGAGAGAGAGAGAGAGAGAGAGAGGCGTTTCTCAAGGTCATTGTAAGCTCTGTCAAGGTCGTTGTAAGCTTTTCCACATTCAAACAGCCTCAGCCAGCTCCTGTCCTCTGGAGAGAAGTGGCGTTTGTTTATTTTGTTGGCGCTCTCCTCCACGTTGGAATTCGTTGTTTCGGCATCTCTCTTGGCAGACTGGTTCTCCGGGGCGGTTATTCCCCTGTCTCTCTGCATCGGCCTCCCCACCTCCCCATCATCAGGTCTCCCTCACCAGGAACGAAGCCCAGCGCCGACTGTCAGGCTCCCGGCCTGGGGAGCTCCCGGAGCCCCTGGGAGCCGGTCAGTGGGCTCCTTTACTGCCGCTGCGAGCCTGTTGCTGGTTCTCTCTGCCTCCCCAGCTGTGCACCTGCTACAGCTCTCATAGCCAGCCGCAACGTGGCTTGCGTTGTCTTTAGTTCGGCTCCTACTCCTCGGTGTGCCTTCAGCCGTAAGCCGGACCCTGGGCTTTGCGGTCACTTGGAGCAGACCCCCCCCCCCCCCCGTGGCTTCCGTCTCATTCAGCTTCTGTATCTCTCTATTGGGTTTTACTGGTCCGTTTTCTAAGGAGTGTGTGTTTGGGGCAGCCATCCCGCCCTGCTCTTTGCTTAGGGCTCTCTCTCTCAGACGTCTGCTGTGCTGCTAAGGAAAACAAAAACAAAACACGAGGTGCGGGTGTGGGACACACCAGGGTCACCTACGGAACCGCACGCCACAGCTCATCGGGCACAGGCGGGCAGACCAGGCGCTCAGCGTGGGAGTGAGAGCAGTGCACGGGTGGGTACAAAGCTGCCAGCAGCCACGAGATGAGTCGGCTTCCAGGGCGGGCGGCCTATGGGTAGGGGTAGGGGGAAGACCGAACAGGATCAGAGTGAGTTCTCCAGAGTTGTCGGAGGAGACACGGGCTTCTGCCGTGACCCCGCGGTTCCCTCCGACCAGCAGCGCTCCGTAAGCAGCTGAATTCCGTCCGCAGTCGGGGGCGGCGGGAGAGATCTATACACTCGCAGAGCCTCGGGCGGACACCGTCGTGGGGCAACAACTCATTGTTCCGGCGGGGGTCGGGGAACGCCGAAGGGCCCACCTGGAATCGCCGCCGGGGAGTAGGCCGGTCCGGGGAGCAGGTGCAGCGGGTCCGCCCGCAGCGACCCGGAGCGGGGCCGCGGTCCCCCACCCCCCGCACGCAGCAGGTGCAGCGGGTCCGCCCGCAGCGACCCGGAGCGGGGCCGCGGTCCCCCCGCCCCCCGCACGCAGCAGGTGCAGCGGGTCCGCCCGCAGCGACCCGGAGCGGGGCCGCGGTCCCCCCGCCCCCCGCACGCAGCAGGTGCAGCGGGTCCGCCCGCAGCGACCCGGAGCGGGGCCGCGGTCCCCCGCCCCCCGCACGCAGCAGGTGCAGCGGGTCCGCCCGCAGCGACCCGGAGCGGGGCCGCGGTCCCCCGCCCCCCGCACGCAGCAGGTGCAGCGGGTCCGCCCGCAGCGACCCGGAGCGGGGCCGCGGTCCCCCGCCCCCCGCACGCAGCAGGTGCTCCCCGCGGGAGGGGGCGACAGCGGCCCCGCCCAGCTGGGGCCGGCCGCCAGGGGGCGCCCGCGGCCTGGCCCCGCCCAGCCCGTGGCGCTTCCGGTCCCGGTGTCCCGGCGCAGCCTCCGCCGCGCGCCGCCCGCCGCTCCGTTACCGGGGCAACGCGGCGCCTCCTCCGCGCCGGCCCCGCACCGTCTGTCGGCGCCATTTTCAAACTGCGGCTGACGCGGCCGCGGGGACGAGGCCCGCGGGCGATGCGGCGGCGGCGGCGGCCGCGGGGGGCGGCGGCCGGGGCTGCCGGTGAGTGTGGCGGCGCGGCGGGGCGAGGCCTGGCGCGGCCGCCGCCGGAAGCCCGCGGTCTGGGGCGGCCGCTGCCGGGGCCTGGGGCGCGCGCGCGCTCGCGGGGTGTCTGTGCGGAGGCGACGCTCGCGGGCCGGGGGCGGACGGTTCGGGCGCCGCCGGGGGTCGGAGGCTGGCAGGCGGAAGCGAGCAGCCGCAGGGCTTGCATGGGGGTGCGGGGCGCCTCGCCTCTCCGCCCGGCGGGCGTGCTGGGGGGCCGCCGGCCGTGACTCGCTCCACGCCGCGCCCGGAGCGCCGGAGGGGTCGTGGCCGGGGGAGCCGAGCGGGCGGCGGGCGCGGCACAGGCGGCCGGCGGCGCCGCCCGGCCCGCTCGGAGGCGCCCGGGAGGATTTCTCCCGAGGGCAGGAGTTTCCCCGCATCGTCCCGCGTGCGGCGCGGAGGAGGGTGCGCGGGAGGGAGCGACTCGGCGCGGTGCGGGATTAGGAGGGCTCTGGTGAGTGGACGGCCGCGGGCCGGAAGCCGGGTGCGGGCAGGGCCCCTCGCCTGGGGATGCGAGCCGACGGCAGGTCTGGTTGCAGATAGGACCTGGTGCACTTAGCCGGGACGGAGCTGGGTGCGGACGCGCACTAGGCGGGGTGCACGCGGGAGGGTGCACGCGCACCGATGCAGTTGTAAGGGCTTCCGTAAAGGCGCACGGTCACGCCAGGGGCTGTTCGGTAATCCCCCGGAAAGTCCTTTCGGTCACTGCCACTGCCCCTCCACGTCCTCGGGCGGCCGCTGTCGGAATGTCGGGGGCGCAGTTTGGTTTTCCCCGTTGTTGAGCCCCCTAGGACTGGGGCAGTGCCGGGGCTGGGGTGCCTGGCTTGGAGCCTCCTGGGCGGTGCCGGCCTGCAGCGGGAGCTCCCTGCCCCCTGTCCCCGTGCAGAGACCCCACGTTTCCTGCTGGGGTTAACAGGGCAGAGTGCATTAAACTTTCTCAGAAACTGCCAGGCGGTCCCCCAAGGGATGGTCCCTTCCCTGGCCGGGTGTGTGTGTGTGTGTGTGTGTGTAGATGCCGGGCCGGGCCGTGTGTGTGGGTGTAGGCTTGTGTGTGTGTGTGTGTAGATTCCAGGCCGTGTGTGTGAGTGTAGGTTCTGGGTGTGTGTGTGTGTGTGTGTGTAGATGCCGGGCCGGGCCGTGTGTGTGGGTGTAGGGGTGTGTGTGTGTGTGTGTGTGGGTGTAGGTTTGTGTGTGTGTGTGTGTAGATTCCAGGCCGTGTGTGTGTGTGTAGATGCCGGGCCGTGTGTGTGAGTGTAGGTTGGGGTGTGTGAGTGTGTAGATGCCGGGCTGTGTGTGTGAGTGTAGGTTCTGTGTGTGTGTGTGTGTGTGTGGATTCCGGGCTGTGTGTGTGAGTGTAGGTTCTGGGTGTGTGTATGTGTGTGTGTGGATTCCGGGCCGTGTGTGTGAGTGTAGGTTCTGGGTGTGTGTGTGCGTAGATGCCGGGCCGTGTGTGTGTGTGTGTGTGTGTATGTGTGTGGATGCCGGGCCATGTGTGTATGTGCGTGTGTGTAGATGCCGGGCCGTGTGTGTGAGTGTAGGTTCTGGGTGTGTGTGTGTGTGTGTGTGTGTATTCCAGGCCGTGTGTGTGAGTGTAGGTTCTGGGTGTGTGTGTGCGTAGATGCCGGGCCATGTGTGTGTGTGTGTGTGTGTGTGTATGTGTGTGGATGCCGGGCCATGTGTGTATGTGCGTGTGTGTAGATGCCGGGCCGTGTGTGTGAGTGTAGGTTCTGGGTGTGTGTGTGTGTGTGTGTATTCCAGGCCATGTGTGTGAGTGTAGGTTCTGGGTGTGTGTGTGCGTAGATGCCGGGCCGTGTGTGTGTGTGTGTGTGTATGTGTGTGGATGCCGGGCCGTGTGTGTGTGTGTGTGTGTAGATGCCGGGCCGTGTGTGTGGGTGTAGGTTCTGGGTGTGTGTGTGTAGATGCCGGGCCGTGTGTGTGGGTGTAGGTTCTGTGTGTGTGTGTGTGTGTATGTGTGTGTGTAGATTCCAGGTGCTCCCTGACTTAGCTGACATATGGTGTGGCTGGGCCTTTTATATTCAGCCTTTCTCCTGTGGATGCAATTGACGCTGATTGTGGGTTTAATCTGGGTCTCCCTGGTGACCGTTACCTGAGTACCTTTTCCTGTGATCGTCCTGTTCAGGTCTCTCCTGCAGAGTGCTTGTGCCAACTCCAGCAAAACTGAATTCGCTTTTAATCCAAACACATTTTCTCCCTGGGTTCTTACTCTTGAGTAGTGAAAGTGCCCTTTATAGTCCACGTATCTAGAGCTGTGGTCCTGTACTCGCTGGCTTGCCTTTACTCCTGGGTGGACTGTTTGGATGAGTAGACATTTCTCATTTTGATGCAGTCCCGTGTGGCAGGTTTTTCCTTTTTGTTTAGTACTTGGGAAAGAGTACTCACTGAGCATCCTCTGCCTCTCAGGCTCTGACCAGTCCTTGTTTCCTTCTAGAATATTGTCGTAAGTTGCACGTTTGAGTTTATGAAGAGAGGACTTAGTTTAAATGTAGAGTACGAGCATCATAAGCATGGGGTTCAAGTCCGTCTAAATACTCCAGGAGGCCGCCTGCTGGACAAGAAAAAAGCCAACAGGCGGTTCTTAGCTGCCCCACTGACGTCACGCTGCTTCCCTCTTGTCTTCTAGGGCTTTGATTTTTGGCAGTGAGAAGGACTGAGTGGACGGCAGGATGACCACAGCAGCAGAGAGGAAGTATATCAACATTAGGAAGAGACTGGATCAGTTGGGGTACCGCCAGACTCTGACGGTAGAATGTCTACCCTTGGTGGAAAAGCTCTTCAGGTAAAGATAAAACCACAGCTCTGGACCTCCAGGAGCCTGCCCCTCCCAGCCCCCAAGCTGGTTTCTGCTTGAGCTTCCTAAATCAGTAAAGAAATGCGCAAACCTTTGAGACCCCAGTCCTCTGTTGCTCTTCCATCCCCCTTAGCTCCTACCCTGTTGTCCTCAATGAAGCGCCTCCGCACTGTAAAACCGGGGTCGCCCGCCACTCACAGCCTGCTCTGCAGAGCGGAAGCATCCCAGTCCTCTGAGCACAGTGATGGTGTGGAGACGCTGGTCCCTCTGGAGCGCTGTGTCTGTCCTGAGCTCTCTCTCTCTGAGCACAGTGATGGTGTGGACACGCTGGTCCCTCTGGAGCGCTGTGTCTGTCCTGAGCTCTCTCTCTGTGAGCACAGTAATGGTGTGGAGACGCTGGTCCCTCTGGAGCGCTGTGTCTGTCCTGAGCTCTCTCTCTCTGAGCACAGTAATGGTGTGGAGACGCTGGTCCCTCTGGAGCGCTGTGTCTGTCCTGAGCTCTCTCTCTCTGAGCACAGTGATGGTGTGGACACGCTGGTCCCTCTGGAGCGCTGTGTCTGTCCTGAGCTCTCTCTCTGTGAGCACAGTAATGGTGTGGAGACGCTGGTCCCTCTGGAGCGCTGTGTCTGTCCTGAGCTCTCTCTCTCTGAGCACAGTGATGGTGTGGAGACGCTGGTCCCTCTGGAGCGCTGTGTCTGTCCTGAGTCTCTCTCTCTGAGCACAGTGATGGTGTGGACACGCTGGTCCCTCTGGAGCGCTGTGTCTGTTCTGAGTCTCTCTCTCTGAGCACAGTGATGGTGTGGAGACGCTGGTCCCTCTGGAGCGCTGTGTCTGTCCTGAGTCTCTCTCTCTGAGCACAGTGATGGTGTGGAGACACTGGTCCCTCTGGAGCGCTGTGTCTGTCCTGAGCTCTCTCTCTCTGAGCACAGTAATGGTGTGGACACGCTGGTCCCTCTGGAGCGCTGTGTCTGTCCTGAGCTCTCTCTCTCTGAGCACAGTGATGGTGTGGACACGCTGGTCCCTCTGGAGCACTGTGTCTGTCCTGAGCTCTCTCTCTCTGAGCACAGTGATGGTGTGGAGACGCTGGTCCCTCTGGAGCGCTGTGTCTGTTCTGAGTCTCTCTGAGCACAGTGATGGTGTGGAGACGCTGGTCCCTCTGGAGCGCTGTGTCTGTTCTGAGTCTCTCTCTCTGAGCACAGTGATGGTGTGGAGACACTGGTCCCTCTGGAGCGCTGTGTCTGTTCTGAGTCTCTCTGAGCACAGTGATGGTGTGGAGACGCTGGTCCCTCTGGAGCGCTGTGTCTGTTCTGAGTCTCTCTCTCTGAGCACAGTGATGGTGTGGAGACACTGGTCCCTCTGGAGCGCTGTGTCTGTTCTGAGCTCTCTCTCTCTGAGCACAGTAATGGTGTGGACACGCTGGTCCCTCTGGAGCGCTGTGTCTGTTCTGAGTCTCTCTCTGTGAGCACAGTGATGGTGTGGAGACGCTGGTCCCTCTGGAGCGCTGTGTCTGTTCTGAGCTCTCTCTCTGAGCACAGTGATGGTGTGGAGACGCTGGTCCCTCTGGAGCGCTGTGTCTGTTCTGAGTCTCTCTCTCTGAGCATAGTGATGGTGTGGAGACGCTGGTCCCTCTGGAGCGCTGTGTCTGTCCTGAGTCTCTCTCTCTGAGCACAGTGATGGTGTGGAGACGCTGGTCCCTCTGGAGCGCTGTGTCTGTTCTGAGTCTCTCTCTCTGAGCACAGTGATGGTGTGGAGACGCTGGTCCCTCTGGAGCGCTGTGTCTGTCCTGAGTCTCTCTCTCTGAGCACAGTGATGATGTGGAGACACTGGTCCCTCTGGAGCGCTGTGTCTGTCCTGAGTCTCTCTCTCTGTGAGCACAGTGATGGTGTGGAGACGCTGGTCCCTCTGGAGCGCTGTGTCTGCGGCCTGCTCTGTCATCTCTGTCGGTTAACAATGACTCTGGTGTCGTGTTGGGCAAGGCTGTCACTGTTACGTGTTGCCTTAACTGAAAAGTTCTTTATCGTTTTTCCCCTTTTCTACGTTGGGGTGGTTTGAGATAGGAGCAGGGAGGGTGTTTGGGAAGCGTTTGCAGTGGACCACAAGTGGCGATGTCGGAGAGGAGAGGGTGGGTGAAGGCCTGCCGTCTTCCTGGTGGCTCCCAGATCCCTCCTGATCCAGTCCTGCTGCTCCCTGCAGCTTGACCTCCTGTGCGTGCCATCGCTGGATGCTCCCTGAACTCACGTGTGGTCTCAGCTGGTGAGGGACTTGCGTGGGCCTGGCCCTGCTGACCCGCAGGATCTGACCGCTGGGATGCGGCGCGGCGCGGCCTTGCCTGGCTGCTTTTACCCCCACGACTGGAGAGCCTGACTTTGTCAGTGCTGTCAGTAGACAGGTTGAACGCCTAGGGGCACAGAAATATTTGAGTTTGGCCGGCGCCGTGGCTCAACAGGCTAATCCTCCGCCTTGCGGCGCCGGCACACCGGGTTCTAGTCCCGGTCGGGGCACTGGATTCTGTCCCGGTTGCCCCTCTTCCAGGCCAGCCCTCTGCTGTGGCCCCGGAGTGCAGTGGAGGATGGCCCAAGTGCTTGGGCCCTGCACCCCATGGGAGACCAGGAAAAAGCACCTAGCACCTGGCTCCTGCCATCGGATGAGCGCGGTACGCCGGCCGCAGCGCGCCGTCCGCGGCAGCCATTGGAGGGTGAACCAACGGCAAAGGAAGACCTTTCTCTCTGTCTCTCTCTCTCACTGTCCACTCTGCCTGTCAAAAAAAAAAAAAAAGAAGAAATATTTGAGTTTATCACATAGGAGTAGAACATTTTGGCATTCTGCTGTCAGTAGAATAGGAGGACACTTAGATAAAAGTTCATAGAGGGACCCATGTTGTGGTGCAGCGGGTTACGCCACTACTGCGATGGCATCCCGTGTTGAGCCCCAGCCGCTTCACTTACTATCCAGCTTCCTGTTAGTGCACCTGGGAAGGCGGCGTGGCCCAAGTCCAGGCCCCTCTCACCCACGTAGGAGGCCAGAATGGAGCTCCTGGCTCCTGGCTCCTGCCTGCCCTGGCTGTTGTAGCCGTCGGGGGACTGAACCAGCGGCTGGACCATCTATGACTTTCCCTCTCTTAGGATGCTTTACCCTCAGTTATTTGGAAGTTCATGGAAAAGTGAAATGAAAAGGAAACACGCGTTCCTGAGCTTTTGAAGCTCCCCTTCTGTAAACTGCGGGCTGCCGAGGGCTGCCGAGGGCTGCCGAGGGCTGCATCGTGTCCTTGCTCACTAAGGACTTAGCGGATACTCCATTGCTGTGCATTCTGGGAAGTGAGGAGCTGACGCTGTTGTGTACTTGGTGTCAGCAAGACAGCAGACACTCAGATGCTTGCTCAGTGATTAGGTGACTAAATGGGCCTGAGGGGATGAGCAAGGGAGGGGACTCGGAATGAACCTAGTGTGTCTGTCTCTCAGAGCTTGTAATTTGTTTTGTTTGGGGAAATTTGTAAGGATCCTAGTAGTCATTCTTTTTTTTTTTTTTTTTAATTTGTTCTTATTTCACATTGACATATCTTTTAAGCCTTTTTAAAGATTTATTTATTTGAAAGAGCTAACACAGAGAGAGAGAGAGAGGGAGAGGGAGAGAGAGAGAGATCTTCCACCTATCCATTGGTTCACTCCCCAAATGACTGCAGTCATTTGTGGCTGGGCCAGGCCGAAGGCAGAAGTCAGGAGCTTCTTCCGGGTCTCCCAAGTGGGTGCAGGGATCAAAGTGCTTGGGCCATGTTCTGCTGCTTTCCCAAGCACATTAGCAAGGAGCTGGACTGTAAGTGGAGCAGCTGGGTCTCCAGCTGGCACCCGTATGGGATGCTGGTATTGCAGGTGGTAGCTTAACCTGCTCTGTCACAGTCTGGCCCCAGGCCTTTCTAGAAGTGTATTTCTAGTTAATAGAGAGTTAATGGGCTACTTCCTTGTGTTTTCATTTTCTGTCTTGAATTTTAGTGACTTGGTTCATACAACAGAAAGTCTTCGGCAATCAAAATTATCTACTGTGAAAGCTGAAAAAGAAAGTGCCAATTTCGATTTTGTTTTGGAACCTTATAAACTAGAAAATGCAAGATTGAGTAGGGAAAATAATGAATTATACCTAGAGTTAATGAAGCTAAGAGAACACTCAGATCAACACATAAAAGGTAAGCGAAAATTTGATAATTTTTAAAATGCAGTATCCTTTTTGTCTAAGTTTGAAACTACTGACTGGCAGATAAGGCAGTCCTCCTGCTGGAAAGCTCCTGGAGTACTGTGGGGTGTACGGGGATTCCTGAGATGGAAAACACTTGCAGGTGTGCATCCCGTAGCTGCATTAGTCTGCACTCTATGTGCACTGAAGTGTTAGAATTAAACTTGCTATGGAGATACTGAATGCTGGAGCTGAGGACGTGTTCTTGAAGCAACTCTTGGTTTTCCCTTACTGGAGAATAAAAGTAGTGAAATAAGGTCCGAGTCACTGAGCTGGGAGGTGGAGTAGGAGGATTTCAAAGGCAAAGAGAAATTATGTAGTTGTCTCCTTGTAAACTATCCCGAGTCACTGGAAAGCTGTCTAACCCCTCGTCTGGATTCATAATCCTTGTGCTTCAAACCCCAGTTTACTGTATCAAAAGCCGTGATGTACGTTAGGCTACTGCCACCGCAGAAAAGCAAAATTCCCTCTGTGCGTAGTGAGTTGTTTGCAGTGTCATCAGTACTGACAGAAGGGCAGTAGGCTTTGGACAGCATGCCTAAGAGCCAGGTGGAGCCCTGAGATGGAGGTGATTGGATTTTGTGAAACAGAGGGATTTCATGATCTAAAATAAATAGTCTTTGTGTCTTTTTAAGACCTGAAAACTACTTTGAAGAAATGTGCACGTGAAACAGCTGACCTGAAATTTCTAAATAACCAGTATGTTCATAAACTCAGGCTTTTGGAGAAAGAGGGCAAAGCTAAAAATGAAAAAATCCAGCAACTTCAAGAAAAGAATTTGCAGGCTGTTGTACAAACTCCAGGTAAGTCTTTTCCTTCTAAAGACGAAATGTGTTAGAATACCAGTGAAGACAAAATTGTAGATGATGTTTGTACTTCATGAGGCTCTGTTAGTCTCAGAAAAAGTTCTTCCTGGGGCGGCTGTTTGGCCCGGACTTCCCGTGTTAGAATGCTGGAGTTCAGTGGCCGTGTTCAGCTTCTGACTCCAGCCTCCTGCTCACGCAGGCCCTGGGAAGCGGTGGCGATGGCTCACGTGTGGGAGACCTGCACTGAGTTCCTGGCTCTGGTCAGGCACTTGGGAACTGAACTGGCAGATGGAAGCAAGCTGCTTCTCTGCCTCTCAGGAAAATAAATTGAAAAATCTGTTTTTAAAGATAGTGATTAATATTAAAAAATTACTTCTGCCGCGTGTAAATATAATCAGGAAAACATTCTCTACCAATAATACTTTAGAATATGGCACGACTTTGTTTTACAGGTGACATTCCATTGTATTCTAATTCTACTACTTAACATTTGTTAGCTGTTTCAAACACCTGCATATTTTATTTAAAGATTTATTTATTTATTTGAATGAGTTACACAGAGAGAGGAAAGGCAGAGAGAGAGAGAGGTCTTCCATCCACTGGTTCACTCCCCAAATGGCCGCAACGGCCAGAGCTGCACTGATCTGAAGCCAGGAGCTTCCGGGTCTCCCATGCAGGTGCAGGGGCCCAAGGAGCTGGGCCATCTTCTACTGCTTTCCCAGGCCATAGCACAGAGCTGGATTGGAAGTGGAACAGCCGGGACTCAAACCGGTGCCCTTATAGGATGCCTGCACTGCAGGTGGCAGATTTACCCACTACCCCACAGCACCGGCCCCACACCTGCACATTTTAGTTCTCACTTGCTGAATGACATCGTACTGATGGTTTCTTAGCTCGTCATAGTGAACACCACAAGGTACAGCTTTTACTCTTGCTTAGGTCGTACCCCCATCTAGTGGAGGAACACAGCAAGCAGGCAGGTGCATTAAGTCTGTTTTATAACTGTGTCCCCTTGAGATTTTCAGAACTACATTGTGGATCAGAGTGGATATTTACATGTGAGGAGAAGGGATTTCAGTGAGATACATTTTATAACAAAAAGCCTAACTTGGGATATTTAAATGGAAGACATTGTTTTGTTTTGTTTCTTCTTAAGATACTCACTTGTTTTTTAGGGGGCAAGAAGAGAAGTATTGCTTTCAGGCGGCAGCGAATGCAAATTGACGAGCCGGTCCCTCCATCTGAGGTCAGTTCATACCCAGTTCCTCAGCCGGAGGACCCTTACATTGCAGACCTCCTGCAAGTGGCTGATAACAGGTACGTTGAATGAGCCTTTGAGCACTTTTGTCTTCAGTGTGGGATCTCTAGTTTCTGGCCAGAACTTTTCACAGGCACTCAGTAAATACTTTCTGAATGAGGTAGAATGATTTTACTTGTTTTGAAACTTTGATTTCAAATAGGCCATGTATCTAGGGTTTCCAGTCCAAACTTTTAAAATCCTTCAGTGCATTGAAGACCCATTGCCGTGGAGTTGCTTTGACATTTAGTTTCGTGTCTGGTTAAGTTGTCTTCCACAGGAATAGATTTGTAACTGCATTTGAAATTGTTTCATGAATTTTCTAGCTTTTTGTATTTCCTTAAATTGGACCCCATATCACGTCTGTTTAGCTGAAGTCACACTCGGCCTGCCGGGCAGGCTCCCAGTGAGTGCTCTGGACCCTGTATCACGTCTGTTTAGCTGAAGTCACACTCGGCCTGCCGGGCAGGCTCCCAGTGAGTGCTCTGGACCCTGTATCACGTCTGTTTAGCTGAAGTCACACTCGGCCTGCCGGGCAGGCTCCCAGTGAGTGCTCTGGACCCTGTATCACGTCTGTTTAGCTGAAGTCACACTCGGCCTGCCGGGCAGGCTCCCAGTGAGTGTCCTCAGGCTGGAAGGTGAATGCGGTGGCGGTGCCTCCTTTGAGAAGCTCACAATCCAGTAGGACGATGAGACGAGAGGAGCACAGGATGCCGTTGGTGCAAGATGCGGGGGTCCACAGGAGCTAGTGAGCAGTAGTGACAGTCTCTGTGGAGGTGGCCAGGAGTCCTTCACCTGCGAAGTATACGAGTGCAGGTAACTTCTTAAGTGTAGATGATGAGGAGCGTATGGGGGAGATGTTCAATTTATTAGTCTTGAAATAATGTGAATTAGAACACTGATTAGGATCTCTTCACTCAGTTATTTTCAAACAGTATTACATATCTATATAGTTATCTGGCCTTAACCATGAAAAATTTAGTGTTTCTGAATTTATAGACTTCTGTTCTACTCTAGGACATTGCAGATGAGTTATCTGTATGATCGAAGTTGGAATTTGGGTAACATGGAGGACATGTTTGCCTTTGTTTGTATACAGTCACTCATGCATTTATGGGAGTGCAGTGGCATCCTAAGCCCAGGGTCACAGGATGATTTAGGTCCATTGGTAACAGGGGCAAGTTGGTCCAGCCCTGTTCCATCTATGGAAAATCTGTTACTGGTTTTATTGTCCAGTAGGAGAATGGGCTGTGTCTTACTGGTGTAATGCAAATATAGGTTAGTGCCTGTGGAATTCAGACAGTTTGGACAAAATCTTGCTTCTCAAAGAATTAATAAATTCCAAAAGGATTACATTTTTTATTGCTGTTGTTTGAGAAATTCCATTATTTCTTGATATTTTTTTCTTCTCTGCAGACGTAGAGTAGTTTTTTAGACACTGTGGGGTCTTTGAGGGTCACAAAACACATTTTAGTTCCTTCTTTCACTTCTTGGGAGTTCTGGAACTAAAGATTGTCCTAAAGATCAAAATGCAGTAGTTAGGTGTTTTATTGCACAATATAGCTGAATTTCAAGTTATTTACCACTCAGATTTTTATCTATTCTTATAAAACTAAGGCTCCAAGATGATGTTCTATACTACTGCTGAGGCTATGGGACTGCCTAGGTAGCATCTCGTCATTGAGAAGCAGAAAGCACAGGATGTGTAAAAGAACCCATCTAGTTCCATTTCTCATTATTCTCATTTTTTTATTTTATTATTTTATTTATTTATTTATTGTCAGGCAGAGTTAGAGAGAGAGAGAAATGTCTTCCTTCCGTTGGTTCACCCCACAAATGGCCGCTACAGCTGACGCACTGCACTGATCCGAAGACAGGAGCCAGGTGTCTCCTCCTGGTCTCCCATGGGGTGCAGGGCCCAAGCACTTGGGCCATCCTACGCTGTACTCCCTGGCCACAGCAGAGAGCTGGCCTGGAAGAGGAGCAACCGGGACAGAATCTGGTGCCCCAACCAGGACTAGAACCTGGGGTGCCGGCGCCGCAGGCGGAGGACCAGCCTAGTGAGCTGTGGCGCTGGCCCATTTTTTTATTTAATGAATACAAATTTTTATATGTATAGCTTTTAGGGATATAGTGTTTCTTTCCCCAATTCCCGCCCTCCAAACTGCACTCCCTTCCCACCTCCCACTCCCTCTCCCATTCCTATTCTCATTTCTTAACAAAGATGTGTTGGGGCAGGCGTTTGGCCTGGTGCTAAAGATGCTGCTTGGATTGTATCCTGTATCAGAGCTCCTGGGCTCCAGTCCTGGCTCTACTTCTGACTCCAGTTCCTGCTGGTATGCACCCTGGGGTTCAGCAGTGGTGGCTGACGGAGTTGGGTTCCTGTCACTCCTGTGGGAGGTTGGAATGAGTTCCTGGCTCCCAGCTTCAGCATGACCCAGCCCTGGCCATGCTGGGCATTTAGGAGTAAAGCAGCAGGTTGGAGATGTCTCTGTCTTTCTGTTTGTCTCACTGTCTGTCCCCCAAGTTAAAAATACTTGTTAAAGTTGAAAACCTCTTTTAAAAAAAGTGTGTTGGCGTGAGTTATAAATGTGTTTCAGGATTCAAGAACTTCAACAGGAAGTCCAGCAGTTACAAGAAAAGTTAGCAGTGATGGAGAGTGGAGTGAGAGACTATAGCAAGCAGGTAGGACGTTATGATTTGTGCGTTTGAGGCTGCGATGCGTGTGCTGTGGTCCTGCATGCAGCTGTGTTATCTTTGTAACTACTGACAGGCGCTTTTACCTGGCTGCCATCTTTTCCATCAGTCTGCCGCTAGAGTGAACTTGGGGCGGCCTGGACAGCTCGGGGCTTTAGTCCCTGGTGGTTGGAGTGAAGAGTGGGTTTCGTTTTGTTTCGTTTTGTTTGTCTTCCTAAGTCTAATTTTATAGCCATACAACCGTTTCCATCTCAGGAGGGATTTTATTAAGGTATGCTGTGTTTTGTAATTGTGTTTCTAGTGACTTTTTTTGCTCATAGATTTTGACGTTTTGAACAAAAATCTCTTTGGAAATTGCTCTTCTGTGTTGTCCCGTTTTGTGTTTTCTCTCCAGGCGTTTAGTACCTGAAGAGGCAGGGGAGTTCCTAGCTGCACAGTTAATGGTAACCATAGCAAGCTTTGTCCTCTCCTACTTCTGCTGCCTTGGCTGACCTCTGACTTGAGTGGCGACAGGCTTGCTTTCCTGTTGTGCCTTCTGCAGTTTAAGTGGGTAGTGTTTCTCGTTTCCTGCACGTGACTTTTTTTGGAGTGAAGTGATCTGCACAGACAGGTGTTACTGTGTGCTGGATGCAGCTGTTACGTTTATAAAGTACTTTGAAGATTATTTGGATAAAAGCAGAATTAAAAGAAAAATTGTGATGTCAGTCACAATACATATTTTATGAAGAGAAGTTGAAAATGTCAAATACACACGTGAGTTAAATACTGCTGGTGTTTCCGGTTTATAGTCCTACATTGCATTGTCCCCAGTGCTTTATGAACAAGAGCTGGCCAGTTGCGCCCTGTCTGTGCGGTGCTGAGGAAGAGGTGTTTGGAGAAGCAGCTTCTCTATTGGGAGTGAAGCTGCCGATTTGTTGAACGTATTTCTGGAGCGCCGTGGAGCCTGCTCTGCCGTTTGCAACTGTGACTGCGCTTTTGCTGGGGTTTATTCTGTTTCTTCAGCTCATATTCCACATCTTGCTGTCCTCAAACTTTCCCCAGCCTATGACATCCTCCCGAGGATATGGCCTTGTCGCACTTCCTCTCTCTGACGCTAGGCTCACCTGCGCCTTAGAGGCAGGGTGGGTAGGCTGGTGTTTGGTATTTGAGGCCAAGCCCACCGGTGCACTCCGTTCCTTCCCTCAGGGCCCCCTGTAGTCAGTGCCGTCAGCAGTCCCTGGGTGAGGCTCTTTGTTCCTGGACGTCTGGGGAGCCGTCTGGGAGGTGCTGTGCTGCAGCACTAGCAGCCCTTCCACGTCTGCTGGCTGCCTCCTCCCCCGGCCGACACGGGCTCTTGTGGCTCCCTCGGGCTTCTCAGAGGAGCTCCGGGCTCAGTGCCTCCTTTTCTGTCCACCTCTCGCCTCCCGCTGGCTCCTTCCCCACCAGAGTCTGCCTCCTGCCCCGCACGGTGTAAACGGGTGGTGTTAGTGGTGCCGTCATGTTAATCACTAGATCAGTACTTAGTCTTCATCTTCTTGACCCGTTCTGTGCTCCTGGGCATTATTGTTGGTTTCTTTTTGAGACTTCCATAGCTTCATTTTCTTTGTTTTCCTTGTTTTTGAAAATCTCTTACTTCTTTTTTGTGTCTTCACCGGCCTGCTCCCAGGAATGTCACTGTTTTCCAGGGTTCTTTGGCTCCCCTCTGCTTTTCTTGTGAGTTTTCTCAAGCGTGCTCACCTGCTCTCTTGGTTTAAAGTATTGCCTGTGCCTTGGTACTTGTTGGTGACACTGCTGAGCTACAGAGCCGTGGGCTTTCACTCTGGGCATCTGTGCGTGGATGTGGTCTGTTGGTGCTCACATGCCTGGTGCTAACCGTGTTACTTCCTGTCCCAAATCTGCCCTGACTTCTGTGTTCTTCTGTGGGTGGGTAATGTCACCAGATGCCCCAGTGCAGATGCTGTAGTCTGTCAGACTGCGCTCTCCTGCACCACGTTCTGTCAGTTCTCCTGTCCAGGACGTCATACACTTTGTTCAGTTCTACCAGTCCTAATCGTCTCTCGTCCATTCCTGCCGTGAGTCTGCCTGGCGTGGTGTTGGTCCGATTAAATTCATTCTTCAGCCCAGAGGAATCACGATGAGCCCCTGCCCAGGTCTTCATGCTCCTCTCCACCTCCAGTCCCCATGCGCATCACGGGACAGTCACACCATGCTGCTCTGTCATGCCGGGACAGCCCTTCTCTGCCTGGCCTCTGGACGAGATGTGCACTGGTTCCCACAGCACCAGCACGCCATGCAGAGTGAATCCTCTCATCTCACAGCTGGTGGGCACCGTGCACTTGCTTCCTGCGTTCTGTGTTTCACAGCAGTCGCTGCCTTACTGGCTGCGCTTCCCTGCGGAGCTGCTGTTCCTGGAAGTCAGGGCCACATCGTGTTCACCTCGTGTTCCTAGTCTGCACTCAGTAATGGTCTGTTGAATTATTTGGTTTTTATTTTCAGTACTTTTTGGAAAAGAAAACCAAAGCTCAAAATTGTTTTCCCCCAAGTTTTGGTGTGAATTAGTGTCAGTATATGGTTAATGGTGATCTCTTTGATTGTACGTGTGTTGTTTTCTAGGAAATGGATACTTGATTACATTCACTGTACCTTGCTGTCACTTTCAATGTTGAGGCTCATAGCGACGGTTTTCCTTGGTGTGTTGGTCGTTCATGGGCTCCACGTTTGTTCCAGCAGGCACTGAAGTAGTTCAGACTCAGATCCAGGATCTGAGCGTGTGTGGAATCTGCCAGCGAGTTTCCTTCTCTGTAAATATGGTCTTGTCTTTGAAGTGAAAGAAACCCCCAAAGTAGGGAGAATCTGTTCAGTACCCAGGAGATGTGTATAGACAGTTCTGACATTTTCTGTGTTACTTATCCTGTGTTTTGCTCTGCCTGTGTGCATACAGGTACAAATAAGAATGTTAGTGTCTCACATATATTGTGTGACATTAAAAGGTAGATCCAAGTGTTTGTTAATCATTGAGTCCAAAACCAGAATTTAAAAAATGATAGTGTGGCTTTCTGCCTTCAGATTGAGCTAAGAGAACGAGAGATAGAACGACTGTCAATGGCTTTGGACGGGGGTCGTTCCCCTGATGTCCTGACGCTGGAGAACAGAAATAAAACCAATGAAAAGCTCATCGCTCATTTAAATATCCAGGTAATGGCTTCCATGATGTCACTGAGTGTGTAAAATTCTAGATGTTTCTAATAGTCTAGGGGTTTATGGAGCTGACAAGAATATTCACTGGGTGTTATTTACAGTGGGAAAAAAATTGATAGAATCAGAGTATCCAGAAATAGGCTGCGGCCATGGAAAAGTCATTGTTTTAAAAAGATTTATTTGAGGCCGGCGCCGTGGCTCAACAGGCTAATCCTCCGCCTTGCGGCGCCGGCACACCGGGTTCTAGTCCCGGTCGGGGCACCTGATTCTGTCCCGGTTGCCCCCCTTCCGGGCCAGCCCTCTGCTGTGGCCCAGGAGGGCAGTGGAGGATGGCCCAGGTGCTTGGGCCCTGCACCCCATGGGGAGACCAGGAAAAGCACCTGGCTCCTGGCTCCTGCCATCCATTGGACGAGCGTGGTGCGCCGGCCGCAGCGCGCCGACCGCAGCGCGCTGACCGCGGCGGCCATTGGAGGGTGAACCAACGGCAAAGGAAGACCTTTCTCTCTGTCTCTCTCTCTCACTGTCCACTCTGCCTGTAAAAAAAAAAAAAAAAAAAGATTTTTATTTGAAAGGCAGAATTAGGGAGAGACAGAGAGAGATCTTCCATTTGCTGACTCCCTCCTGAAGTGGCTAGGCCAGGCTGACACTGGTGTCCCACATGGGTGACAGGGCTCAAGCACTTGGGCCATCTCTCTGCTGTTTTTCCCAGGCATGTTAGCAGAGAGCTGGATCAGAAGCGGAGCAGCTGGGACTTGAACCAGCATTCATATGGGCAGGTGGTGGTTTTACCTGCTGTGCCACAAAGCCAGCCTCAAAAGTTATGTTTTTAAAGAATATTTAATGACACAGGAATTAAGGTACTCCGTGGTGTTAAAAATTTAAAATAAATAAATAAAGCTATAGGCACAATGTGATTTTCAGTTTACTTTTAATTGTTAATTATTTGAAAAGCAGAGAGAGAAACAGAGGGAGATCTTCTGTCCTTTGGTTCACTCCCCAAATGCCCACAACAGCCAGAGCTGGACTGGGCTCAAGCCACGAACCTGGAACTCAGTCCAGGGCTTCCACGTGAGGCGCAGGGACGCAGGCCCTTGAAGTGTCACTGATGCCTCCCAAAGTGCGCACTGGTAGGAAGCTTGAATTGGAGTCAGAGCCGGGACTGTGCCCAGGCATTCCACTGTTGAACGTGGGTGTCCAGGTGACACCACAGGGAATAACTGCTACCCAGCCACCTCCTTCCAATTCAGTTTTCCTTTATAAAAGTCTGTGTGTGCCCTTAGAGAAAACACTGAAAGAGAATAATTGAACTTTACTCACAAAACTTATCTTTGTGTGATGGAATATTCTTTCTGGTTTTCTTTATTTTTCAAAATTTTATGCCTTTTTTTTGTAATGTAAAAAAACTGATTAAAAGAAACACACACATACACACACACACACCTGCAACTTTCCTCTGTTTGTGTAATGGAAGAACAGGAGAGTTCCATAAAGCGGGACGTGAACTGTAGACCTTTACACACGTCAGAGCTGCCTGGGCTGCAGATGGAATAGAGCGAGGAGAGAGCAGAGCTCAATAGAAATACAACATGAGCTAAATACGTGCTAACGCTTTCCAGTAGCCAGAGTTTTTAAAAAAAAAGATGTATTTATTTATTTGGAAGGCAGAGTTAGAGACAGAGGAAGCAAAGAACTTCCATCTGCTGATTTGTTGCCTAAATGTCCACATGGCTGGGTTTAGGCCTAGCTGAAGCCAGGAGCCTGGTACTCCATCCGGATCTCCCATGTGGATGTCAGGGCCCAAAGGACGTGGGCCCTCATCCTCTGCTTTCCCAGGTGCATTGTCAGGGAGCTGGACTGGAAGCAGAGCATTTGGGACCTGAGGTGGTACCCAGATGGGATGCTGGTGTCGTAGGCAGTAACTTTTTTTTTTTCTTTTTAAGATTTATTTATTTATTTGAGAGGCAAAGAGAGGTCTTCCATCCGCTGATTGACTCCTCAAATGGCAACAATGGCTGGAGCTGGACCAATCTGAAGCCAGGAGACAGGAGCTTCCGCTGGGTCTCCCACGAGGGTGCAGGGGCCCAAGGACCTGGGCTGTATTCCACTGCTATCCCAGGCCAGAGAGCTGGATCAGAAGTGAAGCAGCCAGGACTCGAACCAGTGTCCATATGGGATGCCAGCACTCCAGGTTGCAGCTTCACCCACTATGCCACAGTGCCAGCCTTGGTAGGCAGTAACTTAGCCTGCTATGCCACAGCACCAGCCGCTCCAATAGGCAGATTTTAAAAAAGTAAAAATTATAATAGAATTTATTGTAATGGTGGCTGCATATTTTTATTAAACTACACATTGTCCATTTTGCAAATAAAGACAATACAAATTTGCAGATGTAGAATAACTGGTTTTAACTTTCAGTATTTAAAAAACATTTTTAAAAAATTTATTTGGTGGTCTAGCACTGTGGCGTAGTGGGTAAAGCTGCCACCTGCAATGCCAGCATGCCATATGGTCACTGATTTGTGTCCCAGCTGCTCCACTTCTGATCCAGCTCCCTGCTAGTGCCTGGGAAAGCAGCAGAAGGTGGCCCGAGTGCTTGAGCTCCTGCACCCGTGTGAGAGGCCTGGAAGAAGCTCTTGCTTCTGGCATCAGCCTGGCTCAGCCCCGGTGGTTGTGGCCATCTGGGGAGTGAACCAGTAGATGGAAGATCTCACTTTCTCTGCCTCTTCCTTTGTATCTGTAACTCTAACTTTCAAATAAATAAATAAATCTTTTTTAAAAAAAGGTTATTTGAGAGAGAGAGCGCTTCCATTCTCTGGGTCATTCCCCAAATGCCCACCGTGGCCTGTGAGAGCAGAAGCCTGGATCAGAAGCAGGGAGCTCAGTCCAGGTGCCCCCTGGACTGAATGACTTGCGCCATCACTGCTGAGTCCTCTTAGTATCGTTTAGAAGTAGTCTTGTGCACTATGATTTTGAAAGCTCAGGATAGCTTTCTAACTCATGCTATGCATTGTGAATTGAATTTAGGTTGACTTCCTTCAGCAAGCTAACAAGGACCTGGAGAAGCACATCCAAGAGCTTATGGAAACCAAGGAAACAGTGACAACTGAGGTTGTTAACTTAAGTAACAAGAATGAGAAACTCTGCCAAGAGTTAACTGAAATAGACCAGTTAGCACAGCAGTTGGAGCGACATAAAGAAGAAGTGCTTGAGACTGCTGATAAAGAACTCAGCGAAGCAAAGGTAACAGGCCTGGGTTGTGGGAGCGATCCCCAGTACGCATGCGTAGGCCTTTGGTTTGTCTTGTGTTCTGGTTTTTGTTTTGGTCATCCAGGGTTTCTGAAGTGTGGTTTCTCTCCATCAGGTCACTGTGCTCATTCTAGTTGAGAGGCTTTCCCAGAGCACTCCTGTACATAGCATAGATCTCCAAATCGTCCCTGTTTTCCTTCAAGGTTTTCTCCTCCGCCCTTTATCTCTGTGTGTGAGACTTTGAGAGGTTTGTTCTTTCTGCCCTCTTTTGGTCAAGAACCCTTTAAAAGCATCTTTAAAACTGTGTTATTGGGGTTGGTGCTGTGGCGTAGTGGGTAAAGCTGCTGCCTGCGATGCTAGCATTCCATATGGGCACCTGTTCTAGTCCCAGCTGCTCCTCTTCTGATCCAGCTCTCTGCTATGGCCTGGGAAAGCAGTAGAAGATGGCCCAAGTCCTTGGGCCCCTGCACCCACGTGGGAGACCCAGAAGAAGTTCCTGACTCCTGGCTTTGGGATCAGCGCAGCTCCGGCCATTGCAGCTATTTAGGGAGTGAACCAGCAGAGGGAAGACCTCTCTCTCTGCCTCTCTGTCTCTCTCTGTAACTGTCTTTCAAATAAATAAATACATCTTTAAAAAACAAAACAAAGCTAAAAAAAAAACCTGTTTTTCCTTGCACATATTTAAGTTGGTAGGAAGTATTTTTCATATTTAAGTAGATGGCAAAGAATAAATATTGATCTCTTTAAATTGTCTCATTGTTCCTTTTTTTTTTTTTTAATTTATTTGAAAGGCAGAACTACAGAGGCAGAGGCAGTGAGAGAGAGAGAGAGAGAGAGAGAGAGAGAGAGAGAGAGGTCTTCCATATGCTGGTTCACTCCTCAAATGGCCTAGGCTGCAATGGCCGGAGCTGAGCGTATCCAAAGTCGGGAGCCATGAGCTTCCTCCAGGTCTCCCACGCGGGTGCAGGGGCCTAAGGACTTGGGCCATCCTCTACTGCTTTCCCAGGCCATAGCAGAGAGCTGGATAGGAAGATAAGCAGTCAGGACTAGAACTGGCATCCATATGGGATGCCAGCGCTTCAGGCCAAGGCTTTAACCCGCTGCCCACAGCGCCAGCCCCTCATTGTTCTTTTAAATTTAACCAATGAGAATTAAGTAGCCCTTTCTCCTTGAAATCTTCAAAATTTTATCCTATGGTTGAATATATGTTTTTTTTTAAAAAAGATTTACTTATTCATTTGAAAGTCAGAGTTACACAGAGAGAGAGAGAGGCAGAGAGAGAGAGAGGTCTTCCATCTGCTTGTTCACTTCCCAATTGGCCGCAACAACTGGAGCTGTGCCGATCTGAAGCCAGGAGCCAGGAGTTTCTTCCAGGTCTTTCACGCGGGTACAGGGGCCCAAGGACTTGGGCCATCTTCTTTAGTTTTCCCAGGCCATAGTAGAGAGCTGGATAGGAAGTACAGCAGCTGGGAACTGAACTGGCGCCCATATGGGATGCCAGCACTGCAGGTGGTGGCCCCTCCTGCTACGCCACAATGCTGACCCCACTTGAATATTTTTTATGGTCACTGTATGGTACATTTCTATAATGAAAGTGTATGAGTTGAATTTTTTATTTTGAAAGATTTCCTATTTCAAAGTGTTAACATTTTCCTCTAAAACAGCATTTTCGTTACACTGTTGGTAATCAGTTGTTCAAGGTAACAAATATAAATCTTGCTAAATACTGAAAAAAGTAAAATTTTATTGGAAAAAGATTTATAAATGTAAAGGAAGAAAATAGTATCCTATTTAAAACTATCTTCCAGCTCCAACATTTCAGATTCTCTCTTTATCCATTGCCCTAAGTGGTTTTTTTTCTTTCTTTTTTTTTTTTTTTTTAAAGATTTATTTATTTGTTTGGAAGGCAGAGTTGCACAGAGTCCAAGGCAGAGAGAGAGGTCTTTTCATCCACTGGTTCACTCCCCAGATAGCTGTAACGGCCGGCGCTCTGCAGATCTAAAGCCAGGAGTCGGGAGCCTGGCGCTTCTTCTGGGTCTCCCACATGGGTAAAGGGGCCCAAGCACTTGGACCATCTTTTACTGCATTCCCAAGCCGCAGCAGAGAGCTGGATGGGAATTGGAGCAGCAGGGACTTGAACCGGCACTCACATGGGATACCGGCACTGCGGGCAGCGGCTTTACCGGCTGTGCCATAGTGCTGACCCCCCCCCAAGTATTCTTTATGGTGCCATTGTGGGTGGCATGAGTGAGATGTAGGAGGGTACTTCAAAATGTTCATAGAAAATAGAGCTAAACAGTACACACTTTCTTTGAACATTTTGAAGCTCCCTGTTACGTTTGCCTTGCTCTGGAAAAATGAGTGGAAGGCAGCTGTAAACGGAAGGGTGGGATGGAGAACTCACGTGAAACCCAGACCACAGACATGGTCTCAGCAGGGTCAAGTTTAAGGAGCACTGCAAATGAAAATTAAGGATCCAGCTGTCGATGCTTAAAACTAGGTGCATAGCATAGTTTTACATAATTCTTGGGGAGTCTTCATGTCATCCCTGGAGTAGGTAGAACCCAGTCTGAGTAGTTTCCTCTAATGGGGGAAATAACACAGAAACTCTCCTATGCAGTGGTGATGGACTGAGCTAGCTTTTCCTCTAGCGTCAGGAACAAGGTGAGATGCCCAGTCTCAGCACCTCTGTGGAACACAACACTGGGAGCCCTAGCAAGAAAAGCGAATAAATGGCCTACAAACGGCAAAGAAGGAGTGAAATCATCCCTGTTCTCAGATAGCCTGATCTTCTATGTAGCAGACCCTAGAGATTCCCCTTAGAAACAGAACTAATAAATGAACTCAGCAAAATTTTAGGATATAAAATCACACAAAATTCAGGTATGTTTCTATATACTAACAATGAATAGTCAAAAAGGTAATTAATAGAATAATTCCACTTATATTAACCATCCAGAATAATAATAAACCAGTACAATAAAAACTCATATACTTGAAAATACTATATATAAAACACTGCTGAACAAAGCTAAAAAAAAAAAACACAAATAAATGGACAGACATATTGTATTCATGGATTGGAAGACTCAATATTAAAATGTCCATACCACCCAAAACGATGACAGATTCAGTGCAACCTGTATCAAAATCCCAAAGTCATTTTTTGCAAAAATAAGAAAAAATACTGAAGTTCATGTGGAATCTCAAGGGACAGTCAAATCAATTTTGCGAAAGGGGATAATTAGTGATTTTTATTTCTGCTCCTTTAGTTGTGGTTTCATTGTAACCCTCTTGCACCTCCTCTCTTTGGCATGTTCCATGCACCTGCACGTAGCATATTGAACACAGCTTCTCACATCTCATTCATGTAGCATATTAAACACAGCTTCTCTCGTCTCATTCATGTAGCATATTGAACACAGCTTCTCATGTTTCATTGGCAGTGCTCAGAAATGACAGCTTGGCCCAGTGAGATACTGCAGATGGGTCATGTTTTACTCTTGGCCTTCTGCTCAGTTGTAGCGCAGAGAATCCAGATTGGTAAGAGTTAGGGAGAGAGCAGCTAGGTTAGGAGCATCAGGAAGTGATGGTGCTGTGCGATGCACCCTGAAAACAAAGTCTGACCAGTGCACAGCCCACGTGACCCTTTTTCAGATCCTGCATGTGGGTCTCTGGAAGCATTCCAGGTTTCAGACATGGACGAGAAGTCTCGACTTTGCCTCCTCTTCATGCAAACTGAGTGCTGAGCTGGAGCCTCAGATCTCTCTAAGAGAGAACAGGAAGCACTCCAAAAATTGCTTTACATTGTGCCTTACTGATAAGTTAAAGTTGGACTTTTCAGTGTTCACCAAATAGACTTTGTATTCCTAGCAAGAGATTCAAAGAAATCTCTCTGAAATGCGGAATCTTGAAGAAACAATGGCAAAACTTCAACTGGTAAGTTGATGTCATTTTGAATTTACAATTTTAGAAAGGAAATTTTTGTGCTGTACTTTACATATACATTGTCTTTACTGAGATAAAATGTGCCTCTCCTAATACTCGTTTAAATGTACAGTCCATTAGTTTGAGTGGTGCAGCCATCACTGCAGCCTAACCCCGGAGCGTTTGCATCACTCCAAGCAGAAACCTTGGACCCGTTAGCGGTTCCTCCTCATGTCCTTCCGCTCAGCCCCTGACGACCACGGGCCTATTTTTCTTCCATAGATTTGCCTGTTCTGGCCCTGCCATACAAATGCAGCCATGTAGTGTTTGGTCTTACGTGCCTGGCCTCTTAGCAGTGCTTTGAAGGTTCATGTGTGTCATAGCATGCAGTGGTACTTTTTCCTTTTTATGGCAGAGTAGTATTCTACCACATGTGTGTATGACTTTATATTTGGCGGTTATTTAATTTCATTAGAATTCGCCCATGGGGCTGATAAATCGGAAGTAGATGATTTGGTGATGTTTTCCCTAGAGCTGAGCTCCGCGAGGACAGGGGTTTGCAGTGTGCTCACGCAGTACAGTGTCGAATGGGATGCATGCTGCTTGTCTCAGAGCCGTGACTGAGGTCACAGGAAGACGTGGCAGTAGTTACTTTGTGACCTTCCAGATTTTTTCCACTGGTGCTGTTTTTAAGTGCTATATTTTTTATTATTATTTTTCAGAGAGTAACGATGGTCTTAGTAGCAAATGTGTATTTTTAAAAACTATTTGTTGATTTGGGTGAAAAGCAGAGTTACCCAGAGAGAGGGAGAAACACGGAGACAGCGAGATCTTCCATCTACTGGTTTGTTCCCCAAATGCTGCAGCAGCCAGGCCTAGGTCAGACTGAAGTCAGGAGCCTGGAACTTCATCTGGGTGTCCTACGTGGGTGGCAGGGACCCAAGCCACTTTGACTGTCTTCTACCATTTCCCCAGGCCCATTAGCTAGGGGTTGGATCAGAAGTGGAACTTTGAGGATTCGAACCAGCACTCATATGGGATGCTGGTGTTGCAGGAAGCAGCTTAACCCACTGCACCACACTGCCAGGCCCAGCACATGTTTATTAAGCATGTCCCATCCTGGACACCGTACAAAGCGTGTTGCCTCCAGAAAGTCTTCCTAGCAGTGCTCCTCAGTGCCCTGTGGTGCAGAGGAGGCTGAGAGGATAACCAGTGTAGTGATGACTGCACTCCTGTGTGTTAGAGCTGGGACAGTGCGTCTGACTGCTGCACGCTAGACCAGAAGCAGGCAGAGCGGCCCTCACTGCACGAGGACACAGGCATTCAGGGAAAAGGCAGAGCGTTACTGTCCACAAAGGAGCATTGTTGGTGTTTGGCTTTTATGGTGCTTTTAGCCACAATTGGTAATTGATTTTGGTTAAGATCATATATCTGACTAATTAAAAGTATGTATACATACACGTACATATATGGATGTGAAGTAACATATAATTGTATTTATGAAAATACATATTTTATGTGCTATATTTTTATAAGGTTGTTAGAAATCTTAATTATGCTATTCAAATTTGCAGGAATTAAACTTATGCCATAAAGAAAAGGAGAGACTGAGTGATGAACTGCTTCTTAAATCAGACCTGGAAACTGTCGTCCACCAGCTTGAACAAGAGAAACAGAGACTCAGCAAAAAAGTTGAGAGTTTTGCAGTTACAGGTAAAATATTGACAACTTCAAATGTGATCGCGATTTCCTTAATTTTTTTTAAAGATTTATTTATTTATTTGGAAGTCAGAGTTACACAGAGAGAAGGAAATGCAGAGAGAGACAGAGACAGAGAGGTCTTCTGTCTGCTGGTTCATTCCCCATTTGACTGCAATGGCTGGAGCTGCACCGATCCAAAGCCAAGAGCTTCTTTCGTGTCTCCCACATGGGTGCAGGGGCCCAAGGACCTGAGCCATCTTCTGCTTTCCCAGGCCATAGCAGAGAGCTGGATAGGAAGTGGAGCAGCTGGGACTCATATGGGATGCCAGCACTGCAGGCGTTGGCTTTACCCGCTACACCACAGCGCCGGCCCCTGTGATTTCCTCTTGATCAATTTTTTTTTTTTTTTTAAAACAGGCAGAGTGGACAGTGAGAGAGAGAGACAGAGAGAAAGGTCTTCCTTTGCCGTTGGTTCACCCTCCAATGGCCTCCACGGCCAGCGTGCTGTGGCTGGCACACCATGCTGATCCAATGGCAGGAGCCAAGTGCTTTTTCCTGGTCTCCCATGCGGGTGCAGGGCCCAAGCACCTGGGCCATCCTCCACTGCACTCCCGGGCCACAGCAGAGGGCTGGCCTGGAAGAGGGGCAACTGGGACAGAATCCAGTGTCCCAACTGGGACTAGAATCTGGTGTGCCGGCGCCGCAAGGCGGAGGATTAGCCTAGTGAGCCGTGGCGCCGGCCTCAATTCTTTTTATTAGTTGGTTTTTCATTAACTCAATCTGTCCATGTTGAGTGCTTTCTGTAAATAGAAATCGTATTAGGCATTGTAGATAAGAACAGCTCTGTTTCCCTCAAGGACATTAAGCATTCTTTTAAAGAGCAGGTGTTTTTATCCTGGTGGTTGAAATGCCTGTATCTGACATCAGATCACCTGGACTTAGTACCTGGCTTCCTCCAGTGCAGACCCTGGGAAGCCACAGTGAAGACTTAGGTAATTGGGTTCCTGCCACCCAGGTGAGAAGCTTAGGTTGAGTTCCTGGTCCCCAGCATTGGCCATTGCAGACACTGGGGGAGTGAACTGATGGCTGGGAGCTCTCTTTGTCTCTCTGCCTCTGAAAGTAATAAAAAAAAAAATAGGGGCTGGCACTGTGGCATAGTGGGTAAAGTCACTGCCTACAGTGCTGGCATCCCATATAGGCACTGGTTCAGGTCCTGGCTGCTCCACTTCTGATCCAGCTCTCTGCTACGGCCTGGGAAAGCAGTAGAAGATGGCCCACATCCTTGGGTCTCTGCACCCATGTGGGAGACCCAGAAGAAGCCCCTGGCTCCTGGCTTTGAATTGGCACAGCTCTGGCTGTTACAGCCAATTGGAGAGTGAACCAATGGAAGGGGGACCTCTCTCTCTGTCTCTCACTGTCTGTAACTCTGCCTGTCAAATAAATAAATCTTTTTAAAAAAGATTTATTCTAAAAAAAAAACTTGAATTGTTTTGATCTCTGTATGTGTGGATACCCTATTCAAGCTTAATGTTTAAGTTGTGCATGTTATAATTATGGAGATATTTTGTTTTAGTGTATTTTGCTGTCCCTAGGAAGTGCTGTGTGCAAATTTATCTCATTGTTCTCTAGCACTTTAGGTAGACATTGACTTATCAAACATTCAAATGTTTAATTTTTGCTTTCGATTTTTTTTCTTCCTTGCATCTCAGTTTTTAGCTCTTTACTGTATCTGGCACAGGTGATTCAGAGAACAATTCATGATTTCTAGAAATCTTTATTTTTAAAATGCATTTGGTTAACATTATATATGCAACATTGTTTAAATTTAACCACTTTAATTTACAGAAAGAGAACTTACTTTGGAAGTTGAGAGAATGAGGCTAGAACATGGAATAAAACGCAGAGACAGATCACCTTCTCGTTTAGATACATTTCTCAAAGGTATAGAAGAAGAACGAGATTATTATAAGAAAGAACTAGAAAGACTCCAGCATTTAATACAGCGAAGAGCTTCTTCTACAAATTACTGTGCTCGTGAAAAAATCCCAATATTTAAAACACAAGAAAAAGTAAGTATTGCTGTAGAAAAGCAATTAATAAGGCAAGAGAGTATTTATGAATAAGCCTTTCTGATTCATTGTTGTATTAGGTGTAATTCATTCTTGCTTTTAAAAGGTTGTAGTTTTTGTCTTGCTCCTTGGCTTGTGCTGCGTGAGTTAAGAAAACTTCCTTGGAACAAGGTGTACCATGCTGATTCCTGGAAGTGAAGGAGACAGAATCGCCCAGTCGTAGGAGAAGTGCTGGGGCGCCTGGGCTTCCAGAACCTGAACCCAGGGACGCCTGCCACGGGACAGGCCTTGCCGTTGTAGCGTCTGCTTTCTGTAGAAGCTGCATTTCCTGTCCTGCGGCGGAAGGACTTTGTCCACCAGCAGGCACATGGCTTCAGGTCACTGCCAGCATTGCACCAGTCAGGAAGGCGCCTTCTGTCCTGGCCACGCTTCTTCTGTTAACCCTGCACAGGAGACGGGTAGACACTGGAAGTGGGCTGCGCGGATTGTCCGCTGTGACCACATTTGCAAGGTGCTCATCTGAAGGTGTTCCTTTTGTGTGTCATGTTGTGATTGGGTCTTCTGATGCGGATGCTATTTCAGGTCGACCGTGATTTGTAAGAGATTAAAATCGTGTGTCTGTTTTAGATCTTAATTATTTGCAGTGTTTTATGAATATCACTTGAATGCTTCAGATTTTTTTCTTCTTTTTTTTAAGCTGTGGAGCTGTAGGCATCCTGAAGGCTCATCTGACCCTAACATCATCTACACACTAGTTAAAGTGAGGGGGATTGGAGGAGGGAGTCACTCACACTCAGAACGTGTGATTTCATGCTCGATGGAATTTAGCAGTTGATCGCCCCCCTCCCCGAAGATCCTATGTCCATTGTCCAAACAGTTTTGAGTCTTTAGATTGGATTTTGTTTTTTAACCAATTGGCTGATGGTCAGATTTTGATTTCTAGTCGTCAGCTATAATGCTGTGCTGTGTTACCTACTACAAGCGAAGTGAATTGGTGGGGACATTCAGTGCAAGGTAATTTCTGTTACTGAGCTGTCAGAGTTCCACATATACTCAAACAGAACTCAGGAAAAATAAGCCACAGAATCGATCGCTTTCATCATGTGAAGAATCTTCCACAAAATGGTTCATGAATGTAATAGCACTGAGAAGATAACCCCAAAACTGTTTACTGAAATCTTTGATTCAGTTGCTTGGTGTGGATTCATAATGGGAAGATGAACGGGAGATAGTGGAAATTCAGAGATGTACCTCCATTTTACTTACTTCCCTGAACTGTTATGTTACTTGGCACAACAATGAATCTGTTTTCCAGGGTTCAGAAAGTCAGGCTGCTCAGAACATTTTAGAGTCCCAGTGATAACTGGCAGTCAGGGCAGGGGTGAGGGTGGTGACAAGACCGTGAGTGACCGGTGAATAGGCGGTATAAGATGGCTGTGAGTCTGGGCGCCTTCTTGCTTAGGATGAGACACTTTAAACATGTTCGGAAACACTTTTGGCAAACCTCTCTAAAAGTGGTTTGGTATAAAAACCAGCTGGGTATTCTTTTAAATTTCTTTTTTTTTATTTTGACAGGCAGAGTGGACAGTGAGACAGACAGACAGAGAGAAAGGTCTTCCTTTTTCCCTTGGTTCATCCCCCAGTGGCCGCTGTGGCCAGTGCGCTGCGGCCGGTGCGCTGCGGCCGGTGCGCTGCGGCCAGCGCACTGTGCTGATCCAAAGCCAGGAGCCAGGTGCTTCTCCTGGTCTCCTATGCGGGTGCAGGGCCCAAGGACTTGGGCCATCCTCCACTGCCCTCCCGGGCCATAGCAGAGAGCTGGATGGGAAGAGGAACAACCGGGACAGAAACGGCGCCCTGAATGGGACTAGAACTGGTGTGCCAGCTCCGCGACGCCAGCCACAGCTGGGTATTCTTTATAACAAACTCTAAGGCATAGTTTCTTGAAATTATAATGACGCTAAAAGAAACACACCCTGCCATTCTAAACATCAACAGTTTTTTAAAAAGATTTATTTATTTGAAAGTCAGAGTTACACAGAGAGAGAGAGAGAGAGAGAGAGCGCTCTTCCATCCAATGGTTCACTCTCCAATTGACCACAGTGAGAGAGAGAGAGAGAGAGAGAGAGACAGAGAGCGCTCTTCCATCCAATGGTTCACTCTCCAATTGACCACAGTGACTGGAGCTGTGCGGATCCAAAGCCAGGAGCCAAGAGCTTCTTCCAGGTCTCCCACGTGGGTGCAGGGCCCAAGCACTTGGGCCATCTTCTGCTTTCCCAGGCCATAGCAGAGAGCTGGATTGGAAGTGGAGCAGCCAGGACTCAAATCGGCACCCACATGGGATGTATGTGTTTCAGGCCAGGGCATTAACCTGCTGTGCCACAGCACCGGCCCCAACAATTTTCATCTGTAATACATTCACTGATTTTCAGGTCTGTGTAGGGAGGGGACTGTCCTCTTTCACTTTGTACTCACCATTGATTCCCACTGTGGGCAAATTCCAGCTCCACTGTCTGGCTTTGTGACCCTGGAGAAATTCTGCAATTTCATGAAGCCCTCGTTTCCTCATTTGCAAAGTGGAGCAAGTAACTAAAACCTCTTGTGAAGATTAAATGTGGGCCGGCGCCACAGCTCACTAGGCTAATCCTCCGCTTGCAGTGCCGGCACCCTGGGTTCTAGTCCCGGTTGGGGTGCCGGATTCTGTCCCAGTTGCTCCTCTTCCAGTCCAGCTCTCTGCTGTGGCCCAGGAAGGCAGTGGAGGATGGCCCAAGTGATTGGGCCCTGCACCTGCATGGGATTCCAGGAGAAGCACCTGGCTCCTGGCTTCAGATTGGCGCAGTGCACTGGCCCTTGTGGCCACTTGGGGGGTGAACCAACAGAAGGAAGACCTTTCTCTCTGTCTCTCTCTCTCACTGTCTAACTCTGCTAGTCAAAAAAAAAAAAAAAAAAAAAAGACTACAGGTTTGCAGTGCAGGTCTTCTGAAGGAGAGACATTGGGGTGACATCCAGCCTTTAAATTAAAAAAAAAAAAAATTTAAGTGTGGTAGTTTGTGTAAGGTTCCAGTGTAATATCTAGCTCCTAGTAAATGATTCATTTCCTGACTTTTGTTGATTCAAAGCGAATGAGATCCAAGTAGAAAGTCCGATTCTGTTCAGCAGGGATGTACAGAGGGCCTGCTGGGATGCAGACAGACACACGTCTGTTCTTGCAGCCTCTGCACTGTGCATGTGTGTTCATGTGGGAACAGTGGAGTGGGGAAAGAGTAGTTAACAATTAGTACTCATCAACACTGGCACGGATACCTTATGAGGTCTATTCAGAGAAGAGTTATTACTCTCTGCCTGAGCGGATCAGTCAGTAGAGAAATGTTCAGGAAATGGGTGCATTTTACCAGATATCATGGGAGCCCTCGAAGACACATCAAACAAGACGGGCTACTTTGGCCTCGTGGAGCTTAAATTTCAGTGATTCAGACGTGCATTAAACATGGGATCATGTAAATAACTTTGTGATCCCATTTATTATGAATGTTAAAGTACAAGAAAGATTCAGCATGCTATGAGTTTGTGGGAGCAAATTAGATGTGATAGAGAATCTGGAAGGATCCATGGAGAAAGTGACATTTAAGCTGAGACCTAAATAGCAATGAGAAGAGACTATCAAATCCTGCTCACTGAGTTCTTTTTCTAGGATCTGCAGAGACCACGTCCATTCTGAAAGACTTTTTCAGATTTAGGTGTGATTAATTACAGATGGTCTTCTGTAGTTATTTAAGCCTTGATTAAGTCTCAGAATACTAATTGCTTTTTTCCTGTTAAATGTCTTGTCCTTTAAGGTGTTTAGAGAGCTAAGCTCCTCTATTATGCTTTGATGTTGCTTGAATAATTAACTATAAGGATAACTTAATTTGATGTGGTAGGTGAGGAGTACCTCATAGATACATGTCACTTACCAGTTCAACACCAAATGTATGATGCAGACCAGAACTATTTGCAGGGCACCAAAGTAGCAGATTGTCCCCACTCTCTCAGGGCTTCTGCATTTAGTCCTCGGAGATACCAGATAAAGTCTCCATCTGTCATCGTTTTTTCCCCTCAGTGGTGTTGAAGAGAGTGGATCTTTGAAATTATACTAGACTAGTAGGCATGGTCTTATTTCAGACATGTTGGATGTAGTTACTTGGTCAGTGAACACCCTTCATGGACATTGCCTAGTAGAAGTAACTTACATTTTTTTGATTTTGGAAGTAGACCTCACGTAGGTCTAAAACTGGGGCAGTGGGGGTTGATGTACCAGGGAAACTGATGTTAATAAGTTGAAAGAAAATGCTGAGGAATGTGCTAGGCTGTCAGATCTGCTTACACTGAGGGAGCAGACACACACACCCGTCCTTCCTGGACTTTTCTCTGGAGAGGGTTGTAAACTAGTGGGTCTCAAACATGAGCGTACATCAGAATCACTGAAGGGATTGATAGAACTGGGCCCTGCCCACAGTTTCTAGTTGAGTGAGTCTAGTGTGGACCCCAGGATTTGCACGTGTAACACGATCTTGGATGCTGCTGATGCCTCTGCACTAAGGGTACACTCTATGTCCCTAGTGTGAGCAGCCTCAGAATGACAGTTGAAGCATGTCTGATGGCATCTGCTCAAGCAGTATCCGCAGCAGCCGCGTCCCTTCCTGGAAGCTTGCAGGCCGGGAAGTTTGCCCCAGTCCTGGCAGTGCTCTCCTCTACTTCCATTGTAGGTTAAGAAAAAAAAAAAGAATTCCTGAACGACGTTAGTGAAACTCGTGTTCTTTTTGTCTGTTAGCATCTCTCGGTCTCATCCTCAGCATCCTTATGTCAACCATGTGGTGATAATTACAGCACATGATAACTTCTGTTCTTTATGTTCCAGGGTGATTACAATTCAGAAATTCATCTGGTCACAAGAGAAAGAGATGAACTTCAGCGTATGCTGGAAAGATTTGAAAAATATATGGAGGATATACAGTCCAATGTTAAATTATTGACGGCGGAAAGAGATAAACTCAGTGTCTTATATAATGAAGTAAGCAATTTGTTATAATTAAGCTAACATGATATGGAACCTGCTGACTTTGATAGGACCATAGAATATGGCCCTTGTGATAGTCCTTCACAATTAGAATCCTAAGTACTAGTAGTTTCTGCTCTCATCCTGTTCTCAAAGCAGAGATTTCTTTTTTAATACTTCTCTTTTCTAGCCCATCTTTGTGTCTAATCAGTTAGGGATGGTCTCTCTTCTTCTAAAATTACCTGGATCGGGTCTCAGCCTGATGCGGAGCCACATTGCTCCTGGACATTCAGACATCCCAGCTGTCTCCACTTGGGCAGCATCCCCTATTGTGTTTGCCTGTGCTGGTTATTGGAGACTTAGTGTTTGGTTACAAACCAACAAAAAACACAAAGCCGAGCACAGAGGGAACAGGTACAGTCTGGTCCTGTTATATAGCCGCAGTTACCGGGGCAAGGGCAGTCTGAACAGAGCAGAGTGTGCTGTCTTCCACTTCTGTTGTTCCCGTCTCCATGCCCCGCGACACCCTGCCACCTGGAGAGGGGACAGGCTGTGCAAAAGGGCCATTTTCAGTTCCTGAGCTTTTGGGATCCGATGGTACCCACTGTGGGATTACATGTCAGCTTCCCTGGTCGGCTTAGTTGGCTCCCTCTTTGTTGCCAGCTGCCTAGCTCCCAACCTTTTATGGCTGTCACCTCATTCAATATTCGTATGCTGGTTTTATTCCTTTGTTTAATCCTTTTATTTTGTTGGGATTTGGGAACAAAGGTGGCCTGTGTCCAGTTTGACTTTTTTAAAACTAGAAGCAGGGCCAGTGCTGTGGCATAGTGGGTAAAGCTGCCACCTGCAGTGCCAGCATCCCATATGCCGGCCCAGCTGCTCCACTTCCCGTCCAGCTCTCTGCTATGGCCTGGGAAAACAGAAGATGGTCCAAGTGCTTTGGCCCTGCACCCATGTGGGAAACCAGGAGAAGCTCTGGCCATCACAGCCAACTGCGGAGTGAACCAGCGGATAGAAGACCTCTCTCTCTCTCTCTGCCTCTGCCTCTGCCTCTCTGTAACTCTGCCTTTCAAATATATAAATAAATGATATTTTTTAAAAATCTAGAAGGGTATCCAAAGTGCTTATTACTTCTGTCTTTTATTCTTCAAGGCTCAGGAAGAATTGTCTGCACTCAGACGAGACTCCACCCAAACCACAGTCTCCAACAATATTGTTAGTCTAATGGAAAAGGAAAAAGAACTTGCATTATCTGACCTAAGAAGAGTTATGGCAGAAAAGGAGACTTTGAGAGAAAAGTTAAATGTAAGTAAAAAGGTTGGCCGTTTTGAGAGGTAGTTTCTTGGGAAGCAGAGTCTGTGTCTGTTCTCCATGAGTTAGTGTTGTGGAGGTACAGCTGGAGTAGGGATTGGCAGCAGTAGAGTTGGGCCAGCCTTGGGCTCTTGGTGTGTGACAAAGAGCTAAGAATGGTTTTTACATTTTTGAAAAAATACCAGGAGAAGAATCATTCTTCATTGTCGATAAAGTGTTGTTGGAATACTGTGCCTATTTGTGTACCGATGTCGACAGCTTATTTTGTGCCACAGTGGCCAAGTTGAGTGGCCACATCAGAGGGGGGAGGCCCACAGCATCTAGACTACTTACCATCCGGTGCTTCACGGAGAAGCTGCCGGCCCTTTTCTCTTTCTAAAAACAACAACGTTCTGGAGTCCTGTGCCTTCTGGAAGAGCACAGCCCGGCAGTGCGTGATGTGGTCAGCCATGTCAGCCTGGAGCACTTTCTTCACTTCCTGCTTCTTCCCAGGCGCTCGCTGTAGGCAGCCTTAATTCATTGACCTTTTGGGTTTCCATAGATTTGCCTGGACATTTCCTATAAATTGGATCATTCATTATGTGACTTTTATGTCTGGTTGCTCTCATTAGCATGACGTTTTCAAGGTTCGACCATGAGTAATGGGGCCGGGAACATTTGCGTACCACTTTCTATGTGGCTGTTTTCATCTCCCTCGAGTATTCTTGTGTGCCTCGTCTGTGACACTGCAGGGCTCCTGCTGAGTCTTCTTTTTTTATTTTTTTTAAGATTTATTTATTTGAGAGGCATAATTACAGAGAAAGAGGTCTTCCATCCTCTGGTTCATTCCCCAAATGGCTGCAGTGGCTGGAGCAGCACCAATCCAAAGCCAGGAGCCAGGAGCTCCTTTGGGGTGTCTCACGTGGGTGCAGGGGCCCAGGTACTTGCACCATCTTTCACAGCTGTCCCAGGACATTAGCAGGGAGCTGGATCAGAAGTGGAGCAGCTGGGACTTGAACCAGAACCTGTATGAGATGCCGGTGCTATTATGCCTCGGCGCTACCTCACAAGTCTGTCATGGAGGAAGTCACCAATTTTCCCTTAAAAATTTACCACCATCCCCCCACCCCGCCCCGGGCTGGTGCTGTGGTATAGAAGGTTAAGCCTCCACTTGTGGCACTGGCATCCCTATAGGCACTGGTTTGAATCTCGGCTATTCCACTTCTAATCCAGCTTCCTGCTAATGTGCCTGGGAAAGCAGCAGAAGATGGCCCAAGTGCTTGGGCCCCTGTACCCATGTGGGAGACCAGGATGAAGCTCCTGGTTCCTGTCTTTGGTCTGGCCCAACCCTGGTCATGCAGTCATCTGAGGAGTGAACCAGTGTATGGAAGACCCCTCTCTCTTTCTACCTCTGACTTTCAAATAAATACATCAGAAATCTTTTTAAAAAGTTTACCCCCCAAATAGAATTTGAGAATGTTATTGGAGGAGGGAGGCAGCAGTTTGGCCCAGCAGTTAGGATGCCATTTGGATCCTACATCCCCCATCAGACAGACTGGGGCCAAGTTCCAACTCCACTTCCAATCCCAGCTTCCAACTAGTGTACACCCCAGGAGGCAGCAGGTGATGGCTCACGAACTTGGGTCTCTGCCACCCACGTGGGACTTGGATTGAGTTCCTGGCACCTGGCTTCAGCAGGCATTTGGAGAGTGAAATCAATAGATCTCTCTGTCTATAGCTCTCTTCCTGTCTCTCTCCTTTTCTTTCTCTGTCTCAAATAAAATGAATAGAAATTAAACAAAAAGAATGCTCTTGAGATGGACATGTGGCCCAGTAGGTGAGATACAGATTAATATGCACATGTCCTGTTTCCGAGGGCCTGAGTTAGAATCCCAGCTCTGGCTCCCTGTTCTAGCTGCTTGCCAGTCAGGCCCGTACAGGCAGCAGGTGGTGTCAAGTTCTTGGATCCCTGCCACTCCTGTGGGAGACCTGGATTGAGTTTCTGGTTGCTGGCCCCAATCCTAGGCTGAGCTCAGGCTTTTACAAGCATCTGGGGAGTGAACTAGTAGATGGGAGCTATCTGTGTCTCTGCTTCTGTTTGTCTCTTTGCTTCCTCTCTGCTTCATATATATACACACACACACACACACACACACACACACACATATATACATACATATGTATATGTAGTTCTTAATTGGAATCTTTAACAATATTTTCTTCCGGAAAGTGTTTTCTCATAAAAATAAGTCTTACAATTATCAAACAGAAAACTTCTGTGCAATATGGCATCTTTTAACACAAGTTACTGATTTGCCCTTTCCCGTATCTGTTGAAATGCTCAAAGAATGTAAAAATAGGATTTAAAAAATGCAGTAGTACTCAAAATTTGGAAAATGACATTCCTAGCTAAATTCTTCAGAGTTGTAGGAGGAAGGAGTTCACAAGTTTTCAGCAGTTCTTTTCCTGCAAAACTGAGCTAATCATCAGGACTTCAGCCGCTCATTATTCTGCTATCCACAACTTGTCAAAACTAGGCATCATTACTAATTAAGCTCTCCCTGAAAGCTGGTATCTCTCAGTCACCAAGTCCTAGCAAGACTACCTCTTGAATAAAATTTAACATTTATCATTTAACATTCCCATGTGGAGGGCTCTATCCCACGTGCTTTTGGCATGGATTGTTCAGTCGGTCTTCACCATGCCTCTTCTGGCTCTCCCTCATGGACAGCTCTCTGGAATTACGGCAAAGTTAAGTAACTTGGGATGGCCATTTTGCACGGTACTTTGATGCCTGCCTGAGTCAGTCCTGGCTCCACTCCTGACTCCAGCTTCCTGCTAATGCAGACCCTGGGAGGCAACAGTGATGCTGAAGTTCTTGAATCCCTGCCATCCATATGGGAGATCCAGATTGAGTTTCGGATTCTCAACTTGGGCCTGGCCCAGCCCCAACCCCAGCTGTTGCAGGCGTTTGGGGAGTGAATCAGCAGATATGAGAAGTCTCTCTCCCTCTCTTTATCTCTGTTTCTGTCTCTGTCTGCCCTTCAAATAAATCTTTTTTTAAAAAAGGGAAGGTACTAGTGTTGTTAGGGTTATCTGATAGGAGTTGTGAGGATCTGGCTCCTGAGCTCATGTAACTTTCCCTAGAGTCTCCGTGTTTCTGTTCCCGGCTCCCATCCTGTCTGGTCATTATCCTCTCACCTGCCTCTGCGCTTGATGTTGCTCATCCCAAATGTATACTAAACACTGCCTTTAGAGTCCTCTTCAAAGATACAAATCTCGTCAATTCACTTCCTATTTGAAATCCATTAACTGTTTTCAAGGACTTCAGTGATTGGCCTTTGCCTACTTGAAGAGCTAAACACCCCCACCCCCACCCCAGGTCCTCATCTGCCTTTTTCTCAAGGCTCCAGACATGATAGGGTTTTCTTGCCTCTAACCTTCTAACATAGACTTCAAAATATTCCTTCCAAACCCGGAGTCCAGAAAATTCCTATTCACTCTTGAAGTCAGGATGGAGAACCTTTTTTCTACTAAGGGTCATTTGGACAATTTATAACATCATTCACAGGCTGTACAAACTTACCAACCTAAAAATTAGCTGTAGATTTTTTGGATTTTGAGCCCTGCCTGTGATTGCCGTGGCAAGTCCAGACCAAACGATCTTGTAGGCCTTTCACAGCCTGCAGGCTGCACGTTCAGATTACACCTGGCTTCCTCAGTCCGGAAACCAGAGTCTGGGTTTCGTTTTGACAGATTGCCATGCAATTCCTTTTCCTAATGGAATATTTCTGGGTTTTAATTTAACCTCTTCTTTAAAGTTTATCTTTTCTGTTAGGCTGTAATATTTCTGAAGGCAGAGACCTTAGTCTCTGCCTGGTGCTTGGTATAGAGTATGTACTCAGTTGAAAGATTTTCTTAAAAAGGTTTATTTGAAAGAGTGATAGAGACAGAGACAAAGGGAATCTTCCATCCACTGTTTCATTCCTCAGATGCCCACGACAGCCAGGTCGGGTCAGACTGAGCCAGGAGCCAGAAACTCCGTCTGCATCTCCCACATGGATGGCAGGGGCCCAAGTACCTGGGTCACCATCCACTGCCTTTCCAGGCACATTATCAGGAGACCGGATCAAAGTGGAGTATCTGTAATGCCTAGCTGGCACTCTGCTACGGGATGGGGTGTGGGGGTCACAAGTGACAGCTCTCCTGGCTGTGCCGCAGTGCCAGCCCCGTTGAATGATGCAGTAAGTAAATACAGCACAGTGACCCTTCAACAAAACAGATAATCCAAGCATCACATGTTTTTATTCATTTGATTTGAGTAGCATGGATGAAGTATGAATCCACATGAGAAAAACTCTTAGTGACCAGCAGGTTATACCGCTTACCCCAGACTTGGCAGCAGCAGGAGCTGGGTAAGATAACCAGGATGTTGGCCTACACAGCCATTCTCGAGAGTCTGAGCTCTGGCGTGGCCCTGTCAGGCTGTGTCCTGTGTCTTCGTGATCTCATCGTTCCTTCTGTCTCCTCTTGTGAGGTCATACTTTGTAGCTCGTTGCCTAACCTGCTGGTCTTCTCCCTGTATAGCTGTTCTGATAATCGTTCTCTGTAAATCCATACAGATGAATCCATACCAGTGTGTGTCTTCACTGCTGTCACACACGAAGGTAGAAAGTATAAAAGCTAAGACCCTATTATGTTGCTTTTTTAATCAAAAGCATTGTTTTTATAAAATTTATAATGATATTCTTTCTAAAACTTGTCTATGATTTATGAAAAGACAAATAGAATTTAATAGTGCTATAGGCTTACATTGCTTACTTTGGTACTGTTTTATTCTTTGATGTAAATGAATATTTTCTATGAAATTTTCTTTCAGAATATCCAGGAAATGAATCTTTTTGGAAAATCAGAATTAGAGAAAACTATTGATCACTTGACACGTGTTAATCATCAGGTAATTTATCACACTGTACTTGGGGTGTATTTTGTTATATGAGTGATTATGCTAGTTATAGTTTACAAATTTTTTAAGGTTTATTTAGTTATTTATTTGAAAGGCAGAGAGAGAAAGAGAGAGACACCCAAGATCCTCTGTCCCCTGGTTCATTCCCCAAATGCCTGCAACAGCCAGGGCTGGCCAGGCTGAAGCCAGAGCCAGGAGCTTCATCCAGGTCTCCCATGTGGGTGCAGGGGCACAAGCATTTGGGGATTTTCTCCTGCCCTCCCAGGTGCATTAGCAGGGAGCTCGATGGAAGTGGAGCAGCTGGGACTTGAGCTGGCGCTCATACGGGATGCTGGTGTGACAGGCAGTGGCTTGACCTGCTCTACCAAATACTGGCCCCAACTGTGTGTTTTTAATATTGTGAGATATTACGCTGGACATGCTATGTAACAGTGATTAGGACTATGTACACTGAATGCTGAGAACTTGGGTTCACTTCCATGGCTGCCTCCTACTTGCTATGGGCAAGTTGCTTTTCCTTTCTGTCCCTTGGTTTCCTTGTTTGTAAGATGGGAGTAGAGTTCATACTTACCTCAGGGTTTCTGTGAAAATTAAACGAGTTAATACATTTGAAGAACTTAGAAGAGTGCTTGGCGTATTGCCTGGCACTCAGTAGGTGTTAGCTATGATTATTTCTTTGCTCTTGTAAAAAATATATATATATAATGCAGATAGAGTAAAAAGTGAAATTCACTTTCATTCTTTATTACAGTTGCCCATCAGGCTACATAGGGAATTGATTCTAGGATCCCCATGTATGCCAAAATCCATGGATGCTTAAGTTTCTTATATGAAATGGACTTGAAAATTTTATTTATTTTGTTTTTTATTTGAAAGGCAGAGAGAGAGAGAGAGAGAGATCTTCCACCCACTGGTTACTCCTGAGTGCCTGCAACAGCCAGGGCTGGGCCAGCTTAAAGCCAAGAGCCTGAAACTCACCCAGATCGCCCACGTGGGAGACAAGAACCCAAATACTTACTCCCAGCATTAGCAAGAAGCTAGATTGGAAGTGGAGGAACTGGGGCTCGAACCAGGCACTCCAGTACAGGATGTGGACACCCCAAGCAGTGACTTAACTGCTGTGCCAATTCCCTACCCCATCTCCTATATATTTAAATAATCTCTAGGTTACTAATACTACCTACTACAATATAAGTGCTATATAACTAGTTGTCATACTGTATTGCTTAGTGAATAATAACAAGAAAAAAATCTGAGTAGACATTTGGCCTAGCTGCTAAGATGCCTGCGTCCCTTGTGTGAGTAGTAGCTGGGTTCCATCATTCAGCTGTGTCTCACATGTCCAGACTCTTACTCATGCAGACTCCGGCAGGCAGCGGTGATGGCCCAGGTAGTTGCTGTAAGGAAAAGGGGCACAGAACAGAGAGGAGACAGAATGTGAACTCACAGCCAGACCAAATCTATTCAAAGAAAATAAATCTGCAGAGGTGGGTGACCAGCTGCCAGCGTGCGCACAGACTGAACACGTGGCAGCAGCTCAGCCCCCAGGGGCTGGGCTTTTCTATCTTTGTGAAAGGGGGCAGTGTGTGGAGGTGAATTCCTTCATACAGGTTCTTCAAGTTTGGCCTGCAGGCTTCCAAATCTGGGGAAGAATGCAGAGGGTGGGGGTGGGACAGTGGGGTGTGAGACTGAACTGGTCTTCTTTTTTTTAAGATTTATTTATGTATTTGAAAAAGTTAGAGGAGGAGAGGCAGAGAAAGAGAGAGAGGTCTTCTGTCTACTGGTGCACTCTCCAGTTGGCCACAGTGGCTGGAGCTGCGCTGATCCAAAGCCAGGAGCTTCCTCCAGGTCTCCCACGCGTGTGCAGGGGCCCAAGTTTGAGCCATCTTCTACTGCTTTCCCAGGCCACAGCAGAGAGCTGGATTGGAAGTGGAGCATCTGGGACTTGAACCAGTGCCCTTATGGGATGCCGACACTGCAGCTGATGGCTTTACCCGCTATGCCACAGTGCCGGCCCCTGAACTGGTTTCTTGAAAGAAGGCAGACATAACAAGAACCTGTAATGGCTGAGGCTTATGTTCTTGTTGCATCAGTTGGGTCCTTTCTACCCACCTGAGAGACCTGGACTGAGCTCCCAGCTTCTAGCTTTGGTCCTGGCCTCGTCCTGGCCATTGTGAGCACTTGGGGCATAAAACCTGCAAGTGAGAGTATGCCCCACCCCCCATCCTCCACCCCCCACCTCCAACTCACTCACTCCCCCTCTCAGATTTAAAACACACACACACATGTGCACATACACACACAGCTATTTATGTTCAGCACACATGCAGCTGTCATAGGCCTGACTGCATGCCACATGATCCAAGGTCGGTAGAACTCATGAAGGTGGAAGCCCCAGATGCCGAGGACCAGAGGTGCTGTCTAGGGACAGAGCGAGTGACAGTTTGGTATGTTTCCTCACAGCGCTTACCGCTTTCATTTTAGCTAGTTTTTATAGCTGTCTTCATTCTTTGAATTTAGTTGCCTTTTAGTTCTGTCATTTAAGTTGTTTCATTTTTCTCCTCATCCCAGGTTTATATCTTATTGCTTTTATTCCTTACTGCTAATTTTATATCAGATGCCAGACACTGTGAATTTTTTAAAAAGATTTATTGCCGGCACCGTGGCTCACTAGGCTAATCCTCCGCATTGTGGCGCCGGTACACCAGGTTCTAGTCCCGGTCGGGGCGCCGGATTCTGTCCCGGTTGCCCCTCTTCCAGGCCAGCTCTCTGCTATGGCCCGGGAGTGCAGTGGAGGATGGCCCAAGTGCTTGGGCCCTGCACCCCATGGGAGACCAGGAGAAGCACCTGGCTTCTGGCTTCGGATCAGCACAGTGCGCCGGCCGCAGCGGCCATTGGAGGGTGAACCAACGGCAAAGGAAGACCTTTCTCTCTGTGTCTCTCTCTTACTGTCCACTCTGCCTGTCAAAAAATAAAAATAAATAAAAAGATTTATTTATTTATTTGAAAGGTAGAGTTACAGAGGCAGAGGCAGAGACACAGAGAGGTCTTCTGTCCACTGGTTCACTCCCCAAAAGGCTACAGTGGCCGGAGATGAGCCGATCCAAAGCCAAGAGCCTGGAGCTTCCTCCAGGTCTCTCAAGTGGGTGCAGGGGCCCAAGGACCTGGGCCATCTTCTACTGCTTTCCCAGGCCATAGCAGAGAGCTGGATAGGAAATGGAGCAGCCGGGACTAGAACCAGCACCCATATGGGATGCCGGCACTGCAGGCAGTGGCCTCGCTTGCTATGCCACGGCGCCGGCCCCCAGACATTGTGAATTTTACCTCTTGATTGCTGGATAGTTGTATTTCTCTAATACTCCTCCCTGATCCATTTTTGTCCTGCTTTTAAGCTTCATTGTAGTAGTTAGTCTTTTTTTTTTTTTTTGGACAGGCAGAGTGCACAGTAAGAGAGAGAGAGAGAGAAAAAGGTCTTCCTTTTTGCCGTTGGTTCACCCTCCAATGGCCGCCGCGGCCGGCGCACCGCGCTGATCCAATGGCAGGAGCCAGGTGCTTCTCTTGGTCTCCCATGGGGTACAGGGCCCAAGCACTCGGGCCATCCTCCACTGCACTCCCGGGCCACAGCAGAGAGCTGGCCTGGAAGAGGGGCAACCGGGACAGAATCCGGCGCCCCGACCGGGACTAGAACCTGGTGTGCTGGCGCTGCAAGGCAGAGGATTAGCCTAGTGAGCCGCGGCGCCGGCCTCTGTGCAGTTCCATTCCACTGTCCACCTGCCGACTCCTGCCCTCCTCGACGCAGCCCTGTCTTAGGAACTTAGAGTTCCTGTCCCTGTGTCACAGCCTGGAGGTGCTGCAGGCAGGAAGCTGGAACGAGCTGTAAAGCTCACCAGCCTCCATTCCTGTCGTTTGCAAGGCAGAAGATGGAGAGGGAGATCTCCCAGTCAGTGGTTCACTCCCCAGATAGCCACATCAGCCAGGTCTGTGCCAAGCTCCAGAAACTCCAGCCAGGTCTCCCACATGGGTGCAGGGGCCCAAGTGCCCATCGTTGGCTGTCTCCCCAGGCACGTTAGCAGCAGGAAGCTGGCTGGGAAGCAGAGCGACCAGTGCTCAAAACAGCGTTGCAGGCAGCGGGGCTGGCTCCTGTTCATGCCTTTCCAGCGCCTAGTGTCTTAAAATTCTTATTTTGTGTATTTTTAAGTTATTTTGGACAGGAGGGTAAATCGGATCCTTATCACTCTAGCTAGATCAGAGGCTGAAAAGGAAGGATTAGTAAACTGGAAAATACATCTGAAGAAAGTACTGGAAGTCATTAGAAAGAGATTAGGAGATAGAAGATATCAGACAGCAGAATGTTGGAGAATAGGAATGAGAAGGTGTGAACATGCCATTATTTGGTCAGAATTTGAGAAAAGTGTAATAAATGTGGGAGAGACAATATTTGAAGATAGTGACATAGTCTAGCTAATATGAAAATACAGAAATTCTCTGATGCAAACTGCACAGTGTAATCGGTTTTAGTGATGATAAGTAATATAAGGCGCCTATGGATGAGTTTGTAGGATCTGTATTAAAAGCCTTGTGCAGCCTTATTGAAAGACATTCGAGAACGCCTAAATAAGTGGAGAGAAATTCAATTGAGAAGGTGATCAGTTCTCCCCAAAGTCATCAATGGAGCTGAGGTCGTTCCGGCTGAAATTCCAAGAAGGGTGAGTGGGTGTGTGTGTGAGTGTGTATGTGAGTGAGAGAGAGAGGGAGTGTGTGTGTGTGTGTTTGTGTGTGAGAGAGAGGAGAGAGAGAGAAAGTGAGTGTGTGTGTGTGTGTGTGTGTGTTTGTGTGTGAGAGAGAGGAGAGAGAGAAAGTGAGTGTGTGTGTGAAAATTGGTAACGATAACCTGGGCGCAAGGAGCAGGAGGTCACACAGCAGTTTTGAAGAGGAGGAACATGGTGTTGGGCCCACCCTGCCTCCCAGACTTGGAGACTTCAGAGCTGTAACTGAGGCTGGGATTTGAAGACAGAGATAAAACTGAGTTGAGAGCAAGCCTATAGATAACAGGAAACCTGATCTGTAAAGAAACCCAGGCCCAGGGGAAGGGGATGCACATTCAGTAATTGGATCCTGCTGTTCATGTACTGTACCCCAAATCAGCTCAGGTCTACTTGTAGCTTGGCATATTCAAATCTCTACTTTATTATTATTATTTTTTTCAATTTGAGAGGCAGAGACAGAGCCCCAGTGAGTTGGTCCACTTCCCAAATGCATACAACACCTAGGGCTGAGTCAGGCCAAAGATGGGAACCAAAACCCCATCCAGGTCTCCCACGTGGTGACAGGGACTCAGCTGCTTAAGCCATCGCTGCTGCCTTCCAGGGTGCACACTAGCTAGAAGCTAGAATACGTATTGAAGCTAGGACCCAACCCGACTACTCTGATGATACGGGGTGATAACATCATTCACTTGGCCAGTGACTTAACCACCAGGCCAAAAACCTACCCACAACATCGATGTATTTTAAAGAAATGCAGGAGAAAATCTGTATCATCTTGGATAAATAACAGCAACATTTACATGGCACTTTGCTATGTCAGGTACTTTCTCAATATTTTATATAATTTTAATTCTCACAGCAATCATATGAAGTAAATGCTGATATCCTCCTCATTTTGTAGGTAAGGAAACTGAGGCAGAGGGAAAGTTTGCCCAGGATCCCACAGCTGGCTAGCCAGTGTCTGGTATCAGAGTGGTTGCTCCTGAACAAGACACAAGCACAAATAAGTTTATTTCTTCAAGAAAAACGTGGATAAATAGGAGCACATTGACAAAATCAGCTTCACCTAATAACTATAAATTACAAAAAAAAAAATCAACCACTGATTGAACAAACAACTCATGACATAATTACACTAGCTTTCCCCAGATCAGCAGAAGATGTGAATAGATACTTAGCCAAGGAAGGGTTTACAAATGGCTAATAAACAGATGTTCTAACACAGTAATTGGGGAAATATGAATGAAAACCACAGTGAAATTTTCTGTCAGGCACCAGAAATTCACAGTTTTAGCAAGAATTAGCAAGTACCTGTGGCCCCTGGGGTACAAACTGTGCCCATCATAGAGCAATCTAGTCTTTTTCTAGCAAAAGCAGAACCTGTGAGCCAACAGTTCCTTTTCTAGGTTTGCAACCTAGGTAGGGCCCAGCAGGACTGTGGCCCCAGGCCAGATGCAGCGTCCTGTCCATTTTGTAAGTGCTTATTTGTTGATGGGTTGCCTGTGGTGCTTTGGTGTGGCAGTGCAGTAGGGTGACAGACCACAGGACCCACAAAGCATAAATATTTACTCCCTGCCAGAAAACAAGATCAGGGTAGATGTCAGTTGCATGCAAAGTGGATGAGTGATGGTAATTCACACAGTGGAGTGAGACAGTGAGTAGGTGCCGCTGACAGCAACGCGGCAGATGACTCCTGTGAATGCAGGTGGCCCCAGAAGAGCAAGGGGCTGGAGAAACCAGCAGTGTGATTCCACTCACGTAAACTCAGACTCCTGCACAACTGGTCATCGTGTTGCTTAGGGATTTGTACAAATAGGGGACACGAAAGAAACGCAAGGAAGGTGGCTCCTGCGGGCAGAGGGAGGGCGGTGTGAGGCGGGCTGTTCCCCAGCAGAGCCAGGAGCTCATGCAGTGTTTTGTTAAGCTGGGGCGACACTTTCTTGTTTGACCGTATGTGAGCTCTTGTTGGTATAGATGCACCCACGAGTTCAGGAAGGCTTTTCATGCACAGAAGCAGTTCCCTTCCCCACCTCCCATCCCCGGAACAGCTGCGCTCAACTTCACCGTGCACAGGTGCTGCGGGCTGTGCCTCTACTCACCTGAGCACCCCCAGTGACTTCCCGCGGTGGGAGGAGTTGAGACAGGGAGACGCCCCTCCTGGACTTTGCGTCTTCCTGCCCACTGGGGGCTTGCAGCTTCCCCTTCCGCCCTGTGTCCAGCCTCATGATTTCTTCCGTCTTGGTTTGGTCCTTCGTGCTACTGCTATTTTTCACGAAAAATTTCGAATGTTATCCACATTGTCTTTAAATGTTTGTCGGGTGTCAGGTCTGTCCCATTTCCTAGTTCTCAGACATTATTGTTTTGTAAAAGTTTGAGAATTTGATCATTGTCTTGTTTTCAATTTCTTAGTAATATCTTCCCCTCTCCTCCTGTATTCTGTCTCTAGAACTTTTTTACTGATGGTTTTAGACTTCCTGAAGAGATTCCATAAGGTTCTTATCATCATTTTGGCTTTTGTTTACTTTCTGGGAAATTACAACTTTGTTGCTTAATCCTTTATGGATTTTAGTTTTTTAATTGTATGTTTGCAGGTTTTTATTTTATTTTATTTTTGGTTATATTTTTTGTTTCTAAGAAAACTTTTAGAAAGAGGTAGGAGGTACCTGGAGTCTGAGAATCCCAGTGTATATATAGAACCTCAACTTAAGAAAGTTCAACTAGATTTTCAACCTTATGATGATGCAGAAACACTAGGACCATGACTTTGAAGTTTGGTCTTTCCTCAAGCTAGCCTTATGCCATGGCATCCTCTCATGGCTCAGGTAGCCCTGGGATCACCATGGGAAACAGTGGGCCCTCTGCAGTGTTCTGTTGCTAAGCCGAGGGTGTTCTGTAGGGAGGTGTGTTGCATGTGGCCTTGACTCACGAGCTCTTCAGCTTACAGTGGGTTTATTGAGGAGCGTCAGTATTGTGTCCTTGTGCCTGCCGCGTCCCTGTCCCTCTACTTGGTATCTCTGTGCATTGGGCATCTTCACGGTGGCCTGCTACTGTGGTTGCTGTGGGTCAGTGGTTCTCAGCTGGGGTCAGCTCTGCCTCCTCAGGGACATGAGCACCATCTGGAAAAGTCGGGGTTGCCACAGTGGGGTTGGGTGGAACATGGAGGAGGTGTGAGTGGACGCTGCGAAAGCATCCGTGATTCCACGTGGTTGCTTACGTCCTTCAGTGTGAAACGCCTGCTGTTGCAGGTGGGGTAGCTTTTGGGTTTGTGTTTTGGTATCTCCCAAGGCAGGTCCATCTGCATTCTTCTTCCCCCGATTTTTTCCTGTTTTTTAACTTTTCTTTTCTCCTGAATGAATTTTGGAATAAAATTTAAGGCACCCCCATTGGAGTTTGTGTTACCATTTCATTGCAATTAAAATTGAGGAAATTTTAATATATTTAGAATATTGTGTTCCTACCAAGAAACATGGGTAGTTTTTTACATTAGGTCAGGTTATATTTTAGGTCCTTCAGGGAAACTTTAGTTTCCTTTTTCAGTCTTGCCCATTTTGTGTTTGGGTTACAAGGTTTTCTGCTGTGACTTTCAGAAGTTCCTCTGTTGGTAGCTCCCCTTCTTGTTTTGTTGGGATAGTAGAGATGTTCTTTTCAGTTTTTACTTTTTTCTCTCTTCTTTTACTTCACTGATAGGAAAAGAGAAAATGAGTTTTCCTTCTGACATGCAGGACTTAAAGATAATATATTTCTTCTAGAAATATTATTACAAGTGCTTACTTTGCAAAATAAAAATATGTACCTATTAATTTTTTTAAAATCTAAATTTTAGCTTGAAGATGAAAAATATGAATTAAAATCTGAAGTGTTACTAATGAAAGAAAAAATAGACTCATTAGAGAACAAATCAAAACTCCAGGCCCAAAAGCTTTGCCATGTGGCCGGTGACTCATCTCACCAGAAGTCAGAGATGAACTCACTTAGGTAAGTGTACTGAAACTCGCGATTCCTCCTTTGGGAGGGTTCTTGTGGTTCTGTGAAGTTCAGGGTGTGGCGTTTTCAGACTGGCCCTTCGAGTGTTCTTTCCCACAGTGGCCTGGCGCCAGAGGAGGGCTTTGCACAGTGCTGCCGCAGGCGCTGACCGCCTAGGCCCTGAGTGGCTGAGTGAGTCTGGGTAGGTTGCACATCTCTTTTTGAAACGTTCACAGATGATAGGACTGCAAGCAGGATTTTGAACCTGTGTCCTTTCAAATTCCCATTAGTGGACACTTCAGCTCATGTGTACTCCATAGCATAGGGTTGCTGAAAATCATATTTGTTTATTTATTTGAGAGAGAGAGAGATCTTCTGTCTGCTGGTCACTTCCCAGATGGCTGCAATGGCCAGGGCTGGGCCAGGTTGAATCCAGGAGCTTCATCTGGGTCTCCCATATGGGTGCAGGGACCCAAGCACTTGGGCCATGTTCCACTGCTTCCCCAGGCCATGAGCGTGGAGCTGGATCAGAAGTGGAGCAGCAGGGCAAGAACTGCGTCTGGGAAAGTATCACAGGCTGTGGCTTTATACACTGTTCTATGATGCTGGCCCCTATCTCCTATTTAATCTTTCTACCTTAGAAATTAAAAAAAAAAAAGTATTTTCATTTGATTTGAAAGGCAGTGATAGGGAAAGACAGAAGGAGAGAGATCTTCCAGGAGAGAGATCTTCCATCTGCTAGTTCACTTCCCAAATCCCCACAACAGTCAGAGCTGGGCCAGGCTGCAGCCAGAAGCTAGACCTCAAGTCTGGGTCTCCGGTAGGCAGCAGGGACTCAAGCGCTTGAGTCATCATCCACAGGAATGGATTGGAAATGAAGCAGCTGAGACTCAAACCAGGCATTCCCACGTGGGTGTGGGTGTCCAAGGTGCGATTCAACCTGCTGCACCGAACATCCACCCATGAATAGGCAGTTGCAACCAAGGGCTTCCAGGTAGCATGCCTCTTAGGATGCAAACTCTGGTGGGAACCTGAAACATGGATTTGAAGACGGAGAGGCTGATGGCAAATGATTTAGACCAAGGCTCTAGATGGAAAGATTGGAGCGAATTTGTTGAACAGAGGCTAGATTTAAGGAACATTCTTCCATAAAATCAAAAGGCTTGGATCACTAACACGGAGATCAAGAGAGAGACAATAAGGCAGAGTGCTCACGTTGAGGTCTTGGGTAACAATTTAAAACAAAAGAGACTCAAGCAGAAAGCCGACAAAGTAAAAGTGTTTTCTGGACTGGGCTCTTGCATAATTAAAAAGATAAGCAGGGCATTATTCTGAAAAGTCACAGGAAATAGCTCTCTCTAAATTCAATTGGCAATAAAAATCGGGAAAAGGTTGTCAGATGTCAACAAGACATTGAACCTATAAAACTATCAGTCATGAAGCAGTAACATTTTTTTTTAAATGGTTAACAAAACTGGAGGATCAGCAAACAGTAGATTGACTACTGCAGAAAACTGAATTGGTGAAATCAGAAGCAAAGTCAAGAATTTACCTAGATCTCAGGAGGACAAAAGGAAATGTTGAGGGGATAAAGATGCAGATGGAATAGACAAATATACAAATACCACAAAAGCATCTATAGTAAGAGAAATGGAGCAGAAGTGAGAATCACGTGAATAATTAGGAAAAGGAAGAAGCGTTCCCAGATGATCAAGCAACTAAAGTAAGACCAAGAACTGGGTGTGTCTGTTTGGGACAGGAGCGCTGTGTCAGGGGCTGGGCCAGGGCTGCGCTGTGTTAGGGGCTCAGCTGGGACTGCGCTGTGTCAGGGGCTGGGCCAGGGCTGCGCTGTGTTAGGGGCTCAGCTGGGACTGCGCTGTGTCAGGGGCTCGGCCAGGGCTGCGCTGTGTCAGGGGCTTGGCCAGGGCTGCTCCCGTTTTTCCCTCCTGCTGCTCTGACTGCAGCCGGGCAGTGGCCTTCAGCAAGCACCACAGATGCCCTGTAGCAGAGAGCACGTGTCCTCTTATACTTCGCGTCTCTGCTCGGCCCTGCCCTTCTCCCCGGTGTGTCCAGCTGACAGGTCTGTCGCTCATTCCCGCTTGCTTTTCCTTCCTTTGTAGCCCCCACCGCCCTCCTTTCCTCCCAGGAGGGCCTTTTCCGTCCTCTCAGCAGAGCTTGCAGCGCCCTCTCGGTCACCCGACTGCAGCCTCTTCGGTGTTGTCTCTGTACCTGCGTCCTTGTCTCCCCTGAGCATTCTCCCCTCTCTCCTAGTGTTCTCTCCAAGAAGGTGTGTCAGTCACGTCTGCACTACAGTCAGCCTAGGCAGAATGTCGTTACAGCCATCTTTGTTCAGATCCACAGGAAAACCCAGTGCAAGCCATGACCACGCTCTCTAGAAGCAAAGCCACATGATCCAAACCTGCCGCGGCTGCACCTGGTTCTTGCTACCCCTTTAGTCCCGTCAGATTCTCAATTCTGAGACAGGAAATCTCTGAGAGGCAGCTTCCCAGGCAGACACGGCCTCGTCTTCTGTTTCCCTTCCTGCACCAGGCGCTTTCCCACACTTCCAAGCGCCACCACCCCAGTTTTCCCTAGCAAGCACAGCCTCTAACTGTCTACACAGAAGGTCTTTGTCCAGTCTTCTGGTGTAGCATCAGAGGAAGTGGTCCAGAATCTTGGCTGTTGTCTCCCTTGCATTGTAGCACTTAATGACACCTGGCATTGTGTGCCCCTCATCAGCTCCCCCCCCACCCCCCACCCCCATGAGGGAGCTTCTCTGTCCCAGAAGAGATGGTCTGTTAGCCCCGAGGGTATGCCCCCAGTCTCTGGAGCCAGGGTCAGCAACCCTTTTCTGTAGAGAGAGTCAACATGCAGGCCATACAGTCGCTGTCACACCTGCTTAACTCTGCCCTTGGAGCTGGAGCTGCCGCATAAATGCAAGAATGTGCTTGTGTTCTAATACATCTTTTTTCTGGACACTGAAATTTGAATGACATATAAGTTCATATGGCACAAAATAATTTGTCAAAGTGTTTTTCAGACATTTAAGCATGGGTTAGTGTTACGGCAAGCATGTATAAAACATTCTAGCTCTTTTTTTTTTTTTTTTTTTTTTTGAGATTTATTTACTTATCTGAGACAGTTACAGAGAGGGAGAAAGGTCTTCCATCCTCTGGTTCACTCCCCATAGAGCTGCAATAGTTGAAGTTGGGCCATCCTAGGCCAGGAGCCAGGAGCTTTGGTGGGTGCAGGGGCACTTATGCCATCTTCCTCTGCTTCCCGAGACCACCAGCAGAGAGCTGGACTGGAAATGGTGCTGCCGGGACATGAAGACGTCCATATGGGATGCCAGCGCCACCAGCGGAGGCTGAGCCCACTCTGCATGGTGCTGGCTCCTAGCTCTCTGTTCTAAAACATTAGTCAGTGGACCACACTTTGGTGACCCCTACTGAAGACAGATTGTTTTCAGCCTAGTTAGACGACTGACTGTTCTCAGTCCCCGTGGTAAACATCCTTAACCCTCACACTTGCTTAGCCCTCGTGCTCTAAATAGAAATCTAAAATGAGATTCCTGTGGCTCAAAATTCTGTCAGACTGTTACCAGCTTAGCTTAGTCTTTCCTATGCGTGTTGTCCCAAACCACACAGTTGTGTGCTTACTCAGTCTAATCAGTGCTATAGCGGTTCTTCCTGGAGTGAGCCATGAACTCCAGCTGGAGTTGTGCTTATGCCACAGGTGGCAGTTGCATTCCTAGGATCTGTTTACGTGTGTTCAGAAAACGAATTGTAACCTGTCTCCCTTGAGACATACTTATTTGGCAAGGTGATTTAGAACCATTTCCGATTAGCCAGGACACCTAAGACTATCTTGAAGGCATTCCTAAAATTCCTAATATTTGTTCTTCGACTAAGACGGGAAGAGGAGCCAGAGCACTGACAGAGTAACTGAGGTATTCGTGGCGCAGGGATAGAAAAGACCAAGGGAACTAGGGCTGCCAGTTACAATAAGTCATCATCGCCTTGCATAACCTAAATTTAAAATAGGAGACGAAATCCCAATTTCTTCTCTTCCCATCGGTGGTGAGCCATAACCATAGACTCTCTTAGAAATTTAAAGACAGGTTGAGGTCTATCCCGATGGGGCTTTTCCTATAGCCACTCATCGTTGGAAACGCCTCATAGAGCAACTCTGTGGTTTTGCTTTGCTCACAGGACTTATTCTTAGGTCTGTGGGAAGGAACTACAAGACAGTTCATTAATCAAAGTATGAAAGACCTAATAGTTTTTTTTTTAACCTTAGGTATTGGAATACCCCAGATAAGTTTTATTTTTGAGTGATGGCTTAGGAAAAAAATACAACCATTCACATGTGTGTGTGTCAACAATGAGAACCCAAGAATAAATTGCTTGAAGAAATTATATTCCAAAGATTTTAGGTGGAATTTTGAAGTTATTATATAATTCAAGTGAGGATTAACAGACCAGAAATTGTGGGCTGGTACAACACGGTGAAACATCAGTTTGTTCAAAAGGGCTGAAGATTGAAAAGAGCTAACCAGATGACTTTGGACAATGGAAGGAACTGCAACATGGGGACTTTCTTAATGTTAAATAAAAATTTATTATTAACTTTAAATAATTTTGCCTTATGTTATACAGTATAAAAAATAAACTTTACACTGGTTTGTAGAAAATAAAAAAAATTTAAAGACAGGCATGCCACGTCAGTTTCTTTTTTCCAGTAACCCCCTAAAATTCCAGCCCTACCTCTCTTAAATGGAACTTTAGCACTGTTTTAGAACTTTGACACTTCTTATGAATAAAGGACCTTTAAAATGCTATCTTTATATAAAATATGCTCCTACCATGAAGGGAAAGAATTACTCTTGTCCCCTAAAATGAGAGCACGCGTCGCTCCGTGTGAGGCGATGTGCAGCCGAGCAAGTTGGGTCAGACCTGAAGCCCCCAAGCACAGTGTCTAAGTGAAGAGCCAGACC